>CM035837.1:483544803-484849780 GCA_020510985.1 Pholidichthys leucotaenia
TGTACAGCAAGTACGTTGTATCTATCTATACTTTCCTGGGTAATTCTTTTGTCTATTATGCTGTGTGTGTTTCCGTTGTTTTGGTCATCTACTGTCATGCTGCTGTTACACTATAATTTCCCAGTTTGGGATCAATAAAGTACATCTATCTATCTATCTATCTATCTATCTATCTATCTATCTATCTATCTACAGTGGGGCTAAAAAGTATTTAGTCAGCCACCAATTGTGCAAGTTATCCCACTTAAAAGATGAGAGAGGTCTCCAATTTTCATCATAGGTATACCTCAACTATGAGAGACAAAATGAGAAAAAAAAATATCCAGAAAATCACATTGGAGGATTTTTAATGAATTAATTGGTAAATTCCTTGGTAAAATAAGTATTTGGTCATCCATCCATCCATCCTCTACCACTTTTCCGGAGGTCCGGGCCGCGGAGGCAGCAGCTCAAGCAGAGAAGCCCAGACTTCCCTCTCCCCAGCCACCTGCTCCAGCTCTTCAGAAGGGATACCAAGGCGTTCCCAGACCAGCTGGGAGACATAGTCTCTCCACCGAGTCCTGGGTCTGCCCCGGGGTCTCCTCCCAGTGGGACGTGCCTGAAACACCTCAAGTGGGAGGCGTCCAGGAGGCATCCTAATTAGATGCCCAAACCACCTCAACTGACTCCTTTCGATGTGGAGGAGCAGTGGTTCTACTCTGAGCCTCTCCTGGATGACTGAGCTCCTCACCCTATCTCTGAGGGTGAGTCCAGAAATCCTACGGAGAAAGCTCATTTCAGCCACTTGTATCCGCGATCTCGTTCTTTCGGTCATTACCCAAAGCTCGTGACCATAGGTGAGAGTAGGAACGTAGATTGACTGGTAAATCGACAGCTTTGCCTTAGAACTAAGCTCCCTCTTCACCACAACAGACCGGTACAATGTCCGCATCACTGCAGATGCTGCTCCAATCCGTCTGTCAATCTCTCGCTCCATTTTCCCCTCACTCGTGAACAAGACCCCAAGATACTTAAACTCCTCCACTTGGGGCAGGAGCCTGTCCCCAACCTGCAGAGGACAATCCACCTTTTTCCGGCTGAGGACCATGGACTTGGACTTGGAGGTGCTGATTCTCATCCCAGCCGCTTCAAACTCAGCGGAAAACCGTCCCAGCAAGAGCTGTAGGTCATTGCTGGATGAAGCCAGCAGGACAACATCATCTGCAAACAACAGAGATGAGATCCTGTGGTCACCAAGCATGACACCCTCCGTTCCCTGGCTGCGCCTAGAAATCCTGTCCATAAAAATTATGAACAGGATCGGTGACAAAGGGCAGCCCTGGCGGAGTACAACTCTCACTGGGAATGACTCCGACCGAGTGTTGGCAATACGAACCAAACTCTCACAACGGTTGTACAGAGACCGAATAGCTCGTAACAACAAGCCCGATACCCCATACTCGCGAAGCACCCCCCACAAAAATCCACGAGGGACGCGGTCAAATGCCTTCTCCAAGTCCACAAAACACATGTAAACTGGTTGGGCAAACTCCCACGAACCCTCAAGAATTCTCGAGAGGGTAAAGAGCTGGTCCGATGTGCCACGGCCAGGACGAAAACTACATTGCTCCTCCTGAATCCGAGGTTCGACCAACGGCCGGACTCTCCTCTCCAGTACCTTGGCATAGACCTTCCCAGGGAGGCTGAGGAGTGCGATCCCTCTAAAGTTGGAGCACACCCTCCGGTCCCCTTTTTTGAAGAGAGGAACCACCACCCCGGTTTGCCATGCCAAAGGCACTGCCCCCGACCTCCACGCAATGTTGCAGAGGCGTGTCAACCATGACAACCCAACAACATCCAGGGCCTTGAGATACTCAGGGTGAATCTCGTCCACCCCCGGGGCCCGGCTACCAAGGAGATTTTTAACCACCTTGGTGACCTCAGCCCCAGTGATAGGCGAGTCATCCCCCTCATCCCCAAACCCTGCTTCCTCTGTGGAAGGCGTATCAGTGGGATTGAGGAGATCCTCGAAGTATTCCTTCCACCGCCCAACGATATCCCCAGTCGAAGTCAACAGTGTCCCAGCCGCACCATACACAGTGTGGACGGGGAGCTGCTTTCCCCTCCTGAGCCACCGGACAGTTTGCCAGAATCTCTTTGAGGCCGACCGAAAGTCTTGTTCCATGGCCTCACCGAACTCCTCCAATACCCGGGTTTTTGCTTCAGCAACCACCCGAGCTGCACTCCGCTTGGCCTGCCAGTACACCTCAGCTGCTTCGGGAGTCCCACAAGCCAACCAAGCTTGATAGGACTCCTTCTTCTGCTTTATGGCCCCCCCTCACTAGTGGTGTCCACCACTTGGTTCGGGGGTTGCCACCACAAGATGCACCGACCACCTTGCGGCCGCAGCTCTGGGCCGCCGCTTCAACAACAGAGGTGGAGAACATGGCCCATTCAGACTCCATGTCTCCAGACTCCCTCGGAATGTGGTTGAAGTTCTTCCGGTGGTGGGAGTTGAAGACTTCCTGGACAGGGGCCTCAGCCAGATGCTCCCAGCACACCCTCACTATACATTTGGGTCTACCAGGTCTGAATGGCTTCCTCCCCTGCCATCAGATCCAACTCACCACCAGGTGGTGATCAGTTGACAGCTCTGCACCTCTCTTTACTCGAGTGTCCAAGACATACGGTCGCAGGTCTGATGATACGATAACAAAATCGATCATCGACCTGCGACCTAGGGTGTCCTGGTGCCAGGTGCACATATGGACACCCTTATGCTTGAACATGGTGTTCGTTATGGACAGACTGTGGTTAGCACAGAAGTCCAATAACTGAACACCACTTGGGTTCAGATCAGGCAGGCCGTTCCTCCCAATCACCCCCGTCCAGGTTTCACTGTTGTTGCCCACGTGCGCATTGAAGTCCCCCAGTAGGACAATGGAGTCTCTAAGAGAAGCACCCTCCAGCACCCCAGTCACAGACTCCAAAAAGGGTGGGTACTCTGAAACATCATTTGGTGCATCGGCACAAATGATGGTCAGGACCCGTTTTCCAACCCGAAGGCGCAGGGAAGCAACCCTTTCATCCACCGGGGAAAACTCCAATATAGAGGCAGCAAGGTGGGGCGATACAAGAATACCCACCCCTGCTCGTCGCCTCTCGCCCGGGGCAACTCCAGAAAAGGCCAAGCTCCAGCCCCTCTCCAGGAGACTGGTTCCGGAACCGGAGCTGTGTGTTGAGGTGAGGCCGACTATATCTAGCCGGTATCTCTCAACCTCGTACACCAGCTCAGGCTCCTTCCCCACCAGAGAGGTGACATTCCACATACCAAAAGCCAGTTTAGAAAGCTTGGGATCAGTCCGCCAAGGTCTCCGCCTTTGACCACCACCTAATCCACATAGCACAGGACCCCCATGATCCCTCCTGCATGTGGTGAGCCCACTGGAGGGCAGACCCATGTAACTCCTTCGGGCTGAGCCCGGCCGGGTCCCATGGTTGGAAACCCGGCCACCAGACGCTAGCCTTCGAGCCCCTCCCCCAAGCCTGGCTCCAGGGTGGGGCCCCGGTAACCCCATACCGGGCGGGGTACACTGAATCCTTGATATACAATTTATCATGAGAGTCTGTTGGATCGTTCTTAGTCTGGCCCTTCACCCAGGACCAGTTTGTCTTGGGAGACCCTATCAGAGGCAAATTGCCCCGGACAACATAACTCCTGGGATCACTGGGGCACGCAAACCCCCCCACCACAACAAGGTGACGATCCACGAGGGGGAGGGGGAGTATTTGGTCAATAACAAAAATTCATCTCAATACTTTATTATATACCCTTTGTTGGCAATGACAGAGGTCAAACGTTTTCTGTAAGTCTTCACAAGGTTTTCACACACTGTTGCTAGTATTTTGGCCCATTCCTCCATGCAGATCTCCTCTAGAGCAGTGATGTTTTGGGGCTGTCGCCGGGCAACACAGACTTTCAACTCCCTCCAAAGATTTTCTGTGGGGTTGAGATCTGGAGACTGGCTAGGCCACTCCAGGACCTTGAAATGCTTCTTATGAAGCCACTCCTTCATTGCCCAGGCGGTGTGTTTGGGATCATTGTCATGCTGAAAGACCCAGCCATGTTTCATCTTCAATGCCCTTGCTGATGGAAGGAGGTTTTCACTCAAAATCTCACGATACATGGCCCCATTCATTCTTTCCTTTACACGGATCAGTCGTCCTGGTCCCTTTGCAGAAAAACAGCCCCAAAGCATGATGTTTCCACCCCCATGCTTCACAGTAGGTATGGTGTTCTTTCTCCTCCAAACACAACAAGTTGAGTTTTTACAATAAAGTTCTATTTTGGTTTCATCTGACCATATGGCATTCTCCCAATCCTCTTCTGGATCATCCAAATGCTCTCAAGCAAACTTCAGACGGGCCTGGACATATACTGGCTTAAGCAGGGGAACACGTCTGGCACTTCAGGATTTGAGTCCCTGGCGGTGTAGTGTGTTACTGATAGTAGCCTTTGTTACTTTGGTCCCAGCTCTCTGCAGGTCATTCACTAGGTCCCCCCATGTGGTTCTGGGATTTTTGCTCACCGTTCTCGTGATCATTTTGACCCCACAGGGTGAGATCTTGCGTGGAGCCCCAGATCGAGGGAGATTATCAGTGGTCTTGTATGTCTTCCATTTTCTAATGA
Organism: Pholidichthys leucotaenia; assembly: GCA_020510985.1. Taxonomy (NCBI): domain Eukaryota; kingdom Metazoa; phylum Chordata; class Actinopteri; order Cichliformes; family Pholidichthyidae; genus Pholidichthys; species Pholidichthys leucotaenia. The sequence continues at coordinate 483,549,473 of CM035837.1, forward strand.
TTGCTCCCACAGTTGATTTCTTCACACCAAGCTGCTTACCTATTGCAGATTCAGTCTTCCCTGCCTGGTGCAGGTCTACAATTTTGTTTCTGGTGTCCTTTGACAGGGGCAGCACGGTGGCACAGTGGTTAGCACAGTGGCAGCACAGCAAGAAGGTCATGGGATCGATTCCACCCTTGACCATCGTGGGTTCGATCCCACCCCCAGACCATCGGTGACCCTTCTGTGTGGAGTTTGCATGTTCTCCCCGTGTCTGCGTGGGTTTACTCCGGGCACTCCGGTTTCCTCCCACATGCCAAAAACATGCAAGTTAGGTTAATTGGCATCAAAACTGGGGATTCTAAATTGTCCTTAGGTATGGATGTGAGAGTGAATGGTTGTCTGTCTCTCTGTGTTGGCCCTGCGATGGACTGGCGATCTGTCCAGGGTGTACCCTGCCTCTCGCCCAAAGATGCTGGGATAGGCTCCAGCCCCCCCGCGACCCGAAAGGATTAAGCGGTAGAAGATGGATGGATGGATGGATGGATGGATGTCCTTTGACAGCTCTTTGGTCTTGGCCATAGTGGAGTTTGGAGTCTGACTGTTTGAGGTCGTGGACAGGTGTCTTTTATACTGATAACGAGTTCAAACAGGTGCCATTAATACAGGTAACGAGTGGAGGACATAGGAGCCTCTTAAAGAAGAAGTTACAGGTCTGTGAGAGCCAAAAATCTTGCTTGTTTGTAGGTGACCAAATACTTATTTTACCGAGGAATTTACCAATTAATTCATTAAAAATCCTTCAATGTGATTTTCTGGATTTTTTTTTTCTCATTTTGTCTCTCATAGTTGAGGTATACCTATGATGAAAATTGGAGACCTCTCTCATCTTTTAAGTGGGAGAACTTGCACAATTGGTGGCTGACTAAATATTTTTTTGCCCCACTGTATCTGCAGAATAGCTAAACTAAAAAGATGGGTCTTGAGCCTCCTTTTAAAAATATCAACGCTCTGAGGTCCTCTGGCAGGCCGTTCCACAGACATGGGCCGAAAAACTCGAATGATGTCTCACCGTGGGTTTTTGTCCTAACTTTAGGTATCATTAAAAGGCCAGTACCAGAGGACCTCAGGGTCCATGAGGGACGGTATGGCAAAAGCAGATCAAATAAATAAGAAGGACCAAGACCATTAAGAGTTTCATAAACTAATAAAAGAACTTTAAAATCAAATCTAAAACTCACAGGGAGCCAATGCAGTGATTCTTAAACCAGCATAATATGCTCTCTCTTTCTGGTCCTTATCAGCACACGGGCTGCTGAATTCTGTAATAGTTGTAAGTTACTGATTGTCTTTTTAGGGAGACCAGAAAGGAGATCATTGCAGTAATCAATATGACTGGAAATAAAAACATGCATTAGCGTCTCTGTGTTTTCTCGAAAGAGAAATGGTCGGACTCTGGCTATATTCTTTAGATGATAAAATGCAGTTTTTAGAATATTATTAACATGTGGAATAGAACTAAGTTCTGAGTCAAAAATAACCCTGACATATTGTCGGCCCAGGAAACACGCACGCAGGCTCAGGTAGATTTGAAAGCTTTATTAAACAACAGGGTGAGTGTATGGATGCGTGTATGAGAGATTAGTGTGTGATGCGGGTGGAGGATGCAAGCCAGGACAGAGCAGCACGTCGTGCGGCCAGACAACCCTATGGGAGAGAGGAAAAAAGGGGTTAGCTAGGCAACCACACGGGAACGTGATCAAGAGCTGTGCTTACTTGCAGAGATGCGGTGGCTGGCGTTGGCAGGTCCCAAGCCTGGGAGACAACGTCCTGCTGTGCGTCCGGGCGAAGCGGCAAGGCAGAGAAGCGGTGGGACGATGGGAGGTAAGTCCGCTGCCAGGTAATCCACCTGTGCACAGGGGAGGCTGATAGAAGGAGATGAGAAGACAATAGTGACAGCTTACGTGTCCGTTGCGTAGATCAGCAGGCCTGACGAGGAGGAAGCTGCTGGGAGATTCCAGTGTAGGGAGACAGACGGCTCCAGGCTGCAGCTCAGGGCAGGATGGAATAAATAGCTGTGCACTAACGAGGAGCAGGTGTGCGCGCAGCTGAGGTGGAAGCCCGTGAGCTGCGGGTGATGACAGTACTCCCCCCCCTACCAGCGCCTCCTGGCGCTGGCTTACCTGGGTGTGTCCAGTGAAACTCCGCGATGAGGTCTGGATCCAACACCCACGAAGAGCGCACCCAGGATCTCCACTCTGGCCCGTTGCCCTCCCAATCCACCAGGTATTGCAGCCCGCGACCCCGACGCTGGGAGTCCAGAATGGCAGCAACACCCCACGCTGGGTCACCGTCAATCATCCTAGGCGCGGGAGGAGATCTAGGAGGAGGGCAGAGTGAATTGGACACAACAGGCTTAAGCTTGGAGACGTGGAAAGTGGGACACACATGGAGGAAGGGGGGAGGGCCAAACGCACAGCCACCGGGTTGATGATTTTGGAGATCATGAAGGGGCCGAGGAATCTCGGGGCCAGTTTCTTCTTTTCTCCTTTCAGGTTGATGTCTTGAGACGACAGCCACACCCGCTGACCCACCTGGTAAGCAGGAGCTGGTCTCTCCTGTGACGATTGGCGGTGGAACTGTTGCGCGCCGCTGTGCGTAAAAGCGCGTCCTTAGTTTTGGCCCAAATCCTCCGGCAGTGCCTGATGTGCACCTGGACGGAGGGGACGGCTAGCTCACCCTCCTGCTCAGGGAAAACAGGGGGGTTATACCCCAAGGACGCTTCAAAGGGTGACACTCCAGTTGCCGTGGACTGGACCGAATTATGGGCGTATTCTACCCAGGTCAGGTAGGAGCTCCAGGACGAAGGATTGGAGGATGTTATGCAGCGCAGAGCGGCTTCCAACTCCTGGTTCGTGCGCTCACACTGCCCATTGGATTGGGGGTGGTGACCTGAGAAGAGACTCACCGTGGCCCCTAAGGCGCTGCAAAAACTCCTCCAGACCTGGGAGACAAACTGCGGGCCCCGGTCTGAGACCACGTCCAGCGGGATACCATGCAGTCTGACGACATGATGGACCAGCAGATCGGCCATCTCACGTGCTGAAGGGAGACCCTGAAGGAGCACAAAATGGGCGGCCTTGGAGAATGTGTCCACAATTGTCAGGACCGTGTCATAGGTGTTAGAGACTGGTAAACCGGTGACGAAGTCAAGGGCGATGTGTGACCAGGGCCTGCCCGGGATCGGCAGGGGCTGGAGTAGACCCGCAGGTGGAGAGTTCTGGGTCTTACCGGTGGCGCACTGGGGACAGGCCCGGACATAGTTGGTAACGTCTTTGTGGTGACCTGGCCACCAAAATGAGCGCTGCAGCCAACTCACCAGGCGGGTAATGCCAGGTTGACAAGCGAGTCTGGAGGTGTGGGCCCAATGGATCACCTCACCCCGAACTGCAGATGGAACAAAGAGCCTCCCCTCCGGCCCCCCGCCAGGATCCGGTTCCGTCTTCTGAGCGTCCAGGATATTGTCCTTAATGGGCCAGGCGATCACTGCTACGACGCACGACTTGGGCAGGATGGTATGGCTGGATTCTTCTGGACCTTCGGGGGCAAACTGTTTGGAGAGGGCGTCGGGCAGCCCATTCTTCGAGCCTGGATGGTACGTGATGGTGAAGTTGAAACGAGCAAAAAACAGAGACCAGTGCGCCTGGCGGGCATTCAGACGCCTTGCTGACCTCAGGTACTCGAGGTTTTTGTGGTCCGTCCAGACCACAAAGGGTTGGGCTGCCCCCTCCAACCAGTGACGCCATTCCTATAGCGCGAGCTTGACAGCGAGAAGCTCCCTGTCGCCGACGTCATAGTTATGTTCCGCCGCCGTCAGCCGTCGAGAGAAGAAGGCGCAGTGATACTTGACTCCATCCACCGGCGAGCGCTGAGAAAGCACCGCCCCCACCCCCGTGTCAGACGCGTCGACCTCCACTAAGCACTGAAGCGCAGGATCGACCTGGGTCAGGACCCGGGAGGACGAGAATTCCACCTGGAGGGTCTTGAAGGCGGTGGCTGCTTCCTCGGACCACTGGAAAGGCACCTTCGATGATGTGAGGCAGGTCAGGGGGGAGACGATGGCGCCGAAATTAGGGATAAAACACCGGTAGAACTTTGCGAAGCCAATAAACTGCTGCACCTGCTTCCTGGACGTGGGCGTGGGCCACTCGACCACCGCTTTAACCTTCGCGGGGTCGGGGAGGATCTGGTTATGCGAAATGACGAACCCCAGGAAGGAGGTGGTACGGGCATAGAACTCGCATTTCTCGGCTTTAATAAACAGCTGGTTCCCCAGCAGCCGTTGCAGGACCTGCCTCACATGGGCCTGGTGTTCATCCCGTGCCTTGGAGAAGATGAGTATATCATCCAGATATACGAAGACGAACATTCCCGGAAAGTCCCGGAGGACGTCGTTGATAAGACTTTGGAAGACGGCAGGTGCGTTGGTGAGCCCAAACGGCATCACAAGATACTCGAAGTGGCCGCTGGGCGTCCTGAAGGCCATCTTCCACTCGTCTCCCTCCCGGATCCTAACGAGATGGTAAGCGCTGCGGAGGTCAAGCTTGGTGAACCAGGTCGCCCCCTGGAGGGAGTGGAAGGCAGTGTCCATAAGGGGCAGTGTGTAACGGTCCTTGATGGTGATGTCGTTCAGCGCTCTGAAGTCGATACAGGGGCGTAAGGACCCATCCTTCTTTGCCACAAAGAAGAATCCCGTGCCCAGAGGAGACTACGAGGGGCGGATGATCCCAGCGCTGAGCAACTCCTTAATGTACGTGTCCATTGCTTCTCGCTCCGGTTCAGAGAGACTGTACAGACGGCCTGACGGCAAGGGGGCCCCTGGGCGGATGTTGATCGCGCAGTCGTAGTGTCGATGCGGGGGGAGAGACAAGGCTGTGGACTTACTGAACGCCGCCCCTAGGTCGTGGAATTCCTGCAGCACCAGGGTCAGGTCCGGAGGTTCGGAGACGGGCGACGGGGGAGGGGAGGACGGCGCGCAGGGCGCCGACTGGAGGCAGGTGCCCAAACAGAAGGTGCTCCAGGACAGGACGCTGCCGGTCCTCCAATCCAAGACAGGGTTGTGCAGCCGCAGCCAAGGGTAACCCAGGATGACACGGTCTGACAAGGAGGGCAGGACGTAAAGGGACAAATCCTCCCGCTGGTTTCCGGAGACGATGATGGGGACTGGCTTTGTGCGGTGTGTAACAGCTCCCAGGGGAGAATGGGAGAGAGTGACCAAGTTTAGGGGGTTAGGCAGTGGTTGACATGGTATGCCCAAATGGGTTGCCAGGCTCTTAGAAATAAAGCTCTGCTCTGCCCCGGAATCCACCAGTGCGTGAATGGAGTGCCCAGTGGAGTTGTGGCAGAACTGTAAGGGCAATGTACAAGAGAATAGGGAGTTAGACCGGTTAGAGTCCGCGAGGCCCCCTATAGTGACTCGCGGACCTCCCCGTTTGGCTTAACCGGGCACAGCTCCAGGGGATGCTGGTCATCTCCACAATACATGCAGAGACCCCGCTTCCGCCGGCGTTGTCTCTCCGCTAGAGGGAGCCTAGTGCGCCCGATGGCCATGGCCTCTGGTTCGTCGGCGGACTCCGGAGCAGGTAACGCCAGAGGGCGCGACTGAGCTGGATGGAGGGAAGCTCCGCGCGAGCAGCTGGCAGACTTTCGCTCCACAACCCGCTCACGTAGCCTGTTGTCCAGGCTAATCGTGAGCGAGATTAGCTCAGAAAGTCGCCCCAGGAGGTCCCGGCCAGCTAGCTCATCCCTCAGACCAGAATTGAGGCAACGGAGAAAAATGCTGCAGAGAGATGCCTCTCCCCAGCCCACCTCCTCCGCTGCCACCCGGAAGTCGACCGCGTATTCCGCCGCTGACTGGCTGACTGTTGGAGACTAAGAAGCCGATCAGCGAGGACGCTGTCGAGACGGGAATGGTCGAAGACCTCTAGGAAGTCCCGCACGAACCGGTCATATGAGAGATTAGCATAGCTGGGCTTCGTCATTACGGCATAAGCCCAAGCTAACGCTCGCCCCTCGAGAAGATTGGCCATGCAACCGATTTGGCTATGGTCTGAGGGGAAATCCCCGGGGACATGCAGAAACACCAACTCACATTGCAGGATAAACCCCTTCGCTCCACCGAGTTTCCCGTTGAAGCGAGCGGGGGTTGGAATGGGCGTGAGATGGGTTGGCGCCCCCGAGCCAGGCTGGCCGGCCTAGGGGACAGCCGGAGCCGCGGCACCAAGAGGACCCGGAGGTAAGGACCGTGGAGGATCCAGGCGGTCTAACCAGTCAGTAATTAATGTCAATTGATTTAATATCACCTGCTGTTGGTGAGCTATCATATCCACCCGAGCCTCGAGGGTGGAAAAACGGCGTGTGAGCCCGCTGTCCGCTGGGCCGCTTTGCTGGAGCCGTACTGACATATTGTCGGCCCAGGAAACACGCATGCAGGCTCAGGTAGATTTGAAAGCTTTATTAAACAACAGGGTGAGTGTATGGATGCGTGTATGAGTGATTAGTGTGTGATGCGGGTGGAGGATGCAAGCCAGGACAAAGCAGCACGTCGTGCGGCCAGACAACCCTATGGGAGAGAGGAGAAAAGGGGTTAGCTAGGCAACCACATGGGAACGTGATCAAGAGCTATGCTTACTTGCAGAGATGCGGTGGCTGGCGTTGGCAGGTCCCAAGCCTGGGAGACAACGTCCTGCTGTGCGTCTGGGCGAAGCGGTGAGGCAGAGGAGCGGCGGGACGATGGGAGGTAAGTCCGCCGCCAGGTAATCCACCTATGCACAAGGGAGGCTGATAGAAGGAGATTAGAAGACAATAGTGACAGCTTACGTGTCCGTTGCGTAGATCAGCAGGCCTGACGAGGAGGAAGCTGCTGGGAGATTCCAGTGTAGGGAGACAGACGGCTCCAGGCTGCAGCTCAGGGCAGGATGGAATAAATAGCTGTGCACTAACGAGGAGCAGGTGTGCGCGCAGCTGAGGTGGAAGCCCGTGAGCTGCAGGTGATGACAAACCCCCAGGTTTTTTAAACTTATTTTGATCAAATAAAAGACAATGTTTGTAATTTTGGTAAAAGTTTCTCTCTCTGAGCTTCAGTACCGATAACTAAAACTTCACTTTTGTCCTGGTTGAGCTGTAGGAAGTTCTCTGTCATCCAGGACTTAATTTCTGAAATGCAGTTAAAAAGGATATCAATTGGTGCTGGGTCATCAGGAGACACGGAAATGTAAAGCTGGGTATGATCAGCATAACTGTGGAAACTAATTCCATGTCTCCTGATGACATTGTCTAGTGACAGCATGTACACATTAAAAAGAATTGGACCTAAAATCGAACCTTGAGGGACACCACGATCCATGTTGTATCTCTTTGATGAGGAGTGTTTACCCAGGGTGACATAAAATTCTCTGCCAGTGAGGTAGGATTTAAACCAGCTAAACACAGTGCCTGAGAGGCCGATCATATTGTGCAATCTGTTTAAAAGAATATCAAAGCCCAGGAGCGACAGCATGGTCTTGTCCATGTTGATTCAAAGATCATTTAGGAGCTTGATCAGGGCTGTCTCAGTACTGTGATTAGATTGAAATATTTCATACAAATCATGAGTTTTCATAAAATCATTTAACTGGTTAAAAACTACTTTCTCTAAAATTTTAGTTAACAATGGCAGGCTGGACACTGGTCTGTAATTGTTCAGTACTTCAGTGTCTAAATTATTTCTCTTCAGAACAAGCTAGACAATGGCTGTCTTAAAAGCACTAGGAAAAAACTCCTGTCTGAAGGGAATAATTTAAAATGTTAAGAACATCATCAACTAAAAAGATACAAATGGATTTAAAAAATGATGTAGGAATTGGATCTGAAAGACAGGTTGCTGGTTTTAACTGGGAGATAACTTTCTCCAGCACCTCAGCATCAATCAGGTCAAACCTGTGCAGTGTTTCCCCACATAGAAACAAAGGTTCAGCTGTACTGAAAGCAGTAGGTTGTAACAGACTAATAGCTGACCTTATAGTTTCTATTTTACTGCTGAAGTGAGCTGCAAACTCCTCACGTTTGGAGTCTGCAGACATCCTGCTAGACATGTTAAAAACCGGGTTTATTAACTGATCAGTTATTGAAAAAAGACTTCTGGGGTTATTGTGATTATTATTATTACCTCCGCCAAGGATGTTATGTGTTCATCGGCATTGGTTTGTCTGTTTGTCTGTTTGTTTGTTTGTTTGTTAGCAAGATAACTCAAAAAGTTATTGACGGATTTTCATGAAATTTTCTGAGATTGTCAGAAATGGTGTATCCTACAGATGATTAGATTTTGGTGGTGATCCCGATCACCGTCCACAAGAAAACCGCCATTACGCAAAATGCCATTTTCGTGAATAACTACTAAACCACTAATACTATCATTGTCAATCCAAATGCTTGTCATATGTTTTCATTGTCAAGGAATCTGAAAACGTACACACAAACACTGTATGGGGGGAACTGTGGCGCTAAACCACCATTACGGAAAATGCCATTTTCGTCAATAACTACTGAACCACTAATCCTATCATTGTGAATCCAATTGCTAGTCATATGTTTTCATGGTCAAGGAATCTGAAAACGTACACACAAACACTGTATGGGGGGGAACTGTGGCGCTTGGCGAAGGTCTGCGCTCTCCGAGTGCTTTTCTAGTTGTTAATGAATCTGGAAAAATGTGCCTGTCTTGCTTCTTTTATTGCTTTATTATAGATGGTCAGTTGATTTTTTTTTAAATTTGGAGGTTCATTTCTACTTTGTTTTTTCTTCATTTTCTTTCAGCAGCTCGACATTTCTGTTTTAGTTGTTTAAATTCTTCAGTTCTCCAGGGTTGGGTTGGATTACTGGAAAACTTTTTTGTTTTAAAAGGAGCCACTGTGTGGAGAGCTGTTTCCAATTTTCTGTTAAAACCATCCACAATAAAATCACAAGATGAGGGTAAAAAGTCAGCAGGAATGTCACTGAAGAAAAAATCAAATAATTTAGCAGCCACCTCAGCAGTTAGATGGCACCTCCTCATAGTGCATTCTGGGATAAAGTCATCATTCTATTTAAAACAACTGATAGTAAAAAAAATACACAAAATTATCAGAGGTGACTAAATCTAAAACAGAGGTGATGTGTGTTGGCAGGTCTGAGGTAATGACTAGGTCCAGAGTGTGACCTTTATGATGGGTAGGTTGTGAGATATGTTGGGTGACATTCATACAGTTAAGAACATTTTAAAAATCAGCTGCAAGAGAGTCTGATTCATTATCAGTGTGTAAGTTAAAATCACCTAAAATAATAATCTGATTGTATTTGTTGTGAATAATGGAGAGAATCTGTGAAAAATTGGAAATAAAAGATGAGCAGTATTTGGGAGGCCTGGAAACACACATGCAAAATATAGGAGGGCTGCTAAAAACAAAGGAGTGGTGTTCAAAAGAGGGGAAAAAAAATCACTGATAGTGTCTCTAAAATTCAACGATGATGATGAAATAGCTGCCACACCCCTCCCTTATTTCTCCTTCTATTAGAAAATGAAAAGTTATAGTTGGGAGGGGAGGCTTCTAAAAGAACTGATGGTCCATCTGTGCCCAGCCACATCTCACCTAAAAGCAGTCAAGCTCTGAAATCAAGTCACTTTATTGTATATTTGTGGATGATGGGCCTATCACATTATTCTGCCACTGTGGGGAGCAAGGTGTTAGGCTTCTCCACCCAGAGAGTAATGGACCATGAGAGGAGAGGTTGCCGGGGGTGCAGACGAAACAGCGAAGGTTGGGCACCACCCGGAGAGAAGAGGAGACGCTGGGCCGCTGGGAGAGAAGTGAAGTGCGGCACCAGCGTAATGTTATGTTAATGGGCTGCACAGGCTTTGTTATGTAATTGATATGAAGTTGGAGCCCCGGGCCACTATGCAAATCATTAAAGGTATATACACTACTGTTCAAAAGTTTGGGGTCACTTAGAAATTTCCTTATTTTTGAAAGAAAAGCACTGTTTTTTTCAATGAAGATAACTTTAAACTGATCAGAAATACACTCTAATGTCTAATATACATTGCTAATGTGGTAAATGACTATTCTAGCTGCAAATGTCTGGTTTTTGGTGTAATATCTACATAGGTGTATAGAGGCCCATTTCCAGCAACTATCACTCCAGTGTTCTAATGGTACAATGTGTTTGCTCATTGCGTCAGAAGGCTAATGGATGATTAGAAAACCCTTGTGCAATCATGTTAGCACAGCTGAAAACAGTTTAGCTGGTTAGAGAAGCTATAAAACTGACCTTCCTTTGAGCAGGTTGAGTATCTGGAAAAAAATTATTATTTCAAATACAAATCATTATTTCTAACCTTGTCAATGTCTTGACTATATTTTCTATTCATTTTACAACTCATGGTGGTAAATAAGTGTGACTTTTCATGAAAAACACAAAATAATTGTCTGGGTGACCCCAAACTTTTGAACGGTAGTGTAAGTGAGATGCACAGTGGCCTGGGAGCTCTTTTGTGATCCTGTTCTGTTAAAGAGAAAATAAAGTCTGTCTTGATCCAGCTCGTTGCCTCGCCTGATAATTCTCTCTACACCACAGTAATTAAACTAAAAAGTTGAAAACTGCTCTCTGTCAGTAAGTATTGGGATCTTCATAGAAGACGGAGGTGGGGGATATTGCACTGGAATCAGAGTGCTCTTGTTTGCACTTTGCGTGATGACATCTTATTACCAGTAGATGGCGAACCAGTTTTGTGCTGGGAGGTGGAGAGGCATTTCAAAGAGGTGTGACGGCATGCAATCTCATGCACATCGGTATTATGGTGCATTTTGTGCCAATGCACTAACACTAGTGTGGCTTTTGATCAGAAAAAAAGAGGTCTGTTGTCAGAAGCACAGTGTTTAATGCTATTTCAGTGACATTTTGAAATCATGCAGCTCCGGAGCTCATGAGGAAACAGCATGCATTATGATTTTCTGTTATTTTAATGGAGACAGTTTTAACAGTCATAATCATCTGTCAATTTAATTATAACATGGTACACTAAATAGTTTTATTCCATTCACAATTTAATTGCAGACTTACTGTTGGACTCTATAGATTAGGCATTAACGTACAAATTTTTTTAGGGGAATAAATATACAAACAGGGAGCATGTGGGCATTCTGGTGTGGATGCTGTGCACGGGGTGAGGTGTGTCAGTTTGAAGATTTTTATTCTATCCACATTTTTGTGGATAGATGGACTTATTAGGACTTCATGGACTTATTAGGTATTAATGTGTTTATTTTTAGGATAAGGATTCCCAGGTTTCAGCCAGGCCAAGGCCACCTGCACCGCACTTATGGTTGAGGTTCTCCAGTGGCAGGTGCCCTGGGCTGCCAGCCCCCAGAGAACACCCTGACTGCCACCTGTCAGTTTCCTGGGGAGGGGCCACTAAGAGTGGGCTTCATTTTATAGTAGGCACCAGATCTCCTCCTTCCCTCCCGCCCGGGAGAGACTAGGACAGGGAGCCACTGACCTCAGCAGACCCCCCATATGAAACCAGGGAGACCCTTGGTCGGCGAAAGTAACAGTTATTGTTGCTTAAGGGCTTCCCATGGGTCCAGGAGTGACTTCCGCACCACTGTTAATGATCATTCTTTTTTATGAAAGTTTATGAAAATTTGCACAGGCATCATCCTCTTTCCCTGACGTTTCAAACCCATTCATGTCTGTGTTGCATCTGTGCACACTATGTTAAACCATTCAGCTGATTCTTCATCCCAGCATTATCTCTTCCCCATTTGTCCTCTGTCAGTTAGCTAATTGGGCATCAACTGTGATTGATGTCCTTGTAACTGTGATTGATTACCAAGCAGCATTACTATCACGTGCATTTTCATTCACATGCACACACTTTGCCTTGCAGATTAGACATGGATACTGTGATGATCGGGCCAGCGCATTGTCCCTCCCTTTCTGTGGGAGGTTCTCCATTCAGTTCCCGGCTCCATTGGTCATCATCACACCTGTGTGAGTGGACGCACCTGCTGCCTCTTCACTGCCAGCGCTTAAAAGGACCTGCTTGTGAACACTTCAGCGCTGGCTTGTTGGGTATTGCTGCCTGAATTTAAGGCTAAATATTGAGTTGTTAAGAACTCAGCCTAATCTCTCCTTTCTTCTTCTCTCCCCAGGTTGCTGCCATCTCTGCAGTGCGTCTCCGCGATTGCTGTGTGCTTGCCTGCTGCTTCATCCTCATCTCTCCGAACTGTTCCTACCACCCGGTCAGACACCACCCTGCTCCTCACCTCTCCACATTCCTGGCCAGCTCAGTTCTGCTGGCTCATCTTCCCCCATCCTGAGTTCCTTTACCAGGCTCTCTGTTCATCTGCAGTAAGAAAAACCCCCATTCAGTTATATTTTCCCCATCACACTCCTCTTCTCAAACCAGCTCTCATCGCTCTCTCTCCACAGGCTGTGTGTCTCCCTGCGTGCTCCGCTTTTCCCTACAGTTGCCAGTTATTCAATAAAGTTGTGTTTAATGTTTCAATTCGGTGTCTAAGTGTCTTCTCTGGTGTAGCTGCTTTGCACATGAGCTTCCTCTTTGACAGTCATGACAGAATGAGCCAGCCATGACCAAAGCTCAGCAGGCACTGCATCAGCAGACCACTCCACTCTTTACTGGTTAGACGCTACTGAGCGGCAGGTGGCCGTACTAACCGAGCAGTTGCAAACTATAACTCAGGAGCTGACCACGGTAACCGACCACCTTTGTTAGATGTCTCACCCAGGCCCTTCCTCTCCACCTGTCGCCCCAGCGGCTGCTACCACTCGCCGCACCACTTCCGTGCCTTTACCTGCCCCATACACGGGGGAGGTGGGGGGATGCAAGGGGATGCAAGGGGTTTTTGCTTCATGTTCACCTCTATCTGTGACAGGTGGGTGACGAGCACCCGGACGACACTTCTAACATCCATTTTTTGACCCTCCTGGTCCGGGACCGAGTGCTTAATTGGGCCCAGTCCATCCTCGACAGCAGGGAGGGCCCCAATTATACCTTTGAATGGCTCGTTCAGGAATTTTCTCAGGCCTTTGACCATTCGGAGAGTGAGGGGAATATTATGAGCCGCCTGATGTTGCTCCAGCAGGGAAATCGATCTGCGGCCGATTTCTCTGTGGAGTTCCGGGTCACCGCGGCAGACTCCGGATGGAATGATGTTGCCTTAGGCAGCACCTTCCTCCTGGGTCTAAATACCAACCTTCACAACCATCTGGCAGTTTGTGCAACCCCCTCCTCTCTGGATGAGCTCATCGATCAAGCTATTAGTTTGGATAACTGGTACCGCGAGCGTACGAAGGAGCAAAAGGCCTTCTCCAGTCCTCTCATCTCGCGTACACCCCCTCTGGCTACCAGTTTAGCTAAGCCCGACACTTCCACCGAAGCTATGGTGTTAGGCCGAACAGAGGAAAGCCGGTGCGTGCATGTACTGTGGCTCTCTAGAGCATAAATTGTTTACCTGCCCCTTGAAACCAAAGGACATAGCCCATCAGTAGCCGTTGGGGGTCTGGCAGGCAAAAATTCAACTAATCCCCCCGGTAATCTCTATTCTGGCGCTAATCCAGTTACCGGGGGCCGAGAGAAAGGTCTTGGCATTAATTGATTCTGGGGCAGAGCAGAATTTTATTTTGTTGTGACTAGTGTGGGAGATAGGCATACCCTCTATCAAATTGCCAGCTGCATTAAACATAGCGGCATTATCTGGTTGTAACCAAGCTTCTGTCACCAAGCGCATGGAGCTGGTCTCTGTTCTTCTTTCCGGGAACCACCAGGAGTCACTCTCGTTTTTCATTCTCTCTAGTTCATCCTCCCCGGTGGTTCTGGGGTACCCCTGGCTTCAGAAGCATAATGCTATTATAAATTGGGCGCAAAACTCAATTTCTTCTTGGAGCCCCTTTTGCCTAGCCTCCTGCCTCAGTTTGGCCGCATGTTCACCAACCCTTCCTATCTCCTCTTCCCCGGTAGAGCCGCCGGACCTCAGTCTCGTACCCGAGGCCTATCATGACCTTGGGGAGGTCTTTAGCAAGTCAAGAGCTCTCTCTTTGCCTCCACACCACTCTTATGACTGTGCTATCGACCTCCTCCCTGGTGCGCGGCTGCAGTCCAGCCGGCTCTACAGTCTCTCTGGGCTGGAGAGGGAGGCAATGGAAGGCTATATTAAGGATTCTCTGAATGCCGGCCTTATTCGGCCTTGTTTGGCTCCTCTTGGGGTGGGGTTTTTCTTTGTTGGAAAGAAGGACAGATCTCTCAAGGACAGATCGCTCAACGCGATAACTGTCAAAGACAAATATCCATTGCCCTTTAATCAATTCCGCATTCGAGCTCCTTCAGCGCGCGCGGGGGTTCTCCAAACTCGACTTATGCAACGCATATCATTTGGTCTGCATACGCGAAGGGGATGAATGGAAGACGGCCTTCAAAACACACCTGGGGATTTTTTGAATATCTCGTGATGCCGTTTGTTCTCACTAATGCTCCAGCCGTCTTCTAGCGCATGATCAATGACGTCCTCCGCGACATGATCAACCAATTTGTGTTCATGTATCTCAATGATATTTTGATTTTTTTCCCGCACGTAGGAGGGACACACAGTCCACGTCCAGGCCGTGTTACAGCAGCTGCTGGAGAACCAGCTCTTTGTGAAGGCTGAGAAGTGTGAGTTTTCAACCCGCTCCACTGCCTTGGCTTTACTGTTGCTGAAGGAGAGCTGAGGGCCAATCCGGCCAAGGTGAAGGCTGTGCTTGATTGGCCTACCCCACACACCTGCAAACATCTCCAAAGTTTCTTGGGCTTCGCTAACTTTTATTGTAGGTTCATCAGAAATTACAGCAGGGTGGCGCAGCCTCTCACTCAGCTGACCTCATCCAAAGTGTCCTTTAAGTGGTCCAAGGCAGCTGAGCAGTCTTTCTCTGAACTGAAAGCATTTTTTTCCCAATACACCCATCTTGGGCCAGGTCGACCCTCAGCTTCAGTTCATAGTTGAGGTGGACACTTCCGACTCGGAGGTGGGCGCTGTCCTTTTACAGCGTTCAGCCTCCGATCAGAAGCTCCACCCATGCACATATTTCTCTCAGCAGTTAACTCCGGCTGAGAGGAATTACAGCGTAGGAGACCGAGAGCTGTTAGCCATTAAGTTGGCTCTCAAGGAGTGGAGGCACTGACTGGAGGGAGCCGCTCATCCCATCATTGTGTGGACCGACCATAAAAATTTAGAGTACCTTAGGTCGGCCTGCAGATTGAATTCCAGGCAGGCTCACTGGGCCCTATTTTTCCTCAGATTTAATCTAATTATCACTTATCAGCCCAGCTCCCGTGACATCAAACTTGATGCTCTCTCCCGCCAGTTCACCTCAGATCCCTTATCCTCATCTTCTCCTCCCAAGCCCATTGTGCTCTCCTCCTGCATACTGGGTGCCCTCTCGTGAGAGATCGTGCAGAGGGTCCAGCAGGCCCTGTCCACTGAGCCCAATCCTGAGGGGATCCAGGCCAATCATCTGTTCGTCCCGCCCAGCCTGCACAATGACGTCATCCACTGGGGCCACACCAGCCATTTTGCCTGTCACCCTAGGATCTCTCATACTATCAATCTGGTGAGGCGAGTGTTCTGGTGGCCCACGATGCAGACTGATGTGTGGGACTATGTCAAAGCCTGCCAGGTATGTGCCACTAACAAATCTGACTCATCTCCACCAGCCGGTCTCCTGCATCCCCTGCCGGTTCCCAGTCACCCCTGATCTCATATTGCCATGGATTTTGTTGCGGGACTCTCCCCATCTCAGGGCAACACAGTCATCCTCACCATAGTAGATCGCTTTTCTAAGGCTATTCATCTGGTGCCTCTTCCCAAGCTGCCCTCTGCCACCAAGACTGCCAACCTGATCACCGTTTATGTCATCCGCCTTCATGGTATTCACTTGGACATTGTGTCTGACTGGGGTCCCCAATTCACCTCACAAGTTTGGAAATCCTTTTGTCATTCCCTTGGTATTACAGTCAGTCTCACCTCCGGCTATCAGCCCAAAGCAACGGGCAGGCTGAGCGTGCTAACCAATCCCTGGAGGCCCCCCACAGATGTGTGGATTCCTGCAGCCCTACCACCTCGAGCTCCCATCTGACTTGGGTGGAGTATGCCCATAATTCAGCCATCTCCTCTACCACCAGGTTGATCCCCTGTGAGCAAGTGCTTGGCGACGGTGGAGAGGAAAAACTCCCTTTTAACAGGAAGAATCCTCCAGCAGAATCAGGCTCAGGGAGGGGCAGTCATCTGCTGCGACTGGCTGGGGGGTGAGGGGATAGAGAAGATGAAAAGAACAGACATGTAGAGAGCAAACAGCATGACGGGGACTCAATCTATGGGAGAAAAATATGCGGTCGGTCAAGATGTGTGGCTGTCGGCGGACCAGGTTCCTCTGAAGACGGAGTCGAGGAAGCTGTCACCTCACTTCCTTGGTCCCTTTCCCATCTCCAGGTTCATTAACTACCTGACAGTCTGTCTGAAACTACCACGGACACTCTGCATCCACCCCACATTTCATGTCTCCAAGATCAAGCCCCTCTCCGCCAGTCCTCTCTGCACCCCCCCCCCCCAAAGCAGCCTCCTCCTCCCCAGATCCTCGACGGCCAGACCACCTACACCGTACAGAGGATTCTGGACGTTCACCGTCGGGGCCAGGGCTTGCAGTACCTGGTCCATTGGAAAGGCTACGGACACGAAGAGAGGTCATGGATCCCCGGCTCTAACTACCATGACAAGGGCATGGTCCGTACTTTTCACTGGGCCCATCCCAATAAGTCCGGTGGGTCACCAGGAGGAGCCCCTTGGAGGGGGGGGGGGCACTGTGATGATCGGGTGAGCGCACTCCCCCTCCCTTTCTGTGGGAGGTTCTCCATTCAGTTCCCGGCTCCGCTGGTCATCATCACACCTGCATGAGTGGACGTACCTTCTGCCTCTTGACTGCCCGCACTTAAAAGGACCTGCTTGTGAACACTTTGGCGCTGGCTTGTTGGGCATTGCTGCTTGAATTTAAGGCTAAATATTGAGTCGTTAGGAACTCAGCTTAATCTCTCCTTTCCTGTTCTGTCCCCAGGTTGCTGCCATCTCTGCAGTGTGTCTCTAGGATTTCTGTGCGCTCGCCTGCTGCTTCATCCTCATCTCTCCGGACTGTTCCTACCACCCAGTCAAATGCCACCCTGTTCCTCACCTCTCCACGTTCCCGGCCAGCTCGGTCCTGCTGGCTCGTCTCCCCCCGTGGTGAGTCCCTCTGCCGGGCTCTCTGTTCGTCTGCAGTAAGAAAAACCCCTGTTCACTTATATTTCCCCTGCCACACTCCTCTCCTCAAACCAGCTCTCGTCTCTCTTTCTCCACAGACTGTGTGTCTCCCTGCGAGCTCCACTTTTCCCTATAGCTGCCAGTTATTCAATAAAGTTGTGTTTAATGTTTCAATTCAGTGTCTAAGTGTCTTCTCTGGTGTAGCTGCTTTGCACATGAGCTTCCTATTTGACAGTCATGACAGATATATGTAGAGATTTGTGAATAAACTACGTGCAGATCTAACGTCTAATTTTTTAAGTTTGCATATGCAAAAAATTAGGTTTGAAAAATGTGTCAGACACTTTTCACAAGAGTTGTGATTTATTTTAAAAGCACCATACACTATAAGATTTCCTGCCCGAAAGAGGGCATGTTCCTTTTATCCTTATGCCCAACACCCAGTAAATTCAGAAACAGAAACTCGTAGCTTAAAACAGAAGACTCGTCACTTAGAAAGAAAATGGCGCTCCACTAATTTTGATGAAATCTATTTAGCTTGGAGAAATCATCTTTTAATTTATAAAAAATCTCTTAGAAAAGCTAGAATGAGTTATTATTCTGTATTAATAGAAGAGAACAAGAATAATCCCAGGTTTCTTTTCAGTACTGTAGCCATGCTGACAAAGAGTCAGGACTCTGTCAATCCTAACATTCCCTTAGAGCTTACTAGTCAGGACTTTATGAACTTTTTCAATAATAAAATTTCATCTATCAGAGATAAAATCAGTCAGATTCTTCCCACCGTTAACTTAAATACAGTAACTACTACAACTCCTTCAATTGATATCTGTTTGGATCAGTTTACTCCAATTGATCTTTTAGAGTTAGACAAAATAGTTTCGTCATCGAAGCCTTCAACTTGTCTTTTAGACCCTATTCTTACCTGGTTATTTAAAGAAGCCTTCCCATTTATTAGTAGCATTATTCTTCAAATAATCAATTCTTCATTAACTTTAGGCCATGTACCACAGGCTTTTAAAACTGCTGTAATTAAACCCTTACTCAAAAAGCCAACGCTGGATCCAGGAGTTTTGGCTAACTATAGACCAATCTCTAATCTCCTTTTCATTTCAAAAATCTTAGAAAGAGTTGTTGCTACACAATTATTTGACCACTTGCAGGGAAATGGTTTACTTGAAGAGTTTCAATCTGGGTTTAGAATCCATCATAGTACTGAAACAGCTTTAGTGAAGGTCACTAACGACCTCCTGATCGCATCTGATAATGGACTTCTTTCTGTTTTTGTCCTTTTAGACCTTAGTGCAGCTTTTGATACTATCGATCATAATATTCTGCTTGATAGATTAGAACACTATGTTGTACTTAATGGAACTTCGTTGCAGTGGTTTAGATCTTACTGTATTTATCTGATAGGTTCCAGTTTGTTCATGTCAATAATAAGTTTTCTTTCAACTCAAAGCTCAGTCATGGAGTTCCACAGGGATCTGTGCTAGGCCCTACTCTTTTTAGTTTATATATGTTTCCGCGAGGCAACATTATTAGAAAGCACTGTATACATTTTCATTGTTATGCAGATGACACACAATTATACCTGTCAATGAAACCAGATGATAGTAATCATTTAGCCAAGTTAGAAGCCTGTCTTAAGGAAATCAAAGCTTGGATGACTTGACATTTCCTGCTATTGAATTCAGATAAGACTGAAGTCATTCTTGTTAGTCCAAAACACCTTTGAAATACCTTTCCAAATCAAGCTTTTAGTTTGGATGCAGTTACTCTTTCTCTTAATAGCTCTGTGAGGAACCTTGGAGTTATTTTTGATCAAGATCTGTTTTTCAATTCACATATTAAATTTGTTTCTAAGACTGCCTCCTATCATTTGCGTAATATTGCCAAGATTAGGAGCATCTTGTCTCAGAGTGATGCTGAGAAACTGATCCACGCTTTTGTTAGCTCGAGATTAGATTATTGTAACTCTTTATTATCATGTTGTCCTAAAACATCTCTAAAAAGTCTTCAGTTTATCTAAAATGCTGCAGCAAGAGTTTTAACAGGTACTAGAAAGAGAGATCATATCTCTTGAGTTCTGGCCTCCCTTCATTGGCTTCCCATAGAGTTTAGAATAAAGTTTAAAATCCTTCTTCTCACCTTCAAAGCTCTCAACAATCAGGCTCCTTTTTATTTAAAAGATCTGATACTACCATATTATCCTAACAGAGCACTATGCTCCCAAAATGCTGGATTACTTGTAATACCTAGAATCTCCAAAAGTACAGTGGGAGGCAGAGCCTTCAGTTATCAAGCTCCTCTCTTGTGGAACCAGCTGCCAATCTGGATTCGGGAGTCAGACTTGATCTGACTATCTTCTTCTTTAAGAATAGGGTTAAAGCCTTCCTTTTTGATATAGCCTACAATTAGGGAGGGATCATGTGTCTCTGAACCCTCCCTTAGTTATGCTGCTAATAGGTTTAGAGAGCCAGGGGACCTCCAATAATTGCACTGGGCTTCACTCTTTTCTTCACTCTCAATGAAATATTTTCTTTTTTGCAGGTCATTAACATCAGTTTGTTCTCTCCCATAGATTGTGTCCCCATCGTGTTGTTTGCTCTCTACATGTCTGTTCTTTTCATCTTCTCTATCCCCTCACCCCCCAGCCAGTCACAGCAGATGACTGCCCCTCCCTGAGCCTGGTTCTGCTTGAGGTTTCTTCCTGTTAAAAGGGAGTTTTTCCTCTCCACCGTCGCCAAGCGCTTGCTCACAGGGGATCTCCTGATTGCTGGGGTCTTTCTGCAATTGTGGGGGTTCCCCCTACAGTTGAAAGTGCTATGAGATGACTGTTGTTGTGAAATGGCACTATATAAATAAAGTTGAATTGAATTGAATTAAATATATGCACAGAAACTGCCCTACAGGTGCTGCTGTTGAGAAATTTTAATCACATTTTTTAATTTTGTTTTTGATATGTTTATGTAAATATTTGTATTGTTAATGTAAATTGTTTTTGCAACTAAGTTACAACTTTCCCCTCCATGACACATTTGTTTTATTTGCTTTCAGGGCCATTTTTGAACTCCATCAAGCTGCAATGATGCCACCACTCGTTATCGTTCTGATGATGGCGTCTTTGTCAGGAGAAGTCTACACCAACAGCAGATTGAAAGCCACCTTCAGCAGTAAAGGTACAATCAGGGATCTGAGCTAATGAAGCACAGCGTAAAAAGTGACAATTTGTAAGGCTTATCTGAGGGTGAAACCCGGTAAATTTTAGTTTTCCACTGAGAGGCAACAAAGACATTTTGCCGTTTTGTCCACCACTGTTAAATCTAAACTGCCAATAATCCTCAAAGATGTTTTTTCGGTTTTTCCCAAGTATTTCAGAAGGGCATTTAAATTAGGCTTGGCTGAGTTTGTGAAATTTGAATACCAAGATCTTTTGTACATTTTAGTAGTTTAAAATTACTAGGAATGTGTTGATGCAGCTTTTTTTTAATGTCCGATCCAGTATTTTAAAATTTGTGTTTTGACAGATACTGATATAAAACCAATATGCAGTTTGTGGCCTGAATAAATTCAGCATGCTCCTTTTCATGGTATTTCTGAAAGTGTTTAAGGCTGGATATGTTAAAATTATAAAACACTCTTGTAGCAACCAATAAAGTAATACCTGCCAATAGCATAATAATTTTGGTTATTACCTCCGCCAGGCCGCAGGCCGCAGGAGGTAGTGTTTTTGCCGGCGTTTGTTTGTCTGTCTGTCTGTCTGTTGGTTAGCAAGATAACTCAAAAAGTTTTGGACGGATTTCGATGAAACTTTCAGGCGTTGTTGGAAATGGTACAAGAAAGAACTGATTAAATTTTGGGAATGATCCAGATCACTGTCTGGATCCAGGAATTTTTTAAAAGATTCTTTAACATTGTCAGATAGGGCCATTTTCAACATGTCTGCAGGTGCAATGAGGGCGCTGGTCGTCATGTCTGACGAACACGAACTCCGCGTTCTTCAAAGTTTTAGGCACAAAAGCACGCGGAAAACAGTGGTGGGCCGGGCCCGGCAGCGTGCCTGTGTTTCCGCTATGCTGCAAAAGCTGAGACGGGCAGCTGACCCGCGCGGGATTATTTGGCAGAAATTTCCCGGGCAGCCATAGGGGCTGCGCAAAAACAAGCTCTCTGCCGGGGAAGCTTCCAAATCCTCTTTTGGCACGGAGCGCAACCCCAATAAAACCCACGGCAACCTGTCTACCCAATTTGCATCGGTCAGTGAAGCCCTGAGTGCTGCTTTCAGTGATCTATGAAAACGCGCGCATAACCCATTAGCCTGTGGGTTGTACGCGGTTGTGCGATGAATTGCAACGCCCGCAGCCTGGGAGTTTGGAGATGGAGGAGATGGACACAACAGCAACACTTGAGTTTATTACCTCCACCAAGGAGGTAATGCTTTTACTGGCATTTGTCTGTTTGTCTGTCTGTTTCACCAGAGGTGGTTCTTGGCCTAGAGAGGAACCCATTACATTTTGGTGATGATCTGGGAATGCATACCTCAGCCAAGGCTCTTCTCACAGTGTGTCAACCACAAAACTCCAAAACTAATGGACAGACTTGGATGCAATTTTCACCACAAGTGGCGATAGGCCTACACACAAGCCCATTACATTTTGGAGGTGATCCATGAGAAATGGAAGGAGCCTTGGCGGAGGTATGCACTCTGTGAGTGCTTTTCTAGTTTTAAATGTAATAAAACCAATAACGTAATAAGTTGCCAAAAATGTAATTAAGTTTTTGAGCCAATAATGTAGCAATGTTTTACCAAAAATGTGGTAATTTAGGCCAATAACGTAATATTATAATAATAACGTCCCCACTGTGGGACTAATAAAGGCTTATCTTATCTTATCTTATCTTATCTCATCTTATCTTATCTTATCTTAATAACTAGCCAATAATGTAATAACTTATTACATTATTGGCTAATGTTATTACATTATTGGCTCAAAAAATTATTACATTATTGGCAGCTTGTTACATTATTGGCTTTATTACTGGTAGGTCAGGCCAGTGAAGGTGTATGGCGGCTCTGCCACCATCAGTGTGTGAATATAGATAGATAGATTAGTTTATTTGACAGGGACAGTGCAATAAACATAGACAATTAATCAATGACAATCAATCTGATGTGTTGCACATGGAGTGTATAGCTATTAGCTAATTTGCAACTCTTGTCCCTGGATGGGCTTTAGAAAAGAGAATCAAGTAAAGAAAAGAAAAGAAATAAAGAAAATACACAATAACCACATACATCAATGCAAAAAGATTATAAATACACAATTATAAATATTATAAATATTATAAATACACAAATATAACAACCTGACTCACATTTGCCTATTTCAGGCCTCCCTCCCTTCGTCACTCACTATAAACAAACACATTCATTCCTTCCCTTCATTCACTCTCACCTTGTAGACAATCAGTTCATACATGAGTACATTCTTGTTTATTTTTCAGCCAGTTTTTAACCTTTTTAGTGAATGTTTTAAAGTCCGTTATTATTTTAATTTCATTTGGCATTGTGTTCCAGATGTGACTGCCCTTTATAGAGAATGCTGTTTGTCCAAATGTGGTTCTGCGGTGGAATATTTTACAGTTATTGTTAACAGAACTCCTGGTGGCTCTGCTGCTGTCCTGTCTTTGGATGAAACCAGCAAGTGGCTCGGGTGCTGATTTATGGAGACATTTGAACGTTAATTTCAGAAAACAGAGGTCAATGAAACTCTCAAAACTCAATAGGTTGTATTTTTTTTAAAACATTACAGTGATGCCACCTAATGGGCTTTTTGTCCAAGATTTTTAGGGTTTGATTATATAATGAACCTATATGTCTTATTGTGGAAGGGGCTGCTTGAGCCCAGACTGTCAAACAGTATGATATATGAGAAAAAACCATAGAATGCATATACAGTACAGCTGCTTCGTAAGGTATGTAATATCTAATTAATTTAAAGCAGTTCAGATTTTTTTTTACTGTTTTTGAAATTTTCTTTATATGAAGATTAAATTTGAGTTGAGGATCTAGTACAATGCCAAGGTATTTGAATTCTGTAGCTAAACTGATGTCATGATCATGTATATTAACTTTAAAACGTTGCAGGTTACATTTTTTGATTGAAAAGCACATTGAGACTGTTTTCTGAAGGTTTAGCAATAGATGGTTCTGGAGGAGCCACTCTTGGACATCAACCATACTTGTAGACAGTACATCTGCAGCCTGTGCTGGAGTCTTGGCAGCTGTGTAAATAACTGCATCATCTGCATAAAGTTGGCATGTTGCAGCTGAGCAGTGTAACGGCAAGTCATTAATAAAAATGCTGAAAAGTAATGGACCAAGAATGGACCCTTGTGGGATACCCATGCGGTTGTTTAAAAATGAGGATTTATCCTGGTGAACTTTTACACACTGTTCTCTATTCTGTTCTATATGTCTGTGGATGGGTGGATAGCAGGATCTGTTCAGCGCTTTGGTCATTTAGAGATGAGAAAAGCACTATATAAGTGAACACCATTTACCATTACATTTAGAATGGCCAAAATTATTACATTATTGGCAGGTATTACATTATTGGCAGATATTACATTATTGGTTGCGGCAACTCACTACTGAACTTTTTATATTTACACATTTTGTCATTGACCGTATAAATTCACATTTATCTCTATTTGAATGCAAATAATATAGCATATTAAGGTGGAAAATGTATTTATCAACATAAGATTGTTAACAGCAGAAAAGACATTGTGTTCAGTTTAATCCCAAACTGAACACATAATAAGTTACATTAATGTAACTTATTAAAATTTAGATCAGCAGAATATTTGTAGTATGGACAGTAATATAAGTAACAGCTAATAAATGCTATCATTTTTTAAAACTCAGCCAATAAATTCCAAAGGACAGTCTGAATTCTACTCTCATGATGAATGTTCAATTAAGGATTCGATGTAAACCACCCAGTATGGTAAATAGTAAATGGCGTTCACTTATATAGTGCTTTTCTCTCATCTCTAGATGAACAAAGTGCTTCACAGATCCTGCTCTCCACCCATTCACACACACACTCACACACTGATGGTGGTGGAGCTGCCATGCATTGGCAATGGCCTGATCCACCAGGAGCAACTGGGGGTTCAGTGTCTTGCTCAAGGACACTTGGACATGCAGACTGCAGACAGAGAGGGAATTGAACCACTGGCCCGCCGATCAGTAGTCGGCCACACTACACCTGCACCACAGCGGCCCTCATATGGTATGGTATGGTATGGTATGGTATGGTATGGTATGGTATGGTATGGATTGGAGTTACTGCCAGGGCTGCCCTTTGTCATCGAACCTGTTCATAATTTTTATGGACAGGATATCTATGTGCAGCCAAGGATTGGAGGGTGTCATGTTTGGTGACCAGAGGATCTCTTCTCTGTTTGTAGATGATGTTGTCCTGTTGGCTTCATAGAGCAATGACCTACAGGTCTTGCTGGGATGGTTTGCTACTGAGTGTGAAGCAGCTGGGATGAGAATCAGTACCTTCAAGTCTGGGTCCGTGGTGCTCATCCGGAAAAGGGTGGATTGTCCTCTCTGGGTTGGGGACAAGGTCCTGCCCCAAGTGGAGGAGTTCAGATATCTTGGGGTCTCATTCAAGAGTGAGGTAAAAATGAAGTGGGAGATTGACAGATGAATCGGAGCAGCATCTGCAGTGATGAGGATGTCATACCGGTCTGTTGTGATGAAGAGGGAGCTGAGCTCTTAAGCAAAACCGGTCCAATTTACCAATCAATCTATGTTCCTACCCTCACCTATAGTCATGAGCTCTGGGTAAAGATCAAAAGAATGAGGTTGCGGATACATGTAGTTGAAATGAGCTTTCTCTGTGGGATTGTTGGACTCACCCTTAGAGATAGGGTGAGGAGCTCAGTCTGTCATCCAGAGGAATTTCAGAGTAGAACCGCTGCTCCTCCACATCAAAAGGAGCCAGTTGAGGTGGTTTGGGCATCTGATCAGGATGCCTCCTGGACACCTCCCACTTGAGGTGTTTCAGGCATGTCCTACTGGGATGAGACCCCAGCGCAGATCCAGGACATGCTGGATGTCTTATGGAAGATTTGTATGAATGGAACCGGCCCAAACAATGAGACAAATGAACACCTCCAATATTTACTTAAAAGTCTTTATTTGGTAGTCAGCACAGATGCCACAGGACCCCCATGGAATTGTACAAGGCAGAGAGTGACGCACAGAGAAATGTAGGTTTTTATAACCTCTGACCACCCCTGATCAGTCTGCGCACATCTGGAAAATATTATCCCTGTTACTGAACAGACACTGATTTTAGCCTTTCTGACTACAGTAAATGTCTAACCACATGTTAGGAGGGCATTTGAGGTCAGCAACATTGATCAACAGTATTATGGCATTTTTCAGACTATGATATGTAATAACATTACATATGTTCCGCCCTCCAAAGAGAGCAGACGCTTTTTTCTTTCTCTCCAGCTCTGGCTCTTTATCTCTCTCCTCCCCTAACTGACTGGATCCCAGCTTGCTATCGTCTGTCTGCGTGTCTCTACTGCTGATTATCGAACGAAATTATGGATTTAATAAGTTGGGCTTTGAACGCAATTGACACTATTTTTTCAACGAGGAAAAGTGCCCCGGGGGAGGCAGTTTGCCTCGCAGGAACAGCGGCCGCGGGCTATTTGAAGGACACAAGTAATTGGAAACTCTTGTGCCTGTGTGATCTCTCTATCGAAGATGTTGAAGATTTATACATCTTCGTAGCAATGGTCATCGGAATCTCACTGATTGGATCTGGGATTGTTCTGGTGTACCGTAAATTGATGAAGATGGATGGAGCCTATCAAAATGTGGACCAGGCAAGGCTTAACCATCAAAGTGAACAATTGGGCAGGACTCTGACAGCGGCTAATGGAGAATTGTCTAGGAAAATGGATTACATCATGATCACGCTGAGAGCCGTCCATGAAGAATTCAATGTCCAGCAATGAAGGATTAAAGTACTGAATCTGTAAGAGAATATAAAGGTTTTTTTTTCTCTGGGAACAGTACTATTCGACTTATCTGACCTGCCCTTACAACCAAAGTCATCCAGATTATCTGCAGTTTTTGTTTTCAAAACATTTGAGCAGCATTGACTCATATGGACAGCCAGCTGCCTGGCACAAGGACACAAGCGCCAGACGCTAGACACAACATCTCCTGCTGAAGAGACTTTGTTGTTCTTAACTGATACAAACACCTTCACTCAACACCACACTCACACTGACTCAATAAACTGATGAGAAGATCATTCATTCACTGCTCTCTTTGTGTCCTTGCATAGATTCTATTGTCTGCTAATTGTGCATTGAGGGCTTTTTTTCTTGTAATCATAATATTGATCATTTATGACCGGTATTCTGACAATCAATGCTTTTTTGCTCTCTCCTATTGTGTTTATCCTTTTCGTCCCTATGCTTCCTGTTCCTAGTCTGCTGACAGGCGCGTTATCGACGCTGCCGCGTCACCGGAAATGCATGTCGTTTTCAGTGTCAAGTCAAATCCCTCATATGTTATCAGTTGTTTACTGTTTAATGTACTTGGCAATAAATCTTTTTCTGAGTTCTGCAAAAAAAACATTAAAAGATTAAATACAACAGCAGTCCCCCAGCTGGCATGGGAATGCCTTGGTGTGCCCTCAGAAGAGCTGGAGATGGTGGCTGGGGAGAGGAAAGTTTGGGCTTCTCTGCTTGGACTGCTGCCCCTGTGATCTGGTCCCTGGAAAAGTGGTAGAAAATTGATGGAGTCTGAATTCTCTGAAAATATCACAAGAAAAATAAATTCATAAAAGATGACAGTTTATGTCCAGTTTGATTTTGAGTCTGATATGAGCCCTAATAAACAGTCAGACATCTGCCCTCATAACAGCTCAAATATAAACTCTAACATAATGTTTTAGTCATTTTCTGTAACATTTAATTATGACCTCTCTGGTGGGGAAGGAGCCTGAGCTGGTGTACGAGATTGAGCGATACCGGCTAGATATAGTCGGCCTCACCTCAACACACAGCTCCGGTTCCGGAACCAGTCTCCTGGAGAGGGGCTGGAGCTTGGCCTTTTCTGGAGTTGCCCCGGGCGAGAGGCGACGAGCAGGGGTAGGTATTCTTGTATCGCCCCACCTTGCTGCCTCTATATTGGAGTTTTCCCCGGTGGACGAAAGGGTTGCTTCCCTGCGCCTTCGGGTTGGGAAACGGGTCCTGACCATCATTTGTGCCTATGCACCAAATGATGTTTCAGAGTACCCACCCTTTTTGGAGTCTGTGACTGGGGTGCTGGAGGGTGCTCCTCCTGGAGACTCCATTGTCCTACTGGGGGACTTCAATGCGCACGTGGGCAACGACAGTGAAACCTGGAGGGGGGTGATTGGGAGGAACGGCCTGCCCGATCTGAACCCGAGTGGTGTTCAGTTATTGGACTTCTGTGCTAACCACAGTCTGTCTATAACGAACACCATGTTCAAGCATAAGGGTGTCCATATGTGCACCTGGCACCAGGACACCCTAGGCCGCAGGTCGATGATCGATTTTGTTATCGTATCATCAGACCTGCGACCGTATGTCTTGGACACCCGAGTAAAGAGAGGTGCAGAGCTGTCAACTGATCACCACCTGGTGGTGAGTTGGATCCGATGGCAGGGGAGGAAGCCATTCAGACCTGGTAGACCCAAACGTATAGTGAGGGTGTGCTGGGAGCGTCTGGCTGAGGCCCCTGTCCGGGAGGTCTTCAACTCCCACCTCCGGAAGAACTTCAACCACATTCCGAGGGAGTCTGGAGACATGGAGTCTGAATGGGCCATGTTCTCCACCTCTGTTGTTGAAGCGGCAGCCCAGAGCTGCGGCCGCAAGGTGGTCGGTGCATCTCGTGGTGGCAACCCCCGAACCAAGTGGTGGACACCAGTGGTGAGGGGGGCCATTAAGCTGAAGAAGGAGTCCTATCAAGCTTGGTTGGCTTGTGGGACTCCCGAAGCAGCTGAGGTGTACCGGCAGGCCAAGCGGAGTGCAGCTCGGGTGGTTGCTGAAGCAAAAACCCGGGTATGGGAGGAGTTCGGTGAGGCCATGGAACAAGACTTTCGGTCGGCTTCAAAGAGATTCTGGCAAACTGTTCGGCGGCTCAGGAGGGGAAAGCAGCTCCCCGTCCACACTGTGTATGGTGCGGATGGGACACTGTTGACTTCAACTGGGGATATCGTCGGGCGGTGGAAGGAATACTTCGAGGATCTCCTCAATCCCACTGATACGCCTTCCACAGAGGAAGCAGGGTTTGGGGATGAGGGGGATGACTCGCCTATCACAGGGGCTGAGGTCGCCAAGGTGGTTAAAAATCTCCTTGGTGGCCGGGCCCCGGGGGTGGACGAGATTCGCCCCAAGTACCTCAAGGCCCTGGATGTTGTTGGGTTGTCATGGTTGACACGCCTCTGCAACATTGCGTGGAGGTCGGGGGCAGTGCCTTTGGCATGGCAAACCGGGGTGGTGGTTCCTCTCTTCAAAAAAGGGGACCGGAGGGTGTGCTCCAACTTTAGAGGGATCACACTCCTCAGCCTCCCTGGGAAGGTCTATGCCAAGGTACTGGAGAGGAGAGTCCGGCCGTTGGTCGAACCTCGGATTCAGGAGGAGCAATGTGGTTTTCGTCCTGGCCGTGGCACATCGGACCGGCTCTTTACCCTCTCGAGAATTCTTGAGGGTTCGTGGGAGTTTGCCCAACCAGTTTACATGTGTTTTGTGGACTTGGAGAAGGCATTTGACCGCGTCCCTCGTGGATTTTTGTGGGGGGTGCTTCGGGAGTATGGGGTATCGGGCTTGTTGTTACGAGCTATTCGGTCTCTGTACGACCGTTGTGAGAGTTTAGTTCGCATTGCCAACACTCGGTCAGAGTCATTCCCAGTGAGAGTTGGACTCCGCCAGGGCTGCCCTTTGTCACCGGTCCTGTTCATAATTTTTATGGACAGGATTTCTAGGCGCAGCCAAGGAATGGAGGGTGTCATGCTTGGTGACCACAGGATCTCATCTCTGTTGTTTGCAGATGATGTTGTCCTGTTGGCTTCATCCAGCAATGACCTACAGCTCTTGCTGGGACGGTTTGCCGCTGAGTGTGAAGCGGCTGGGATGAGAATCAGCACCTCCAAGTCCGAGTCCATGGTCCTCAGCCGGAAAAAGGTGGATTGTCCTCTCCGGGTTGGGGACAGGCTCCTGCCCCAAGTGGAGGAGTTTAAGTATCTTGGGGTCTTGTTCACGAGTGAGGGGAAAATGGAGCGAGAGATCGACAGACGGATTGGAGCAGCATCTGCAGTGATGCGGACGTTGTACCGGTCTGTTGTGGTGAAGAGGGAGCTTAGTTCTAAGGCAAAGCTGTTGATTTACCAGTCAATCTACGTTCCTACTCTCACCTATGGTCACGAGCTTTGGGTAATGACCGAAAGAACGAGATCGCGGATACAAGCGGCTGAAATGAGCTTTCTCCGTAGGATTGCTGGACTCACCCTCAGAGATAGGGTGAGGAGCTCAGTCATCCGGGAGAGGCTCAGAGTAGAACCGCTGCTCCTCCACATTGAAAGGAGTCAGTTGAGGTGGTATGGGCATCTGATTAGGATGCCTCCTGGACGCCTCCCACTTGAGGTGTTTCAGGCACGTCCCACTGGGAGGAGACCCCGGGGCAGACCCAGGACTCGGTGGAGAGACTATGTCTCCCAGCTAGTCTGGGAACGCCTTGGTATCCCCTCTGAAGAGCTGGAGCAGGTGGCTGGGGAGAGGGAAGTCTGGGCTTCTCTGCTTGAACTGCTGCCTCCGCGACCCGGACCTCCGGAAAAGTGGTAGAAGATGGATGGATTTAATTATGACTGCAGAAATATCTCTGGAGAAATGTCTGCTGTATATTAAGCCTGAACACCCACATTAAAAAAGAAGGAAACCATAAACAAGCCATAGTTCCAGCTGACGTTCACACACACACTGTCGTAAAGTTGTGTCATGGCTACCACAGTTCTGGAGCTGCAGTAGAAAGGTGTGTTCAGACCAAACATGAAGAATACATATAAAGTTAATCTAAACATGCCGAATACATGCAAAAACACGCATTCATGTGTTTGTGTCCAAGGGATAGCACTAGTTAGTACTGGCCTTGAGATTCTGCCATCACCGTAGTAAAAGTATCAACAGTGGAGAGTAATCTAGTTTGAAAATGAGACTGCCACTCACCTACAGGCAGACGGACTGGGAGCTGTGCAGCTGAATTGGAATGTCAGAGTTATTTACCCACGGACTTCTGCCACGGACATGCTAACAAGGCTAGCAAGCTAGCAGTGTAAACAATCATCATGCAGGTGAAATTTTGGAGGCAGGGACAATTTTTTTTTCAGGTGAGACCCCGTTGGACAACGTAAACCTAAACAGGATGGTGTTTTGGGGATTTTCACAGCAGGTTGAACACAACTCCGCCTGTCTGCACCTCACTCTGATGCTGAATTCATGTCTATCTGCGTATTTACATTAAGTTAAAATGTAATTGTGCCGTACGAAAAATTTGCCAGTTGCGTTTTGTTTGAATGCACCTGGAGAAAATGGTAAATATTGACTGGCATGATATACATCCGGCGCAACATGAGTTGGCAGCCTTTTTGCAGCAGCTGCTCAATTCTGAGTTTCTTTCTTGTTTTTACTTACTACCTGTTTTTTTTTCGTTGCCACAACTTTTCTGATCCTGTTACCCGTATCAATCACGGATGCCAAGTACACTAATATCGGCACACTGGTGTTGATATTGGTCATCTTTCTACTCATATTGCCAATGACTACTGACCCCGTGAGTGGATGAGCCATTGTTTACTGTAGGAGTCAATTGTTAAAATTGTGCTGCTCCGCAGTGCTGAGAGACCTGATATCGAACAAGAAATCAGGTGAAAACAACGAGGATGTCAAGCTGGAGAGAAGCGATGTGCAAGGAAGACAAGATACAAGCCTGATCTATGATCCATTATTATGGGAAATGTGAGATCGCTGCTTAATAAGTTGGACAAACTAGTGGCTATGTCCCGGTATGAGAGCGTCTTCAGAGAGATTAGCATCATGCTATTTACTGAAATGTGGCTAATGGAGCTAACAACAGATGCTAACATTGGACTGGAGGGTATCCACTTAATACAGGCAGATTAGACACCAGAAAGCAGGAAGAGCAGAGACAGGGGGCTGATAATGTATGTGAACAGCAGATGGTGTAATCCTGGACACATCATGATTAAAGAACAACACTGTAGCAAGGACACTGAGTTGCTAGCTGTTAGCATGCGACCGGCATACCTTCCCAGAGAGTTCTCACATGTCATCGTGATTGTTATTTATGTATCCCCTTCTGTGAGTGCTGAGGCAGCATGTGGCGTCATCCATGCAGTCACTAGCAGGCTGCAGACACAACACCCAAATGCTCTCCAGCTCATCTCTGGTGATTTTAACCATGCTTCCCTGTCCTCCATTCTGTCCACTTTCACCCAGTATGCCATGTACCACACGAGAGACAATAAGGCTGCGTGTCCACCAAATGCGTTTTTTGTCACCCGACCGCCCTGAGCTTTTTTTTTTTCAGCGTTTGTATGCTGCGCTCTGGGAAAAAAAAGTCTGTGCCCTGTATCCCTGCAACAGCTTGTCACTCTCAGCTCATCACTCCTGCTTTTCCTATTGTCAGACTTTCTACAGATTTTTTTAATAGCAGTCTCTAAATAACAATGGACAGGAAACGTTTTCTAGCAGCTCTGGATGTAAAATATGATGACACAGAAAGCAGGAGTCTGAGTACAGACTATCACTGGTGTCCCATGTCCCGCCCACGCAGCAGATCTGATTGGCTGCCATTGACGAGTTCAGCTGCAGTCTCTGAAAAGTTTAACTTTTTTCAACTCTGAGCGCTCTGAGCGCCACAACAAAAAACAGCCATCGCCGAGAGCGTTTCAGCGTCGTGGGCGCTCAGTGCTGTAAATGCTGGACTACATAGAGAATGAATGGAAACTAGCCGCCCAGACCTGAAAAAACGCATTTGGTGGGCACGCAGCCTAAAACACTGGATTTATTTTATGCAAGCACCAAAGAGGCTTGCACCTCATCACCACCCCCTATCCCCCTGGAAAATCTGATCACAACCTGGTTCACCTCCTGCCTGTGTACAAACCCCTGGTACACAGACAACCTCCTGTTACCCGCACAGTGAAGATATGGTCTAAGGAGGCGGAGGACACTCTGAAGGATTGTTGTGAATCCACTGGGTGGGAGCAGCTCTGTAATCCACATGGTGAGGACATGCCCTCACATACACCATCACAGACTACATCAACTTCTGTGTAGAGAACACCCTACCCACCAAGACCACACGGTGTTTCTCAAACAACAGACCCTGGATCAAGCCTGAGATAAAGTCACTGCTGAAGGAGAGGAAAAGAATCTTCAGGTCGGGAAACAAGGAGGAGCTGAAGTCTGTATAGAGGGAGTAAGGAGGAAGATCAGAGAGGGGAAGAACAGCTAGAGGAAGAGGATGGAGTACAAGCTTCAGCAGAGTGACATCAGTGGTGTCTGGAGAAGCCGCAAAACCATCTCTGGGCACCAGAATACCCCCTCCCAGGCCACAGGGGGTAGGGAGTGGGTGAACAACCTGAACCTGTCCTTTAACAGGTTTGACCAGCCATCCTCTTCTCCACCTGCCACCAACCATTGTTACCTCCACCTTCATCTGGTCCCACTGTCCACTGCCCTCCCCCCACCCCCCTTGTACATCCCCCGCTGTTTTTCCCTCCACAGACCCAACATCCCCACCCCCTCCCAGCACACAGCCCCCCTGCCCCAGCCTGACTTTCACTAAGACCCAAGTGAGAACTGAGCTGAAGAAGATCAAGGTGAGGAAGGCTGCAGATCCAGACAACATCAGCTTGAGGCTCCTCAAGTCCTGTGCAGACCAGCTGTGCCGGTCATGGAGCACATCTTCAGTCTGAGCCTGAAGCTGGGGAGGGTACCACAGCTGTGGAAAAAATCCTGCGTGGTACCCATACTGAAGACTCCACACCCCAAGGATCTGAACAGCTACAGAGCAGTGGCCCTCACATCACACCTAATAAAGACCCTGGAGAGGCTGCTCATCACCCACCTCCACCCCCTGGTGGGACTAGCGATGGATCTACTTCAGTTTGCCTACCAGCATGGCATAAGGGTGGAGGATGCAATGATCTTCCTCCTACATCATACCCTGTCCAACCTGGAGAAGCCTGGGAGCACTGTGAGGGTCATGTTCTTTGATTTCTCCAGTTGCTTCATCGATGATCAGAGGGGGATGCTGTCTGTGTCCTCTTCTGAAGTTGACCACAATCTCCTTGGTTTTTTGCACGTTCAGGAAGAGATTGTTGTCTTTACACCACTGTACCAGCTGGCTCACCTCACTTCTGTAGTTGGCCTCCTCGTTGTTGGTGATGAGGCCCACCACCAAGGAGTAAAAAGTCAATGTAGACCACAGACACTTAGCTTTGGTGTAGAGACATGAAATCTGGCTGAGCTGTGTATCACATCAAGACATGCAAAAAAATATAATAAGGGCTGTGACCCATGCCCAACAGCACTTTCGCCATCTTGTCTCAAAGTGGCACTAGCACCAGTTTTGGCAAATTCCTACCCTCGCATTTGAACAAACTCGTCCAAGGGAACTCTTCTGGAACCATCTATAGGCGTGGCACATTAAAACTTGTATAAATGTCTCACAAAAGGTCAAAGGTGTTGCCATGGCAACATGGTGAAGTTTGATTCCAAGTCATCAAACAGGGGAGACATAACTCGGACAAATTTTCTATGATGGAAATTAGTCCAACCTTGAATGCTTCAATATAAAAATAATTACAAAAATACTGGCAGCTTCCCGTGGTACCCTTCAACTTCTTTGTTTGTTGTTGAGAAGTAGTTTATAGAGAACACAAATCACCCCCCCTCTACTCGGTATCTGTCCCCGATAGGGCCTTAGAACAGAGGTACAGTACTAGAGAAGCGCTTTGAGTGGTCTTTGAGACTAGATAAAACACATGTGGAGAAAGGAAGCAGGTGAGACAACGAGCTGGATGACAGAGTTATTTTATTCTTTCTCCAACATGTTTTACAGCAAAAGAGCCTCTCAGGTCTCTGTGGATTCCTCTTTTATAACTTTATTTCCATGCATCGAGACTCAAAAGTTCCGACCATAACACATTGTTGTTTGAACGAAAGAACTGTGTGGTACATTAACATAACATAACGTTGGCACTGCTTCAACACTCTTCTACTCCCAGCAGCTCCGGCAATTACTCCTCTCCCCGGGGGGCGCATAGGCCTTACTGTCCCGTCTGGAACACACCGGTGACACCTCCTCCAACACCATGCCCCCATACAGCAGCCCCCCAAATACCCAGAAAGGGCACTAACCCCCCACCCCACCCCCGTCCTTTGGGCTTGAGCTGTCGTCCATAGTGGTTGTAGCGGGGGGTCGCTGATCCAGTCCAACCACCCTGCTGGCGGGGTGAAACAGAGGCACATCAGTCTGTGGAGGGAAAAAGGGAGGCGGAGAAAACACATCAGCTTCAAAAGTGCAGGTCCCTGCCAAGAGATCACCAACTTCAATCAGTTTCTTCCTATTTCTATTTACTGTCTGGCTTCTCTTGCTAAACCTTCTGATCTGGTGACACCTTATACATCACGGACACACGGATCACCCAAATGTCTCCTGAACCAGCGGATGGAACCACTGCTTTTAGGAGGCAGTGCAATAGAGACCAACTGTTAGCACTTAATTAGCCCACGATGCTAATGCAAGAATTCGACATACCGGTAGAAATAAGGCAGAAGCGGTGTGGATGTTGTGCTGGAGCAAGACGGCGGGCGAGAAATATAAGGTACAGACCCGTCCTTCCATCCGATATTATGGGGAATGTACGATCACTACTCAATAAGATAGATGAGCTAGCAGCTATGGCTCGTTACCAGAGCGTCTTCAGAGAGATTAGCATGATGTTGTTTACTGAGATGTGGCTAACAGAACTAGCAACAGATGCTAACATTGAACTGGAGGGTTTCCACACAATACGGGCAGACCGGACACCAGGCAGTGGGAAGGCAAGGGATGGAGGAGTGATAATGTATGTCAATAACGGCTGGTGCAGACCGGGACATATCACGGTTAAAGAACAACACTGCAGCAAAGACACTGAGTTGCTAGCTGTTAGCATATGGCCTACCTATCTCCCGAGGGAATACTCAAACGTGATCTGCATTGTTATTTATGCAAATCCCACGGCGAACGTTGGGACAGCTCATGACACCATTCACTCAGTAACTGGCAGGCTGCTGACAGAACACCCAGATGCTCTTCTCCTCATCTCCGGTGATTTCAACCATATTTCACTGTCCCCCATTCTGCCTACGTTCACCCAGTATGTCACATGCCACACTAGAGACAATAAAACACTGGACTTATTCTATGCAAACACTAAGGAGGCGTACACCTCATCACCACTCCCCCCACTTGGGAGATCGGATCACAACTTGGTTCATCTCCTGCCGGTGTACAAACCCCAAGTACACAGACAACCTCCGGTCATGCGCACGGTGAAGATATGGTCTGAGGAGGCAATGGATGCTCTAAAGGACTGTTTTGAAATCACTGCCTGGGAGCAGCTCTGCGATCCACATGGTGAGGACATTGATGGCCTCACTCACACCATCACAGACTACATCAACTTCTGTGTGGACAACACTGTACCCACCAAGACCATACGGTGTTGCTCAAACAACAAACCCTGGATCAACCCTGAGATAAAAAAACTTCTGAGAGAGAATAAGAGGATCTTCAGGTCGGGGAACAGGGAGATGCTGAAGTCCGTACAGAGGGAGCTGAGGAGGAAGATCAGAGAAGGCAAGGACAGCTTCAGGAAGAAGATGGAGGACAAGCTGCAACGGAGCGACATCGGCGGGGTCTGAAGAAACCTCAAAACCATCTCTGGGCTCCAGAATACCTCCTCCCAGGCCATGGGGGGCAGGGAGTGGGCGAACAATCTGAACCTGTTTTTTAATAGGTTTAACCAACTGCCCTCCCCCCGGCCTGCGCACCAACCACTGCTGCCTCTAAAGTCATCGAGCCCTGCTGTCCACACCCCACTCCACCAACACCCCCCACTCCCAGCACACCTGACCCTCACTAAGACCCAGGTGAGGACGGAGCTGAGGAAGATCAAGGCGAGGAAGACCTCGGGACCGGACGGCATCAGCGCGAAGCTCCTCAAGTCCTGCGCAGACCAGCTGTGTGGGATTGTGGAGCCCATCTTCAACCTGAGCCTGAAGCTGAGGAGGGTAGCACAGTTGTGGAAAACATCTTGTGTGGTACCTGTACCAAAGACTTCCCACCCCAGAGACCTGAACAGCTACAGAGCAGTGGCCCTGATGTCTCACATGATGAAGACCCTGGAGAGACTGCTCCTTGCTCACCTCCGCCCCCTGGTGGGACCAGTGATGGATCCACTCCAGTTTGCCTACCAGCATGGCATCGGGGTGGAGGATGCAGTGATCTTCCTCCTTCACCATTCTCTGTACCACCTGGAGAAGCCTGGGAACGGGGTGAGAATCATATTCTTTGACTTCTCCAGTGCTTTCAACACCATCCAACCGATGATCCTGAAGGACAAGCTGCTGTGCGCAGGGGTGGACCAGCACCTGTCATCATGGATCCTGGACTACCTCACAAACCGGCCACAGTTTGTGAGAACCCGTGATTGTGTGTCCGACATGATCATTGGCAGCACAGGGGCCCGCCAGGGAACGGTTTTGGCTCTCTTCCTGTTCACCCTTTATACTGCGGACTTCTCACACAACACAACACACTGCCATCTGCAGAAGTTCTCTGACAACTCTGCAATTGTCGGCCTCATCTCCAACGGAGATGAAGCTGAGTACAGAGGACTTATCCAGGACTTTGTGGACTGGTGCCATCGGAACTGCCTCCAGATCAACGCGAGGAAAACTAAGGACCTGGTGGTGGACTGCCACAGGCAAGGACAACCCCTCACAGCACCAGTAAACATCCAGGGAACAGACATTGAGATGGTGATATCCTAAAAGTACCTGGGTGTTCATCTGAACAATAAACTAGACCGGTCACACAATACCGACGCACTCTACAAGAAGGGACAGCGCAGGCTGTTCCTACTGAGGAGGCTCAGGTCATTTGGTGTACAAGGGGTGTTCCTGAAGACATTCTATGACACGGTGGTGGTATCAGCCATCACTTTTGGAGTGGTCTGCTGAGGCAGTGGCATTACAGCAGCCGATAGGAAGAGACTGAACAAACTGATCAAGAAAGCTAGCTCTGTCCTGGGGCAATGCCTTGACCCAGTGGAGAAGATAGGAGAGAGAAGGATGGTGGCTATACCATCTCTGCTGGAGTCCGAGTCCCACCCTATGCAGGACATACTGAACGCACTGAGGAGCTCATTTAGCAGTAGACTACATCATCCTACGTGCGCGACTGAGAGGTTTTGCAGGTCCTTCCTACCTACGGCTGTCAGACTTTATAACCTAAGCAGGGCTGCTCGCAGAGATAGCAAAAAAAAATGTGATGACCTAATAGTATTGAATGCAAAAGACGCAACAGACTGACACAAATGGTCCTTGTGAATAATGAAATGACATCATGTGAAATGAGGATCTCATCTGATTCTATTTTCATATTTTTGAGTTCTTGTGCCAGCTCTTTTGAGTTTTTGCAGTGGAATTCTGATAGTCCAAGGAGGGGTTTGATGATTTCAACCAGGGCTTTTGATAAATTGTACGTGACTGATCCAATACTGTCTATTATTGGCCGCAGTGGGATATCCTTCTTATGTATTTTTGGGGTTCCATAGATCCGGGGGGTGATGCTGGCTGTGGGTATCAGGTGATCATATGTGTCCTTTGTGATTTTTTTGCTTTCTAATAGGGGTTTGAGAAGGGCTTTTAACATTTTTTTCTTTTCTTCTGTAGGGTTTGTTTTAATGATTTCATATGTGCTGTTGTCTGCCAACATGGTTTCCATCTGTTTTTCATAGGTTTCCGTGTCCATGACTGCTGTCGTTCTGCCTTTATCTGATGGGAGGATTGTGGTTGTTTTATCTGTCTTGAGTGAGTTTAATGCTTTTTCTTCTTCTTTTGTAATGTTGCTTTGTGGCAGTTTGGCTGTTTTGAGGATTCCTGTGACTGTGTTCCGGAGTGATGCTTTTTCCCCTTGGTCCTGGATTTTTTCACATGCGTGTTCTGTTGCTAGGATGTGTTCTTCATGGGGTATTTTGGCTGGTGTGATGGTGAAGTTCAGTTCTCTGCTCAGCACTGTTTTCTCCATGTCCGTGAGTGTGCGTTTTGACAAGTTTTTGACCCACTTAGCGTTCGTTTCCGTGTGTGTTTGTCTTCGTCCGTTCTTACCTTTCTGTAAGTTTTTTTTAGTTTTTTTAATTAGCGATTTTTCGCTATAATGAATTCTTGTTTGTGTGCGTGTTTTAATTGTGCTTCTATCTGCTCCTGCGTTTCCTTGTCGGTCGGGTAGTGTTTCTTGAAAATGTCCATTTCCTCCTTGATCTGGTTGTTGATTCTGTCCACTTTGTTTGCCGTCATTCTTATACATTCTTTGATCAGGTCTTTCCGTGCTTTATTGATAAATTTCTCTGCGTTTTTGGTTGGAATTGGATTTCTTATGTTGAGGCTTGCTGGTGTAACATCCTTATCTCTGCAACGGAGGTTAAATCTCAGGTGGTTTCTGAAGCGTGCCCGTGTTTTCTCCAATTTCTCTAGCCGGTGGAAGTCTTTAATGCAATTTTGTCCATAACTTCCACGTAATCGTTCAAGTAGGTTCATTTTTGTCTTCTTTTAATTATTTACCTT
This sequence comes from Pholidichthys leucotaenia, assembly GCA_020510985.1. Classification (NCBI taxonomy): domain Eukaryota; kingdom Metazoa; phylum Chordata; class Actinopteri; order Cichliformes; family Pholidichthyidae; genus Pholidichthys; species Pholidichthys leucotaenia. The sequence goes on from CM035837.1 coordinate 483,588,805, forward strand.
TTGTTCTTATTAAAGACAAAAATGCACAGTGCACAGTCAAAACATGTTAAGAAGGTAAAGAAATCTCCTTTTTATTTTTGTCTGAACAAAAGGTAAATAATTAAAAGAAGACAAAATGAACCTACTTGAACGCTCACATAACTCATTAGTCTGGGGGTTGTACACAGTAGTGGAGTGAATTTTGACCCCCAGGCTCTGGGCCATCGCGGACCAGAGTTCTGAAATGAATTGTGGACCCCTTTCGGACGTGATGTCCGATGGAGATCTGAAACGTGCAACCCAAGCCAACAAAAAAGCGCATACCACTTCCGCTGATGTGGTTGAAGCCAACAGGACCACTTAAGGCCAGCATGTGGTGTGGTCCATGACTGTCAAAAGGTGCGTGAAACCTTGCAATGGTGGGAGGGGTCCCCCCAAATCCACGTGGACGTGCTCGAACCTCCTAGCCGGAATTTGGAACTGCACGAGGGTGTGCTTGTGCACTTTGGCCCGCTGACACGCAACACAAGCTGCAGCCCACTCTTTCATGTCCTTGCGCAAGCGCGGCCAGATGAATTTCACCCCCACTAGCTTCACTGAAGTGCGCACTTCCAGATGCAAAAGGGAGTGGACCGACTCAAAAGCACGACGGCGCCAAGAGCTCGGAACCACCGGGCACGGGTGGCCAGTGGTTCCGAGAAAACCACCCCTACCACCCCTACCATACCACCCCTACCTGACCATCCCTACCATACCAATCCTGGTGTGGCCATATCCCAATTCCAAGGAAACAGCTTCCTGACTGTAGACACTGTCAGAAGGGGCCTCGAGGCCCCCGTGTCCAACATCAGTGGCACATCGACGCCACCCAGTTCTACCATGCACCACCTGAGTGGCAAGTATGTGGCGTCAATTGAGTGGGTGGTGGATGAATCCGGTGAGTGGCTCATTGAGTCCATGCAGGTTGAATGACAGACCCTGGCAAAATGGTTTAGCTTCCTGCAGCAGTAGCATTTCACCCCTCTGGCTCGGCAAGCGGGCAATCGAGTCTGATGTTTAGGTGAACCACAGCCACTGCAGTGTGGGCACTCACCTGCGTTGTCCCGTTTCCTACCCTGCTTCTTTTGATTGCGGGGGGTGGGGCGCGCAGTGACAGCAGTGACCTGTGTTTATGGGGTAGGGTGAGGTGGTTGCTGGCTAGGTGGCGTTAGCCGTGATAATAGCTCATCCTCTGCCTCTATCTGGGCCTCCCATTTCATAATCTCGTCCAGTGTTAGCTTGTCTGCTGTTGAAAACAGTCTACTCCACAGTCCCCTGTTGTTAGTACCCACCACTAGCCGATTGCAAGCCAAGTCTTCTTTCAACTCTCAGAAATCACAGGTGTTTGCTAGCTCCCAGAGGTCTGTTATATAATGCCAGGGTGACTCACCCTCCTGCTGGTGGCACAGTAAGAGCATTGCTTTCCGTGCAGTGACATTTCTCTTGTCACTGCAAAGCGCAATCATTGCGGCCACATAGTCTCCATATGTGTCTCTAGGGCCCAAAGAGTAAAGCATCCGCTGTCCTTCGGCGCCAAGATAGCAGGCTAACATCCCCATTAGCTTCTCGTCATTAGCATCGTTCAAGCCAGTAGTGGTGATATAATTCTGAAACATCTTATGCCAGCGGGGCCAGGGGATCAGCGGCTCACCTGGTAGAGCGAGGAATGGCTGCAGGGTATCTGTGCATACTTTCATGATGGAGTCATCAGGGTTTATCATCATCACCATTGTGATGTCTAAGAAATAGGCGCAGACAGTGAGCACGAACTGCACTCTCCTTTATTCAATACACAACTCACTATATACAGAATATTGGTGCCGTATCCCCACGGCAAGCTCCCCCCACATCATCACGCCATCTACAGCAAGTCCCCAAGTCCAAACACCACAGCCATTCAATACACTTTTTACTCTGGAGAATTACAAAACCCATGGCTTCATGAAAATTGGTACATAAATCAAGGTGACCATCATCTGTAGTCCTATATGGGACCTGGAACACGTACCTAGTACATAACTGTTTCCATGGCAACACAGAAATTTTGATCCTTCACCATAAAACATGTGACAGCTGTATCTCAGATATGCAATTTTCAGTTTGCACCGAAGTTTTTATGATGGATACTAATCCTGCTTCCCAACTACTGTATACTATACAATTTGATTCTTCCTCGGGTTCCAAACTTTTTGCAAAAAATTCTGAACTTTCTTTCCTCCATTATACTGAATGGGTTTTCCATGTAAAATAGAATAGAATAGGCTTTACTGTCATTGCACAGTTGTACAGTACAACAAAATTGTGGGTGCTCCACCAGGCTACTGCGAATAAAGTAAGAGAGAAGAATTTGAATAAAACACAGTTACAGAACACACGACTGAAGATAAGACTGAAATAAAAATAAAAAATAGCCCATAGGTATATACACAGGCACGGTACTGGCTTCACAGATGGAAGCCATGTGTACATGTACTGTACATAAGAGTGTGGAGTGCAGAACATACAACTGAATAAAATGGCCCAAAGATTATGGAAAATATGCACAGTAGTGATTTAACAGATGGGTCAGTATACAAGAAAGTGCAGAGTGCAAAGACAAGTGTGTTATTGTGATAATTAAAAGGTTCTCAGTTCTGTGCATGTGAGCATTCGGAGGGAGGGGGGTGGGACCTCTGACTGTTTGCAGTTTGGATGGCCCAGGGGAAGAAACTGTTTGTCAGTCTGGAGGTGTGGGAGCTGATCGATCTGAACCAAGGGAAGCAGGTCAAACAGGTGGTGGGCGGGGTGTGAGGGGTCTCCTGTGATGGCCTTGGCCCTTCTGAGACAGGAGGATCTGGAGATGTCTTCCAGGGAGGGCAGAAGGCCGCCGATAATTTTTTTGGCAGTGTTGATGACCCTCTGCACAGCCTTCCTGTTCTCGGCCATGGAGCCGGCATACCACACACCCAGACAGTAGGTGAGCATGCTCTCCATTGAGCAGCGATAGAAGGCCAGCAGCAGCTTCTGGTCCAGGTTGTGCTTCATCAGGACAGGGGGGAAGTGCAGCCACTGCTGGGCTTTCTTCATCATGGCCTTGGTGTTGACAGTCCAGGAGAGGTCAGAGGAGAGGTGGGTGCCCAGGAACCTGAAGATGAGAATATTTTCCATGTGGTCGCCATTTATTAGAAGGGGGGGTGGTCCTGTCTCTTCTTCCTGAAGTCCAGTATGAGTTCTTTGTTTTTTTTATGTTATTTTATTGGTTTATTTAGCAGGGATAAACCTGTGCTAACCTGTGCTTACCACAGTTTGTCCATAACGAACACCATGTTCAAGCATAAGGGTGTCCATATGTGCACCTGGCACCAGGACACCCTAGGTCGCAGGTCGATGATCGATTTTGTTATCGTGTCATCAGACCTGCGACCGTATATCTTGGACACTCGGGTAAAGAGAGGTGCAGAGCTGTCAACTGATCACCACCTGGTGGTGAGTTGGATCCGATGGCAGGGGAGGATGCCATTCAGACCTGGTAGACCCAAACGTATAGTGAGGGTGTGCTGGAAACGTCTGGCTGAGGTCCCTGTCAGGGAGGTCTTCAACTCCCACCTTCGGAAGAACTTCAACCACATTCCGAGGGAGTCTGGAGACATGGAGTCTGAATGGGCAATGTTCTCCACCTCTATTGTTGAAGCGGTGGCCCAGAGCTGTGGCCGTAAGGTGGTCGGTGCAGCTCATGGTGGTAACCCTCGAACCAAGTGGTGGACACCAGTGGTGAGGGGGGCCATTAAGCTGAACAAGGAGTCCTATCAGGCTTGGTTGGCTTGTGGGACTCCTGAAGCAGCTGAGATGTACCGGCAGGCCAAGCGGAGTGCAGCTCGGGTGGTTGCTGAAGAAAAAACCCGGGTATGGGAGGAGTTCGGTGAGGCCATGGAACAAGACTTTCGGTCGGCCTCGAAGAAATTCTGGCAAACTGTCCGGCGGCTCAGAAGGGGAAAGCAGCTCCCTGTCCACACTGTGTATGGTGCGGATGGGGTGCTGTTGACTTCGACTGGGGATATCATGGGGTGGTGGAAGGAATACTTTGAGGATCTCCTCAATCCCACTGATATGCCTTCCACAGAGGAAGCAGGGCTTGTGGACGAGGGGGATGACTCGCCTATCACAGGGGCTGAGGTCGCCAAGGTGGTTAAAAATCTCCTTAGTGGCTGGGCCCCGGGGGTGAATGAGATTCGCCCTGAGTACCTCAAGGCCCTGGGTGTTGTAGGGCTGTCATGGTTGACACACCTCTGCAACATTGTGTGGAGGTCGGGGGCAGTGTCTTTGACATGGCAAACCGGGGTGGTGGTTTCTCTCTTCAATAAAGGGGACTGGAGGGTGTGCTCCAACTTTAGAGGGATCACACTCCTCAGCCTCCCTGGGAAGGTCTATGCCAAGGTACTGGAAAGTCCGGCCGTTGGTCGAACCCCGGATTCAGGAGGAGCAATGTGGTTTTCATCCTGGCCGTGGCACATCAGACCAGCTCTTTACCCTCTCGAGAATTCTCGAGGGTTCGTGGGAGTTTGCCCAACCAGTTTACATGTGTTTCGTGGACTTGGGGAAGGCATTCGACAGCGTCCCTCGTGTTTTTTTGTGGGGGGTGCTTCGGGAGTATGGGGTATTGGGCTTGTTGTTATCAGCTATTCGGTCTCTGTATGACCGTTGTGAGAGTTTGGTTTGTATTGCCAACACTCGGTTGGACTCATTCCCAGTGAGAGTTGGACTCCGCCAGGGCTGCCCTTTGTCACCGATCCTGTTCATAATTTTTATGGACAGGATTTCTAGGCGCAGCCAGGGAATGGAGGGTGTCATGCTTGGTGACCACAGGATCTCATCTCTGTTGTTTGCAGATGATGTTGTCCTGTTGGCTTCATCCAGCAATGACCTACAGTTCTTGCTGGAACGGTTTGCCGTTGAGTGTGAAGCGGCTGGGATGAGAATCAGCACCTCCAAGTCCGAGTCCATGGTCCTCAGCTGGAAAAACGTGGATTGTCCTCTCCGGGTTGGAGTAGACCCCTGCCCCAAGTGGAGGAGTTTAAGTATCTTGGGGTCTTATTCACGAGTGAGGGGAGAATGGAGCGAGAGATTGACAGATGGATCGGAGCAGCATCTGCAGTGATGCGGATGTTGTACCGGTCTGTTGTGGTGAAAAGGGAGCTGAGTTCTAAGGCAAAGCTGTCGATTTACCAGTCAATCTACATTCCTACTCTCACATATGGTCACGAGCTTTGGGTAATGACCAAAAGAACGAGATTACGGATACAAGCGGCTGAAAAGAGGATTGCTGGACTCACCCTCAGAGATAGGGTGAGGAGCTCAGTCATCCGGGAGAGGCTCAGAGTAGAACCGCTGCTCCTCCACATTGAAAGGAGTCAGTTGAGGTGGTATGGGCATCTGATTAGGATGCCTCCTGGACACCTCCCACTTGAGGTGTTTCAGGCACGTCCCACTGGGAGGAGACCTCGGGGCAGACCCAGGACTCAGTGGGGAGACTGTCTCCCAGCTGGTCTGGGAACGCCTTGGTATCCTCTTTGAAGAGCTGGAGCAGGTGGCTGGGGAGAGGGAAGTCTGGGTTCCTCTTCTTGAACTGCTGCCTCCATGACCCGAACCTCCGGAAAAGCGGTAGAAGATGGGTGGATGGATGGATGGATGGATTTAGAAGGGATAGTGCCCGTTAATGAACAGTTTTGTATAGGTGCCAGAATTAGCCAAAAGGCTATTTATCATGTGTAGTCCCTGGACAGATGTTACAATATTCAGTTTCAGGTTGTTTGCTTGGCACCACAGCAGCAGATTCTCTACCATCGCCCTGTATGCCTTCTCATCGTCATTGGTAATGAGCCCAACCAAGGTGGTGTTGTCCGCATATTTTAAGATGAAGGTGGTTGGGTGGGTTGGAATACAGTCAAAGGTGTACAGGGAGTACAGTAGAGGGCTTAGCAAGCAGCCTTGGGGGGAGCCAGTGCTAAGAGACAGTGTGGAGGAGTGGTGGGGGCCGAGTCTGACTGTTTGTGGGCATTTGGTGAGAAAATTTTTTATCCAGGAACAGGTGTGTGGATGGGGGGGGGGGGGGTCTAGAGGAGGTGCAGTTTGTTGATCATGATGTCCGGGATGATGGTGTTAAAAGCTGAGCTGTCATCAACAAAGAGCATCCTCATGTAGCTCCTTGGGTTCTCCAGGTGGCTCAGCACTCTGTGGAGAGTGGTGGCGATGGTGTCTTCCATACACCGGTTCTCCCTGTAGGCGAACTGGTGGGGGTCGAAGGAGGGAGGAAAACAGTCTCTGATGTGCTCGGACACCAGTCGCTCAAAACACGTCATTACTACAGACGTGAATGCTATGGGTCCGTAGTCATTCAGGGTGTCAATTGTGGACTTTTTAGGGATGGGGATGATGGTGGAGAACTTGAGGAAGGAGGGGACGGTCACGTGCGTCAGGGAGAGGCTGAACAACTTGGTGAGAATCCCTGCCAGCTGGTCTGCACATGTTTTGACTACTGCTCCTGGGATGCCATCTGAACCAGCAGCTCTGTGGGGGTTCACTGCTCTCATCTCAGTTGCCTCCCCACCTCATGCACCTGTAGAGAGAGGGGAGAGAGGGAAGGGGGGGGGGGGGTGCCCAAACTGGGCAAAGGAGCTGTTAAGCTCCTGTGCCAGAGTGAGGCTGCTGTCTGATGTTGGGTGGGGGTGGGGGTGGGGCCCTGTAGTTGGTGAGGGTCTGGATGCCTCTCCACATCTGTCAGGGGTTGTTGTCTGTGAGGAACAGTGTTGAGCAAGTTACTAAAAAATAGTAACTAATTACAGTTACTAGTTACTTCTTTTCAAAGGTGACTGAGTGACTTACCAATTACTGCATGATTAAAGTAATTAGTTACTTGGAAAAGTAACTTTCACATTACTTTTATGTTATAAATCGCCCTTTTTAAGGGCAGGCAGATGACACCAAATGCCAACTGTGAGTTTGCAACATTTATTAACTTAAACACGAACACTACACAAAACACTATACTTACACATGAGGAAATGATGAGTAGAGCACTGGAGGGGAACAGGGCTCACCTCTGGTGGGAAAAGAACAGCCTGGATGGACCCAGACTGAGGCGCTCAGACAAGCCGGGGAAAAACAGACAAAAACCAGATGGAGTCACACCCGAAAAGCAATGGGGCTCACGTCTGGGGAGATGGGAAAAGGAATTCAGGATCTAGTGTCACAACACAAAATCAGTGATAAAAAGTATTTTGAATATCAACAGCCTAAATCCATAATAGAAGCAAGATTTAATCTTAATCAGACAAATTTAAAAGTACCAGTTAAGGTGGCAGAGTTTCTAAATCTCCGTTCCCCAAAATTGATATCGAAAATATATGGACTATTATCAAAGTTCGATGAGTCCGTATCTCTTCCAATATCAAAATGGGAGACAGACTTATCGATTAATAAGGAGGAAAGTTTCTGGATACAAATATGTTTAAACACTTTTAAGATGACTAAAAACTCTAACTTACAACTTATACAGTATAAAGTTCTACATAGAATTCATTATACAGGACAAAGGATGTTCAAAATGGGCCTGAGTCACACAAATATCTGCTCTCACTGCACTAGCAATGTCCCGGATAGCTATATGCATGCTATGTGGTCCTGTGCACCGGTTCAAAAGTTCTGGCAGAAGACATGTGAGGACCTGTCGGCATGGCTTGGGTATAGTGTCCCACCCTCACCCACACTTTGCATATTAGGTGATTTAAGTGAAATAAATATAGATGCAAGGATGTCACACATGGTTCTCACTGCCTTATGCATCGCAAAGAAAGCTATCCTCATGAACTGGAAATCAAGAAATAACTTATGCACGACTTATTATAATAACTTACTATTGGATTATATTAGCCTGGAAAGAATGTCAGCCTCCTCAAATAATCAATTGGCGGAATTCAATTCTCTCTGGTCCCTGCTTATTAATTCTATAATCTGAGGGGTGGCGGGCGGTGACTCACTCTCCTTGGCACCTCTGGCAGCTGGCTGTGCCCCGACCGCAGGTGTCCAGGGGGCCTGTTCCGGAGTGGCCATCTGTCTGGCCCTGGGGGGGGTTGGTGGGGTGGGCCGGGGGGGGGTTGGGCTGTGGCCCCTGGCCGGCTGGCCTCGACCCTTGGGGGGGGGGGTCTGGGTCTGGCCCTGGGCCCCTGGTGCTGGGGGGGGGGCGTCCCCCCCCGGGCCGGGGTCGGGAGTGTGCCGGTGGTGGGGGTTGTCCCTGGTGCATCCTTGCGCGGTGGGGTTGTGTGTTTCCTGGGGCCCTGGTGCCATCCTGGGGCTGGTGCCCGCATCCTGGGTCACCCTCCCCGTTCACTGGGGTCTGCGGGTGGGGGTGTGTGTGGGTGTGAGTGTGGGCTTGTGTATGAGCGGATGTGGAAGTGGGTGTGTGTTGAGTGGGCAGGTGGGGTTGTGTGTTTGTGTAGGTGGGTATGTGTGATGGTGGGTGGAGTTACGTGTGTGTATGGAAGTGGTTACTTGTGCATAGATGTCTAGGGGGTGGAGGATGTGTGTATGGGTAGGAGAGCTTTGTTGGGTGGCAGGGGTTGGGCAGTCCATCTAGTGGCATGGGGGCTGGCGTTTTGGGGCCTCCTTGTCCTGGCCGCCCTGCTGTTGTGTTGGGGGATGAGGCACTTTGTTACATCGCCCCTGGTGTCATTGGCAGCGGGTGTGTGTTGGTGCTTGGGGGTGGCTGGGGGGGTCATTGGCGCAGGTTAATGGTCGTGTTTCCATTGGATTGTTCCGGGGTGGCTGTGCTTGCAGGGCGGCCTGCAGCTGTCGGTGTGGGTCTGGGGTGGGTGGTCATGGGCCTGCGTGGGCGCTTGGGGGTGTCGCCTGGCGTGTTGGGCGCTGTGTGGGTCCGGCCCATTGTTCACTATTGTGACTGTTGTTGTCCATGTTCATGTGTGTAAGATGAGTGGAAGTATGTTTGGCTGCCCCGTCATGTTAGTGGTGCTGGAGCACCGGGGTGTGATGCTGGTGGGTCCTGGGCTGTTTCCACTGGCGGCCCTCACCCTGGGTTGGGATTTGGGGGCAATGGGTGGCCTCATAAACCAGTCTGCAAGCTGGCTTCTGGGGGGGGGGGGGGCTTGCTTTTAGACCGCCTACCTCCCAGTCTTATTTCCCGCCCTCCCCCTCCCCCTGATCTTTTTTGTTACATTTAGGGCTTTGGGGTGGGGGTGTACCGCACTGTGTCGGTGAAGGGGATACCTTTGCTGCGTGGTGGGGCTGCACTCACCTCAATTTTAATTGCATTTTAGACACTGAGGGCTTGGGGGAATGGGGGCTCTGCTGCCCATCGCAGTGGCTAACGATGCTTCAACCACTATCCCCCCAATTTTAATTGCACTTTAGTACTCCACACATTTACACGCAATATCATATAACCGACACACACCCACCATGTTCTGTGCGGGGGGAGGAGGTGGGGGTCTTCCCCCACCCCTGTTGCCCTGCTCTTACTGGGGGCGTGGGAGCCTGGTGGGGAGCCTGGGACCTATCATGTTGTCAAAATCCCTGGGTGCTACTAAATATATAGATACAACCAAGGAAGTGACGGGGGGCTGAATATGAGTCTAAGTGTGAGTGAGGGGGTGATGAATGGAGGTGGTGATGATGGGTCGGTTTTGTGTGGCGCTTTGCATGCCGGGTGGTATCTTGGGGTGCCTGCGGTGGTCTGCTGATTGTTCACTCAGATGGGCGCCAGGGGGTGGGGGTCTGCTTCTGTGGCCTGCGCCGGTGGCCTACCTGGTCACTGCCGGGCACTGGTGCATGTTCAGGCTCGCTGCATCTGCTTCGCAGCCGCCTTTTGAAATAAAGGTGAATGAGGTGTGAATTTGAGTGGGTATTGGAGTGAGAGAGAATGGGTCGGTCTGGGTGAGTGAGAGGGGTGTGCATGGAAACATGTGGGTGTGAAGGTATGGGGAGGGATGTGCCTGTGAGTCGGGAGGTGCTGTATTAAGGGAGGTAGTGCCTCTCCGCAACGTGGGCTCCCCTGGGCGAGGGGACTTCTTTGGACGTGGGGGTCCCTGGGGTGTGCGGCGGAGGTGCTGGGGCGGGGCCGCTGTGGGGGTAACTGGGGGGGCTCGCGCTGGGGGGGCGCTGGCTGGTCTCTGTCCTGGGGGGTGGGGTCGCTGGCCTCCTGGTGCCTGGGGCTCGGGGGCGGATGTTGGCCCCGCTGGGGGGGTGGGGGTCGGGCGGGTCCGGGGGGGTGGGCTCACCGCGCCGGTCGCCGTGTGGGGTAAAAAAGTATTTAGTCAGCCACCAATTGTGCAAGTTCTCCCACTTAAAAGAGTAGAGAGGTCTCCAATTTTCATCATAGGTATACCTCAACTATGAGAGACAAAATAAGAAAAAAAAAATCCAGAAAATCACATTGAAGGATCTTTCATGAATTAATTGGTAAATTCCTTGGTAAAATAAGTATTTGGTCAATAACAAAAGTTCATCTCAATACTTTGTTATATACCCTTTGTTGGCAATGACAGAGGTCAAACGTTTTCTGTAAGTTTTCACAAGGTTTTCACACACTGTTGCTGGTATTTTGGCCCATTCCTCCATGCAGATCTCCTCTAGAGCAGTGATGTTTTGGGGCTGTCACTGGGCAACACGGACTTTCAACTCCCTCCAAAGATTTTCTATGGGGTTGAGATCTGGAGACTGGCTAGGCCACTCCAGGACCTTGAAATGCTTCTTACGAAGCCACTCCTTCATTGCCCGGGTGGTGTGTTTGGGATCATTGTCATGCTGAAAGACCCAGCCACGTTTCATCTTCAATGCCCTTGCTGGTGGAAGGAGGTTTTCACTCAAAATCTCACGATACATGGCCCCATTCATTCTTTCCTTTACACGGATCAGTCGTCCTGGTCCCTTTGCAGAAAAACAGCCCCAAAGTATGATGTTTCCACCCCCATGCTTCACAGTAGGTATGGTGTTCTTTCTCCTCCAAACACGACAAGTTGAGTTTTTACCAAAAAGTTCTATTTTAGTTTCATCTGACCATATGACATTCTCCCAATCCTCTTCTGGATCATCCAAATGCTCTCTAGCAAACTTCAGACAGGCCTGGCCATGTACTGGCTTAAGCAGGGGGACACGTCTGGCACTGCAGGATTTTAGTCCCTGGCGGCGTAGTGTGTTTCTGATGTAGCCTTTGTTACTTTTGTCCCAGCTCTCTGCAGGTCATTCACTAGGTCTCCCCATGTGGTTCTGGGATTTTTGCTCACCGTTCTCATGATCATTTTGACCCCTCGGGGTGAGATCTTTCGTGGAGCCCCGGATTGAGGGAGATTATCAGTGGTCTTGTATGTCTTCAGTTTTCTAATAATTGCTCCCACAGTTGATTTCTTCACACCAAGCTGCTTACCTATTGCAGATTCAGTCTTCCCAGCCTGGTGCAGGTCTACAATTTTGTTTCTGGTGTCCGTTGACAGCTCTTTGGTCTTGGCCATAGTGGAGTTTGGAGTCTGACTGTTTGAGGTTGTGGACAGGTGTCTTTTATACTGATAACGAGTTCAAACAGGTGCCATTAATACAGGTAACGAGTGGAGGACAGAGGAGCCTCTTAAAGAAGAAGTTACAGGTCTGTGAGAGCCAAAAATCTTGCTTGCTTGTAGGGGACCAAATACTTATTTTACTGAGGAATTTACCAATTAATTCATTAAAAATCCTTCAATGTGATTTTCTGGATTTTTTTTTCTCATTTTGTCTCTCATAGTTGAGGTATACCTATGATGAAAATTGGAGACCTCTCTCATCTTTTAAGTGGGAGAACTTGCACAATTGGTGGCTGAATAAATACTTTTTTGCCCCACTGTATATGCACACAGACATACATGCACAAGTGTCTCTCCTTTAACAGGTGCGGAAACCAGACTCGTGTTGAGACATCTCCAGTGGAAGAAGCAGTTTGTAAACAATTAAAATAAAGTATTAAAATTATTATTTATTTATTATTAAATTTAATTATTACAGGAGGAGTTTACAACAATATACAGTGCGGAGTTAGGTACTGTATAAGCTCCTCTTGGCAAAGTAAATCTGTTTTGGCACAATAAGGGTGACAGATCCCTGTTCTGTTTGCCTAGCTGCCTGACAGGACAAGGGAAAAAAAATATTTTTTTTTTTTAGATTTTTGCAAATTTATTAAAAATAAAAAACAAAGAAATCACATGTACATAAGTATTCACAGCCTTTTCCATGAAGCTCAAAACTGAGCTCAGGTGCATCCTGTTTCCACTGATCATCCTTGAGATGTTTCTACAGCTTAATTGGAGTCCACCTGTAGTAAATTCAGTTGATTGGACATGATTTGGAAAGGCCCACACCTGTCTACATAGGGTCCCACAGTTGACAGTGCATGTCAGAGCACAAACCAAGCATGACGTCAAAGGAATTGTCTGTAGACCTCTGAGACAGGATTGTCTGGAGGCGCAAATCTGGGGAAGGGTACAGAAAAATTTCTGCTGCTTTGAAGGTCCCAGTGAGCACAGTGGCCTCCATCATCGGTAAATGGCAGAAGTTCGAAACCGCCAGGACTCCTCCTACAGTTGGCTGGCCATCTAAACTGAGTGATCGAGGGAGAAGGGCGTTAGTTAGGGGGTGACCAAGAACTCGATGGTCACTCTGTCAGAGCTCCAGTGTTCCTCTGTGGAAAGAGGAGAACCTTCCAGAAGGACAACCATCTCTGCAGCAATCCACCAATCAGGCATGTATGGTGGAGTGACCAGACAGAAGCCACTACTTAGTAAAAGGCACATGGCCGCCCGCCTGAAGTTTGCTAAAAAGTACCTGAAGGACTCTAAGACCATGAGAAACAAAATTCTCTGGTCTGATGAGACAAAGATTGAACTCTTTGGTGTGAATGCTAGGTGTCATGTTAGGAGGAAACCAGGCACCGCTCATAACCATGCCAATGGTGGTGGCAGCATCATGCTGTGGGGATGTTTTTCAGTGGCAGGAACTGGGAGACTAGTCAGGATAGAGGGAAAGATGAATGTAGCAATGTACAGAGACATCCTGGATGAAAACCTGCTCCAGAGTGTTCTTGACCTCAGACTGGGGTGATGGTTCATCTTTCAGCAGGACAATGACCTTTAGCACACAGCCAAGATATCGAAGGAGTGGCTTCAGGACAACTCTGTGAATGTCCTTGAGTGGCCCAGCCAGAGCCCTGATTTGAATCCAGTTGAACATCTCTGGAGAGATCTGAAAATGGCTGTGCACCAACACTTCCCATCCAACCTGATGGAGCTTGAGAGGTGCTGCAAAGAGGAATGGGCAAAACTTCCCAAAGATAGATGTGCCAAGCTTGTGGCATCATATTCAAAAAGACTTGAGGCTGTAATTGCTATCAAAGGTGCATCAACAAAGTATTGTGCAAAGGCTGTGAATACTTATGTACATGTGATTTCTTAGTTTTTTATTTTTAATAAATTTGCAAAAATCTCAAAAAAAAAGTTTTTCATGTTGTCATTTTGGGGTATTGTGTGTAGAATTTTGAGGGAAAAATGAATTTAATACATTCTGGAATAAGGCTGTAACATAACAAAATGTGGAAAAAGTGGAGCTCTGTGAAGACTTTCAGGATGCATTGTATTCACCCCCTTTAAAGTGACTGACCTAATTCAACTGAGGTCCAGCTAGTTGATGCCTGCAGTTTCACAGTTAGTGAAATGGATATCACCTGAATGCATTTAATGTGTGTCAAGTGATTGTAGGATAAAGACACCTGTGTCTGGGCAGTCCAATCTCTGGTTCATCAGTATTCCTGCTACAATTGCAACATGACAAAAGAACACTCCAACCAACTCAGAGAAAAGATCATTGAAAAGTATGAGACAGGAGATGGCTGCAAGAAGATTTCCAAGCCACAGAGTTCAGTTAAATCCATCATTAAGAAATGGAAGCAGTATGATAGATAGATAGATAGATAGATAGATAGATAGATAGATAGATAGATTGACTTTATTGATCCAAAACTGGGAAATTCCAGTGTAACAGCAGCATGACAGTAGACAACCAAACAACAGAAACACACACAGCATAATAGACAAAGGAATTACTATTGGAAAGTAAAACTACCTAGATAACTTTATATACATTACAGATGAATAAATGATGACCCCTATAGATACATGAATCATACTTGCTGTACAATGCAGGACTATCAGGTGCAGGGTGCAATGTGAGGTACCAATTAGACTGCAAGGTGCAGTATGGCAGCATAGTTATGACCAGAATTCAACATCAGAGTGAGTGATTGTACAGTGAAATAGCATGTGGCAGATTTCATGTACCTGATCATTCGGCAGTGAAGCTGTAGCAGTCTGCTGGAGAAAGTGCTCCACTGTCTGTCCAGTGTGTGGTGGAGGGGGTGATCTGGGTTGTCCATGATGAATAACAGTACGTTCAGTGTCCTCCTCTCCACCACAGTCTCAAAGGCCTCTGGCCTGAGACCAATTACAGAGCCAGCCCTCTTGATAATCTTGTAAAGTCTGTTGGTGTCGCTGGCTCTGATACTACTACCCCAACAGACAGCAGCAAAGAAGATGGCGCTGGCGTCAATGGCCTGGTAGAAAAGCTCCAGCATCCTGTTGCACACGCTGAAGGATCTCAGCTTCCTCAGAAAGTAGAGTCTGCTCATCCCCTTCTTGTACACAGCATCAGTGTTAGATTTCCAGTCCAGTCTGCTGCTGATCATGACACCCAGGTATTTGTAGTCCTCCACTACCTCCACATCCTCCCCCCAATCAGCAATGGCTGTGAAGGCATCCTCTTCTTCCGGAAGTCAATCACCATCTCTCTGGTCTTGCTGACATTGAGCCTTAGGTGATTCTGCTCGGTCCACTCCACAAATCTGTCTACAAATGTGCCCTGTACTCTCCCTCCTCTCCCCCTCTTATCCACCCAACAACAGCTGAGTCATTAGAGAATTTCTGCAGGTGGCATGATTCGGTGTTGTACTGAAAGTCGGTGGTGTATAAGGTGAAGAGAAAAGGAGAAAGCACTGTCCCCTGTGGAGATCCTGTATGACTAACCACCACATCAGACAAGATACTGCTCTGCCGGACAAACTGTGGCCTGCCTGTCAGGTAGTCAGTAATCCAGGAGATCACAGAGTTGTTGACCCCATCACCCGCAGCTTCTCACCCAACTGCAGTGGCTGGATGGTGTTAAATGCACTGGAGAAATCAAAGAACGTGACTCTCACAGTGTCTCCTCTGCCATCCAGGTGCAAATGGACTTGTTGCAGCAGGTAGAAAACAGCGTCTTCCACTCCTAAATGTGCATAAACATTAGCGAGTATCATCCTATGGCCCTGAATTTCTATAAGAATTATAAGGAGTCGTCCATCATCATCACTAACCTCTTTTAGACACTTGAACTGCAGATGTTTATGAAAAAGGATTGCCACCCCCCTGCTCTGACTATTACCGCAAGACGAAAACCCATGGCCCACCCAATCCCGACAGAGTTTTTTAGATTCTGTTTTAGTGAGGTGGGTCTCCTGAAGCAATGCTACATCCACTTTTTTTGATTTAATAAACGCCAAAAAAATTTTTCCTCTTAATTGGGTGGTTGAGGCCTTTAACATTCCAAGTAATGAGGTTAAGAAAGCTCTGACAATTAGCCGACATCATAAACGGTACATATTACCATCCAAAATATCCAGCAATTCTCCACCAAAACCCCCTCACTGGGCAAAAGACAAACACAATAAAAATTAAAAATACAAAAAAAAGAAACAAAAACCACTTAATCATAAAGTAACATAAACGGTGAACTAAAACCAATGTCACCCATCGGTGCACAAAAACAGCACCAACCAAAAAAATGAAAATAAAAAACTCTAGGACCGTGACTGTGAACAGAGCAACAAACTTGCCTACAGATAATACAGTGTGGGCAGTAAAAATAAATGGAACCTTACATTAATACTGCATCAAATCCTCCGTCAAAAATATATAACAAATAAACATATAGCATATATTCATACCATTGTTCATCAATGTCTCATGGTAGTGAAAGAATCAGGTTCAATGCTTTCTTAGGGTCAGTGAACTCCTGTTTACCACTTGCCAACTTCACAACGAGAACTGCAGGATACCTGAGAGAGAATGCAATTTTCTTCTGGTGCAGCAGGTGTTTACACTGCTTGAACGCCGCTCTCATCTCGGATACTCGTCTGGAATAATCCGGGAAAATCATGATGTGATGACCATTCCAATCCAGCTTTCCCATCCCGCGCGCTGCCTCCACAATACGCTCCCTATCCTGGAAGCGCAGAAGTCGAATCAGGATAGCCCTGGGTGGCTGGCCGTCTGGTTTGCGTCTGGCAAAGCTCCGATGCGCACGGTCAATTTCCAGCCCTCCAGGGAAGTCCATTTTCAGCAGATCTGGAATAGTTTTGCGCATGAAGGTAAGGGCATCTGATTTTTCACAGTTTTCTGGAAAGCCGACAAAGCGTAGATTGTTTCAGCGTGATCTATTTTCCAAGTCGTCCAGCTTCAGAAGTAAATCTTCCACCTGCGTCTGGGTTGTGGGGAGATTAGCATCCAGAGCTATATTGGCATCCTCAAGAAAAGCGATGCGCGGTTCCACGTCTCCCAGCCGGGTGGCTAAACTCCGTTAACTTGGTGTCCACCGCCCTCGTTGACGCCTCAATAGAGTTAAGTTTAGCGTCTTGCCTCTCCGATATTTCTTTCAACAGTGCATAGATCTTAGAGATGTCTTCCGCCATTTGGTCTTTGGCAACACCTGCACCTGTTGAAGGTGGCGGAGAGGGAGGAGGGCTCGTTGTGGTATCACCAGCTTTAGCCAGATTTTCCTTGCTAGCATCGGCTTTGGAGCGAAGATTAAGTTTCTGTTGTTGCGTTGGCATTTTAATCCTGTTCTCCACAAATCCAGTCTCGATGCAAAGTGTAGTAGTATTAATAGTTTCAGCTGAGGAAACAAGAGAAAAACGCCCTTGTAGAAGAAAAAAAGGCTGTCTGCACTGCGGTGCTCCTCACCTAAGCAGCCATCTTCACTGCCCGCGTTTCTGGAAAGGTATTTCTAAAGTTTTTTGGACCAACAAGAATGACTGCAGTCTTATCTGAATTTAATAGCAGGAAATTACAAGTCATCCAAGCTTTGATTTCCTTAAGACAAGCTTCTAACTTGGCTAATTGATTACTATCATCTGGCTTCATTGACAGGTATAATTGTGTGTCATCTGCATAACAATGAAAATGTATACAGTGCTTTCTAATAATGTTGCCTAACGGAAGCATATATAAACTAAAAAGATTAGGGCCTAGCACAGATCCCTGTGGAACTCCATGACTGAGATTTGAGTTGAAAGAAAACTCATTATTTACATGAACAAACTGGAACCTATCAGATAAATAAGATCTAAACCACTGCAACGAAGTTTCATTAAGTCCAACATAGTGTTCTAATCTATCAAGTAGAATATTATGATCGATAGTATCAAAAGCTGCACTAAGGTCTAAAAGGACAAGTACAGAAACAAGTCCATTATCAGATGCGATAAGGAGGTCGTTAGTGACCTCCGCTAAGGCTGTTTCAGTACTATGATGGATTCTAAACCCAGATTGAAACTCTTCAAGTAAACCATTTCCCTGCAGGTGGTCAAATAATTGCGTAGCAACAACTCTTTCTAAGATTTTTGAAATGAAAGGGAGATTAGAGATTGGTCTATAGTTAGCTAAAGCTCCTGGATCTAGCGTTGGCTTTTTTAGTAAGGGTTTAATTACAGCCGTTTTAAAAGCCTGCGGTACATGGCCTAAAGTTAATGAAGAATTGATTATATGAAGAATAAAGCTACCAATAAGTGGGAAGACTTCTTTAAATAACCTGGTAGGAATAGGGTCTAAAAGACAAGTTGAAGGTTTGGATGAGGAAACTATTTTGTCTAACTCACAAAGGTCGACTGGAGTAAACTCATCAAGACAGACATCAGTTGAAGGAGTTGTAGTAGTTACAGTATTTAAGTTAACTGTGGGAAGAATCTGATTGATTTTATCTCTGATGGATGAAATTTTATTATTGAAAAAGTTCATAAAGTCCTGACTAGTAAGCTCTAAGGGAATGCTAGGATTGACAGAGTCCTGACTCTTTGTCAACCTGGCTACAGTGCTGAAAAGAAACCTGGGATTATTCTTGTTCTCTTCTATTAATGCAGAGTAATAACTCGTTCTAGCTTTTCTAAGAGATTTTTTTTATAAATTAAAAGATGTTTTCTCCAAGCTAAATAGATTTCATCTAAATTAGTGGAGCGCCATTTTCTTTCTAATTGACGAGTCTTCTGTTTTAAGCTATGAGTTTCTGTGTTGAACCAAGGAGTTAGAAATCTCTGATTAGACTTTTTCTTTTTTAAGGGGGCCACCAAGTGTAGAGTCTGATGCAGAGAAGCTGTAACACTATCCACCATGTTATCAATTACAGAAGGGGCAAGCTGTCTATAGCTTATTTCCGTTGTGTTGACACATGGCATAGAGGAAACAATCTGCATAAATTTGGTAACAGCATCATCTGAGAGGCATCTACTGTAATAATATTTTTCTTTAGGAGCCAAATAGTCAGAAATAGTAAAATCAAAGGTTAACAGACAATGGTCTGACAATACAGGGTTATGAGGAGACACTACAAGATTTTTTATTTCTATGCCATATGTCAGAACAAGGTCCAATGTATGGTGGAGGTAATGAGTAGAATTTCCTACTTTCTGAGAAAACCCAATCGAGTCTAATATTGAATTAAATGCCACATTAAGGCAGTCACTATCTACATCCACATGTATATTAAAGTCCCCTACTATAACAGTTCTATCAGATTTCAGCACTAAATCAGCTAAGAAATCAGCAAATTCGGATAAAAATTCTGAGTAGGTTGATGGGGGACGATAAACTATGGCAAATAAAATTGGGTTTAACCTAAAATTGCTAAAGTTACCATAACATAACCGGAGGTTGTCTGTGTACTAGGGGTTTGTACACCGGCAGGAGATGAACCAAGTTGTGATCTGAGCTCCCGAGTGGGGGGAGTGGTGATGAGGTGTACGCTGCCTTAGTGTTTGCATAGAATAAGTCCAGTGTTTTATTGTCTCTAGTGTGGCATGTAGCATACTGGGTGAACGTGGGCAGAATGGGGGGCAGTGAAATATGGTTGAAATCACCTGAGATGAGGAGAAGAGCATCTGGGTGTTCTGTCAGCAGCCTGCCAGTTACTGAGTGAATGGTGTCATGCGCTGTCCCCGCGTTCACCATCGGATTTGCATAAATAACAATACAGATCATGTGTGAGTATTCCCTCGGGAGATAGGTAGGCCGCATGCTAACAGCTAGCAACTCAATGTCTTTGCTGCAGTGTTGTTGTTTAACCGTGATATGTCCCGGTCTGCACCAGCTGTTATTGACATATATTATCACTCCTCTGCCCCAAGAACAAGTTATTATTCTGCATTAATAGAGGAAAACAAGAATAATCCTAGGTTTCTTTTCAGCACCGTAGCCAGGCTGACAGAGTCAGGACTCTGTCAATCATAGCATTCCCTTAGAGCTTACTAGTCAGGACTCGTCAGGACCCGATAAATCCTGTTATTACCATCGGTGGCGAACCCCTCAAGGCAGTTGACAAGTTCTGCTACCTAGGGGGCACCATCTCGCAGAATGCTAAGATTGATGATGAAGTTACCCACCGCATCAGCAAGGCTAGTGCATCCTATGAATGCCTACAGCATCGTCTATGGTCGAAGCGTGGCATTCGTCCAAACACCAAGATCAAGGTCTATCGCACCCTTGTTCTATCTACACTTCTCTATGGGTGTGAGTCGTGGACAACCTAGAGTCCCCATGTGAAGAAGCTTGAACAGTTTCACATGCGGTGTTTTAAGGAAGTTGTGTGGAATCATGTGGTGAGACAAAGTTGCCAATACTGAAGTCCGCCGTCACTGCAATATCACCAGCATCGAGTCATTCATCATACGTGCCCAGTTGCGCTGGACTGGCCATGTTGTTTGGATGACAGATCAGCACATTCCTAAAATCCTGTTATTTGGCCAGTTGGACGAAGGGCGGAGGTCATGGGGTGGCCAGTGGAAGCGGTATAAAGACTTGTTCAAAGCCTCACTCAAGTCATGTGGGATTGATCCTATAACATGAGAAATGCAGGCCAAGAACCACCCCCTTTGGCGAAAGATCTGCCATGAAGGTGTTGACCTCTTCAAGAGAGATAGAACTGCCCGTTTGGATGACCGCCACGAAGCACGTCACGGTGCCGCCAAGCAACAGAGACGTCTACAGCAGTCGGTGTCACCCACTCAGCCAATTATGTAGTACAACTGTTCCGATTGTGATATGCCATGTGCTTCACGCATCGGCCTCATCAGTCATCGCCGTCATCAGCATCCCCTTACAATTTAAAGCAGCCAGAAGGTGGGAGATCCGTCGTTGGCGATGGCTCAATCCATCACTTGTCAGGACTTTAAGAACGTTTTCAATTATAAAATTTCATCTATTAGAGATAAAATCAGTCAGATTCTTCCCACTGTTAACTTAAATACAGTAACTACTACAACTCCTTCAACTGATATCTGTTTGGATGAGTTTACTCCAATTGACCTTTTAGAGTTAAATAAAATAATTTCCTCATCCAAGCCTTCAACTTTTTTTTAGACCCTATTCCTACCAGGTTATTTAAAGAAGTCTTCCAATTTATTGGTAGCTCTGTTCTTCAAATAATCAATTCTTCATTAACATTAGGCCATGTACCGCAGGCTTTTAAAACTGCTGTAATTAAACCCTTACTCAAAAAGCCAACGCTGGATCCAGGAGTTTTAGCTAACTATAGACCGATCTCTAATCTCCCTTTCATTTCAAAAATCTTAGAAAGAGTTGTTGCTACGCAATTATTTGACCACTTGCAGGGAAATGGTTTATTTGAAGAGTTTCAATCTGGGTTTAGAATCCATCATAGTACTGAAACAGCCTTAGTGAAGGTCACTAACGACCTCCTTATCACATCTGATAATGGACTTGTTTCTGTACTTGTCCTTTTAGACCTTAGTGCAGCTTTTGATACTATCGATCATAATATTCTACTTTATTTATTTAGCGAATGCAAAGTCCTCAAGCCAAGTAGTTGCCTCCTGGTTTGCTGTATGGAGGGTGTGTAATCCTCCTCCCAGTCTTTGGAGTGGGCAAGCCTCTATGATGTGTTCCATTGTTTGCTCCTCTCCCCATGCGCACAGTGGGCTAGGGCTACTGCCCCATCTGTGAAGGCTGGCCAAGCAGGGGCCATGTCCAGTCCTGAAGCGATTGAGTGTAGACCACTGTCTCCTTGGGAGGTTGGTGCCCGGGACCTGTTGGTTGGGGTTTGTCACCAGGTGTTTGTTTGGGACCTCCTTGGTCTCCCATTCCTCTTGCCAAGCTGTCTGGATGGTGAAATCAGCTGGGGGAGGGTTTTTCCAAATCGGCCGTCTGGATGGAGGTCGGGCAGTGCGTGGGGTGTAGATATCTGCATAAATTGGTAAGTGAGGAGAGTCTTTGGCTTTTTGAAGCATCCTTTGAGTTAGTGTTGCTCGCCGGATGTGTGGGGGTGCTATGTTTGACAGTACAGGAAGCCAGGGGAGTGGTGTTGAGCAGATTGTCCCAGTTATGGTTCTCATGGTTGTGTTGAGCTGGGTGTCTGCGTGGTGTGTGTAGGATGACCTGGACCAGACAGGGGCTCAATATTCTGCTACAGAGTATGAAAGGGCCAGTGCTGAGGTGCGCAAGGTGGAGACTGCCGCCCCCCATTTTGCACCAGCGAGCTTGCAGAGCAGGTTGTTTCATGCCTTCACTTTAGCAGCCGTCCCCTTTAAATGTTCCTTGAAGGATAGGGTCCTGTCAAGGGTCACTCCAAGGTAGGTTGGATTCGAGGCATGCTTAAGCTTGAGTCCGCTCAGGGGGATGTTTAGTTCTCTGGCAGCTTTTACATTGTGGAGATGGAATACACTGGAGACTGTTTTTGCTGGGATTGGTTTTAGGTGCCAGGTTTTGCAGAACTGGTCCAGTTTGGCAAGATCTTCCGTGAGCACCCGTTCCAGTGACTCAAAGTCTGGTGCTTGGAGTGCCAAACAGATGTCGTCTGCATAGATGAATTTGCGGGATTTTGTAGTGGGCAGGTCGTTTATGTAGAGGTTGAACAGGGTTGGAGCTAGAACTGAGCCTTGTGGGAGTCCGTTTTTCTGCGTTCTCCATGCGCTTGTGTTCTGACCGAGATGGACTCTGAACCTTTGGTTGGTCAGCAGGGTTTTTATAATTGCTGTTGCCCAGGCAGGGATCGCCTTTGTAAGTTTCAGGAGGAGGCCTTTGTGCCAGACCGTATCATAGGCGGCTGTAAGATCAAGAAACACAGCCCCTGTCTTCAGTCTGCTCTCAAAGCCATTTTCGATGAAGGCGGTTAGGGCCAGTACTTGTTCTCCTGTGCTGCGGTCCTTGCGGAAACCTGCTTGATCCACACTTAGAATTTCTTCTATTCCTGGAGAAATACGTTGCAGTATTAGGCGCTCCATGATTTTATAAGAAACGCTGAGTAGGGAGATTGGGCGGTAGCTTGCTGATAGTTTGTGGTCTTTGCCAGGTTTTAGTATGGCAATGACCTTTGCTGTCCGCCATTCCTTTGGGATCGAGTTTGTTTGTATGATCCTTGTGTAGAGTTGTGTCAACCAGGTTAGGGCTCGGGGGCCAAGATTTTTCATGAATTCTGGGAAGATGTTGTCGTATCCTGCTGCCTTTCCACATTTCAGGCCCTGTAGGACTTTCTCCAGTTCAGCAGCCTCGAAGGGTTCAGGGTTTGTTTCCTCTATGGGCATTTTTGGTGTTTTTTTTATCTCAGTTGTAACTGCTCTTCTGGTGTCTTTGTCTTGGGGTGCTTTGGCGATGGTCAGTAGGTGGGATGCAACTTGGTTGGGTGTGACAGATGCTCGGCTTTGGCTAGGGGGCTTATGTGCAGCTCCTAGGCGACGGATGAGGCTCCAACATTTCCTGTTAGAGTGGATAAAGCTCCGGTCAGCAACTGTCTCCTCCCATGTCTTTCGCCGGGCTGTACTTAGCGATTCAATGAGATGGTCTGCTATCTCTGGGTCCCCTGATGTTTGATAGGATTGTAGGAGGGCAGTGCTTTCTCCGTCCAGGCATGGGACATAGAGGGGTCGGTAGCCTCATGGGATTGCAGTGTGAGCAGCCTTGAAGATTGCGCTGCAGAAGCGGTTGTATGCTTCATCTACAGTGATGATGTGGAGTGGGATAGTAACAGCACTCTGATCCAGGGTTTCACTGAATTTCTTCCAGTTGGCTTTGCAGAAGTTCCAGCGCACCTTGGGCTGTTTATGACTGGAAGTTGTAGGCCAATGTGTACAAGCGGGGGCCAATGTTGGCTATGTGGAAAATCGTCAAGAATGAGGATCTGTGTAGGATATGGCATCCCATTCAAAGAGCTGACCCAGCACAGGTCAGGAGAATAGTCCTTCTTCCACCTAGCAGAGTGGAAGGTTCTTCTTTGTTTGGGGTCGTGTATCAGAGCAAGATCATTTCTAGATGCCCAGTCTGAAAGTACCTCCCCGTCACTATCCACTGCTGGGTACCCCCAGTCAGGGTGATGGCTGTTAAAGTCCCCCACATAGATGGCAGGGTGGGGTGGGGTGGGTAAGACCTGCAGATCCCAGTTGGCACTAGGGGGCTTGTACACATTGACAATATGGAAGCCACCAATGGTTATGGTGTCTGAGAAATGTGTTGTTGTCAGGTGGTTTACTTCAACTATGTCAGAACACACATAGGTGGCATGTCCATGTTTGGCATGTGGCACATAGCACAGGAGGTCAAAGCCATTGATGGTGTAGCGGCCAGCTTCCTCTGTGCCAATATGAGTCTCTTGGAGGCAGATTACATCAATCGAGTGTTGGAAGGTGAGGACTTCAATAAGGCTTCACTTGGATGCAGATAGGCCTTCAACGTTTAGTTGTAGTATGCGAAGGGCAGGTCCTACCGCAAGGTGCTCTTGGGGCTGTTTGCTTTCGGCTTTGGGACTGTGACTAGGATTCTTCTTTGACTTGGCACTGAGGCGTCGTCTCTTCAAATTTAGTCTGCTGGTAGGATCATTAGCTTCCCTGGGCAAGCCCGGGTACTGGCTTCTACTTGATAGATTAGAACACTATGTTGTACTTAATGGAACTTCGTTGCAGTGGTTTAGATCTTATTTATCTGATAGGTTCCAGTTTGTTCATGTCAATAATGAGTTTTCTTCCAACTCAAAGCTCAGTCATGGAGTTCCACAGGGATCTGTGCTAGGCCCTACTCTTTTGAGTTTATATATGCTTCCGTTAGGCAACATTATTAGAAAGCACTGTATACATTTTCATTGTTATGCAGATGACACACAATTATACCTGTCAATGAAGCCAGATGATAGTAATCAATTAGCCAAGTTAGAAGCCTGTCTTAAGGAAATCAAAGCATGGATGACTTGTCATTTCCTGCTATTAAGTTAAGTTCCGGTTCCGGTTCCGCCGGACCGGTGGCGCCACACGAGTCGGCTACCCGTTGCAACAGCCTTTTTTTTTTTATCTTCCTTCTTCTTTCTACACCATTCACTCTGTATATATATCACGGACGCACGGATCGCCCCGGGGGTCTCCCGGGTCGGCGGACGGAGCCACTGTTTGCAGCGGGAGACGTTACAGCGGGGAGGAGCTGGTGCTAGCTAGCACTTGGCCGCCGCCCGGTGCTAATGGGAAACTCGACATACCGGGAGCTGTAGCGAAAACGACGCGGGTGCCGGGCTGGAGTTTAGGCGGCGTGCAAGAAATATAAGACAGAATAATAAAGATCGATGGCAAGAACCAAGCAGACCGCCCGTAAAATCTACTGGAGGAAGAAGCCCCCCAGGAGACAGCTAGCCACCAGGGCTGCTCGGAGAGGCGCTCCGGCCACTGGCAGAGTGAAGAGGCCTCGCCGTCACAGGCCCGTGGCTCTGAGAGAGATCTGTTGCTACCAGAAATCCACGGAGCTGCTCATCCGTAAGCTGCCCGTCCAGCGCCTGGTGAGGGAGATCGCTCAGGACTTCAAGACCGTCCTGCGCTTCCTGAGCTCGCCGTCATGGCTCTGCAGGAGACCAGCGAGGCCCACCTGGTGGGTCTCTTCTTCGCCAAGAGGGTCACCATCATGCCCAAAGACTTCCAGCTGGCCCGCCGCATCCGCGGAGAGAGAGCTTAGACTTTCTGCTGCACATTCACCAACCAACCATAACGCTCCGCACTGTGTGTCTATATATATACATTTATAGTAATATGTACATATGTTTACTAGATGTTCTTGTTTTTTCTTGCCTTCTGAATGTTGCTCTGAGTGTTGCTATCCCTGTGCTGTTGCAATCCTGGAATTTCCCCATTGTGGGACTAATAAAGGCTTATCTTATCTTATCTTATCTTAAATTCAGATAAGACTGAAGTTATTGTTGTTGGTCCTAAAAACCTGAGAAATACCTTTCCAAATCAAACTCTTAATTTGGATGCAGTTACTCTTTCTCTGAATAGTTCTGTGAGCAACCTTGGAGTTATTTTTGATCAAGATCTGTTTTTCAATTCACGTATTAAATTTGTTTCTAAGACTGCCTTCCATCATTTGCGTAATATTGCCAAGATTAGGAGCATCTTGTCTCAGAGTGATGCTGAGAAACTGATCCACGCTTTTGTTAGCTCTAGATTAGATTATTGTAACTCTTTATTATCAGGTTGTCCTAAAACATCTTTAAAAAGTCTTCAGCTGATCCAAAATGCTGCAGCAAGAGTTTTAACAGGTATTAGAAGGAGAGATCATATCATTCCGGTTCTGGCCTCCCTTCATTGGCTTCCCATAGAGTTTAGAATTAAGTTTAAAATCCTTCTTCTCACTTATAAAGCTTTAAACAATAAGGCCTCTTTTATTTAAAACATCTGATACTACCCTATTATCCTAACAAAGCACTACGCTCCCAAAATGCTGGATTACTTGTAATACCTAGAATCTCCAAAAGTACAATGGGAGGCAGACCCTTCAGTTATCAAGCTCCTCTCCTGTGGAACCAGCTGCCAATATGGATTCGGGAGTCAGATTTGATCTCTGTTTTTAAGAATAGGGTTAAAACCTTCCTTTTTGATATAGCCTACAATTAGGGAGGAATCATGTGTCTCTGAACCATCCCTTAGTTATGCTGCTAATAGGTTTAGACAGCCGGGGGACCTCCAATAATGCAATGGGCTTCACTCCTTTCTTCACTCTCAATGACATATTTTTGCTGGTCATTAACAGCAAACTGTTAACTCTTTGTTCTCTCCCATAGATTGAGTCCCCATTGTGCTGTTTGCTCTCTACATGTCTGTTCTTTTCGTCTTCTCTATCCCCTCGCCCCCCAGCCAGTCGCAGCAGATGACTGCCCCTCCCTGAGCGTGGTTCTGCTGGAGGTTTCTTCCTGTTAA
This sequence comes from Pholidichthys leucotaenia, assembly GCA_020510985.1. Lineage (NCBI taxonomy): Eukaryota > Metazoa > Chordata > Actinopteri > Cichliformes > Pholidichthyidae > Pholidichthys > Pholidichthys leucotaenia. Next base: position 483,615,368 of record CM035837.1, read on the forward strand.
AAGGGAGTTTTTCCTCTCCACCGTCACCAAGCGCTTGCTCACAGGGGATCTCCTGATTGCTGGGGTCTTCCTGCAATTGTGGAGGTTTCCCCTGCAGTTGAAAGTGCTACGAGATGACTGTTGTTGTGAAATGGGGCTATATAAATAAAGCTGAATTGAGTTGAATTGAGAAGGCATTCAACTGTGTCTCTTGGAAATATCTCATTCAAAGATTAAATCCATTTAGATTTGGTCTCAATTTTATAAAATGGATCCAAACATTATATTCATGTCCACAATCTGCTGTCAAAGTATATGGGTTTCTATCAGATTGATTTGTTCTTGAACAAGGTTGCAGACAAGGATGCTCTTTGTCTCCCCTTCTTTTTGATTTAAGTATTGAATCTCTGGCACAACTTATCAGAGAGGATGATAACATTCGAGGCAGTGAATGGAGAACAACATAAATTATCCTTATACACTGACAATCCTCTTCTATATTTGACAGAAGCCACAACCACAATCTCACAGTTAATGAGCCTCTTCTCCACTTTGGAGAAGAGGACCTCCAAAGTGGGACCTCCAGGAGGAGGTCGATAGCGCAGTCATAGGCCTCGTTCATAGTCAAAAAAAAAAAAAAAAAAAAAAGATAGGACTGTGGTATATATGACTCTTATATCCCATATCTACATATGTTAGAACAAGTGGAAATGTTTTGTGACAGCATATGTAGAAAGCTTCACACCCAGTAAGGACAGAGCATCCCCCGCGCCGGGGTAAAGACAATGGACCTCCCAGGGCGCGGCAGTGGAGACGGACTCGACACCTTTACCCTCTAAAGCGAGAGGGGGAGTTCCCATCACCTCCCAGGACAGGGAGAGGGGATGGCAGGACAATGGGGATTAAGATAACGGGGAGATGTTACCTTTTTCAATGAGTGGCTCTGACGTCAGCTGTTTCAATGAGTGGTGCTATGCGTGCTTGTATTTAACCAGCGAGCGAAGCAGAGTTCTGTCTCTTGCCTTCTGCCAAGCTCTACACCTGATGAGATTTGATAGCGGAGCTATTCATTAAAAACCCTGTTTTTAATACAAAACCGCCTCATTATTTCAGCTCCACTACACTGGTGACCCTGACGCAAGAATATGGACCGGAGGCGTTCTTCAAGCTGCTCATCCATGGTGGCTCTGGCATACGCCAGTGACGACGCAGACGAGGGAACGAGCAGACAGCTGTTCCCCACGGCAGAGGGCACTGAGAGAGCTCAACCGAGCTCCAGCACCACCACGAGAGCCGTAGAAACACACTCTCACCCGGCGAACACGACAATGATGGTGTGCACGAACGCCATCGCTGTCAAGCTGCCAGACTTCTGGAGAGAAGACCCTGCATCTTGGTTCCAGCAAGCCGAAGCCCAGTTTATACTGGCGGGTATCACAGCAGATGATACCAAATTTTATCACATCATCTCCAAGCTCGACTCCGCAACTTCGAAGTGTGTGCGGAGCTTGGTCCAGCAACCACCAACCCGGGACAAATATGAGACACTCAAGGCTACCATCGTGGCGAATTATGTCCCGTCAGCGGAGGAAAGAGCCGAAAGGATCCTGGCGGTCTACGGCCACAGAGGGGGCAATCCAAGGACCCTCATGGAGGATTTACTACAGCTCAAGGAGGAGGACAATGATAATTTCCTTTTCCAGTACATTTTTCTCAGCACTCTACCACCGCATTTGAGAGGGACACTAGCGAGTATGAAGTGCAAGAATCATCAAGACTTCCGCACACTGGCCAACGAGGCTTACTGGCTCGTCAACGCCTGCAGAGAGCGGGCACCCACAGCGGCATCCGCAGATCTGAGAACTGACACCCCGAGCCTTGGAGAGACGCAACCCACGGTGACAGCGGCGCGGCCCAAGCACAACAAGCAGAACGACGTCTGCTTTTATCATCACCGCTTTGCAGAGAGAGCCCGCAAATGTGTTCCTCCTTGCAAGTTTACGAGGTCGGGAAACGCCAAAAGCCGAGGGCCATTAACAGCGGCGGTCCTCGGCGTAAAGAATCAGCTGTTATACGTGACGGATGGATACACAGGCAAGCAGTTCCTCATCGACACAGGAGCTCAGCTGAGTTTCATCATGCCCTCCCACGCAGATCGAGCCATGGGCACCCGGGGCAACGGAGCAGTGGCAGCCAACGGCTCTGACATCGACACGTTCGGGGAAAAGAGCCTGCACCTCCTCATCCACGGCCGCAGCTACAAATGGACATTTGTCGTAGCAGCGGTGAGTTTTAATTTGTTAGGCGCAGATTTTCTGTGTGCACACGGGTTATTAGTGGATCTTGCAAATAGACGCCTAGTTAATGCACTATCTTTTGCTTCTATTCCATGCTCAGCTCGAGTTTCTCCACCACCTGTGCAGGCCAACGTCACCACGGCGGGAGGTAAGTTTGAGCAACTCCTCACCCAATTTCCAGCACTCACAACCCCCAAATTCTCAGCCACTGTAGCCAAACACGGGGTTAAACACTTCATCCCAACAACGGGACCTCCCGTTTTTGCCAAAGCTCGCCGCTTAGACGCGGCCAAGCTCAACATAGCAAGGGACGAATTTGCAGCTCTTGAAAAATTAGGCATTTGCCGACGTTCAAAGAGCCCTTGGGCTTCACCACTTCACATGGTCCCGAAATCCGACGGTTCTTGGAGACCGTGCGGAGATTACCGCAGGCTAAACAACGCTACAGCGCATGACCGCTACCCAATTCCTCACATTCAGGATTTTTCATTACATTTAGCAGGTGCGCGCATTTTTTCAAAAATAGACTTAGTCCGCGGTTATCACCAAGTCCCAGTCCGAGCTGAAGATATTCCTAAAACAGCGGTTATAACCCCTTTCGGCCTTTTTGAATTCCTAAGAATGCCATTCGGCCTCAAAGGCGCGGCTCAAACTTTTCAACGGATGATGGACGCAATCCTACGCGACCTACCCTTTGTTTTTGTCTACCTCGATGACATGCTGGTAGCCAGTTCATCCGAGGAAGAACACGAACAGCACCTCACTACTGTTTTTCAGAGGCTGGAAGAGCACGGACTTATAATCAATCCAGCCAAATGCAAATTCGGCGTATCACAAATTGATTTTTTGGGACATAAGGTCTCCCTGGCAGGGGCAATTCCGCTTCCAGACAAAGTTCGTGCGATCGAAAGTTTTCCACGGCCTCAAACGGTTAAGTCGCTACAGGAATTTTTGGGGATGGTTAATTTTTACAACCGTTTCCTCCCCCACGCAGCTCAGATCATGCAACCCCTATATGACGCGCTCAGAAAAAAGAAAGCTTCCAACACGGTCGAATGGACCCCGGAGCGCGAACGCGCGAACGCGGAAGTAAAAAGCGCCCTAGCTAACGCCACAATGTTAGTCCACCCAGATTCCTCAGCCCGCATTGCTCTAACCACAGATGCCTCAGACCTGGCTATAGGGGCAGTTGTAGAACAACTTGTCAGTGGGGTCTGGCAACCTTTAGCATTCTTTAGCAAATCGCTAAACCCAACTGAACGCAAATACAGCACTTTTGACAGAGAGCTGCTGGCGCTTCATTTGTCCATCCGCCACTTCCAGTTTTGGTTAGAAGGGCGGAGTTTCACGGCTTTTGTGGACCATAAGCCGCTCACTTTTGCTATGGCTAAAATTTCAGAACCATGATCAGGCAGACAACAAAGACAGCTAGCCGCGATTTCAGAGTTCACCACAGACATTTGACACGTAGCAGGCAAACTTAACGTAGTAGCTGACTGTCTCTCTCGCGCTGTGACACCGCCAGAGCACGAGGAGACAGATTACACCGCCTCAGCAGCGGAACTCTTCACTAACGCACACACATACGCAGCACCTATCCAGGATGGGATAGATTATGCAGCCATGGCGGAAGAACAAAGCAGTGATGCAGACGTGCGTGCGCTCCTGTCTGGACCAACAGGGTTAAGGCTGGAGAAAAAAAACTTGCGCGATGGCGTGCCTCCCCTAATATGCGACGTTTCAACCGGCCGACCTCGCCCGTTAGTACCAACTGCTTGGCGCCGCCGTATTTTCGACGCAATTCACTCCCTCGCGCACCCAGATGTGCGCGCCTCGGTCAAAATGGTTGCTGAAAAGTTTGTGTGGTCAGGCCTGCGCAAAAACATAAGAGAATGGGCAAAAACTTGCATTCCTTGTCAACGCGCCAAAATACACAGACACACAAAGGCCCCTCTGGAGCCTTTTCCAATTCCTGCTAGAAGATTCGACCACATTCACGTCGACCTCGTGGGGCCGCTACCTTCCTCCCAAGGTTTCACACACCTGCTAACTATGATAGACCGCACCACGCGCTGGCCAGAGGCAGTCCCTTTAGCGTCAACCACAGCGGAGGAAGTCGCTCGCGTTTTTCTAGCAAACTGGGTGGCACGTTTTGGTGTTCCATCAGACATCACGTCAGACAGAGGGCCTCAGTTTATCTCAGAGCTCTGGTCGGCCATGTCTAACAGTTTAGGGACAACAATTCATCGCACCACCGCTTATCACCCTCTGGCCAATGGGTTATGCGAGCGTTTTCACAGGTCCTTAAAGGCTGCCCTCAGGGCCTCACTAACGGACACAAATTGGGTTAATAAACTTCCCTGGGTTTTATTGGGGTTGCATGCAGCACCTAAAGAGGATTTAGACGCTTCTCCTGCAGAATTAGTTTTTGCCCAGCCTATCAGACTCCCAGGAGAATTTTTACCAGAGAACCCAGAACCAGGACACTTTCCCGTCCCAAGGTTTTTAGGCAGCAGTGGACCGGTTTCCCTCCACGGTCCAGCTCATCACTCTTTTCCACGAGTTTTTCTTCCTCAAACTTTGAAAAGCGCTGAGTTTGTTTTTGTTAAGCATGAAGCTATTAAACCAACGTTACGCCCAGTTTATGATGGCCCGTTCAGAGTGCTGGAAAATGGTGACAAACACTTTGTGCTTGATTATGGGGACAGAAAGGAAGTGGTCAGTGTTGACAGACTCAAACCTGCCTTCTTGCTAAGAGACGAGCCTACACAGGTGGCACGAGCGCCTCGGCGTGGTAGACCCCCCAGAGGAAAAGTCAAAGCCCCCAGGCAGGGAACAGATAATCTCTTTCCTTCCCACAATGCAGATTCACCACGAGAAGGTCCCAGCGGGACACCTAAGCCAACCTACAGCAGTTTTGGGAGAAGGATTAAGCCCAGACAGCACAAGGACTGATACCAATCACCCCGCAATTATCCACTAATTGTGCTACAACAGTTTAAGGCTACTTATGATTTCACTATGCTGTTATGTTTACCACTGAACTTTCTTAGGAGCGTAGCTGCTAGAAAATTTCTCCGTTAGCAACAGTTGTAACACGTAGTATTTCATAGTCGTTATCTTAGACTGTAATTCTTTCTATGTCCTTTCCTAGTGTTTGGGGGGCCTGTGGTATATATGACTCTTATATCCCATATCTACATATGTTAGAACAAGTGGAAATGTTTTGTGACAGCATATGTAGAAAGCTTCACACCTAGTAAGGACAGAGCATCCCCCGCGCCGGGGTAAAGACAATGGACCTCCCAGGGCGCGGCAGTGGAGACGGACTCGACACCTTTACCCTCTAAAGCGAGAGGGGGAGTTCCCATCACCTCCCAGGACAGGGAGAGGGGATGGCAGGACAATGGGGATTAAGATAACGGGGAGATGTTACCTTTTTCAATGAGTGGCTCTGACGTCAGCTGTTTCAATGAGTGATGCTATGCGTGCTTGTATTTAACCAGCGAGCGAAGCAGAGTTCTGTCTCTTGCCTTCTGCCAAGCTCTACACCTGATGAGATTTGATAGCGGAGCTATTCATTAAAAACCCTGTTTTTAATACAAAACCGCCTCGTTATTTCAGCTCCACTACAGGACCCTGGACTTGCTAAAGACTTCCCCAAAGTCATGATAGACTTAAACATGGAGCTGAGATCCGCCGGCTCAGCTGGAGGGGAGGAGATCAGGAGAGACGGCGAGCATGCGGCCGATCGGAAACACGACGAGAGACAAAAATGGCTTCAGGACGAAATGGAGCCCTGACTCCAGTTTATAATTGGATTGTGAACGCGGAGCCACGGATACCCCAGAATCATGCTGGTAGTGGACTGAGGCAGAACATAAAACTGAAAAGTCTTGCGGTGATTACAGGACAAAATGATCGAAATTTGCTCAGTTTGTTCGGTAACCGCCATGATGCTGCTGCCTGAAACCGCCGAGACACTTAAGGGTGTTGGGATATTCCTGGTGGGTATCTGAAATTTTCTGACTATGGCCTGTTGAATGAAAGTTTGCTCCACTCCTGAATCAATCAGAGTGGAGGTTTTGAACTCGGTTCCCGGTAACTGAATGAGGGCTGCTAGTTCAAAACAGTTGGTGGAATCTTGCGAAAACCCTCCCACCAGACCCCCCCCATGGCGACTGATCGGCCGAGTCTCTCGGGCTGAATCGGGCATTTAGATATTGCGTGGCCAGGGACCCCACAATATATACACTACCCCGCCCTCTTGCAACGCTGGTGTTCTCTCGGAGTCAGACAGACCCTACCGAGGTCCGTCGGCTCTGGTAACAACGCCGGCAAAACAGCATCAGAGGCTGGGGGGGGGGGAGGGGGCAGCCATGGGATGAACGAGGAAGCAGCAGCCTTTTGCTCCCTTGCACGCTTCCTAAACCGGTTATCCAGGGCCATTGCCTGTGCAGCCATCTCATCCAGAGAGGAGAGGGAGGGACGCGTGGATAGCCAGCTCGTCGCAGAGGTGCATATCCAGGCCCCAGAGGAAGGCACTGTGTAGGGCAGCGTCGTTCCATCCAGAGTCGGCCGCAGTGACCCGGAACTCGACGGAGAAATCGGCTTCAGACCTGTCTCCCTGCTGGAGCCCCATTAGTTGGCTAATTATGTTCCCCTCACTCTCCGTATGGTTGAATGCCTTGGAGAATTCCCACACAAACCGTTCGTGTGTGTGTATGGGGGCCCGTCCGGGCTGCTCAAGACCCACTGGGTGCCCACTTGAGCACCCAGTCCTGCAGCAACAAGGTCATGAAATGGACCTTAGCCGATTCATCCCTTTATTCCTCTTCCACCTGCTGGAAATAAGTGGAGCAGGAAACCTTTGCACCCCCCCCCCCACCATAAGGGCCATGCAAAGGGACAGAAATGTTCCTGCGGATAGCAGACACTGCCGGAGCAGCAGGTGCAGGGGGAGATACCGCACCAGGAAGCCAACACAAGTGTTCGGTGATGGTGGCCAATTGCTGGGTAATGGTTTCGAACTGGTCAAAAAGAAACATGACCAAGTGTTCCGTGGCCTCCAAGCTCTAGAATGCCGAGTGTTTGCCTGGCGAAGCACTTGCTGAGCCTCGACCTTGGCTGGATCACTCTGTCATGATTCAGGGCAAGTGAGGCTCAAATGCAGAGCTGCCAGAATGAACACTCAGACACAGATGTAAAAAGTTTGCCAGTTTATTGTAAAAATAAAACTAACACCCAACTCTAAATAAAAGTGCACAACTGAGGAAAATCGCAACACAAAAACACACACTTAAATAGACACAAAAACCGGTGCTCGCTGGAGCGCACGTAGCCTACGAAAGAGCAAAAGACATAATTAGGGGCAGATTCTCCCTAAGAGGAGAACAATATAGGAAAACACTCTTACTCTATGAGCACAGGAGCCCAGCAGGGAACTCCTGCGTGGACCAGGGGAACAGGGGGAAGACAGTGACCTGGGTGGACGTCCGGCGTTTTCTTGGTCAGGCGTGCGTGATCAGCCCCAGAGTACACACCACGAAGGTGGCAGCAAACCTGAAGAGACGGAAGGAAAGAGGGAGTGAACAACACAGGTCAAAACTGAGAGAAAAATGATATAAAAGGCTTAGATGTTTTCGGGTGGCGATGCGCTCTCCACACACTGGCCCTTAAAATGTGTTGGTTAATTAGCAAGCAGCAGGTGTGTAATCACGCAGCTGTAGCTGATACACCAGAGCCGGGAAGGACCGGAACGGGGGGGGGGGGCACGCTCGCCTGATCATCACAAGGTTGTGGAATCCCTTAACCATTCAAATCACAGTGTGGGTCCAAATCACTGAAAGACGGTATTAAATATCTCAGAATTCAAATACTACCATTACTTTTTTTTTTTTTTTTTTTTTTTTTTTTTTTTTTTTTCTCTCTCGGCGCCACACGAGTCGGCTGCCTTTTGCAACAGCGGCTCGATTCCGAGTCTTTTTCCCTTCCTCTCTCTTTTGATCCGTCTTTTTTTTTCACCCCACTTATATCACGGACACACAGATCGTCCTAAATGTCTCCTGAGCCGGTGGACGGAGCCACTGTCTATAGCAGGATACGATACAGCAGAGAACAGCTGCTAGCATTCAACCGCCACCCGGTCCCATTGGAAAAACTCGACATACCGAGTGAACTGAGGCGAAAACGCCGCGGCTGCCGGGCTGGAGTAAGGCGGAGGACAAAAAATATAAGGTACAGACCCTCCCTTCCATCTGTTGTCATGGGAAATGTACGGTCGATACTGGGAAAGTTAGATGAGCTAGCGGCTATCTCCCGTTATGATAGCACATACCGGGAGTGCTCTCTCCTTTTGTTTACTGAGACGTGGCTAACTGAACTAGCAGCAGATGCTAACATTGAGCTGGAGGGTTTTCACATGATACGAGCTGACCGAACACCAGACAGTGGCAAGGCTAGGGGCGGTGGAGTGATCATGTATGTTAACAACAACTGGTGCAGACCGGGACATATCACTGTTAAACAACGACACTGCAGCAAAGACATTGAGTTGCTAGCTGTTAGCATGAGGCCTACATATCTCCCGAGAGAACACTCACACGTGATCTGCATTGTTGTTTATGCAAATCCGACGGCGAACGCTGGGACAGCACGTGACGTCATCCATTCAGTAACCAGCAGGCTGCAGACAGAACACCCAGATGCTCTTCTCCTCATCTCAGGCGATTTCAACCATGTTTCACTGTCTCCCATTCTACCCACGTTCACCCAGTATGTCACATGCCACACTAGAGACAATAAAACACTGGATTTATTCTACGCAAACACTAAGGAGGCGTACACCTCATCACAACTACCCCCACTCGGGAGATCGGATCACAACTTGGTTCATCTCCGGCCGGTGTACAAACCCCTAGTGCACAGACAACCTCCGGCCATGCACACTGTGGAGTTATGGTCTGAGGAGACAATGGACACCCTAAAGGGCTGTTTTGAAGCCACCGCCTGGAAGCAGCTCTGCGATCCACATGGTGAGGACATCGATGGCCTCATTCACACCTTCACGGGCTACCTCAGCTTCTGTGTGGACAAATCCGTTCCCACCAAGACCATACGGCGTCACTCAAACAACAAACCCTGGATCAACCCTGAGATAAAAACACTTCTGAGAGAGAAGAAGAGGATCTTCAGGTCGGGGAACAGGGAGATGCTGAAGTCCGTACAGAGGGAGCTGAGGAGAAAGATCAGAGAAGGCAAGGACAGCTTCAGGAAGAAGATGGAGGACAAGCTGCAACAGAGCGACATCAGCGGGGTCTGGAGAAACCTCAAAACCATCTCGGGGCTCCAGAATACCTCCCCCCAGGCCACAGGGGGCAGGGAGTGGGCGAACAACCTGAATCTGTTTTTCAATAGATTTGACCAACCGCCCTCCCCCCTGACTGCACAACAACCACTGCTGCCTCTAAAGAAATCAAGTCCTGCTGCCCACTCCCCACTCTACCAACACCCCCCCACTCCCAACACACAGCCCCCCATCCTGACCCTGACCAGGACCCAGGTGAGGACGGAGCTGAGGAAGATCAAGGCGAGGAAGGCGCCGGGACCGGACGGCATCAGCGCAAAGCTCCTCAAGTCCTGTGCAGACCAGCTGTGTGGGATTGTGACGTATATCTTCAACATGAGCCTGAAACTGGGGAGGGTACCACAGCTGTGGAAAACATCTTGTGTGGTACCTGTACCAAAAACTTCCCACCCCAAAGACCTGAACAGCTACAGACCGGTGGCCTTGACGTCCCACTTGATGAAGACCCTGGAGAGACTGCTCCTTGCTCACCTCCGCCCCCTGGTGGAACCAGCGATGGATCCACTCCAGTTCGCCTACCAGCATGGCATTGGGGTGGAGGATGCGGTGATCTTCCTCCTTCACCGTTCTCTGTCCCACCTGGAGAAGCCCGGGAATATGGTGAGGATCATGTTCTTTGACTTCTCCAGTGCTTTCAACACCATCCAACCGATGATCCTGAAGGACAAGCTGCTGCGCGCAGGGGTGGACCAGCACCTGTCATCATGGATCCTGGACTACCTCACGAACCGGCCTCAGTTTGTGAGAACCCGGGACTGTGTGTCCGACACGATCATCAGTAGCACGGGGGCCCCCCCAGGGAACGGTGCTGGCTCCCTTCCTGTTCACTCTTTATACTGCGGACTTCTCACACAACACAACACACTGCCATCTACAGAAGTTCTCTGATGACTCTGCGATCGTTGGCCTCATCTCCAATGGAGATGAAGCTGAGTACAGAGGGCTTATCCAGGACTTCGTGGACTGGTGCCATCGGAACTGCCTCCAGATCAACGCGAGGAAAACTAAGGAGCTGGTGGTGGACTGCCGCAGGCATGGGCAGCCCCTCACAGTACCAGTAAATATACAGGGAACAGACATCGAGATGGTGACATCCTATAAGTACCTGTGTATTCATCTGAACAATAAACTAGACTGGTCACACAATACTGATGCACTCTACAAGAAGGGACAGCGCAGGCTGTTCCTGCTGAGGAGACTCAGGTCTTTTGGTGTACAAGGGGCGCTGCTGAAGTCATTCTATGACACGGTGGTGGCATCAGCCATCACTTTTGGAGTGGTCTGCTGGGGCAGTGGCATTACTGCAGCCGATAGGAAGAGACTGAACAAACTGATTAAGAAAGCTAGCTCTGTCCTGGGGCAGCGCCTTGATCCGATGGAGGAGATAGGAGAGAGAAGGACGGTGGCTAAACTGTCATCTCTGCTGGAGTCCGAGTTCCACCCTATGCAGGACATACTGAATGCACTGAGGAGCTCATTTAGCAGCAGACTACATCATCCCAGGTGCACAACCGAGAGGTTTCGTAGGTCCTTCCTACCAACGGCTGTCAGACTGTACAACCTAAGCAGGGCTGCTCGCAGAGATAGCAAAAAGACGTAACAAACTAATAGTTTTTTGAATGCAAAAGATGCAATAGACTTACACAATGGTCCTCTCCGGCATACAACTAGGAACATACCGGTCGCTATGGAGGGTGAGAATATGTATGGGCACATAATCATACCATGTAGGATAACTAAGTAGACGGTTATGCTGTTTCATTCCATCTAGCAACAATGCTCTGCACTGTGTGTGTTTATATATTTGCATATTTATTCCATCTAGCTACAATGCTCCGTACTGTGGGTGTTTATATATTTATATATCTACATATTATTCCATCTAGCTACATTGCTCCGCACTGTGTGTGTTTATATACTTGCATATTTATTCCACCTAGCTGCAATGCTCCGTACTGTGGGTGTTTATATATTTACATATTTATTCCATCTAGCTACAATGCTCTGCACTGTGTGTTCATATATTCATATATTTATTCCATCCAGCTACAATGCTCTGCACTGTGTGTCTGTGTGTGTGTGTATATATATATATTTTATAGTAATACGTACATATGTTTATTAGCTGCTCTTGCTTGCTTGTTTTTTTTTTTTTTTTTTTTTTTTTTCTTGCCTTCTGATTGTTGCTCTGAGTGTTGCTATCCCTGTGCTGTTGCAATCCTGGAATTTCCCCGTTGTGGGACTAATAAAGGCTTATCTTATCTTACTTGATAAATTATTTTAACTAAATTACAGGAATATTGTTCAAAACATCAAAAGTTTGGGGTCACCCAGACAATTATTTTGTGTTTTCCATGAAAAGTCACACTTATTTACCACCATGAGTTGTAAAATGAATAGAAAATATAGTCAAGACATTGACAAGGTTAGAAATAATGATTTGTATTTAAATAATAATTTTTTTCCAGATCTCAACCTGCTCAAAGGAAGGTCAGTTTTATAGCTTCTCTAACCAGCTAAACTGTTTTCAGCTGTGCTAACATGATTGCACAAGGGTTTTCTAATCATCCATTAGCCTTCTGACGCAATGAGCAAACACATTGTACCATTAGAACACTGGAGTGATAGTTGCTGGAAATGGGCCTCTATACACCTATGTAGATATTGCACCAAAAACCAGATATTTACAGCTAGAATAGTCATTTACCACATTAGCAATGTATATTAGATATTAGAGTGTATTTCTGATTAGTTTAAAGTTATCTTCATTGAAAAAAACAGTGCTTTTCTTTCAAAAATAAGGAAATTTCTAAGTGACCCCAAACTTTTGAAAGGTAGTGTAGGACCCTAAAACAACATTTGATTTATTGAATAGATTAATTTCAAAATTTGTTTGGCAGGGGAGGTTTCCAAGAATTAGATTAAAAACACTGCAGTCTTCCAAATCACATGGGGGTCTCAAACTTCCAAACCTTAGGTATTATTTCTGGGCAGCACAATTAAGACCTTTTATAACATGGTTTAGCTCAAATACGTGATGGTATGATGTGGAACAAAGTTTATGTAATACGCCTCTCTATGCTCTGCCATTCCTTAACACGTCCTTGAGTAAAATCCAAATGAGTGAATGGACTAGGGTCATGCTAACAATTTGGAGAAAAATAAAATTATTGTTTAGATTGTCCAAAACAATTTCTGTCTGATCAGATATTTTTTTTTTTTTTTGTTACTTATTTGTAACTTATTTGTAGACTTGGTTTGCAGTTTGGTGACAAGCCACCGGCTGCTGGTCACTGCGTGCGCGAGCACCCTAAACCTACATGTTTTTGGTGTGCGGGAGGAAACCGGAGAAATCCCGGAGTAAACCCGCGCAACACGGGGAGAACATGCAAACTCCACACAGTTCACTGTTGGTCGGGGGCTGGGATCGAACCCACGATCTCATGATCCCCGCGGTCCCCCGGCCGGGGGTAAAACTGTGCTGCCACAGTGCTAAACCACTGCGCCACCGTGCAGCCCAAGATATTGGGTTCATGCATGATTTCACCCCTTCTCAAATCAATGATGGCTTCAAAAAATGGTCAGAGCATGGTCTTACGAAACTATACCAACTTTATAATAATGGAATAATTAAGTCATTTGAACAGCTGAAAGAAGATTTTAAGCTAAGAAACGCAGACTTTTTCCACTATCTCCAATTAAGGAACTTTTTTAATGAAACATAAAGAATGGACAAGTTTCTGAACCAAATCCAATTGAAGAGTGCTTATTGGAAATATATAAAGGAAAAGGAGGCAAGAAATTTTGAAGTCATCTATTTAATATCGTTTTATCTACAAATGACAATAGTACACTAAACACAAAAAGGAACTGTGAAATTGAAGTGTGTACAGAAATTCCGCTGGACAGATGGGAAGAGATATGCAGTCCAGCACATACGGTTACAGGCTCAAATTCATAGAGGGAATCCAAATGGAAGGTAATAAATAAATTCTTTAGAACACCAGAAATAATGACAAAAATATGCCCAAGATATCAAAATGTTTGTTGGAGGAAATGTGGTCCATATACCGGGAACCTTACCCATATATTTTGGTCATGCCCAATATCAGGTTCATTCTGGAATAACGTCTTTGATGCCCTCCAGAAGATATTTAACCATAACTTAGCAAAAGACTCCAAGGTTGTATTACTGGGACTAACACCAGTGAGTTTTGAAGGGACTGCTAGGAAATACTTCTTACAAATATTACTGACAGCAGCTATTAAATGTATTACAGTTAGCTGGTTAAATCCTGCCCCTCCAACATACCATTTGTGGATGGATAAGGTATGGGAAATCTATCAGATGGAACAAAGAACACACTCCTGAAGACTTCAGAAAGACCTATTCACAAAAAGGTGGAAATCACTCAGTATGAGTGGTCTGCATCTCAGGTCTGCAACCCTTCCCCAATGATGGGAAGGGTTGCAGACCTCAGGATGGAAGGGGGCTACCAAATCATTTTAGTTTATTTATTTAGGTTTTTTCTTTTATTATATGACTATTTTATTTTATTTTTTATTTTTTTAAAGGGTGGCTTTGTTTTGCGATCCTTTTTTGTGAAGTTAATCATTAACAATGTTTTAAATGTGAACTTAAGAAATGTGAAACTGACAGTTTATAAGTGTAATGTGCAAACTCCTGAATGTTAATAAAAATGTAAGTTAAAAAAAATTCTCAAAGGACAGGAGGTTGTGCGTAGGTAGAATATTGCAGCGGCAGTATGTGAGAGGCTTTTTATCTAACGTTTTTAGAGCATTTTTACAAAGTGATTCAATTGCTTTGAGGGTTTCCACTCAAAGACTAACACCAAAGACTAGCTGGTAATACAATAGTTCAGATGTAAAAACCTTAAGTGTAAAAACATCATGGCGGCTCTGTCTTTAAGGGACCTCCTAAATTGTCTGAAGCTGTGAATATTAAATTTTGATGTTTTAGTGACCATTTTGATATGGCTCTTGAACAAGAGTGTAGAGTCCAGAGTCACACCCAGATATTTGAATTCCTTGACATTTTGTTCTTCTCCTCCTATGTAAATGTTAGAATGCATAATAGTAGTAGGGCGTTTCAAAAAAAACAAAACAAAACAAAACAAAACAAAAAAAAAAAAAAAAAAAAATATATATATATATATATATATATATATATATATATATATATATATATATATATATATACATACAGTTTTATTTACATTCAGAGAGAGACCAGACTTTGTGAGCCAGTGTTGAACATGCATCAGAGCTGAAGAAAGTGCAGCCACAGCTTCTTCAGGATTTTTTGCTGTTGTAAAAATAACGGCATTATCCACGTACAGCTGAGCATTAACACCTTTACAGACATCTGGGAGCTCATTTAAATAAAGTGAGAACAAGATAGGTCCCACTATGGATCCTTGAGGGACCCCCACTGGGCAATCGAAATAAGGGGATCTGACACCATCAACCACCATACATTGTTTCCTATTGCAGAGGTATGATTTGATCCACATTATAGCCTGGTGAGAAAAATTAAAACTATGTAATTTGGAGAGCAATACTTTGTGGTTTACCATGTCAAAAGCCATTTTTAAGTCTAAAAATAGAGCTCCAAAACAACTATTGTTATCCAGTGAGTGCTTAACTTTTTCTACAAACAGGGCTAATGCTGTCTCAGTTGAGTGGTGCTCACGGAAGCCGAATTGCATGGGATGCAACGGTGTTGAGCTATTGTTGAAATGATCGATTAATTGTTGAGCCACCCATTTTTCTGTAATGACTGACAGCCTTTTAAAAGGTCTGTGAATATCAAATTGTCACACCACAAAGAACTCATGGTGGGTAGAAGCAAAGAGCTCTCTCTAGACCTTTGCAGCCTTATTGTTGCAAAACATAATGATGGCACTGGTTACAGGTGAAATACAGAAATGGCACTGCACATCAGCTCCAAAACACCATACCAACAGTGACGTTTTGAGCATCATGGTGTGGGGGTGTTTTTCAGCACATGGTACAGGCAGATTTCATATAACTGAAGGAAAGATGAATGGAGAAATGTACAGATATCCTTGATAAGAATCTGTTGCCATCTGCCAGGATGCTGAAGATGAAACAAGGGTGGACATTTCAGCAAGACAATGATCCCAAACACACCCAAGGAAACTCTCAACTGGCTCCACAGAAGGAAAATAAAGCTGCTAGAATGGCCCAGTCAGTCACCTGACCTGAATCCAACAGAAAATCTATGGAATGACCTGAAGATCAGTATTCAAAGAAGACACCTACAGAACCTACAAGATTTGAAGACAATTTGTTTGGAAGAATGGGCTAAAGTCACTCCTGAGCAATGTCTGCACCTAGTTTCTACACACAGTAGGCGTCTGGAAGCTGTTATTGCCAACAAAGGCTTTTCTGCTAAATCTTAAGTGAATTTCACAAAGCGTGTTCAATATTTATTCGGTGTGTCATTTTGTGAACACAGTTGCCTTGATTTCTTTGTATGTATGGATTACTTGGGTTGTAACTGATATCTGGTAAAAATCTCAAGTCAAAGGCTCCATGTTGGTGTGCTTAATACTTATTTTCCCTGCTGTATGCCCCAGAGGGGCCAGCATGACACATGCAACAACTGTTGCCCTGGTTCTTCCCCAGCCCAAGCTGTATGGACAGTGGCAAAGAGAAAGCCACTGCTGAAAAAAGCTTACATGAAATCTCACCTGGAATATGCCCAAAGGCATGTGGGAGAGTCCAAGGTCAACTGGAAGAAGGTTCTTTGGTCTGATGAGACAGAAATTGACCTTTCTGGCCATCAGACTAGGCACTATGTTTGGCGACCACCAAACACTGCACATCACCACAAACACACCATCTCCACTGTGAAGCATGGTGGTGGCAATGTCATGCTCTGAGGATGCTTCTCAGCATTATCAAATATTAAATGAATTTCACCAAGCATGTTAAATACTTATTCCCTGTGTCATTCTATTTTATTAAATATAACTTGTTTTGTGAACAACGTTGCCTTAATTTCTTTGTACGTATGGATTACTGATCTGGTGAAAATCTCAGTTCAATGGTTCAATCAAAAATATGTTTAATGAGAAAAATGTTGACATGCTCAATACTTATTTTTCCCACTGTAGTAACTCCCAGAATCTCTATTGCCCAATCAAGTTTCTCGATCGGAACTGTTGTATAACTGTAAATATAACATTTAGCATAGGCTCTAGACACATGTGAACCTTAAATGGATTGTTTTTTCAAGTGTTTAAAATTCTTCCGTTTTATTTCATTTTTGACTTTGGGGTTTTGCAGGGTTTATTTAGTTATAAAACTATATTCTGCTTTTAAAGGCTATGTTTGTAATGCTGAAAAATTGTTATTCATGACAGCTGCACACCATTCTATAACTGTAGCCCAAATTTCCAACCAAATCTTTCAGAGAAGGTATACTTTCAGAAGTTTGAAAGGCTCTAACTAAAAAGGTTAAAATAATCTGGAATTTTTACTTAATTAATTAACTCCCCTATAGATATTTTTATTGAACTTTCTTTATAGTCATAGAATTAAGTTGAAACAAGAAAGCCTGACATCTTTGTCTTGCTTGTCCTGTAGATCAGACCACAATCAAAGCCCTGAGGGAATTCAGCCATGCGTCGAAGACAGTGCCAGCAACAGACTCCTGGAATTTTGTTACAGATAAGATACATTCAGCTGAAAGGTTTCACAGAGCTGGATGGTGGATCAAAAAGTTGGCTTTCCCTCAGACTGTGAAGAAACGCCAAGATGTCACCTCTTACAATATCAACTCTTTTGGTTTACGCTATGGAAAATGACCTGATGCATGGCCTTGTACACTGCTGGCTCTGAAAATTTAATAGCATTTGATATGTGCTTAAACCATGGAAAATATAACAAACATGTCAATCCAAAAGTAATTCACAAATGAGAATCAATCTGTTGTTGAATAAAAAAAATAAAATTGTTTGAATAAAAGTAACAATGTAAACTGCTTGTTTGAAGCCAGCCCCCCCCATCCCCCATCCACAGTAAATCAACCCCTATATTTCCTAAAGCCTTGGGATGTCCACTATCTGAAATGAGCAGATACTTTCTCTTCAAACTCATTTCAGTTCAATTCAACTTCATTTTGATAGCACATATTCACAACAGTCATCTCATAGCACTTTCAACTGTAGGGCAGACCCCACAATTGCAGAAAGACACCAGCAATCAGGTGATCCCCTGTGATCAGCACTTGGTAACAGTGGAGAGGAAAAAAATCCCTTTAACAGGAAGAAACCTCCAGCAGAACCAGCCTCAGGGAGGGGCAGTCATCTGTCACGCTGTCATCATTATTGTTTATTATTATTGTCATTTTGTTACTTTTTGCTATTGTATTTTACATTTAAATTTTTATGTATTCAAAATAAATATCTTCAATCAATCAGTCAGTCAAATCTGCTGTGACTGGTTGTGGGTGACGGGATAGAGAAGAAGAAGAAAAGAACAGACATAGAGAACAACAACATGCTCGGGGCTCGATTTGTGGGAGAGAGCACAGATAAATGTTAATGAACAGCAAAGTCTTACAACACTTAAGGTACGTTCAAAGCAAACGTGAACATGGGGTAAATGTAAAGTTATTGTGAACACGTGGAAGATGCACAAATTCGGGTATTCTTGTGTTTAAGTGATTTGGTAGTGCTAGCTAGTAATCAGCTTTGAGATTCTGTCGTCACCGGAGTTAAAGCATCAAAACAGGAGAGTAAACTAGTTTGAAAATGAGACTGCCACTCACCTGGAGACAGACGGGCCAGAGCTCCATAGTTGAATTGGAGGTCGGAGTTATCCACTCACGGACTTTTGCCATGGACAGGCTAACGAGGGCTAGCAGGCTAACAGTGTAAACAACTGTCATCCAGGTGAAGTTTTGGAGGCAGGGACAGTTTTTTTCCAGGTGAGAACCCCGTCAGATAACATAAACCTAAACATGACAGTGTTTCAGGGATTTCCACAGCAGGTAGAACACAGCTGTACAAGTTATAAAGGCAACTCTACCTGTTTGAAACTCAGACAGTGAATTCATGTCTGTTCCCGTGTTTACAATAAGTTAACACAAAATTGTGCTGCCCAAAAAATTTTAGCTTTCGCATTTGGTCCGAACGCACCATTATTGAGAAAGAAAAAAGAAGGGAAAAGCCAATGCATCACGGGACGCCCTCCAGTTGCTAAACCTATAGCAGCATAACTACACTGTAAAACCTAAAAGTACTTCTTAACTAGAAAAGCACTAAGAGAGCGCATATCATTGCCAAGGCTCTTTATGTCCCTCATGGATCACCTCCAAAATGTAATTTGATTTTTTGATTTTTGATTCTGTATACTTTATTGATCCCCAGAGGGGAAATTGAGGGCATCCACCTGGATGGATAAAGCAGCCACGGTACAGCGCTATACCTTAACCATTCACACACACATTCACACCTAGGGCCACTTTAGAGTCTCCAATTAACCTAACCTGCATGTTTTTGGCCTGTGGGAGGAAACCGGAGAAATCCCGGAGCAAACCCACGCAGATGCGGGGAGAACATGCAAACTCCACACAGATCACTGTTGGTCAGGGGCTGGGATCGAACCAGGGATCCCATGGCCAAGGGTGAGTTGCTGTGCCTAGGCCAAACCCGCACCGGGTTTGTGCCTAGGCCAAGAGCCATCTGTTGTGTATGTAAACCGGCTGTAATAGTAGGATGGCGGTCGGGTTGGTCATGGATTAGACTGGGGCGGCTACTGCCGGTTTCCGGTGGTGACGCCGCCCCTGGTATAAAGGTGTTGGCAGAAGAGGTTCTGCCTCTTTCGTCATGGAGCCACCTGGTCAGCAGGGCGTGTGCCGTAAGCCTCTTTATATACACTGACAATTATTGTAATAATGCTCCGATAAACTGTAAACAACCGTGTGCTCATTTAACACCAGTTATGGACATAACATTTGGCGACGAGGTAAAAGCTGGAATGGATATCGTTGGTGCTGAACTTCAGCAATTTTTGGAGGCGCCGGGCATGCCACCCGTGCCGTGGCCTCGATTGTTCTCGTCTTTTACCAACTAACTCGTGGTATTGGACCTCGGTGAGCGTGAGAGGCTCCATGCGAGGTCAGTGTTAATCCATATGTTAGGCACTGAGGGGCAGAGTGTGTTGGACAGTCTGGGTGGGGCCGACAGTTTCGACGGCGTGGTGGAATTAATGGCGCGCCATTTTCGTGCTGGTGAGAACGTCACAGTCCGGCGCATCCATTTTCGCCAGCGCCGCCAGCGTCTGGGGGAGTTGTTATCAACGTTTGTGGCCGGGCTCCCCAGGCTGGCGAGGGGGTGTGAGTTTGGATGCCTAGAGGAAGAAATGATTCGGGACCAATTAGCGGAACACATGCGTAGTGAAGCGCTCCGGTCCAGGTTGTTGGAGTTCCCAGGAGAGTTGACGTTGGCCACGGCTGTTGAGCTTGCCCAGCGTTTCGAGGCAGCGGAGATCATCGCGAGGGGCCTGCTTGAAAGAGGCTCTTCGGAGCGAAGATGATGCTCGCGCGAAGGCACCGAGTTGGGACCCTAACGATAGTGACACCAGAAGTGACTCGTATGCCACAATGGTGAAGACACGGTCTGTCCCTGGCACGCCCCGTTGTTATGGGTGTGGATCCCCTGTTCACCGCTATAAAGCCAGTGTGTGGCCAGCGACAGGAAAGCGGTGTGGCAAGTGCGGTCTGCGCGACCACTTCGCCAGGACGTGCAACAACTTCATACGCAGAAGCCGTAGGAGATATTCAGGTGCTGCGCAGAAGTCTCTCACCATCATGCATACGGTCTCCCCGGCGACTATGGGAAGGATTGGTTGTGATGTCATGCTTGTCATGTTGTGGTTCCGCTGTTGATTGACACAGCTGCTGTTATCTCAGTGCTGAACATGACGACCGTGAACAGTCTGTTTCCTCATTGTGCATTGGGCCAACTTTTTTCTTTTCTGCCTGCAGATTGATATGCTGAGCAGATAACCAAACCTGCTGACCCACCTGGTATTGCGGGGCCGGTCTCCTGTGGCGATTCACGGTCCTGGAATTGCGCTCAGCAGTGTGAGGAGGGACCGTGCAGGTAGTCGTCCAGAGCCGGCGACAGCGTCTCAGGTGAGCACGGACCGATGGCACAGCAATGTCCCGCTCTTCCTCGGGGAAAAGCGGGGGATTATAACCCAGAGAGGCCTTGAAAGGAGACATACCAATCACTGAAAACACAGTCGAATTGTGGGCATACTTGATCCAGGGGAAATGAGTGCTCCAAGACGAGGGACTGGAGGAGATGACACAACGTGGGGTGGCCTCCAGCTCCTGATTGGCCTGCTCACACTTCTCGTTGCTCTGTGGGTGGTGACCAGAGGACAGGCTCACCGTCGCCCCCAGCGCATTACAGAAGGCTCTCCACACCTGGGACACGAATTGGGGACCCCGGTCGGAGACGATGTCGACGGGTATCCCATGAAGTCGTACCACGTGCTGCACCAGCAGGTCTGCTGTGTCCCGTGCCATAGGCACGAGAAATGGTCAACAATGGTGAGGACAGTGGTGTAATGATTAGAAGGAGGAAGGCCGGTAATAAAGTCCAGGGTGATGTGGGACCAGGGCCTGCTGGGGATCGGCAATGGGTGAACTAATCCTGCAGGAGGAGAAGATGTTGTTTTACCGGTGGCGCACTGGGGACAGGCACAAATGTAGTCGGTGACATCCTTCTGAAGCGCCGGCCACCAGAACGTCCTCTGGAGAATCTCCACCGTGCGGGTCACCCCTGGATGGCACGAGAGTTTAGAGGAGTGGGCCCAGTGGATTACCTCGCCCCGAGCAGATGAAGGAACGAACAACCTCTCCACAGGCCCCCCGCTCGGATCTGGCTCAGTCTCCTGCGCCTTCAGGACCTTCTCCCTGATGCCCCATGAGAGGGCGCCCACGACACAAGAATCAGGAAGGATGGTATGCTCACGTCCCTCCGCGGTATCTGGAGCGAATTGCCTGGACAAGGCATCTGGTTTAGCGTTCTTAGCCCCGGGGCAGTAAGTGATCGTGAAATTGAAGCACCCGAAGAACAGGGACCAACGGGCCTGATGGGCATTTAGACGTTTGGCAGTCCTCAGGTACTCCAAATTTTTGTGATCTGTCCAAACAATAAAAGGTTGGGCGACCCCCTGCAACCAGTGACGCTACTCCTCCAGGGTGAGCTTCACCGCCAGGAGCTCCCTGTCACCGATGTCGTAATTCTTCTCCGCCGGGGACAGATGACAGGAGAAGAACACGCAGGGACGGATCACCCCGTCCACCGGGGAGCACTGAGATAGGACCGCCCCCACCCCAGAATCAGAAGTGTCCACCTCGACCAGGTACTGGAGGGTAGGGTCCACCTGTGTCAGGATAGGAGAGGAGGAGAATTTAGTTTTGAGTGCGGTGAATGCCGCTGCAGCCTCCTCCGTCCACCAGAAGGCCACTTTGGTTGAAGTGAGACGGGTCAAGGGGAGGGCAATAACACTTTAATTTTGAACAAACTGGCGGTAGAAGTTGGTGAACCCCAGGAACTGTTGAAGCTGTTTCCTCAAAGAGGCGGGGGGGGGGCAATCCACCACCGCCTTAACCTTCTCGGGGTCGGGGATGATCTGATTATGCGAGATGATAAAACCAAGAAATTAGGTCTTGTGGGTGTGGAACTCACACTTCTCAGCTTTCACAAACAGCTTGTTCTCCAGGAGCCATTGGAGGACCCGTCTCACGTGAACCCGGTGTTCGTCCAGCAACTGGGAGAAGATCAGGATGTCGTCCAGGTACACGAAGACAAATGATCCTAGGAAATCCCGGAGAACATCATTAATTAGGCATTGGAAGAAGGCCGGAGCGTTGGTCAAGCCAAACGGCATCACGTGGTATTCAAAGTGGCCGCTTGGGGTCTGGAACATCATCTTCCACTCGTCCCCCTCCCTGATCCGCACAAGGTGGTAGGCATTGCGGAGGTCTAACTTGGTGAACCATGAGGCCCCCTGTAGGGAGTCGAACGCCGTGTCCATCAGCGGGAGGGTGTATTTATCCTTAATGGTGATATCGTGAAGAGCCTGGAAGTCACTACACGGCCTCAGGGAGCCATCCTTCTTTCCAACAAAAAACCCCCCACCCCCACCGCCGAGGACAAAGGCCAGATGATGCCCGAGCTGAGTGACTCCTTAATATACTGTAGGTGTCCATTGCCTCTCGCTCCAGAGCCGATAGGCTGTAAAGGCGGCTCGACGGCAGCGGAGCGCCAGCCCAGAGATTGATGGCGCAGTCATATGGGCGGTGGGGGCGGGGGAGACAGCGCTTGGAACTTGCTAAACACTGCCCCCAGGTTGTGATATTCGGGTGGCACCCTGGACAGGTCAGGAGGAGGGGAGGCGGGGGTGGACAGGGACACAGGTGGGGAGCATGCTGCTGATTGCAAGCACGTGCTGAGGCAAAAAGAGCTCCAAGAGATAACACTCCCCGCACGCCAGTCAAAGGTGGAGTTGTGGAGCCGGAGCCAGGGGTAGCCCAGGATGACAGGAGAGGCCGATGTGGGTAAAACAAACAGGCTTAGGTCCTCCCAATGGCTGCCGGAAATAATGACAGACACCGGGACGGTTTGCTGCCACACCGTCGCCAGAGGGGCCTTAGACAGAGCAATGAGCCTTAGGGGGGACTTAAGTGGACGGCAGGGGAGCCCCCAGTTGGGTTGCCAGTTCCCCCTAGATGAAGCTCTGCTCAGTCCCCGAGTCAATCAGAGCGTGTGTGAGGAATTCAGTCTGTTTATAGATAAACCTAAAGGGCAGGAGACATTTGGAGAGGGGATTAGGCCGAGATGAGTCCGTGTGTCCCCCTACTGTGATGCACGGACCCCCTCTTTTGGCCGAATGGGGCAGGACTCTATCTCATGCTCATCACTCCCACAATACAAGCATAGGCCTCCCTGCGATGCTGCCTTTCAGCCAACGAGAGCTTGGTCCGCCCCATTACCTTAGCCTCTGGCGCGCTTGAGGGCTCAAGCGAAGGCAGGGCCAATAGAGGAGGCTGAGAGGAGCGATGAAACTGGGCACCCGAGCGTCCGGAAGCTCTCCGCTCGGCTGCCCGCTCCCTCAGCCTGTTATCCAAATTGATTGCTAGGGAAATTAGTTCCGTTAGCTTCTCAGGCTTATCTAGGTGGGCCAACTCATCTCGCAGGCTAGGGCTCAGGCTTCTAATAAAGATACTGCATAACGAGGCATCCTCCCACCCCACCTCCGCCACTACCACCCGGAAATAGATAGCATAGTCCGCAACAGACCTGCCCCCCGTCGAAGGTTTAGCAGCTGAGTGGGGAGCACGCTATCGCGGTCAGAGTGGTCAAATACCTCGTTAAACTCGCTAACAAACTGCCTGTAAGTTAAGTTAGCATAGCTCGGCTTAGCCATCATGGCGTATGCCCAGGCTAGAGCTCGCCCCTCCAACAAGTTAGCAACGTGGCCTATGCGACTGTGATCAGTTGGAAAATCCCCCGAGACCCGCTGGAAAACTGTCTCACACTGGAGTAAGAAGTCCTGTTTGTGGACTTCAGCTCCGCATTCAACACCATCCGCCCCGCTCTGCTCCGGGACAAGCTGTCCCTGCTCAACGTGCCTGACTCCCTCTGCAGGTGGATCATCGACTTCCTGACGGACCGGAGGCAGCATGTGCGGCTGGGAAAGACTGTCTCAGACTATACTAGCATCAGCACCGGATCACCCCAGGGCTGTGTACTTTCCCCCCTACTCTTCTCCCTTTACACCAACTCCTGCACCTCCAGCCACCAGTCTGTCAAGTTGATCAAGTTTGCGGACGACACCACCCTCATCGGGCTCATCTCCAACGGCGACGAGTCCGCCTACAGGAGAGAGGTGGCCCAGCTGGCGTCCTGGTGCAGCAATAACAACCTGCAGCTGAACGCTCTGAAGACAGTGGAGATGATTGTAGACTTCAGGAAAGTCACTACTCCTCTGCCCCCCCTCACCCTCTCAGGCTCTCCCATCACCACTGCTGATTCCTTCCGCTTCCTAGGCACTACCATCACCAGGGACCTCAAATGGGAGCTGACCATCAGCTCACTCATCAAAAAAGCCCAGCAGAGGATGTTCTTCCTGCGGCAGCTGAGGAAGCTCAAGCTACCCACCAAGATGTTAGTGCAGTTCTACACAGCCATCATCGAGTCCATCCTCACCACCTCCATAACCGTGTGGTACGCAGGAGCCACTGCCAGGGACAGACTAAGGCTGCAGCGCATCGTGCGCACTGCTGAGAAGGTGATCGGCTGCAAGCTCCCATCTCTCCAGGATCTGTACATCTCCAGGACCCGGAGGCGTGCTGGCCGGATCATAGCCGATCCCTCACACCCTGGTCACGTACTGTTTGCCCCCCTCCCCTCTGGTAGAAGACTTCGGTCCATCCAGACTAAAACCTCCCGTCACATGAACAGCTTCTTCCCCTCTGCCATTAGACTGCTGAACACTAAGCGACTTACTGACTCTCGTGCACCATGTACAGCAGCTCAACCAGACTCATGTCAATCATCACTGTTTTCTTTCTGCATTACCGACTGCACTATATAGTTCTCCACAGTATCTGCTGCTGGCTAATATATATTTTAACTGTTGACCAGTATCACTTAATCTTATCCTACACTTTATTACATGTATAGTTTATTTCTTTTATCTTATCATGTTTAATGTTGCAGCATTGTACCGAGACAAATTCCTAGTTTGTGTACTACATGAACAATGGCAATAAACCTGATTCTGATTCTGATTCTGATTCTGAACCCACGGGCCTCCCCTAGTTTACCACCGAAGCGAGCGGGCGTGGGAACTGGTGTGAGCTGGGCCAAGGGGACCTGACTAGCTTGGCTAGGAGGGGAGCTAACGGGAGCTGAAACACTACTTGAGGCCGGAGGAAGCGCTTGCTGCCCATCCAGACGATCCAACAGGCTGTTAAGTTGTGCCAACTGGTTCAGGATAACCTGCAGCTGATGAGCTATTTGATCCACTCGAGCCTCTAAGTTGTTAATTTGGCGGGCTAGCGCGCTGTTCGCTGAGTTGCTTTGACAAAGCCGGACTGACATGTTTACCAGACTCAGGGAACAGACACAGGCTCAAGTGGATTCAATAATCTTTATTGATATCGTGTAAGTGTGTGAGTGCGTGGATGTGTAGTGAATGCGGTGGTGGCTGTCAGCAGTGACGTTGTAGCTGGGGGTGAGCAGAGCGCCGTTCAGCCTGGCAACCCTATGACAAGACAGAGGCACAGATGTTAGTGCAGTCCACCGAGAATGTGCGAAGCAATGACTGGGGCTTACTTTGCAGGTGGAAGAGGGACACTCAGGTTGGCCCGGAGGCTACTGCCAGGAAGACAGCGTCTGCTGTACACGCCGGTGATGGACAGGTGGCCCGCTGGAGCGAGGAAGGCACGCCGAGAAGAACTAATTCCGCCGCCAGAGGAGTCCACCTGTGCACAGGGGAAAAAGGCTGGAAAAGGTGAGTAGCAATAGTGCTTACTTGGTGTGGTGAGGCCGTATTCTTCCTAGGGATGAAGCCAGGATGAGGAGATCCTTGACAGGAGTGAAGAGGCCTGGACGTAGGCTTGAAGAGGAGAATCGAGCTTCTATAGTCAGGGAGACAGACGGCTCCGTGCCAGACTCCAGGCAGAGCAGGTTATAAAGCCCGTGAGTGTTGGGGAACAGGTGTCCGTCTGTTATTGAAATACTAATCATGTGCAGTCCTATCTGTCACTGTCTGCACCCACACTACCGCATTGGACTTGCAATTACGGTACTACAGCTCCACTTTTTCTGTATATAGGATTGCTGGGTTTTATCGGTTATCTTAATTTGCACTATAGGTAGCATTACTGAACTTTGACTGTTGTTGTTGTTTTTCATCGTTATTCCTTCTTTTCTT
Source organism: Pholidichthys leucotaenia (assembly GCA_020510985.1). Classification (NCBI taxonomy): domain Eukaryota; kingdom Metazoa; phylum Chordata; class Actinopteri; order Cichliformes; family Pholidichthyidae; genus Pholidichthys; species Pholidichthys leucotaenia. The sequence goes on from CM035837.1 coordinate 483,642,023, forward strand.
ACAATCGTGAAAAAATTTGGGCACCCCTTTAAATATTTGGTTCTTTATTAAGAAATGTTCATGTATGTATGCCTAACCTTGTTTTTGTTTTTATTTGCATTTCTTAAAAATTTATTTTAGCTATTAAAAGTGGGGATTAATGTGGGGGTGTCCTAAAAAAGATGGGGGGGTCCTAATTTATTCCTCACTATTTGTTTAGAATTACATTTTACAGAAAATTTGAAAAAAAAAGTCTTTAATTCATTTTTAATTGTGTAGTTGTATTATGTGAATCTCCCAATATTATTAACGTTGATATTAAATATCCATATGTCCATATATGTTAAAAAACACACACAGGCTTATACAGGGTGTCCTAATTTTTTCACGACTGTATATATTGCACACACTACTAAGAGAAACGGCATTTCAATTCTCCTGTATGTCCTGTATATATAGAAGCGTTCACAAATAAAAATCTTTGAATCTTTGAATCTTTTGAAATGAACCGAACCGCGGAGCAGATCGTCCCAGCCTTCACCTGTACCCAGCACACTGAGCATCTTCTCCTGTGCACCGGGGCTGCTGCTGCTGACTGTGGACCAATGAGAATACAGCGTGTGTGTGCAGATAGTGCTTATGGGAGCTGTAGTTTTGTAGTCTCAAACTACAATAGGCTTATTATTTAGATGTTGCTTGAGAAAACTACACCCGCCAAAGTGGCTAGTGGGAGTTGCTGTCTTACCCGCCGCCGGTGGAATCCACCTGCTAGTGGCAGGCTGGTGGGTGTTAATGTCAATCCCTGAATAGTTTATAAACCAATAACAGATGACAGTGACATATTATTCGGCCCAGGAAATCACGCACGCAGGCTCGGACAGATTTGACAGCTTTATTCAACAATAATGTGTGTGTGTGTGTGTGGATGCGTGTTTGCGAGATGTGAATGTGGTGTGGGTGGAGGATGAGGCCAGGACAGAGCAGTTCGCCGTTCAGCCAGGCAACCCTATGAGAGAGGAGAGCAGGGATTAGCCGGGCAACCACACGGGAAAGTACTGATGTAATTGTGCTTACTTGTAGCGACGCGGTGGCTGGCGTGGCAAGTCCCAAGCCTGGGAGACAGCGTTCTGCTGTGCGTCCGTGAAGATGTGACAAGTGGAGGAGCAGCGTGACGAGGGAGAGTGAGTCCGCCGCCAAGGGGATCCACCTGTGCACAGGGGAAGACTGGATGGAGAAGGTAAGGTAAAATGACAGCTTACTTGTCCGATGAGGAGAACAGCTGGCCCGAACGACAGGGAAGTAGCTGTGGAGAAATGCAGGGAGACAGACGGCTCCAGGCCGCAGCTCAGGGTAGGATGGAATAAATAGCAGGGCTTAATGAGGCGCAGGTGTGCGCGCAGCTGAGGTGGAAGCCCGTGAGCTGCGGGTGATGACAGTACTCCACCCCCCTACCAGCGCCTCCTAGCACTGGCTTACCTGGGTGTGTCCGGTGGAACTCCGCGATGAGGTCAGGATCCAACACCCACGAAGAGCGCACCCAGGATCTCCACTTCGGACCATAACCTTCCCAATCCACCAGGTATTGCAGCCCACGACCCCGACGCCGGGAGTCCAAGATGGCATTAACACCCCACGCCGGGTCACCGTCGACCATCCTGGGTGCAGGAGGAGACCTAGGAGGAGGGCAGAATGAATTGGAAAGCACAGGTTTAATTTTGGAGACGTGGAAGGTGGGACACACACGAAGGGAGGGGGGGAGGGCCAAGCGCACAGCCACCGGGTTAATAATCCTGGATATGGTGAAAGGGCCGAGAAATCTTGGTGCCAGCTTCTTCTTCTCACCCTTGAGGCAGATGTCCTGAGAGGAGAGCCACACCTGCTGACCCACCCAGTAGGGAGGAGCCGGCCTTCTGTGGCGGTTGGCGATGGAGCTGTTGCACGCTGCTGTGCGTAATAGCGCGTCCTTGCTCTTCTTCCACAAGTCCGGCAGTACCTGATGTGTGCCTGAACAGAAGGAACAGCCAGTTCAACCTCCTGCTCCGGGAAAACAGGAGGGTCATACCCCAAGGATGCTTGAAAGGGAGACAACCCAGTAGCAGTGGACCGGGCCGAGTTATGGGTGTACTCCACCCAGGTCAGGTAGGAGCTCCAAGACGAAGGGTTGGACGATGTCACGCAGCGCAGAGCAGCCTCTAACTCCTGGTTCATGCGCTCACACTGCCCGTTGGACTGGGGATGATAACCAGAAGAGAGACTGACTGTGGCCCACAAGGCGCTGCAGAAGCTCCTCCAAACCTGGGAGACAAACTGTGGACCACGGTCCGAGACCACGTCCTGCGGAATCCCATGCAGCCTGACGACATGCTGGACCAGGAGATCGGCCGTCTCACGTGCCGAAGGAAGACCCTGAAGGGGCACAAAATGGGCGGCCTTGGAGAACCTGTCCACGATGGTCAGGACCGTGTCGTAGGTGTTGGAGACCGGGAGTCCGGTGACGAAGTCAAGTGCAATGTGTGACCAGGGCCTACCCGGAACCGGCAGGGGCTGGAGGAGACCCGCAGGTGGAGAGTTCGAAGACTTGCCGGTGGCGCACTGGGACAGGCCCGGACATAGTTGGTAACGTCCTTCTGAAGGCCCGGCCACCAAAACAAGCGTTGCAGAAAACCCACCAGGCGGGTGATGCCAGGGTGACAGGCGAGTTTGGAGGTGTGGGCCCAGTGGATAACTTCACCCCGAACCGCCGAAGGAACATACAGTCTCCTCTCAGGCCCCCCGCTGGGGTCCAGCTCTGCCTCCTGAGCCCTCTTAATCCTGTCCTTGATGTCCCATGAAATCGCCTCCATGACACACGACTTGGGCAGGATGGTATGCTCGGGCTCTTCTGGACCCTCTGGGGCGAACTGCCTGGAAAGGGCGTCGGGCAACCCATTCTTCGAGCCTGGATGGTACGTGATGGTAAAGTTGAAACGAGTGAAGAACAGAGACCAGCGCGCCTGGCGGGCATTCAGGCGCTTCGCTGATCTCAGGTACTCGAGGTTCTTATGGTCCGTCCAGACCACAAAAGGCTGGGCTGCCCCCTCTAACCAGTGACGCCACTCCTGTAGCGCAAGCTTGACGGCGAGGAGCTCCCTGTCGTCGACGTCATAGTTCCACTCTGCCGCTGATAGTTTCCTGGAGAAGAAGGCGCAGGGCTGTTTAACTTCATCCACCGGTGACCGCTGGGACAACACCGCCCCCACCCCTGTGTCGGACGCATCGACCTCCACCAGACACTGAAGAGTGGGGTCAACCTGGGTCAAGACCCGGGAGGACGAGAACTCCGCCTGGAGAGTCTTGAAGGCGGCAGCAGCTTCCTCAGACCACCGAAAAGGCACCTTCGACGACATGAGGTGAGTCAGAGGGGTGACAATAGCTCTGTAGTTTGGGACGAAGCGCCGGTAGAAATTAGCGAATCCAATAAACTGCTGCACCTGCTTCCTGGAGGTCGGCGTGGGCCACTTGACCACCGCTTTGACCTTAGCGGGGTCGGGGAGGATCTGGTTGTGGGAGATCATGAACCCCAGGAAGGAGGTGGTTTGAGCGTAGAACTCGCATTTTTCTGCCTTAATGAACAGGTGATTTTCCAGCAGACGTTGCAGGACCCACCTCACATGGGCCTGGTGCTCCTCCCGTGATCTGGAGAAGATGAGTATATCGTCAAGATATAACAAAGACGAAAACCCCCAGGAAATCCCGCAGAATGTCATTTATAAGGCGCTGGAAGATGGCAGGCGCGTTGGTGAGCCCGAACGGCATCACGAGATACTCAAAGTGGCCGCTGGGTGTCCTAAAGGCCGTCTTCCACTCGTCTCCCTCCCGGATTCTAACAAGATGGTAAGCGCTGCGGAGGTCGAGCTTGGTAAACCAGGTCGCCCCCTGGAGGGAGTGGAAAGCGGTGTCCATGAGCGGCAGGGTGTAGCGATCCTTGATCGTGATGTCATTCAGGGCTCTGAAGTCAATACAGGGACGTAAGGACCCATCCTTCTTGCCCACGAAGAAGAAGCCCGCGCCAAGCGGGGACGAGGAGGGGCGGATGATCCCAGCGCTGAGTGACTCCTTAATATATGTGTCCATCGCCTCGCGTTCCGGTGCAGAGAGACTGTAGAGGCAGCCAGATGGCAGGGGCGCCCCCGGGCGGATGTTGATAGCACAGTCGTAGGGTCGATGTGGTGGAAGGGACAAGCCTTTGGACTTACTGAAAGCTGCCCCCAAGTCGTGGAACTCCTGCGGCACCAGGGTCAGGTCCGGGGGCTCAGAGACAGGGGCCGGCAGAGAGGCAGATGGAGCGCAGGCTGCCGACTGGAGACAGGTACCCAGGCAGAAGGTGCTCCAGGACAGGACGCTGCCAGTTCTCCAATCCAGGACAGGATTATGCAGCCGCAGCCAGGGGTAACCCAGAATGACACGGTCTGACAAAGAGGGCAGGCTGTAGAAAGTCAGATCCTCCCGGTGGTTGCCGGAGACAATGATGGGAACTGGCTTGGAGCGATGAGTTACTGTACCCAGAGGAGAACGGGAGAGCGTTATCAAGTTCAGGGGATTGGGCAGCTGTTGGCTGGGTATGCCCAAACGGGTTGCCAGGCTCTTAGAAATAAAGTTCTACTCTGCCCCAGAATCCACCAGTGCGTGAGTGGAGTGTCCAGTGGAGTTGTGGCAGAAACGAATTGGCAATGTACAAGATGATAGGGGATTAGATCAGTTGGAGTCCGCGAGGCCCCCTATTGTGACTCGCGGACCTCCCCTTTTGGCTTCATCGGACACAGCTCCACGGGATGCCAGCCGTCTCCGCAGTACATGCAGAGACCCCGTTCCTGACGACGTTGTCTCTCCGCTAGAGGGAGCCTAGTGCTCCCAATAGCCATGTCCTCTGGTTCATCGGCGGACTCCGGGGCTGGTAACGCCAAAGAGCGCGACTGAGCTGAACGGAGGGAAGCTCCGCGCGAGCGGCTGGCAGACTTCTGCTCCACGGCCCGCTCACGCAGCCTGTTGTCCAGGCTAATCGTGAGCGAGATCAGCTCGGAGAGTTGCTCTGGGAGATCCCGACCAGCTAGTTCATCCCTCAGACCAGAATTAAGACTACGGAGGAAAATGCTGCAGAGAGAAGCCTCTCCCCAGCCCACCTCCTCCGCAGCCACCCGGAAGTCGACTGCATATTCCGCGGCGGACCGGACTCCCTGTTGGAGACCAAGAAGCCGGTCTGCGAGGACGCTATCGAGTCGAGAATGATCAAAGACCTATAGAAAGTCTCGCACGAACCGGTCATACGAGAGGTTTGCGTAACTTGGCTTTGTCATTACAGCATAAGCCCAAGCTAACACTCGCCCCTCAAGGAGGTTAGCCATGTACCCGATTTGGCTATGGTCTGAGGGGAAGTCCCCGGGAGCGCGCAGAAACACCGACTCACACTGAAGTATAAACCCCTTCGCTCCACCGAGTTTCCTGCTGAAGCGAGCAGGAGTTGGGATGGGTGTGAAGCGGGCTGGTGCCCCCGAGCTAGACTGGCCGGCTATGGGAGCACCCATAGCCGTGCCGCCAGGAGGACCCGAAGGGAAAGGCCGCGGGGGGTCCAGGCGGTCCAACCGATTGGTGATTGAGGTGAGTTGATTTAGAATGACCTGTTGTTGATGAGCAATCAAATCCACCCGAGCCCCGAGGGTGGTAAAACGGTGCGCGAGCCCGCTATCCGCTGGGCCGCTTTGCTGGAGCCGTACTGACATATTATTCGGCCCAGGAAACAAGCACGCAGGCTCGGACAGATTTGACAGCTTTATTCAACAATAATGTGTGTGTGTGTGTGTGTGTGTGGATGCGTGTATGCGAGATGTGAATGTGGTGTGGGTGGAGGATGAGGCCAGGACAGAGCAGTTCACCGTTCAGCCAGGCAACCCTATGAGAGAGGAGAGCAGGGATTAGCCGGGCAACCACACGGGAAAGTACTGATGTAATTGTGCTTACTTGTAGCGACGCGGTGGCTGGCGTGGCAAGTCCCAAGCCTGGGAGACAGCATTCTGCTGTGCGTCCGTGAAGATGTGACAAGTGGAGGAGCAGCGTGACGAGGGAGAGTAAGTCCGCTGCCAAGGGGATCCACCTGTGCACAGGGAAAGACTGGATGGAGAAGGTAAGGTAAAATGACAGCTTATGTGTCCGATGAGGAGAACAGCTGGCCCGAACGACAGGGAAGTAGCTGTGGAGAAACGCAGGGAGACAGACGGCTCCAGGCCGCAGCTCAGGGCAGGATGGAATAAATAGCAGGGCTTAATGAGGCGCAGGTGTGCGCGCAGCTGAGGTGGAAGCCCGTGAGCTGCGGGTGATGACAGACAGTGCTACAAACTGCCACAGCAGTCCCCACCACCTCCACCACCTCTCTTCCTTGTACCACAGTGACAATTGACGCTGTAACACTCAGACTACATTTATAGCTTTGGGGGCCCCTCAGTCACTGGGATTCAATAGTGTTTGTGTACACTGCCCATGGAGGATACAACTAGGCCAGTTTGTTGTTATGTAAGTTGTTGCTGAAGATCAGCGAGAGGCTCGGGGCTTCTGTGCCTGGGACACCTTCCTGGTTGACACAGGTAGGGATTCTGAGGCGATTTCTCCAAGCCTGTGGAGCGTAGACGAGGAGTTGATTATGGTGAGGACAAGGTCAGTTAGGTCCGGATGGCTCTAAAGGCTGGGGCATGCTTCCAGTACCTGTGCGGCTCCTTCCAAGCTCTCCCGGGCCGCCTCGGGAGTGTGGGAGACACGAGCCTCCGACAAGATGTGTATGATATTCAATACCCAAGACTCCTCCTCATTAAACCTCCAACGACTATCGTCAGAATACACTGCCATGTCAGCGAAGAAACAAAAAACACAGTTTTTTCTTTTCTTTTACAAAAAAAAAAAAAGCACGGGAGGAAAAGAAAAAAGGCTAAACTTACAGCTGCTGGTGCCCCCACTGGCAGCACCCTTCTGTCATAAACACCTCCCAAAGCGGAAAAAGGCACCAAATACCAGCTGTGGGTTTGCAGATTTATTAATAGAATAGAGGTGATTAACAAAAAACTAATGAAAGTAAAGAAACACAGGTTAGCAAAATAACCAAGGCTGAGGTGAGAGCATCCCCGGCAACCTGGAGACAACTCTCAAAAAACAGGCATGCAAAATAGCCCGGCTAAGGTGAGAATAATCACCGGCTAAACCTGGGGATCACTAGCTGTGGAATACATGCTAGAAGCAATATAATAAAGCAAAAAGAAAAACACATCTTGCAGGAGAGAGTAACAAGTAGGGTGCCGCGGCCAACAATGGTGCACGGCCCCTTAAATAGAGCCACAAAAACACTAAAATAAGTGGTGACAGGTGTGTGCAATCTGAGCGAGCCAGAGAAAAGCAAAGAGGCAATTTAGGTCAGCTGGAGAAGATGAGGGATCAGTCGGAGCTGGCAGCTGACAGGGCCACGCCCCCACCAAAGGAAACCCACAGGCCATAGACTGTGGGTTTCCTTCCTGCACGGTGGCGCAGTGGTTTAGCACTGTGGCAGCACAGTTTTACCCTCGGCCGGGGGATCGCGGGGATCATGAGATCGTGGGTTCGATCCCAGCCCCCGACCAACAGTGAGCTGTGTGGAGTTTGCATGTTCTCCCCGTGTTGCGCGGGTTTACTCCGGGATTTCTCCGGTTTCCTCCCGCACACCAAAAATATGTAGGTTTAGGGCGCTCGCGCACGCAGCGACCAGCAGCCGGTGGCTTGTCACCAGACTGCAAACCAAGTCTACCTACGGGTACAAATAAGTAACAAAAAAAAAAAAAAAAAATAGACAGCTGCCAACCCCGAGAGAGAAGAAAAAGGAAACAGCACGATACAAACAAGTGATGATGATAAATAAGGACAAGAAACTCCCAAACAAGTAACAAAACTACAGTGAATGTAAACAGGAAAATAGTCCTACAACGAAACGATACAGAATATGTGAAAACCAACTAAAGATAAAATAGCAAGAATTAGAACTCAAAAGCACAATTTTATACAAATAAGGGAAAAGGATAATTAGACAGAGCACGGTGGAATTTCCCCCAGCGCTCAGATTGTGACAATCGCTATTGGCAAAAATGAATTTTTACAGTCAACTGAATATTACAGTAGACAGTTTTGAGTAAATGATTTCAAATTAAACATACCCCAGACGAACCACATCTCCCACACTTTTGAAAAGCTTGCTACACCCCTGAATGGGATCTGTACCCAATTGTTTTGGATTGCAGGAATCTGCAGCGAGTTCCCCATACCTACCAGATATATGCTCCTGATGAAAATCTTAATATCAGGGAAAAAATTACAAGTATTTGGATTTCAAACAGGTGGATCGTAACCAGATGCAATGTTTGTTCTCAGAGTGCTGATGGAGAAGTGTAGAGAAGGTCAGAAGGAGATGTACTGTGTCTTTGTGGATCTAGAGAAAGAATATGATAAGGTGAGATAATATGATGGGGCTGCATGGTGGCGCAGTGGTTAGCACTGTGGCAGCACAGTTTACCCTCGGCCGGGGGATCGCGGGGATCGTGAGATCGTGGGTTCGATCCCTGCCCCCGGCCAACAGTGATCTGTGTGGAGTTTGCATGTTCTCCCCGTGTTGTGTGGGTTTACTCCGGGATTTCTCCGGTTTCCTCCCACATGCCAAAAACATGCAGGTTAGGGATAAGGGGCGCTTGCACATGCAGCGACCAGCAGCTGGTGGCTTGTCACCAGACTGCAAAACAAATCTATCTACGGGTACAAAATAAGTAATAAAAAAAAGTGCCAAGAGAGGAAGCGTGGTACTGTCTGAGAAAGTCAGGAGTAGCAGAGAAATATGTAAGGGTGGTGCAGGACACATATGAGGACAGCGAGACGGTGGTGAGGTGTGCTGTGGGAGTGACAGAGGGCTTCAAGGTGGGGGTGGGGTTACATCAGGGATTGGCTCTGAGCCCCTTCTTGTTTGCCATAGTGATGGACAGGCTGACAGATGAGGTCAGGCAGGAGTCTCTGTGGACCATAATGTTTGCAGATGACATTGTGCTCTGCAGTGAGAGTAGGGAGCAGGTGGAAGAGAACCTGGTATGCTCTGGAGAGAAGAGGAATGAAAGTCAGTAGAAGCAAGACAGAATAAATGAGTGTGAATGAGAGGGAGGTAGGTGCAATGGTGAAGATGGAAGGAGTAGAGATAGTGGCATTTGTGACAGGCTCAGCCCTAGTTTTCTTTGCAGTTTTTGATTGTGTTCTTTTTGCTTTAATTGCAGGCTGAAAGGATGGAGCCTTGGAATTGGAAGCACCTGAGCTAGCCAATCTTGGGAGCTTTAAAAGGCTCCCCTGCAGTGAAGCTCTCTCTCTCACCTCCTTGACTGGATCCCCTTTTGGCTTTGGTTCTCCTTAGCTGCATAGTTTCATTAAAATAACAAACTAATAGTTTTTTTTTTTTTTTTTTTTTTTTTTTTTTTTTAATGCAAAAGATGCAATAGACTTACACAATGGTCCTCTCCGGCATACAACTAGGAACATACCGGTCGCTATGGAGGGTGAGAATATGTATGGGCACATAATCATACCATGTAGGATAACTAAATAGACGGTTATGCTGTTTCATCCCACCTAGCAACAATGCTCTGCACTGTGTGTGTTTATATATTTACATATTTATTCCATCTAGCTACAATGCTCTGCACTGGGTGTGTTTATATTTATATATCTATATATTTATTCCATCTAGCTACAATGCTCCGCACTGTGTTTTTATATATCTACATATTATTCCATCTAGCTACATTGCTCCGCACTGTGTGTGTTTATATACTTGCATATTTATTCCACCTAGCTGCAATGCTCCATACTGTGGGTGTTTATATATTTACATATTTATTCCATCTAGCTACAATGCTCTGCACTGTGTGTTCATATATTCATATATTTATTCCATCCAGCTACAATGCTCTGCACTGTGTGTCTGTGTGTGTGTGTGTGTATATATATATTTTATAGTAATATGTACATATGTATATTAGCTGCTCTTGCTTGCTTGTTTTTTCTTGCCTTCTGATTGTTGCTCTGAGTGTTGCTATCCCTGTGCTGTTGCAATCCTGGAATTTCCCCGTTGTGGGACTAATAAAGGCTTATCTTATCTTATCTTATCTTATCTAGTTTTACATTTGATAGAGATAACTGTTAAACCTTTTTTTTTTTGAAATAGTAAGTGTGGTCTCCCTTTTTTGTCAGACCTCTGGAGCTTGGGGTTGTGACAAAGTAGATGAGTTTAAATACCTGGGGTCAACCATCCAGAGCAATGGAAAATGCACAAGAATGTGAAGAAGAAAGTGCAGGCAGGGTGGAGTGGGTGGAGACGAGTGTCAGGGGTGATTTGTGACAGAAAGGTAGCAGCAAGGGTAAAAGGAAAGATTTACAAGACGGTAGTGAGACCTGCTATGATGTGTGGTTTGGAGACGGTGGTGCTGACAAAAAGACATGAAATGGAGCTGGAGGTGGCAGAGTTGAAGATGCTAAGATTTTCATTGGGAGTGACTAGGAGGGACAAGATTAGAAATGAGTATATCAGAGGGACAGCTCAGGTTGAGCAGTTTGGAGACAAAGTAAGAGTCAAGGCTGAGATGGTTTGGACATGTGCAGAGGAGGGATAGTGGAGATATTGGACAAAGGATGTTGAAGATGGAGCTGCCAGGCAGGAGGAAAAGAGGAAGACCACAGAGAAGATTCATGGATGTAGTGAAGGAGGACATGGAGAGGGTTGGTGTTACAGAGGAAGATGAAGGGATAGGGTGAGATGGAGGCAGATGATCCACTGTGGAGACCCCTGAAGGGAGCAGCTGAAAGAAGTAGAAGAAGAAGAAGAAGAAGAAGAAGAAGAAGAAGAAGAAGAAGAAGAAGAAGAAGAAGAAGAAGTATCGTAATCAGATTGTAAGTACAACTTCAAAATGCAAAAAGAAGAAACGGGAGCAATAGACAAAGACTTAAGACTATAGCCCCCCCACCCAAAAAAAAAAAAATGAACTAAAAGTGTCAAAAAACCACTCATTAGTGAGTAGCCCCACAGTTCTTGTTGATAACTTCAGAAATTGGTTCAAGCATGCTTGATGTGAGTGTTTCCAGGAGGCTGGGGGAATGTTCTCCATGTGGTGAAGATGGCTTCATGAAGGGCATCCACAGTCAAGAATGATGTCTGTTTATGCAAATGTCCCTTGCAATCCATCCCCAAACTTTGTCAGTGGGATTTAAATCAGGGACACGTGCAGGATGGTCCAGAAGAGTAATGGTATTCTCTTAGAAGAAGTCCTTCGTCAGGCAGGCACTGAACATTGTCCTGGGTGAAAGATCCAGTTATTACCGCACAGACGAGGGCCCTCAGTCAAGATGGATGCCTGCTGCAACATCTCCATATAGCCAGCCATAGACTGTCTCAAGGCACTTGTCCACCTACAGTACATGTCGGCTGATGGAAGGTCCAAGCGCCTAGTCTGCATCGCGATCCGCGGGGAGCGTGAACCAGGTAAGAGCCAGACTCTTCACTTCCGCCCTCCCAAGAGAGCAGACGCTTTTTTCTTCTCTCCTGCTGATTTTTTCCTCCCCTCCTGTTACTAGATCCCAGCTTGCTGTTGTCTGCCTGCGTCTAACTGCGACCGCCGAAAAGAAATTATGGAGTTAATAAGCTGGGCTTTGAACACAATTGACACTATTTTTTCAACAAGGAAAAGTGCTCCGGGGGAAGCTGTCTGCCCCGCTGGAACGGCTCCAGTGGGCTATCTATGTGACACGGGTAAATGGAAATGCTGTGTCTCTTTAATCTTTCTATCGAAGATATTGAAGATCTGTTTATCTTCGTAATCTTGGTGATTGGGATAATTCTGATTGGGACGGGAATTGTCTTGGTTTACCGCAAATTGCTGAAGATGGATTCAACCTATCAAAATGCTGGCCAGGCGAGGTGCATCCAACAAATTGAGAAACTGGAGAAGACCATGATAGCGACTACTGGAGAACTGTCTCGTAAGGTGGATTACATCATGGGTTCGCTCAGGTCTTTCCACGACGAATTCAAAGCTGCGCAATGAAGGATTAATGTACTGAATCTACAGAAGAAATACAAGTCTTCTCTGTGATCAGTCCTATTTGGCATTATTATTCCCCATGAAAATTCCTCCTGGCTGTCTGCAGATTGTGTTTTTTTCAAAATCATGAGCACAAGGCCTTGGACAGCCAGCTGCAGCGCCAGATAAGACTGGGCGCCAGACAGACAAAACATCTTCTGCCAAGGGTCCTTGGGTCTCTCTTATTATCATCAACACTGCTCAACACCGCACACACATTGATTCATGAACTGATTAAGATACTGTACACTGCTCTCTTGTGTCTTGTGAATTCTATTGTATGCTAATGCATGAGGGTTTTTTTCTGTGTAGTCAAAATTTGGCTCACATATGAGCGTTTATTCTGATTACTATGTTTTTTCTCTCTCCTATTGTGTTTTCTTCCCCCTCCTCTCCCCTCTTTACCTCCACTGTGGACAGGCGCCTTGTATGGCGACGCGTCATTGGATGCGCCTAACGTGCGCGTCTAATGTCAAGTCAAATTCCTTGTGTGTTTACTTGTAAATATACTTGGCAATAAAGCTGATTCTGATTCTGATTCTGATTCTGATTCTGACTAGTCAATAGTATGGAGCCACACACTGCACAGCGAGTATCACTGCCTGGTCAGAGAACTTCGGCAGGTGTTCAAGCAGTATTTTGGTCTACAAAAGTGCAGAATGATGAGCTTCTTCTGTCCACCCAACCTGCTCTGCCCTCCCTGACTGTACGGCCTACACATCACTGGTCATGACTCCTGGTGGGTGGGCTGTTTTAGTCCGCTTACAATGGAGCCAGGACATTCAACTTTCACCTGTATCTTCAAAAGTAAACAGAAAAACATGTTTCAGAAAACAGTTGAGGCAAGAAATAATAAGAAATGTATAGTGTGAAGCGGCTGGGATGAGAATCAGCACCTCCAAGTCCGGGTCCATGGTCCTCAGCCGGAAAAAGGTGGATTGTCCTCTCCGGGTTGGGGACAGGCTCCTGCCCCAAGTGGAGGAGTTTAAGTATCTTGGGGTCTTATTCACGAGTGAGGGGAGAATGGAGTGAGAGATTGACAGACGGATCAGAGCAGCATCTGCAGTGATGCTGACGTTGTACCAGTCTGTTGTGGTGAAGAGGAAGCTTAGTTTTAAGGCAAAGCTGTCGATTTACCAGTCAATCTACGTTCCTACTCTCACCTATGGTCACGAGCTTTGGGTAATGACCGAAAGAACGAGATTGCGGATACAAGCGGCTGAAATGAGCTTTCTCCGTAGGATTGCTGGACTCACCCTCAGAGATAGGGTGAGGAGCTCAGTCATCTGGGAGAAATTCAGAGTGGAACCGCTGCTCCTCCACATCGAAAGGAGTCAGTTGAGGTGGTATGGGCATCTGATCAGGATGCCTCCTGGACGCCTCCCACTTGAGGTGTTTCGGGCACGTCCCACTGGGAGGAGACCCCGGGGCAGACCCAGGACTCGCTGGAGAGACTATGTCTCCCAGCTGGTCTGGGAACGTCTTGGTATCCTCTCTGAAGAGCTGGAGCAGGCAGCTGGGGAGAGGGAAGTCTGGGCTTCTCTGCTTGAACCACTGCCTCCATGACCCGGACCTCCGGAAAAGCGGTAGAAGATGGATGGATGGATGGATGGATAGTTATTTTAAAAGTTCAGCAAGAAATTCCAGGAAGTGATTGGCTCCACGCACCCGCTCCTCATTTGTGAAGTGGGGACCGGAATGGGGGTTCAGGAGGAGGAGTGGGCACCTCAACATGACAGCTCAGGATTCTTGACACCACGCTACCAGATACCATGCGGGCTGTGCTACATACACAAATAATGGGAAGCGAGAAAATGCATGCCCAGCTGGACATGTACTGTACCTGCACAGTGTGATGGTGGCTACGCAAATGGTCGGGGTGCGCTTCATTTCTCCACTGGTGCACACCCCCTTTTTGCCGTCCACCAACAATGGCTGCATTGTGGAGAGGGACTTGTGGATCTTAAACCCCACCGACTGTGTCCAGGGTGCGCTCGAGCCCTCCCTCGGCATACACCGGCGTAAAGATTGGCCAAAAAAGGTCACCTTTGACTTCTTGTATGGTCGGCAGGTCAGTGCCTCCATGTCAGGTGCACTCTTCAGGTACTGTGGCATTGCCACGCAAGAGATGAGAGCCAGCAGTGAAGCAGCCTCCAAGTCCTTACAGCATAAACTTTTTTCCACATACATACAGTATCCACACAACCAGCCAGCCTGCTGGGTGACAGAATCTCTTTTAGATATAAATGAGAATTTTGTATTGTGCACTTATTTTGCCATATTTACTTTACCATGTAGAGGTGTGGCGTAGGGGTGTAACGGTACGTCTCAAATCACGGTTTGGTGCGTACCTTTGTTTTAAGGTCACGGTTCAGATCATTTTTGGTACAGTAAGGAAGCAAAATGCAAATCATAAAACTGCTTATCTTTTGTATAAGTGGGTAGAGCTTCACTGACAAAAAAACAAACTGCAAACTGCCAGCAGTAAATTCTCCAATAAATAAAATATTGTCAAATAAACTAAATAAAAATGTAGACAAGTGCAACAATAGAAGTTTGAACAGCCTATTACACTGGTCAACATCAAATTTATTGTCGAAGTTTTTTTTAGCTGATTGATTGAGCAATGCTCAATTTAGCTGATTTAGGACAATTTTGATGTGCTGAATCCAAAAGCATTGCTCAATAAGGTCAACTTTTTGAATTATGGCCATATGTTGTTTCATATGTTTTTGTTTACATGTACAGGTATTTTCACTTTATATGATGCAAAATTCTTTTTTATGTCTTGAAATTCTCTGAATTTTCAGTTCAATTCAATTCAATCGTTTATTTCAAACTCAGGGTTCATATTATGAGCAAAACAAAAACGAGTAGAAAATAGATAAACAAATAAATAAATAAAGTATATACAGATCAGCAGACACTCGGCGCTCTTGTAACAACAATGACATACAATAATGGGCTCAGTATAAAATGGAACGCCACCACTTCCAAATGCTGGAATGAAGTGTGAGTGACGAGTTGACAATTGCTGATATAAGATGATTGTTACATGCCAGCAACCTTCTCAAAAAACTGTAAACATTCTTACGTATCAATTCGCCAAAAGACGGAATGTTCACAGACACAAACATCTTGCTTGCACTCGACCTTCGTGGTACATCTAACAATCTTCTTAGGGAGTTATTATATGCAATGCGGATTTTGTTCCTAACAGCAACATTGCTATTAAACCATAAAGGCGAGCAGTACATTGAGGTACAGAAGGTCTTGAACAACATACATTTGACATCAGGAGAACATCTATGGAAATTTCGCAACAGTAAATTTGTTTGAGCGTACAGTTTCCTGAGATGCCTGTTACAATCAACATTGGTCTTATCAGATTCAATCCACACACCTAGGTATTTGACTTTTTCAACAAAGTTCAAGCTATTACCACAGAGTGGCATAACAGGATTCGACGTATTGACACCCTTTGGTTTGAAAGCCATACACATAGATTTAGTACAGTTGAACAGGATGTCATTTTTTTCACCAAATTTTTCACAAACCGAAAGGAGATGTTGCATCGCTGCAGTAGACAAACTTAACAAACAGAGGTCATCAGCGTAGAAAATGTGATTTAACAGTGCACCGTTAAAGGAGCCGCCCACATTAGTATTGTTCAACAGTACACTGAGATCATCAACATAGACATTAAACAACAAGGGTGACAGTATATCACCTTGTTTAACACCGTTGGTCACATGAAATTTGGATGAGGTGACATTGCCCCATCTAACAACCATAGACTGCCTTCTGTACCAGTATAGCAGGATGCTAACAATGTAAATAGGAGTACCTCGATCGATCAGTTTTCTGAACAAACACCAGTGGTTAATCCTGTCAAAAGCTTTGCTAGCATCTAGGAACGTAGCATAGACACTAGTGGAATGGCTTCTGAAGTAGTCAACAAATTCATGGAGTAGGTAAACAGCCTTGTCAGTTGAAAGAGCTGATTTGAAACCAAACTGATTGTCGTTTGTCCACAGATAATCCTCAATTCTGTTCAGGAATAAACCCTCTAACAGTTTAGATATAACATTAGCAATAGCTATAGGTCTGTAGTTGTTCATATCAGAAAGACTGGCACACTTGTTTTTCACTAGAGGAATAATAACAGAGTCCATCAACATATCTGGCATGTAACCATGAACAAGCATACAGTTAAAACACAATGACAACAGAATACACAAATTGAAATCGGCGTTGATGAGGCATTCACTGGTGAGACAGTCAGGGCCAGCAGATTTGCCTTTCTTGAGAACTTTGATCAGTGAATCAACTTCAACAGGAGTAACAGCAGAGATATCAAAGGCATCAAACATGTCGTTATACAGACGAATATCATGCATAACAGAATCCTTCATTGAAACATTCTTGACTGAGTTGAAAACAGCTTCATAATGACATTTCCACTTTTCAGCAATATTAACGTCACCAGTCACACCATCAATAGTGTTTGATCTGACAGACCGGTGGGAGGTCATAGCCTTCATTTGTTTCCAGAATTCTACCATGTTCAGTTCACTCATGTGATTAGCTAGCTGGTCACATTTGATACTTTCTTCATTGCGCCTGCATGCTCGTAGAGCATATTTGAACCTAGCCCTGCAATTTTTCATGTTTTCAAATATTGGACCAGAGCGTGGTTTGCTATTACTCCTCCACCACAAAAAGGCATCCCGAGCAGCTGTGTGAGCCTCGCTAACGACATCATTCCAGCCTGGGACGTTATATTGGGTGGTCGCACTGTGACTAGGAATGCATTCACTCACACAGTAATTTAAGGCATCAACAATATCACTGTAGAACCTGTTGATATCGTCCCTGTGTGCTGCACAATTACTGTCGTGACACCTGATGGCGTCCATAGGAGCACGGATGTTACAGAGTTTCCTACGAGTAAGTTTCTTATATCTGGACAGGTCTGACGCTGTGGCATCACGCCATTTGTATGTTTTACTGCCCGTTGTGGCTGAGGGAGCTTCCCGGGGTCACTTACAGCACTAGATACCTCAATATCTATAGATAAAGGTACATGATCGGAACTCACATAGTCAAACAGAACTTTGATATTGGACACGTTGTCATGGCCTGAGGATGTAGTCACACAGTGATCAAGCCATGATGTAGAGCTATGAGCCAGGTTAACATGAGTAAAGGTATCATCTGGTAAGATAATCCTGTCCGAGATGTGTAAGGAGTAACTCTCACAGAAAGACACCAGTTCATCTCCAAAACAACTTGAACGTGCTGTATTAGCGTTGAAGTCACCAATTGTGAACACATATGGAGTTGGAAAGTCCTCGGTGATACGTTTAACAAGACTCAGGCAGTGCAAGTATTCATCCAAGTTTTCAACACTGTCATAGGGGAAATATACACATAGTATAAGACAGTGAAAGTCACCCAGGTTGACTTCAATACCTATAACTCTTAAGCAGTCGTAAGTTTTCACAACACAACTGTTCGCAAGTGACTTCCGCCATAGGATACCGCCGCCGCCATAGGGGCGACCTAAGATAACACGTTCTTCCGTATCCATAAAAGAAACCCCTTGTCCTATAAAGTCACCATGTAATCTGCTCAGAATAGACAATTCGTTTTCGAACAACCAGTGTTCCTGCAACAACACAATGTTATGGTTATCACATAACCTGGAGATCTCGTTAGATGAAGTTTTTACATTCTGGCAGTTGAATGAACATATTCTAAGGTTGGTCCTACTATTGAATGAGTATAATGACAAACACAATAACGACAATCACATGTAGATCATTTCCTCTCAAAAAATTGTCGAATGTATAAACCAGATGGCCACACATTTTTGTCAAGCAACTTCTTGCTGCAGCTGGCAGGACATGTAATCTTGAAGGAGGCATAACCATCATACTTGGTTTCTAGTTGCTCAATCTTGAGATCGTCTTTTAGTTTAACGTGAGTATTGATATGGGAGCGTACATGGTGGGGTCTGGTGGTGGGGTCAAGTCGACTGATGAAGACGTGGTGCTTCTTCTGACCTTGACCTTGACCCTGAAGACCGCCAGCCCTCCTACCAAACTTCGGTGCAACGCGTAACTGTGAGTAGGGGCGTGACTTGTTGACGACCTGTAACTGGTTCGCGGTCTGATTGGTGGTCGGTTGTTTGTCCGATGATTGGAGTGCATCGGCGTAGGACCTCTTCGACTTGTTTATCTTCTTAGTACGGCGACTCTCAACTTCCTTGAACTCAGACTCGCGTTCTTCAGCAATTACAGCAACTATGGTAGCTTTGGCAGCCCCAAAAGGGCTGCTGTCGACAGCGTCATCAGAACGGGCCTCTGTGGGGATGGTGGTCACGACCGCATTCACATCGTCGGCCGTGACAATTTTGAACAATGATGACGTAACATTCAATTTACATGTACTTACCTTTATATAAAGGTAAGTACATGCACAGTCCTAAGTAAGTACTAAGTAAGTACAGTTTTTTTGCTTAGCGCCTGATCGAGAGAAACGGATGTCATTTTCAGATTTGGCGGTGCAAAATTGCCTTAAAATCAGTTGAAAAACAAAGACAACTTACAAAAAAATTATTTTTGTAACTTTGTGTTATAAAAAGTTCCCACAGCTAGTAAATAAAGTAATGACCCATGAAACATGAATTTGAAACTTAAACTTAACAGCTTAATCAAAAGTGTTTGCAGCAACACAATTAAATAACAGACATTAAAGTTCGATCCTCGAACCCCAAACTCAAGAAATAAAACTCAAATATCAGCTTCTACTGCACCATACAGGGCTGTTGTAACTCTACTGTTCAAAACAAACTGGAGTAATAATATTCAACTTCATTAAAGTCAAAAAGAAAATGACAAGCTAGACCATCCTGTTTGAAACCTTGCTGGGTCTAAAAGTTTAAAAGTTTAATAATTAGGCTTTCGATGAAAATTAAAATAAGTAAGTAAAATTTATTTATATAGCACTTCTCACAGAAAGAATCACAAAGTGCTTCACGGGCATCATGGTGGTGCAGTGGTTAGCAGCACTGTTGCCTAAGAGCTAGAAGGTTCCAGGTTCGAATCCCCAGGCTGGCAGAGGTAGGAACCTTTATGTGTGAAGTTTGCATGTTCTCCCTGTGCTGTGTGGGTTTACTTTGGAGGCTCCGGTTTCCTCCCACAGTCCAAAGACATGCATGTTAGGTTAATTGGTTGTTCCAAATACTTGTGAAGCACTTTGAGTGGTCTTTGAGACTAGAAAAAGCGCTATATAAGAACAGGTCCTAATCCCTTAATAAAATAAAACACATTTTCACAAATACAACAATAAAGAAATTAAAAATAAAAACATTAACATTAAAAACATAAAAGCCATAACCCATAATTTAACTAAAAAGCCTGTTTAAACAGCAGTGTCTTTAGCTGCTTTTTAAAAGTGTCAACAACGTCAACAAATAACTTCTTTCAGTCCAAAATAACAGTTTACAAATGCTTTAAAAAAGTTACAGTAGAGGAATGTGAGTCTTCACTGGGCAGCATGGTGGTGCAGTGGCTAGCACTGTTGCCTAGCAGCTAGAAGGCTCCAGGTTCAAGTCCCTAAGCTGACAGGGGTAGGAACCCTTCTGTGTGGAGTTTGCCTATGCTGCGTGGGTTTACTCCGGGGGCTCTGGTTTCCTCCCACAATCCAAAGACATGATGTTAGGTTAATTGGTTATTCTAAATTGTCCCTAGATATCTGTCTCCTGTAGGCCCTTAGAGTACTAGTGAAGCTCTTTGACACTAGAAAAGCACTATATAAGTGCAGGCCCTTACACATCCAGTGAAACATTTAACCTGTTTTTATTTGTGACAATTACGGTTCTTTTTTATTAAATTACAAATCATTGTATTGTGGAGAAAGGAGGCAGGCAAGGCAACGAGCTGGATGACACAGTTACTTTATTCCTTCTCTAACATATTTTACAGCAAAAGAGATTGTCGGGTCTTTGTACATTCCTCTTTTATATCTGTATTTCCACGCATCGAGACCCGGGACTTCCGACCATAACACATTGTTGTTTAAACGAAGAACTGTGTGGCACATTAACATAACATAACGCTGGCGCCGCTTCAACACCCTACTTCTCCCAGTGGCTCCGGCATTTACTCCTCTCCCCGGGTGAGCATAGTCCTTACTGTCCCATCTGATACCCCCCGGTGACACCTCCTCTATCGGTCCCTTGTTCCCTGGGTGGAGAAGTCCAACACCATGCCCCCAAACAGCTCCCCCCCCGAAACACCCAGAAAGGGCACTAACCCCCCAGTCCTTTGGGCTTGAGCTGTTACCCATAGAGGCTGTAGCAGGGGGTCGCCGATCCAGTCAAACCACCCTGCTGGCAGGGTGTACAGGAGGGCACGTAAGTCTGTGGAGGGAAAAAGGGAGGGGGAGAAAACACATCAGCTTCGCGGGCGCAGGTCCCTGCCGAGGGATCACCAATTTGCGGAGCCATCAACAGTGGGTGTCCACGTCGGGGAGCTTGGGGAAACACCACCTGCTTGTCTGCCAACACAAAAGCGGCTTCAGCCTATCAATACAGACAGTCTCCCTACATCCCCCCAAGTCTAACACAAAATGCTTCGTCCCAGGTTCCAACACCCTGAATGGTCCGTCAGATGGTGGGCGCAGCGGGGTCCGGTGCGCATCGTGCCTGACAAAGAAAAAAACAAAAAAACTGGCATTCTGCAAGCCTTTTTGGACAAAGGTGTGGGGAAAACAATGGTGGGCCGGGCCTGGTACATTAAAAGGCTTCGTACAGTGCAAAAATTGTTCAGGCGGATCATCCTTGGGTGTGGGGTTTTCTGGTAAAAACTCTCTGGGGATCTGCAGTGGCTGAGAAAAAACGAGTTCTACCGGCAAGGCTGCCAAAACCTCCTTAGGTGCAGAACGCAACCCTAAAAGAACCCAGGGCAGGTGCTCCTCCCAATTTGTGTCCGTGAGCGAAGCTCTGCGTGCTGCTTTAAGCGACCTATGAAAACACTCGCATAACTCGTTAGCCTGGGGGTTGTACACGGTAGTGCAGTGAATTTTGACCCCCAGGCTCTTGGCCATAGCAGACCAGAGTTCTGAAACGAATTGTGAACTCCTGTCAGACATGATGTCCGATGGCAATCCGAAATGTGCAACCCAAGCCAACAAAAAAGCGCAAGCCACTTCCACAGACGTGGTAGAAGCCAGCAGGACCACTTCAGGCCAGCTCGTGGTGCGGTCCACGACTGTGAAAAGGTGTGTGAAACCTTGCAACGGCGGGAGGGGTCCCACCAAATCCATGTGGACATGGTCGAACCTCCTTGCCGGGATTTGGAATGGCTCGAGGGGGTTCTGGTGTGCTTGTGCACTTTGGCCCGCTGGCACATGACACAAGCTGAAGCCCACTCTTTCACGTCCTTGCACAAGCACGGCCAGACAAATTTTGCCCCCACTAGTTTCACTGAAGCGCACTCTCCCAGATGTGAAAGGGAGTGGACCGACTCAAAAACGCGATGGCGCCAAAAGCTTGGAACCACCGGGTATGGGTGGCTGGTGGAGATGTCGTGGAGCAAAGGAGGGCACCCTTCTTGCATCACCCTGCTCTCCAGCGTTAACCCAGTTGGCGCAGACTGGAGCGTGCAAATGTCCACATCCCCGGCTTGCTCTGCGGCCATGGTGAGGAAATCTATTCCCATGTAAACCGGGGAGACTAACACGTGCAACAGAAAGTCTGCCACAACGTTGAGCTTACCGGTGACGTGTTGAATGTCGGTAGATAAACTCCAAAATCGCGGCCAAATGTCGTTGCTGCCGGGCCGACCACGGTTCCAAGACCTTGGCCATCACGTACTTCAGTGGCTTATGGTCCACGAATGCGGTGAACTCACACCCTTCCAGCTAGAACTGGAAATGGCGCGTCGCCAGGTGGAGAGCCAGCAATTCTCTATTGAACGCGCTGTACTTGCATTCGTTGTTGCGCAAAGTGAGGCTGAAAAATGCAAGCGGCTGCAATGAACCTGAGACGCACTACTCCACCGCTGCCCCATGGCAACATCAGACTCATCCGTATTGAGTGCTATCCATGCAGATGGATCAGGGTGGGCTAACAGCGCGACCTCCGCAAGCGCTGTTTTGGTGTCAGTAAAAGCGTGGACTCGCTCGGGAGTCCAGTTGATGGCTTCCGTGGGCTTCTTTTTTTTAAGCGTGGCTTACAAGGGCTGCATCAGTTGGGCTGCCCAGGGAAGGAAACGGTTATAAAAATTAACCATTCCCAAAAGTCTGACACAGCGTGCGCCTTATCCAGTAACGGAATTGTGTCCTCCGGCGAAATGCAGTGACCCAAAAAAATCAATCTCTGGCACGCTGAACTGGAATTATCAGCCTGTGCGCCTCCAACCTCTGGAAAACCGTCTTGAGATAGGCGATGTGCTCCTCTTCAGATGTGCTGGCTGCCAAAATGTCCTCCAAGTAGACAAAAACAAAGGACAAGTCGCAAAGCACTGCATCCAACATCCTCTGGAAAGTCTGTGCTGCGCCTTTTAATCCGAACGGCATGCGTAAAAATTCAAAAAGGCCTAAAGGAGTTATTACTGCTGTTTTTGGAACGTCTTCCGCGTGCACTGGGACCTGATGGTATCCGGCAACAAGATCCACTTTTGAAAAAACACGCACCACGGCCAGGTGCACGGAAAAATCCTGCATGTGCGGAATGGGATAACGATCGTGTTCTGTGGTGCTATTCAAGCGCTGGAAATTGCCGCACAGTCACCACAACCCGTTGGCTTTAGGCACCATGTGTAGCGGGGATGCCCATGGGCTGTTGGAGTGCCTGACAATGCCCAACTGCTCTAAGTTGGCAAACTCTTCTCACGCGCTGGCCAGTTTAGCTGCATCCAAACGCCGAGGACGCGCAAACACCGGCGGGCCTTTCGTTGTTATAAAGTGCTCGACCTCGTGTTTCGTTACCGTAGCTGAAAAAGTTGGGACCGTGAGTGCTGGAAACTGTGTGAGCAAATGTGGAGCTATAACGCTAGCCAGTGTTGTCGACCCAGCTCCCCGAGCTGTGCAGGACAGTGAGGTAAAAGAGACAGCATCCACTAATCTCCTATTAGCAACATCGACTAACAATCCATAAGCACATAGAAAATCTGCTCCTGAAATTGGGCCGGAACATGCAGCTATCACAGTCCCCAAGTCCCACTGAAAGTTGTGTCCGTGTAAGCACATTGTCAGTGTCCGCTTGCCAAATGTCCTGATGGTTGATCCGTTGGTGGCCATGAGCTCAGGACTGCTGCGTCCTGCCACCCTGTCTGCGCTGACCAGCAGGACGAGGCTCTTCTGGGAGCCGGAGTCCACCAAAAACCATCTCCCCGAACATGTGTCCGTGACATAAAGCAGTCTGTTCCTGTCACCATTGGTTGCAGCTGCCACTGAATTCCTAAGGTGCCGTCTTCCCGGCTTGTTGAATTGGCATGGCAACAGGTAGCGCTGGGTATTTGAGCCGAAATGGCGATGATAAAAAAGATCGCTCCGTTCCTTCGTCTTCTGGCGTCCGTCCAGGCTACCACGAATGGCTCCTCAACCTCGCTGGAGTCCCTCATGGATGCCGGTGCCACTGTCTGCACGCTGAGAGTTCTGGTTGCTAAAATGATACAGTCCACTTCCTGCTGCAGGGCGCAGTAGTCCTTAGCAACCAGCTGCGGCGAGTTGGCCAGGATCGCCCTCGCTGTAGCCGGTAAGTCCCTGAGGGACAAGTAGGGGAACAGGAAAGATTTTTCATCCTTCCCCCTCAGCGCCAACATGCTCTCCATGAGCTCCACTGCTGATTTTTCCCCTAACTCCAAACACATTAGGAGTCTCTCTGCCCTCTCACTGTCAGAAAGGGTATAACGCTGGAGAAGCATCCTCTTGAGCGATTCATATTTTCCTTGGGCCGGTGGCTCCTGGAACAGGCTCGTCACCTGTTGCGTGGCACGCGCCACCAGCGCAGTGACCATGTAGTAATACCTGGTATTGCCCATTGTTATCCCACGGAGTGCAAACTGGGCTTCTATGTGCAAAAACCACGCGGTTGGGTTGTGAAGACAGAAGCCTGGGAGGTCGACTGAGACCACACACGTGGCACTGGTGCTCTCCCTCCAGGCAGTCTCTGGGGTGGTGCTTGGCTCGCTTTCCATGGCACGTCTTCGGGTCACCAGTGTGGAGAAAGGAGGCAGGCGAGGCAACGAGGTGGATGACACAGTAACTTTATTCCTTTTTCAACATATTTTATAGCAAAAGAGATTCCTGGGTCTCTGTGCATTCCTCTTTTATATCTTTATTTCTATGCATTGAGACCCGGGACTTCCGACCATAACGCATTGTTGTTTGAACAAAGAACTGTGTGGCGCATTAACATAACATAACGCCAGCACCGCTTCAACAGCCTACTTCTCCCAGCAGTTCCAGCATTTACTCCTCTCTCCGGGGGGCGTATAGTCCATACTGTTGCATCTGATACCCCCCAGTGACACCTCCTCTTTTGGTCCCTTGTTCCCTGGGTGGAGAAGTCCAACACCATGCCCCAACAGTATTGTAATTTTCTGAGACACACTAATATTGACAGGTCTCTCTTGAAAATGAGACCTTGTGTCTCAATGAGACTACCTGTATAAACAAAGGTTGATAAAAAAAATAATTAAATAACTAAATAATAATTAAATAATTAAACTACTCATGTAATTCACTCAATTACTGCAGTTAACATGTTACCAGCAGAAATGATACAGCTCAGCATCAGCAACCATCATCCAAGAGAGATTACACAGGGTTACAAAAATAATTCTTTTGTAAGTTGTCTGTGTTTTTTCAACCGATTTAAGACAATTTTGTACTGCTGAATCCAAAAATGACATCCGTTTCTCTCGGTCAGGTGCTAAGTAAAAACCTGTACGCTGGCGTATGTGGAATCCGTTACAGGTAAGTTTTGGGTAAGTTAAGAGCACGCTGAAGCCTGCTGGTATATGGCATTGTACGCCAAGCTTCTCTGACAATTTTGAGCATGCTGAAAATTTTCTGACATATCAAGCATATAGCTAAAACGTCCCCCATATGCGGGCCATAAGTTGACGGTGTTATGCATTCATTCACACACGTTACTTATAAGCAACTCATAAGTTGCTTGTTGTAGAATATGACATAGACCCTGATAATAATTTACTTAGCTCCATCAATAATGACTGTAATTACTACACAGATGAACAGTTTAACACAATGGTCACATCTGATTTCAATATTTCTATGATCCACTTCAACAGCAGAAGTCTCTATGCCAACTTTAATAACATTAAAGATTATTTACATCAGTTTAAAGAGCCCTTCAATAATGTGGCAATATCAGAGACGTGGCTCAGTGAAGAGAAAGGAGTGGATTTTACCATGGATGGCTATGAATTAAATTATATAAATAGAAAAGTGAAAAAAGGAGGAGGAGTTGCAATTTATGTTGACAAGAGCTTGAAATACAAGGTTGTTGAAAATCTGTCAGTAACTGTGGATGATTTATTTGAATGTATTACAATAGAAATCTGTCTGGACAATGTGAAGAATGTAGTAGTGAGCTGTGTATATAGAACACCTGGATCAAACATTGACTTATTTAAGGGCTGGATGGAAAAAATGTACACAAAACTAACTCATAAAGTTATGTTCATCTGTGGGGATTTCAACATAGATCTGATGAACTCAAAACAACATAGTTTGACAGAAGAATTTATCAACACAATGTACAGTATGGGCTTACATCCAACAATTACCGGACCTAGCAGAATCACGTCACACAGTGCCACACTAATAGATAACATATTCACAAACATTATGGAAAATAATATCAGGAGTGGGCTTTTATTGAATGATATCAGTGACCACCTGCCGATTTTTGTTGTCTATCAATGTGATTATAGGAAGAAAAAGTATACCAAAAATATTAAATATAAAAGAATAAGAACCGAAGAATCACTGCATTTACTGACAAAGGAATTATTAATACAAGATTGGAAGATAGTTTATGATGAAATTACATAAATAGAGCATATGATAATTTTTTACAAATATTTCAATCATTGCTCAATAAAAACTGTCCTATAAAACAATACAATGACATACAACAAAAAAAATATTCCTTGGGTCACCAAGGGGTTAATAAATGCATGTAAAAAGAAGAATACATTATATAAACAATTCATTAAATGCAGAACTGTGGAAGCTGAGATCAAATATAAAAGATACAAAAATAAGCTTACTACTATAATGAGGACCTGTAAGAAAGAATATTACAACAGAATACTAGAGGATAACAAAAATAACATAAAAGGAAAATGGCAAGTACTCAATGGGATTATTAGTAATCGTCCTAAGAATGCAAATTATCCAGAATATTTTATCGAAAATGGCAATTTGATAAATAATATGGAAGATGTGGTCAGTGGTTTCAATAAATTTTTTGTAAACGTTTGTCCTGAATTAGCAAAATCAATAGTGACACCAGAAACAAACTACAGTGGTTCTGTGAATGAAACAGAAGATAGAAATCCAAACACAATCTTTTTGGGTGCAGTTACTGAAAAGGAAATTATCCAGACTGTGAGTAAATTTAAGAACAAAAAATCAACGGACTGGAATGAAATTGACATGACAATAGTGAAAAAAGTAATTGAGGGAATTGTTTAGCCACTCACCCACATCTGTAACCTGTCATTTCAAACTGGTACATTTCCAGACAAAATGAAAATAGCAAAAGTATTACCTCTATACAAAACAGGAGACAGTCATTGTTTCACAAATTACAGGCCAGTCTCTTTACTCTCACAATTCTCCAAAATACTTGAAAAAATCTTCACTAAGAGACTGGATGATTTCACTGAAAAACACAACCTCCTTACAGATAGCCAGTATGGTTTTAGAGCAGATAAATCTACATCTTTGGCACTGATCGAACTTATAGAAGAAATTACTAGTTGTATAGATAAAAAAAAAAGGTTGCTGTAGGAGTATTTATAGATTTAAAGAAAGCTTTTGACACCATTGACCACAGAATACTACTAAGGAAACTGGAAAGGTATGGGATAAGAGGGGTCGGACTGAGTTGGATGGAAAGTTATTTAAGTAACAGACAACAATTTGTACAAATTGGAGAGCACAAATCACCCTTCATGGACATCACTGGTGGTGTGCCCCAGGGGTCAGTTTTGGGACCCAAACTCTTTATTTTGTATATAAATGACATATGCCAAGTATCAAAAATTCTGAAATTTATTTTGTTTGCAGATGACACAAATATCCTTTGCACTGGTGAGAATTTGCAGCAGGTTTTAGAGGTGGTCACAACTGAAATGGAAAAATTAACGCAGTGGTTCAACAAAAATAAATTATCTCTAAATCTAAAAAAAACAAAGATTATGCTGTTTGGAAATTATAAAATAAATCATGAAATAATGGTAACGATAGATGATACCAGAATAGAAACAGTACAGGAAAATAAGTTCCTGGGGGTGACGCTAGACAATAAAATCTGCTGGAAACCTCACATCAGTCACATCCGGGCCAAATTAGCAAAATGTATAGGCATACTGGGGAAGACAAGACACTTCTTGGACTATAAATCATTGGTCTTATTGTACAATTCACTGTTTTTACCTTATCTTAACTACTGTGTAGAAGTCTGGGGAAACACCTACAAGACCAACCTACAGTCAATATGCACATTACAAAAAAGAGCTATAAGGATAATAAACAATGCAGGATATAGAGAGCATACCAATGCGTTGTTCTTAAAGTCACATGTCATAAAGTTCATCGATTTAGTTAAATTTAAGACAGCACAAGTAATGTACAGGGCAATTAATAATCAACTACCAACTAATATACAAAAAATATTTAAAAAAAGAGACAATGATCATAATTTGAGGGGAGACTTAAACTTTACAAAACCCAAGATACGTACTACCAAGAAAAGTATGTGCATATCTGTCTGTGGGGTGGATTTGTGGAACAGTCTGGAGCCAGAACTGAAACTATGTACAAACAGAAATCAATTCAAAAAGAGGTATAAGCACCATTTGCTGAAAGGGTATATGTTAGAAGGGTAGTAGTTACATGTACGATTCATTATGTTCACTCTGGGATATTATGGGACACTATGGAATGGTGGGTGGGACAGCACTGTGTATATCTGTGTTGTTTGAGGCTGGTTTTGATGTATGGACATCATTGTATGTTAGAATGGATGGGTGTTAATGTTGATTTGTAAAAAATACAGTAAATTGTTTACTTGGGGTCTTAAAGGTGGTAATTTGTATAAAATTCACATGGGTGTATCTATGGAAAAGAGGAGATGGAATTAATAAGTGTTCACTTCTTCCTTCTCCCTTTCGAACAGTGTATAATGTTACTTTATTGCATTTGCCATTTGCTTGTATTTGTTATATTTTTGTGTTCGAAATAAACTATCTATCTATCTATCTATCTATCTATCTATCTATCTATCTATCTATCTATCTATCAGTTACTCATAAGTCAAAATATGTCAAGATAAATGTCTAGTGTACCCAAAACTTATTTCTAACATATGAACTTAAGTGAAACTTACTGAATAGGTTTCTAACTTACAGCTACCCTATAATGGTGCATTTGCAGTGTTGGCTCACAGAAGGAGCCAGATAAACTGGTCTTGTTCTTCTATTCAGACAAAGTAAAGATATGTTTCCTACCTTGACATGTTTCGACTTTAACAGTCTCTGTGTTGACTGGGTGACACCTTTACTAATTAAGAGCTAACTTGATCCACCTGCTCTCTGTTCTGATTAAGCTCAACTGGTGCCTGCAGCACATACTCATACACAGAGAGCTACACACGTACTTGTTCATATAACGGGACCTGTCGGGGACTGTTCGAGCCAACTTAAAAGCTACAGGATATTATGAAGATCCAAATTGCTGTTTAGCCCTCCTTGTCATGTTTTTACCTTTGACTACAGTCTGTGCCATCAGTCATCCAGTACTGTTCTGATTAGAGTTGCCAACTGTCCTGTTTTAGCCAGGATGTCCCGTTTATTGGGCTAAATATGTTTGTCCCAAGCGGGATGTGCATTGTCCCTTTAATTTAAGGCCGCCTTAATGAATGGGATAGGCTGGGCTGAAGCCCAGGAACCTATGAAGATCAGAGCCTTTCATAAGCCAATGAAAAAGATCACATTTTCATTAATTGGTCAGATTCTATGTCCATCACTTCATATTTATGTGTGGCTGTTGATTGGTCTAATTTACCAGTGCCTCACATGGGTACCACCAGTGCTGTATAGATATGACAGTTGTGACACTCTTTGATCTCGCCTCTGCCCGGTCACGTGGTTCATGGAGCTCCAAACAGTTCCAAACAACGGCCTTTCTATAATGGTGTGTAAATGGCAGCTGCGACTATCTGCGGTATTAACAGCATTTTTTAGCCATATTAGGTGAATATTCAGAATACCTATCGGTAGATCCATTGTTTAAACTTATAATGAACAGATTTAAATGGATTATGATATAAAGAGCAGCTTTAAAAAGACAGTCAGAGTATGTTTTGGAGGGAAGGAGAACTGATGAAAGCTGCAGTGTAAATCTCACTGCCTAGCTGTGCAGCCTTATCTTATATTATGGCTTCAGGGGACCGATTACTGGATTATCTACTTTTGAATATAATGGGTTCTTTTGCAAGATTAGACAGAATTATCTGAATTGAAAGAGTAAAAAACACTGCTGTCAGTAAGTTTAATTAATTTATCTACAGTAAATCAGCGGTGCACTTTACTCCTGTACAGTTAACCTTTCAAGTTAGGAAAGATTTTCTGTGTGTGAATGTAAATATGACACATTAGTGCCTCTCAGTAAACTTGAAAATTGGGGAAGTTTTTTTTAATCATTCAAAAAAACAAAACAAAACACTTTAATATCTTCAATATTATTTAGAGGTACAAGGAAATATGTCAAGTCTTTTGTATTCAATTTTGATTGTAGATTTTGAAATTAAAATGCAAACCATGATATTCTATTTACTGAGATATACTAGTACATGTGTAGATAAATTACACTGTACTCTGAAAACTAGTGACTAAGCAGGATAGAAAATACTAAACAAAAGAGGCCTTTGCAACACAATGCAGTCAAGGTGCAACAATGTTATATGAAAATATTCAGTGTAACACAAATGTCATGAAATTGTATTTTTTTTAATAAAAATTAATAAAAAATGCAAAGACCTGCTCTCATTTTCTCATTTTTCACTCTGAACTTCTGCCTGACAAATTACTGTCAACTAATACTAGTGAGCAGCATGTTGGCACCATTGCCTCCTCTTCCAGGTGGGACTGGGGTTACATGATTGAATTTATTAAATAGATAATAACAGCACCAGTGATTCAAATAAAACCAAGCCTTTTTTCTATTTTTTTTTATTCATCTATGTTGTAACATCACATAATTGTGGAAAATGAATATTTTCCTTAAATGTTAGAGAAGGGTTTGACTTCGTAAATTGTATTTCAATGCCAAAAACAATGAAATCCTAAAATGTTCACAGATTAAGTTCTCAGCATGATTTTCTGTGCAGCTTATGAACACACAAATCAAGCTGAGAAAGTGATCCAGATGTTTGGGTTCCCAGCAGACAGAAAGGAAGAAAAATGTCTGAGACAAGTTAGCAGAAACAGCATTACTTTAATGAAAGAGTACAACAGAAAACTTTATGCAGTACCTTTGTTTCCACAAAGTGTTTCCATCTCCAAGCTCAAGCTTTTATGATGGCACATACATTGTGATTTGTTATGTTGAAGTAAAACAATGATATTAATGAGGAAATTAAACTGAATCAATGTGCAGGCCCATTCTAAGAGGGAGCAATTCACAAGAACCAAAACTGACAAACCCAGAATGAGGACTGCTGCTGTCCCCCCAAACACAAGACCAGGAAGAGTCCAACAGTAACCATGGTTACATGGACATGAATAAACCCGTTATGATTGGATTTCTGGAGTTATCTGATTATTCAAGTGGCCATGTAACTATGTTCATTAACTCAAGTGGTTAACCTGTTGTGTCTAAAGAACAGGAGATGAAGGCCTCTCTCTGCTGAACACTGAACTCCCTTTATTGAACTGAACAGCACAAC
Organism: Pholidichthys leucotaenia; assembly: GCA_020510985.1. Classification (NCBI taxonomy): domain Eukaryota; kingdom Metazoa; phylum Chordata; class Actinopteri; order Cichliformes; family Pholidichthyidae; genus Pholidichthys; species Pholidichthys leucotaenia. The sequence continues at coordinate 483,673,370 of CM035837.1, forward strand.
ATATATCCCAGCCGTCATCAACCCCCAGCCCCCAGCTGAGCTACGGCAAGCCCCGAGGCACAATTCACATATGTAACCCCCCCACAAATTTCCAGACCGCCCCCATTTCAGTGAACCAATGAATATAAAACTCACCATCCAGCCTTTTTTTTTAATATATATACATGCATAACTATAAGCAGGTGAACTACACAGGCATCTGGATAGACTGCCACAACACCCCGCCTTGTTGGAGTGGATTATTCTGCCGCTAGTCCCAATAGGTGTCAAATATAGCAGTCTCAATCGTTCCACTGGCAGGAGCAATTCACGCCAGAGCATGAGAGCTGCCGGGGAACAGTCTGTCGTGGCATGGACAGTCGCTCTGTAGTGCAGCAGCGTGCTTTGTAGGGTGTCCAGGAATGTAAATCCATCCACCAAATGCGCTCTCAGTCCATTCTTGAACGTTTTGTTAAACCGCTTAACACCTCCGTTGGTTTGAAAGTGATAGAATGCCGTCTTAACATGTTCCACACCCCTACTACTCAGGAACTCCTCAAATGCGCCGGAGGTGAACTGCTGGCCGTTGTCCATCGTAACCGTGCCCGGTGTCCCCCACCTAGCAAACAGGGATGACAGGAAACTCGTTACCACGTCCATCGTGACCGAGTTTGTTGGCAACACCTCTGGCCACTTCGAGAACATGTCATAGGCCACAAGCAGGAACCAGCTATTCGAGGGTGCTGCGTGCAGCTCGCCACAGATATCCAGCTCAACGTGTCTCCATGGTCCTTCCGGATACGCCACCAGTTGCGGGGGCGGGGTGTCGGCCAGTCTTGCTGCTCTCCAAACATGGCATGCAGTGTTTCACCATGGCCTGGATGTCCTTATCAATGCCCGGCCACCAGACGGAGTCCCTACTGCATTGCTTCACTTTGAACACACCCAGATGACCCTTGTGCAGCATCGTCAGGACATGTGCCCTCAGGGACGACGGGATCAGGGCGCAGTGTCCTCTTGCCACACACACCACATTCCAGGAGCTCAGTTCAACCTTAACTCGATGGTAAGGTGCTTCCTTGCCCTGCACCTTTGCTGGCCAACCCTCCCTAATCACCAAGCACAGCTGTGTCAGTACTGGGTCCCGTTCCGACTCCGCCCGGAGTTCCCGAGGAGACACCATATTCTGGAGGGTTCCGTGCAGCATATGGATTAGTTCCACCTCTGTAGGGTCGTCATCACCGTTGTCAGGTAGCAAGGAATTGACCATGGCAAAGGACAGGAGGTCCGCCAAGATGTTATCCTTGCCTGGGGTGAACTAGGTGGTGAAATTATAGGCTCTCAGCTATTTGGACAACCTGTGGATCCTCAGGGGCCTGTGCCTCAACCCTGACGTCTCCAGCAAGGTTGTAAGTGCCCGGTGGTCCATCCACAGGGTGAAATGGTGCCCATAGAGGTAAATGTGCCACCTCTCACGCGCCCATATGCAGGCAAGCACCTCCCTCTCATCCACAACGTATTTTTGCTCCGCAGCTGAGAGGGACCTTGATGAGAACCCCACTGGGCGCTCCATGCCACCCTGCACCTGGGACATAACCGCCCCCAGCGCTGAACCAGACACATCGCAGGTCACAATAGTCATCTGGCTTGGGTCAAAATGAGCCAACACCGGTGGGGAGGGGAGTTGTTGTTTCAACTTGGCAACTGCCGCCGAGCAGGCTGGAGTCAACTCCCATGGTGCACCCTGTTTCAACAAGGCCCGGAGGGGCTCAATCATCTCTGAGTAGTGGGGAATGAATCGTCCATAGAAGTTGACCATACCCAGAAACAACGAGATCTGTGCGGGTGTGAAAGGGTCCGGAATGCGCAGGACCACCTCCACGTTCGACTGTAGAGGTTGGAGCCCCTCTCCAGTCAGCTGGAACCCCACAAACTCTATGGCGTCCGCCGCGAAGATGCACTTCTCGTCCTTCAGGGTGACTCCGTGTTCCTGAAGTGTCGCCAGGACCCTCTCCAGCCTCTCATCATGCTCCTCCCACGACTCACCATGCACCACAATATCGTCTAAATATGCCACCATGCCCCTGAAACCAGCCAGAATCATTGCCATGATCTCCTGGAAACAACTGGGTGCAAAGCTCAGGCCGAACGGCATTCATGTGTATCTAAAAAAACCCATATGGGTCACAAATGCTGTCAGGTCCTTGCTGGCAGGGTGGAGGGGCACCTGCAAATAACCCTGGCGGAGGTCTAACTTTGTGAATACTTGTGACCCACTGAATGTCGCCGTGAGCTCTTCCATGGTCGGGAGAGGGTACCTGTCCGACTGGAGGTCTATGCACAGCCTGATGCCTCCCCCTTTTTTCTTGTCCACCACTAAGTTGGATATCCAGGACGAAACATCCACCTTTGGGATGATGCCGGCCTCCAGCAGTTTATAAAGTTCTGCCATGACATCATCCTGCAGCACAAGGGGAAGTCGCCGCAGCGGCTGGATCTTTGGTGTCACGCTCATGTCAATGAGTGGGTGGTGGTGGAGAGCTCTGATACATCCTAGACCCCTAAACAATGCTGGCCAGCGGAGGTGCCAATCGGGATACACTGTTAGCACAGTTGCGCCCTCTGGGTCCTTTATGGAAAATCGTAGCATCCCTAGCAGGTCGATTCCCAACAGGTCCACACCCTGACGTGCCACCTGGAAAGTGAAACTGGACACAGTCTTCAACCCACACGTCACTGAAAAATCTGTCGCTCCCACCATTTCGATCTCTGCATGTCCATACCCATACTCAACTGAAACTTACATCCCCCCCCCTTTTTTTTGTCAGGTCAGGCATTGGCTTGCTTGCTACTGAATAACCATGAAAATTGGTACTACCTGTCTCACGGGTCAGGCCGTCGGTGACTCAGCCGGCATCCCCGCCCTTCCAAGGGCATGGAGGGTGAAACAGGGCATCCTGGCAGAACTAAAAACAATATCTGCCACAGGTCTGTGGTGGACCACTCCCAGTTACACGGAGTGAGACTGAACATCCTGGCAGATAAACACATCTGTCGCAAGGTCTGTGGTGGACTGTGCCAGTCAGTGCATTGTGACATGCACTACACAAAGAGCAGAGATAAACAAACCCATCATCTGGTCAGTCACTGCAACAGATACTGGAGTCAGTTTGTCTTGGCTTGTCCCTGCCACTGATAATACCTTTATCTGCCAAGAATGTGCTGCTAGTCCAGCAAAAGCTAGCAGTACTCAAACACTTTGCAATCAGTTTCATGAAATGGTCAATCAGAAAGCAACTCATACTGGCTCGGACCAGTGCCCAACACAGAAGTTCTGTCCCGCGCCGGCCTTCCCTCCATGTTCACTCTACTCAGACAGCGCAGGCTCCGCTGGCTAGGCCACGTTCACCGTATGGAGGATGGCAGAATCCCCAAAGACGTCCTCTATGGAGAACTGGCAACTGGCAAGAGAGACGTTGGCCACCCACAGCTGCGTTTTAGAGACGTCTGCAAGAGAGACATGAAGGCCCTGGAGATCAACACAGAGCGCTGGGAGGACCTTGCAACGGACCGCTCCAAATGGAGAGGCACCCTGACCAGACAGCTCAAGGCGGGTGAAGAGAGACTGACTGCTGCTGCAGATGAAAAAAGGACCTGCAGGAAGAACCGCCACAGACCCAGCAGCACGGAGACCACCCACAAGTGCGACCTGTGTGACAGGGACTGCCATTCACGCATCGGCCTGTTCAGCCACAGGCGGTGCTGTTCCAGCAGAGTAGACGTTAAGGATTCTCTTCCATGGTCATCATAGACCGACGGAGGCCGACGACATCTGGTCAGTCACTGCAACAGATACTGGAGTCAGTTTGTCTTGGCTTGTCCCTGCCACTGATAATACCTTTATCTGCCAAGAATGTGCTGCTAGTCCAGCAAAAGCTAGCAGTACTCAAACACTTTGCAATCAGTTTCATGAAATGGTCAATCAGAAAGCAACTCATACTGGCTCGGACATCGCCAGGGCTTACAAGGTCCGCACTGATCTGTTTACACTCCAACAGGCAGCGAAAAGTAAGCTAGGAGCAGGAAGACAAAAGAAGAGGAAAACAGCAACCTTGTGTGTAGCAGAATGGAATGTACGCACTCTGTTGGACAGAACAACATCACAGCGCCTAGAAAGACAGACTGCGCTTGTGGCCCTGGAAATGAACAGGTACAATGTAGACATAGCTGCACTTAGTGAAACAAGATTGCCTGGATATGACAGCTTGGAAGACCATGGGTACATCTTCTTTTGGAGTGGGAGATCAACTCAAGAAAGGAGAGAAGCAGGAGTGGGCTTTGCAGTTAGAAAGAAGATAGTAGCTTGATGAGGAACCGGTGCCAATCAACGACAGGATAATGACTATGAGACTCCCACTACAGTGGAAGATGTATGCCACACTCATCAGTGTATATGCCCCAACAATGACCAACACAGAGGAGGTGAAGGAAGAGTTCTACAGTGATTTATGTGAGACTATCAGGCATGTACCGACTGATAACAGGCTGATACTCGTTGGAGATTTTAATGCCAGAATTGGTTCGGACACTGAGAAATGGAAAGGAGTGCTAGGCAGTCATGGAGTAGGCAAGTGCAATGCTTATGGAGAACTCCTATTTGCACTATGTTCAGAGTACAACCTTGTGATAACCAACACTCTATTTAAGAACAAGGACACACACAAGAAGACATGGATGCACCCAAGATCCAAGCACTGACACTTATTAGACTACATCATAGTCAGGCAGAGAGACATAAGGGATGTATTGGACACCAGAGCAATGAGAGGCGCGGACTGTGGTACTGATCATGTTATGCTGAGATCTAGATTAAGGATTTGGAGACGAAAACAGCACTGCAGGACGGGAGCAAAGCCGCCACGGAAGCTAAACACTAGTGCACTGAAAGGCCAAAAGAAGCAGGAAGAACTTACAGACGTGGACAAAATTGTTGGTACCCCCCTGTTAATGAAAGAAAAACCCACAATATTCACAGAAATAACTTGAATCTGACAAAAGTGGTAATAAATAAAAATTCTATGAAAATTAACCAATGAAAATCAGACACTGCTTTTGAATTGTGGTTCAACAGAATTATTTTAAAAAACAAACTCATGAAACAGGCCTGGACAAAAATGATGGTAACCCTAGGAAAGATTGAAAATAATGTGACCATAGGGACATGTTCAACCAAGATGTGTCCTCTAATTAACATCACAGATGTCTACAAACTTGTAATCAGTCAGTCGGCCTATTTAAAGGGTGACAAGTAGTTACTGTGCTGCTTGGTAACATGGTGTGTATCACATTAAACATGGACCAGAGGGAGCAAAGGAGAGAGTTGTCTCAGGAGATTAGAAAGAAAATTATAAACAAGCATGTTAAAGGTAAAGGCTATAAGACCATCTCCAAGCAGCCTGATGTTCCTGTGACTACAGTTGCACATATTATTCAGAAATTTAAGATCCACAGGACTGTAGCCAACCTCTCTGGACGTGGCCACAGGAGGAGACAGATAATACGAATGGTAACAAAAGAACCCAGAACAACCTCTAAACACATTCAAGGTGAACTCCAAGGTCAAGGTACATCAGTGTAAGATCGCACCATCCGTCGTTGTTTGAGCCAAAGTGGACTTCATGGGAGACGACCAAGGAGGACACCACTGTTGAAAACAAATCATAAAAAAGCCAGACTGGAATTTTCCACACTGCATGTTGACAAGCCACAAAGCTTTCTGCGATGCCCAGAAAGTACCTCAAGACTGGAAGGATGCAAGCATTGTGCCTTTGTTCAAGAAAGGTGACAGGAAAGATTGTGGAAATTACCGAGGTATGTCACTGCTAGCCACTGTTGGTAAGATTCTCTCACGTGTACTACGGAACAGACTCAATGAACACATCTCGCAGAATGTACTACCAGAAACCCAGTGCAGCTTTAGAAGTGGAAGAAGCACAATGGACATGATTTTCTACTTGGAACAGGTTCAAGAAAAGTGTATCGAACAGAACATGCTGCTTTATGTAGTCTTCATAGACTTCAGTAAAGTCTTTGATACTATTTCGCGACAAGGACTTTGACAGGTACTCAAGAAATATGGCTGTACAGAGACGTTTGTCAGCCTGATCGAAGCACTCCATACAGGTATGCAAGCAAACATGGCAATGAGTGGTTCAGTATCTAAAAACTTTTCAATAAGCAACCGGGTGAAGCAAGGGTGTGGGCTGGCGCCTACAATCTTCTCGCTATATCTGGCAGCCATGCTTGAGGTGGCCTTCAAAGACACTTCAGAAGGAGTATACATTCAAACAAGGAAATAAGCAGACTTGTTCAATGTGGCACAGTTTAAAGCCAAGAGTAAGACATCGATAAAGGTAGTAAGAGAAATGCTGTTTGCCACCGACAGTGCTCTAGTTGCACACAATATGGAAGATATGCAATCTTTAGTGGAGAAATTTGCAAGAGCAGCTAGCCAATTCAGCCTCAAAATCAACATCAAGAAGACAGAGTGCCTTTATCAACCACCAAAGTTCCAGTTATCAACATCACTAGCAGAAGAGATCAGCATTGGTACAGAGCCACTAGTCAAGCGCAAGACTTCCAACTATCTAGGGAGTACTGTTTCAGAGAATGCTAGGCTGGAGGATGAACTATCTCTCAGAATGGGAAGAGTGAGCGCTGTGTTTGGAAACTTGAGGGAGAGACTGTGGAACAATCGACATGTGTCTATCTGTGTGAAACGCAAAGTGTACAGAACGACAGTACTGGCCACTCTATTGTACGGTGCTGAAACTTGGACTGTCTACAGAGTGCAGGTGAAGAAACTCCACGCATACATGATGAGATATCTTCGAGCCATAATGAACATCTCATGGAAAGACAGGATAACCAACACAGAAGTGTTGAAACGAGCTGGTCTACCATCAATGGAGGACATGCTAATACAGATGAACCTGAGATGGCTCGGACATGTTGAGAGGATGGACCACCAGCGTCTCCCTTGGCAGTTACTCTACTCACAGTTATGCGAGGGAAAACACAATCAGGGTAGACCAAGGCTCAGATTTAAAGACACTGTAAAAAGAAACTTGAAGAAGCTGGATATAGACAGGAGCTCCTGGCAGCGGAAGGCTAAGGACAGAGCTGTGCAGAGGAATCTGATCAGACCTAAATGAAACAGTCATTGTTGCCCACGACTGACTGCTATGATGATGATGATGATGTCCATACCCGAACATCTTCACTGCACCCGCGCTGATGGTCTTTTTGGGGAACAGTCTCCTCAGTGTGGTCATGCATAGGATAGACTTACCAGGCCCCGGGTCCTCCATAAGGGGCATGTCGACCCTGTCGAGCTGAAGCACATATCATTTTAGCGGCCCCTTTCCCATATGTGCCACACACACAAGTCCCTTGTCACTGGGCTCCGCCATTACTGAACCAGGAGTTACAGGATGGGCCCTGTTACACGCCTTTATCCACCATTTCTTCTTAGCCCGCTCTCGAGGCCTAGTTAGCGTGCTGACCGTCACTCTCGGTGGGAAACCGTGACTAGCCAGCCCCTCGCTAGCCGACGCTGTTAGCTTCTGTAGGGCCGTGGACTCCCTCTGTCTGACCACACGTTCCAGCGAGAGGGTCTCCCATGTTAGCCTTAGCTTGTTTCTCAGCCACACGTCGTTGGTGCTGTGGGCTAGCTTATCTCTCACTAGCTCTTCCTCGATAGGTCCGAAAGCGCACTCCCTCGCCAAGCTGCGTAGTTCCATTATAAATGACTGTATGGACTCACCCGTTCTCTGTTGGCGGTCAAAAAATTTGTATCTCCGCTCAGTGACGGTGGAATGGTCACCGAAGGTACTGTCCATTAATACCAGCCCGTCTTCCAGCGAACCGTCACCACACAGTCCAAAAAAAATCTGCTGCCCTTCGTCGCCGAGGTAGTGGACTAACAAGCTCCTACGTCTCTCCTTGCTGGTGCTACTAAGTCCGGCCATTGTCACATACACTTCAAACATGCTTTTCCAGCGGGCCCAGGGTATAGCCGGTGTGCCCTGGCACTGCAGGAATGGAGGTGGCTCTCTGACGCACGCGCCAATTTTTCCTCGTTGCCAAATGTTGAGTCTAAAGAATAGGAGACGTAGGCCTCTCTCTGCTGAACACTGAACTCCCTTTATTGAACTGAACAGCACAATATATATCCCAGCTGTAGCCTGCCTGATATCATCAACCCCCAACCCCCGGCTGAGCTATTGGCAAGCCCCGAGATACAATTCCAATATGTAACATAACCTTCCAATAATCCATTTAATTTAGTTTAGTGTCAGAGTCATCTAATTATTTCTACACAATATTGTGTTCCATTGTACTCTGACAGCTTAACCATCATCAAACCACAACTCCTTCATCATTCCACTGTTCCAGCTGCCCCACAAACCCACTTTACTGTGCAATTCTTTATGAACAGCAGTAAATACTGTGAAACAGTGGAGGAAAACATTTGCAATGTGAGAGTGAAGTACAGGTAGATTTGGGATCTGTCCCAATTCTCATTTGTTCCTCCAATCCCTCATACCCTGTGGGCCTTTAGGGCTGAAAATGACCCATGTAAACTGGGACATCCCTTCAGGCTGCACTATGTCATTAAGAGTTGCTGATGGACTGAACTTAAATGGACACTACCTGTTTTCACCAGAAAAAAAGAAGCCAAAGAATAGAAATCTGATGAGGAAAAAAGTCTCATCTTAATAAGAAAAATGTCTCAAACTTACATGAACAATTTTAATCAGTAAAAAAGTCAGAAATTTACTAGAAAGAAAGCTGTAAATTCACTGAGAAAAATTGGGATGCCCTGGCGGACAGATTTTGGCCCGCGGCCACATGTTTAACACCCCTGGACCAGCCCATTAAAAATACATATGCTATCCACACCAAACACCATAATGATAACTATAAAACTATAGTTTTAAAAATCATTCTCCCCCCTCATCAGTCAACGATATCACTCTAACAGCAGAGCCATGAGCTGCACACTTCACACCTGCTGCAGGATGACAGCGTTTATGCCACTGCTACAGTCAGGAATCTGAAAGGATTTTTTAACTGGACCAGTACCTTGGGCAGAGAAAAAAATAAAAAGAAGAAAAGCAAGAAGAGTGTGGAATTATTCTCCTGATTTTCCTCTCAGTTCCAGACTATGAACTTCCACAGGTAGGATGAAGTGAGCACACAGCGCAAAGTGGAATCACTTTGCAAATAATTAACAATAAGATAATAATAATAACGTTAGGCCATAGGCTATCATATTGTTGTTGATATTTTTTCCCCCTCAGCCTTTAATTCTTCTGCTCTACCTTTGTTTGGTGTATTTTAGGAATTTTTCTCGAGGAGATGATGAGTTAAACAGTCGGAGGTCAAGGGGGCAGTGTGGAGCAATTTGGGTTTGTAGATCCCAGCCCCCGACCAACAGTGATGTGTGTGGAGTTTGCATGTTCTCCCCGTGTCTGCGTGGGTTTATTCCGGGATTTCTCTGGTTTCCTCCCAGATGCCAAAAACATGCAAGTTGGCATCAAAACTGGGGATTCTAAATTGTTCTTTGGTATGACTGTGAGAGTGAATGGTTGTCTGTCTCTCTGTGTTGACCCTGCCGAGACACTGTCACAATAAGAGCCCGAAGGCCTAATGGTAACCCAGAGTAGAGAACGGAGAACTACCGGACCACCTGAGAGCGGATAGAGTCAGCACTCGGATCGTAACAGGGATGGGTTTTTTTTCCCCTTAATAATAAACACCTTCATTTAAAAACTGCATTTTGTGTTTACTTGTGTTATCTATGTCTAATATTTACATTTGTTTGACTGGCAATCTGTCCAGGGTGGACCCTGCCTCTCGCCCAGAGATGCTAGGATAGGCTCCAGCCCCCCCGCGACCCGAAAAGGATTAAGCGGAAGAAGATGGATGGATGGATGGATGTGTGGCAGCTCACCAGGCAGAGGTTTCATGAGGCAGTTCAGCTGAGCTGCTGGTGCTTGTTTGCTCAGTGCTGCAGAGCGCCGGTTTCCCTGATCCTTGGGTGACCACAGAGACACGACTGGTGAGGTTTGTTTTATTTAAGTTAATTTGGGAATTGGTAATGTAACGTGAAGAAAAGTGTGCAATTTCAGTTTATACAGTAGTGTGAAAAAGTGTTTACCCCCTTTGTGATTTCTCATTTTTTTGCATGTTTGTCACACTTAAATGTTTCAGATCATCATTCATTCATTCATTCATTCATTCATCTTCTTCTGCTTAATCCTTTTCGGGTCGCGGTGGGGCTGGAGCCTATCCCAGCATCTTTGGGCGAGAGGCAGGGTCCACCCTGGACAGATCGCCAGTCAAACAAACGTAAATATTAGACATAGATAACACAAGTAAACACAAAATGCAGTTTTTAAATGAAGGTGTTTATTATTAAGGGGAAAAAAATCCATACCTGTTACGATCCGAGTGCTGACTCTGTCCGCGCTCAGGTGGTCCGGTAGTTCTCCGTTCTCTACTCTGGGTTACCATTAGGCCTTCAGGCTCTTATTGTGACAGCGTCTCGGCAGGGCTTCCGGCTGTCAGAGCTGCGCTCCGCTGAGATGGCTGATTATCAATCAGCTGTCATTCTCATCAGCTGAGTCTTTTGAAACGCTATTTAAGGGAGCAGCTCAGGTTACTCCGGGCTGCAACCTCGTCGGACATTCCACGGTTTCATCCCGTTCTTGGATTCAAGAGTTTTCTCCCCTCTGTAAGTGTTTTCCCTCGTAGTCCGTTTCTCAGTGCTCTTTTCCCTTGTAACCTGTTCTTTGTCACCCAAGTGTATGTTCGTGTCTTTGCCCCACGTAACTTATTATTTTGTACTGTTCCCTGGTGTTAATAAATTACGCAAACTCTTCTTCCCCCCCATTAGCGATCTGGACGCTAGACGCAGGCAGACAACCTGAACTTGTGGATTTTCTCTCTATTGCGCTCTGCCTGTTGTCATCCCTCCCCCCCCCCCCTCTCTCTCACCAGAAATTGAATATAAAGAAGCCAATTTGAGCTAATTACCTCCGCCAGGCCGAAGGCCAGGAGGTTATGTTTTTGCCAGCGTTTGTCTGTTTGTCTGTCTGTCTGTCTACGTCAAACAGGTTCATTTTGTCTTCTTTTAATTATTTATCCTTTTTTTTTTTTTTTCCTTTGAAAGACAAAAGTAAAATAGAAAGATGTCTTTACCTTCTTTACATGTTTCAACTGCACTGCAGCCTTCATCAGAAGAGTCAGCTGATTGCTGCCAGGTGACATTTATCAGCTGATTTTCGTAGGCGGGGCCAGCTCAGCAGATCTGTCAGATCCACCGAGCCGGCCCCGCCTCCCGCCGTCAGATGGTCTCTGGAGAATGTGGTCCCAGGTGTGAGAAAGCATAAAGAATAGCATAAAGAAATTGAGAAAGCATAAAGCATAAAGATGAGAAAGCATGAGAAAGCATAAAGAATATTGTCTTGTTCTATTCTTAAGAATAGAACAAGACAATAAATGCAATGTATTATATGAAATATCATGCAGATCATGCAACAAAACCTACATTGGAGAAACCGGAAGATTATTCACCACAAGAAAAAAAGAACACCAAAAGGAATGTGAGAAGGAAACGCAAGGACGACTCACAAGATCACAAAAAGAAAAAGCAGAACAAGAAACATTAAAATCAGCTATATCGGACCACTGCAAAAGAAATAATCACATCATGGACTGGGACAACACAAAAATTATTGGATCGGAGAGCAACAGACACAAACGTTGGATCAAGGAGGCAATAGAGATCAGAAAGCGGGGAAAAGACACCATGAACCGAGATGAGGGGGCCTTTATGCTTTCTCACACCTGGGACCACATTCTCCAGAGACCATCTGACGGCGGGAGGCGGGGCCGGCTCGGTGGATCTGACAGATCTGCTGAGCTGGCCCCGCCTACAAAAATCAGCTGATAAATGTCACCTGGCAGCAATCAGCTGACTCTTCTGATGAAGGCTGCAGTGCAGTTGAAACATGTAAAGAAGGTAAAGACATCTTTCTATTTTACTTTTGTCTTTCAAAGGAAAAAAAAAAAAAAAGGATAAATGTCTGTCTGTCTGTCTGTTTGTTTGTTTGTCTGTCTGTTGGTTAGCAAGATAACTCAAAAAGTTTTGGACGGATTTCGATGAAACTTTCAGGCGTTGTTGGAAATGGTACAAGGAAGAACTGATTAAATTTTGGGGATGATCCGGATCACCGTCCAGAAGAAAACCGCCATTACGGAAAATGCCATTTTCATGAATAACTACTGAACCACTAATCCTATTATTGTCAATCCAATTGCTAGTCATATGTTTTCATGGTCAAGGAATCTGAAAACGTACATACAAACACTGTATGGGCAGAACTGTGGCCGCCATTACGGAAAATGTAATTTTCGTGAATAACTACTGAACCACTAATCCTATCATTGTCAATCCAATTGCTAGTCATATGTTTTCATGGTCAAGGAATCTGAAAACGTACACACAAACACTGTATGGGGGGAACTGTGGCGCTTGGCGGAGGTCTGCACTCTCCAAGTGCTTTTCTAGTTATTGATGTAAATATGACTGATTCTAAGTTACACAACACCTTTCAAGAGCTATGTATATTAGTGTCTCCATCACCCAGTTCTACATCTTATCTGTGGGGAAAATGTATGAATCAGCTCCATAGCTCTCGTTTATATTTTTCTCAGCCTTGTGTATACATATTTATAATTTGCAAGCAATATATCAACGTTATTGCATTGCTTCAAAGGTTTTCCATTGGAAGTGAATGTTTTTTTTATATACTGTATCTGTCTGGTTATATCAAATTCTGCACACAGTATAAAGTTGTCATTTGATCAAATCAAATCAAATCAAATCAAATCAAACTTTATTGTCATATTGCTGTACATACAACTGTAGTGCAGGCAAGATGAAATTGCGTTTCTCTCAGCATCCATACAAGAAGCAGCATGATTAAGACACATTCCCACATAGCTCCCCCCCACCCCCACCCCCCCATCCATTCACACATCCCTGAGACATACTTGGGGAAAAAAAAAAGAATAACTAACTATAATATACAAAATGTCCGTAGGTGCAGTAGTGTGTATGAGAGATTCCGGGTCAACTGTTCAGCATCCTGACAGCTTGTGGAAGGAAGCTGTTGATCAGTCTGGTGGTTCTGCCTCTGATGCTCCGGAATCGTTTACCAGATGGGAGAAGTTCAAAGTGTTTATGCAGAGGGTGAGAGCGGTCCTTGACAATGTTCAGTGCCCTGCTCCTACAACGGTTCTGAAAAAGTTCTTGGACAGAGGGGAGGGAGACTCCAATTACCCTCTCCGCCCCCTTGACAATCCTCTGCAGGGCTTTTTTGTCTGACATACTGCAACTGGAGTACCATGTAGCAATGCAGTACGTCAGAACACTCTCCACCACACCTCTGTAGAAGGTCCTGAGGATGCAGATGGGGAGAGAGGCCTGTTTGAGTTTCCTCAAGAAGTGCAGTCTCTGCTGAGCCCGCTTCCTGATCTCCAAGGAATTCTTGCTCCAGGTCAGGTCCTGCGAGATCTGCACTCCGAGGAACTTGATGTTCTCTACTCTCTCCACTAAACGGCCGCCGATGCTGAGGGGGGCGTGCTCAGGCTGTGACCGCCGGAAGTCGATAATCATCTCCTTCGTTTTGTCCACGTTGAGCACCAGATTGTTCTCCCTGCACCAGCCCTCCAGGTCTCTCACTTCTTCCCTGTACATTGATTCCTCATCCCTCTGGATAAGTCCCAACACCGTGGTGTCATCTGCAAACTTAATAATCTGGTTCCCCTCATGTCTGGATACACAGTCATGTGTTAGAAGTGTAAACAACAGTGGACTGAGTACACAGCCTTGAGGGGATCCGGTACTCAGCGTGACGGACTTGGAGATGTTGTTTCCAACCCGGACAGACTGAGGTCTCTCAGTCAGGAAATCCAGGATCCAGAGACATGTGGCGGTGTTCAGACCGAGAAGGAGTAATTTCTCCATCAGTCTCTGGGGAATAATGGTGTTGAATGCTGAACTGAAATCAATGTACAGGAGTCTGGCGTAGGTGTCTTTCTGGTCCAGGTGGGTGAAGACAGAGTGTAGGGTGGTGACTATAGCATCCTCTATGGAGCGGTTTGAACGATATGCAAACTGGAGCGGGTCGTGTGATGCAGGGAGGCAGGCTGTAATGTGTGATCTGCTCTGCAGATGATTTCATTGTACCTCAGAATGACCCCATTTATGTGGTTTGTTCGAGGGCCGTTTTCTGTGTTGCCTGTGCATATTTTTCTTCTGTTCTGGTTGCTGTATTCTGGTTGGAGTTTTTTTTCTCTCTCTCCTTGATTTTGTGTCTTGCTTCTTGCCCGCCTGGTCTTCCCCTGCTTCCCTCCCTGGGGTGGTCTGGTTGACCCTCTGGGTGGGTGGGGGGGGCTTTGATGTTACGTCAAGGTTCAAGGTTCAAGGTGACTTTATTAATACCCGTAGGTAGATTCTTTTTACAGTCTGGAGAGGGCATCTCAAACACACAACTTTGAACATCAAAACATTAAAAAGTGCAGGACACATACATCAGACAATTTAAGAACAGCACAGACTAAAGACAAGGACAGGTACTCCAGAAACTTACTGAACATGGTTAAAAAGACTAAAATAAATAGATAAAAAACCCAACTAAAATAAATAAAATCATTAAATATCACTAAGATGTTATTAAAAATACCATAAAACCCGTAGTAAGCCAGATAAAAGCATTATACCACACCAGGGACCAATAAAATAGTAGATAAGATAAACCACGTAAAAAGGCCAGACCCAAGAGTTTAAATAAAATGCATTAAGGCCTGTTTAAAAGAACGATAGCAGCAGGAACAAAACTGTTCCTGTACCGTGTAGTTCTGCATCTTGGGACTTTAAACCTCCGTCCAGAGGGTAAAAGCTGGAACTCACTGGCCAAGGGATGGGAGTCATCAGCTGTGATAGAGGTGGCCAGCCGCTGTACCTGCCTGGTGTACAGGGCCTCCAGACCCAGCTGTGACTCCCCCCCAATAAGACGACTGGGCCATTTAATGATCTGGGCCAGTGAGTTTCTGTCTTTGAGGGGCAGGTTTCTAAATCATGACACTAACAAGAAAGGTAAAACTGATTCAATAAAAGCACGATAAAAAAGTGTCATGATGGTCCTATCTACATGGAAATGGGACAACCTCCTCAAACAAAACAGGCGCTGGTGTCCCATCCTGTTTATGGCCTCACAATTCAATTTAAAATTCAAAGTATTATCAATAATTGTACCCAGATATTTATAAAATGTGACTTGTACCACTATTTGTCCCTTAATCTTAGTCGGTTCAGGTGTGTTGGCATTTCGCCTAAAATCAATGACCATGTCTTTAGTCTTGCCTATATTCAGTTGTAGGTGCGAGTCCTCACACCAGTGGATAAACTCCTCTGTGACCGGGCCATGACTGTTTTCAGTCACTTGGAGCAGGCTCATGATCACAGAGTCATCTGCATATTTTAAAATAAATCTGTTTTTAAAAGCACTCTGACACATATTAGTGTACAGAATAAATAACAAGGGTGAAAGCACACACCCTTGTGGTGACCCAGTGGAGGAACACACCTTGTCTGATAAAAAGCCATTAACTTTAACCCTCTGTGTCCTGTCTGTTAAAAAGTTTAAAATCCAGCCCACAAGATTGTTACTTAAATTAAAATGCTCTAAAAGTCTCCAACTTAAAATGTGTGGCTGAATTGTATTAAAAGCAGACGAAAAATCAATGAATAAAAACCATGCATGAGCCCCACTCCCCTCCAGATGTTTAAAAAGCAGGTTAAGGAGAGTGAGAGTCGCGTCCTCAACTCCCCTCTTAGGCCTATGGGCACACTGCAAAGGATCAAGTATATTCTCTGTGTTTTTAAGAATTTCTGAACGAACCAGTTTTTCCAGGATTTTCATAATTATGGAGGTCAAAGCCACTGGTCTAAAATCATGTAATGTTGTGGGGCAACTAGATTTAGGAACCGGAACCATGACAGCATCCTTCCAAATCCTGGGAACATGCTGCGTTTCCAAGGATCTGATGAATATCTTATGAAAGACTGGATTCAGTTCTTTTGCACAGGTTTTGATTAACCGACCACAAATATTGTCAGGTCCTGGACTTTTATTGACTTTTGTGGAATGAAAGGATCTTTCAACATCCTCCTGTGTCACAGAGAAATGCCTGCTGTCACACAGTTCAAGGCTTAACGCCTGTATTTCTCTACTAAAATCAAACATGTTAAAACGATTATAAAAGCCATTAAGAGCATTAGCAAATTCAATATCTGAGCTAAAACCATTTAAAGTGACACTAGTACTACTGGTTCTAGTGTCCTGGAGACCAGTGATCATTTTCATACTGGACCAGGCTGAGCCCAAGTTATTGGAAGCCATTTTGTTCTCCAGTAAGGTTTTATAGCTCTGTTTTGCCTTTAAAATCTCTATTTTCAGCTCTTTAGTGGCTATATGTAAGTCCAATGCCCCCCCCCCCCTTGTTGAAAAGCTTGTTTCTTTTTCTTTATGGAGGACTTAACAGACTTGTTAACCCATCCATCCATCCATCCATCTTCTACCGCTTTTCCGGAGGTCCGGGTCGCGGAGGCAGCAGTTCAAGCAGAGAAGCCCAGACTTCCCTCTCCCCAGCCACCTGCTCCAGCTCTTCAGAGGGGATACCAAGGCGTTCCCAGACCAGCTGGGAGACATAGTCTCTCCACCGAGTCCTGGGTCTGCCCCGGGGTCTCCTCCCAGTGGGACGTGCCTGAAACACCTCAAGTGGGAGGCGTCCAGGAGGCATTCTAATGAGATGCCCATACCACCTCAACTGACTCCTTTCAATGTGGAGGAGCAGTGGTTCTACTCTGAGCCTCTCCCGGATGACTGAGCTCCTCACCCTATCTCTGAGGGTGAGTCCAGCAATCCTACGGAGAAAGCTCATTTCAGCCGCTTGTATCCGCGATCTTGTTCTTTCGGTCATTACCCAAGGCTCGTGACCATAGGTGAGAGTAGGAACGTAGATTGACTGGTAAATCGACAGCTTTGCCTTAGAACTAAGCTCCCTCTTCACCACAACAGACCGGTACAACATCCGCATCACTGCAGATGCTGCTCCAATCCGTCTGTCAATCTCTCGCTCCATTTTCCCCTCACTCGTGAACAAGACCCCAAGATACTTAAACTCCTCCACTTGGGGCAGGAGCCTGTCTCCAACCCGGAGAGGACAATCCACCTTTTTCCGGCTGAGGACCATGGACTCGGACTTGGAGGTGCTGGTTCTCATCCCAGCCGCTTCACACTCAGCGGCAAACCGTCCCAGCAAGAGCTGTAGGTCATTGCTGGATGAAGCCAACAGGACAACATCATCTGCAAACAACAGAGATGAGATCCTGTGGTCACCAAGCATGACACCCTCCATTCCCTGGCTGCACCTAGAAATCCTGTCCATAAAAATTATGAACAGGATCGGTGACAAAGGGCAGCCCTGGCGTAGTCCATCTCTCACTGGGAATGACTCCGACCGAGTGTTGGCAATACGAACCAAACTCTCACAACGGTCGTACAGAGACCGAATAGCTCGTAACAACAAGCCCGATACCTCATACTCCCGAAGCACCCCCCACAAAAATCCACGAGGGACGCGGTCAAATGCCTTCTCCAAGTCCACAAAACACATGTAAACTGGTTGGGCAAACTCCCACGAACCCTCAAGAATTCTCGAGATGTTAACCCAAGGTTTATTATTAGGGTATATTCTGTCCTCTTACTGGGTATAAGCATATCCCTGCAGAATGCTGAATATGAGCAGACGACCTCCGTCAGTTCGTCCAAGTCTTTACATGATTCCTCAAAGACTCCCCAATCCGTGCAGTCAAAACACTCCTGCAGAGAACACACAGCATTATCTGTCCACACTTTCACCTCCTTGGTTTGGACTTTCTCCCTCTTTAAAACAGTCTTATAAGTGGGGAGAAGATGCACGCAGTTGTGATCTGCAGAGCCCGGGGGGGGGGGGGGGGGAGTGATTTAAAAGCGTCTTTAATAGACCCATAACACCGGTCAAGTGTCTTGCCACGTCTAGTTGGGCAGGAGACATATTGATAAAAGTTGGTTAGAGTCTTTTCCAGTGACACATGGTTAAAATCACCCAGTACAAAGTTGGGAGCCTCTGGTGAGATGGTCTGCAGTTTCTGTATAACCTCATATATAGTACGGGAGGTGGAGGCGGCCTTGGGGTGAATATATACAACTGTTATAAAAATCTGAGGAAACTCGCGGGGCAAATAAAACGGGCGCAGAGACACAGACAGGAGTTCAACGTCTGGCACACATATCTGTTCTCCGACAGTGACAGAGCTGCAATATCGTCTGTTCACATAGACACCCCCCCCCCCCTTGTGTTTTCCCTGTCACCTCAGTGTTGCGATCCAATCGGTACGGGGTCCCAAAACCATCCAGGAACAGATCCGAGTCCTGGTCTTGCTCACTAAGCCACGTTTCAGTGAACGCCAGGACACAGCACTCCTTCAAATCTTTTTGGAAACAAACGTTCCCCCGAAGCTCATCACTTTTGTTCCTGAGGGACTGGACGTTGACCATGATGACAGAGAGCCGCTGTCTCCTTAGGCGCAGTTTAATACCTCCTCGTCTTCCCCTTTTCCTTCTCTTCCTCACGCCGCTGGTGGAGAAGCCATGGTCCCTCTGGACATGCTGGCACTCGTAGTGTAATGTCCATCATGTCCATCATTTGGGTGTTCATTTGCAACAACATCTCACAGGCGTAAACATGACGTGTCCTCTGTGGGATGACAGCTCCGCTGACATCGACCACCGACAGAAAGTGCATTAAAAATCCCAACAGGGCCATATAAAAAAAGATCCATGTAGAAAAGCATCGGATGAGTACTCTCACTCACAAAATGGTCACTGGATTAACATAAAAACATTTAAGAACATTAAAAAACGACATAAAAGACTCAGAGACGCCAACTTTGCGCTGCTGGTTGCTGCGTGCGCATGCGCCACATGGCGCCTGGAATTTGCCTTGCAAACGGAGGGCTACTGTTACGATCCGAGTGCTGACTGTAGTTCTCCATTCTCTACTCTGGGTTACCATTAGGCCTTCGGGCCCTTATTGTGACAGCGTCTCAGTGGGGCTTCCGGCTTTCAGAGCTGTGCTCCGCTGAGATAGCTGATTATCAATCAGCTGTCATTCTCATCAGCTGAGTCTTTTGAAACGCTATTTAAGGGAGCAGCTCAGGTTACTCCGGGCTGCAACCTCGTCGGACATTCCACGGTTTCATCCCGTTCTTGGATTCAAAAGTTTTCTCCCCTCTGTATGTGTTTTCCCTCGTAGTCCATTTCTCAGTGCTCTTTTCCCTTGTAACCTGTTCTTTGTCACCCAAGTGTATGTTTGTGCCTTTGCCCCAGGTGGCTTATTATTTTGTACTGTTCCCTAGTGTTAATAAATTACGCAAACTCATCAGCGAGCTCTCGGCGTCTCATTGATGGCTCATGACAATACCTACATGGCCCTGTGTGAAAAAAGTGATTGCCCCCTAAAGCTAATAACTGGTTGGGCCATGCTTAGCAGCAACAACTGCAGTCAAGCATTTGTGATAACTGACAATGAGTCTTTTACAGCACTGTGGAGGAATTTTGGCCCACTCATCTTTGCAACATTGTTGTAATTCAGCCACACTGGAGGGTTTTCGAGCATGAACCACCTTTTTAAGGTCATGCCACAGTATCTCAATCAGATTCAAGTGAAAACTTTGAATAGCCCACTCCAAAGTCTTCATTTTGTTTTTCTTAAACCATTCAGAGGTGGACTTTCTGGTGTGTTTTGGATCATTGTCCTGCTGCAGAACCCAACTGCGCTTCAGCTTGAGATCACAAACAGATGGCCGGATATTCTCCTTCAGGATTTTTTGGTAGACAGCAGAATTCATGGCTCCTTTTACCACAGCAAGTCTTCCAGGTGCTGAAGCAGTAAAACAGCCCCAGACCATCACACTACCATCACCACATTTTACTGCTGGTATGATCTTTCTTTTCTGAAATGCTGTGTTACTTTTACACCGGATGTAATAGGACACACATCTTCCAAAAAGTTCAACCTTTGTCTCGTCAGTCCACAGAGTATTTTCCTGAAAGTCTTGGGGATCATCAAGTTATTTTCTGCCAAAATGGAGATGAGCCTTTATGTTCTTTTTGCTCAGCAGTGGTTTTCGTCTTCAACTCTGCCTTGCAGGCCATTTTGCCCAGTCTCTTTCTTATGGTGGAGTCATGAACACTGACCTTAACTGAGGCAAGTGAGGCATGCAGTTCTTTGGATGTTGTTGTTGTTGTGGGGTCTTTTGTGGGCTCTTGAATGAGTTGTCACTGGGCTCTTGGGGGTAATTTTGGTCGGTCGACCACTCCTGGAAAGGTTCACCACTGTTCCATGTTTTTGCCATTTGTGGATAATGGCTCTCACTGTGGTTTGCTGAAGTCCCAAAGCTTTAGAAGTGGCTTTATAACCTTTTCCAGATTGATAAGATAAGATAAGCCTTTATTAGTCCCACAATGGGGAAATTCCAGGATTGCAACAGCACAGGGATAGCAACACTCAGAGCAACAATCAGAAGGCAAGAGAAAAAAAGAAACAAGAGCAGCAAGTATATATATATATATATATATATATATATATATATATATATATATATATATATATATATATATATATATATATATATAGAGAGAGAGAGAGAGAGAGAGAGAGAGAGATTTTTGATTTTTAAAAGATCTTTAATAAACACACTTGTCCATCAGTCAATACAATTTCTATATCATGCTATGTTACACAGAAAATTAATCCCCCAAAAAACGCCCAAAAAAAAGCTGTCCATCATGAACTGAACAGAGGACATTCTCCAGGGACCAGAGGGTCCTGAAACCTTCCACATCCCCATTCCCCATAAAAAACTGAAAGTCCAGCCTGATTCTGGCTTTAAGTAGCCTCACAAATAAAATTTTGACATCAACATCATTCTCAACATTTTCAAGTTTTCTTCTCCGGCTTACATAGATAGCCAACTTTGCCTGTCCTAAAACAAAGTTCAGTAGTTGACACTTCTGCTTAAAACGACGATTGTACATAAAACCACAAATGAAAACCTGCTTAGAGAAAACTTCCTTAAAAATATGAAAAAGTTTTGTGAGAAGTTCAAAGAGGCCACTCAGGCGCTGACATTCAATAAAACAATGAAAAACAGTCTCCCTAGAGGAACAAAAAACACACTGATCACTGACACTGCTGTTAATCACAGAAACAAAAGCATTGACTGCTATAATACCATGCAGGACCCTCCACTGTAAGTCTCCATGCCTCTTAGGGAGAGGGGCTTTGTAAAGAGCCCTCCAGGCAGGCCGATGCCCTTTTCCTAGTTTAAAATAGGCTCTCCAAGGAGTGTCCACACAGGTGTTCAATCGGTCCTTGTTGAGTGCCATCACCACCAGTCTGTAGAGTGCCTTACCACCGGCTCCTCCAAAGTCCACACCAGTGGGAGCACAGAATGCCAGTAAGGAGCAAGGAGCGACGCCAAAGTCCATATGGAGCGTGAGAGAGGGAAAGGGGTCAGTGCTTTCTGGCTGCAGCGTGCCATTGCTAAAGTCCAAGAGTAGGGAGTGCTCAAGTCCATGAAGCTCCTGTTTCCAGTGTGCAAGAAGACCATCGATGAAACGATTCGACTTGACACCAAGATGAGCTGCTAAAGCTGAGGCGTTGTTGAGGCCAGGACCAGCCAGTTCCACCACTTGCTTCAGAGTGAGAATGTTCCTGGAACACAGCCTATCAAGGAAGGTCCTTCCAACTCCCGGCAGGACACCAAGGCGACCACCAAAAACCAGCGGCTCCCTCAACAACCAGTAGAGGGAATCGCATGGCCCTCTTTGTTTTTTAAAAAGAGTCCACACTGAAAAGAGACTGCGGTAAAAACTGGGTAAAGACAGTGCATTAGAGTTCTTAAAATCCATTAAAAACACAGGGAGGTCTAGCCCAAGCCCAAGGACTCTCTGTAAAATAACACAGGCCAAAGGCCTCCATACCAGGTCCTGGGGGCCCGTCAGCAGTCTCTGTATGAAAGTCAGTCTAAAAGCAGCACCTCTACTAGCTAAATGAATCACTCCTTGCCCCCCCTCCTCTTTGGGAAGAAATAACAGGGCTTGAGGAACCCAGTGGAGTCCACCCCCCCAAAAAAAGTCCACCAAAACAGACTGAATTTTGGACAACAAACCAGCAGGGGGGTCCATGCACATGAGGCGGTGCCACAGGGATGAGGAAACAAGATTATTTAAAATGAGCACTCTTCCTCTAAAAGATATTCTCGGCATTAGCCACTTCCACTTGTTTAGTCTCCCGTTAATCTTCTCTATGACCCCATCCCAATTTTTTTGCTCAAACTGCTGATTTCCAATAAAGACACCAAGATACTTAAAACCTCCTTTTTTCCAAATCAACCCACCCGGCAGCGTAAGCTGATTTTCTAGTTTCTCCCCCACCATCAGAGCCTCGCTTTTTCCCCAGTTTATCTTTGCAGAGGAAAGTTGGCCAAAAAGATTGACACTCCTAACCAGAACGTCAATGTCACTCTGCTTGTTTAGCAGAATGACTACATCATCTGCATAGGCCGACAGATTGAACGTGGTGTCACAGCCAGGAAAAGTAACTCCTGATAGATCCCTTCTCAGGCAGTGAAGCAAAGGCTCTATGGCGAGGGAGTACAGCATCCCTGAGAGAGGGCAGCCCTGCCGAACCCCCCTCTGGACTTTTAAAGGGGCAGACAGGCCCCCATTTATCTTCAGCACACTCTCAATGTCACTGTACAAGACCCGTATCCTGGCTATGAAGCCTGGGCTGAACCCAAAAGCTGTTAAAACTGTCCATAAATATTGGTGTTCAACCCGATCAAACGCCTTTTCCTGGTCAATTGAAATCAAACCAGTTTCTACCGCCAATGAACCAGAGACCTCCAAAATATCCCGAATTAAAGTGACGTTGTCACTAATCAGCCTGCCAGGCACACAGTAAGTCTGGTCTACATGAATGAGCTCGCTCATCACCTTTCTCAGTCTTCGGGCCAGAGCTTTTGAGAGAATCTTGTAGTCTGTGCAGAGCAGAGAGACTGGCCTCCAGTTCTTTAGGCTCTGGAGGTCCCCCTTTTTCGGCAACAGTGTGATGATGGCCCTCCTGCAGGTCGTGGGTAGGGTCCCCCTTTCCAAGCTATCTTGGAGAACCTCCAGCAGGTCTGGACCAAGCAGGGGCCAGAATTCCTTAAAAAAGTCCACAGAGAGACCATCTATGCCTGGTGATTTTCCATTCTGGAGGCTCATTAGCGCCGTATGCAGCTCAGACAGAGACAGTGGAGCATCCAAGCCGGCAACAAGGTCCTCTGAGAGCACTGGAAGACCATCAAGGAAAACCTGGCCCAGTGACGTGTCCTCCCTCCACTCTGCTCTAAACAATTCACTGTAAAAGCTAGCAGCGTGTTTCCTGATCTCTGCTGCTGTGGAGATTGTTCTCCCGTCATCGCCCAACAAGGAGTGAATGAGCTTTCTCTGTCCATTTTTCCCCTCCAGTCCAAAAAAGTACTGGGAGGGCGAGTCCATCAGAGCTACATCCATGTAGCGTGAGCGGACCAGAGCACCCTGTGCGGTGACCCCTAGCAAGCTAGCCAAGGCTGACCTTTTTGACTTGAGAGCCTCTAAGTGCTCCTGTTTTCCTGTAGAACTGAGCATCTCCTCTAGTTCTACCACCTCAGTCTCCAGAACTTTCAAGGATTGGGTCAAGCTACGAGTGACATTTTGAGTGTACTGTTGGCAGAGTTGTTTTATCTGGGCCTTACCAAAATCCCACCACAATTGGAGAGAACTAAAAGAGGGTTTTTGTTCCCTGTGTGACTTCCAAACATCATGAAAAACCTCTTTAAAAAACACATCATTTAAAAGTGTATTGTTAAAATGCCAAAAAGCACTCTTACACTTTACATTTTCAATAAACACAGAACAAAACAGCAGGCAGTGATCAGTGAAACCAACAGGACAGATACAACTATTTTTAAAAACACTCATTTGATGTTTAAAACCATAAAAACGGTCTAACCTAGCCATAGATAAAAGGTTATCTTTGACATGGCTCCAGGTGTACTGCCTCTGGTCCCCATGATGTGATCTCCACACATCGGCCATTTCATGTGTTTTCACCAGTTCTCTCAGCCTATTGGCAGAAGCAGGGTGAGGCTCCTGATGGTTCCTGTCTAGTCTGTGGTTTAATGTACAGTTAAAATCACCCCCCAGAAATAAAAAACTATTTGGATCACAGGACTTAACCGTATCCGAAAGCACGTCAAAGACCCTGATCCTCTCTGCTCTCTGTGTTGGCACATACACGTTTATAAAAACGAAGTTCACGTTTTCAAACTGTACCTTTAATAAGAGGAAATGACCTCTCACCACCTCTTCTACCTCATAAGAGACAGGCACACAACCCCTAGAGAAAAGTACAGCCACCCCCCCACTGCTACTGGATTTGTGGCTAAAAAAAATGCAGCCATCCCACTCTTTTCTCCAATGGCTCTCAATGTCCACAGTGCTGTGAGTCTCCTGGACCATCAGCACGTCAAGTTTCTTTAAAATAAAAAGCTTGTATAAAGAGGCCCTTTTTACATCATCCCTGGCCCCATTAATATTGAGAGTGCCAATTCTAAGGTGGGGCATTAAAAAGGATAAAAATAGGGTACAGTAAAAAAACACACACATAGCATAAAAGGGAAGAAACAAACTAAGAGTCAACATGACTGTTAGTAATTTGCAATTTCAGTTTAGCAACCAGTTTCTTTAAACGATAAATTTCCTGATCAGTGAAAGTCTCATTCCCATCATTCAGTTTCATAAATTTGCGAGCTGATGCCACGAATAACTCCAGATCTGGAAAGTAATTTTCCACTTTCACAGCTCTGCTCCCCTTAGTCACCTGGAGAAATTGCCTAATTTTAGTAAAACAATAGGAGCTTTGCTCCTCCTGCGTCTGCATCTGCATCAGTTCAGACTCATCTCCACTTTCGTCAGAAGCGCTCTCATTCAGTAAATCTAAATTCCCAACCCTACTAGATTTAGCAGAGCTCTGCAAGTTTTCCGCACTTTTCCTTTTTTGTGCAGCTTTAAAAGGATCCTCTTCAACAAAACTACATTCCTGCATTTCTTCATGAAACGCAACGTTTGTCATGCAGTGTTTGCTCTGTGTGTCCGCTACAGCCTCAAACCGCTCCTCCCCCGCCTGCAAAGTCTGTTCATTCACGTTCCTTCGTTTAACTGCACTTTTACTTACACCCTCCACCTGTTTACCCCGGGCGACAGGCTCGTCACAATGATCAGAGCTGCCGCCAGACAGAAATTCCCCACCATCACTGTTTGGGGGGACAACTACCGCGCCCGCCGCGGCCACCCCAACAGAGGCGGCCGCGGCCGCCCCAGCACAAGCGGACGCGGACGCGGACGCCCCCGCAGAAGTAGAAGCGGACGCGGCCGCCCCAGCAGAAGCGGGCGCCGCAGCGGCATCCGCCGCACCACACTTAGCGCTACCCTCCGGACCACCAGAAACAGCGGCGTCACCTTTCTTACCGCCAGTGCCCTTTGTGTTCGCCTTTTCAGGACATGACCTAATAAGATGGCCTTCTGCGCCACACGCAAAACACTTCATGGTTTCAGATGTTGCAAACACCAAGTAGCTAAAGCCGTCAATCCTGAAATTAAAAGACGCGTTCAGTTCAGCAGAGCTGTCTTTCAACACCATGAAACACTGCCTCCTATGACATACAACATGCTTCAGCAGGGGTGATTTACTACCCAGAGAGACCATTCTGATAGGGGACACAACCTGGCCAAAACGGGACAACTCTCTAATCAGCTGATCATTTTTAACGAAAGGAGGAGCGTTTGAGATGGTGATCCTCCTAGACGGATTCGCCAGCGGTAAAACGGGAGTAAAAGTGTCACCTATGACCACTCCCTGTGCCACCACCTGATCAGCTTTCTCAGTCGAATCCAGAAAGATCACAATTGCGCTGTTCATCCTCGATGCTGATTTTATGCTGCCATGCCCAACCACCTGTCCTACAGCGAGGCTTGCCTCCTCCACAGAACAGGGAACTGTCGGGAGGATTCTCACACCATGACGCCGGGTTAAGCGCTCAAACTCCACACCACCATCAATCACCGGCATGATGCCGGCCGGGAAAAACCGGCAGCAGAAGCTACCGTTCCCCAACACACTCACTCCAACACTCACACCCCAGCACACACACACTCAACCCACTATATTAAACACACACACCTCAAACACACAAGATAGAGAAAAAGTTAGAAAATACAAAGTTTAAAGTACTCACTCGACACCACTCCACACCCCTGCTCCCACAAACGCCCACGCATGCGCACGAGAGAGAGAGAGAGAGAGAGAGAGAGAGAGAGAGAGAGAGAGAGAGAGATTTTGATTTTTAAAAGATCTTTAATAAACACACTTGTCCATCATTCAATACAATTTCTATGTCATGCTATATTACACAGAAAATTATTCCCCCAAAAAACGCCCCCCAAAAAGCTGTCCATCACGAACTGAACAGAGGACATTCTCCAGGGACCAGAGGGTCCTGAAACCTTCCACATCCCCATTCCCCATAAAAAACTGAAAGTCCAGCCTGATTCTGGCTTTAAGTAGCCTCACAAATAAAATTTTGACATCAACATCATTCTCAACATTTTCAAGTTTTCTTCTCCGGCTTACATAGATAGCCAACTTTGCCTGCCCTAAAACAAAGTTCAGTAGTTGACACTTCTGCTTAAAACGACGATTGTACATAAAACCACAAATGAAAACCTGCTTAGAGAAAACTTCCTTAAAAATGTGAAAAAGTTCTGTGAGAAGTTCAAAGAGGCCGCTCAGGCGCTGACATTCAGTAAAACAATGAAAAACTGTCTCCCTAGAGGAACAAAAAACACACTGATCACTGACATTGCTGTTAATCACAGAAACAAAAGCATTGACAGCTATAATACCATGCAGGACCCTCCACTGTAGGTCTCCATGCCTCTTAGGGAGAGGGGCTTTGTAAAGAGCCCTCCAGGCAGGCCGATGCCCTTTTCCTAGTCTAAAATAGGCTCTCCATGGAGTGTCCACACAGGTGTTCAACCTGTCTTTGTTGAATGCCATCACCACCAGTCTGTAGAGTGTCTTACCACTGGCTCCTCCAAAGTCCACACCAGTGGGAGCACAGAATGCCAGTAAGGAGCAAGGAGAGAAGTCAAAGTCCATACAAAGCGTGAGAGAGGGAAACGGGTCCGTGCTTTCTGGCTGCAGCGTGCCATTGCCAAAGTTCATGAGTAGGGAGCGCTCAAGTCCATGAAGCTTCTGTTTCCAGTGTGCAAGAAGGCCATTGATGAAGCGATTTGACCTGACACCAAGATGAGCTGCTAAGGCTGAGGCGTTGTTGAGGCCAGGACCAGCCAGTTCCACCACTTGCTTCAGAGTGAGAACATTCCTGGAACACAACCTATCAAGGAAGGTCCTTCCAACTCCCGGCAGGACACCAAGGTGACCACCAAAAACCAGCGGCTCCCTCAACAACCAGTAGAGGGAATCGCATGGCCGTCTTTGTTTTTTAAAAAGAGTCCATACTGAAAAAAGACTGCGGTAAAAACTGGGCAAAGACAGTGCACTAGAGTTCTTAAAATCCATTAAAAACACAGGGAGGTCTAGCCCAAGCCCAAGGACTCTCCGTAAAATAACACAGGCCAAAGGCCTCCATACCAGGTCCTGGGGGCCCGTCAGCAGCCTCTGTATAAAAGTCAGTCTAAAAGCAGCACCTCTACTAGCTAAATGAACCACTCCTTGCCCCCCCTTCCTCTTTGGGAAGAAATAACAGGGCTTGAGGGACCCAGTGGAGTCCACCCCCCCCCCCCAAAAAAAGTCCACCAAAACAGACTGAATTTTTAACAACAAATCAGCCGGGGGGGTCCATACACATGAGGCGGTGCCACAGGGATGAGGAAACAAGATTATTTAAAATGAGCACTCTTCCTCTAAAAGATATTTTTGGCATTAGCCACTTCCACTTGTTTAGTCTCCCATTGATTTTCTCTATGACCCCATCCCAATTTTTTTGCTCAAACTGCTGACTTCCAATAAAGACACCAAGATACTTAAACCCTCCTTTTTTCCAAATCAGCCCACCAGGCAGCGTAAGCTGACTTTCTAGTTTCTCCCCCACCATCAGAGCCTCGCTTTTTCCCCAGTTTATTTTTGCAGAAGCAAGTTGGCCAAAAAGATTAACACTCCTAACCAAAACGTCAATGTCACTCTGCTTGTTCAGCATAATGACTACATCATCTGCATAGGCCGACAGCTTGAACGTGGTGTCACAGCCAGGAAAAGTGACTCCTGACAGGCTCCTTCTCAAGCAGTGAAGCAAAGGCTCTATGGCGAGGGAGTACAGCATCCCTGAGAGAGGGCAGCCCTGCCGAACCCCCTCTGGACTTTTAAAGGGGCAGACAGGCCCCCATTTATCTTCAGCACACTCTCAATGTCACTGTACAAGACCCGTATCCTGGCTATGAAGCCTGGGCTGAACCCAAAAGCTGTTAAAACTGTCCATAAATATTGGTGTTCAACCCGGTCAAACGCCTTTTCCTGGTCAATTGAAATCAAACCAGTTTCCACCGCCAATGAACCAGAGACCTCCAAAACATCCCGAATTAAAGTGACATTGTCACTAATCAGCCTGCCAGGCACACAGTAAGTCTGGTCTACATGAATGAGCTCACTCATCACCTTTCTCAGTCTTCGGGCCAGAGCTTTCGAAAGAATCTTATAGTCCGTGCAGAGCAGAGAGACTGGCCTCCAGTTCTTTAGGCTCTGGAGGTCCCCTTTTTTCGGCAACAGTGTGATGATGGCCCTCCTGCAGGTCGTGGGTAGGGTCCCCCTTTTCAAGCTATCTTGGAGAACCTCCAGCAGGTCTGGACCAAGCAGGGGCCAGAATTCCTTGAAAAAGTCCACAGAGAGACCATCTATGCCTGGTGATTTTCCATTCTGGAGGCTCATTAGCGCCGTATACAGCTCAGACAGAGACAGTGGAGCATCCAAGCCGGCAACAAGGTCCTCTGAGAGCACTGGAAGACCATCAAGGAAAACCTGGCCCAGTGACGTGTCTTCCCTCCACTCTGCTCTAAACAAGTCACTGTAAAAGCTAGCAGCGTATTTCCTGATCTCTGCTGCTGTGGAGATTGTTCTCCTGTCATTGTCCAACAAGGAGTGAATGAGTTTTCTCTGTCCATTTTTCCCCTCCAGTCCAAAAAAGTACTGGGAGGGCGAGTCCATCAGAGCTACATCCATGTAGCGTGAGCGGACCAGAGCACCCTGTGCGGTGACCCCTAGCAAGCTAGCCAAGGCTGACCTTTTTGACTTAAGAGCCTCTAAGTGCTCTTGTTTTCCTGTAGAACTGAGCAACTCCTCTAGCTCTACCACCTCAGTCTCCAGAACTTTCAAGGATTGGGTCAAGCTACGAGTGACATTTTGAGTGTACTGTTGGCAGAATTGTTTTATCTGTGCCTTACCAAAATCCCACCACATTTGGAGAGAACTAAAAGAAGGTTTTTGTTCCCTGTGTGACTTCCATACATCATGAAAGACTCCCTTAAAAAACACATCATTTAAAAGTGTATTATTAAAATGCCAAAAAGCACTCTTACACTTTACATTTTCAATGAAAACAGAACAAATCAGCAGGCAGTGATCAGTGAAACCAACAGGACAGATACAACTATTTTTAAAAACACTCATTTGATGTTTAAAACCATAGAAACGGTCTAACCTAGCCATAGATAAGAGGTTATCTTTAGCATGGCTCCAGGTGTACTGCCTCTGGTCCCCATGATGTGATCTCCACACATCGGCCATTTCATGTGCCTTCACTAGTTCCCTCAGCCTATTGGCAGAAGCAGGGTGAGGCTCCTGATGGTTCCTGTCCAGTCTGTGGTTTAATGTACAGTTAAAATCACCCCCCAGAAATAAAAAACTATTTGGATCACAGGACCTAACCGTATCTGATAGCATATTAAAGACCCTGATCCTTTCTGCTCTCTGGGTTGGCACATACACGTTTATAAGAACCAAGTTTACGTTTTCAAACTGTACCTTTAGCAAGAGTACATGTCCTTTCACCACCTCTTCTACCTCATAAGAGACAGGCACACAACCCCGAGAGAAAAGTACAGCCACCCCTCCACTATTATTGGATTTGTGGCTAAAAAAAATGCGGCCATCCCACTCTTTTCTCCACTGGCACTCAATGTCTACAGTGCTGTGAGTCTCCTGGACCATCAGCACGTCAAGTGTCTTTAAATTAAAAAGCTTATATAAAGAGGCCCTTTTTACATCATCCCTGGCCCCGTTTATATTAAGAGTGCCAATTCTAAGGTGGGGCATTAAAAAGGATAAAAATAAGGTACAGTAAAAAAACACACACATAGCATAAAAGGGAAGAAACAAACTAAGAGTCAACATGACTGTTAGTAATTTGTGATTTCAGTTTGACAACCAGTTTCTTTAAACGATATATTTCCTGATCAGTAAAAGTCTCATTCCCATCATTCAGTATCATAAGCTTGCGAGCTGATGCCACAAATAACTCCAGATCTGGAAAGTAACTTTCCACTTTCCCAGCTCTGCTCCCCTTAGTCACCTGGAGAAATTGCCTAATTTTGGTGAAACAATAGGAGCTTTGCTCCTCCTGCGTCTGCGTCTGCGTCTGCATCAGTTCAGACTCAGCTCCACTTTCGTCAGAGACGCTCTCATCCAGTAAATCTAAATTCCCAACCCTACTAGATTTAGCAGAGCTCTGCAAGTTTTCAGCACTTTTCCTTTTTTGTGCAGCTTTAAAAGGATCCTCTTCAACAAAACTACACTCCTGCATTTCTTCGTGAACTGCAACGTTTGTCATGCAGTGTTTGCTCTGTGTGTCCGCTACAGCCTCAAACCGCTCCTCCCCCGCCTGCAAAGTCTGTTCATCCACGTTCCTTCGTTTAACTGCACTTTTACTTACACCCTCCGCCTCTTTACTCCGGGCGACAGGCTCGTCACAATGATCAGAGCTGCCGCCAGACAGAAATTCCCCACCATCACTGTTTGGGGGGGCAACTACCGCGCCCGCCGCGGCCACCTCAGCAGAGGCGGCCGTGGCCGCCCCAGCACAAGCGGACGCGGACGCGGCCGCCCCCGCAGAAGTAGAAGCGGACGTGGACGCGGTCGCATCCGCGACCGCCCCAGCAGAAGCAGGCGCCGCAGCGGCATCCGCCGCACCACATGTAGCGCTACCCTCCGGACCACCAGAAACAGCGGCGTCACCTTTCTTACCGCCAGTGCTCTTTGTGTTCGCCTTTTCAGGACATGACCTAATAAGATGGCCTTCTGCACCACACGCAAAACACCTCATGGTTTCAGAAGTTGCAAACACCAAGTAGCTAAAACCGTCAATCCTGAAATTAAAAGACGCGTTCAGTTCAGCAGAGCTGTCTTTCAACACCATGAACTGCCTCCTGTGACATACAACATGCTTCAGCAGGGGGGACTTGCTACCCAGAGAGACCATTCTAATAGGGGAAACAACCTGACCAAAACGGGACAACTCTCTTATCATCTGATCATTTTTAACGAAAGGAGGAGCGTTTGAGATGGTGATCCTCCTAGACGGGTTAGGCAGCGGTAAAACGGGAGTAAAAGTGTCACTTATGACCACTCCCTGTGCCACCACCTGATCAGCTTTTTCAGTTGAATCCAGAAAGATCACAATTGCGCTGTTCATCCTCGATGCTGATTTTATACCGTCATGCCCAACCACCTGTCCTACAGCGAGGCTGGCCTCCTCCACAGAACAGGGAACTGTCGGGAGGATTCTCACGCCATGACGCCAGGTTAAGCGCTCAAACTCCACACCACTATCAATCACCGGCATGATGGCCGGCCGGGAAAAACAGGCAGCAGAAGCTACCGTTCCCCGACACACACACACCAACACTCACACCCCAGCACACACACACACTCAACCCACTATATTAAACACACACACCTCAAACACACACGATAGAGAAAAGTTAGAAAAAACAAAGTTTAAAGTACTCACTCGACATCACTCCACACCCCTGCTCCCACAAACGCTCACACATGCGCACGAGAGAGAGAGAGAGAGAGAGAGAGAGAGAGAGAGAGAGAGAGAGACAGTGCAGAGCATTGTAGCTGGATGGAATAAATATATGAGTACATAAACACACAGTACGGAGCATTGCAGCTAGATGGAATAAATATGTAGATATATAAACACACCCAGTGCAGAGCATTGTAGCTAGATGGAATAAATATGTAAATATATAAACACACAGTGCGGAGCATTGTTGCTAGATGGGATGAAACAGCACAACTGTCTACTTAGCTATCCTACATGGTATGATTATGTACCCATACATATTCTCACCCTCCATAGCGACCGGTATTTTCCTAATTGTATGCCGGAGGGGACCATTGTATAAGTCTATTGCGTCTTTTGCATTCAAAACTATTAGGTTATCATGTCTTTTTGCTATCTCTGCGAGCAGCCCTGCTTAGGTTGTACAGTCTGACAGCCGTTGGTAGGAAGGACCTGCGAAACCTCTCGGTTGTGCACCTGGGATGATGTAGTCTGCTGCTAAATGAGCTCCTCAGTGCATTCAGTATGTCCTGCATAGGGTGGAACTCAGACTCCAGCAGAGATGACAGTTTAGCCACCGTCCTCCTCTCTCCTCTCTCCTCCACTGGGTCAGGGCGCTGCCCCAGGACAGAGCTAGCTTTCTTGATCAGTTTGTTCAGTCTCTTCCTATCGGCTGCGGTAATGCCACTGCCCCAGCAGACCACTCCAAAAGTGATGGCTGATGCCACCACCGTGTCATAGAATGTCTTCAGCAGCGCCCCTTGTACACCAAAAGACCTGAGTCTCCTCAGTAGGAACAGCCTGCGCTGTCCCTTCTTGTAGAGTGCGTCAGTATTGTGTGACCAGTCTAGTTTATTGTTCAGATGAACACCCAGGTATTTATAGGATGTCACCATCTCAATGTCTGTTCCCTGTATATTTACTGGTGCTGTGAGGGGTTG
This sequence comes from Pholidichthys leucotaenia, assembly GCA_020510985.1. Classification (NCBI taxonomy): domain Eukaryota; kingdom Metazoa; phylum Chordata; class Actinopteri; order Cichliformes; family Pholidichthyidae; genus Pholidichthys; species Pholidichthys leucotaenia. The sequence goes on from CM035837.1 coordinate 483,706,697, forward strand.
TCCTTGCCTGCGGCAGTCCACCACCAGCTCCTTAGTTTTCCTCGCGTTGATCTGGAGGCAGTTCCGATGGCACCAGTCCACGAAGTCCTGGATAAGCCCTCTGTACTCAGCTTCATCTCCATTGGAGATGAGGCCAACGATCGCAGAGTCATCAGAGAACTTCTGTAGATGGCAGTGTGTTGTGTTGTGTGAGAAGTCCGCAGTATAAAGGGTGAACAGAAAGGGAGCCAAAACCGTTCCCTGGGGGGCCCCCGTGCTACCGATGATCGTGTCGGACACACAGTCCCGGGTTCTCACAAACTGAGGCCGGTTAGTGAGGTAGTCCAGGATCCATGATGACAGGTGCTGGTCCACCCCTGCGCACAGCAGCTTGTCCTTCAGGATTATCGGTTGGATGGTGTTGAAAGCACCGGAGAAGTCAAAGAACACGATCCTCACCGCATTCCCAGGCTTCTCCAGGTGGGACAGAGAACGGTGAAGGAGGAAGATCACCGCATCCTCCACCCCAATGCCATGCTGGTAGGCGAACTGGAGTGGATCCATCGCTGGTCCCACCAGGGGGCGGAGGTGAGCAAGGAGCAGTCTCTCCAGGGTCTTCATCATGTGGGACGTCAAGGCCACTGGTCTGTAGCTGTTCAGGTCTTTGGGGTGGGAAGTTTTTGGTACAGGTACCACACAAGATGTTTTCCACAGCTGTGGTACCCTCCCCAGCTTCAGGCTCAGGTTGAAGATGTACGCCACAATCCCACACAGCTGGTCTGCACAGGACTTGAGGAGCTTTGCACTGATGCCGTCCGGTCCCGACGCCTTCCTCGCCTTGATCTTCCTCAGCTCCGTCCTCACCTGGGTCTTAGTCAGGGTCAGGTTGGGGGGCTGTGTGTTGGGAGTGGGGGGGGGTGTTGGTGGAGTGGGGAGTGGGCAGCAGGGCTTGATGTCTTTAGAGGCAGCAGTGGTTGTTGTGCAGTCAGTGGGGAGGGCGGTTGGTCAAACCTATTGAAAAACAGATTCAGATTGTTCGCCCACTCCCTGCCCCCCGTGGCCTGGGGGGAGGTATTCTGGAGCCCAGAGATGATTTTAAGGCTTCTCCAGACCCCGCTGATGTCGCTCTGTTGCAGCTTGTCCTCCATCTTCTTCCTGAAGCTGTCCTTGCCTTCTCTGATCTTTCTCCTCAGCTCCCTCTGTACGGACTTCAGCATCTTCCTGTTCCCCGACCTGAAGATCCTCTTCTCTCTCAGAAGTGTTTTTATCTCAGGGTTGATCCAGGGTTTGTTGTTTGAGCAACACCGCATGGTCTTGGTGGGAATGGTGTTGTCCACACAGAAGCTGATGTAGTCCGTGATGGTGTGAGTGAGGCCATTGATGTCCTCACAATGTGGATCGCAGAGCTGCTCCCAGGCGGTGGTTTCAAAACAGCCCTTTAAAGTGTCCATTGCCTCCTCAGACCATAACTTCACTGTGCGCATGGCCGGAGGTTGTCTGTGCACTAGGGGTTTGTACACCGGCCGGAGATGAACCAAGTTGTGATCCGATCTCCCGAGTGGAGGGAGTTGTAATGAGGTGTACGCCTCCTTAGTGTTTGCATAGAATAAGAATTGATAGATCTCAGTTACTTTGTTTCTCATTTGTTTTAGAATTTCTTTGGATCGCAGCATGATGTCTAGCTTTTGAGGATCTTTTGATTTACTTCACTTTGTCAGACAGGTCCTATTTAAGTGATTTCTTGATTGAGAAAAGGTGTGGCAGCAATCAGGCCTGGGTGTGGCTAGAGAAATTGAATTCAGCTTTCCAAAGATGTGGTAAACCACAGTTTTTTTCTCTCTCGGCACCACGCGAGTAGGCTGCCTTTTGCAACAGCGGCTCGATTCCGAGTCTTTTTCCCTTCCTCTCTCTTTTGATCCATCTTTTTTTTTTCACCCCACTTATATCACGGACACACAGATCGTCCCAAATGTCTCCTGAGCCGGTGGACGGAGCCACTGTTTATAGCAGGATACGATACAGCAGGGAAGAGCTGCTAGCATTCAACCGCCACCCGGTCCCATTGGAAAAACTCGACATACCGAGAGAACTGAGGCGAAAATGCCGCGGCTGCCAGGCTGGAGTAAGGCGGAGGACAAAAAATATAAGGTACAGACCCTCCCTTCCATCTATTGTCATGGGAAATGTACGGTCGATACTGGGAAAGGTAGATGAGCTAGCGGCTATCTCCCGTTATGATAGCACTTACCGGGAGTGCTCTCTCCTTTTGTTTACTGAGACGTGGCTAACTGAACTAGCAGCAGATGCTAACATTGAGCTGGAGGGTTTTCACATGATACGAGCTGACTGAACACCAGACAGTGGCAAAGCAAGGGACGGTGGAGTGATAATGTATGTTAACAACAGCTGGTGCAGACCGGGACATATCACTGTTAAACAACGACACTGCAGCAAAGACATTGAGTTGCTAGCTGTTAGCATGAGGCCTACATATCTCCCGAGAGAACACTCACACGTGATCTGCATTGTTGTTTATGCAAATCCGACGGCGAACGCTGGGACAGCGCGTGACGTCATCCATTCAGTAACCAGCAGGCTGCAGACAGAACACCCAGATGCTCTTCTCCTCATCTCAGGCGATTTCAACCATGTTTCACTATCTCCCATTCTACCCACGTTCACCCAGTATGTCACATGCCACACTAGAGACAATAAAACACTGGATTTATTCTACGCAAACACTAAGGAGGCGTACACCTCATCACAACTCCCCCCACTTGGGAGATCAGATCACAACTTGGTTCATCTCCGGCCGGTGTACAAACCCCTAGTGCACAGACAACCTCCGGCCATGCACACTGTGGAGTTATGGTCTGAGGAGACAATGGACACTCTAAAGGACTGTTTTGAAGCCACCGCCTGGAAGCAGCTCTGCGATCCACATGGTGAGGACATCGATGGCCTCATTCACACCTTCACGGGCTACCTCAGCTTCGGTGTGGACAAATCTGTTCCCACCAAGACCATACGGCGTCACTCAAACAACAAACCCTGGATCAACCCTGAGATAAAAACACTTCTGAGAGAGAAGAAGAAGATCTTCAGGTCGGGGAACAGGGAGATGCTGAAGTCCGTACAGAGGGAGCTGAGGAGAAAGATCAGAGAAGGCAAGGACAGCTTCAGGAAGAAGATGGAGGACAAGCTGCAACAGAGCGACATCAGTGGGGTCTGGAGAAACCTCAAAACCATCTCGGGGCTCCAGAATACCTCCCCCCAGGCCACGGGGGGCAGGGAGTGGGCGAACAACCTGAATCTGTTTTTCAATAGATTTGACCAACCGCCCTCCCCCCTGTCTGCACAACAACCACTGCTGCCTCTAAAGAAATCAAGTCCTGGTTATCGTGGTGGGCGATTTTAACCAGAGCAATCTGAGTCACGAGCTCCCCCGCTACAAACAGTGTATTAAATGTCCAACCAGAGGAAATAACACGCTGGATCACTGTTATACTTCAGTAAAGGACGCATATCGCGCTGTTCCCCGTGCTGCGCTGGGACTATCTGATCACGAGATGGTCCGCCTCATCCCCACATACAAACAAAGACTGAAACTCACTAAACCTGTTGTGACCACGACAAAGAAATTGACCAGTGAAGCTGGAGAGAAACTGAACACATGCATGGAAATAACTGACTGGGGCATGTTTAAAAGAGCCACACATGATCTTAATGAGTACACAGACACTGTGAACTCGTATATCAACTTCTGTGAGGAGGACATCCCCCCATCGCGCACCAGGGTAAGATATTCTAATGACAAGCCCTGGTTCACAGCTAAGCTCAGACGGATCAGGAAGGAGAAGGAAGCAGCGTTGAAAAGTGGAGACAGGGACTGCTACAGAGAGGTCAAATATCGGTTTAACAGAGAGCTGAGGAAAGCTAAATTTGTGTATTCTGAGAAACACCAGCAGCAGTTCACTGCTAATGACTCGGCTTCTGTGTGGAGAGGACTGAGGCAAATCACCAACTATCGGCCTCAGGCTTCTAAAGGTCAGGATGACAAAGCCCTTTGTCAAAGACTGTCCCAACATTACGCCCGTTTTGACACCTCGTCAGCTGTGTCCAACTCACCCACTCCACCCAGCTCCACTGCCTCCTCAGCCCCTAATTCATCAAAAGCGGTCCCCCCCTCCTCCTCCTCCTCCTCCCCCCCTCCCCTTGTCATCAGTGAGCAGGACGTGCACAGACAGTTCTCCAGACTGAACCCGCGCAAGGCCCCCGGGCCGGACGGTGTGTCTCCCTCCACCCTGAGACACTGTGCGAAAGAGCTGGCTCCTGTCTTCACAGACATTTTTAACACCTCCCTTAAGCAATGTCACGTGCCGACCTGCCTCAAATCCTCCACCATCATCCCTGTCCCCAAGAAGCCACAGATTACTGGACTTAACGACTACAGACCTGTAGCGCTCACCTCTGTAGTCATGAAGTCCTTTGAGCGCCTGGTCCTGTCTCACCTCAAGTCCATCACCACACCCCTCCTAGACCCGCTGCAGTTTGCCTACCGTGCTAACAGGTCTGTGGACGACGCAGTCAACCTGGCCCTCCACTCCATCCTGCAGCACCTGGACTCCCCGGGAACCTACGCCAGGATTCTGTTTGTGGACTTCAGCTCCGCATTCAACACCATCCGCCCCGATATGCTCCAGGACAAGCTGTCCCTGCTCAACGTGCCTGACTCCCTCTGCAGGTGGATCACCGACTTCCTGACGGACCGGAGGCAGCATGTGCGGCTGGGGAAGTCTGTCTCAGACTCTGTTAGCATCAGCATTGGATCACCCCAGGGCTGTGTACTTTCCCCCCTACTCTTCTCCCTTTATACCAACTCCTGCACCTCCTCCCACCAGTCTGTTAAGCTGATTAAGTTTGCGGACGACACCACCCTCATCGGGCTCATCTCCAACGGCGAAGAGTCCGCCTACAGGGAAGAGGTGGCCCAGCTGGTGTCCTGGTGCAGCCACAACAACCTGCAGCTGAATGCTCTGAAGACAGCGGAGATGATTGTGGACTTCAGGAAAGTCACATCCCCCCTGCCCCCCCTCACCATCACAGGCTCTCCCATCACCATTGCAGATTCCTTCCGCTTCTTGGGCACCACCATCACCCGGGACCTCAAATGGGAGCCAACCATCAGCTCCCTCATCAAAAAGGCCCAGCAGAGGATGTTCTTTCTGCGGCAGCTGAGGAAGCTCAAGCTACCCACCAAGATGTTAGTGCAGTTCTACACGGCCATCATCGAGTCCATCCTCACCTCCTCCATAACTGTGTGGTATGCAGGAGCCACTGCCAGGGACAGACTAAGGCTGCAGCGCGTCGTGCGCACTGCTGAGAAGGTGATAGGCTGCGAGCTCCCATCTCTCCAGGACCTGTACATCTCCAGGATCCGGAGGCGTGCTGGCCGGATCATAGCCGATCCTTCACATCCTGGTCACGTGCTGTTTGCCCCCCTCCCCTCAGGTAGAAGGCTTCGGTCCATTCGGACTAAAACCTCCCGGCACATGAACAGCTCCCCTCTGCCATCAGACTGCTGAACACTAAGTGACTTTTGACTCTCGTGCACTATGTACAGCAGCTCAACCAGACTCATGTCAATCATCACTGTTTTTCTGTTGCATTATTGACTGCACTATGTGGTACTTCACATTATCTGCTACATGCTAATTTTTTAAAACTGCCTTGACTAGTACTACTCATTATTACTAGTATTATTATTATTATTACTTATTATTACTTATTTTTCTACACTTATTGCACGTTTCTAGTCCTTTAGTTTTTTAGTTTATCCCTTTTTCTCATTATGTTTTTAATGTTGCAGCATGGCACCGAGACAAATTCCTAGTTTGTGTATTACATGAACAATGGCAATAAATCTGATTCTGATTCTGATTCTGATTCTGATTCTCCTGCTGCCCGCTCCCCACTCCACCAACACCCCCCCACTCCCAACACACAGCCCGCCATCCTGACCCTGACCAGGACCCAGGTGAGGACGGAGCTGAGGAAGATCAAAGCGAGGAAGGCGCCGGGACCGGACGGCATCAGCGCAAAGCTCCTCAAGTCCTGTGCAGACCAGCTGTGTGGGATTGTGACGTATATCTTCAACATGAGCCTGAAGCTGGGGAGGGTACCACAGCTGTGGAAAACATCTTGTGTGGTACCTGTACCAAAAACTTCCCACCCCAAAGACCTGAACAGCTACAGACCGGTGGCCTTGACGTCCCACTTGATGAAGACCCTGGAGAGACTGCTCCTTGCTCACCTCCGCCCCCTGGTGGAACCAGCGATGGATCCACTCCAGTTCGCCTACCAGCATGGCATTGGGGTGGAGGATGCGGTGATCTTCCTCCTTCACCGTTCTCTGTCCCACCTGGAGAAGCCCGGGAATGCGGTGAGGATCATGTTCTTTGATTTCTCCAGTGCTTTCAACACCATCCAACCGATGATCCTGAAGGACAAGCTGCTGCGCGCAGGGGTGGACCAGCACCTGTCATCATGGATCCTGGACTACCTCACGAACCGGCCTCAGTTTGTGAGAACCCGGGACTGTGTGTCCGACACGATCATCAGTAGCACGGGGGCCCCCCAGGGAACGGTGCTGGCTCCCTTCCTGTTCACTCTTTATACTGCGGACTTCTCACACAACACAACACACTGCCATCTACAGAAGTTCTCTGATGACTCTGCGATCGTTGGCCTCATCTCTAATGGAGATGAAGCTGAGTACAGAGGGCTTATCCAGGACTTCGTGGACTGGTGCCATCGGAACTGCCTCCAGATCAACGCGAGGAAAACTAAGGAGCTGGTGGTGGACTGCCGCAGGCATGGGCAGCCCCTCACAGCACCAGTAAATATAAAGGGAACAGACATCGAGATGGTGACATCCTACAAGTACCTGGGTGTTCATCTGAACAATAAACTAGACTGGTCACACAATACTGACGCACTCTACAAGAAGGGACAGCGCAGGCTGTTCCTGCTGAGGAGACTCAGGTCTTTTGGTGTTCAAGGGGCGCTGCTGAAGACATTCTATGACACGGTGGTGGCATCAGCCATCACTTTTGGAGTGGTCTGCTGGGGCAGTGGCATTACTGCAGCCGATAGGAAGAGACTGAACAAACTGATTAAGAAAGCTAGCTCTGTCCTGGGGCAGCGCCTTGATCCGATGAAGGAGATAGGAGAGAGAAGGACGGTGGCTAAACTGTCATCTCTGCTGGAGTCCGAGTTCCACCCTATGCAGGACATACTGGATGCACTGAGGAGCTCATTTAGCAGCAGACTACATCATCCCAGGTGCACAACCGAGAGGTTTCGTAGGTCCTTCCTACCAACGGCTGTCAGACTGTACAACCTAAGCAGGGCTGCTCACAGAGATAGCAAAAAGACGTAACAAACTAATAGTTTTTTGAATGCAAAAGATGCAATAGACTTACACAATGGTCCCCTCCGGCGTACAACTAGGAACATACCGGTTGCTATGGAGGGTGAGAATATGTATGGGCACATAATCATACCATGTAGGATAACTAAGTAGACGGTTATGCTGTTTCATCCCATCTAGCAACAATGCTCTGCACTGTGTGTGTTTATATATTTACATATTTATTCCATCTAGCTACAATGCTCAGCACTGGGTGTGTTTATATTTATATATCTATATATTTATTCCATCTAGCTACAATGCTCCGCACTGTGTTTTTATATATCTACATATTATTCCATCTAGCTACATTGCTCCGCACTGTGTGTGTTTATATACTTGCATATTTATTCCACCTAGCTGCAATGCTCCGTACTGTGGGTGTTTATATATTTACATGTTTATTCCATCTAGCTACAATGCTCTGCACTGTGTGTTCATATATTCATATATTTATTCCATCCAGCTACAATGCTCTGCACTGTGTGTCTGTGTGTGTGTATATATATATTTTATAGTAATATGTACATATGTATATTAGCTGCTCTGGCTTGCTTGTTTTTTTCTTGCCTTCTGATTGTTGCTCTGAGTGTTGCTATCCCTGTGCTGTTGCAATCCTGGAATTTCCCCGTTGTGGGACTAATAAAGGCTTATCTTATCTTATCTTATCTTAATTTATGTTTTAACGGGGGGAGGGCAGTCACTTTTTCCCCACACAGGGCCATGTAGGTTTGTTTTTTTAACCCTTAATAATAAACACTTTCATTTAAAAACTGCATTTTGTATTTACTTGTCTTATCTTTGTTTAATATTTACATTTGTTTGATGATCAGAAACTGGCGATCTGTCCAGGGTGTACCCTGCCTCTTGCCCCAAGATGCTGGGATAGGCTCCAGCCCCCCTGCAACCCGAAAAGGATTAAGTGGAAGAAGATGGATGGATGGATGGATGATGATCAGAAACATTTAAGTGTGACAAACATACAAAAAAATAAGAAATCAGGAAGAGGGCAAACACTTTTTCACACTACTGTATAATGGCATACTGTATTTGCAGGTTACAGGTGTGTTTAATTCCAGTACTCTGTTGATTCAGTTCAGTTCAACTTATTTATTTAACTCCACTTCACAACAACAGTCATCTCATAGCACTTCCAACTGTAAGGGAAACCAGCGCAATTGCAGAAAGACCCCAGCAATCAGGCGATCCCCTGTGAGCAAGTACATGGCGACGGCGGAGAGGAAAAACTTCCTTTTAGCAGGGAGAGACCTCCAGCAGAACCAGGCTCAGGGAGGGGCAGTTTATTTATTTAGCGAATGCAAAGTCCTTAAGCCAAGCAGTTGCCTCCTGGTTTGCTGTATGGAGGGTGTGTAATCCTCCTTCCAGTCTTTGGAGCGGGCAAGCCTCTATGATGTGTTCCATTGTTTGCTCTGTTTGCTCGGGCTCGCCTGGGGAAGCTAATGATCCTACCAGCAGACTAAATTCGAAGAGACGACGCCTCTGTGCCAAGTCAAAGAAGAATCCTAGTCACAGTCCTAAAGCCGAAAGCAAACAGGGAGGGGCAGTCATCTGCTGCGACTGGCTGGGGGGTGAGGGGATAGAGAAGAAGACGAAAAGAACAGACATGTAGAGAGCAAACAGCACGACAGGGACTCATTCTATGGGAGAGAACAAACAGATGTTAATGACCAGCAAAAATATTTTGTTGAGCGTGAAGAAAGCCATGAAGCCCACTGCATTGTTGGAGGTCCCCCAGCTGTCTAAACCTATTAGTAGCATAACTAAGGGAGGGCTCAGGGGCACATGATCCCTCAATAATTATAGGCTATATCAAAAAGGAAGGTTTTAACCCTATTCTTAAGAACAGAGATCAAGTCTGACTCCCGAATCCAGATTGGCAGTTGGTTCCAAAGGAGAGGAGCTTGATAACTGAAGACTCTTCCTCCCATTGTACTTTTGGAGGTTCTACAAGTAATCCTGCATTTTGGGAGCACAGTGCTCTGTTAGGATGATAGGGTAGTGTCAGATCTCTTAAATAAAAAAGGGGCCTGATTAGTTAGAGCTTTGTATGCGAGAAGAAGGATTCTGAACTTAATTCTAAACTCTATGGGAAGCCAATGAAGAGAGGCCAGAACCGGAGAGATATGATCTCTCTTTCTAGTACCCGTTAAAACTTTTGTTGCAGCATTTTGGATCAGCTGAAGACTTTTTAAAGATGTTTTAGGACAGCCGGGTAATAAAGAGTTACAGTGATCTCATCTAGAGCTAACAAAAGCGCGGATTAGTTTCCCAGCATCACTCTGAGACAAGATGCTCCTAATCTTGGCAATATTACACAAATGATAGAAGGCAGTCTTAGAAACAAGTTTAATATGTGAATTAAAGAACAGATCTTCATCAAAATAACTCCAAGGTTCCTCACAGAACTATTAAGAGAAAGAGTAACAGCATTCAATTGATTCATTTGATTTGGAAAGGTATTTCTAAGATTTTTTGGACCAACTAGAATGACTTCAGTTTTATCTGAATTTAATAGCAAGAAATTACAAGTCATCCAAGTTTTGATTTTCTTAAGACAAGCCTCATCCATCCATCCATCTTCTACCACTTTTCCGGAGGTCCGGGTCGCGGAGGCAGCAGTTCAAGCAGAGAAGCCCAGACTTCCCTCTCCCCAGCCACCTGCTCCAGCTCTTCAGAGAGGATACCAAGGCGTTCCCAGACCAGCTGGGAGACATAGTCTCTCCACCGAGTCCTGGGTCTGCCCCGGGGTCTCCTCCCAGTGGGATGTGCCTGAAACACCTCAAGTGGGAGGCGTCAAGACAAGCCTCTAATTTGGCTAATTGGTTATGGTCATTTGTTTTCACTGACAAGTATAATTGTGTGTCATCTGCAAAACAATGAAAATGCATGCAGTGCTTTCTAATAATGTTGCCTAGTGGAAGCATATAGTATAAACTAAAAAAAATAGGGCCTAGTACAGATCCCTGTGGAACTCCATGACTGAGCTTTGAGTTGGAAGAAAACTCATTATTGACATGGACAAACTGGAACCTATCAGATAAATAATATCTAAACCACTGCAATGAAGTTCCATTAAGTCCAACAAGGTGTTGTAGTCTATCAAGTAAAATACTATTATGATCGATAGTATCAAAAGCTGCACTAAGGTCCAAAAGGACAAGTACAGAAACAAGTCCATTTTCAGATGCGATCAGGAATGTTAGTGACCCTGATTGAAACTCTTCAAATAAACCATTTCCCTGTAAGTGGTCAAATAATTGCGTAGCAACATCTCTAAGATTTTTGAAATGAAAGGCAGATTAAAAATTGGTCTATAGTTAGTTAAAACTCCTGGATCCAGCGTTGGCTTTTTAAGTAAGGGTTTAATTAAAAGCCTGCAGTACATGGCCTAATGTTAATAAGGAATTGATTATTTGAAGAATAGAGCTACCAATAAATGAGAAAACTTCTTAAAATAACTTGGTAGGAATAGGGTCTAAAAGACAAGTTGAAGGCTTGGATGAGGAAATTATTTTATCTAACTCTAAAAGGTCAAGAGGAGTAAACTCATCCAAACAGATATCAGTTGAAGGAGTTGTAGTAGTTACTGTATTTAAGTTATTGTATTAAGTATTTAAGTAAATAATTTTATCTCTGATAGATGAAAATTTATTTTTGAAGAAGTTCATAAAGTCCTGACTAGTAAGCTCTAAGGGAATGCTGGAATTGACAGAGTCCTGACTCTTTGTCAGCCTGGTTACAGTGCTGAAAAGAAACCTGGGGTTATTCTTGTTCTCTTCTATCAATGCAGAATAACAACTTGTTCTAGCTGTCCTAAGAGATTTTTTATAAATTAGAAGATGATTTCTCCAAGCTAAATGGATTTCATCTAATTTAGTGGAGCACCATTTTCTTTCTAGTTGACGAGTCTTCTGTTTTAAGCTACGAGTTTCTGTGTTGAACCAAGGAGTTAGAAATCTCTGATTAGACTTTTTCTTTTTTTAAAGGGGCCACCATGTGTAGAGTCTGATGTAGAGAAGCTGTCACACAATCTACCATGCTATCAATTACACAAGGAGCAAGCTCTCCATAGCTTATCTCTGTTGTGTTGACACATTGCACAAAGGAAACAGCCTGCTTAAATTTGATAACAGCATCATCTGAGAGACATCTACTGTAGTAATATTTTTCTTTAGGAGCCAAATAGTCAGAGATAGTAAAATAAAAGGTTAACAGATAATGGTCGGACAGGACAGGGTTATGAGAAGACACTACCAGATTTTCTATTTCTATGTCATATGTAAGAACAAGGTCCAACATATGGTGGAGATAATGGGCAGAATTTCCAACTTTCTGAGAAAACCCCATCAAGTCTAATATTGAATTAAAGGATTATTAAGGCAATCACTATCTACATCGACATGTATGTTAAGTCCCCTACTATAATTATTCTATGCGATTTCAGCACTAACTCTGCTAAGAATTCAGCAAATTCATTTTAAAAACTCTGAGTAGGCTGCGAGAGGATGATGAACTATGAGAAATAAAACTGGGTTTAACCTAAAATTGTTAACATGCCATATTCACCAAGTTGTTTCCTTTTTCAAGAGGTCAGTCTTCAGAAAGCTAGTTTGACTTAACACAAATATATGAGGAAAAAGACATTTATTAAAGAAAGCTGTATATTTATTTCACAGATTAAAAAAAAAACACCAAATACATGAGAAGAGTGACAAATTTAAAAGAAAGCTCTAAGTGTAATTGGTGACAGTAAAATAATCCCTCACCACTTCAGTAACTTTAGTAGATGCTTACACTACCGTTCAAAAGTTTGGGGTCACCCAGACAATTATTTTGTGTTTTCCATGAAAAGTCACACTTATTTACCACCATGAGTTGTAAAATGAATAGAAAATATAGTCAAGACACTGACAAGGTTAGAAATAATGATTTGTATTTGAAATAATAATTTTTTCCAGATACTCATCCTGCTCAAAGGAAGGTCAGTTTTATAGCTTCTCTAACCAGCTAAATTGTTTTCAGCTGTGCTAACATGATTGCACAAGGGTTTTCTAATCATCCATTAGCCTTCTGACGCAATGAGCAAACACATTGTACCATTAGAACACTGTTGCTGGAAATGGGCCTCTATACACCTATGTAGATATTGCACCAAAAACCAGACATTTGCAGCTAGAATAGTCATTTACCACATTAGCAATGTATATTAGATATTAGAGTGTATTTCTGATTAGTTTAAATTTACCTTCATTGAAAAAAACAGTGCTTTTCTTTCAAAAATAAGGAAATTTCTAAGTGACCCCAAACTTTTGAACGGTAGTGTATATTCATATTAAAGCATTTTTGGTGACTACTCTTACTTACTGTTTATTTGAATATTAAACACATATTTTACTTAAGTACACTTTTTGGCTACTCTGCTCATGTGTTTGTATTCCACCAAGCTTTACACATACAGTGGTGTGAAAAAGTGTTTGCTTCCATCCTGATTTCTCATTTTTTTGTATGTTTGTCACACTTAATGTCATAAATGCTCCTTTGGAGCAGAAGGACAGATCCAAGCAATGAATTGTTAGTGACATTTATTAACAAAAGCACCACAAAAGTCCAAAAATAGTGCCCACAATACAAAAATGCCAAACAAGGATAACTTACAGAACGAAGCCTCAGAGCTAGGAAGCACTCAGGAGAAGGAAAAATACTTAAGAGGCTGGAACAGCAGAACCAGTTTAATGGCAACAACACAGTGAAAACACAGAGCTTAAATACATGGAGGTAAATGGGGAGTGATAAGCAGCAGGCGTGGCCAGGAGCGAGCAGTGACCTAATGTCAGAATCACTCATAGCTGAGGTGGACTGGAGAAACGGGCTGTGAGAGGAAGGTGGGTGTGTCTGGGAGCAAAGGAAGGAGACTCGTGTCTAAAAACCTAAATAACACAAAAACAAGACAGGAATATTCATAACAGACAAAAAATAAACAGAAAATAAAATGAGAGTCTAAGCTCCAGAGAAACACTGAGCTCAGACTCATGACACTTAAATGTTTCAGATCATCAAACAAATTTAAATATTAGACAAAGATAACACAAGTAAACACAAAATGCAGTTTTTAAATGAAGGTGTTTATTATAAAGGGTAAAAAAAAATCCAAACTTACATGGCCCTGTGTGAAAAAGTGATTCCCCCCCCCCCCCGCTAAAACATTAACTGTGTTTTATCACATTTTTGGAAGGCTGAGTTCAATTTCTCTAGCCACACCCAGGCCTGATTACTGCCACACCTTTTCTCAATCAAGAAATCACTTAAATAGGACCTGCCTGACAAAGTGAAGAAGACCAAAAGGTCCTCAAAAGCTAGACATCATGCTGCAATCCAGAGAAATTAAGGAACAAATGAGAAACAAAGTAACTGAGATCTATCAATCTGGAAAAGGTTACAAAGCCACCTCTAAAGCTTTGGGACTCCAGCGGACCACAGTGATAGCATTATCCACAATTGGCAAAAACATGGAACAGTGGTGAACCTTTCCAGGAGTGGCCGGCCGACCAAGATTACCCCCAAGAGCCTAGTGACAAATCATTCAAGAGGCCACAAAAGACCTCACAACAACAACATCCAAAGAACTGCAGGCCTCACTTGCCTCAGTTAAGGTCAGTGTTCATGACTCCACCATAAGAAAGAGACTGGGCAAAAATGGCCTGCATGGCAGAGTTCCAATACAAAAACCACTGCTGAGCAAAAAGAACATAAAGGCTCATCTCCGTTTTTGCAGAAAACATCTTGATGATCCCCAAGACTTGGGAAAATACTCTGTGGACTGACGAGACAAAGGTTGTACTTTTTAGAAGGTGTGTGTCCCATTACATCTGGCGTAAAAGTAACACAGCTTTTCAGAAAAGGAAGATCATACCAACAATAAAATGTGGTGATGGTAGTGTGATGGTCTGGGGCTGTTTTACTGCTTCAGCATCTGGAAGACTTGCTGTGGTAAAAGGAGCCATGAATTCTGCTTTCTACCAAAAAATCCTGAAGGAGAATGTCCGGCCATCTGTTTGTGATCTCAAGCTGAAGCGCACTTGGGTTCTGCAGCAGGACAATGATCCAAAATACACCAGCAAGTGTCTGAATGGCTTAAGAAAAACAAAGTGAAGACTTTGGAGTGGCCTAGTCAAAGTCCTGACCTGAATCTGATTGAGATGCTGTGGCATGACCTTAAAAAGGCGGTTTATGCTCGAAAACCCTCCAATGTGGCTGAATTACAACAATTCTGCAAAGATGAGTTCGCCAAAATTCCTCCACAGCGCTGTGAAAGACTCATTAACAGTTATCACAAATGTTTGATTGCAGTTGTTGCTGCTAAGAGTTGTCCAACCAGTTATTAGGTTTAGGGGCAACCACTTTTTCACACAGGGCCATGTAGGTTAGGATTTTTGTCCCCCTTAATAATAAACATGGTCATTTAAAAACTGCACTTTTTGTTTACTTGTGTTATCTTTGTCTTTAAATCTGTTTGATGATCTGAAACATTTAAGTGTGATAAACATACAAAAAATGAGAAATCAGGAAGGGGGCAAACACTTTTTCACACCACTGTATATATGGTACACTTGTATATGGTGAAATAAATAAATTATACATTTTACATCTTCTTAAACTATGGACGTTTGGTTCCTTAAAAAAAAAATCAACATCACCCTTCTTGTTTTGCTTGTATTATTATTATTATTATTGTTATTATTGTTATTATTATTAATTGTTGTTATTGTTGTTGTTGTTCTTATTATTATATTATGAAAATAGGTCCTTGTTTGTTGTATTTTTATTATGCCTCGGTGAAACGGAGGCATATGGTAATCGGTTATTGCACATGTTTGTGGCTGTGTGCATCTGTCTGTCTGTCCGCCTCTCTGTTTCAGCTCACCCGGTCAATATTAAGTGGAACTAAAGGCTTGTATCATTGTATCACCATATTTTCTCGGCTTTTAATTTTCCAGAATTTCGAAGTAATGCTTTGTTTCTGAAATAAACACAAAAATAGCTCACCTTTACTGTCAATGGAACGGTACTGCGCATGCGCCCAGAAAATCCTGCCAGAGGAAATTACTGAGCAATCCGCCAATACTAGGTGAACAACGGGTGTCCGTCTTTTTGCCCATCCATTTTCTTCCTCTGCTACCAAACAGCAAAATCTCCTGTTTGTCTTGATTGTCACTGTATTCACGTACCTCCATTGCTTCCGACATTTATAACGTCTGCCACCGTGCTCTTCTTTTGTTTGGATAGCAACTGTTCAAATCAGTTGGGTGGCTCTTGGCTGCCACCAGCAGTCCGGGCGTGTATATTTTCAATGCACATACGTGTACTCCAAAACTACTGGATGGATTTGGATGAAATTTTTACCAGAGGTGGTCCTTGGGCTAGAGAGGAACTCATAACATTTTGGTATTGATTCTAGAATGCATACCTCCACCAAGGCTCTTATCTTCTCACAGTGTGTTAGCAAGAATCCTCCAAAACTACTAGTTGGATTTGGATGAAATTTTTACCAGAGGTGGTCCTTGGGCTAGAGAGGAACCCATAATGTTTTGGTGATGATCCGAGAATGCTCCACCAAGGCTCTGGCACCGAGGCATCAGCACCTCGGTGCCTTCATTATTCTAAGTAATGGTTTAATTGTATTCAGTCGATGGCCGACTTTGTTGATTTTTAAAAAAAAATGTTTAAAGTTGAAGGGTGGAGAATTTTCAAGTTGTTCTGGTTCACATTGAATAACTGTAATTCCTAAATTGAAAACCAAAACATTACCATTATCATAATTTTTTGTGGGTTTAATTTGCTTGGGTCAGTTTTGTGATCTTTAATTTGTATTTTAGATTCACACATCTAGTCTGTTTTCTTCCTAAAGCGTAACTGATTTATGCACCACATCAGATCCTTGCATTACATAAATAATGGCCCACAAGTACAGTCTAAGAGTGTCTAAGTGCAGTGTTTGTTAAAAATAAGAGTCACTTTGACAGACGTGGCACTGATGAAGCTTTCTGATTAAGGGATGAAACCACATGTCTTCCATTTTTTTTAAAAAATCTCCAGCGTTGCTTATGTGTAATGGTAAACCACAACTTTCCACTGAAGCAGCAAGGCTGAGAGCGTTTCCTGCTGGTGTACGCAAAGTTTCCTCTAAAAGTTGATCTACTGCAGATAATATCTAAAGCAAGCATGCTGAGGAATAAGAAACTCTTCTTACAGTCCATCAAATTAAAGTGAATCTGTCTGAGTGTTTGAAGGTCACCCAGGAGGGGAAAATGGTCGCTGCGGTGAAAGTCTGCTTTCTGCTGTGTCTCACATTGGGCGGTAAGTAAAACTTCCAAAAGCTTAAAGAAGGAAACCAGGAAATATTTTATTAAGGGATATGTGAGTGAGGACAAAAATCAATTTATTCTAGCCTAAAATCTTCTAATGTCCAGAATTATGACTTTCATTTGAACCATTAGAATTAATTTCACAAATGTGGTTATAAATGTAAATTTTGACATAATTCATTGTTGAAATTTCTTTAATTTCTGACTCGTTTGTTTAGTTGTTTAGCTGCTGTTAAATGATAAAATGCATCATCATCACAGTTCAAAGTGTACATTTCAGAACACTGCATGGTTTTATCTCTGAGAAATTATTTCACAGGGTGACAAAAATAATTTTTTTGTGAGTTGTCTGTGTTTTTTCAACTGATGTAAGACAATTTTGCACTGCTGAATCCAAAAATGACATCCGTTTCACTCGATCAGGTACTAAGTAAAAACCTGTACTTACTTAGTACTAACTTAGTACTGTGCATGTACTTACCTTTATATAAAGGTAAGTAAAAAACAATAAAAAGAAACATAAAAAACAATTTTGCATCATTTAAAGCAAAAATACCCATACATGTAAACAAAAACGTATAAAACAACATGTGGCCATAATTCAAAAAGTTGACCTGATTGAGCAAAACCAAAGTGATTTTTGGATTCAGCACATCAAAACTGTCCTAAATCAGCTAAAAAAAAAAAAACTAAGACAATAAATTTGGTGCTGACCAGTGTTTTCCAGAAATGAGTTTGTCACAAGGACACGATCAGACTCCTTATGGGTTTAATGTGGGTGAGCAGGTTTCTGTAAGACTGGCCTCATCGGAAAAATTTCAAGAAAAAAGTCACAAATTTATGAGGACAAAGGTTGCAAATTTATAATTTTACA
The DNA here is from genome assembly GCA_020510985.1 of Pholidichthys leucotaenia. NCBI lineage: Eukaryota > Metazoa > Chordata > Actinopteri > Cichliformes > Pholidichthyidae > Pholidichthys > Pholidichthys leucotaenia. The sequence goes on from CM035837.1 coordinate 483,724,404, forward strand.
AGAAAAAAGTCACAAATTTATCAATTTTTTTTTGACAAATTCCAAATTTTCAAAAAAAAAGTCTGAAATTTATGGGAAAAAGTCACAAATTTACAAGAAAATAGCAAATTTACAAGGAAAAAGTAACAAATTTTGGAAAAAACAGTTGCAGGATTACAGTAAAAAGTGGCAAATTTATGAGAAAGTTCCAAAATTACAAGACAAAGTTAGCAAATTTGTAAGAAAAAGTCACAATTTTACAAGAAAAGCAAACATTTATGAGAAAAGTTGCAAATTTATAAGAAAAAATTCACACAAAAGATGTAAGTTTACGGTAAAAAAAAAAAGGTCAAAATTTATGAGAAAGTTTCAAATTTTCAAGAAAAATGTATTAATTTTGTGAGAAAAAAAGTCAATAATAGTCATAATTTACAAGAAAATGTAAATTTATGAGAAAATGGTGCCTTGTGTGGCAGCAGCCCCTCTGATTCTAGACGTGATGAACAGTGTAGACCGGAGAAAGGTCACTTCCTTCTGCTGCACAGGGTTGGCTGGAGGGACTCAGTGGCAATAAAGATGGCTTCTCCTAAATAAGCTGTAAACAGGTAAAGTCCATGTGGTCAAACACAGATGGGACCAACATGAACAAACCCACATGACCCATAAAACAGCCCTGCATGGGGCCCACATGGACATGTTGGGTGGGACTTAACCCCTACATATCCAATATTTTCCTGCATTTCTGCAAAAAAGGCAGCATATGCAAGTTTACAGAAGGAAAAATCCACTTTGGGTATTCAAGTGTGAGTGTGTGTGTGGATGACCAAATGGTGCTTTTTATGCAGAAGCACTCGGGAGTGTTTGAAAATTTTAAAAAAGTCGTCCACCTTCTACCACCTGAGCAGGGTGTTTACAAGTCATGAGACGTTATCAATCCATCAAATCAAATGACATTTTATTTATATAGCACCTTTCATACAAGATAATGCAATTCAAAGTGCTTCACAGATGACTGACAAAGTAATAGAAAGGCCAAGCATGTGAAGGAAATTGAGTAAAATAACAGCAATACATTCAGTATCAAAATATAGTAAAATAACAAATGAAAATGACAATTGGAAAATAAAAACACAACATGGTTAAAAACAACATAAAATCACTGATAAAATTGATTAAAATAAACTAAAAATAAACAAAAGTGATTAAAAAAATAATAAAATAAAACTTAGGGTGCTTTCACACCTAAATTTCTTTACTTTGGTCTGAATCAGTTGGCAAGTTTGTTACTTTGTATCATTTTCTCCTTGGTTCGGTTCCCTTTCACACAGGCAAAAATTCAAGCGGACCAAACTGCGTCATGTTAAATCCCATGAGACACATCAGAACATTTTCTGTTGTTATTGGGCAGATTTTTTTTTGCTGCAAAAACAGGAAAGGTAAATACAGAAAGTAGGATGACTACTGAGCATTTATACATTTCTGAGGAGAAAATAATACAAATCATAATGTAATCTATGGGGGTTTCATTGCCCTGGTTATCTTTTATTACATATGTGCACATACTACCTCACAAATCAACCACAGATTGTGAGAACCCAGGACTGTGTGTCTGATACCATGATCTGCAGTATGGGGGGCCCCAGGGAACAGTACTGGCTCCCTTCCTGTTCACCCTCTACACTGCTGACTTTTCACACAACACACCACACTGCCATCTACAGAAGTTCTCTGACGGCTCGGCAATTGTTGGCCTCATCTCTGATGGGAATGATGTGGAGTACAGAGGACTTATCCAGGACTTTGTGGACTGGTGCCTGCGGATCTGCCTCCAGATCAATGCAAGGAAGACCAAGGAACTGGTGGTGGACTGCCGCAGGGGTGGCCAACCCCCCCCCCCCCCAACACACACACACACACACACACACACACACACACAGCACCGGTAAACATCCAGGGAACAGAGATGATGACATCTTATAAGTACCTGGGTGCTCACCTGAACAATAAACTGGACTGGTCACACAACACCAACAACTTCTACAAGAAGGGGCAATGCAGGCTGTTCCTCCTGAGGAGACTCAGGTCTTTTGGAGTGCGAGGGGCACTCCTGAAGACCTTCTATGATTCTGTGGTGGCATCAGCCATCACGTATGGAGTGGTCTGCTGGGGCAGCAGCATCACAGCAGCCGACAGGAAGAGACTGAACAGGCTGATCAAAAAAGCTAGCTCTGTTCTGGAGCGATGCCTCAACCCAGTGAAGGAGATAGGAGAAAGGAGGATGGTGGCTAAGCTGTCATCTCAGCTGGAGTCTGAGTCCCACCCCATGCAGAAAATGCTGAACACACTGAGGAGCTCATTTAGCAGTAGGCTGTACCATCCTAAGTGCTCAAGGGAGAGGTTCCACAGGTCCTTCCTACCTACAGCTGTCAGGCTTTATAACCTAACCAGGGCTGCTGGTAGAGGTCATATTAAACGTCACAACTTTGCACAATAGAGATTGTCCCCTTCAATACACAACTAGGACAATAACAATCATCACTAAGGGTGGCAACAACACTGTTGATTCAAATACGAAATATACTGTCTGGGTCCATATTCATATTCTGCAGGGTAACTTAACAAACTGTAATGCTGTTTATTCCATCTACCTGCAATGCTCTTGCACTGTGTATATAACTGTGTACATACTGTATGTATATTCATTTACTGCTTTGGCTAACCAGTTCTTATTTTAGTGTCTTATTTATTATTGTTCTGAGTGCTGCTATCCCTGTGCTGCTGCAATTCTGGAATTTTCCCATTGTGGGACTCTCTGGCATCCTCATCTTGAAGAGGCGATGGTTAGCGCGTCAAGGGTTGGAGCCGTGCATGGAATGACTATGCAGTCCAATCCTTGAGTGGCAGTCTTTGGAGCAGTTGGCGCAGATGAAGATTGATGGCGCACGTGCTGATGCTGTGCATTCTTTCCTCGCCGCACGCTTTGTCGCCATCTGGACTCTCGTGTTTGCTTCCATCTTGAGAACACCCTCTTTGACACTATGGCACCAGGTGGCTTGATCTTTGGCAATAACCTCCCAGTTACTGGCGTTGATCTGCGCACAGTCCATGTCGCGTTTGCAGACATCTTTAAAACGCAACAGCGGTCGGCCCACACGGCGGAAGTCCACCCGCAGTTCTCCGTAAAGAATTTCTCTCGGCAGACGATCAGGCTCCATGCGGTGCACGTGGCCGAGCTCTGGCTGAGAAATGCATGGATGCTTGGCAAGTCAGCGCACTCAAGGACATCGGTGTTGGAGACTCTGTCCTGCCACTTGATGTGTATAAGGCACCGAAGACAGCGGAGGTGGAACCCATTTAACCGCTTCTCCTGCCTGGCATAGGCTGTCCAGGACTTGCTGCCGTACAGGAAGGTGGACAGGACGCAAGCTTGGTATACAAGTAACTTGGTCTTCAAACTCAGCGGATTGTTGTTCCACACACGCTTGTTGAGTTTGGCCATGACAGCAGCTGCTTTGGCGATTCTGGAGCTGATCACTGTGTCCAGCGAGAGCGTGTTTGAAACAGTGGACCCTAGGTAGGTGAAGATGTCCACAATCTCCAGCTGTGTGTTGTCAATGGTAATGACAGGAGAGGAGACAGCATCTTGCACCATGATGTTGGTTTTCTTAAGGCTGATCATGAGCCCAAACTCCTTGCAGGCATGGGACAGTTTGTCGACCAGGTGCTGCAGGCCCCCCTCGCTGTACAATGCCAGAGTAGCATCGTCTGCAAACAACAGCTCATGTATGAGGACCTCGTAGACTTTGGTTTTAGCATGAAGTCTTGCAATGTTGAGGACTTTTCCATCTGATCTTGTGCGAACGTAGACACCTTCAGGACAGTCGGCGAAGGCATAGGGGAGGAGCATTGAGAAAGAAATCTCAAAGAGAGTCGGTGCTAGAATGCAACCCTGCTTCACTCCACTGCTGACTGGGAAGGCATCTGGGGTGGCTCCATCAAAGCAAACAGTACTATGCATGTCTGTGTGGAAGGAGGAGATGATTGCAAGGAGCTTTGGGGGACAACTGATCTTTCACAGGATCTGGAAGAGCCGGCTTTGACTAACTAGGTCAAAGGCTTTGGTCAGGTCCACGAACGCAAGGAACAATGGCTGCTGCTGCTCTCGACACTTCTCCTGCAGCTGACGGAGGGAGAAGATCATATCCACTGTGGACCTTCAGACTCTAAAGCCACACTGGGACTCAGGATAGACTCGCGAAGCGAGGCTCTGCAGGCGGAACAGGGTGACCCGAGTGAAGACTTTCCCAACAATGCTCAGAAGAGAGATGCCACGGTAATTGTTGCAGTCACTGCGGTTGCCTTTGTTCTTATACAGCGTGACTATGTTGGCATCTCTCATATCTTGGGGAATGTGACCTTGCTCCCAGCAAAGGCAGAGGAGATCATATAGTGGTTGTAAGATGGCTGTTTTCCCGTGTTTCAGAACTTCTGGGGGGATACTGTCTTTCCCTGGAGTCTTTCCACAGGCAAGGCAGTCTATGGCTTTGCTGAGTTCTTCCAGTGTGAGCATTTCGTCAAGCTCTTCCATGACTGGTAGGCCAGGCAAGGCGTCGAGGGCGACGTCTGTCACAATGTTCTGGGTCGAGTACAACTCAAGATAATGCTCGACCCAAAGCTGGAGTTGCTTGCTCTTATTGGCGATGGCTTTGCCTGTCTTGGCTTTGAGTGGTGCTGTTTTGATGCTTGTGGGGCCAATAGCTGTTTTGATGCCCTCATACATTCCTTTGGCATATCCGTAATCGGCAGCTACCTGGATGTTGGTGCACAGGTTCTGCCAGTACTCATTGGTGCAATGGCGGGCAATCTACTGTGCCTTGCTCCTTGCTGCTCGAAGAGCATCATGTGTGCCAGGGCAAGGGTTCTGCTTGTGAGCCAGCAGTGCTTCTCTTTTGGCCTCTGTGACTGGCTGCATTTTGTCCCAGTGAGCCTCAAACCAGTCAACACTCTTGCGTTCTTTCTTTCCAAATGCGGTCATGGCTGAGTCGTGGATGGCGTCGTGAAGGTGGTTCCATCTGCCGTCCACGTCGCCTGGGATATTGGACTGGAGGTGAGCTTCAAGTTTCCTCTGAAAGCTGTCAGCGAAGGTCTGAGCCTTGATCGGATCGGAAATTCCGCAGGTGTTGATGCGGGGGCGACCCTTAGTCTTGGCATGGTGGATCTTCCTTGGCTTCAGTCTGACCTTACTGGCAACAAGGGAATGATCTGTATCACAATCAGCGCTGTGATAGCTTCTCGTATGAAGAACACTGCTGAGGTCCACTCTTCTGGTGATGACAAGATCAAGCTGGTGCCAGTGATGGGACCGGGGGTGTCTCCAAGACACTTTCCGCAGCGCTTTACACTTGAAGTAGGAGTTTGTAATGCAGAGGCCATGATGACAACAGAATTCCAACAGCCTCTGTCCGCTCTCGTTCATCCTGCCTATGCCAAAGTGGCCAAGCCAGGATGGCCACACTTGCCAGTCTGCTCTGACGTGAGCGTTGAAGTCGCCTAGCAAAGATAAGCCTTCAGAGCGGGGGATTCTCGATAGCACTTCCTCTGGAACCTCGTAGAACTGATTTTTGGCTTCTGAAATGGATGTGAGGGTCGAGGCATACACAGAAAGGATGTTCACAAAGCCTGATGATGTCTTCATGCAGAGGGCGAGGATTCTTTCGGACCCTCCTGTAGGGGTTTCTGTGGTGGCAATCAGCGAGTTCCTCACTGCAAAACCTACACCATGCTGCCTGGACTCGTCCTGGGACAGGCCCTGCCAATAAAAGGTGTAGTCTGATTCTCTAAGAGAGTCGCTGTCAGCCAGGCAGGTTTCCTGAAGGCAGGCAACATTGATGTTAAGTCCTGACAGTTTCTTATTGATAATGGCGGTCTTGCGAGAGTCATATATTTGTTGGAGATCAGCCGTAAGTTCGGGGCACATGGTGCAAACGTTCCAGCTTGCAAATCGAAGAGCTGGAGTCTTTGTATGTTTCTCCTTTTGACTGCCTGGTGCAGATTGACGCTTGCTTGTCAGGAGAGACCCCTAAGCTCTACGCACCCAGTAGTGCAGGCAAGCCCTGGCAGGGCAGCACCTTACTGGGGGGGGGGGGGGGGGTGCCCAGCTTGAGGCGGGCAGTAACTGCCCAATGAAGCTGCGAAGACTTCTCCCACCATCGGACAAGACCCCTGACGCTCCTCCCTACAGCAATCGGTTGGAGCTTTTTACCAGTAACTGCCTTGTCCCGTGTTGTGCCGGAATCTTGCGACGCCACTGGAGTGGCCTCTCCATTTAGCGCTAAAAAGCCTGGGCGGGGTAGTATGGAGACACTGGGCTGCCCATATGTCAGTGTCCCCCTCTCGGTGTCACTGGCTGAGTCCAAAGGAAAAGATGATCCAATACAGTTTGGGACCAGTTCCACTGCAGGAGTTGTCGGAAGTAGTGCTGAGCATCTGCCAACCGCCTTAGGGCTCCACTCCGGATTTATACTCGAGGTTTACTCCCGAAGCCTTTCCTGTGATCAGGTATAGCCGCAAGGCAGCGGAGGTTGGAATCAGAGTTTACTTTCTCCTAGGTAGTTTGCTGGCCAAGGCTAACGGGCACCACCTGCCCGGTGAAATCAGAGTGGTCCTTCTCCTAGGTGGACTGACACCCAAGTCTGATGAGCCCCACCTACCCAGAGCAACCTGGTTATAGCACCAGAGACTCGCTGACACCCTCTGTCATTTAGTGAAAACAGGATCGGCACGAGAAGCCAGACAGTAGGATTTGGTTAGGAGAGGCTATTGAAGAGATGCTGTGCTATATTTCAGTGGAAATGTAGGTGCTCATTTCTGCATTTCACCCCAGCACGTCCTAACCCATTTAGACACCAGTGTGGGACTAATAAAGGCTTATCTTATGTTATCTTATACCACTTTAGGCAAATTGTACAGTTTGAAAATGAAGTGTGGCTACGGATGGAAAATAACATGTTAACATTCATTAATCCTCCAGAGTTGAGTCTCCTCTGGAACAAGTATTCCTTTCTATAGCTTATGCAGGACAGGAGTCGCCACTCCACTCTGCCCGCCTTTCCCCGTTCTATTATGCTGAGCACCAAGCTCCTCCAGAATCGTGACATGCTCAGCAACAGATTTTTTTTTAGAAGATCCATGAGGTATGTAGGGTGGCATAAAATGTTTCACTGTTTGCCACTGGTCCTGTTTTAGTGCAGTTGCACATGGCCAAAACATAATGAGCAGCATCTTTGATAAGAACAAAGGGCAGAGTTTCCTTGGAAATAACAGGAAGCTGTGAAATGTGATCTTTTGTGTGTCAGAGACGGCTTGGAGGATCCTTTGTGTGCCAGAGACTGTGAGGGGGATGTTAAGGGATTAAGGAAGTGCATGCACTGTGATCTTTTATGTGAATGCAATGTGACCTTTTGATATGTAGAAGGACCTGAGTATATAAGTGAAGAGTTCTGTTTGAGAGGTCCTCTTTTCTACTATGCTCATGTGAGAGAATGTGTATTAAACTGCCTGAGACAAACTTGCCTCATCATTTACACACTCTACACAGTCCTTTTCTCACCTGCAGGATCGCACCAGAGTTCGCCAGTTGACTTGAATCAAGACCACCTCCTTCAGGCGGTCTAGGTAGAGTTCCTTTGATGTGCACCTGAGTGCAATTACCGTATTGTCACCAGACAAAATGAACCGCACTAACGGAGAAAACTAACTCAAGTTCGACTGAAGCAAACTAAAGCCTGTAGGTGTGAAAGCACCCTTAGACAGAGGAACCCTAAAAATACAATTAAATTTATTTAATCGTAGCAGCTATATGCCATCATGTACTTAAAAGTCCCATGAGGCAGTAATTATCACTATTATTTTTAAAAACACTGAAATATATTGTCCTACCTGATTCTCTCTTTCTTGTGGCTTCTTTCTTGTAAATGCACTATTTTTTCCTCATAAATATGTTTTTTCCACATACTGTAAATTGGTAACTTTTTTCATGCAAATTTCCAACTTGTTTTGGATAAATCCAGCCATTTTCCATGTACATGTGAGACTTTCTTCTTATAAAATTGAGATTTTTTTTCTTAAATTGGAGGCATTTTTTCTTCTAAATTGGTGACTTTTCTCATACATGTGCAACTCTTTCTCATCTTTTGCAACTAAGCTTGAATAGAAAAATAATTTCAACACAGTCAATGAAACGGGTCTTTGGAGTCTTAATTAGACACCATTTTACAGGGTGCACATTAATTTAAATGCTGAATAGACAAATAATATCAACAGAATGGTAGATAAAATAATTCTTTAAATTTTTCTTTAAGAGTATCAGAACGGTGCTTGTGCACCATTAAAGTCTTCTTGATTTGAAATGAAACAACAGTTGCAGATGTAATTTGGCTCTAAAGCTCTCCCACTCAGTGCTGCTACCCTCCATGACTGTTTTACTGTCATGTTATTACCTTGAGGAGATTAAACACTGTAATGTAGGACTTCTACAATAATTCATACAGGAACATAGATGACTGACAAATATAATCTGCAGCATGATGGTATTTAGGATAATACATACACGCACTACGAGTCAAACGCTTGGACACAAGCTCTCTAGTGTGTTCAATGGACTGAGAGTCGGCTGAACGGGGGGCTCGTTCACTGCCTCGGCAGGTGATTCAGCTGGTGATTACGGATGGGCGATACCAGCATTTTTTCCTTTCGATACAATACCATTAATTTATGGGATTTTTTCTTCGATACCGATACTTTTTGGCCATTAAAGGAAAATCACATGATTGCAGTTTCAGTAACAACTTTATTGCAAGGGCAATATGGAATATGAATAAAACTCATGAACATAAATACTTGAAAGAAATGTTTATAAAATGATAATAAAATAAAACAATCAGCAAATTAAAAAAATTATTTTTTTCCCAATTATAATAAAAATAATTAAGTCTTAAAATGAATGCAAAACTAATTCAATTTTCTAATTTGGTGAAGATTCTCAGTCATCCAGGTGGGTAAGTCAGTCCCTCCAGAACTTCCTGGGATGTTTTTATGATTGCTGCGGGCCAAAAAGCCTGAATTCGCGGGAGCGTTTTTAAAAAGTTGCAATGTTTTTAAGAATTTTTTCTGTGCTAAAAGTTGTGGGAAGAATTCCAAATTTTAAAGCAGATGATTTTTTCCAGTTTACTGCACTGATATTCTATATAACAATACAAGAAAAGCACAGGATTGTCAAAAATTTCCTATTATAGTGATTTGTAAATTAAGCAGAAACTTCTGCTATACAGAAAAACTCTTGTGCAACAGCAAATGCAAACATTAACACAATATCCATTACAACAGCTAAATTGCATTGAATGCATGTTAAAGAGTAGAGATTTGGAAATTATTGGCAGCATCTTCATTTGAAAACTCCCTACGGTCCCCAACCACTCGATACCGAGCGGAGAGGAAAAAATAAATTATTCTGTTGCACTGTCTTGGCTATTGGAGTCTATGTTTTTCTGAAAAAAAAAACAAAAAAAAAACAGAATATTCTCTCTCTTTCCATGCCTACACTACCGTTCAAAAGTTTGGGGTCACCCAGACAATTATTTTGTGTTTTCCATGAAAAGTCACACTTATTTACCACCATGAGTTGTAAAATGAATAGAAAATATAGTCAAGACATTGATAAGGTTAGAAATAATGATTTGTATTTGAAATAATAATTTTTTCCCTTCAAACTTTGCTTTCGTCAAAGAATCCTCCATTTGCAGCAATTACAGCATTGCAGACCTAACATGATTGCACAAGGGTTTTCTAATCATCCATTAGCCTTCTGACGCAATGAGCAAACACATTGTACCATTAGAACACTGGAGTGATAGTTGCTGGAAATGGGCCTCTATACACCTATGCAGATATTGCACCAAAAACCAGACATTTGTGGCTAGAATAGTCATTTACCACATGAGCAATGTATAGAGTGTATTTCTGATTAGTTTAAAGTTATCTTCATTGAAAAAAAGTGCTTTTCTTTCAGAAATAAGGAATTTTCTAAGTGACCCCAAACTTTTGAACGGTAGTGTACATGTCTGACTGCTGCATCTCGGTCTTCACACACACACACATCTTCATTTACAGCAGGACGGCAGCGGGGGGGGTGGGGGGGGTGGATGGGTGGGTGCGTTTGTCCGTCCAGAGTCCAGACCAGAGATTCACAGTTTTAAAGCTCATTGACCAGATGTAGTAATGATTTTACCTCTAAAGATGTATAAATGTTCAAACGCCGTTATGAATCTGGGTTTGGCTGTTCCAATCCCAGTTCTGACTTATTGTTATGTTTTGCCCGATTTTCCACCTGGTTCTTCAGGGAGCTATTGGGCCTCCACTCCCTAATAGCTTGGGCACGCACCCTTCTCCTGTCAACTGCCATCAGCTGTACTGTCACGGGTGTTCACACACATACTCTCTGGTAGTCCATCGATTCAATGATGACCATCTTCTTTATTTGTGAGTCTGCTGGTGTTTGAATAGTCCAATCCTGGATCTACAGATTCGGTTACAGACCGGGCATGTGAAGGAGGTGCTGGGGGGAGCAGGGGGGACTTGGCGAGCATGCCTCTTTGCATGCTTTGCTGTCCGGTGTTGTGTGCGCTGTTCCTCCATATAATCCACTCCCTGTGAGGAGTGGAAGCGCCAGATGTCTCGGCAGGAAGCGAGTTCCTCCAGTGAAGAGGGGTTGATCTGACATCTCTTCAGGATGGACTTCATTTGATCTTTGAAGTGCTTCTTCTGCCCACCAGCGCTGCGTTGGCCACGGTGTAACTGACCATACAGGATTCTGCGTGGGAGTCTGTGGCTGGGCATCCGGATGACATGCCCCAACCACCTGAGTTGATGCTGGGCCATGATGGACTCCACACTACAGCTGCCAGCTCTCTCCAGCACTTCTGTGTGCGGCACTCTGTCCTTCCAAGTGATGCCAAGGATCTTCTGGAGACATCTTACATGGAAGGTGTCCAAGCTTCTCAGATGGCGGCTGTAAATAGTCCATGCCTCACATCCATATAGTAAGGTGGTGATACATACAGCTCTGTAGACCAGCACTTTGGTGTGGAGTTTGAGATTGCTGTTCTGAAGAACCCTTCTCCTTAGACGACCAAAAGATGCTGATGCTTGCTTGAGGCGGTTCTGGATCTCGTCATCCATTGAGCAGGTGTCAGACATTATGCTCCCCAGGTATTTGAATGTGGGCACTGTGAGCAGCTGTTGCCCTGCTGCTGTGAGGGTTATTGGGTTTTGTGGGGGGTCGGTACTGGACTGACAGAGTACCTCTGTCTTCTGGGTGTTGATTGTCAGTCCCATTCTGGTGTATGCAGTTACAGCTGCCTAGAGGATGTTTTGTAGAGCGTCTGGTGTATGAGCAACCAGGGCACAGTCATCGGCGTACTGTAGCTCAATGATGGTCTCTGATGTCAGTTTGGAAGTTGCCTGTAGCCTCCTGATGTTAAACAGGTTACCATCAAGCCTGAAGTCAATGGTAACTCCAGCTTGTTTCTCCACCCTCCTACGTAGCAGAGTTGTTACACAGACAAGGAAGATGTTGAAGAGAACTGGGGCCAGCACACAGCCTTGCCTCACTCCGGTTTGCACTCCAAAAGGTTCTGAGCTGTGCCTTCCCACTACCACTCGGGCCATCATCCCAGAATGGAACTGTGCAAGGATGGTGAGAAACTTGGGTGGACACCCAAATCTCTTTAGGACTTGCCACAGTAGTTCCCTGTTCACTGTGTCAAATGCCTTTGACAGGTCGATAAAGGCAATGAACAGGTCCTTATGCTGCTCCCGACATTTCTCTTGGAGCTGACGTGTCACAAAGATCATGTTAACTGTTCCTCTGTCCTTCCGAAAACCACACTGTGACTCTGGGGTGACCCGCTCTGATATTGCAGAGATGAGTCTGCGGAGCATGACCTTGGCAAGGACCTTTCCAGCAGTAGCCAACAGAGAGATACCCCTACTATTGGAGCAGATGACTTTGTCTCCTTTGTTCTTGTAGATGGTCACAATGTTGCTGTCTTTCCACTGTTGTGGGACACACTCTCGTCTCCACACCTCTGAGATATAGAGATACATTGTCCGAGTACAGAGGTAGCCTCCTTCCTTGAGAAGTTCAGCTGGGATGCCATCAGGTCCAGGGGATTTATTGTTTTTCAGGGTTTTTACTGCTTGCAGGATTTCTTTGAAGGTTGGGGGGAGGTCGAGATCTGGCATGGTAGGATGTTCAGGGAGCTCTGCAATGACAGTTGGGTCCACTGAGGTGGGCTGGTTAAGCACAGTGTTAAAATGCTCAGCCCACCGCTCCACTATCATGGCCTGATCCTTGATTAAAGAAGAACCATCAACAGATCTCACAGGTGCCAGGGAGCAGTTTCTGGGGCCTTAGATGGTTTTAACTGCATCATAGAAACTGTGCATATCGTTTCTATCAGCATGAGTCTGGATTTCGTTGGCCTTTGAGATCCACCACTCATCTTGCAGTTTCCTGAGAGTTGTTTGGACCTCAGAACGAAGGGCTTGCCATTGCTTCTTATGGAATTGGGATTGTGGGTTGTTCAAGGTGGCTCTGTGTGCCCTGTGCATTCTGTCCAGGAGAGTGGAGATCTCTCCAGCATTCTGGTCAAACCAGTCCTGATGTTTCTTGGTTTTGAAACAGATGGCTTGGGCTGCAGTGTCAAAGAGAATGGTAGATAGAGCAGTCCACTTCTCATCCATCCCAGACTCTGAGATGATCAGTTGTTCAATATCTTCCAGCCTCTCAGCTAGGGAGCGACGGAAGTTGTCACAGATGTCGCTGCTGGAGAGTCTGGCACAGTGGAGTGTTTTCCTCTTTGGGCCACCGTGGCGAGCTAGGGGCCGAACATGCATTCTGACCTTTGACAGAATCATGCAGTGGTCGGTCCAGCAGTCTGCCCCTCGCATAGCTCTTGTGATGAGCATGTCCTCGAGGTCAGCCCTCCTCATGATCACATAGTCGATCAGGTGCCAATGTTTGGACCTGGAATGCATCCAGGATGTCTTATATTTGTTCTTTTGTTGGAAGATTGTGTTAGTGATGGTAAGATCATGTTCCGCACAGAGACTAAGAAGTCTCATGCCATTGGGGTTGACTTTTCCAATGCCATGGGCACCGATCACACCATTCCAGTTTTGCAAGTTCTTTCTGACTCTTGCGTTGAAATCACCAAGCAGCATGATTTTGTCACCCTTCGGGATGTGACTGAGGATGTCATCGAGTGCCTGGTAGAAGCGGTCCTTCTCTTCAGCGTTCGATGACAGAGTTGGTGCATAGGCACTTACCAAAGTGACATACCTGCATTTTGCAAGGGGGATGCGAAGAGTCATGAGCCTTTCACTGACACCCACTGGTGATTCTGTGAGCTTGTGCAGGAGGCTGCTCTTGATTGCAAAACCAACTCCATGAAGGAGTTGACCGCCAATGGGGTATCCTTTCCAAAAGAATGTATAACCTTCTCCTACTTCATTGAGTGAGCCTTCCTCGAGGAGTCGTGTCTCACTGAGTGCTGCCACATCCACATTGTAACGCTTCAGCTCGCTGGCAACGAGTGCTGTTCTGCGCTGTGGTCTGTCTGGACTGGCATCCAGGAGTGTCCTTATGTTCCATGCTACAATTCTAAATGGTATTGTTTTTATTTTTCGACCGCATAGTGGAATGTCCCAACAGGTGCGGTTTCCTATCCGGGTGCTGTGCTGAGTGGGCAATGTTTAGGCCACCTTTTCTAGGCCTTTTCCCAGTTGGGGTGAGCAGTGCGGTCCCTAAATAGGGCTGCTCAGATGCACAGGAGTCTGCCGGAAGCAGCTGCCACTCAATCCCAACTGCTAACGACCGTTGTCCTGTGCCGCTGACGTGCAGAGTTCCAGCTAGAAGCTTCCAGCTCATTCAAACCTGCCCCCGTTACTGGATGCTCCATCGGCGTCAGACTTTAGAGGTCGGAAACTCAGGTAAAGAAGATACCTGCGCAGTGATGGTTTTTAGAGTGGCATGGGGGGTGCGCTTTTCCCGATGCCACTACCGTGATTGTAGAGAAGATGGTTCCAGTGGCAAGGGAGACCCTAGATGACAGGCATCTTCTCACAACTGCAGGAGGCTGCCGGAATCCAGATTTTTGGGAAACCGCCTCAAAGCATGCCACCACCAGCTTGCTTTTTGTCTGGGTGTGCTCCCTTAGCCTTCGTCCGCTATTACAGCCATTGTGGTGTTTATCATTACTACCAGCTTCTGCCTGCTCTACCGTTGAGGTCCTCATCTTCGTCTTCGGGATCACTCTTAGTCTGGCCTCTACCCTTCGACCTGTTCGGCTTGGGTGACCCTGCCAGGAGTACGAGACTCCGGCCGACATAGCCCTAGGGGTCATGGAGACGCTCAAAGTGCCCCACCACGATAAGGTGGTGATCCCATCGAGGCACACACACACATGCTCAGGCACAGGCACACACACAGACACACACACACACACACACACGCTCCATCCATTCCCATTCACACACTCATACACACTCTCTCACACACCAGGTCCAATCACGTTCAGCACACACTTTCTCGCACCGGCAATCTCTTTCCTCGTTAGCTGCAAGAGTATTTCTTTGGTGTGTGTGTGGAAAGAAATTGTCGGAGCATTCACCTCCATATGTGGCAGCGAGTCTTCACATATTGGTGTTCACCCCGTCTTGTAATCCAGCCCGTCACTTAAGTCCGGTAAATCCCTTGGTGTCACAGCTGGCTCAGCTTCTCTGCTTCATCCACCAGACTGAACGGATTAGCCCCTGGACTGCTCCAATTCTGTAAGTTGACATTGCCTTTCTCCCCGTGTCTTCAGCCGTTCTGTGGCACTAAGCATTTCCGTGTTTGGGCTGTAGAGCTTCCAGGCGGCACCCGTATGTCTGGTGGCCCAAATTCATCATTTTCAACTTCCTATATTTGTGTGGTCAAGCTGAACTGTTAATTTTGTGGCTTAGTTTAATAAAATGGCACTTTCTATTCACGCAATTGGGTTCTTCATTCTCTCCCTCGTGCGCCGTATAATGGCGCACGGGGATTTATGACAAACACTGGCTGTAGTGTAGTGTACTCTCCTCACGCGCACTCGCAACGGGGTGCTTTTGGGGCAGGCACATGTTTTTCAACACAAACCCAGTGCTTCACACACGCGGTCAGGACGGCGACGTGGCGAGGCGTCTACGGGTGGGCTGGGGGAGACGGAGGAAGGGATGGTGTTGAAAAACTCGCAGGTGAGTGGTTTTTTTAAATCACACACTCTGTTTGCAGATGTGTTCCGTTACTCACTGTAAACATGGAAGTGAACATGGTGCAACGATGCATTTGATTGGTTAGACTGAGCGTTTCAGCGCCAGTCTGACACAAATTTGATTGGTGAAATTGGCGGAAGTTGACGAGGATTGGCCAAAATTGTGGGAAAGTTGCAAGGTTGTGCAATTGTTGAGCTGATTGGCTGATTTCATGTGAATTGGTGCGATTGCAGCATCGCAAAATCCTGGAGGGACTGGAAGTATGCTGTATGAAAGCTCAGTCAGGTCAGTTGGATTCAAGTATTTTTTACTTCTGAAATGTTTCACCATTCATCCAAATTCTATGGTAATACCAAGCAGCATATATGTGTAACTTTTTTCCACAATGCAGTGTTTTTTTAATTTTAATTTTATTTTTTATGTATTTATTACATTTATTTTTACACTGTTATTTTATAAATTTAAATAGTGCTTATTTTGTTTATTTATTTTTTTTTTTCAAAATTTTGCTGCTGGGTATCACCATAGAATTTGGATGAATGGTGTAACATTTCAGAAGTCATACTTCTTCTGCCGCCCACGGTGCTGCTGAGCTCAGGGAGTCAGACTGCTTGACTGAGGATGCCAGTGTGCAGCGAGCCTTTGACTCTGACATCTGATAGGCTGCCATAATCATGTGACATGGTAGACCATCTCTAAAACATGCCTGGGCTGGTTTTTCACCAGTTTTCACGCATAAATTTAATGTCTAGAACTCTCAGAAGTGAAAACAAATTGCACGTTTTGTATTAACACCCATCCCTACTGGTGATCCCTGACTTCCAGTACAATTCCAGTTAGTGATTCAGTACACTACGTTCACCCATAAAACTAGTACATTCAAATGAATTGTTCACAAACATTACAGCACTAGTGTAAAGGGGACAATAGAGTGTTTGAAAACTCTCAAATAATATATCCAATATAGCCACAAACTTTCTCACCAACCGCCCACAGTCAGTCTCGGCCCGCACCACTTCTCCACACTGTCTTTCAGCAGTGGCTCCCCCCAGGGCTGCATGCTAAGCCCACTACTGTACTGTCTGCACACCTTTGTCTGTATTCCAACCCACCCAGCCACCGTCATCATGAAGTACGCGGACAATACCACCTTGGTTGGGCTCATCACTGATGACTATGAGAAGGCATACAGGGCGGAGGTAGAGAATCTGCTGCTGTGGTGCCAAACAAACAACCTGAAACTGATTGTCCAAAAAACCAAAGAACTCATACTGGGAAAGAACAGACAGGACCCCCCCCCCCCCCCCCCCCATAAATGGCGACTGTGTGGAAACCGTTCCCACCTTCAGGTTCCTGGGAACCCACATGTCCTCTGACCTCTCCTGCACTGTCAACACCAACGCCCTGGTGAAGAAAGCCCAGCAGCAGCTGCATTTCCTCCATGTCCTGAGGAAGAACATCCTGGACCAGAAGCTGCTGCTGGCCTTCTACCGCTGCTCAGTGGAGAATCAGAATCAGAATCAGATTTATTGCCATTGTTCATGTAGTACACAAACTAGGAATTTGTCTCGGTGCAATGCTGCAACATTAAAACATGATAAGATAAAGAGATAAACTAAAAAACTTAAAGACTAGAAACATGCAAGTGTAGAATAATAAGTAATAATAATAATAATAATAATAATAATAATAATAATAATAATAATAATAATGAGTAATACTAGTCACAGCAGTTTTAAATAAATTAGCAAGTAGCAGATGATGTGGAGTACCACATAGTGCAGTCGATAATGCAACAGAAAAACAGTGATGAATGACATGAGTCTGGTTGAGCTGCTGTATATAAAGTGGGGCAAAAAAGTATTTAGTCAGCCACCAATTGTGCAAGTTCTCCCACTTAAAAGATGAGAGAGGTCTCCAATTTTCATCATAGGTATACCTCAACTATGAGAGACAAAATGAGAAAAAAAAATCCAGAAAATCACATTGAAGGATTTTTAATGAATTAATTGGTAAATTCCTCAGTAAAATAAGTATTTGGTAACCTACAAACAAGCAAGATTTCTGGTTCTCACAGACCTGTAACTTCTTCTTTAAGAGGCTCCTCTGTCCTCCACTCGTTACCTGTATTAATGGCACCTGTTTGAACTCGTTATCAGTATAAAAGACACCTGTCCACAACCTCGAGCAGTCAGACTCCAAACTCCACTATGGCCAAGACCAAAGAGCTGTCAAAGGACACCAGAAACAAAATTGTAGCCCTGCACCAGGTTGGGAAGACTGAATCTGCAATAGGTAAGCAGCTTGGTGTGAAGAAATCAACTGTGGGAGCAATTATTAGAAAATGGAAGACATACAAGACCACTGATAATCTCCCTCAATCTGGGGCTCCACGCAAGATCTCACCCCGTGGGGTCAAAATTATCATGAGAACGGTGAGCAAAAATCCCAGAACCACATGGGGGGACCTAGTGAATGACCCGCATAAAGCTAGGACCAAAGTAACAAAGGCTACATCAGAAACACACTACGCTGCCAGGGACTCAAATCCTGCAGTGCCAGACGTGTCCCCCTGCTTAAGCCAGTACATGTCCAGGCCCATCTGAAGTTTGCTAGAGAGCATTTACGTAGATGATCCAGAAGAGGATTGGGAGAATGTCATATGGTCAGATGAAACCAAAATAGAACTTTTTGGTAAAAACTCAACTTGTCGTGTTTGGAGGAGAAAGAACACCATACCTACTGTGAAGCATGGGGGTGGAAACATCATACTTTGGGGCTGTTTTTCTGAAAAGGGACCAGGACGACTGATCCGTGTAAAGGAAAGAATGAATGGGGTCATGTATCGTGAGATTTTGAATGAAAACCTCCTTCCACCAGCAAGGGCACTGAAGATGAAATGTGGCTGGGTCTTTCAGCATGACAATGATCTCAAACACACCGCCCGGGCAACGAAGGAGTGGCTTCATAAGAAGCATTTCAAGGTCCTGGAGTGGCCTAGCCAGTCTCCAGATCTCAACCCCATAGAAAATCTTTGGAGGGAGTTGAAAGTCCGTGTTGCCCAGCGACAGCCCCAAAACATCACTGCTCTAAAGGAGATCTGCATGGAGGAATGGGCCAAAATACCAGCAACAGTGTGTGAAAACCTTGTGAAGACTTACAGAAAACATTTGACCTCTGTCATTGCCAACAAAGGGTATATAACAAAGTATTGAGATGAACTTTTGTTATTGACCAAATACTTATTTTCCACCATAATTTGCAAATAAATTCTTTAAAAATCAGACAATGTGATTTTCTGGATTTTTTTTTTTCTCATTTTGTCTCTCATAGTGGAGGTATACCTATGATGAAAATTGGAGACCTCTCTCATCTTTTAAGTGGGAGAACTTGAACAATTGGTGGCTGACTAAATACTTTATTACCCCACTGTAGTGCACGAGAGTCAATAAGTCACTTAATGTTCAGCAGTTTGATGGCAGAGGGGAAGAAGCTGTTCATGTGCCAGGAAGTTTTAGTCTGAATGGACTGAAGTCTTCTACCTGAGGGGAGGGTGGCAAACAGTACGTGACCAGGGTGTGAAGGATCGGCTATGATCCGGCCTGCACGCCTCCAGGTCCTGGAGATGTACAGGTCCTGGAGAGATGGGAGCTTGCAGCCGATCACCTTCTCAGCAGTGCGCATGACGCGCTGCAGCCTTAGTCTGTCCCTGGCAGTGGCTCCTGCGTACCACACGGTTATGGAGGAGGTGAGGATGGACTCTAGGTGAGAGCGGGCTCACCTACTGTCTGGGTGTGTGGAACGCCGGCTCCACAGCAAAGAACAGAAAGGCTGTGCAGAGGGTCATCAACACCGCCCAAAAAAATCATTGGCGGCCCTCTGCCCTCTCTGGAAGACATCTCCAGATCCTCCTGTCTCAGAAGGATTAAAGCCATCACAGGAGACCCCTCACATCATGCCCACCACCTGTTGGAGCTGCTTCCCTCTGGATGACGATTCAGATCAATCAGGTCCCACACCTCCAGACTGAGAAACAGTTTCTTCCCCTGAACCACCCGGACTGCAAACAGTCAGAGGCCCCACCCCCCTCCCTCTTAACGCTTACATGCACAGAACTGAGGACCTTTTTAATTATCACAATAACACACCTGTCTTTGCACTCCGCACTTTCATGTATATTGACCCATCCGTGAAACCACTACCGTGTACATTTTCCATAATCCTTGGGCCATTTTACTCAGTTGTGTGTTCTGCACTCCGCACTCTTGGTGTGTACACAGCCCCATCCATGAAGCCATTACCATACTGGTGTATATTTCCAGATTCCTGGGCTATTTCTATTTCAGTCATGTGTTTAATCATGTGTTCTATAACTGTGTTTAATCTAATCCTCCTCTCTTATTTTATTGCACAGTAGCCTGGTGAAGCACCCACAATTTCGTTTTACTGTACAACTGTACAATGACAATAAAGCCTGTTCTATCCTTTTCTGTTCTATATACCCAGAGGCTCTGTCACCCAAAAAATGCTCTGGAATTGCCTTGGTCACCCAAAAAACTCTCTTGTTCTCGCAGTTATCTCTGCTGGTCACTCAATGATCTCTCAAGAATCTTTTAAACATTTCTATAGATCACCATGAAAGCTCTCGGAAATTGAATTTTTCATCGAACAACAAAGTGCACAAGGATCTTCCAAATATTTACACAGAAACTGCTTTTTTGAGGCTTTAAGAGATCGTTGAGAGATTGGGTCAATTTTTGGTCTCTCAATGATCACCCAGTGATCTACGTGCTGTGTAAAGGGGCCCATACTAACTCTGTTTATCCTCTCATTCCAGGTTCTTGGGGCTCCCATGTGACCATTGATGTGAAGAAGAATGCTTCTGTCACGCTTGAGTGTTCCCAGACAGAGAAGTTAAAGAATTGTTCCTACCCTAATTGTGAGAGCAGGACAGACATGACAGATTTAAAAATCACTGAAGAACAGAGTGGAAATTACAGATATTACACGTTGTCTGAACTCAATAACTCAGGAATCTATGCGTGTGCTTACCGCTCTAATGAGTGGAAAATTAGAAGGAGGTATCATCTAAATGTATATGAAGGTAAGGCATACATTACCTAGATATGTCCATGCTATAGTTGCATTGTTTCTTGTTTAGTTTCTAAAAAAAGGTGTTTCACTAAATGATCTAAATGATCACATCATCAGCATTAGAACCACCTAACATGACTTCTATGACAGTCATGAACTCTGAAATGAAATGTGAAATTAATTAGCTGAAATAATAAATGATGCACAGCCCTAATTATATAGACTATGGGGTGGGACAAAAGATCAATTTGGCGATGGATTGTGATACTTGGCAAAAAATAATGATAAACTGATCCCTAAGTGCATGCATCAATATTTTTATTAATTACACAGCAGGGAAAATAAGTACTGAACCCGTCAACAGATTTCTCATTAAACATATTTCTGATGGAGCCACTGACCTGAGATTTTCACCAGATAACAGTAACAACCCAAGCAATCCATACATACAAAGAAATCAAGACAACTGTGTCCCCCCAAAAAAGTTGTATTTAATAAAATGGAATGACACAGGGAATAAGTATTGAACACACTTGGTGAAATTCATTTATAATTAAGCAGAAAAGCCTTTGTTGGTAATAGCAGCTTCCAGATGCCTCCTGTATGGAGAAACTAGGTGCAGGTATTGCTCAGGAGTGAATTTAGCCCATTCTTCTGCATGAACTGTCTTCAGATTTGAAGGTTCTGTGGGTGTCTTCTATGAACTCTGATCTTTAGTTCATTCCATTGACTTTCAATTGGATTCAGGTCAGGTGACTGACTGGGCCATTCTCGCAGCTTTATTTTTCTTCTCTGGAGCCAGTTGAGAGTTTCCTTGGCTGTGTGTTTGGGATCATTGTCTTGCTGAAATGTCCACCCTCATTTGATCTTCAGCATTTTGGCAGATGGCAATAGGTTCTTATCAAGGATGTCGCTGTACATTTCTCCATTCATCTTTCCTTAAATTATATGGAGTCTGCCTGTACCATGTGCTGGAAAACACCCCCACACCATGATGCTCCCACCTCCAAAAATCACTGTTGGTATGGTGTTTTGGGGCTGATGTGCAGTGCCATTTCTGCTCCAACCATGCTATGTGTTGTGGCATCCAAAAAGTTCAATTCTGGTCTCATCTGACCAGACTATATTCTCCCAGTATTTTACTGTCTTGCCCAAATGTTGTGCAGCAAACTTTAAATGAGCTTCAACATGCTTTTTCTTCAGCAGTGGAGTGTTGCGAGGTGAGCGAGCATACAGCCCATGTCGGTTGAGTGCATTACTTATTGTTTTCTTTGAAACAGCAATACCTGCTAACTCCAGGTCTTTCTGGAGCTCTCCACGAGTGGGCTTTGGCTCTTGTATAACTCTTGTGATAATTCTTTTGACACCTCTGTCAGAAATCTTGCGAGGAGTTCCTGGTCGTGGCCAGCTTATGGTAAAATGATGTTCTTTCCACTTCCGAATGATGGCTCCAAGAGTGCTCACTGGAATATTCACTAGTTTGGAAATGTGCCCGTAACCAATTCCATCCTTATGTTTTGCAACAATGAAGTTGTGAAGATCTAGAGAGATCCCTTTGCTTCTACACATCATGAGTTCTTTGTGGTGTGACAATCTGATATTCACAGACCTTTTTAAAGGCTATCAGTCAGGACTTAACCAGCTGAAATTAATTTGCACTGATGGGGGATGGGATGGCTTCCTAAATTCTGATGGATTTCAGCTGGTTTCTTGGCTTTCTATGCCTTTTTGCACCTCTGTTTCTTCATGTGTTCAATACTTACAGTGGATATAAAAAATCTACACACCCCTGTTCAAATGCCAGGTTTTTGTGATGTAAAAAAATGAGACAAAAATAAATCATTTCAAAACTTTTCCCCCATTGATGTGACCTATAACCTGTACAACCCAATTGAAAAACAAACAAATCTTTTAAGGGGAAAAATTAAAAATTAAAAAAAATTACAATAACCTGTTTGCATAAATATGCACACCCTGTTATAACTGGGGATGTGGCTGTGTTCAGAATTAACCAATCACATTCAATTGCATGTTAAATGAGAGTAAGCACACACCTGCCACCATTTAAAGTGCCTCTGATTAACTCCAAATAAAGTTCAGCTGTTCTAGTAGGCTTTTCCTAACATTTTTGTAGTCACATCTTACAGCATAAGCCATGGGCAGCAGAGAGCTTCCAAAGCAACACAGGGATCTCATTGTTCAAAGGTATCAGTCAGGAGAAGGGTACAAAAGAATTTCCAAGGCATTAAATGTACCATGGAACACAGTGAAGACAGTCATCATCAAGTGGAGAAAATATGGTACAACAGTACCAAGAACTGGATGTCCCTCAAAAACTGATAAAAAGACAAGAAGAAACTGGTCAGGGAAGCTGCCAAGAGGCCGATAGCAAGATTGAAGGAACTGCTGGAATTTCTGGCAAGTACTGGCTGTTTAGTACATGTGACAACAATCTACCGTCTAGGGTGGCAAGACAGAAGCCTTATCTTACAAAGAAAAACATCTAAGCCCAGCTACATTTTGCAAAAATGCATTTGAAATCTCCCAAATGCATGTGGGCAAATGTGTTATGGTCCAGTGAAACCAAGGTTGAACTTTTTGGCCATAATTCCAAAAGGTATATTTGGCACAAACACAACACTGCTCATCACCAAAAGAACACCATACCTACAGTGAAGCATGGTGGTGGCAGCATCATGCTTTGGGGCTGTTTTTCTTCAGCTGGAACTGGGGCCTTAGTCAAGGTGGAGGGAATTATGAACAGTTCCAAATACCAGTCAGTGTTGGCACAAAACCTTCAGGCTTCTGCTAGAAAGCTGAAGATGAAGAGGAACTTTCATCTTTCAGCGTGACAATGACCCAAAGCACACATCCAAATCAAAAATAGAATGGCTTCACCAGAAGATTAAGGTTTTGGAATGGCCCAGCCAGAGTCCTGAATCCGATCAAACATCTGTGGGATGATCTGAAAAGGGCTGTGCACAGGAGATGTCCTTGCAATGTGACAGATTTGGAGCTTTTTTGCAAAGAAGAGTGGGCAAATACTGCCACATCAAGATGTGCCACGCTGATAGACTCCTACCCAAAAAGACTGAGTGCTGTAATAAAAGCCAAAGGTGCTGCAACAAAGTATTAGTTTAAGGGTGTGAATATTTATGCAAACAGGTTATTGTAAGTTTTTTTTAATTTTTTTATTTTTCCCCTTAAAAAATTTCAGTTTGTTTTTCAATTGGGTTGTACAGGTTATAGGTCACATTAATGAAGCAAGTTTTGAAATGATTTATCTTGGTCTCCTTTTTTAACATCACAAAAACCTGGCAATTGAACAGGGTTGTGTAGACTTTTTATATCCACTGTATTCCCTGTGTCCCTTTATTAAATATAACTTGTTTTGGGAACACAGTTGCCTTGATTTCTTTGTGTGTATAGATTACTTGGGTTGTTACTGATATCTGGTAAAAGTCTCCGGTCAGTGGCTTCAACAAAAATACAGTGGTGTGAAAAAGTGTTTGCCCCCTTCCTGATTGCTCTTTTTTTTGTATGTTTGTCGCACTTAAATGCTTCAGATCATCAAACAAATTTATCAGACAAAGATAACACAAGTAAATACAAAATGCAGTTTTTAAATGAAGGTGTTTATTATTAAGGGGGGAAAAAAATCCAAACTTACGTGGCCCTTTGTGAAAAAGTGATGCCCCCTAAACCTAATAACTGGTTGGGCCACCCTTAGCAGCAACAACTGCAATCAAGCATTTGTGATAACTGGCAATGAGTCTTTTACAGCGCTGTGGAAGAATTTTGGCCCACTCATCTTTGCAGAATTGTTGTAATTCAGCCACATTGGAGGGTTTGAGCATGAACCACCTTTTTATGGTCATGCCACAGCATCTCAATCAGATTCAGGTCAGGACTTTGACTAGCCCACTCCAAAGTCTTCATTTTGTTTGTCTAAACCCATTCAGACATTCAGAGGTGGACTTGCTGGTGTGTTTTGGATCATTGTCCTGCTGCAAAACCCAAGTGTGCTTCAGCTTGAGGTCACGAACAGATGGCCTGTCATGAATTGGCCGAATGGCAGGGAGGAGAGACCCAGACCCTGAACTGCAGTTTGTGATCTTTGTTGAAAAAACAAAACATAAAGTCCAAACAGTGCACCAGCACAAAAACAAACTGATCAGAAAGCAAATTTACGAACGGATGAATTGGAACAAGGCTCACCAGAACAGGGAAAGGGTTCTGGTGGAGATGAGAATGACACTCCGGCAATGAGGATGGAAAATAACAACCCTTAAATAGGGCCAGAAACAAATGATAACAAGTGATGGTCGGTGTGGATCGCATGAGTGGGCAAGAGGTAACAATGATTACAACAGAGATCAGCTGGGAGTAATGAGAGGGAGAAGACGGGACTGAGAGCTGATTGGAGCACCGCCCACAACACAGCAAAAAACCCAGAAGTGCCACTGACAGCTGCAGCCCCGGAGAGGGATAAAGAAAACACAACAGGATACAAATATGATGTGAAGGCAAATAAAGACAAGTAAACCCAAATATGTAAATGACAAAACTACAATGAACATAAACAGGAAAATAAATCATACTAAGAAACAATACAGAATATGGGAAAATCAACCAAAGATAAAATAACAGGAATTTGAACTCAAAAATGCAACTCCATACAAATACAGAAAAAAGGCAGAGACAGAGCATGGCGGGATCCCCCCGTGCATAGATTGTGACATGGCCGGACATTCTCCTTGAGGATTATTTGGTCAGCAGCAGAATTCATGGTTCCATTCACCACAGCAAGTCTTCCAGGCTCTGAAGCAGCAAAACGGCCCCAGACCATCACATTACCACCACCAAATTTTACTGTTGGTATGATGCTCCTTTTCTGAAATGTTGTGTTACTTTTACACTAAATGTAATGGGACACGCACCTTCCAAAAAGTTCAACTTTTGTCTCGTCAGTCCATAGAGTATTTCCCAAAAGTCTTCTGGCAAAACTGAGATGAGCCTTTATGTTCTTTTTGCTCAGCAGTGGTTTTCATCATGGGACTCTGCCATGCAGGCCATTTTTGCCCAGTCTCTTTCTTATGGTGGAGTCATGAACACTGACCTTAACGGAGGGAAGTGAGGCCCGCAGTTCTTTGGATGTTGTTGTTGGGTCTTTTGTGACCTCTTGGATGAGTCATCGCTGAGCTCTTGGGGTAATTTTGGTTGGCCAGCCACTCCTGGGAAGGTTCACCACTGTTCCATGTTTTCGCCATTTGTGCATAATGGCTCTCACTGTGGTTCGCTGGAATCCCATAGCTTTAGAAATGGCTTTATAACCTTTTTACAGACTGATAGATCTCAATTACTTTGTTTCTCATTTGTTCCTGAATTTCTTTGGATCACAGCATGATGTGTAGCTTCTGAGGATCTTT
Source organism: Pholidichthys leucotaenia (assembly GCA_020510985.1). Lineage (NCBI taxonomy): Eukaryota > Metazoa > Chordata > Actinopteri > Cichliformes > Pholidichthyidae > Pholidichthys > Pholidichthys leucotaenia. The sequence continues at coordinate 483,750,260 of CM035837.1, forward strand.
TGGTCTACTTTGTCAGGCAGGTCCTATTTAATTGATTTCTTGATTGAAAAAAGGTGTGGCAGTAATCAGGCTTGGGTGTGGCTAGAGAAACCGAACTCAGCTTTCCAAAGATGTGATAAACCACATTAATTTATGTTTTAATGCGGGGGGGAGGGTCACTTTTTCACACAGGGCCATGTAGGTTTGGATGTTTTTTTAATCAGGAAATCAGGAAGGGGGCAAATACTTTTTAGCACCACTGTATGTTTAATGAGAAAAATGTTGACGTTGTGGGGAAGCCACTCAGTATGTCAGTATGTTTCCACTCAGACGGAAGGACAAAGGGAATCGTCATGGGAGGTTTGTGTTTTGATGCGGGGGTTGGTGTGTTGATGCGAACAGTGACAAAGAGAATGGGAGTTGGAAAGACTTTCATTTTAATGCAGCACCACAGAAGGCTGATCGAGTTGTATGCTATAAAAGGAGAGGTGCCTGTGACCTGTGACTCTTTTGATGCTTGTGATTCTGGAGAATGTGAGAGAGAGAGATGAATAAAGCCTGTTCTACTCTGGACCTATCTGCCTGATTATTTCTCTCTCCACACTGGTGACCCTTGACGCATAATGGAACTCGAGGCAAACACCCTGAAGATGACCCAGACTGGAGGTGCCGGCAATGTGTGCGCCATTTTGGTCAAACTCCCAGACTTTTGGCTACACGACCCGAAGTCTTGGTTCCTCCACACCAAGGCCCAGTTTGCGCTCCGGGGAATAACAGTGGATGACACCAGATACTACTACGTGGTTGCAGCACTGGACACACACACAACCCAGCCCATGACAAATACGAGGCTCTCAAAACCTCGCTGACCTGGCGCTATACGCTCTCAGACTGCAAGAGAGCGGAAAGGCTCATGACGCGCTCCGAGTTGGGAGACGGGTCGGCGGTCGAGTTAATGGAGAAGATGTTGGCATTGATGGGCACAGATGATGGGTATTTCCTCTTTTCACACCTTTTCCTCCAGAGCCTCTCAACGGCGGCCAGGGTGGTCCTTGCCAATTTGCCACTGCTAGCCGCGCACAACTACCGGGTGCTAGCGCAAGGAGCAAAATAGATTATCCTCACCACCAGAGCCCTCACGGTGAATGCAGCGGCGTCGGAACCCAGCGAGACGGCCAGCGGAGGCGAGGAGTCAACGACGGTGGCTGCAGCAGAGGCCAAGAAGCACCCGAGAGACACACTCTGCTTCTACCACTGCTGTTTTGGAGAGGACACATGCCAATGCGTGCCACCGTGCCAATTCAAGCACTCAGGAAACGCCAGGTCCGGCAGTTGGTAACAGCTGTGACCACCGGTGAAGCGAGCAAGCTGCTCTATGTGACAGACTCACACTCGGGGAGATGGTTCCTCATGGACACCGGCTCCCAAAAGAGTCTCATCCTGCCGTCCTATGCAGACCGGCTGGTGGGAACAAGCAGCCCTGAGCTGACGGCCGCAAACGGCTCAGACATTAAGACTTTTGATGAAAGGACACTGACTGTATCCTTGCAGGGCCGTACGTACCAATGGACATTCGTCATAGCGGCATGCAGCTTCCCCATTTTGGGTGCTGATTTTTGGTGTGCACATGGTCTACTAGTCGATGTGGCTAACAGATACCTGATTAACGCAATGTCTTTTGATTCTCTCCCCTGTTCAGCTAGAGGAGCCGGGCCCACAACGCTAGCCAACGTCACAGTTCCAGGGGGTAACTTCCACACACTAATCACCCAGTTCCCAGCACTCACAGTCCCAACTTTGCCGGCGACTGTCCCTAAACGTGGGTTGGAGCACATCATTATCACCACAGGGCCGCCCATTTTCACATGACCTCGGTGCCTGGATGCAGCTAAACTGGCCATAGCGCACGAGGAGTTTGCCAACTTGGAAAAGCTGAGCATCATCACATGCTGAAAAAGCCCATGGGCATCCCCGCTACATATGGTTCCTAAAGCCGAAGGATCGTGGTGACCATGCGGAGATTTCCGCAGATTGAACAATGCCACAGTGCACGACCACTACCCGATCCCCCATATTCAGGATTTTTCAATTCACCTCACCGGGGCACGCATTTTTTCCAAGATAGACCTGGTCCGCGGCTACCACCAGGTCCTGGTGCACGCTGAGGACATACCTAAGATGGCAGTAATAACCCCGTTTGTTCTTTTTGAGTTTTTACGCATGCCTTTTGGGTTAAAAGGTGCAGCGCAGACATTCCAACGCATGGATGTGGTGTTGCGCGATCTGCCGTTTGTGTTTGTCTACCTGGATGACATCCTGGTGGCCAGCGTGTCCGAGGACTAACACGTAGCCCACCTCAGGACAGGTTTCCAGAGGTTGGAGGAGCACAGATTAATAATCAACCCGGCGAAGTGCCAGTTCGGGGTGACGGGAATCATTTTTTTGGGCCACCGCATCTCACCAGAGGGCCCGATACCCTTACCGGATAAAGTGCGCGCAGTGGCAGATTTTCCCCGGCCTCAGACGGTCAGGGCACTGCAGGAGTTTTTGGGGATAGTTAACTTTTACAACCGTTTCCTCCCCCGCGCAGCTCAGCTCATGCAGCCGTTGTATGCCGTGCTTAAGAAACGGAAACCGGCGGACAGAATCGACTGGACTCCTGAGCGAGAGCAGGCGTTTTCCGAGGTTAAAACAGCCCTGGCGAACGCCGGACTACTGGTGCACCCGGACCTGGCGGCTCGGATAGCTCTCACTTCCGACGCGTCGGACGCGGCCATAGGAGCTGTCATGGAGCAGTGCGTCACAGGTTCTTGGCATCCGCTTGCTTTTTTTAGCAGGTCTTTGTGCGACAGTGAGCGTAAATACAGCAGTTTTGACAGGGAGTTACTGGCTCTCCACCTGGCCATACGCCACTTCCAGTTCTGGCTGGAAGGGCGCACCCTCACTGTGTGGACCATAAGCCGCTAACGTACGCTATGGCCAAGGTTTCGGAACCATGGTCAGGCCGGCAGCAGAGACAGCTGGCCGCGATCTCGGAGTTTACGACCGACATTCAGCATGTGGCCGGTAAACTCAACGTGGTGGTGGACTGCCTCTCGCATGCATTAGTGGCTCCAGTCTATGTGGGGATAGATTACACGGCCATGGCGGCTGAGCAGACTGGCGATGCAGACGTTTGCACGCGCCAGTCTGGACCAACAGGGTTAAAGCTGGAGAGCAGAGTACTGCAAGATGGAGCACCCCACCCCCATCTGTGACGTCTCCATGGGCCGCCTGTGCCCGGTGGTCCCACACGCTTGGCGCTGCCGTGTTTTTGAGTCAGTTCACTCCCTGGCGCACCCAGGAGTGTGCATGTCAGTCAAAATGGTGGGAGCAAAGATCGTCTGGCCGAGCCTGCGCAAACAGGTGAAAGAGTGGGCTGCAGCCTGCGTAGCGTGCCAGCGAGCCAAAGTGCAAAGGCACACAAAGGCTCCTTTGGAGCCGTTCCATATCCCGGGTAAGAGGTTCGACCACGTTCACGTGGACCTCGTGGGCCCCCTCCCGCCATCGCAGGGGTTCACGCACCTCCTGACAGTGATGGACCACACCACGTGCTGGCCCGAAGCAGTCCCGCTAGCTTCCACCGCGTCCGCAGACGTTACACATGCTTGTTTGACGACATGGGTGGCACATTTTGGCCCCCCTTCGGATATCACGTCCGATCAGGGCCCGCAGTTTGTTTCCAATCTCTGGTCCACCATGGCCCGGAGCCTGGGCATCACACTTCATCACACGACTACGTACAACCCCCAGGCCAATGGGTTAGGTGAGCGTTTCCATAGGTCACTTAAAGCAGCACTCAGGGCTTCGCTTACAGATGCAAATTGAGTGGACCGGTTGCCGTGGGTTCTTTAAGGGTTGTGAAGGAGGATTTGGCAGCCTCCCCAGCAGAGCTGGTTTTTTCCCAGCCACTGCAGCTCCCAGGGGAATTTTTGCCGGACAGCCCCATGCCGAACGCTGATCCATTCCCACTTTCACTGCATAGCGCAGTGGCAGGGATGGTACCCGGTCCGGTCCACCACTGTTTTCCACGCATTTTTGTGCCAAAGGCCTTGAAGGACAAGGTGTTCGTATTTGTCAGGCACGATGCCCACCAGACCCCCTTGCACCCGCCCTACGATGGCCCGTTCAGAGTGCTGGAACCGGGGGAGAAACATTTTGTGTTAGACTTGGGGGGAAGCAGGGAAACAGTCTGTATAGACAGGCTTAAGCCCGCTTTCGTTTTAGCAGACGAGCAGGTGGTGTTGGCCCGAGCTCCTCAGCATGGACAACCCCCACTGAGAACTCCCCAGGTAAATGACTCGTCAGATCAGTCACAGTGGGATGCTACAGATGCCCCTCCCCCAATGTCCCCCCACAGACGGATGCACCCCCAATAGCCCCCCACCGGCACAGCAGCGCCTCGGAGTCGCAGACCCCCCGTTACAGCCGCTATGAACGTAGGCTGAAGCCCAAAGGACATGAGAGTTAAGACTCAGTCTTGAGTTTCTGGGGGACGGTGGTGTAGGGAAGCCACTCAGTATGTCAGTATGTTTCCACTCAGATGGAAGGACAAGGGGAATCGTCATGGGGGTTGGTGTGTTGATGCAAACAGTGACAAAGAGAATGGGAATTGCAAAGGCTTTGCTGTTAATGCAACACCACAGAAGGCTGATCGAGTTTTATGCTATAAAAAGAGAGGTGCCTGACTCTTTTGATGCTTGTGATTCTGGAGAATGTGAGAGAGAGAGATGAATAAAGCCTGTTCTACTCTGGACCTATCTGCCTGATTATTTCTTTCTCCACAATGTGTTCAATACTTATTTTCCCTGCTGTGTACTCTATATTCATGTCAGTGTTGCATGCTCTTAGGTATCAAGCAATTGTGTTTTCAGTCCACTAGATGACACAACGCAAGCACACAGTCAGGTGAAGTCATATCTTCTTTTGCAAGATTTGCAGCCAGGTGTGAAAGTTAAGAAGCAGACGTGCCAAAAAGTTAGCTCAAATGTCGGGCCTTTTTGGATTTCAAAGATGGAATGAAAGACATAACACACAACCTGCAAGGAGCACTACGCAAAAAAACCCCAAAAAAACACTCAGAACACGCAGGCTAGCACACTCATCTTGGAGCCATTCAGCAAGCATTAGAAATAGCTAAGTTAAAAATGTTCCAGCATGAGCTGCACTGACCAACCAGCTCTGGACAACTCCCACACACGCCACCTTGAAACTCAGAGCAAACCAAGTGAACAATGCATTCCTCCACCCTACCTGTGTGCAGAGACATGCCTCTGTGGAAAATGAAGCCCCCTGGAATACAAGAACGTGAGCAGCAGAAAGGGCCACAGTAGCACCATATCCCACGGAGGACTGAGAGCCTCCAGCCACCAAAACAAAAGCAGTTGGATAGAGTGAAAACTTGAAACAGACATTGACAGTTGTACTTTCAGGACATAATTTGAAGTTGAAATTGCAGGGGCATGGATGGTGTTGCGTTAGTTTGTAATAGAGATAGGATCGTTATACATCCTGATACTAATTATCCAGATTAAAATCAGGGTTGTGAGGTCCCTCGCAATTCCCACCTCTAATATACTGTGCGGTGTGGTGTATGGTTATGATAAATAAACTGAAACTGATGTTAACCTTTACCTTTCAGGTCTCCATATTAATATAGTGCTGACTTTGCTTTATTGAACCTTGTTTGCAAAAACTGACCCTTAATGATTTAATATGCAAAAGGTTTGGGTTTGATTAAATGCCACAAATGATTTTTTCCAGAAATGCTGCATCTACTGACAGCTTATCATAGTAATAGTGGATTGTGTTTATTAGGACTGTGTGATATGACCAAAATTTCACATCCCATATAAGTAATCTTATATCCCGACAACAATATACAGTTAGGTCCATATATAACAGTGACACAAGTTGTGTTATTTTAGCCGTTTCCCTAAACATATTCAAGATACAGTTATATAATCAATACGGGCTTAAAGTTCAGACTCTTAGACACTTTTTCTCCAAGAAAAAGCACTATATACAGTAAGTCCAGGAACTCATCCCTTTTCCCTAATTTGAGGATATTCACATCCAAATTGGAGCTACGGTTTATGCGTAGGAATTGCAACCATTTTTATACAAAAACTCCTTATTTCGGTCATTACCGTCCATCACCTACCGTTCTTGTCTTCCTGTACCGGCATTCTATGTCCCGCCCTTCCTTAATTCTGATTGGCTGCTTAGAAAGGCCTGACATTGACGAGCGTAGCTGTACAGTAGTCTGACAAATTGGACCTTTTTCAGCCCTGAGTGCCGCGACAAAAACCGGCCACCGCTCAAAGCGTTTAAGCGCCGAGGGCACTCAGCACTGTAAACACTGGACTACATAGATAATTGATAGAAAATAGTCACCCACAGCAGGAAAAATGGTGGAACCCCCCCCCCCACACCAGTATTTTTTCTGCAGTGTTTGGCTTCTCAGTTGCCGAGGCGCATGGCTCTATGGCGTGACCACGCACGTAACTGAGTGGACACGTCTTAAAGGGGAAGTACATGAAAAGTGCCAGATTAATATATAAAATAATATTCAAAAAATTCTTGCATCCACAACGTGATTCGAATCACCACCTCTGTTCCCTGTGCCATTACACACCTTTTCATCAAAATCCATTCATAGCTTTTTGAGTTATGTTGCTAACAGACAAACCAACCAACCAACAAACGAACACATGCTACCAAAAACATTACCTCCGTTCTCCCTTGGCGGAGATAATAAACACCAGTGACCCAGTTCCATTGGAAGCCATGCATGCCCATGCATCACACTGCCTCCACCATGTTTTACAGAAGATGTGGTCTGCTTTGGATCATGAGCTGTTCCAAGACTTCTACATACTTTCTTCTTCCCATCATTCTGGTACAGGTTGATCTTGGTTTCATCTGTCCAAAGAATGCTGTTCCAGAACTGGGCTGGCTTCTTTAGATGTTTTTTGCAAAGTCAAATCTGACCTTTTTCTTTCTGAGGCTGATTAGTGGTTTGCACCTTGTGGTGAACGGTCTGCATTTGCTCTCGTGAATTTTTCTCTTTATAATAATAGACTATGATACTGATATACCTACTTTCTGGAGAGTGTTCTTCCCTTGGGTGGATGTTGTGAAGGGTTTTTTTTTTTTTTTTTCATCATGGAAAGAATCCTGTGATCATCCACTACTGTTGTCTTCCAAGGATCCAGGCCCTTTTGAGTTCCCGAGCTCACCAGTCTTTTTCTCAGAACTGTACTAAACTGTTGATTTGGCCCCTCCTAGCATTTCTGCCATCTCTCTGATGGGTTTCTTCTTTTTTCAGTCTAAGGATGGTCTGTTTCACTTCCATTGAGAGCTCCTTTGACTGCATGTTGTGGGTAGACAGCAACAGCTTCCAAATGGAAACACCACAACCTGGAATGAACTCCAGACCTTTTACCTGTTTTCCTGATGATGGATTAACAAGGGAATAATCCATGCAGCCCATGAAATAGCTTTTAAGTCAATAGTCCAATTACTTTTGAGCCCCTAAAATGAGGAGTTTTTGTTTAAAAATTGGTATAATTCATAAACCATAAGAGTTTGGATGCAAATTCCCTCAACTTAAAGCTGAGAGTCTGCATTTTCAAGCCATCTTGATTATGTAATTGTATCTTGGATATGTTTTGGTAAACAGCTAAAATAACAAAACTGGTGTAGGTGTCCAAATATATATGGACCTAACTGTATATCCCAATATACTACATTTTCTGCATATTCTATAGTTTAGATATAATAAAGGACCATTTCTTTTTTAAACATTTTAAATTACATACTGAAAAAAATCAATTGTACAAATTCATCCATCATTAATTTTCTCCTTTTATGTAGAGATGTAATAATATGTCATTACTATTCTTCTATTTTTTCCCTTCTCTCATCCTCATGTTGGGTTAAAAAAACATTGACTACACTAAATATTTCACATGCTTGTTTAACTAGTACATGAAATCCTATGTGGTCTACTATGATTTATTAAATTACATTACACATTCCATCCTGTCTGTGCGTGTTCAGACTGCAAACCATAACCAGAATGATGTAAATATACTGCCATAAACACTGTATTCTGCAACACCTCAATATAAATGATAGACTTTTATATGAAATAGCCGTTTTTATGTATATATCATCTGATACACAGTATATTATCATATTGCACAACCCTCATCCCTATTAAAGAATAATGGCAGCAGTTACAATATATTCTCCAAACTTTTTGCAGAACATACTGTAATTAGTAATTGTAAAGTAACAATAAATTCCAAATAAAGAGCCTACCAGAGAAGTACTGACAAAACAATAATTAATTTACAACAAATTCATCTTTAAAAACTTTCCAGTCATTTAGATTGTAGAAATAATTCATTTGTAACCCTTTTGTAAAAAGTGTACAAAAGCACTAAAGATTAGCAATCTGATATGCAGTTTTAAATGTGGTTATTTTTTTTTTCATGTGCTGCAGCTGTACAATATTTCCACCGGATGAGGTTGTGTTAGTTTCTATTTTTTAAATGTTTTCTGTTTTTAACAGCTCACCATCTGTAGAAAAAACAACCGGATGTTCTGCTGATTCCAGTAGAGCAGTGTCTTTGGCTATAAGCAAGTTAAATTCAAGACTGATTTACAATTGAAATTTCAGGCCACTACACACACACACACACACACACACACACACACACACACACACACACACACACACACACACACACGCACAAAGGTCTGTATTACAATGACGGGATCGGTTGTCACTGACGCAGAACATATTTATGGGCGTTTCCAAGTTCACTTCCTTATCACAACGGCGTAAAATAAACTTTCCACCAGTGCATGATGCAGAGGCGGGTCTCATCATTCAGAGGTGTGTTTTGGATAATCCAATCCAAAGAGCTCCTGCCCATCCCTTTAATGCAGAGAAGTGCATTATCTAAGGTGAACTGTGATCATGACGGTTTAAGACGGGTTTTGTGCTGACCAAAGCTTGAGTGTGTAAGCCAAAATGCACGCGATAGTGATGCTGCTTGGTAATAAGGAAGATGTAGAAGAGCTTGGAATAACGAGGCGATGTGACTTATAAACCAAAGTTTATTATCAGCTTCGCTCCTCTAACAAGTCTCATCTAGTGCAGCAGCAGAAGAAGTAAGAGAGCGAACACATTCGGCTCTGCGTACTTATACTCACACACAACAAAAGACATGCATATCAAAGCTGACATCCCGCATTATCTTAATCCCCCTCCTTTGTCTTCGTACCCCTCCACCTGGCCCTGGGAGGTCAGGGCGACCTATCTGGTCTCCACCGCAGTGCCTCGGATGCTCTTTGATCTTCACTGGCGGTTGAGACCCTTTGTCCTGTTCTGAGGTGTGAAGTCGCTTTACATATGTAATCACCAAACATTCTCACATGCTTATACATATGTAGGTTATGGGATATATGATTAATATAGACCACAGCCCCCCCCCCAAACGACTAAGATAAGGACAATAGAAAAATTCACAGTTTAAGATAATTATTATGACATACTAACTGCTACACCTCTTGACAAGGAAGAAACTTTCCAGCAGCTATGCTCCCGTAGAGAATTCAGTGATAATCATAACAGCGTAGTAATATCACAAGTCAGTCCTAAACTGTTACAGCACAATTAGTGAACAACTTTTGAGTAGTTTGCATCAGTCCTTGTGCCGTCTGGGCTTTAATCTTCTTCCGAATCTGCTGTGGGTCCGTTCAGGCGTCCTGGTGGGACCTTCCTGTAAGGAATCTGCAGCTTGGGAAGGAGAGTGATTATTTGTTCCCTGCAGGGGGGCTGAGTCTTTTCTCTTGGGGGGTCTACCCCGCCGAGGTGCTCTCGCCAACCGTGCAGGCTCGTCTCTCAACAAGAAGGCAGGTTTAAGTCTGTCAATGCTGACTGTTTCTTTTCTGTCCCCAAAATCAAGCACAAAATGCTTATCACCAGGTTCCAGCACTCTGAATGGTCCATCGTATGGTGGGCGGAAGGTTGGTTTTAAAGCTTCATGCCTAACAAAAACGAATTCAGCGTTTTTTAAAGCTTGGGGGACAAAAACCCGTGGAAAGGAGTGATGTGCCGGCCCGGGGAGAGAGTCCGGTCCGTTGCTGCCTAAAAACCTCGGGGCTGGAAGATGCCCTGGCTCTGGGTTCTCTGGTAAAAATTCACCTGAGAGCCTGAGAGGTTGTGCAAAAACTAATTCTGCTGGGGAGGCGTCTAGATCCTCTTTAGGTGCAGCACGCAACCCCAATAAAACCCAAGGAAGTTTATTTACCCAATTTGTATCTGTTAGTGAGGCTCTGAGGGCGGCCTTTAAAGACCTGTGAAAACGCTCGCATAACCCATTAGCCTGAGGGTGATAAGCGGTGGTGCGGTGAATTGTCGCTCCTAAGCTGCTGGCCATGGCTGACCAAAGCTCTGAGACAAATTGAGGCCCCCTATCGGACGTGATGTCCGATGGGACGCCGAAACATGCCACCCAGTTTGTCCAAAAAAACACGAGCGACTTCCTCCGCTGTGGTTGACGCCAGAGGGACCGCCTCCGGCCAGCGCGTAGTACAATCTATCATTGTTAACAGATGTGTGAAACCTTGGGAGGAAGGTAGTGGTCCCACGAGGTCGACATGAACGTGGTCGAACCTTCTAGCAGGGATTCGAAAAGGCTCTAGAGGGGCTTTTGTGTGTTTGTGTATTTTGGCGCGCTGACAAGAAATGCAAGTCTTTGCCCATTCTTTTACGTTTTTGCGCAGGCCAGGCCACACAAACTTTTCGGTGACCATTTTAACCGAAGCGCGCACACTTGGGTACACGAGGGAGTGAATTGAGTCGAAAATACGGCGGCGCCATGCAGCTGGGACTACCGGGCGAGGTCGGCCGGTTGAGATGTTGCATATTGGGGGGGGGGGCACACCGTCGCGTAAACCCCTTTCCTCCAGCCTTAACCCTGTTGGTCCAGACAGGAGTGCGCGCATGTCCACGTCACTACTTTGCTCCTCCGCCATGGCTGCATAATCTATCCCTACGTGGATTGGGGCTGCGTATGTGTCCACGTTGGCGAAGAGTTCTGCGGCTGAGGTAGTATAATCTGTCTCCTCGCGCTCTGGCGATGTCACAGCGCGGGAGAGGCAGTCTGCTACCATGTTAAGTTTGCCTGCCACATGTCGAACGTCTGTGGTGAACTCTGAAATCGCAGCTAGCTGTCTTTGTTGCGTGCCTGACCACGGTTCAGAAATTTTAGCCATCGCAAAGGTGAGCGGTTTGTGGTCTACAAAAGCCGTGAAACGCCGCCCCTCCAGCCAGAACTGGAAGTGGCGGATGGATAAATGAAGCGCTAGCAGCTCCCTGTCAAAGGTGCTGTATTTACGCTCAGTTTGATTTAGCGATTTGCTGAAAAATGCCAAAGGTTGCCAGGTTCCACCGACGTGTTGTTCTACAACCGCCCCTATGGCCAGGTCTGAAGCATCTGTGGTTAGCGCAATGTGGGCCGAGGGATCAGGGTGAACCAACAATGTGGCATTAGCTAGGGCACTTTTTACTTCCGCGAAGGCGCGTTCACGCTCCGGGGTCCATTCGACCGCGTTGGAAGGTTTTTGTTTTCTGAGCGCGTCATACAGAGGCTGCATGAGCTGAGCTGCGCGGGGGAGGAAACGGTTGTAAAAATTAACTATTCCCAAAAATTCTTGCAGCGATTTGACCGTTTGTGGCCGTGGGAAACTTTTTACTGCGTGAACTTTGTCTGGCAGTGGGACTGCCCCCTTCGGTGAAACTCTGTGTCCCAAAAAATCAATTTGTGACACACCGAATTTGCATTTGGCTGGATTGATTATTAACCTGTGCTCTTCTAGTCTCTGAAAAACCATAGTGAGATGCTGTTCGTGTTCTTCCTCAGACGAGCTGGCTACCAGCATATCGTCGAGGTAGACGAACACGAAAGGGAGGTCGCGTAATACCGCGTCCATCATCCGCTGAAAGGTTTGAGCAGCGCCTTTGAGACCAAAAGGCATCCGCAAAAATTCAAAAAGACCGAAGGGGGTTATTACAGCTGGTTTAGGAATGTCTTCCGCTCTAACGGGGACTTGATGATAGCCGCGGACCAGGTCAATTTTTGAAAAAATGCGCGCACCCGCCAGATGTAGTGAAAAATCTTGGATATGAGGAATAGGGTAGTGGTCATGCGCTGTCGCATTGTTTAATCTGCAGTAATCGCCACACAGTCTCCAAGAACCGTCGGATTTCGGGACCATGTGAAGCGATGACGCCCAGGGGCTTTTTGAGCGCCTGATAATGCCTAGTTTTTCAAGAGTGGTAAACTCGTCCCGAGCTATGGCGAGCTTGGTCGCGTCTAAGCGCCGAGCTTTGGCGAATACGGGTGGGCCCATTGTGGGAATAAAGTGTCCGACCCCGTGCTTTGCCACCGTAGCTGAGAATTTGGGAATTGTGAGTGCTGGAAACTGGGTGAGGAGTTGAGCAAACTTACCTCCTGCTGTAGTGACGCTGGCCTGCACGGGTGGTGGAGAAACTCGAGCTGAGCAGGGAATAGAAGCAAAGGACAATGCATTAACCAAGCGTCTGTTCGCTAGATCGACTAATAACCCATGTGCACACAAAAAGTCTGCGCCCAACAAGTTAAAACTCACCGCCGCTACAACAAATGTCCATCTGTAGTTGCGGCCATGGATGCGGAGGGGCAGGTTCCTTTCGCCAAAAGTGTCGATGATGGAGCCGTTGGCTGCCACCACTCCATTGCCCCGGGGGCCCATGGCCCGGTCTGCTTGGGAGGGCATGATAAAACTCAGTTGAGCTGCCGTGTCAATGAGGAACTGCTTGCCGGTGTGTCCGTCCGTCACATATAGAAGCCTGCTTTTTTCGCCGAGAACCGCTGCTGTTAATCGGTTCTCGGCTTTGGCGTTTCCCGAAATCGTGAATTTGCAGGGGGGAACGCACTTGTAGGCCTTCTCGGCGAAGCGGTGGTGGTAATAACAGACGTTGCTCCGTCTGTTACGTCTTGGCCGTGTCGCTGTCACGGCGGGCGGATTCTGCTCCGTGGTTTGTGGCTCCCCGTGGCTCCGGACATCAGCGTTGAGGTCTGCGGATCCTGCTGTGGGTGTCTGTTCCTTGCAGGCGTTGACGAGTCGCTGCGCTTCGTGAGCCAGCGTGCAGAAGTCTTGCTGGGTGCTGTATCGCATGTTGGGCAGCGTCCCTCTCATGTGTGGCGGCAGCGTACTGAGGAATATAAATTGGAAGAGGAAATTGTCATTGTCCTCTTCTTTGAGTTGCAGCAAGTCCTCCATGAGGGCCTTGGGTCTGCATCCTCTGTGGCTGTAGACCGCCAGGATCCTCTCGGCTCTCTCTTCGGCAGAGGGGACGTAATTTGCCACGATGGTCGCTTTCAGTTCTTTGTATTTGTCCTGGGCCGGCGGCCGCTGGATTATGCTCCGCGCACATCTCGAAGTGGCGGCGTCGATTTTGGCGACGATGTGATAGAACTTTGTATCGTCAGCCGTGATGCCCACAAGTGCAAACTGGGCTTCAGCTTGCTGAAACCACGAGGCGGGGTCTTCCTGCCAGGAGTCCGGCAGCTTGACGGTGACGGCATTTGTGTGGACCGTCACTGATGTGTCCGCAGGGTGAGAGTGCCTTCCTTCGGCTCTCGCAGCGGCGCTGGTGCTCAGTTGAGTCCTCTCTATCACTTCTGCCGTAGGGGAACGTCGTCCATCTGTTCCCCTGTCTGCATGGGCGCCGGCGTCTGCCTGGGTCGCCACAGATGAGTCGATTGCGGGGGAACGCCTCTGGTCCATCCTCGCGTCAGGGTCACCAGTGTAGAAGAGCTTGGAATAACGAGGCGATGTGACTTATAAACCAAAGTTTATTATCAGCTTTGCTCCTCCTCCTAGGTCTGTATTACAATGACGGGATCGGTTGTCACTGACGCAGAACATATTTATGGGTGTTTCCAAGTTCACTTCCTTATCACAACGGCGTAAAATAAACTTTCCACCAGTGCATGATGCAGAGGCGGGTCTCATCATTCAGAGGTGTGTTTTGGATAATCCAATCCAAAGAGCTCCTGCCCATCCCTTTAATGCAGAGAAGTGCATTTTCTAAGGTGAACTGTGATCATGACGGTTTAAGACGGGTTTTGTGCTGACCAAAGCTTGAGTGTGTAAGCCAAAATGCACACGATAGTGATGCTGCTTGGTAATAAGGAAGATGTAGAAGAGCTTGGAATAACGAGGCGATGTGACTTATAAACCAAAGTTTATTATCAGCTTCGCTCCTCTAACAAGTCTCATCTAGTGCAGCAGCAGAAGAAGTAAGAGAGCGAACACATTCGGCTCTGCGTACTTATACTCACACACAACAAAAGACATGCATATCAAAGCTGACATCCCCCATTAACTTAATTCCCCTCCTTTGTCTCCGTACCCCTCCACCTGGCCCTGGGAGGTCAGGGCGACCTATCTGGTCTCCACCGCAGTGCCTCGGATGCTCTTTGATCTCCACTGGCGGTTGAGACCCTTTGTCCTGTTCTGAGGTGTGAAGTCGCTTTACATATGTAATCACCAAACATTCTCACATGCTTATACATATGTAGGTTATGGGATATATGATTAATATAGACCACAGAAGACATCATTCACAGATGATGCCCAGTTAGTTATGTTAGAAAGAACAAATGGTGAAGAACGGGCTGAAAAATCAGCTGAATGGTTTAATGTGTGTACTGACGCAACACGGACATGAAGAAAAGAGGATGATGTCCATGCAAACTTTCATAAACTTTCACTAACGATGGCATGGAAGTCACTCCTGGCTGTGGGGAGATGGTGTGCTCCCTGTAGCATCCATAATTAGGCAGTAATAAATGGATAATGAACTCAGTTTACGGAGCTTTATTAAGAACACTATTTACAACACAATATAGGCTTACGACACTCTCCTGCAGGCCAGGTGTTCCACGACAAAAGACGACTGGCCTCTTCCGCCCCCCTCCTTTATACTAAGAGTGGTGTCACCACCAGAAACCGACAGTTGACAACCCTAGTCCATTCCCCATCCAACCCAGCCGCCATCTTACTAATAGCAGCCTTTTACATACATAACATTCTCGCCCCCCCCCCCCTTCAAAAAGTGTCAAGCATACAGGTAACCCACCCAAATTTGTCTCCCGATTCACACGCTAAAATAAAATATGTACAAAAAGAAACAATCTGCCTATCCACTCATACAACTAAGGCTGGGGGGCTGGGTAGACTGCCAGCGCCCCCTACATGGCCAGGCGGGTTACTCTGCTGCCATACTTAAAACAGTCCTACTCAAAGAAAAGTCGTGTTTCTAAATAAAACAATCCCATAGAGCAGCTCCTTATAAACACAACACATAACAATCACAGCATACATTGGAAATACCACTGGTGGCCCCCCAACCCCAACATCCATCCCACACTTGGGCATACAGTAAAACAATACATGTTGGGCAGTATAATCATTATAAATCATCAATCAATAGAATCAAACAATCCAATCATACTCCACTATTCCTACTGCACAAATCTGAATTCGGACCTGTTATGTCCATAATGTAGGAAGGAAGAGTGAGTCTCACCTCGGTTTATTATATACAAGACACAAACTATATACAGAGGCTTACGCCACTCTCCTGCTGGCCAGGTGGCTCCACGACAAAAGAGGCAGAGCCTCTTCCACCCACTCTTTTATACCCTGGGTGGCGTCACCACCGGAAACCGGTAGTAGCCACCCCGGTCTATCCCATGACCAACCCGGCCACCATCTTTGTAATACCAGCCTATTTACATACATAACATTTCCTCCCCCTCAAAAAAAACGCCAAGCACACAAATAACCCACCCAAATTTATCACCCGACACACCCACTAATCCAAAAATATGTACAGAAAATAAACAAGCACCCCTCCACTCACACAACTAAAGCTGAGGGGCTGGTAGACCACCAGCGCCCCCTACACGGCTGAGCGGATTGTTCTGCCGCTTGGAACAGGAGAATATTTTTTTTTTTTTTTCTCCTCTCGGCGCCACACCAGTCGGCTGCCTTTTGCAACAGCGGCTCGATTCCGAGTTTTTTTTCCCTTCCTCTCTCTTTTGATCACTTTTTTTTTTCACCCCACTTATATCACGGACACACAGATCGTCCCAAATGTCTCCTGAGCCGGTGGACGGAGCCACTGTTTATAGCAGGATACGATATAACAGGGAAGAGCTGCTAGCATTTAACCGCCACCCGGTCCCACTGGAAAAACTCGACATACCGAGAGAACTGAGGCGAAAACGCCGCGGCTGCCGGGCTGGAGTAAGGCGGAGGACAAAAAATATAAGGTACAGACCCTCCCTTCCATCTGTTGTCATGGGAAATGTACGGTCGATACTGGGAAAGTTAGATGAGCTAGCGGCTATCTCCCGTTATGATAGCACTTACCGGGAGTGCTCTCTCCTTTTGTTTACTGAGACGTGGCTAACTGAACTAGCAGCAGATGCTAACATTGAGCTGGAGGGTTTTCACACGATACGAGCTGACCGAACACCAGAGAGTGGCAAAACTAGGGGCGGTGGAGTGATCATGTATGTTAACAACAACTGGTGCAGACCGGGACATATCACTGTTAAACAACGACACTGCAGCAAAGACATTGAGTTGCTAGCTGTTAGCATGAGGCCTACATATCTCCCGAGAGAACACTCACACGTGATCTGCATTGTTGTTTATGCAAATCCGACGGCGAACGCTGGGACAGCGCGTGACGTCATCCATTCAGTAACCAGCAGGCTGCAGACAGAACACCCAGATGCTCTTCTCCTCATCTCAGGCGATTTCAACCACGTTTCACTGTCTCCCATTCTGCCCACTTTCACCCAGTATGTCACATGCCACACTAGAGACAATAAAACACTGGATTTGTTCTACGCAAACACTAAGGAGGCGTACACCTCATCACAACTCCCCCCACTTGGGAGATCGGATCACAACTTGGTTCATCTCCGACCGGTGTACAAACCCCTAGTGCACAGACAACCTCCGGCCATGCACACTGTGGAGTTATGGTCTGAGGAGACAATGGACACTCTAAAGGACTGTTTTGAAGCCACTGCCTGGAAGCAGCTCTGCGATCCACATGGTGAGGACATCGATGGCCTCATTCACACCTTCACGGGCTACCTCAGCTTCTGTGTGGACAAATCCGTTCCCACCAAGACCATACGGCGTCACTCAAACAACAAACCCTGGATCAACCCTGAGATAAAAACACTTCTGAGAGAGAAGAAGAGGATCTTCAGGTCGGGGAACAGGGAGATGCTGAAGTCCGTACAGAGGGAGCTGAGGAGAAAGATCAGAGAAGGCAAGGACAGCTTCAGGAAGAAGATGGAGGACAAGCTGCAACAGAGCGACATCAGCGGGGTCTGGAGAAACCTCAAAACCATCTCGGGGCTCCAGAATACCTCCCCCCAGGCCACGGGGGGCAGGGAGTGGGCGAACAACCTGAATCTGTTTTTCAATAGATTTGACCAACCGCCCTCCCCCCTGTCTGCACAACAACCACTGCTGCCTCTAAGAAATCAAGTCCTGCTACCCACTCCCCACTCCACCGACACCCCCCCCACTCCCAACACACAGCCCCCCATCCTGACCCTGACCAAGACCCAGGTGAGGACGGAGCTGAGGAAGATCAAGGCGAGGAAGGCGTCGGGACCGGACGGCATCAGCGCAAAGCTCCTCAAGTCCTGTGCAGACCATCTGTGTGGGATTGTGACGTATATCTTCAACATGAGCCTGAAACTGGGGAGGGTACCACAGCTGTGGAAAACATCTTGTGTGGTACCTGTACCAAAAACTTCCCACCCCAAAGACCTGAACAGCTTCAGACCGGTGGCCTTGACGTCCCACTTGATGAAGACCCTGGAGAGACTGCTCCTTGCTCATCTCCGCCCCCTGGTGGAACCAGCGATGGATCCACTCCAGTTCGCCTACCAGCATGGCATTGGGGTGGAGGATGCGGTGATCTTCCTCCTTCACCGTTCTCTGTCCCACCTGGAGAAGCCCGGGAATATGGTGAGGATCATGTTCTTTGACTTCTCCAGTGCTTTCAACACCATCCAACCGATGATCCTGAAGGACAAGCTGCTGCGCGCAGGGGTGGACCAGCACCTGTCATCATGGATCCTGGACTACCTCACGAACCGGCCTCAGTTTGTGAGAACCCGGGACTGTGTTTCCGACACGATCATCAGTAGCACGGGGGCCCCCCAGGGAACGGTGCTGGCTCCCTTCTTGTTCACTCTTTATACTGCAGACTTCTCACACAACACAACACATTGCCATCTACAGAAGTTCTCTGATGACTCTGCGATCGTTGGTCTCATCTCCAGCGGAGATGAAGCTGAGTACAGAGGGCTTATCCAGGACTTTGTGGACTGGTGCCATCGGAACTGCCTCCAGATCAACGCGAGGAAAACTAAGGAGCTGGTGGTGGACTGCCGCAGGCATGGGCAGCCCCTCACAGCACCAGTAAATATACAGGGAACAGACATCGAGATGGTGACATCCTACAAGTACCTGGGTATTCATCTGAACAATAAACTAGACTGGTCACACAATACTGACGCACTCTACAAGAAGGGACAGCGCAGGCTGTTCCTGCTGAGGAGACTCAGGTCTTTTGGTGTACAAGGGGCGCTGCTGAAGTCATTCTATGACACGGTGGTGGCATCAGCCATCACTTTTGGAGTGGTCTGCTGGGGCAGTGGCATTACTGCAGCCGATAGGAAGAGACTGAACAAACTGATTAAGAAAGCTAGCTCTGTCCTGGGGCAACGCCTTGATCCGATGGAGGAGATAGGAGAGAGAAGGACGGTGGCTAAACTGTCATCTCTGCTGGAGTCCGAGTTCCACCCTATGCAGGACATACTGGATGCACTGAGGAGCTCATTTAGCAGCAGACTACATCATCCCAGGTGCACAACCGAGAGGTTTCGTAGGTCCTTCCTACCAACGGCTGTCAGACTGTACAACCTAAGCAGGGCTGCTCGCAGAGATAGCAAAAAGACGTAACAAACTAATAGTTTTTTTTTTTTGTTTTTTTTTTGTTTTTTTTTTGAATGCAAAAGATGCAATAGACTTACACAATGGTCCTCTCCGGCATACAACTAGGAACATACCGGTCGCTATGGAGGGTGAGAATATGTATGGGCACATAATCATACCATGTAGGATAACTAAATAGACGGTTATGCTGTTTCATCCCACCTAGCAACAATGCTCTGCACTGTGTGTGTTTATATATTTACATATTTATTCCATCTAGCTACAATGCTCTGCACTGGGTGTGTTTATATTTATATATCTATATATTTATTCCATCTAGCTACAATGCTCCGCACTGTGTTTTTATATATCTACATATTATTCCATCTAGCTACATTGCTCCGCACTGTGTGTGTTTATATACTTGCATATTTATTCCACCTAGCTGCAATGCTCCATACTGTGGGTGTTTATATATTTACATATTTATTCCATCTAGCTACAATGCTCTGCACTGTGTGTTCATATATTCATATATTTATTCCATCCAGCTACAATGCTCTGCACTGTGTGTCTGTGTGTGTGTGTGTGTGTATATATATATTTTATAGTAATATGTACATATGTATATTAGCTGCTCTTGCTTGCTTGTTTTTTCTTGCCTTCTGATTGTTGCTCTGAGTGTTGCTATCCCTGTGCTGTTGCAATCCTGGAATTTCCCCGTTGTGGGACTAATAAAGGCTTATCTTATCTTATCTTATCTTAATATACAAACAAAATAATAATTGGCCGTGTTTATAACTGAAAGTAATCCCTTTAAACACATCAAAACACAAACAATAAAGCACAAGACAATTCCTATAGGCGGCCCCCCCACCCCAACTCCCACCCATCAATGGGCACACAGAGTAAAAATGTATCAAAGGGGCAACGCAAATAAAACAATCCAATTAAACCAAATTCCAATAAATACTTAAAATCCAGTCGATACCAGTCACACGAGCCAGGCAAACTCTAGAAAAATACTAATGTACCTTCACACAGAGAAGCCATCGGCCAGACTAATTAAACCCCAAAATTCAACACAATTTTCCAGGGTTGAACATGTCCTACCCCCAAAAAATGGGCACATTAAACAATATTTCAATAAAATTTCTTTCAAAATAGCACATAACGTTGCATAGATGAGCAACAGACCAACAGAAAACATACAGAAAATTTACCATACAAAGAGCTCAAGTTTATCAAGTTCCTTTACTTCCTCCCTCCCAAGAGAGTAGACGCTTTTTTTTCTCTCCTGCTCTGACTTTTCCTCCCCTCCTAACTACTGGATCCCAGCTTGCTGTTGTCTGTCTGCGTCTATCTGCGACCGCCGAAAAGAAATTATGGAGTTAATAAGCTGGGCTTTGAACACAATTGACACTATTTTTTCAACAAGGAAAAGTGCTCCGGGGGAAGCTGTCTGCCCCGCTGGAACGGCTCCAGCGGGCTATTTACGTGACACAGGTATTTGGAGAATGCTGTGTCTCTCTAATCTCTCTATCGAAGATATTGAAGATTTGTTTATCTTCGTAATATTGGTGATCGGGATCTTTCTGATTGGGACTGGAATTGTCCTGGTTTACTGCAAATTGCTGAAGATGGATTCAACCTATCAAAATGCTGGCCAGGCGAGGTGCATCTATCAAATTGAAAAACTGGAGAAGACCCTGATAGCGACTACTGGAGAACTGTCTCGTAAGGTGGATTACATCATGGTTTCGCTCAGGTCTTTCCACGACGGATTTAAAGCCCCGCAATGACTGAAGGGATGTACTGAATCTACAGAAGAAATATAAGCCTTCTCTGTGATCAGTCCTATTTGGCTCATTCCCCATGAAAATTCCTCCTGGCTGTCTGCAGACTGTGTTTTTTTCAAAATCATGAGCACAAGGCCTTGGACAGCCAGCTGCACAGCGCCAGATAAGGACTGGGCGCCAGCCAGACAAAACATCTTCTGCCAAGGGTCCTTGGGTCTCTCTTATTATCATCAACACTGCTCAACACCGCACACACATTGATCCATGAACTGAATAAAGATATACACTGCTCTCTTGTGTCTCGTGAAATCCTGTGTAGCCAATGTATGTGCATTGAGAGCTTTTTTTTTCCTTGAACTCTTAATATTGATTAATTATGTAACCAGTATTTTGAATCAATGATTTTTTTGCTCCTTCCCATTGTATTATCCTTATGCTACCTGTACCCTCCTGCTGACAGGCGCGTTTCAGATGCGCCGCGGCACGGAAATGCAGGTCATTACTGTGTCAAGTCAAATTCTCTCGTATGTTATCAGTGTTCTGTTAATGTACTTGGCAATAAATCTTTTTCTGATTCTGATTCTGATTCTACTTTAACCCTCTTTTCTTTTTTCTTTTTTTTTTAATTTACTGGGACACCAAATAGGAAAACCACCATAGAACAGGACTGAAGAACCAACACAAACATGCAAAATAGAACCCTCAGTCCCCGGATGGATCCCTTTCAAGGCGTCGCCGTCTCTTCACATCAGGGCTCCTGCCGTGCCGTCTCCTCTCCACCTCCAGCAGCTGCAGATCCCTCGCGTGTCTCCAGACGTGGACAGACCTGCACCCAACTTCCTCCATCAGACCGGGCTCCACCTGGAACCGCCTCTGGTTTTCCCGTTGTTCGCGTGGACTGTGAGCTCTGCGTACTCGAGCATCAACCTTGGTCTTTGAGGAAGCCCACTTCCTTTTCATCAGATCACCGGTCCTGCGACTGGCCCCCGACTCTAGCTGCTCCGACACATGGGCTCTCTTGGATCTCCTCTTGGCAGGTCGTCGCTGGGAGTGCTTTACGATAGCCACGCTCCGCGGTCTAGCCCCGTTTTCTTCCGGCATTGGCACCTCGTCCTGATGAGCCTAATCGGGGGTCCCATCTGGCAGCCTGCGTGATGGCATCGGGTCCGTCCCGAGAGGTTTCCACGTGGCGCGGCATGTGCACTCTCAAATTCACATTCACCATCCAGTCCGAATCCCACACCTCAGCACCCTCCAAGGCAGGAACAGGTCAGCCCCACAGTCCGCATCCAGACCATTCTTCACCGGGGACGTTCATAATGGAGAACCCAAGGCTGTAAAATAGGTTGCAACCCATAACGCTAACACCAGATGCAGAAACGTTAATGTGAACGCTGGGCGCCACACTGTCCTTACATCAGGCCTCCATCTCCACATAGCCCAATATAGCCAACCTGTTCCGCCCATAACCATAATATTCCACACATTGCCTTCTTATCTGTCGGTGGGGAAACAGTCTGTCCATGGTTTCAAGATTCAGGACAGAGATCATCGCTCCCATATCCACTAAGAGCGGGACCTCGACTCCATTCAATGTGACGTTGCACCCAATTCTCCCTGTCGTCTCTGGGGAGACGGTGTGCACAACGGTCAGAGTCTTCTGCGCAGCACCTGGATCTCTCCCACGGCTCCTGCGTACAGAGTTTTCGCACACCCTGGCAAAATGGTTTAAAAGACCGCATTTGCCACAACGCTTTCCTTTCGCCGGGCACACTCTGGACTTATAGCGGTACTCAGTGGACCCACATCCATAACATTTTGGTGTACCAGGGGCAGACCTTTTCCTCACCACTGAGGCAAAATCATCCTCTCCGCACTCGCCATCACCAGGGTCCAGACGCAGTGCCTCAGCGCAAGACACATTCTTCTCCAGAGGGGCCCCTTCAGTTAGGCCCCTCGCGATGGTCTCTGCTGCCTTGTACTGTTGGGTGAGCTCGACGGCCTCCGCTAACATCATCTGTCCTGGGTGAGTCAACAACCTGGACCGGGCTGCCATGCAACAGACGTGCTCCACCAACTGGTCCCGAATCATCTCATCCTCCAGGGTCCCGAATCTGCATTCCCTCACCAGCTCTCAGAGGTCCACCACAAATCTTCCCATGGGCTCTCCTGACCGCTGGCGGCACTGTTGGAATTGAATGCGTTTCACAATGACGTTCTCCAGCGCCTTAAAGTAGCGCGCCATTAGCTGCACCACATCGTCAAAGCTGTCCGCTCCTCCCAAATTCTCAAGAATCCTCTGCCCTTCCATTCCTAAATTATGTACAAACACAGCTCATGTACGGAGCTTCTCCATATCTCCCAAACCCAGTGCAACAAGATAGTTGGTAAAGGCAGCAAACCACCTAGGCCACGGCACGAGCGGCTTGCCCAGGGCCTCAAGGAACGGCCGAAAGCTAGCAATAGAGCGTTCCATTACCACTTTTACCTCGTCGCCATCTGTTATGTCTATAATGTAGGAAGGAAGAGTGAGTCTCACCTGGGTTAACAGGGGTTTATGATGTACAAGACACAAACTACATACAGAGGCTTACGGCACTCTCCTGCTGGCCAGGTGGCTCCACAACAAAAGAGGCAGAGCCTCTTCTGCCCACTCTTTTATACCCTGGGCGGCGTCACCACCGGAAACCGGTAGTAGCCACCCCAGTCTATCCCATGACCAACCCGGCTGCCATCTTTGTAATACCAGCCTATTTACATACATAACAGGACCTATACCCAATTAACAGTGCATCAATCCATTCTCACCATAGCCAATAATAATAATAAAAAAAAAATCTTTAACTAATAAAACTCTGCTCCTATATAACACACAAATTACAAAATTTGACCCATAAAATGTCATCTTCTTACTATTATCCTTTCTTTTGTTTTCTCTTTTTTTCTTTTTTTTCACTGATATCCGGGGCACTAAAACAGCAGTGATTAACTATGTCCATCAGGACCTGGGTTAAAATCAAAATACATACACAATAAAACACCCTCAGTCCTTGGACGGGTCTCTCTCCAAACACCTCCGTCTTTTGACCTCGGGGCTCCTGCTACGCCATCTCCCCTCCTCCAACATCAGACACAGCTCATTGGGACACCTCCAGGTCTGGTCAGACAAGCGCAGATACCCATCACTCTGGGCAGCCCCACTCGGAACCGCCTCTGGTCATCATGCCGCTCGCGTGATCCACGATCCCCTCTCATCCGGGCCTCGACCCTGGGTCGAACCTCGTCTCCAACCTGCAGGGAAGCCCTTTTCTTCTTTTCTGGATCACTCTGGTTCTGACTGGCCTCCTCCACCAATCCAGTCGACTCATGGGTCCAGTTCGTCTTTCTCTTGGCAGGCCATCATTGTGAGCGTTTTACCACCACTCTCTCAGGTCTCGCCCCCTCAGTCTCCAGCGCGGGCATTTCATCCTTAGGGGCCACCCCGGGGGTCCCAGCGTGCCGTCCAGCACCCTCATCCAGGGCAGCATGGTGACCGGCATCAGGTCCGTCACAGGGCAGCGTCGCGTGGCGCCAAACGTGCTCTCCACTTGTTGTGTCCAGCCAGTTTGAGTCCCACACCTCCTCGCCATCCACCACCAGAGCTGGTCAGCCCCAAAGTCCACACCCCAACCACTCCTCACCCGATACATTAGCTATAGAGAACCCCAGGCTATAAAAGAGGTTGCACCCCATGATGTTAACTCCCGCAGTGGTGACATAAACACGGGCCTTGGGCACCACAATAGACTTATACCAAGCCTCCATCTCCACAAACCGCATAACGGCCAGCCTGTTCCATCCATAGCCATAGTAGTCTCTCTCCTGCTTCCTGATTTGTCGGTGGGGAAACAAACTTCTCATGGTCACCAGGTTCAAAACGGAAATAATAGCTCCCGTATCCACCAACAGGGGAACCTCAACACCATCCAACATGACATCACACCCGATCCGTCCCGTGGTCTCCGGGGAAACGGTGTGGACAATTGTTGGAGTCTTCCGTGCGGGACCCGTTTCACTCCACCAGTCTCTGCATTCGAAGTTTGCGCACGCCCTGGCAAAGTGGTTCTACAGACAACACTTCCCACAATGCTTGCCTTTCGCTGGACATACTCTGGACTTATAGTGGTGACCAGGGGACCCACAGCCATAACAACGTGGCGTACCTGGGGCGGACCTAACTTTCACTACGGAGGCATACTCTTCCTCTCTGCTGTCTTCATCACCAGGGTCCAATAACAGCGCCTTAGCTTGAGACTCATCTTGACCCAGAGTGGCCCCTTCAGTAAGGCTCCTGGCGATAGTCTCTGCTGCCTCGAACTGTTGAGCAAGCCCGATAACTGTGGCCAATGTCAGTTCTCCTGGATGCATCAAAAGCCTGGATCGGGCCGCCGGGCAGCAGATGTGTTCTGCCAGCTGGTCCTGAATCATCTCGTCCTCCAGGGTCCAAACTTGCACTCCCTCACCAGCTCCTGGAGGTCCACCAAAAATCTCTTCACCGGTTCCCCCGACCGCTGGTGGCGCTGTCGAAACTGGATTCGCCGGACCGTGACGTTTTCCGGCGCACGAAAGTAGCGCGCCATTCGCCATTAGTTCCACCACCTCGTCAAAGCTATCGCCCCCCCCCCCCAAGGTTCTCTAGTATTCTTTGCCCCTCCATGATTAAATTATGGACCAACGAAGCCCTCGCGCGAAGCTATTCCAGCTTGCCAAGGTTCAAAACAACCAAATAATTGGTAAATGCAGCAAACCACCGGGGCCACAGCACACGTGGTTCGCCCAGGGTTTCCAAAAATGGCCGAAAACTGGCAACAGATCTTTCTACCACCGTTTTTACCTCGTCGCCAAATGTAGCATCCATTATTAGGCAATAACGAATGGATAATGAACTCAGTTTATGGAGCTTTAATAAGAATACTATTTACAATACAATATAGGCTTATGGCACTCTCCTGCAGGCCAGGTGTTTCATGACGAAAGAGGACTGGCCTCTTCTGCCCACCTCCTTTATACTAAGAGTGGTGTCACCACCGGAAACCAGCAGTTGACCACCCTAGTCCGTTCCCCGTCCAACCCGACCGCCATCTTACTAATACCAGCCTTTTTCATACATAACACTCCCTCTCCTGTTGCTTTCACCGACTGGGTTCTCCCCCTATCCGTCCCGCATTGGAGGGAAGGAGGCGATCTGCCGCAGCTTCCCGTCACCCTCCGGCCCCCACCATGAAGCCAGCCCGCTCTCAGCAGCCTCTGCAGGGGGCTGATGGGGAGCTTGCTGGGCTGGAATCCCAGGGCGCACAGCCAACACAGATGTGGATGCATCTCCTGTCTCTCTGGGGAGTTCATGAACAGTAAAACACTGCACACTCCTTGTTCATTCATTTATTGCCCTAAAAATAAACACATTAATGCCTAATAAATCCGTGATGAAAACGAACCCCCCCCCCCCGCCGTATCACATTGGAACACACTGGTACACACGCTCCCTGTTCATTCATTCATCCCCCTAAAAAAAGTCATACATTAACACCTAGTCTCGAGACTCCAACGGTAAGTCCCCAATTAAAATGTGGATGGAATTAAAAAAAAAAAAAAAGTAATGTGTGATCATCATATAATTAATATTGCAGGCAAGTCTGACTGTTACAAGATCCCAGCACTGCCGTTTCCTGAGCTCCAGAGCTGTGCGATGTCAAAACACGCCACTGAAATATCATTAAACAATGCGCTTCTGACGATAGACCTCCTTTTTTCCTGATCAAAAGTGGATTCTCATGGAATGCACTATAATAGTAATGTGCATTAGATTATGCGCCGCCACACCTCTTTGAAATGAGGTGCCTCCTCCGTGCGCATAGCGGACGCACTGTCTACTGATAATTTGATGGTGTGACGCAAGGTTCAAAAACAGACAATGCACTGACAAAAAATAACAAAAACACTGGCATATGGTGTAAAGTCTGTCTGAAAAGTGCACGGAGGACCATCAAAATAGGGCCCTCAGGTTGCATTAACTGAATACCAATCCAATCTATCTTTATTTATAAAGCACTTTAAAAACAACCACAGCTGACACAAATTGCTGTACATACAGTAAAAACATAAGACATAAAAGACATAAAAACAATAAAACACAATTAAAAATATGATAGAGCACAAATAAATAGTAATCATCAAATAAAAGCAACAAAACAAGTAAAATCAGTGTCTCAAACTTGGTCAAAAGCCAAAGAATAAAAATGGGTTTTAAAACTGGACAGTGAAGGGGCCAGGCAGAGGCAGATTATTCCACAGTTTAGGAGCAGCAACAGAAAAAAATCTGTCCCCTCTAAGCTTCCTCTTTGATTTTAGTATCTCCAGGAGCAGCTGATCAGCTGACCTGAGAGACCGAACAGGAGTGTAAGTGTAAATGGTCTTGCTAGAAGCTGATCTAGCTATCCAGACAGCTAAACACAGATCCAGAAACTTCTCGAACTCCAGAAGGCGCTCAGTGTAGTTTACTGAATCTTTAATTTGTGAAACTGTAACAATACAGAAAAAAACAAGACATGCACACGTCAATTTGGGCTAAAATAACAATCACAGGCAATGACTCTCTTATTTACATATGTAAAGCATGGAATAGCAGCCGTTAGCTTAGCGATTAGCATAAACACTAACATACGGTTTTCCATGTATAATAACGTACCAGAAACATCAGACTACCAACCAAAGATAACGTATGTGGTGACTAATCATTTCCACTATAAAATACTTACAGACGATGCTTTAACAAACACAAACAAATAAAGAAGGTCAGGAAAGTGGAGCTGCCGTGTATCGTAGTGGGACCATTTTTTTCAACAACTTCCGGTCTAAGTTCTTCTTCTACCATCTTAAATAAGTTAACTAAAACGGCCTTAGATGGCGCATAATACCAAGCAATAAACATAACATGAACCACAGTGAACACAACAGTAAGGATGAAGGAGCTCAGAGAGGTATGGCAGGGCAAGGCCATTTAATGATTTAAAAACAAATCAAAGAGTTTTAAAATTTGAAATGAACGTGCAGCAGCATTTTGAACCAACTGGAGACGTGAGAGAGAAGACTGGCTAACTCCAAAATAAAGTGTGTGGCGATGTTGAAATAAGGCACGGCGACTGGAGTTTTAATGGAAGTTTATTGATCAAATCATCGCCATCACGGAGCTCACCCCAGCTGCTGCATATGCATGCTGGGGATCACTCTCAGGCTCTCATAAGCAGTAGTCAGAAGCAGTCAGAAGAAGAAAAGAGGATGAGTTACAGAACATGTGCAGTATTTATACCCAGTTCAGACAATACATGAAAGGCATGTTATGATCAAAGAAACTGCATTCAGGCATGGGACATTTACATTTGAATACAGAGCAGGAAGTCATACATAACAGCAGGATACTGGCGCCTGAACTAGACACGGAGAGGCTGCCTATTGATCTCAACACCCACATCTCATTGCTCTGCTAATTGCCCCAGCTGGGCTCTCTGTCTGTCCGTGGCTGTTGTGGGGGTTACCCCATACACTCCCCCCCCAGAGGGCTTAGCGGGGAGCTGAGACCTCGATAGTCCCGCTTTGGTGGCGAGCTGCGGTGAAGGTCTGTGCCGGGAAAGGGAGGAGGGTGGGGGTAGCAAGTGGCCGGGGATGTCCGTGGCTGTGGGAAGAAAAATTAGTCTCTGATTCCTCTCGCAATTCAGTCCGGCAATGAAGAAAAACAGGAGCTGAAGCTATGTGAGGGACTTGGCGTGTTGGCTTCAGGTGCGTTCGCGGACCTAAAGCCCTCGGGGACAGCTGACGGCTGGACTCCCGTTGTGCGCCGTGGCTGAGACCATAAGAAAATCCTGTGCGCAAGCTGCGTGCATGCCTCAGGTGAACGAGCAACCCTGAAGGGCCAGTGTGCAGCGGCGAAGGAGGATGGGGGTCTGCAGAGCCAGCTTGTCTCTGGTGCGCGGCACGCGCTGCGGCTGCGTACCTTCCAGCTGCGCTGTTCAGATGCGAGGCTTCTGTGCATGGCCGGTCCGCTGTCGCAAGGCGAATCAGGGTCAGGGGGCTTGATGGAGATCTGCGTAGTCGGCGCCGATGGTCTCCCCCGTTCGGGCTGTTGGTCGTCGCTCGTGCCGGGTCATGGTGCGTTGGGTGTGCAGATCTCAGGCGTGGAACACACAATGATGCTTTCTGCAGCTTTCCCAGTCGTGGATGATCTCCGAGGGAGTTCGCCTGATTTCGGTTCTGCGTCGAGGTCTCTCGTGTGGCAGAAGGGAGGGCAGTGCTCTCGCATCAGGCTGCTGCGTTTGCTTGTCGTCGGAGATGCCAACGGGGCTGCATTCGTTGTCAGCGTGTTCTTTTCAGCGTCAGGTCACCAGTGTGGCGATGTTGAAATAAGGCATGGCGACTGGAGTTTTAATGGAAGTTTATTGATCAAATCATCGCCATCACGGAGCTCACCCCAGCTGCTGTATATGCATGCTGGGGATCACTCTCAGGCTCTCATGAGCAGTAGTCAGAAGCAGTCAGAAGAAGAAAAGAGGATGAGTTACAGAACATGTGCGGTATTTATACCCAGTTCAGACAATACATGAAAGGCATGTTATGATCAAAGAAACTGCATTCAGGCATGGGACATTTACATTTGAGTACAGAGCAGGAAGTCATACATAACAGCAGGATACTGGCGCCTGAACTAGACACGGAGAGGCTGCCCATTTATCTCAACACCCACATCTCATTGCTCTGCTAATTGCCCCAGCTGGGCTCTCTGTTTGTCCGTGGCTGTTGTGGGGGTTACCCCATATGTGTTACAATAATCCAGCCTAGATGTAATTAAAGTGTAAAAGCATTCCTACTTGGCTTGCCAAATGGGTCATCCCTCTTGGTGACACAGGTAGAGTGTCAGACTCTGGAGCAGGAGGTTGTGAATTCAAACTCCCACTTGGACACCACCAGTTGGGCTTATCCTGCTCCTGGAATCTGGCACTTTACCTGTTTCACCAAGAGGGGCAAGCCAAGTAGGAATGTTTTTATTGACTCTGTTACAAAGGCATGGATTACTGTTTCAAAGTGCTGCCTTAAAAGAATGGGTTTAACCTTTGCCAGCTGCCTCAAATGAAAAACTGGACTTGACTACAGCACCAATTTGATAGTTTAATCTAAAATCACTGTCCATCTTAGAACCCAAATTTGTAACGATTGTCTTAACAAACTGTGCCAAGGGGCCCAAGTCAGCAGAGGGGAC
Organism: Pholidichthys leucotaenia; assembly: GCA_020510985.1. Classification (NCBI taxonomy): domain Eukaryota; kingdom Metazoa; phylum Chordata; class Actinopteri; order Cichliformes; family Pholidichthyidae; genus Pholidichthys; species Pholidichthys leucotaenia. Next base: position 483,780,470 of record CM035837.1, read on the forward strand.
TCACAGGAGTTACCGGGTCAAAAAAACATCACTTCAGTCTTCTCTTCATTAAAATTTAAAAAGTTCAAAGCCATCCAAGCTCTTATGTCATCAAGACATGCAAGAAGTGTTTTAATTGAGAAGGTCTCCTTCTGCTTTAATGGTACAGTACATAAATCTGACTGTCATCAGCGTAACAGTGAAAGGAGATGCTATGCTTTCTAAGGATTGAACCCAGTGGAAGTAATTAAAGGGAGAAAAGCAAGGGCCCTAAAATTGAGCTCTGTGGGACTCTACATGACAGGGAAGCTGAGGAAGAGTCAAAACCAGCCAGACTTACAGACATGGTTCGATCTGCTAAACAGGACCTGAACCATTCCAATACAGCACCAGAAATCCCTACTAGATACCGTAGATGGGATATTAAAATGTCATGGTCCACTGTATCAAAGGCAGCAGTTAGGTGAAGCAGGACAAGAATCACAAAATCACCAGAATCCAGTGCCAGGAGGTTGTCATTAAAGACCCTTAACAAAGCCGACATTGTGCTATGGAGGGTTTTAAATCCAGAATGAAACACCTCCAGGACACCATTCTTATTCAAAAAAGTCTTTAACTGAAGATAAACCATTTTCTCCAATATTTTTGAGAGAAAGGCTAACTTTGAAACAGGCCCAAAATTAGCCTAAACAGTTTGAACTAGAAAAGCACTCGGAGAGCGCAGACCTCCACCAAGCGCCACAGTTCCCCCCATACAGTGTTTGTGTGTACGTTTTCAGATTCCTTGACCATGACAAACATATGACAAGCAATTGGATTGACAATGATAGGATTAGTGGTTTAGTAGTTATTCACGAAAATGGCATTTTGCGTAATGGCGGTTTTCTTGTGGCCAGTGATCCGGATCACCACCAAAATCTAATCATCTGTAGGATACCCCATTTCTGACAATCTGTGAAAATTTCATAAAAATCCGTCCATAACTTTTTGAGTTATCTTGCTAACAAACAAACAAACAGACAGACAAACAAACAGACAGACAAACCAACGCCGATGATCACATAACCTCCTTGGCGGAGGTAACAAGACCAGGTTTCTTTAGCGAAGGTTTCACTACTGCAATTTGCAAGAACCACACCAGAAGACAAACTGTTGTTTAAAATGGTTAAAACCAACTGTCCTATGCTAGATGAAACCTCTTTAAAAAAAGTGAGGAGAGAGTATCACAAGGGGAACCTGAAGGTTTAATATGACACACCACATCTTCTAATTGCAACAGGGTCACAGGCTCAAACTGATTAAAGACAGCAGAGCAAGGGACAGAGACAGAGGGGACAGAGCCAGGAGCTGGGATGAAAGCCCTAATGGTGGTGAACTTATCAATAAAAAAAAATGTAAAAAGTCATTGCACAATTCAGTAGATCTTTCTATACCAACAGTCAGTGAGGCATTCAGAACAGAGTCAATGGTCTTAAATGACACACGAGTTGTGACAATTGGGCAAATTTATTTTTTTTAAATTTATTTTGTATACTTTATTGATCCCCAGAGGGGAAATTGAGGGCGTCCACCTGAATGGATGAAGCAGCCACGTTACGGCTCTATCCCTTCACCATTCACACCTAGGGCCACATTAGAGTCTCCAATTAACCTAACCTGCACGTTTTTGGCCTGTGGGAGGAAACTGGAGAAATCCTGGGGTAAACCCACGCAGACACGGGGAGAACATGCAAACTCCACACAGATCACTGTTGGTCAGGGGCTGGGATGGAACCAGGGATCCCATGGCCAAGGGTGAGTTGCTGTGCTGCCGCAGTGCTAACCACTGCACCACCGCACTGCCACTGCTCCCTTTTAGCCACTTTAATACTGATGTGTTTTAGCAATGATAGAAAACTCTGAAGGCTGTCTGCCATGTTTCATGGTTGCAACATTTGCTTGTAATTCCCACCCACTTTTTATTTATTCCCTTCCAGCAGCTTGACAAGCAGAGCAATCTGCTTGCCTTGTTGTGGAAGGAGGAGCTCTGCTCATACAGAGATGCTTGAGAGTTTGTAAACCCTTTAGAATTTTGTACATTTCTGTGTCTGTGGTGCAGGTGTAGTGTGGCTACTGATTGGAGGGTCAGGGGTTCAATTCCTGCTCTGTCTGCAGTTTGCATGTTGAAGTGTCCTTGAGCAAGGCACTGAAACCCCAGTTGCTCCTGGTGGGTCAGGTTGGAGCATGGCTGCTCCACTGCCGAATGGGTGGATAGCAGGATCTGTAAATTGCTTTGGTCATCTCGAGGTGAGAAAAAGCGCTATACAGTATAAGTGAACAGCATTTTACCATAAACGTGACCTAAAACATCACCAGATTTTAACACAAGTCCTAACAGTGGATAAAGAGAACCCAGTTAAATAAATGAGACAAAAATACTTTACTTTTTTATTTATTTATTGAGGAAAATGATCCAATATTCTATATCAGTGAGTGGCAAACGTTTGTGAACCTCTAGGACAGGGATGGGAAACTGGCGGCCCACAGGCCGCATGCAGCCCCAAACGTCATCCACTGTGGCCCGCCAGTCCATTTCCAAAAATCAATTATTTATTTATATCCCATTTGAACGTATTTGGAAATGCATTCTTAAATGCAGTTATAAAGTCTGCCGGCACCTAGGTGCTGCTCTGTGAGTGGTCGAGCAAGAGTGAGCAAGTGTGAGGCAGCCACAGATGGGGAGAGCAGTGTGCCCCGGAGTAGAAAGTATTCACAGCGCTTCATGTTTTCCACATTTTGTTATGTTACAGCCTCATTCCAAAAAGGATTATTTTTTTTTCCCTCAAAATTCTACACACAATACCCCATAATGACGATCTGAAAAAAAAAGAAGAGATTTTTGCAAATTTATTAAAAATAAAAAAAACTTAGAAATTGACATAACGCACGGCTCAGGAGACGCGCACACACAGGCTTAGAGTAGTTCAAAGAGTTTATTTACAGCAGGAGTGTATGAGTGTGTGTCTGCGGGGTGTAGATGTGTTGGTGGTGGCGTCTGCTTCAGGCACAGAGGCAGATGACCGTTCGGCCAAGCAACCCTATGGAGAGAACACAGGGAGAGGGTGACGGGCATACACCAATACAGGATGAATTATGGCAAGAGAAGATCTTACTTGAGTTGTCAGGATAGCTGGCACAGCAAGGGGAACGTAGCCCGGGAGACAGCCACCTGGAGAGCTCCGTGCAGCAGCGAAGGATGGGCGATGGAACGGAGACGTCCGCCGCCGGGGAATCCACCTGTGCACAGGGGAGCAGACTGGAAAAGGAGGTAAGGGTTCTTACCCAGAATAGTGATGCTGAAGAAAGGAATGCTCACGACGGTGAGGGAACGAAGTCTGACGGCTTCAGGCCGAGCCTCCGGGCGAGGCGGCTTTTATCCCTCGCCGCTGATGAGGATCAGGTGTGTGAGCAGGTGGCGCCGCTGATGAATGGCGCGGCGTGACAGTACTCCCCCCTCTAGCAGCGCCTCCTGGCGATGGCTTATCCGGGTGCACTCGGTGGAAGTCCGCGATGAGCGATGGGTCCAACACAAACGACGGGGGCACCCATTGTCGATGCTCGGGCCCATAGCCCTCCCAGTCCACCAAGTATTGCAACCCACGACCCCGGCGCCGGGAGTCCAGGATGGAGGAGACGGACCAGGCCGGATGGCCACCAATCATCCGGGGCGCGGGTTGCGCTGCAGGAGGAGGGCAAAGGGGGTCGGTGACTGCCAGCTTCACCTTTGATACGTGGAAAGTGGGATGGATGCGGAGGGAGGGGGGAATAGCCACGCGCACAGCCACCGGGTTGATGATCCGGGTGATGGGGAAGGGACCCATGAAGCGCTGTGCCAGCTTTCTCCTCTCGCCTTTTAGGGTGACGTCCTGGGTGGAAACGTAGACAAGTTGCCCAACTCTGTACGCCGGGGCAGGTCTTCTACGCCGGTCCGCCACGGTCTTGTTGCGCTCCGCTGTGCGTAAAAGCGCATGACGCGCGGCGGCCCAGGTGGAGCGGAACTGCCTCACGTGCACCCTAACTGACGGAACAGTTACCTCGCTCTCCTGCGCTGGAAGCAGCGGGGGGTCGTAACCCAGGGACGCCTTGAAGGGGGACATCCCCGTTGCAGAACAGCGGGCGGTGTTGTGGGCGTACTCCACCCAGGCGAGATGGTTGCTCCATGATGTCGGCTTGGATCTTGCAACACAGCGGAGCACAGCCTCCAGCTCCAGATTGGTCCTCTCACACTGCCTGTTAGACTGGGGGTGATGGCCGGAGGAGAGGCTCACCTTGGCTCCGATGGCGTTGCAAAAGGATTTCCAAACCTCGGATGAAAATTGGGGGCCTCGGTCCGAGACCACGTCCACCGGGATCCCATGCAGCCTGACCACGTGTTGGACGAGGAAGCCCGCCGTCTCCAGGGCGGTAGGGAGACCTCGCAGGGGGACGAAGTGTGCCGCCTTGGAGAAACGGTCCACGACGGTCAGGATGGTGTCGAATGAGTTGGAAACTGGGAGCCCGGTGACAAAATCCAGTGCGATGTGCGACCATGGCCTGCCAGGGACGGGCAGAGGCTGGAGCAGACCCGCTGGAGGGGCGTTTCCCGATTTGCTGGTGGCACAAATTGGACAAGCCCGGGCGTAGCGGGCTGCATCCCTCCGCAGGCCCGGCCACCAAAAGGACCGTTGGAGGAGGCTGATCATCCGAGAGGTGCCGGGATGACAGGTGAGCCGGGAGGTGTGGAGCCAGTGGATGACCTCTCCTCGGACCGCAGACGGAACGAACAGTCTTCCCTCCGGTCCGCCGCCAGGATCAGGTTCCACCTCCTGTGCCTTCCGGATCTTGTCCACAATGTCCCAAGAGATAGCTCCCACGACGCACGACCTGGGCAGGATAGTGTGGGGCATCTCCTCAGCCTCCACGGGGGTGAACTGTCTAGAGAGGGCGTCAGGCAGGCCGTTCTTGGAGCCTGGCCTGAAGGTGATAGAGAACCAGAACCTGGTGAAGAACAGAGACCAGCGCGCCTGGCGGGCATTCAGGCGCTTGGCAGATCGTAGGTACTCTAAATTCTTATGGTCCGTCAGGACCACAAACGGCAGGTCCGCCCCCTCTAGCCAGTGGCACCACTCCTGTAGGGAGAGTTTAATGGCCAGGAGCTCTCTGTCCCCCACATCATAGTTCCTCTCCGCCGGGGACAGGCGCCGGGAGAAGAAGGCGCACGGTCGCTTGGCGCCATCGTCCGGTGATCGCTGGGATAACACTGCTCCCACTCCCGTGTCCGATGCGTCCACCTCCACAATGCACTGCAGCGCGGGGTCGACCTGGCGAAGGACCCGGGAGGAGGAGAACTCCGCCTTCAGCGCCTTAAAGGCAGCATCGACCTCTTCGGTCCACCGGAACGGGACCTTCGGGGACGTGAGGCGGGTCAGTGGTCCGACGATCCAGCTGAAATTCGGGACAAAACGGCGGTAAAAATTGGCGAAGCCAACAAACTGTTGCACCTGCTTCCGGGATGCGGGAGTAGGCCACTCCACCACCGCCTTCACCTTCTCTGGGTCCGGGAGCACCTGGTCTTGGGCGATGATGAATCCCAGGAAGGATGTGGTCCTAGCGTAAAACTCGCACTTCTCAGCCTTCACGTACAGACGATTCTCCAGCAGTCTTTGGAGGACCCGCCTCACATGGACCTGGTGCTCGTCTCTGGACTTAGAGAAGATCAGAATGTCGTCCAGGTAGACGAACACGAAGAGGCCGATGAAATCCCGGAGGACGTCATTGATGAGGCGCTGAAAGACGGCAGGAGCGTTGGTCAGCCCGAACGGCATGACGAGATACTCAAAGTGGCCGTTCGGGGTACGGAAGGCTGTTTTCCATTCATCTCCCTCCCGGATCCGGACGAGGTGGTAAGCGCTGCGGAGATCCAGCTTGGTAAACCAGGTCGCCCCCTGGAGGGAGTGGAAGGCAGTGTCCATGAGGGGCAGGGTGTAACGGTCCCTCTCAGTGATGTCATTAAGTGCTCGGTAGTCAATACAGGGACAGAGGGAACCGTCCTTCTTCCCTACAAAGAAAAACCCCGCCCCCACGGGTGATGACGATGGGCGGATAATCCCAGCGCTCAGTGATTCCTTCAGGTACGTATTCATAGTCTCCTTCTCCGGCGCCGACAGGCTGTAGAGCCGACCAGATGGCAGGGGGGCCCCCTGGCGGAGATTGATGGCACAGTCATATGGTCGATGCGGGGGAAGAGACATAGCTTTCGACTTGCTGAATACCATACCCAGGTCGTGAAAATCTGGGGGCACCAGTGACAGGTCCGGGGGTGCTGTATCCGCCACAGGAGGAGCCGCGGACGGGGAGCAGGCAGCAGACTGAAGGCAGGTGCCCATGCAGAAGGTACTCCACGCCGACACCCCAGCTGACCTCCAGTCCAGGACAGGATTGTGGAGGCGTAGCCAGGGATACCCCAGGACGACGGGCGACACAGAGTTGGGCAGGACGTAGAAAACTATTTCCTCCCGGTGGTTCCCTGAGATGATGACTGGGACAGGAATGGTTTGATGGGTAACTCTCCCAAGGGAGGCACGGGAGAGATGGACCAGGGAGATGGGGTGTTTGAGTGCCTGACAGCGGATGCCCAATCGGGTTGCCAGGCCTTGTGAAATGAAGCTGCCCTCTGCGCCCGAATCCACCAGTGCGTGGGTGAGGTGCCCAGTGGGATTGTGGCAAAAACGGATGGGCAGCTTTAATTGAGTGAGGGGACTTTGCCGATTGACGTCCGCGAGGCCCCCTACAGTGACTCGCGGACCCCGCCGTTTGGCTTTTGTGGGCAAAGCTCTACCGTGTGTTGACTGTCTCCGCAATACATGCAGAGACCCAACTCACGGTGGCGCTGTCTCTCTGCCGAGGAGAGCTTTGCCCAGCCCGTCACCATCGGCTCCGACTCCTCGGGGCACGATGGTGGCGGCGTCGCCAGGGGGCGAGCTTGGGGCAGGCGTAGCGGGACTCCTCGAGGGCGAGAAGCAGACGGCTTCCGTCCTGAGGAGCGCTCGCGCAGCCTGTTGTCCAAGCTGATTGCCAATGAGGTTAGCTCCGCTAACGTTCCGGGGATATCCCGTCCAGCCAGTTCATCCCTCAGATCACTATTGAGGCTGCGGAGAAACAGGCCGCAGAGGGAGCGCTCCTCCCAGCCCAGTTCCTCCGCCGCTACCCGGTATTCGATGGCATAATCCGCGGCCGACCGGTTTCCCTGCTGGAGAGCGAGAAGCCGATCGACCTGGACCGCCTCGGAACGGGAGTGATCAAACACCTCCAGGAAGCGCCTCACGAACTCGGCATAGGTGAGGGTGGCATAACTGGGTCTCGCCATAATAGCGTAGGCCCAAGTTAAAGCACGCCCCTCCAGGAGGTTCCCTATGTAGCCGATTCGGCTGTGATCTGAGGGAAAGTCTCCGGGCACACGGTCAAACACGGACTCGCACTGCATCACAAACCCCCGCGCTCCGCCGAGCTTTCCGCTAAAGCGGGCTGGGGTCGGAATTGGTGTGAGTCGGGCCGGTGCCACTGGAGCTGGCTGGACGGCCACCGGAACAGCAGGAGCTGCGCCACCCTGAGGAGCCGGGGGGAACGGCTGCTGGGGGTCCAGGCGGTCCAATCGGCCAGTGATAATTACCAATTGATTCAGGATGACCTGCTGTTGATAAGCAATTTGATCCACTCTAGCCTCGAGAGTGGTAAGCCGGTGTGCGAGCCCGCCGTCCGCCGAGCCGCTCTGCTGAAGCCGTACTGACATAACGCACGGCTCAGGAGACGCGCACACACAGGCTTAGAGTAGTTCAAAGAGTTTATTTACAGCAGGAGTGTATGAGAGTGTGTCTGCGGGGTGTAGATGTGTTGGTGGTGGCGTCTGCTTCAGGCACAGAGGCAGATGACCGTTCGGCCGAGCAACCCTATGGAGAGAACACAGGGAGAGGGTGACGGGCATACACCAATACAGGATGAATTATGGCAAGAGAAGATCTTACTTGAGTTGTCAGGATAGCTGGCACAGCAAGGGGAACGTAGCCCGGGAGACAGCCACCTGGAGAGCTCCGTGCAGCAGCGAAGGATGGGCGATGGAACGGAGACGTCTGCCGCCGGGGAATCCACCTGTGCACAGGGGAGCAGACTGGAAAAGGAGGTCAGGGTTCTTACCCAGAATAGTGATGCTGAAGAAAGGAATGCTCACGACGGTGAGGGAACGAAGTCTGACGGCTTCAGGCCGAGCCTCCGGGCGAGGCGGCTTTTATCCCTCGCCGCTGATGAGGATCAGGTGTGTGAGCAGGTGGCGCCGCTGATGAATGGCGCGGCGTGACAGAAATCACATGTACATAAGTATTCACAGCCTTTACCATGAAGCTCAAAATTGAGCTCAGGTGCATCCTGTTTCCACTGATCATCCTTGAGATTTTTCTACAGCTTCACTGGAGTCCACCTGTGGTAAATTCAGCTGATTGGACATGATTTGGAAAGACACACACCTGTCTATACACAGTAAGGTTCCACAGTTGACAGTGCATGTCAGAGCACAAACCAAGCATGAAGTCAAAGGAATTGTCTGTAGCCCTCCGAGACAGGATTGTCTTGAGGCCCAAACTTGGGGTAGGATACAGAAAAATTTCTGCTGCTTTGAAGGTCCCAATGAGCACAGTGGCCTCCATCATCCATAAATGGAAGAAGTTCGGAACCTCCAGGACTCTTATTAGAGCTGGCCGGTCATCTAAACTGAGCGGTGGGGGGAGAAGGGCCTTAGTCAGTGAGGTGACCAAGAACCCGATGGTCACTCTGTCAGAGCTCCAGTGTTCCTCTGTGGAGAAAGGAGGACCTTCCAGAAAGACAGCCATCTCTGCAGCAATCCACCAATCAGGCCTGTATGGTGGAGTGGCCAGATGGAAGCCACTCCTTAGAAAAAGGCACATGGCAGCTCGCCTGCAGTTTGTCAAAAGGCACCTGAAGGACTCTCAGACCATGAGAAACAAAATTCTCTGGTCTGATGAGACAAAGATTGAACTCTTTGACGTGAATGTCTGGCATCATGTTTGGAGGAAACCAGGCGCCGCCCATAACCATGCCCATGGTGGTTGCAGCATCATGCTGTGGGGATGTTTTTCAGCGGCAGGAACTGGGAGACTAGTCAGGATAGAGGGAAAGATGAATGCAGCAATGTACAGAGAAATCCTGAATGAAAACCTGCTCCAGAGTGCTCTTGACCTCAGACTGGGGCGACGGTTCATCTTTCAACAGGACAACGACCCTAAGCACACAGCCAAGATATCAAAGGAGTGGCTTCAGGAGAACTCTGTGAATGTCCTTGAGTCGCCCAGCCAGAGCCCAGACTTGAATCCAATTGAACATCTCTGGAGAGATGAGAGAGTGGGTGTGCACTGACGCGTCCCATCCAACCTGATGGAGCTTGAGAGGTGCTGCAAAGAAGAATGGGCGAAACTACCCAAAGATAGGTGTGCCAAGCTTGTGGCATCATATTCAAAAAAAACATGAGGCTGTAATTGCTGCCAAAGGTGCATCAACAATGTATTGAACAAAGGCTGTGAATAATTATGTTGTGGCGACTGGTGGAATAAGGCACGGCGAACTGGAGTTTAAAAGGGTGTTTTATTCATTGCCATCACAGAACTCACTCCAGCATTGTATAAGCATGCTGGAGCAAGCTCTCAGGCTCTCGTCAGCAGAAAGGCAATGCGTGTAGTCAGATGAGCAGTCAGAGAGGGAGAATGAGCAATATGGTTGACTTATATACCCAGCTACAGACAATACATGCCAGCAGTAAGCATGGACATTTGCATTTGAGAGTCACACATAACAACAGCAGGATTACTGGCCGGAATTCCTCTCTGCTCCGGAGCTGTAGGACAAAAGAGGTTACAAGGCACATCTACATATTGATATCAGTCCATAGATCACACTGCTATGCTAATTGCTCCAGCTGAGCGCTCTGCTTGTCCATGGCTGTGGGGGTCACCCACAATGTACATGTGATTTCTTAGTTTTTATATTTAATAAATTTGCAAAAATCTCCCAAAAAAACCACACTTTTTTTCAGATTGTCATTATGGGGTATTGTGTGCAGAATTTTGAGGAAAAAAATTAATTTAATCCATTTTGGAATAAGGCTGTAACATAACAAAATGTGGAAAAAGTGAAGCGCTGTGAATACTTTCTGGATGCAGTGTATGTATGTGTTGCATGCTGAGAGCACATTAATAGGCTGTGACCAGCAATAAATGTACAGAGTAGGCTGCTTTTAATGAAACAGTAAATGCTACAGCTCCTCACTGAGGAGTATTTACACTAACAAGCTTCAAACTGAAAGGCAAATTTATATAAGAAACGACAAATTTACGACAGAAAAACACTAATTTAGAAAAAAAAAACAGTACAACTATAAAGTTATAAATTTTTAAATAAAATGATGCAAATTTATCAGTAGAAGCCTGAACATCTAATACCATCCATCCATCCATCTATCTTCTTCCGCTTAATCCTTTTCGGGTCACGGGGGGCTGGAGCCTATCCCAGCATCACTGAGCGAGAGGCAGGGTCCACCCTGGACAGATCGCCAGTCCATCGCAGGGCCAACACAGAGAGATAGAAAACCATTCGCTCTCACAGTCATACCTAAAGACAATTTAGAATCCCCAGTTTGATGCCAGTTAACCTAACTTGCATGTTTTTGGCATGTGGGAGGAAACCGGAGAAATCCTGGAGTAAACCCACGCAGTCACGGGGAGAACATGCAAACTCCACACAGATCACTGTTGGTCGGGGGCTGGGATCCCATATTTCCATATATCCTTTTCTTCTTGGCTTTTTCGTTAATTACCATCCAGAATTTCTCTTTTCTCATCCTTTTGATGAAGAGTTTTAAAAATTAGGTCATGGTATAATTTTATCAGTAATTTTAATATGAGTAGCTTTTATTTTCATTTTCAGTTTTAATTGTGAAACTTTTGACCCCCCCCCCCCCCCCATCCTGGTTTACATGTAAATCTGGGCCTCAGGAAGTGGGGAAACAGATTGTGGCCCTCACTACCACCAAAGTTGCCCATCCCTGCTCTAGGATCAGCAGCTAATTTGAAGGTGAAATTAGAGTCAGGTGTTTTCAATCAATGGGATGACAATCGGGTGTGAGTGGGCACCCTGTTTTATTTAAAGCTCTGTCAAAATGTCAACACATGTTAGTAGAAGTGTATCATGGCATGAATAAAGGAGATTTCTGATGTAGGATGAAGAGCCTATAAAATTATTTGTCATAAGGTACAGGAATTATTTATTTTATTTAATAGTGGGTGTGAAAGGGGGCGGAGTTGAACCATCACTTCTACACCCGCTAAATTAAATAAAAGCACTCGTAAAAGGGGCACCAGTCCTAACGGACAATAAGATTAACTTTAATTTTAATTAATTTTGTACCTTAAATTACTTAATGAATCAGTCTCAAAGTTTCAGTGAGTTTTTGTCCTGCCGTGATTAGGAAACCTGTATATGCGAAAAGAAAACGCTTCAACTGCTCTTATTCACTCATTTATTAAAATCATTCAGGTTACATGGCATGGCGTTCAAATGATGAATAAACAGATTCAGATGATGACAGCGTAAAATATCACATCAACTGATATTGGGTTCCTGAACATAAAATCCAGCATTACACCTCTGTAGAACCAAGGAGAAATAGACTTATGTTTCAACAGTAAATGAGGCTGGAATGTTTTAACAAAACATCGCAATTTTATGGGGAAAATTCATAAGCTAATTATCTAAAAATGACTCCTGAATTAATCTACAAAATTTAAGGGCAGTTACTTAAAAATGACTGAAAGTTTTCGTTCAGTTTACAGTCCTATCCTGTGGCTGAGACTAATTGAGCCCTGAAATACGGACCATATTCAATTGTAATTTAATCGTTAGGACATCACCTGTTAACCCAGAAATAGGAGGAATAAGTCTCACCACACACGGCCGTAGGTCCAAATCCCGCTGGTCGGTACCGCTGGGTTTTTTTGAAGCTCGGACGTCGGGAGGAAGCTGGTGCTGCAAGATGCCTCCTCACTCACAGCCGTGGGGTGATAACTCAGCTGGGGGGCCCTTCAAAGAGACATTTGCAGCCGTGGGTGGTTTGTCTCAGGGCGGCGTGAAAAGTCCTTGGGAAAAGAATCCAAATTTGGGGTCTCTTGTAGCAGGATAGACCAAAAAAACTGAAGGAAAATCTTCTCAGCCTCTTCACTTTAAACTAGGCAAATTAAAGGTCCACTTTAATGGCGTGAAAAGTCATTAAAAAAAGTGTTAGAAAAACATTTACTAGGATAAGAATGGCTTCTGAGGTGAAAGAAAAAGTTTGAGAATTTGATTCTCTAAAAAGGGACGAGCTCTAAAGAAAAATGGTTTCTCCTCAGTTTCCAGAATATAAGAAAAGATTTGACAAACACACAGAGAATAAAATAAAACTTCACAGGGCCTTGAAACAGTGGAATAAAATCTTCTTCTGAGATCTAGATTACTATTCTGCTTCTTTAATCTTAATTTAGTTCCTAATCTTTCTCAAAATCTCTTTCTTTCTTCTTTCTGTGTTTCTAATTCTTAATTCTATTTCTAGCTAATCTTCCTGCCTGTTGTCTGATCTCTGACTTTTTCAAAACTCTTAACTGTGCTGTGACTCAACTGTTAACCCTGTTTTTCCTCATGTGCTCAAATCTAACTTCTGTCTTTTAAAGTTACCTCGCCGGGTCGTAAAACTGATGAGGTCAGTCGTCAAACGACCAATCTACTCTTTCAGAATCAGTTTGAAATGGCTGTTATCCAATGTGAAAACATTTCTTTGTTTGAGAGCAGCCAACCAAATGGAGACACCACCCCATGAATTTTCAGAGGGAAAAATCAACAGTCAGTTCTTATAAGATAAATGCTCAATATAAAATCTAACTAAATTAAATGACTTGGCTAATATATGGTGATCATGCATTTATACCATTACTCCAATAACACTCATGAATATAACATTTCTTATACATAATTATAATACATGCATTCACATTTAGATCAAGATTAGAACAGCAGAACATGCAGCAAACCATGGTTGGTGATAAGGGGGAGGATTTTCAGTGTCCTTAGGATCCAGGATAAGCTGAAAGAAACTTAATATTTAGAACAAATTAAAAGTCATCCTACGTACTGAAAACACATTCCGTAGGTATCCGCTAGGAGGTACTGTTGAGCTGTAGATGATTTCCTTAGTATCTGGCGAAGGCCTGGACAGCATAGGCTATAAAACCGTCAGATTAAGTGGTTTATGACTCTTTTAAAAACATTGGTTTCCTGTGAAAAGGTACGTTATCAAATGCAGTGTTCATGTTGAGAGGTCTGGTCTCCTGAGTTTTATGTTCCTTTGAGCCTTTAAAAGCAAACTCTGATCCTTACAATCTCTGCAAGCGGCAATTGTTTACATTGGGGTCCTGGGAAAGCAAGCATCTTTGGTCAGGTCTGGAAGAAGCCTGCATGAGTCAGCAAAAAGCCAGTGATATTCCTGAGAAGGCAGAAAGGTGATATTCCTGTGTAATGAATAAATTGAAATTCCTGTAAACTGGAGAGAAGTGATCTTGTCTTGGTTTTGAGGAGGACGATGATGCTACAGTTCCCCCCTTTGTAGCGATGGTGAGCATCGGTCAGCGTCGGTACACATCCATGGCAGCTTCGTCTCCTTGGCAACACTTGACCTAAATACTGGGTTAAAAGGTTTGTGTGATGTCCATACACACTAGCATGCAAACAGTATCTATTACTAAGTACAGATCTTTGACTTTGGTTTACTGGAAGGACTTCCATGAATTTCCAAAAATAATTTGAATATGGACAAATGTAGATTATAAAATTGACTTGGAGTAGTAAGCTAAGGCATAGGTCTTGAAATGACTCAAAAATTCTAGCTACAAAAATAGGTGCGTAGTCTTACATACCTGAGGTAGGAATTTTGGTTCACGATGAAATAGCTATCATAGTTGTAAAAAAAAAAATAGTTTGAATGGGTACAAAAATCAAAATGGAGTGCAAGAGCTATATATAAAAATATAGGTTTGTATATAAGCATGCATATAACTTTTAAAAATTCTAAAAATTAAGAAAAATAAAAGTCAAAACAAAGAATGCAAAACAAAAATGTATTGCTTATCTGAGGTAGATGTTTAGGTTAAGCAATATTGAGTTAATTCAAGGAGGTTCGAATTGAATTGGTTTATTTGGACTAAACCATGGTTCCACAGAGGTCATACTCAGAGGGTGCTTGAGACCTTTGTTCTGGAAGACTGAGCGAGCATGGGGAGTCATCATTGTTCTTTGAGTGGCAATGAGGAATAACTTTGTGACATCTGAAACAGGGGCAAGAAGCGGTGAAGGCAGACTCGTTGTCAAAGTGTTAGCTGAAAGTCTAATATTTTTAGCTACCTTTCGAAGAAACACAGACATTAGATGTGGGTGAGCAAGGTCACCCTCTAACATGAAGAGTGACAAGTCCAAGACCTTGTTGAGTTTGAATGAGGCTTTGGAGCAAACATTCAAAACCAACACAGTATCTTGCAAAGTTTTGGTAACAGTTGGTGGTTCAACTGTCTGGCATTTCAGTGTAGCGGTGTTGACTGATTTAACAGTAGACGTGCTAAGGGTAGCAAGGGGCCCTAATGATGAGGCCGTGGTTGAGAATCTACCTAAGGATTGTTGACTTCTTGTTTGGGTTCTGTCCAGTTCTAACTGGGCGAAGGTAGGTGAGAGTGCTAGGTAGAGAGCTAAACTGAAAAACAGGAGGGCCATCGTCCTGGTCAACAAATAGAAGTGAGTCATTTTAATCTTGAGCTTCTTGTCAGTTTTCCTTTTCTTGAGGTACCTGAGTGATAGGTGAAAGTTATTCTTAGAGGTGGAACAACTTTGTTAGAGACTGAGCTCTAAGCTATTAGTGTTTATCACCTTTAGAGGGTTTTGTGATTATTGACTTAAGCTAGTGATGTTGTTGATTTTGTTTGTACTACTTTGAAATAGTAACTTGATGATACTGAAAGAAATTTTGCGGGGTCTTTTAAGGTTAGATTTTAAGGAAGTCAGTTAGTTTGGGTTAACTTTCTCCTTTTGAAGGTTTAATGCAGTTACCTGATTGAGGAAGAGAAATGCGACCGATAATGTCTGAGGCTGATCGTCAGCTAACAGTTATCTATCGGGCGCAAACAAGATTTAGGTTTGTTTACTGACTTAATGGAACAGTGTTGTCCCCGACAAGTCCCATGGGGTTTTTGTAAGCTTTGATTTGATTACGATGGACCCATTTGGAGATGGGGTCCTGGCGACCTTTGCTTATTTTGATTTGGTAAACGACCGGAGAGAGTTTATCTGTGATCGTGTGTGGACCTGTCCACCTGGGGAGGAACTTCCGAGCGAGTTTTCCTGCTCGTGCGTTGGTCTGTCCTGTCTGAGGAATGAAAGCATAATAGAAAACCTTGTCTCCCACTTGGAGTTCGTCATGTGAGGCTTTCTGATCGTAGTAGGCTTTGCGTCCTTCAGCTGATCGGTCCAAATGTTTTTGGGCAAAGGCAAAAGTCTGTCGGAGATGTTTGGTCAGGTCAGTCATGTACTGGTGAGTAGTGTAAGCTGTAGCAACACTGGCTTCTCCAGGTTGGTAGAGTAAATGCAGGGGCAAAGTCATTTGCCGGCCTGTCATCATTTCAAAAGGTGACACCCCCGTAGCTTCATGGGGTGTGGCTCGGATGGCCATTAAGACCAGCGGGAGCTTTACATCCCAGTCTTTTTGGTGTGGTGAAACATACTTCTTCAGTATGTTGATCACAGTTCGGTGGGTTCTTTCAACCTGTCCGGAGGATTGTGGGTGGTGGCTAATATGGAAGTTAGCTTTAACTCCCAAGGTTTCCCACAGTTGTCGCATGACTTCGGCGGTGAAATGAGTGCCACGGTCAGAGTTGATTCGGCTTGGCAGACCAAACCTAGAGAATACGTGGTTCATCAACAAGTAGGCCGTGGTTTCTGCCGTGTCATTAGGAGCAGGCAGGCACTCGACCCATTTGGTGAAAGCACATGTGACTGTGAGGAAGTATTTGTTTCCTCTGGCTGACCGTGGAAGGGGACCTACCCAGTCAATTTGGAGGTCAGACCATGGGAATGAAATGCCTCTTTTCTGTAGGGGTGCTCGATGCATCGGGTTGGTTGGTTGAAACTGGCAACATACGAGACATCCCTTTATGTAGTCGGCTACATCCTTTCGCATGTATGGCCAATATGCCACTTGTTTGTGCGCGTTGTACGTCGCTTTGACGCCTTTGTGTCCTGCAGTTGGGAGATCATGGGCATGAACAATCATCACCCCCCTCTGGTTACGAGGGACCACAAGCGCAGGCGTAGGGAGTTCATCGGAAACATGAACTAGAATGCCATTTCGCAGCTGCAAGGATGATCGTGTGGCAAAAAGTGGCTTCAAGTCTGGAGTGTCAGCGAGATCCGAGTCGGATGGTGCATTAAGTGCAGGATCTGAGATGTATTGTATCATTTTATGGACCGCAGGGTCAAGGGTTTGAAGAGAGATAAGGTCAGCGTCAGTGAAAACAGGGTCAACTGCAAGGGGACCTGTGGTTTGTGTCGTGTCCTGGGCCCTGTTAGTCTGGGCCCTAGTGACTGCGCAGACTGTAGGGGTGGGTGGGTGGGACTGTGAAGTCGGCACCTGAGCAGAATCAAAGGACCAGGGTGTGCCTTGTATAGCTCCTTGTTTTGCAAGTGAGTCCACAAGGTCATTCCATTCTTTGTCCTGACCTGGTGTGCGCGAGTGACCTCTGACCTTTTTCCAGTACACCTGGAGGTTGTTGGAGGTGACCAGGTGATCACATGCCTTGAAAAGGTCTTGATGTTTAACCGGTTTGCGGTTGGAGGTTACAAAACCTTTGGCCTTCCAGAGTACTAAATGACAAGTGAAACTGAGGCGTGCGTAGTTGGAGTCAGTGCAGATGAACAATGTGCGAATGCCATGGTCTACAGCAAGTTGCAGTGTAATGAGCACACCTGCGATTTCCGCATACTGAGATGATTGGGAACCCAGTTGATAGTTGTGGGGTTCACAGGGCTGATTGTTCAGCCATGCCACACCCACACCAGCACGAATGTGAGTTTCATGGTGAAAAGAACAACCATCGACATAGGCGGTGACCATATCTTGACAGATGTTCTGGTCAAAGTAGTGATGGTTTGGGTCTTCAGTGAATGTAGGTGGCTCTGCATGAATGGATGGTCCTGGAGTGTCCTCAGAGCACTGTTGGCAGGCAGCCAAGTCTGTGCCGAGAGGGCTTCTCAACTTTTGTGCATAGCGGACCTCCACATCAAAGCTTTGTAGAGCCATCAACCAGGAGGCTATTCTGGCATTTGTTACAACACCTTCTCTGATGCGTTGACTGTTAAGGAAGACCACTGGTTGGTGGTGAGTCTCAACTGTGATTCTCTGGCCTCCTACATAGTTGGAGAAATGTTTGACTGCCCATACAGTGGCCAGAAGGGCTTTTTCACAGTCCGAGTATTTCAGTTCCGGACCAGAGAGGGTTTTGCTGGCATAGGCCACGACTCGTTTGTCGTGGTTGTAGATTTGGTATAATCCAGCACTTAAGCAGTTGGCAGAGAATCCCACTTGTAAGAAGAATGGCTGGTCGCAGTTGGGATAGGCCAAACATGGTGCTGTGCATAACTTTTGCTTCAACGCTAGCATAGCCTGTTCTTGAGCCTCAGACCAAATGAAAGGGATGTCCTTTCGTAGGAGGTCTGTAAGGGGTTTTGCCAAGTCTGCATAACCCTCAATGAACTGACGTGAGTAATTGCATACCCCTAGGAAGCTCCGGAGTTCTGAGATGTTGGTAGGGGCTTTGATGTTTAACACACCTTGAATTCGTGCCGTTTGTGGTAGTACCCCTTTGGATCCTACCAAGAGACCGACATAGTTGACTTTGGTTTTGCACCATTGGCATTTGGAGAGAGAAATTTTGGCTTCAGCTCGCGTGAGCTGGCCAAGGACATGGTCAATTTCAGTGAGGTGGGTGTCCAGAGTTGGACTCCGAATGAGAATGTCGTCAACATAGATGAGGTTACCTCTGTCTCGGGCGTCTGGACATGCTTCGTTCAAGAAAATGTTGAACTCTGCAGGAGAGTTGGCATAACCGAAAGGGCATCGGGTGAATGTGTATTGGCGATTCGCGAACGTGAAGGCCAGTTTGTGTTGGTCTTCAGCTTGGACAGGAATAGTCCAAAAACCAGAAGCAATGTCCAGTGTTGAGAAGTATTTGGCATCTTTGACTCTAGGGAGTTCTTGCTCCAGTTGAGTCATAGGCCACCTAGAGAGAGGAACTTGAGTGTTCAATTTCCTGTAATCAATGGTGAGTCTCCACTTACCATTGGGCTTTAGGACAGGCCATAAGGGAGCTGAGTAGGTACTGTTGCATGGCCTGATTATGCCACGGTCCAGTAAATCATCGATTATTTCTTGTACTGGGCCGTACGAGGCCAAGGGAATCTTGTACTGCCTGACGTAGGTTGGAGGGGCGTCAGGTGGTGTAGGAATGCGTACTGAGTGGATTGTGGTCAGTCCACAGTCCAAGGAGTCTTTGGAGAAGGATTGTTCATACTTAAGAAGAACTTGGTCAAGTTTTTCACGTTCTTCGTCAGAGGTTAGGGTATCAGCATCAGCTACCACCTGTGCAATCTCTTCAGCGATAGTGAGGACTGGTTTCGGCGGAGCATTGCTGGGATTGTTATTGGTTTGCTGATCGGACTCCGATGGAAGGAGTTCAATGGCTTGGACAAGCATTTGGTCATTGTTGGTCAAGTCGATTCGTCCCACTGACTCTTTGTCAGGGGTTGGTATTGACACAAGAGCGATGGCCTTAGAAGGCTTAGTGTAAATGACTGTAGGTTCAAGAGAGTTGGCCCAAAGAGAATCGGGGAGGCCGCCTAGCACAGGAACAGTCAGTTCAAAATCGTGGAAATCTGTGGTGATGAGCCAGCCAAGAGGCGTGGCCTTGGGCAGGACGATGGTCTCTGCCGTGGGATTGTTAACCGGTAATGTGGTGGTTCTGTATTCTAGGCTTAGAAGGGGCATGGCCTCCAGAGTTAAGCCTAGATTGTCAAGCAAAGGAGCCGGTTGAAAAAATGCTTGTGGATGCATAAGTTTCTGTCCTGTTTGAATGCATAGTTGGACTGGGTAGCACGTGACATTAGCAGGTATGAGACAATGTTGGGTGTTCAGTACTTGGCAGCCCTCAGGGATGGTCTGGCCTGACTTTAGAGTGTCAAGATCTGGTTTAGAGTGAGCGTCTCGAACTGAGGTGAGAGACCATAAGACATTGTTTATGGTATCAACCTGGGTTCCAAGTCTCACAAGAAGATCACTGCCGATGTAGACTGCATGTGGCAGGTCGGGAACAACCAAGAAGGGATGCGTTAGCAGTCTGTGGTTCCACTGAAGGTGGAGGGCGCAGATACTTCTGGCGACCAATGTTTTGTTTGATTTGGTCCCAGCAGGGAAATGAAAAGACTGGTTAGTGATCATAAGGTCAGGGTATTTCTCGTGTAGAGAGTTGAAAAGTGTCTGGCTGATTGCAGATTTATCAGCCCAGAGAGCCAGTACCACGTCTTCTACGTGGGAGCTTTGGATAGCTAGTCCTTTGACCACTTGGGGGCAGTACTCTTCATCGACTGCCCCTGGTTTCAGGGTGCAAAGAAATGAACTGTGTTCATTTAAGGTTGGGTTGTCAGATGTGGTGACCTGAAAAGGGGTGTCTGTTTCAGCCTGGTCCCCAAGGTCACTTTCCGTCAAACTTTGTTGGGTCAGCAGTGCGAGTGGGTTGACTCCTGGAACATCCAAGGTGTCAAGAGTGTAGCACTGTGATCCGATTGCTTCAGGTAGAGTGGTTGGAAGAGGTTGTCGAACTTGAGCCCATAGCTTGAGATTCTTGAAATCTATCAGAGGCTCAAAGCGATTAAGTAGATCCTTGCCTATCAGCAATGGAATTGAGTTGAGATTGGACACATAGACCAGATGGATCAAGGTCATGGGCCCAATGGAGATTTGTATCAATGACATGTGTGACACAGTCGTGTTTGAGGGTGCATAAGGTTGAATAGCTAAAGAGCAAGGTCTCAGTTTCAAGTCTTTGTGCGCATAATTGGCAGTGACACGTAGGTGTTCAAAAAGGTCACGCGACATGAGTGTGATGTCCGCGGCGGTATCTAGTAGGGCTTCGTGCGTCATCACATCTTCCAGGGTCAATGACAGGAAAAATTTCCGTGCAACCCCCCTTTCGGTTAAATCACACAGAAATTCTTGGACCGGTGGTTCAACGCAGATTAAAGAGTCGCCGGTTTCGGGTGAGTGAGGTTTTCCAGGTAGCTGGACTACCAAAATGGCACTGGGTGGTGTTGCATTTTGGAGCTCTTCCTGAGTTTCGGGTGGAGGATGCTCGGTTGTGTCTTCGGTATCCTTCCCCTTTGTAGTAGGAGAATCCTCAGGGTTGACTTGTGGCAAACCTAAAGGATCGTTTGGGGTGGTCACAATATTTATGGCTAGGACATCTGGTTTCTTGTCCTCTTTCGCCTCCTTTTTCCTCTTCAGTTCGTCAAGTATGCGTTGGAGAGTCTCCAGGTCTTCTTGGCTGAAAATGGGCTTTTCTTTCTTCTCCCAGGGTTTGGAGTTAAACTTTCCAGGGGGAGGTCTTGCTTCCCTGTTGAAGTTTTTCCGGCGGTACGAAGGAGGTGACCACTTCCCGCGATTATGCAAGTCTCGAAATCGATATCTGTCATCCCGGGTATCCGTACCATATTCTCGTGACTTACCTGGTGGGCTTAGTCTCCGACGGTAGTCAGGTTTTGGTGATGTTGTCTTGGAACTTGGTGTCAAAAATTTTTCCGGGTCATGACTCGACTTATCTTGACTAGAGGACTGTCGTCATTTTATTTGTGACCGAGATGCTGGAACAGGGGCTGGCCTTGGGGCGCCCTCTAGGTCCAGGGTGTCTGATGCGGTGTTGACTGCTAACACCGCGGTAGACTCGGTATGCTTCTGATTGCTTTGTCGCTGTTTCTGGAATGCATAATGTGCGAACTCTCTTAGTTGGTTTATCGAGTTTGTCTTTGGGTTAGCCATGACTCCAAGGTGGTGTCCAATCGTGGGATGGAGATTCTGAATGAACAGAGCCTTGAAATTGTGGTCTTCTTCCATCTCAGGCGTGTTTTGAGATCCGAAATATGCGCGCAGGAGTCGCTGGTAGTATGCCTGTGGAGGCTCTAAGCGACCCTGTTTCACAGCTAGGGCTGTCGCTAGCCCTGACTGTAAGCAGTCGTCGGAAAACTCTCTTTTGATGGCTTCATAGAGCTTTCGGCGGTTCATCTTGATGTCAAATGGTTGCCGATCTATAAATTTTGATACCGACCTGTTGGATGTCAACTTGATCAAATAAATGCGGTCGTCAACCGTAGCATCAGGGTATTTACGCAAGTAGTAGTCGATGTCTTGCAAATAAGCCCTGGTATCAGGTGACCCACTGGTTGAGGGGTCAAATTTCGTGATGTAGCGAGCGATCTTATTGAGATCTCCATCGGATGGAATTTGCACACGTCTTTCACGTTGCCATTCGGGTCTGAATGGGTCAGATGAGTGTGAGCCGGGGGGGTCCCCATCCCATAAGGGGATGCCCCCCTTTGTCGAGGGAACCGGTCTGTTCATGGATTCTGATCTCAGATCCCTTTGTTTGCGGTGGTCTTCCAGCTCTTCTTGGGCGTCCTGAAGACCTTGTTGTGCTTCTCGTAGGAGCAGTTTGCATTTCCCATAATTGGAGCTTGTTTCGTCCAATTGACCTTCAACTTCCTTGAGTTGATTCTCTTTGTAAAGCAGGGCGGTTCTCAATTCCTCCTTTTCTTGCTGAAGTGAGGTATTGTTGTCTTCTAGTCGTTGCTTTTCTTCCTCTGCTTGTTCCAGATCTAGCAACGTCTGATCGAGCGTAGCTTGGGTGTCTTCTTTCTCTATGCGAGCTTGTTCCTGCTTTTTCACAAGGGATTTGTTCTCTTCCTGAAGAGAAAGGATGGTTGTTTGTCGTTTCACCAGTTCCTTTTCGGCGTAGAGTACTTGGGTTTTGGCTTGTTTTAGCCTTGCAACTAATACTAGTGCAAACTTTCCTAACACACCGGGGATTTCCTTTGCTTTCGGTGGGTTAGCTTCGCATTCATCCGAAAGTTTTTCCGTGATTTGCTTCAAATCTTTTGGTAGAGTATCCCGAACTTGTTTGGAGAAACCGGGTATAAGGTCGGAAGCCAACTCTTCCAATATTGCTTGAAGGTCATTTAATTCGTCAAGTGGATTCGACATGTTTGACCGTTTGTGTAACGCTTAGCTTGAAATCAATTCGTTGATTATAGCTAAAGTTGTGCGTCAAGAGTTAACCTTGAGTGTCGTTTTACAGTGAGGGTAATTACAAGCTTCTTTTTGGAGTTTGTTTCAACTTCCAGGCTTGTAAGAAGGAAAGCAAATATTTTGGAATTCTTTAGAAATGTGGAATAGGTGTTAGTTTATTTGTTGACACTGTATTTTGATTTGTATTTCACAAGACAAAAGCAAAAAAATTTTTTGTGTTGATTGACTTCTTTCAGTTCAGTTATCAAAGTGTAGTTTTGGAATAGTCCTCAACTAGGTTGTGAATTTTTTGTTGAATCTCACTTGAAAGTAAAGATTTTATTTACAAAAGAAAAAGAAAGCAGCAAAAATAGAAAAGGTTAAATGCTTTAAGGCTTTAGGGTTACAGTATAAGTCTTCACTTTGTTTTAAAGTTAGAACTGGCTTTGTTCTGTTTGTTAAAGCTTATCTTCATTTAAAGCCTTTCAATGTTTTAATATTTACAAGTTAGGAAACAAATGAATTGTCTTTGCGTATTGTCACTAAGGCTTCCTTAGGATTAAAGTTAATGATTATTTAAAAGAGGAGAAAAATATTAAAAATATTTTACAGACTAGTCAAAGTTTTCACTTTTGACTTCTTTCAAATCCTGGATAGAAATAGTGAGTTGGTTAAATGTTTTCCTTCTCCTGGGGAGGAAACATGAATCAAAAGCAACACTGACTGTAAATAAGCTAAAGCTTTCAAGTGTTAATTGCTGGATGTGGTTTCCTAATTTTGGAGAATTTTGGTTAAATATTTAGTAAATCACTAAATCCTTTACCAACATGCACAGGAGTAACATTAACTTGAGTTTAAATGAACATTGTCATTTATTTGAGTCCCTAAGTTGAATGGCTTCCTGTGAAAGAAATTGCACAGAGTGATCTTTAAAACAAAACACATATATATAGCTTCAAAAGTTTGCAGACTTTTAGTGTAAGATGTGTGAATATATGCTTTTAACTAAAAAGATTAAAATATGTGGTTAACATATGTGAGTAAATACAAAGTCTATGCTTCTATGTTCTTTCACTGTGTATATGTGCAGTCAAAAGCTCTTCCACCAATGAGAACAAACTTCAAACCCACAAGTTTCCTTTTGGTTCTTGGGATAAAACTTTGATTTGGGTTTAAATTTAGATTGTTCCGGATAATTCGGATTGATTTAAAGTCAATTTGGAAGCTCTGTTTGATTATAAATCAGCTTAATAGATTTGCTCTGCTTTAATCCGAGTGTGCATTCATGCAAGAAATGCAACTCCTATAGTTGACCACACGATGGAGGCAGTTGTCTCTGCCCTCCCAGGGGGAGGAGACACTGGTGACGTCGCTCTGGGCGGGTCTACCGGTCTCACTCAAAATGGCGGCTAGGGTGACTCCCTCTTAGCGCCTTCAAGATGGCGTCTGCACGCTTACTCTGCTCATGCGCAGTTTTTCGTGCACGCCTTTCGGTCACGCGCGCGACTGTGCGCGTTCACGTGACACGTGATGCGGCGCGAGTCTCAGCGACAACGCCACGCCTTGCTTTCCAAAATGAGAGTTTAATCTCCAACTTTCACAAATAATGTTACCCCTTTAATTTCGGGTATAGCTTAGCGCTACTTTCCCCAGCGGTTTATTCAGTGACCAGATCAAACCGCGTCCAGCTTAATCTGACGTCACCACGCTTGGGTAATTAAATTACAGAACTGGCCAGTTTAATTACTCCTTTCGGGATAATCGCCGAAAGGTTAAACTGGCGAGAGACAGGACGGTTTTCTTCACGTTTCTGTCGCTCTAGGCCTTTGTTTCTTAATCCAGCATATAATAATACTGTTTAAACTTCTTTGCATGCATCAAAAACTGTTGACTTTTTAGTGGGCGAATCACTCACCCCCCCTTTGCAGCTATCAGCCACCAGCGGGGGTTAGGTAAACAAACACAGCAGACACACACAGGCAGGAGGAGAGATGCAGGCCTCAGTCTCAAACAAACACACAGACTCGCCAAATAGTGGATCAATATTTGCAGGAACAAATTATGATTTCAATGAATTTTCCTTTTGCATATACGTTTCCCAATTACAGAGGCCTCACAAACGGGTCACCATTAATAATGTAGGATGAAGAGCCTATAAAATTATTTGTCATAAGGTACAGGAATTATTTATTTTATTTAATAGTGGGTGTGAAAGGGGGCGGAGTTGAACCATCACTTCTACACCCGCTAAATTAAATAAAAGCACTCGTAAAAGGGGCACCAGTCCTAACGGACAATAAGATTAACTTTAATTTTAATTAATTTTGTACCTTAAATTACTTAATGAATCAGTCTCAAAGTTTCAGTGAGTTTTTGTCCTGCCGTGATTAGGAAACCTGTATATGCGAAAAGAAAACGCTTCAACTGCTCTTATTCACTCATTTATTAAAATCATTCAGGTTACATGGCATGGCGTTCAAATGATGAATAAACAGATTCAGATGATGACAGCGTAAAATATCACATCAACTGATATTGGGTTCCTGAACATAAAATCCAGCATTACACCTCTGTAGAACCAAGGAGAAATAGACTTATGTTTCAACAGTAAATGAGGCTGGAATGTTTTAACAAAACATCGCAATTTTATGGGGAAAATTCATAAGCTAATTATCTAAAAATGACTCCTGAATTAATCTACAAAATTTAAGGGCAGTTACTTAAAAATGACTGAAAGTTTTCGTTCAGTTTACAGTCCTATCCTGTGGCTGAGACTAATTGAGCCCTGAAATACGGACCATATTCAATTGTAATTTAATCGTTAGGACATCACCTGTTAACCCAGAAATAGGAGGAATAAGTCTCACCACACACGGCCGTAGGTCCAAATCCCGCTGGTCGGTACCGCTGGGTTTTTTTGAAGCTCGGACGTCGGGAGGAAGCTGGTGCTGCAAGATGCCTCCTCACTCACAGCCGTGGGGTGATAACTCAGCTGGGGGGCCCTTCAAAGAGACATTTGCAGCCGTGGGTGGTTTGTCTCAGGGCGGCGTGAAAAGTCCTTGGGAAAAGAATCCAAATTTGGGGTCTCTTGTAGCAGGATAGACCAAAAAAACTGAAGGAAAATCTTCTCAGCCTCTTCACTTTAAACTAGGCAAATTAAAGATCCACTTTAATGGCGTGAAAAGTCATTAAAAAAAGTGTTAGAAAAACATTTACTAGGATAAGAATGGCTTCTGAGGTGAAAGAAAAAGTTTGAGAATTTGATTCTCTAAAAAGGGACGAGCTCTAAAGAAAAATGGTTTCTCCTCAGTTTCCAGAATATAAGAAAAGATTTGACAAACACACAGAATAAAATAAAACTTCACAGGGCCTTGAAACAGTGGAATAAAATCTTCTTCTGAGATCTAGATTACTATTCTGTTTCTTTAATCTTAATTTAGTTCCTAATCTTTCTCAAAATCTCTTTCTTTCTTCTTTCTGTGTTTCTAATTCTTAATTCTATTTCTAGCTAATCTTCCTGCCTGTTGTCTGATCTCTGACTTTTTCAAAACTCTTAACTGTGCTGTGACTCAACTGTTAACCCTGTTTTTCCTCATGTGCTCAAATCTAACTTCTGTCTTTTAAAGTTACCTCGCCGGGTCGTAAAACTGATGAGGTCAGTCGTCAAACGACCAATCTACTCTTTCAGAATCAGTTTGAAATGGCTGTTATCCAATGTGAAAACATTTCTTTGTTTGAGAGCAGCCAACCAAATGGAGACATCACCCCATGAATTTTCAGAGGGAAAAATCAACAGTCAGTTCTTATAAGATAAATGCTCAATATAAAATCTAACTAAATTAAATGACTTGGCTAATATATGGTGATCATGCATTTATACCATTACTCCAATAACACTCATGAATATAACATTTCTTATACATAATTATAATACATGCATTCACATTTAGATCAAGATTAGAACAGCAGAACATGCAGCAAACCATGGTTGGTGATAAGGGGGAGGATTTTCAGTGTCCTTAGGATCCAGGATAAGCTGAAAGAAACTTAATATTTAGAACAAATTAAAAGTCATCCTACGTACTGAAAACACATTCCGTAGGTATCCGCTAGGAGGTACTGTTGAGCTGTAGATGATTTCCTTAGTATCTGGCGAAGGCCTGGACAGCATAGGCTATAAAACCGTCAGATTAAGTGGTTTATGACTCTTTTAAAAACATTGGGTACGTTATCAAATGCAGTGTTCATGTTGAGAGGTCTGGTCTCCTGAGTTTTATGTTCCTTTGAGCCTTTAAAAGCAAACTCTGATCCTTACAATCTCTGCAAGCGGCAATTGTTTACATTGGGGTCCTGGGAAAGCAAGCATCTTTGGTCAGGTCTGGAAGAAGCCTGCATGAGTCAGCAAAAAGCCAGTGATATTCCTGAGAAGGCAGAAAGGTGATATTCCTGTGTAATGAATAAATTGAAATTCCTGTAAACTGGAGAGAAGTGATCTTGTCTTGGTTTTGAGGAGGACGATGATGCTACACTGAGGACCTCAAGAAAAAGGGTTGTTGATGACCATCAGGCTGGAAAAAGTTCCAAAACCATCTCTAAAGAGTTTGGACTCCACCAATGCACAGTAAGCGAGATTATGCAGAAATGGAGGAAATTTAAGACCATTGTTACCCTCCCCAGGGGTGGTTGACATGACTCCAAGAGCAAGGCTTGGAATAGTCATGAGGTCACAAAGGACCCCAGGATAACTTCTTAACAACTGAAGGTCTCTCTCACATTGGCTAAAGTTAATGTTCATGAGTCCACCATCAGGAGAACACTGAACAGCAACAGTGTACAAGGCAGGGTTGCAAGGAGGAAGCCGCTGCTCTCCAAAAAGAACACTGCAGCTCATTTGCAGTTTGCTAAAGATCACAAGGACAAGCCAGAAGGCTGTTGGAAAATGTCTTGTGGACAGATGAGACCAAAATGGGCTGCACGGTGGTGCAGTGGTTAGCACTGCGGCAGCACAGTTTTACCCTCGGCCGGGGAATCGCGGGGATCGTGGGTTCGATCCCTGCCCCCGGCCAACAGTGATCTGTGTGGAGTTTGCATGTTCTCCCCGTGTTTGCGTGGGTTTACTCCGGGATTTCTCTGGTTTCCTCCCACATGCCAAAAGCATGCAGGTTAGGGAGTTAAGGGGCGCTTGCGCATGCAGCGACCGGCAGCTGGTGGCTTTCACCAGACTGCAAAACAAATCTACCTATGGGTACAAAATAAGTACAAAAAAAATAGAGCTTTTTGGTTTGAATGAGAAGCATTGTTTTTCATCCTTATTCTTTTTTTTTCTTATATTATTGCGCACACCACTGAAGAGAGAGAAACGCCATTTCAATTCCCCTGTATGTCCTGTACGTATAGAAGTATTGACAAATAAAAATTCTTTGAATCTTTGAATTATGTTTGGAGAAAGGACTTTGCTGAATTCTAGCATAAGAACCTTATCCCATGTGTGGAACATGGTGGTGGTAGTACTATGGTTTGGGCCTGTTTTGCTGCATCTGGGTCAGAGATATTCAGGAGTCATAAACAGCAACAGGAACAACAGAAAATGTAATGGACTAGCAGATCTGACATGTATTTTGGCCCTAAACCATTCAGAGCTTTATAAACCAACAGCAGTATTTTGAAATCTATCCTTTGACTGACAGGAAGCCAGTGTAAAGATCTGAGGAGTGAAGTTATGTGATCCACTTTCTTGGTCATAGTGAGGACACGAGCTGCAGTGTTCTGAACCAACTGCGACTGCAACTGTATATATATATATATATATATATATATATATATATATATATATATATATATATATATATATGCAGTGGGGTAAAAAACTATTTAGTCAGCCACCAATTGTGCAAGTTCTCCCACTTAAAAGATGAGAGAGGTCTCCAATTTTCATCATAGGTATACCTCAACTATGAGAGACAAAATGAGAAAAAAAAAAATCCAGAAAACCACACTGAAGGATTTTTAATGAATTAATTGGTAAATTCCTCGGTAAAATAAGTATTTGGTCAATAACAAAAGTTCATCTCAATACTTTGTTATATACCCTTTGTTGGCAATGACAGAGGTCAAACGTTTTCTGTAAGTCTTCACAAGGTTTTCGCACACTGTTGCTGGTATTTTGGCCCATTCCTCCATGCAGATCTCCTCTAGAGCAGCGATGTTTTGGGGCTGTCGCTGGGCAACACAGACTTTCAACTCCCTCCAAAGATTTTCTATGGGGTTGAGATCTGGAGACTGGCTAGGCCACTCCAGGACCTCGAAATGCTTCTTACGAAGCCACTCCTTCGTTGCCCGGGCAGTGTGTTTGGGATCATTGTCATGCTGAAAGACCCAGCCACGTTTCATCTTCAATGCCCTTGCTGATGGAAGGAGGTTTTCACTCAAAATCTCACGATACATGGCCCCATTCATTCTTTCCTTTACACAGATCAGTCGTCCTGGTCCCTTTGCAGAAAAACAGCTCCAAAGCATGATGTTTCCACCCCCATGCTTCACAGTAGGTATGGTGTTCTTTGGATGCAGCTCAGCATTCTTTCTCCTCCAAACACGACAAGTTGAGTTTTTACAGAAAAGTTCTAGTTTGGTTTCATCTGACCATATGACATTCTCCCAATCCTCTTCTGGATCATCCAAATGCTCTCTAGCAAACTTCAGACGGGCCTGGACATGTACTGGCTTAAGCAGGGGGACACGTCAGGCACTGCAGGATTTGGGTCCCTGGTGGTGTAGTGTGTTACTGATGGTAGCCTTTGTTACTTTGGTCCCAGCTCTCTGCAGGTCATTCACTAGGTCCCCCCGTATGGTTCTGGGATTTTTGCTTACCGTTCTCGTGATCATTTTGACCCCACAGGGTGAGATCTTGCATGGAGCCCCAGATCGAGGGAGATTATCAGTGATCTTGTATGTCTTCCATTTTCTAATAATTGCTCCCACAGTTGATTTCTTCACACCAAGCTGCTTACCTATTGCAGGTGTCTTTTATACTGATAACAAGTTCAAACAGGTGCCATTAATACAGGTAACGAGTGGAGGACAGAGGAGCATCTTAACGAAGAATTTACAGGCCTGTGAGAGCCAGAAATCTTGCTTGTTTGTAGGTGACCAAATACTTATTTTACAGAGGAATTTACCAATTAATTCATTAAAAATCCTTCAATGTGATTTTCTGGATTTTTTTTTTTCTCATTTTGTCTCTCATAGTTGAGGTATACCTATGATGAAAATTGGAGACCTCTCTCATGTTTTAAGTGGGAGAAGTTGCACAATTGGTGGCTGACTAAATACTTTATATATATATATATATATATATATATATATATATATATATATATATATATATATATATACATAATTTGAGCTAGTGGGAGCATGTAGATGTTGAAAAGCAAAGCTCCCAAAATGGAACCTTGGGGAACTCCACAGGTTATTTTTGTTTGCTCAGATTTGTAATTACCTATAGACACAAAATAGTCCCTGTCTTTTAAATAGGACTCAGACCAGCTAAATGCTGTACCAGAAAGTCCCACCCAGTTTTTTTAGCTGGTCTAGTAAGACGTCATGGTTGACCACGTCGAATGCAGCACTGGGGTTCAGTAGAACCAGGAATGAAATGTTGCCGCTATCTGTATTGGAGTGGATGTTATCAAGGACTTTAACTAGAGCTTTCTCATTGCTGAAGTGTGGCCGAAAACCTGACTGGAAGACATCAAAACAGTTATTTAATGTCAGAAAGTTGTACAATTGTTGAAAAACAGCCTTTTCTACTAGTTTACTAGGAAAGAGGAGGTTTGATATGGGCCTATAGCTGTTCATGAGTGAGGTGTCTAAGTTGCTCTTTTTTTAGAAGTGGCTTGACACCTGAATGCAGAGACATATCTATGATCTGTAGTAGATCTGAGGCCATGCAATATGAAACTTTAAAAAAAATACTGTTGGGAGAGTATCAAGGCAGCAGGTAGGGGATTTCAGGTGGCGCATGACATCATCCAAGATTTTATGATTGATTGGAAAAGATTTCGCCATGGTGTTTACGTCTTCTCTACGTGGACACACAGGAAGCACATGTCCAGCACCTGGCGTAGAAGCACTGACTAACTGTCTAATTTTCTGAATTTTGTCAGTAAAGAAAAAGGCAGGCATGGTTGGATAGAACCAAACAGATCTAAAACCAACTAGTTCTAAAATAGATCTAGTTTGTTAGCCTGTCAACAGTAGTGAACAAGGTGCATGCATTATTGTTGTTTTGAGCAATGATGTCAGAAAAATATGATTGCTTTGCATTTTTCAGCTCCAAATTATAACTGATCAGTCTCTCATAGATTTCATAATGAACCTTTAATTTAGTTTTTTGCCACCTGTGTTCAGCTTTTCAACACTCTTTTTTCAGGTCTTACTAGTTTGGCATTTCTCCATGGAGGTTTCATTTCAATAGTGACCACCTTCACCTTGACGGGAGCAATGGCATTGATAAATTTGTAATTTTACCATTGAAATTTTCTGCAAGCTCATTTACTGAAGGTGAAGGGGGGAGGTGTGAGGAAGAGAAAGCTTGTATGAATGTTTCACTGGTATTATCAGTGATGTACCCTTTTTTGATTATCTCTTTCTGGATAGTTCTGTTGACAGTAATAGCGCTCTCAAAGAAAGCACAAGAATGGTCGGACAGAGCAATGTCCATCACCATAACCTTTGGAGATGACCAAGTCCAGACTGTGTCCTCTGTTGTGTGTTTTTGCATTACGTGTTGAGTCAGTCCAAAGTTATGTGGGTATATTTTTCCAAAATTATGTAGGTATATTTTTTATATCAAATCCATCCCTGTCCTTTTACATGTCTTGTATTTCAGTCACTAAAGTCAACAATCATTGCTCTTTGTCAGTTTCAGCTCAAATTTACAGTTGCAGTCAAAATTATTCAACTCCCACTGCAAATTATGTTTATTGGCAAAATGTACAAACTAGCAGCTGTTTGTAATAAACAAATCAAACAAGAACAATTTAAATAGCTTAACACAACTAATATTACAAGATGTTTCTCCAAATTCTATACAAAATGTCACTTTTAATGACTACTGTAGTCTCAAAATTATTCATCCCCTTTATGACAAGCATCTTTAGTACTTAGTTGAGCACCCTTTTGCTGTTATGACCTGCTGCAAATGTGATATCAGCTTCTAGAAGTATACTGAGGAATCTTAGTCCATTCCTCATGGGCAAAGACCTCCAATTCACTAATATATTTGGGTCTGTGTGCTGCAACTGCCTTTTTCAAATCCCACCAGAGATTTTCAGTGGGATTCAAGTCAGGCGACTGTGATGGCCACTCTAGTATTTTCCAGGACTTCTTCTGAAACCAAGCCTTGGTGGACTTTGAGATCTGCTTAAGATCATTGTCCTGCTGGAAGGTCCAATGTCGCCCAAGCTTCAGCTTCCTCACAGATGGCATGACATTTTCTCCCTGAATTTCCTGTACTTGACTGAATCCATCTTGCCCTTCACATGCTGCCGGTTTCCAGTGCCAGAGGAAGTGAAGCAGCCCCAGAGCATTACTGAGCCACCACCATGCTTCACTGTAGGCAGGGTGTTTTTTTATCATCATATGCTTCCTTCTTCCTCCTTCAGACATGCTGCTGATCCACAGGCCTGAGAAGTTCCAGCTTTGTTTCATCGCTTCACATAACAAAATCCCAAAGCATCTTTGGCTTATTTTGTGCAAACTGGAGCCAACTTTTCTTGTGCTTTTGGGTCAGTAGTGGTGTACATCTTGGAGTTCAGGCATGGAGCCCTCCAGTGTACACCTTCCTGTGGAAACTGAAACCTCAGTGCCTGCTGCCACCAAGTATTGCGGCAGGTTCAGGACTCTTGTGGCAGCCTCTGATAACTTCCTCTTTCTGCCTTGCCACTGATCCTTTAAACTTGTGAACTATGCTTCCAACTATATCTATAGGAACATTCAGTGCTTTGATAAGATAAGATAAGCCTTTATTAGTCCCACAACGGGTAAATTCCAGGATTGCAGCAGCACAGGGATAGCAACACTCAGAGCAACAATCAGAAGGCAAAAAAAAAAAAAAGCAAGCAAGCAAGAACAGCTAATATACATATGTACATATTACTATAAATATATATATACACACCGACACACAGTGTAGAGCATTGTAGCTGGATGAGATAAATATATGAGTATGTAAACACACAGTACGGAGCATTGCAGCTAGATGGAATAAATATGTAAATATATAAACACAGTGCGGAGCAATGTAGCTAGATGGAATAATATGTAGATATATAAACACACAGTACGGAGCATTGCAGCTAGGTGGAAAAAATATGTAAATATATAAACACACAGTGCGGAGCAATGTAGCTAGATGGAATAATATGTAGATATACAGGTATAAACACACAATGCGGAGCATTGTAGCTAGATGGAATGAATATGTAAATGTATAAACACACACAGTGCAGAGCATTGTTGCTAGATGGGATGAAACAGCACAACCGTCTACTTAGTTATCCTACATGGTATGATTATGTGGCCATACATATTCTCACCCTCCGTAGCTACCGGTATTTTCCTAGTTGTATGCCGGAGGGGACCATTGTGTAAGTCTATTGCATCTTTTGCATTCAAAAAACTATTAGTTTGTTACGTCTTTTTGCTATCTCTGCGAGCAGCCCTGCTTAGGTTGTACAGTCTGACAGCCGTTGGTAGGAAGGACCTGCGAAACCTCTCGGTTGTGCACCTGGGATGATGTAGTCTGCTGCTAAATGAGCTCCTCAGTGCATTCAGTATGTCCTGCATAGGGTGGAACTCGGACTCCAGCAGAGATGACAGTTTAGCCACCGTCCTTCTCTCTCCTATCTCCTCCACCGGATCAAGGCACTGCCCTAGGACGGAGCTAGCTTTCTTGATCAGTTTGTTCAGTCTCTTCCTATCGGCTGCAGTAATGCCACTGCCCCAGCAGACCACTCCAAAAGTGATGGCTGATGCCACCACCGTGTCATAGAATGTCTTCAGCAGCGCCCCTTGTACACCAAAAGACCTGAGTCTCCTCAGTAGGAACAGCCTGCGCTGTCCCTTCTTGTAGAGTGCATCGGTATTGTGTGACCAGTCTAGTTTATTGTTCAGATGAACACCCAGGTACTTGTAGGATGTCACCATCTCAATGTCTGTTCCCTGTATATTTACTGGTGCTGTGAGGGGTTGTCCTTGCCTGCGGCAGTCCACCATCAGCTCCTTAGTTTTCCTCGCGTTGATCTGGAGGCAGTTCCGATGGCACCAGTCCACGAAGTCCTGGATAAGCCCTCTGTACTCAGCTTCATCTCCATTGGAGATGAAGCCAACGATCGCAGAGTCATCAGAGAACTTCTGTAGATGGCAGTGTGTTGTGTTGTGTGAGAAGTCCGCAGTATAAAGAGTGAACAGGAAGGGAGCCAACACCGTTCCCTGCGGGGCCCCCGTGCTACTGATGATCGTGTCGGACACACAGTCCCGGGTTCTCACAAACTGAGGCCGGTTCGTGAGGTAGTCCAGGATCCATGATGACAGGTGCTGGTCCACCCCTGCGCCCAGCAGCTTGTCCTTCAGGATCATCGGTTGAATGGTGTTGAAAGCACTGGAGAAGTCAAAGAATATGATCCTCACCACATTCCCGGGCTTCTCCAGGTGGGACAGAGAACGGTGAAGGAGGAAGATCACCACATCCTCCACCCCAATGCCATGCTGGTAGGCGAACTGGAGTGGATCCATCGCTGGTTCCACCAGGGGGCAGAGGTGAGCAAGGAGCAGTCTCTCCAGGGTCTTCATCAAGTGGGACGTCAAGGCCACCGGTCTGTAGCTGTTCAGGTCTTTGGGGTGGGAAGTTTTTGGTACAGGTACCACACAAGATGTTTTCCACAGCTGTGGTACCCTCCCCAGCTTCAGGCTCAGGTTGAAGATGTACGTCACAATCCCACACAGCTGGTCTGCACAGAACTTGAGGAGCTTTGCGCTGATGCCGTCCGGTCCCGACGCCTTCCTCGCCTTGATCTTCCTCAGCTCCGTCCTCACCTCGGTCCTGGTCAGGGTCAGGATGGGGGGCTGTGTGTTGGGAGTGGGGGGGTGTTGGTGGAGTGGGGAGTGGGCAGCAGGACTTGATGTCTTTACAGGCAGCAGTGGTTGTTGTGCAGTCAGGAGGGAGGGCGGTTGGTCAAACCTATTGAAAAACAAATTCAGATTGTTCGCCCACTCCCTGCCCCCCGTGGCCTGGAGGGAGATATTCTGGAGCCCAGAGATAGTTTTGAGGTTTCTCCAGACCCCGCTGATGTCGCTCTGTTGCAGCTTGTCCTCCATCTTCCTCCTGAAGCTGTCCTTGCCTTCTCTGATCTTTCTCCTCAGCTCCCTCTGTACGGACTTCAGCATCTCCCTGTTCCCCGACCTGAAGATCTTCTTCTTCTCTCTCAGAAGTGTTTTAATCTCAGGGTTGATCCAGGGTTTGTTGTTTGAGCAACACCGTATGGTCTTGGTGGGAACGGATTTGTCCGCACAGAAGCTGAGGTAGCCCGTGAAGGTGTGAATGAGGCCATCGATGTCCTCACCATGTGGATCGCAGAGCTGCTTCCAGGCGGTGGCTTCAAAACAGCCCTTTAGAGTGTCCATTGCCTCCTCAGACCATAACATCACTGTGCGCATGGCCGGGGGTTGTCTGTGCACTAGGGGTTTGTACACCGGCCCGAGATGAACCAAGTTGTGATCCGATGTCCCGAGTTGGGGGAGTTGTGATGAGGTGTACGCCTCCTTAGTGTTTGCGTAGAATAAGTCCAGTGTTTTATTGTCTCTAGTGTGACATGTGACATACTGGGTAAACATGGGTAGAATGGGAGACAGTGAAACATGGTTGAAATCGCCTGAGATGAGGAGAAGAGCATCTGGGTGTTCTGTCTGCAGCCTGCTGGTTACTGAATGGATGACGTCACGCGCTGTCCCAGCGTTCGCCGTCGGATTTGTATAAACAACAATGCAGATCACGTGTGAGTGTTCTCTCGGGAGATATGTAGGCCGCATGCTAATAGCTAGCAACTCAATGTCTTTGCTGCAGTGACGTTGTTTAACAGTGATATGTCCCGGTCTGCACCAGTTGTCGTTAACATACATTTTCACTCCACCGCCCCTTGCTTTGCCACTGTCTGGTGTTCGGTCTGCCCTTATCATGTGGAAACCCTCCAGCTCAATGTTAGCATCTGCTGCTAGTTTAGTTAGCCACGTCTCAGTAAACAAAAGGAGAGAGCACTCCCGGTATGTGCTTTCGTAACGGCAGATAGCCACTAGCTCATCTACCTTTCCCAGTATAGAGCGTACATTCCCCATAATAACGGATGGGAAGTTTGCTATCTTTTTGATAGCAAAAAGTTGTTGTATCAAAAACTTGTTCTATCAGAACAAGTTTGCTATCTTTTTGTATCATTTTCCTTGTTTGTAAAAGGAAAATGATATCTTCCCTGAACTTTTTGGACAATTCTCTTGACTTAGCCATATTTAGCCATGACTGTACACTAGGAACACCAAGCAGATGTGGCAGGGAGTTTGGACACTGACGGGCTTTAAGTCTAGACAGGGGGTTGATGATGACGACGCTTCGCTTCCAGACAGGCTTAACGACTTCTTTGCACGTTTTGAAGCATCAAACTCGACAATCAGAGGGAGGGCTGGCCCACCCCCACCATCGGTCGGACCAGCTTTTACCATCAACACAGCGGACACACGGAGGACCCTAACCAGAGTCAACCCGCGCAAAGCTGCAGGTCCAGACAACATTCCGGGACGTGTGCTCCGAGACTGCGCGAGCGAGTTGGCGGATGTCCTGACTGACATTTATAACATCTTCCTGAGTCAAGCCATCGTTCCCAGATGCTTCAAGACCTCTATCATTGTACTGGTGGCAAAGAAACCAGTGGTGTCCTATTTGAATGACTATCGTCCTGTTGCACTGACACCAATTGTGATGAAGTGTTTTGAACGGCTTGTCAAGCAACACAATACAGCCTGCCTCCCTGCATCACACGACCCACTCCAGTTTGCATATCGTTCAAACCACTCCACGGAGGATGCTATAGTCACCACCCTACACTCTGTCATCACCCACCTGGACCAGAAAGACACCTACACCAGACTCCTGTACATTGATTTCAGTTCAGCATTCAACCATTATTCCCCAGAGACTGATGGAGAAATTACTCCTTCTCAGTCTGAACACCGCCACATGTCTCTGGATCCTGGATTTCCTGACTGAGAGACCTCAGTCTGTCCGGGTTGGAAACAGCATCTCCATCTCTGTCACGCTGAGTACCGGATCCCCTCAAGGCTGTGTACTCAGTCCACTATTGTTTACACTTCTAACACATGACTGTGTATCCAGACACGAGGGGAACCAGATTATTAAGTTTGCAGATGACACCACGGTGGTGGGACTTATTAAGAGGGATGAGGAATCAATGTACAGGGAAGAAGTGAGAGACCTGGAGGGCTGGTGCAGGGAGAACAATCTGGTGCTCAACGTGGACAAAACGAAGGAGATGATTATCGACTTCCGGCGGTCACAGCCTGAGCACGTCCCCCTCAGCATCGGCGGCCATTTAGTGGAGAGAGTAGAGAACATCAAGTTCCTCGGTGTGCAGATCTCGCAGGACCTGACCTGGGGCAAGAATTCCTTGGAGATCAGGAAGCGGGCTCAGCAGAGACTACACTTCTTGAGGAAACTCAAACAGGCCTCTCTCCCCATCTGCATCCTCAGGACCTTCTACAGAGGTGTGGTGGAGAGTGTTCTGACGTACTGCATTGCTACATGGTACTCCAGCTGCAGTATGTCAGACAAAAAAGCCCTGCAGAGGATACTCAAGAGGGCGGAGAGGGTAATTGGAGTCTCCCTCCCCTCTGTCCAAGAACTTTTTCAGAACCGTTGTAGGAGCAGGGCACTGAACATTGTCAAGGACCGTTCTCACCCTCTGCATAAACACTTTGAACTTCTTCCATCTGGTAAATGATTCCGGAGCATCAGAGGCAGAACCACCAGACTGATCAACAGCTTCCTTCCACAAGCTGTCAGGATGCTGAACAGCTGACCCAGAATCTCTCATACACACTACTGCACCTACGGTCATTTTGTATATTATAGTTAGTTATTCTTTTTCCCCAAGTATGTCTCAGGGATGTGTGAATGGATGGGGGGGTGGGGGTGGAGGGTGGAGCTATGTGGGAGTGTGTCTTAAATCATGCTGCTTCTTATATGGATGCCGAGAGAAACGCAATTTCATCTTGCCTGCACAACAGTTGTATGTACAGCAATATGACAATAAAGTTTGATTTGATTTGATATTTCTAACATGCAATCAAATGTCACCATCAACAGTCCAGGTACAGAGGTGTTCTATCTGAAGCACACCTGGTGCAACTAATGAAGTCCTTGATTGGTTGCATCAGGGACTTGAGACCACACCTGATTTGCAAATGTGCTCTATTCTATCCAGGGGGTTGAATAATTTTGAGACTGCAGTAGTCACTGAAAGTAGGATTTAGTGTGGAATTTGCATAAATTCCTTGAAATGTTAGTTTTGTTTAACTGTTTAAACTCTTCTTGTGTAATTTGTTTATTGCAAACATCTGAATGTTTTTACATTTCACCAATAAACCTGAAATGCAATGGGGGTTGAATAATTTTGATTGCAACTCTATAATATTGCTGTTTGGTCACAACCTCAACTATGTGAAGTGGAAGGCATCCTAGGGCTTCACATTGTGTTTCAGGGCATCACATAAAAATGTTACACTGTGGGAATCCCTCTCAGTATATTCACACTCAGACTTAAGACAAAAGGGAATTGTTATGGGGGGTTTGTGTGTGGATGTGGGGGTGGTGTGTTGATGTGAACAGTGACAAAGAGAATGGGAATTACAAAGGCTTTGATGTTAAGGCAGCACACAGAGAAGGCTGAATGAGTGGTTGGATTTAAGAGCAGAGGTGCATGAGATCTGTTACTCTTTTGCTGCTTGTGTTTCTAGATAAATGTAGAGAGAGAGAGCGAATAAAGCCTGATATGATCTGGACCTCTCTGCCTGATTATTTTTCTCTCCAAACTGATGACCCTTGACGCACAATGGAACGCAAGGCGAACACCCCGGAGATGACCCAGAAGGGTACCAGCAACGCGTGTGCTGTTTCGGTCAAACTCCCAGACTTTTGGCTACACGACCCGAAGCCTTGGTTCCTCCACACCGAGGCCCAGTTCGCACTCCGGGGAATAACGGCAGATGACACCAGATACTACTACGTGGTCGCAGTGCTGGATGCACGCACAACTCAGCAGGTGGCGAGCTTGCTCCAACTGCCCCCAGCCTATGACAAATACGGCGCTCTCAAAACAACACTGACCTAGCGCTACACGCTCTCGGACTGTGAGAGAGCGGAGAGGGTCCTGATGCGCTCCGAGTTAGGAGACGGGTCGGCTGTCGAATTGATGGAGAAGATGTTGGCGTTGATGGGCACAGATGACGGGCATTTCCTTTTTGCTCACCTTTTCCTCCGGAACCTCCCGATGGCGGCCAGAGCAGTACTTGCCAATTTGCCGCTGCTGGCCGCGTGCAACTACCGGGCGCTAGCCCAGCAGGCAGATTGGATTATCCTCAACACCAGAGCCCTCACAGTGAACCCAGCGGCGTTGGAACCCAGCCAGACGGCCAGCGGAGGCGAGGAGCCAGTGATGGTGGCTGCAGCAGGGGCCAAGAAGCACTGGAGAGACACACTCTGCTTCTACCACCGCCATTTTGGAGAGGACGCACGCCTATGTGTGCCATCGTGCCAATTCAAGCGTTCGGGAAACGCCAGGACCAGCAGTCGGTAGCAGCTGCGACCGCCAGTGAAGCAAGCAAGCTGCTCTATGTGACAGACTCATGCTCAGGGAGATGGTTCCTTGTGGACTCTGGCTCGCAAAAGAGCCTCATCCTGCCATCCTATGCTGACCAGCTGGCGGGAACTAGCAGCCCCGAGCTGACAGCCGCAAACAGCTCAGACATTAAGACTTTTGGTGAAAGGACAATGAGTGTATCCTTGCACGGCCGTACATACCAATGGACATTCGTCATAGCAGCATGCAGCTTCCCCATCTTAGGCGCTGATTTTTTGTGTGCACACGGACTACTAGTCGATGTTGCTAACAGACGCCTGCTTAACGCAATGTCTTTTGATTCTCTGCCCTGTACAGCTAGAGGAGCCGGGTCCACAGCACTAGCCAACGTCACAGCTCACTCACGGTCCCGGCGTTTTCGGTGACTGTCACTAAACACAGGGTGGAGCACTTCATTACCACCACGGAGCCACCCGTTATCGCAAGACCTCGGCGCCTGGACGCAGCTAAACTGGCCATAGCGCACGAGGAGTTTGCCAACTTGGAAAGGTTGGGTATCATCAGGCGCTCAAACAGCCCATGGGCATTGCCGCTACATATGGTTCCTAACGCTGAGGAATCGTGGCGACCGTGCGGAGATTTCCGCAGATTAAACAGCGCCACAGCACATGACCGCTACCCCATCCCTCATATTCAGGATTTTTCCGTTCACCTCACCAGGGCACGCACTTTTTCCAAGATAGACCTGGTCCATGGTTACCACCAGGTCCCAGTGCACGCTGAGGACATATCTAAAATGGTAGTAATAACCCTGTTTGGCCTGTTTGAGTTTTTACGCATGCCTTTCGGGCTAAAAGGCGCAGCGCAGACATTCCAACGCATGATGGATGCGGTGTTGCACGATCTGCCGTTTGTGTTTGTCTACCTGGATGACATCCTCATGGCCAGCACATCCGAGGACAAACAAGTAACCCACCTCAGGACAGTTTTCGGTTAGAGGAGCACGGATTAATAATCAACTCAGTGAAGTGCCAGTTTGGGGTGGCGGGGATCGATTTTTTGGGCGACCGCATCTCACCGGCGGACGCAACACCCTTGCCTGACAAGGTGCGCTCCGTGGCAAATTTTCCCCCGCCTCAGACGGTCAGGGCGCTGCAGGAGTTTTTGGGGATGATTAACTTCTACAATTGTTTCCTCCCCCGCGCAGCCCAGCTCATGCAGCCATTGTATGCCGCGCTTAAGAAACGGAAACCGGCAGACAGAGTCGACTGGACTCCTGAGTGGGAGCAGGTGTTTTCCGAGGTTAAAACAGCTGTGGTGAACGTCGCACTGCTGGCGTAACTGGACCCGGCGGCTCGGATAGCGCTCACTACAGACGCCTCGGACGTGGCCACAGGGGCCGTCATGTAGCAGCAAGTCACTGGTTCTTGGCAGCCGCTCTCCCTTTTTAATTCAATTCAATTCAATTCAACTTTATTTATATAGCGCCATTTCACAACAACAGTCATCTCATAGCACTATCAACTGTAGGGAGGACCCCCACAGTTGCAGAAAGACCCCAGCAATCAGGCGATCCCCTGTGAGCAAGCACTTGGCGACGGTGGAGAGGAAAAACTCCCTTTTAACAGGAAGAAACCTCCAGCAGAACCAGGCTCAGGGAGGGACAGTCATCTGCTGCGACTGGCTGGGGGGTGAGGGGACAGAGAAGAAGAAAAGAACAGACATGTAGAGAGCAAACAGCACGATGGGGACTCAATCTATGGGAGAGAACAAACAAATGTTAATGACCAGCAAAAAAAAAATATTTCATAGAGAGTGAGGAAAGGAGTGAGGCCCAGTGCATTACTGGAGGTCCCCCGGCTGACTAAACCTATTAGCAGCATAACTAAGGGAGGGTTCAGAAACACATGATCCCTCCCTAATTGTAGGCTATATCAAAAAGGTAGGTTTTAGCCCTATTCTTAAAAACAGAGATCGAGTCTGACTCCCGAATCCAGATTGGCAGCTGATTCCACAGGAGAGGAGCTTGATAACTGAAGGCTCTGCCTCCCATTGTACTTTTGGAGATTCTAGGTATTACAAGTAAACCTGCATTTTGGGAGCGTAGTGCTCTGTTAGGATGATACGGTAGTATCAGATCTTTTAAATAAAAAGGAGCCTGATTGTTTAGAGCTTTGTAAGTAAGAAGAAGGATTTTAAACTTAATTCTAAACTCTATGGGAAGCCAATGAAGGGAGGCCAGAACCGGAGAGATATGATCTCTCTTTCTAGTACCTGTTAAAACTCTTGCTGCAGCATTTTGGATCAGCTGAAGACTTTTTAAAGATGTTTTAGGACAGCCTGATAATAAAGAATTACAATAATCTAATCTCGAGCTAACAAAAGCGTGGATCAGCTTCTCAGCATCACTCTGAGACAAGATGCTCCTAATCTTGGCAATATTACGCAAATGATAGAAGGCAGTCTTAGAAACAAATTTAATATGTGAATTGAAGGACAAATCCTGATCAAAAATAACTCCAAGGTTCCTCACAGAGCTATTAAGAGAAAGAGTAACTGCATCCAAACTGAAAGTTTGATTTGGAAAGGAATTTCTAAGGTTTTTTGGACCAACAAGAATGACTTCAGTCTTATCTGAATTTAATAGCAGGAAATTACAAGTCATCCAAACTTTGATTTCCTTAAGACAGGCTTCTAACTTGGCTAATTGATTAGTATCATCTGGCTTCATTGACAGGTATAATTGTGTGTCATCTGCATAACAGTGAAAATGTATACAGTGCTTTCTAATAATGTTGCCTAACGGAAGCATATATAAACTAAAAAGAGTAGGGCCAAGCACAGATCCCTGTGGAACTCCATGACTAAGCTTTGAGCTGAGAGAAAACTCATCATTTACATGAACAAACTGGAACCTATCAGATAAATAAGATCTAAACCACTGCAACGAAGTTCCATTAAGTCCAACATAGTGTTCTAATCTATCAAGTAGAATATTATGATCAATGGTATCAAAAGCAGCACTAAGATCTAAAAGGACAAGTACAGAAACTAGTCCATTATCAGATGCAATGAGGAGGTCGTTAGTGACCTTCGCTAAGGCTGTTTCAGTGCTATGATGGATTCTAAACCCAGATTGAAACTCCTCAAATAAACCATTTCCCTGCAGGTGGTCAAATAATTGCGTAGCAACAACTCTTTCTAAGATTTTTGAAATGAAAGGGAGATTAGAGATTGGTCTATAGTTAGCTAAAGCTCCTGGATCTAGCGTTGGCTTTTTGAGTAAGGGTTTAATTACAGCCGTTTTAAAAGCCTGCGGTACATGGCCTAAAGTTAATGAAGAATTGATTATATGAAGAATAAAGCTACCAATAAGTGGGAAGACTTCTTTAAATAACCTGGTAGGAATAGGGTCTAAAAGACAAGTTGAAGGTTTGGATGAGGAAACTATTTTGTCTAACTCACAAAGGTCGATTGGAGTAAACTCATCAAGACAGACATCAATAGAAGGAGTTGTAGTAGTTACAGTATTTGAGTTAACTGTGGGAAGAATCTGATTGATTTTATCTCTGATGGATGAAATTTTATTATTGAAAAAGTTCATAAAGTCCTGACTAGTAAGCTCTAAGGGGATGCTAGGATTGACAGAGTCCTGACTCTTTGTCAACCTGGCTACAGTACTGAAAAGAAACCTGGGATTATTCTTGTTCTCTTCTATTAATGCAGAGTAATAACTCGTTCTAGCTTTTCTAAGAGATTTTTTATAAATTAAAAGATGATTTCTCCAAGCTAAATAGATTTCATCTAAATTAGTGGAGCGCCATTTTCTTTCTAATTGACGAGTCTTCTGTTTTAAGCTACGAGTTTCTGTGTTGAACCAAGGAGTTAAAAATCTCTGATTAGACTTTTTCTTTTTTAAGGGGGCCACCAAGTCTAGAGCCTGATGCAGAGAAGCTGAAACACTATCCACCATGTTATCAATTACAGAAGGAGCAAGCTGTCTATAGCTTATTTCCGTTGTGTTGACACATGGCATAGAGGAAACAATCTGCATAAATTTGGAAATAGCATCATCTGAGAGGCATCTACTGTGATAATATTTTTCTTTAGGAGCCAAATAGTCAGAAATAGTAAAATCAAAGGTTAACAGACAATGGTCTGACAGTACAGGGTTATGAGGAGACACTACAAGATTTTCTATTTCTATGCCATATGTCAGAACAAGGTCCAATGTATGGTGGAGGTAATGAGTAGAATTTCCTACTTTGAGAAAACCCAATCGAGTCTAATATTGAATTAAAAGCCACATTAAGGCAGTCACTATCTACATCCACATGTATATTAAAGTCCCCTACTATAATTATTCTATCAGATTTCAGCACTAAATCAGCTAAGAAATCAGGAAATTCGGATAAAAATTCTGAATAGGTTGATGGGGGACGATAAACTATGGCAAATAAAATTGGGTTTAACCTGGAATTGCTAAAGTGCCCAACACTGAGGACCAGGCCCTCAAAGGAATTATAACATGTTTTTTGCTTTACATTAACTAGTAATTTGGAATGGTAAATTGATGCTACTCCTCCTCCACAACCAGAACTTCTGGGATTTTGACAGTTTAAATAACCAGAGGGAGTTGATTCATTTAAACCAACATAATCCTCTTGTCCTAACCAAGTCTCTGTAAGGGAAATTAAATCAATCTGATGATCAATTAACAGATCATGGACTAACAGAGACTTGGGAGTTAGAGACCTAATATTTAATAA
This sequence comes from Pholidichthys leucotaenia, assembly GCA_020510985.1. Lineage (NCBI taxonomy): Eukaryota > Metazoa > Chordata > Actinopteri > Cichliformes > Pholidichthyidae > Pholidichthys > Pholidichthys leucotaenia. Next base: position 483,824,614 of record CM035837.1, read on the forward strand.
ACCACATTTAATTTTTAAATTATGAGGAGGAACAGAGGCCAAATCATTCAATTTAGAGGCTTTATGTTTAATTTGAGTTTTACCAATATTTTGCTTTATCACTTTGGGATGCTTATACATTATATTTTTATTTACTTTGGAGGGAGCAGACAACGATTCTCTGATGGGGAAGACAGGGGCTAAGCTGAGGGGTGGCGGATGAAGAGGAGCTGCAGAGAGGCGTGTAAGACTGCGACTCTGCTTCCTGGTCCCAACTCTGAGTAGTCACGGTTTTGGAAATTTGGATAAAAAAGATGCCAGATTGTTAGATAAATGAGAAGCACCATCCAAAGTGGGATGAATGCTGTCTCGTCTCATAAGACCAGGTTTTCCTCAAAAAGAGCTCCAATTGTCAATGTAGCCCACGTCATTTTTAGGACACCACACAGACAGCCAGCGGTTCAAGGATGACGAGCGGCTAAACATGTCATCACTGGTCAGATTGGGGAGGGGCCCAGAGAATACTACAGTGGCAGACATCGTTTTTGCAAACTCACACACCGATTCTATATTAAGTTTCGTGACTTCCGACTGCCGGAGACGGATGTCATTAATGCCGGCGTGAATAACAATTGTGGAGTATTTACAGTTACTTTTAGCCAGCATTTTCAAATTTGACTCGATGTCGCCTGCTCTGGCCCCAGGAATGCATGTGACTATGGCCGATGGAGTCTCTAGGTTCACGTTTCTGACTACAGAGTCGCCAATGATCAGAGTTTTTTCCTCAGCGGGTGTGTCGCTGAGCGGGGAAAAACGATTAGAAACGTGAACAGGTTGGTGGTGAACCGGGGCTTTGCGACTAGGCTTCCTTCTCACCGTCACCCACCCAGTCTCCTCGCTGCAGAGGAGAGCCGGGGAACCGGTGACAGGGGGACCTAAGCTAGCTAGCTCCGCTGCAGCTAATGGGCGTCCGTCGAGATTAACTGGCGCAGACGGTGTTTCAATGCAGCGGAGCCGGGATTCCAAATCAGACAACCTCGCCTCGAGCGCCTCAAAAAGACAACATTTATTACATTTACCGTTATCACTAAAAGAGGCAGAGGTGTAGCTAAACATCTGACAGAGAGAGCACACCAGAGGAGGAGAGGAAAGAGAGGTAGTAGCCATAGCTAGTGGCTCGAGAGCTGGAGAGCAAACCACACAGGCAGACAGCAAAACAGGAAGTGACGATACGTTACCACAAGGAAGTGACGATCAACCTGAGGGCTCAATGCCCTTTTAGCAGGGCATTGAGCGACAGTGAATGTAAATACAGCGCGTTTGACAGAGAGTTACTGGCTGTCCACCTGGCCATACGCCACTTCCAGTTCTGGATGAAAGGGCGCACCTTCACTGCGTTCGTAGACCACAAGCTGCTAACGTATGCAATTGCCAAGGTTTCGGATCCAGGGTCGGGCCGGTAGCAGAGACAGCTGGCCGTGATCTTGGAGTTTACGACCGACATTCAGCATGTGGCCGGTAAACTCAACGTGGTGGCAGACTGCCTCTCGCGCGCATTAGTGGCCCCAGTCTACGTGGGGATAGATTACTCGGCCATGGCCGCTGCGCAGAGCGGCGATGCGGACGTTTGCGCGCTCCAGTGTGGGCCAACAGGGTTAAGGCTGGAGAGCAGATTACTGTAAGATGGGGGCCCACCCCCAATCTGTGACGTCTCCATGGGCCGCCTGCGCCCGGTGACTCAAAAGCGCTTGGCGCCGCCATGCTTTTGAGTTGGTTCACTCCCTGACACACCCAGGAGTGTGCGCGTCAGTCAAAATGGTGAGAGCAAAGTTTGTCTAGCCGAGCCTGCGCAAACAGGTGAAAGAGTGGGCTGCAGCCTGCGTAGCGTGCCAGCGAGCTAAAGTGCACAGGCACACAAAGGCCCCCTTGGAGCCGCTCCATATCCCGGCTAAGCGGTTCGACCACATTCACGCGGACATCGTGGGCCCCCTCCCGCCATCGCAAGGGTTCACGCAACTCCTGACAGTGGTGGACTGCACCACGCGCTGGCCCGAAGTAGTCCCGCTAGCTTCCATTGCGTCTGCAGAAGTTGCATGCGCTTTTTTGATGACATGGGTGGCACGTTTCGGCGCCCCTTTGGATATCACGTCCGATCAGGGCCCACAATTTGTTTCCGACCTCTGGTCCACCATGGACCAGAGCCTGGGCGTCTCACTTCATTGCACGACCGCATAAAACCCACAGGCCAATGGGTTATGTGAGCGTTTCCATAGATTGCTTAAAGCAGCGCTCAGGGCTTCGCTTGCGGATGCAAATTGGGTGGACCGGTTGCCGTGGGTTCTATTAGGGTTGTGTTCAGCACGGAAGGAGGATTTGGCAGCCTCCCCAGCAGAGCTGGTTTTTTCCCAGCCGCTGCAGCTCCCAGGGGAATTTTTGCCGGACAGCCCCACGCCAAACACTGATCCATCCCCGCTTTCACGGCGTAACGCGGTGGCAGGGACGGTACCCGGTCCGATCCACCACTGTTTTCCACGCGCTTTTGTACCAAGGGCCTTGAAGGACGCGGCGTTTGTATTTGTCAGGTACGATGCCCACCGGACCCCCTTGCGCCCACCCTGCAATGGCCCGTTCAGAGTGCTGGAACCCGGGGAGAAACATTTTGTGTTAGACTTGGGGGGCGACGCAGAGAAACAGTCTGTATGGACAGGCTTAAGCCCGCTTTCGTCCTATCAGACGAGCAAGTGGTGCTGGCCCGAACTCCTCGGCACGGACGACCCCCACTGAGAACTCCCCAGGTAAATGACTCGTCAGATCAGTCACAAGGGCATGCTGTTTTCCTCCCTCCCAATGTCCCCCCACAGACGGACGCACCCCCAACCTCAAAGCCGCAGACCCCACGTTACAGCTACTACGGACGAAAGCTGAAGCCCAAAGGACATGAGTCTGAGGGGGGCGGTGTGGGAATCCCTCTCAGTATATTCACACTCAGACTTAAGACAAAAGGGAATCGTCATGGGGGGTTTGTGAGTGGATGTGGGGTGGTGTGTTGATGTGAACAGTGACAAAGAGAATGGGAATCACAAAGGCTTTGATGTTAAGGCAGCACACAGAGAAGGTTGACCGAGGGGTTGGATTTAAGAGCAGAGGTGCATGAGATCTGTTACTCTTTTTGCTGCTTGTGTTTCTAGATAAATGTAGAGAGAGAGAGAGAGTGAATAAAGCCTGATATGATCTGGACCTCTCTGCCTGATTATTTCTCTCTCCACAACACTAATAATTGGGCATGTTTAAAGCCATCCCATGATCTTGTTCTTACGCTAATCAAGTAGTTTTAAGACCTGAAACATAAAGTGCTTGTTTGAAGCATAAAGTTAAGGTGAAAATGGAACCTTCAACTCAAAATTGGGGAAAAAAAACCCCAAAACAGTAGGCACAAGTTCATGACACTTGCTTGGCAGACCGCTGACTTACACTAGTTGCATAATGAGTAATTTTGAGCTGCCTCTGACATGGACATGGAACTAAAAAGCAAGGTTGTTTCAATGGTCTTGCAATCAAACACAAGCATAAATTTCGTTGTTCCTACATCTGCTGTCTGATAACTAACCATACGGATCCAGTCCAACAAAAAATGGCAACTAATCGGCATGACACTGGTGGTGTAGGGAGAAATCAAAATTAGACCAAAAAATGTCAAATTATATTATACCATGATAAAAAGTGTTGATTTCAAGAAAGAATAACTGAGCTGAAACAGATGCCTTGTCTACATGATGTCAACATAGTAGCATCAAAAAAGATGTAGTATATCGTCTGCACAAGTTTGCATGTATAGTGCTGCAGAACGATGATACAAGCTGATGATGTTCTGCACTTAAACATTTCTTCTGATGTGGCTTGATGCTTACTAGTTAATTTCAACATAAACTTTACACAGGAAACACTTTTGAGATCCCTATCACAGGTGTAAGTGACCGAGAACTGCTAAAATTGCAAAGTGTGGGAAGCTTTACACCCCCCACTACCACACCTCCAATTTACTTATGAGAACTTTGTGACTATCTTAAGAGCTCCATGTATTAACATGGATCACTGTAACAGAATGGCAATATAGTGCATACCCAGATCAGCAATGTGCTGCAAAAATGAGGATGCTACCATCATTTCTTCAGGCACCATGTTAATTTTTTTTTTTTATTTCTCTTTCTTGTGATCTTGAAAGAAAAAAAAAAGAACATCCTCGCTTTGTAATTAAATGTCTTTCTGTGTGACAGATCAAGAACAGACTGTTGTGATTGGAACAGCGGGAAACCCCATAGACATATCATGCGGCACTGAAGAGGACAACATAGCTGCTTCAAGAAAAGACTGGTGCCGCCAGCCTAACGGAACTTTTTCTCAACCTAACATGGTTGCATGTTCCCCCCAAAAATTGGAAGAGGATTTCACTTTCTCAGACAGTAACAACAAATGGTCGATGCATAAGTCTAATTTAACACAGGATGATAGCGGGTTGTATAAACAAACACTGACTTTTCCAAATCAGACAAAAACATACTGTGTTGTGGAACTTCAAGTTAAAGATGACACAGATTTCCTTCAGATACTCCCTAGCAAGCTAACTGAGCCATACAGCGTCACCTGCCAGTATTCACAGAACTTGGAAGAGTTTTCCAAGTCTTGGTTATGTGATGGTTCAGCTTGTCCTGAGACAAGTAAGACTGTAGATGACAGGTTCCAGTCTGCGCTAAGGTTGACGATTGAACATGCTGCTTGCTCAGATATAAAGTCTTTACAGTGTGTAGCAAAGACATCCAAGAGATCGGTAAAGTCTGCTCTTTATCTGAAACCACAGAGTAAAAATTATGTAGTGAGGCAAAGCATTGAATATGATCGTTACAGGAGAGTGGAAGTACATGCTTACAATATGCTTCATCTCAACTGCATCAAGAATCGGCGCAGGTATGATCATTATGACCGATATGACCGCTATGATCGCTATGATCGCTATCCCCCCTACAATTGGGGAAGTTGGGAGTATAATAGCCCTTACATATGGTGCCGAGTGACTCACCCACCCTGTCAGAAAATATACAATGTCGAAGACACAGGGAGCTCATTAAGATTACAACTATGCATCACACCAAATGATGATGGAGCAAGGTACCGCTGCACGAACAACTATGACACGAAAGAAGTTGAAATTGCTGTAATTAGTAAGTACAACATTCTTGTAAAACTAATTCTATGTATGTCCAAATATCTAAATAGCAGCAAAATCTTTGTTTCACATCCTGACTACAATTACGATGTGATCTCATCCTTACAGGACCGCCTACTCCTCCTCCTCCTCCTCCTCGTCCTGCTCCACCCCAGAGGTTGTTTCATTTATATTTGTTTAAAGTTGTACATCATGTTGTTCTGATTGCATGCCTTTTTCCCTTTTTATTTGTGTTATAGTCTGTGTTTCTTTTGGTGCCACAGGGAACTTTCTGTTTGAATGTTCTCTCTGTGTTTGCATGTGTTTTCTTCAACAGTCTAAAGATAGGGATTTTATTTTAGGGATTGGGGGGTTTTCAAATTGGCTATAACTGTCATTGTCAGAATGTGCATGGTCCTATGGTAGCTAGGAGTAGTTACGAAGAAGGATGATTACTTTATGTTAGGGCTGGGCGATGTGGCTTTTAACATGTATCGCGATACATTTAGGGTTTTATCGCGATACCCAATATATATCATGACATCTTCAGATCTCCTCCAAACCACTGTATAAGTGTAAAACCTTTGCATAAAATGACACCGGCATGATAACAGAAACAGACCCATGTATTGCATTGTTTTAAATTGCATACATAGGAATTGGGGGGGGGGGGGAATCAAGTTAAATTTAGCTAACTTTATTGAACCAGTCAGACAACCCCACTCATAAATTTGCAACAAATCAGAATAAATAATGGTAGGCCTTCCTATTATGGCCTGTAATAAAACCAATAAAAACAAACCAAAACAAAAAGGACTCAACATAATAAAAAGCACATTAAGCAGGAATTCTAGAGAAAGATATATAAAACCATATAAATTAAAGTCTACTTTTTCTGTTTGGTCATGTTTTTAACAATAAGGGCCACATCTTTGGCAATATAATTTGTGACTGCAGTTGTGATGCCTTTCAATTTTGCACTTTTGTTGTATGAGATAAATTTTCCAAATGAAGAAGCCATATATTCATTTTCTTAGGGCTGGTTCCTTTATTTTCTTCAATTATTATTATTATCATTATTATTATTATTATTATTTTGTAGAGGCTACCTGGGATGTTGACAGCAATTCTTAATGCATTCTTCATATTATAGTAGATGACATCTCAAGTAGTGAAATAAATTAGTGGTAGTGTGACATAATTTGCACAAAACTGTATTTTGTTCAATTTTGACTTTCAGAGCTGGTCCTTTTCCTCCTTTTGTTCAATTCTGCTGCACTCACTGGAGCCGGTATGTGTGAGTGTCATTTCATTTTTTTCCCCTCTTCCCACACTCTGCCTGTGTGGCCAGATTGTGCACATAAAAAACAAGCGTCTCTGCTCCATGAAAACAGGCTCAGAAGAAGCAGTTTCTAAAGAACAAAACTGCGGGAAAAACAAAACAAACTTGGCAGCAACCCTGAGATGAAACATGGCGCAGGGAGGCAGGGAGAAGCACCTGTGTGAGAGGAGAGAGGAGAATAGAGAGTCTAAGTCACGTCCCCTTTACTTCTGCATATCAAAAAAATCCTCCACTGAAATGAATGGCAAGAGCGAAATTATCTTTTGAATTTAGCCACGAGTTACACATATGATGTTTGTCAATTTTAAAGATAATTTTCCACGTAATTAAAGTTGTTGGCTGTCGTATAATAAGAGTAATATTTAGTTCTTGTTTAAAGGACTAGCGGAAAACAACTCCCATCATCTCACATCATTAAACACAATCATGGCGGGAAATTACTAAAACCTCACATCCTGTTTCCTGACCGATGAAAGAACGATCCAAACAGGAGAAAAATAACACAGCGGTATTGCTTTGTATTGTGAGAGCTGCAGCTGGTCCAGAGGACTCTTCGTTACTTCATCCTGGGCGCGCTTTGAAAAGACGACATGAGCTCGGCCCATCTGTGTTTCTAGTTTTTTTAATTTCCACATTTTCATAACCTTTTACCTTAACAGACAACAACCAACACCGTAATTTATGTGGAAAATTGTTTTTTAAATTGACAGACATGATATGTGTAATTCATGGCTAAATTTGATGGGGATCAAAAGAAAATTTTCCACTTGCCATTCATTTCAATGGAGAATTTTTCTGATTTAAGGTCCCATGTGTGGAAGTAGAGGGGGCTTGACTTAGGCTGTCTATGCTCCAGCTTCAAGATAAAAACACTTTTTGTATCGCACATAGGAGAGTGTATGGATATGACAAATATATTCATTGTATCGCCCAGCCCTACTTTATGTCTGTTTTTTTCTTTTAATGGAATTCTGAAGCTCTGACCACTCCTAATAAGTTTTATATTTATCTTCTAGGCCTGAAGCAAATGAAGCTGCAAAAATAATTGCTGTGATTGGCACAGTCCTCATAGTCGTCCTTTTGTTTGTGGCAGTGATAGGAAACAAAGGTATGTACAGTATTTATGGAAACCATAATTACCATTACAGAGTTAAAGATTTATAGTGTCTCACTGCAGTTTAACGTATTTAAAAAATTGAAGTCTAGGCTATTGTGTTACTCCACAATTATCCAAAATGTCCTGCTGTAAAAGAGCATTATACACCATCTTTGATACTTGTGAAATTAGTGTGCTTAGAAGAGAACAAATAAGTCATTGCCATCAAGACAGAAATGGTTCAACATAGTCACTGCAATGTAATATTACAATATTTATTTTTATATTTATTTATTTTAATGGTTTAATTTTACAGGGACAATGCGCAGTAATAAACATTTCTGTAAATGTGCCAGTTTAGTCAGTTGGCTAATTTTCAACTGCAGTCCCTGGGCAGGTAAAACGCAGAAATTCAAGGGACATAAACACTGCACATGTAACAGGACACATTTCAAAAAAAAAAATAAAAAATGAATACAGCAACTACATAAAAAACAAGACAACAGGAAAACAGGAAAAAAAAAACACTTCAGAACGCTCAGACAAATTACATCAAATGATCACATGTTTGTGTTTTAAGTAGGGGTCCCAGTCTCCAACAGCTGTTGTGTGTGAGCGGATGCAGAAGTGGGTGTTTGTTGAGTGGGCAGGTGGGGCTGTGTGTGGGTGTAGGTGGGCATGTGTGATGGTGGGTGAGGGTACGTGTGTGTATGGAAGCGGTTACTTGTGGGTGGATGTCTGGGGGGTGGAGGATGTGTGTATGGGTAGGAGAACTTTGTTGGGTGGCAGGGGTTGGGCATTCCATCTAGTGGCATGGGGGCTGGCGTTTCGGGGCCTGCTTGTCCCGGCCGTCCTGCTGTTGTGTTGCGGGGTGAGGCGCTTTGTCGCATCGCCCCTGGTGTCATTGGTGGCGGGTGTGTGTTGGTGCTTGGGGGTGGTTGGGGGGGCCATTGGCGCGGGTTGATGGCCGTGTTTCCATCGGGTTGCTCCGGGGTGGCTGTGGTTGCAGGGCGGCCTGCGGCTGTCGGTGTCCGTCTGGGGTGGGTGGTCATGGGCCTGCGTGGACGCCCGGGGGTGTTGCCTGGCATGTTGGGCGCCGTGTGAGTCCGGCCCATTGTTCACTATTGTGACTGTTGTCCATGTTTGTGTGTGTAAGATGAGTGGAAATATGTATGGCTGCCCCATCATGTTAGTGGTGCTGGTGTAGTAGTCTTAAGAATAAATATGTTCCTGCAGTAATGAACTTCCCAAAATGTCCGTGTTGTAAATATGTCAAGTGTTTCTGATGGGGCGATAATTAGTGTGACACATCTGGGAACTTCCTCACACGATGGAAGCCTGGGAAGGGGTAAGTTGTGTGTAATTCCTCAGGGAACGAAATTGATTAATGTGATTGATTTACTGTAGTTTTCTTTAAGTTATTGTACTAATTTTGATTGTAAGATTTTCTGTTACATTTTCGTTTGCAATACCGATGTAAAATATTCAAAGTAGCGTCATAAATACCGATGATTGATGGCTAGTTAAGTAGGCGCTAACGAGTCCATTGTTCTGTAGGAATGCCAGCACTTGTCCCCATTCCCGTGTCATGTGTAAATTGTCTGCCCCAATCTGTTTCAGGTATGTTAAAATGTTAAATGTACTGTTGTAAAAAATAGAAAAAACGATCAGTCATGTAACTCTGTCATGTAATGCTGTCATGTATTTGGTGCTAAACTTTTTCTTTGCTTGTGGTATACTGTAACTATACGATCTAAAGTTATGTAGTCCAAGTAGCTGTAAGCTATGTCTCTCACACGCTGGAAGCCTGGGAAAGGGAAATAAACAGACTACTGACTGATCGAGATCCTGCCTGACGTCTACTTCTCTGCATCGGCCAAGATTTATTTTATTTTGTTATTTTAATGTAGCTGACTAGTTCGAGTCCGTTACATAAACTGGTGCCGTGACCCGGATGGGAGTGAGGTTTAAGGGGGAGAGTGTAACGGATGCCAACTAGTACTGTACGGCGTAGAACGTTAGTAAAACCTCCCTCCCAAAGCCTTATACAGTATCGGTAGCGCTGAGCTATCGGTCGGACCTTTAGCTCAGCGCGATCGTGCTGTGTCTCCCATGCTCGAACTGTGTGTTAGTTGACTGAGAGGTCGCGGGTTCGTGTCCCGTGTGGGGCGAACTGCGCAGGATGATCTCTGTCACACTGGTGCCGTGAACCCGGCATGGGAGTGAGGTTTAAGGGGGAGAGTGTAACGGATGCCAACTAGTACTGTACGGCGTAGAACGTTAGTAAAACCTCCCTCCCAAAGCCTTATACAGTATCGGTAGCGCTGAGCTATCGGTCGGACCTTTAGCTCAGCGCGATCGTGCTGTGTCTCCCATGCTCGAACTGTGTGTTAGTTGACTGAGAGGTCGCGGGTTCGTGTCCCGTGTGGGGCGAACTGCGCAGGATGATCTCTGTCACACTGGGAGCGCCGGGGTGTGATGCTGGTGGGTCCTGGGCTGCTTCCACTGGTGACCCTCACCCTGGGTTGGGATTTGGGGCAGTGTGTGGCCTCATGAACCAGTCTGCAAGCTGGCTTCTGGGGGGGGACGGCCTCGCTTTTGGACCACCTACCTCCCAGTCTTATTTCCCACCCTCCCCCTCCCCCGACTCTGGATAGAATATACATCTTTTTTGTTACATTTAGGGCTTTGGGGTGGGGGTGTGCCGCACTGTGTCAGTGAAGGGGATACCTTTGCTGCACGGCGGGGCTGCACTCACCTCAATTTTAATTGCATTTTAGACACTGAGAGCTTGGGGGGATGGGGGCCCTGCTGCCCATCGCAGTGGCTAGCGGTGCTCCAATCACTATCCCCCCAATTTTAATTGCACTTTGGTAGTCCACACATTTACACACAATTACATCATATAACCGACACACACCCACCATGTTCTGTGCGGGGGGAGGGGGTGGGGGTCTTCCCTCACTCCTGTTGCCCTGCTTCTTCTGGGGGTGTGGGGGCCTGGGGGGGAGCCTGGGACCTATCATGTTGTCAAAATCCCTGGGTGCTACTGAATATATAGATACAACCAAGGAAGTGAGAAGGGGGCTGAATATGCGTGTAAGTGAGAGTGAGGGGGTGATGAATGGAGGTGGTGATGGTGGGTCGGTTTTGTGCGGCACTTTGCATGTCGGGTGGCATCTTGGGGCACCTGTGGTGGTCTGCTGATTAGTCGCTCAGATGGACGCCGGGGGTGGGGGTCTGCTTCTGTGGCCTGCACCGGTGGTCTCCCTGGTCACTGCCGGGCACTGGTGCGTGTTCAGGCTCGCTGCACCTGCTTCGCAGCTGCCTTATGAAGCAAGGGTCAATGAGGGGTGAGTTTGAATGGGTACAGGAGTGAGAGAGAATGGGTCAGCTGGGTGAGTGAGAGGGAGTTAGTGCATATGGGTGTGCATCGGAGCATGTGGGTGTGAAGATGTGAGGAGGGGTGTGTCTGCCAGTCGGGAGGTGCTGGATTAAGGAGTGTAGTTCCTCTCAGCAACGTGGGCTCCCCTGGGCGGGGGGACTTCTTTGGGCATGGGGCTCCCTGGGGTGTGCGACAGAGGCGCTGGGGCGGGCCAGCTGTGGGGGTGCCTGGGGGGGCTCGCGCTGGGGGGCGCAGGCCAGTCTCCGCCCCAGGGGGTGGGGTCGCTGGCTTCCTGGTGCCTGGGGCCCGGTGGTGGGCGTTGGCCCCGCTGTCCGGCGGCTCAGGAGGGGAAAGCAGCTCCCTGTCCACACTGTGTATGGTGTGGATGGGGCGCTGCTGACTTTGATTGGGGATATCGTCGGGCGGTGGAAGGAATACTTTGAGGATCTCCTCAATCCCACTGATACGCCTTCCACAGAGGAAGCAGGGCTTGTGGACGAGGGAGATGACTCGCCTATCACAGGGGCTGAGGTCACCAAGGTGATTAAAAATCTCCTTGGTGGCTGGGCCCCGGGGGTGGACGAGATTCATCCTGAGCACCTCAAGGCCCTGGATGTTGTAGGGCTGTCATGGTTGACACGACTCTGCAACATTGTGTGGAGGTCGGGGGCAGTGCCTTTGGCATGGCAAACTGGGGTGGTGGTTCCTCTCTTCGAAAAAGGGGACCAGAGGGTGTGCTCCAACTTTAGAGGGATCACACTCCTCAGCCTCCCTGGGAAGGTCTATGCCAAGGTACTGGAGAGGAGAGTCCAGCCGTTGGTCGAACCTCCGATTCAGGAGGAGCAATGTGGTTTTCGTCCTGGCCGTGGCACATCGGACCAGCTCTTTACCCTCTCGAGAATTCTTGAGGGTTCGTGGGAATTTGCCCAACCAGTTTACATGTGTTTTGTGGACTTGGAGAAGACATTTGACCGTGTCCCTCGTGGTTTTTTTGTGGGAGGTGCTTTGGGAGTATGGGGTATCGGGCTTGTTGTTACGAGCTATTTGGTCTCTGTACGACCATTGTGAGAGTTTGGTTCGTATTGCCAACACTCAGTCAGACTCATTACCAGTGAGAGTTGGACTCCGCCAGGGCTGCCCTTTGTCACCGATCCTATTCATAATGTTTATGGACAGGATTTCTAGGCGCAGCCAGGGAATGGAGGGTGTCATGCTTGGGGACCACAGGATCTCATCTCTGTTGTTTGCAGATGATGTTATCCTGTTGGCTTCATCCAGCAATGACCTACAGCTCTTGCTGGGACGGTTTGCCGCTGAGTGTGAAGCAGCTGGGATGAGAATCAGCACCTCCAAGTCCGAGTCCATGGTCCTCAGCCGGAAAAAGGTGGATTGTCCTCTCCAGGTTGGGGACAGGCTCCTGCCCCAAGTGGAGGAGTTTAAGTATCTTGGGGTCTTATTCACGAGTGAGGGGAGAATGGAGCGAGAGATTGACAGACGGATTGGAGCAGTATCTGCAGTGATGCAGATGCTGCTCCAATCATTTATCATTTCAAATCAAATCAAATCAAATCAAACTTTATTGTCATATTGCTGTACATACAACTGTAGTGCAGGCAAGATGAAATTGCGTATCTCTCGGCATCCATATAAGAAGCAGCATGATTAAGACACACTCCCACATAGCTCCACCCCCCACCCCCACCCCCCCATCCATTCACACATCCCTGAGACATACTTGGGGGAAAAAGAATAACTAACTATAATATACAAAATGTCCATAGGTGCAGTAGTGTGTATGTGAGATTCCGGGTCAGCTGTTCAGCATCCTGACAGCTTGTGGGAGGAAGCTGTTGATCAGTCTGGTGGTTCTGCCTCTGATGCTCCGGAATCGTTTACCAGATGGAAGAAGTTCAAAGTGTTTATGCAGAGGGTGAGAACGGTCCTTGACAATGTTCAGTGCCCTGCTTCTACAACGGTTCTGAAAAAGTTCTTGGACAGAGGGGAGGGAGACTCCAATTACCCTCTCCGCCCCCTTGACTATCCTCTGCAGGGCTTTTTTGTCTGACATACTGCAGCTGGAGTACCATGTAGCAATGCAGTACGTCAGAACACTCTCCACCACACCTCTGTAGAAGGTCCTGAGGGTGCAGATGGGGAGAGAGGCCTGTTTGAGTTTCCTCAAGAAGTGTAGTCTCTGCTGAGCTCGCTTCCTGATCTCCAAGGAATTCTTGCTCCAGGTCAGGTCCTGCGAGATCTGCACTCCGAGGAACTTGATGTTCTCTACTCTCTCCACTAAACGGCCGCCGATGCTGAGGGGGACGTGCTCAGGCTGTGACCGCCGGAAGTCGATAATCATCTCCTTCGTTTTGTCCACGTTGAGCACCAGATTGTTCTCCCTGCACCAGCCCTCCAGGTCTCTCACTTCTTCCCTGTACATTGATTCCTCATCCCTCTGAATAAGTCCCACCACCGTGGTGTCATCTGCAAACTTAATAATCTGGTTCCCCTCGTGTTTGGATACACAGTCATGTGTTAGAAGTGTAAACAACAGTGGACTGAGTACACAGCCTTGAGGGGTTCCGGTACTCAGCGTGACAGAGTTGGAGATGTTGATTCCAACCCGGACAGACTGAGGTCTCTCAGTCAGGAAATCCAGGATCCAGAGACATGTGGCGGTGTTCAGACCAAGAAGGAGTAATTTCTCTATCAGTCTCTGGGGAATAATGGTGTTGAATGCTGAACTGAAATCAATGTTCAGGAGTCTGGCGTAGGTGTCTTTCTGGTCCAGGTGGGTGATGACAGAGTGTAGGGTGGTGACTATAGCATCCTCCGTGGAGCGGTTTGAACGATATGCAAACTGGAGCGGGTCGTGTGATGCAGGGAGGCAGGCTGTGATGTGTGGTTTGACAAGCCGTTCAAAACACTTCATCACAATTGGTGTCAGTGCAACAGGACGATAGTCATTCAAACAGGACACCACTGGTTTCTTTGCTACCGGTACAATGATAGAGGTCTACATCTAATCTAATCTTACTCTTTTTACAGCAGAACTGTTAAGATTTTTAAGTAAACTGTACAGAACAAAATAAAACTTCTGCAAATCCAAAAAGAAAAAGTACTTTCAATCCAAAAAAAAAGTTGTACATATATTTACAAAAGAAAGAACATTCATTCCATTGAGAACAACATGGCTAAACAAAAAAAGACCGTTTAAGACAACAAACCGTTGTACCGGTCTGTTGTGGTGAAGAGGGAGCTTAGTTCTAAGGCAAAGCTGTCGATTTACCAGTCAATCTACGTTCCTACTCTCACCTATGGTCACGAGTTTTGGGTAATGACCAAAGGAACAAGATTGTGGATACAAGCGGCTGAAATGAGCTTTCTCCGTAGGATTGCTGGACTCACCCTCAGAGATAGGGTGAGGAGCTCAGTCATCCAGGAGAGGCTCAGAGTAGAACCGCTGTTCCTCCACATTGAAAGGAGTCAATTGAGGTGGTATGAGCATCTGATTAGGATGCCTCCTGGACGCCTCCCATCTGAGGTGTTTCGGCCACGTCCCACTGGGAGGAGACCCCGGGGCAGACCCAGGACTCGGTGGAGAGACTATGTCTCCCAGCTGGTCTGGGAACGCCTTGGTATCCTCTCTGAAGAGCTGGAGCAGGTGGCTGGGGAGAGGGAAGTCTGGGCTTTTCTGCTTGAACTGCTGCCTCCGCGACCCGGACCACCGGAAAAGCGGTAGAAGATGGATGGATGGATGGAAAATTCTACACACAATACCCCATAATGACGATGTCCTGTTGAAAGATGAACCATCGCCCCAGTCTGAGGTCAAGAGCACTCTGGAGCAGGTTTTCATTCAGGATTTCTCTGTACATTGCTGCATTCATGTTTCCCTCTATCCTGACTAGTATCCCAGATCATGCCGCTGAAAAACATCTCCACAGTATGATGCTGCAACCACCATGGGCATGGTTATGGGCGGCGCCTGGTTTCCTCCAAACATGATGCCTGGCATTCACGCCAAGGAGTTCAATCTTTGTCTCATCAGACCAGAGAATTTTGTTTCTCATGGTCTCAGAGGCCTTCAGGTGCCTTTTGACAAACTCCAGGTGGGCTGCCATGTGCCTTTTACTAAGGAGTGGCTTCCATCTGGCCACTTTACCATACAGGCTTGATTGGTGGATTGCTGCAGAGATGGTTGTCCTTCTGGAAGAACACTGGAGCTCTGACAGAGTGACCATTGGGTTCTTGGTCACCTCCCTGACTAAGGCCCTTCTCCCCCCATCGCTCAGTTTAGATGACCGGCCAGCTCTAATAAGAGTCCTGGAGGTTCTGAACTTCTTCCATTTATAGATGATGGAGGCCACTGTGCTCACTGGGACCTTCAAAGCAGCAGAAATTTTCCTGTACCCTACCTCAGGTTTGGGCCTCGAGACAATCCTGTCTCGGAGGTCTACAGCCAGTTCATTTGACTTCATGCTTGGTTTGTGCTCTGACATGCACTGTCAACTGTCAACTGTGGGACCTTATATAGACAGGTTTAGACAGGTTTGTGCCTTTCCAAATCATATCCAATCAACTGAATTTACCACAGGTGGACTCCAGTGAAGCTGTAGAAACATCTCAAGGAAGATCAGTGGAAACAGGATGCACCTGAGCTCAATTTTGACCTTCATGGCAAAGGCTGTGAATACTTATGTACATGTGATTTCTTAGTTTTTTACTTTAAATAAATTTGAAAAAATCTCAAAAACATCATTTTTCACATTGTCATTACTGGGTATTGTGTGTAGAATTTTGAGGAAAAAAAATTCAAAATTGTCCTTAGGTATGACTGTGAGAGTGAATGGTTGTCTGAATGGTTGTCTGTCTCTCTGTGTTGGTCCTGTGATGGAGTGGCGATCTGTCCAGGGTGTACCCTGCTTCTCGCCCAAAGATGCTGGGATAGGCTCCAGCCCCCCCGCGACCTGAAAAGGATTAAGCGGAAGAAGATGAATGAATGAATAAAGGTGAATGAAAATTTATTTAATGCATTTCACACCTATCCATTTTGCACACCTTATAACCTGTTCAGTTCAAATGACAAATGTTCCTGCTTCAATCTAATGATCAGTATAATCACAAGGAAGTATCCACCTTATTCCTAGGCCCCATGATGCCTTGCGTGAATTATGGACGCAACTTCCGGTACTAGTTTAGAACATATGGTTATCACTGAAATGGGACACATTTCCTTGTTCACAAACAATGAGTTCGGCATCAGAAATGTGGGAACACGGCCTCTTGCACCTCAAAAGAGTAACATAATCATACCACTTCCTACGACTATCAAGGGATGGAAAGATGGCCTTATAAAGTGGCCTCATAGACAGTAGCTCCGATTGTTAGCGCCGCTGCTAACATGCTAGCGGTGTAAACAAATTACCCTTGCTGGCAAAATGAGTCACTTTGAGGACATTTTTAAAACTGATGTTGTGGAGAGAGGAATAACCAGGCAGAGCGGTCCAGAACAAAGCAGGCTTTATTAATTTCTCTCTCACACATGATCCAGAATCACAAGCATCAGAAAAAGTCACAGGTCACAAGCAGCTCTCCTTTTATAGCCTACGACCCGCTCAGTCACCTGTGGTGCTGCAGTAACATGAAAGACTTTGCAATTCCCATTCTCTTTGTCACTGTTTGCATCAACACACCAACCCCCGCATCAACACACAAACCCCCCATGAAGATTCCCTTGTCCTTCCATCTGAGTGGAAACATACTGACATACTGAGTGGGTTCCCACACCGCCCCCCCCAGAAACTCAGACTGAGCCTTAACCATCATGTCCTTTGGGCTTCAGCCTACATCCATAGCGGCTGCAACGGGGGGTCTGCGGCTCCGAGGCGCTGCTGTGCCAGTGGGGGGCTCTTGGAGGTGCGTCAGTCTGTGGGGGGACATTGGGAGGGGGGGAAACCTCTTTAGCATGCCATTGTGGCTGATCTGACGAGTCATTTACCTGGGGAGTTTTCAGTGGGGGTCGTCTGCACCGAGAAGCTCGGGCCAACACCACCTACTCGTCTGCTAAAACGAAAACGGGCGTAAGCCTGTCTATACAGACTGTTTCCCTCCATCCCCCCAAGTATAACACAAAATGTTTCTCCCTGGGTTTCAGAACTCTGATAGGGCCATCGTAGGGTGGGCGCAAGGGGGTCCAGTGGGCTTCGTACCTGACAAATACGAACGCCGTGTCCTTTAAG
The DNA here is from genome assembly GCA_020510985.1 of Pholidichthys leucotaenia. Lineage (NCBI taxonomy): Eukaryota > Metazoa > Chordata > Actinopteri > Cichliformes > Pholidichthyidae > Pholidichthys > Pholidichthys leucotaenia. The sequence goes on from CM035837.1 coordinate 483,841,855, forward strand.
GCCTTTGGCACAAAAACGCATGGAAAACAGTGGTGGACCAGACCGGGTACCGTCCCTGCCACTGCGCTATGCAGTGAAATCGGGGATGGATCGGTGCTCGGCGCAGGGCTGTCTGGCAAAAATTCCCCTGGGAGCCGCAACGGCTGGGAAAAAAACAGCTCTGCTGGGGAGGCTGCCAAATCCTCCTTCGATGCTGAACACAACCCTAATAGAACCCACGGCAACCGGTCCACCCAATTTGCATCCGTAAGCAAAGCCCTGAGTGCTGCTTTAAGTGACCTATGGAAAAACTCGCATAACCCATTGGCCTGGAGGTTGTACGCAGTCGTGCGATGAATTGTGATGCCCAGGCTCCGGGCTATGGTGGACCAGAGGTCGGAAACAAACTGTGGGCCCCAATTGGACGTGACATCCGAAGGGGCACCGAAACGTGCCACCCATGTCATCAAAAAAACACGTGCAACATCTGCGGACGCGGTGGAAGCTAGCAGGACTGCTTCAGGCCAGCGCGTGGTGCGGCCCACCACTGTCAGGAGATGTGTGAACCCCTGCAATGGTGGGAGGGACCCCACGAGGTCCACGTGAACATGGTCGAATCTCTTACCCGGGATATGGAACGGCTCCAAAGGTCCTTTGTGTGCCTGTGCACTTTGGCTCGCTGACACGCTAAGCAGGCTGCAGCCCACTCTTTCACCTGTTTGCACAGGCTCGGCCAGACGAACTTTGCTCCCACCATTTTGACTGACACGCGCACTCCCGGGTGCAGCAGGGAGTGAACCAACTCAAAAATGCGGCAGCGCCATGCGCGTGGGCCCACCGGGTGCGGGCGGCCCGTGGAGACGTCACAGATTGGAGGGGACCCATCTTGCAGTACTCTGCTCTCCAGCCTTAACCCTGCTGGTCCAGACTGGAGCGCGCAAACATCCGCATCGCCATTCTGCTCAGCGGCCATGGCCGTGTAATCTATCCCCACGTAGACTGGGGCCACTAATGCGCGCGAGAGGCAGTCCACCACCACGTTGAGTTTACCGGTCGCATGCTGAATGTTGGTCATAAACTCCGAGATCACAGCCAGCTGTCTCTGCTGCCGACCCGACCATGGTTCCGAAGCCTTGGCCATAGCGTAGGTTAGTGGCTTGTGGTCGACGAACGCAGTGAAGGTGCGCCCTTCCAGCCAGAAGTGAGAAGTGGCGTATGGCCAGGTGGAGAGCCAGTAACTCCTTGTCGAACGCGTTGTATTTATGCTCACTGCTGCCCAATGACCTGCTTAAAAAAGCAAGCGGCTGCCAAGAACCTGCAATGTGCTGCTCCACGATGGCCCCTATGGCCACGTCCAACGCATCGGTAGTGAGCACAATTCGAGCCTCCGGGTCCGGGTGCACCAGCAGTGCGGCGTTCGTCACAGCTGTTCTAACCTCGGAAAACACCTGCTCTCGCTCAGGAGTCCAGTCGACTCTGTCCGCCGGTTTCCGTTTCTTAAGCGCGGCGTACAACTACTGCATGAGCTGGGCTGCGCAGGGGAGGAAACGGTTGTAAAAGTTAACCATCCCAAAAAAAAACCCTGCAGTGCCCTGACTGTCTGAGACCGGGGAAAATCTGCCACTGCACACATTTGGTAAGGGTATCACGCCCTCCAGTGAGATGTGGTGGTCCCAAAAAATCGATTCCAGTCACCCTGAACTGGCACTTCGCCGGGTTGATTATTAATTCATGCTCCTCCAACCTCTGGAAAACTGTCCTGAGGTAGGCTACGTGTTCGTCCTCGGACGCGCTGGCCACCAGGATGTCGTCCAGGTAGACAAACACAAATGGCAGATCGCGGAACACCGCATCCATCATGCGTTGGAATGTCTGCGCCACGCCTTTTAACCCAAAAGGCATGTGTAAAAACTCAAAAAGACAAAACAGGGTTATTACTGCTGTCTTAGGTATGTTGTCAGCATGCATCGGTTCTGGAGAAAAAGGTGGGAAAAGAGGAAATGCCCATCATCTGTGCCCATTAGCGCCAACATCTTCTCTGTTAACTTGACCGCCGACCCGTCTCCCAACTCGGAACTCGTCAGGAGCCTTCCGCTCTCTCGCAGTCTGAAAGCGTATAGCGCCAGGCCAGCGTGGCTTTGAGAGCCTCGTATTTGTCGTGGGCTGGGGGCCGTTGGAGCAGGCTCGCCACCTGCTGAGTTTTGCGTGTGTCCAGTGCTTCAACCATGTAGTAGTATCTGGTGTCATCTGCCGTTATTCCCCGGAAAGCGAACTGGGCCTCGGTGTGGAGGAACCAAGACTTCGGGTTGTGTAGCCAAAAGTCTGGGAGTTTTACCGAAATGGCGCAAGCATTGCCGGCACCTCCAGTCCGGGTCGGCTCCGGGGTGTTCGCTTCGAGTTCCATTGTGCATCAAGGGTCACCAGGGTGACGAGAGGAATAACCAAGCAGAGCTGTCCAGAACAAATCAGGTTTTATTAATTTCTCTCTCTCACATCATCCAGAATCACAAGCATCAGAAAAAGTCACAGGTCGCAGGCACCTCTCCTGTTATAGCCTACAACTCGCTCAGTCACCTGTGTGTCATGGAGCGGTCCTCGCGGTCCACTAATGAGAGGCTATAGGCAGCCGTGGAGTTTGCACATTTATTAAAGGTAGACATACAATACAAAATAATGAGCCTCGTGGGGCAAAACACAAATAAAGGCTTCACTAGACACTGACGATAACCTGAGGACTAGGAAAACTGATGGGAGACAAGGATACAACACTTACATACCAAGAGCAAGGGTGGAATCTAACACCGAAAGGAACTGGATTTGGACATAGGGGACCCAGTCTGGATAAAGCGAGGTCGCAGCCCCGAGTGACAGGAGCTGCCCCCTTAAATAGGGCAGGATAATTAATCAGCTGATGAGGGTGTCATCAGCTGAATCAGCACCAGCTGTGCTGCTTGGCTCTGACAGCTGGAAGCCTCGCAGAGATGCTGTCAGAACAAGAGCTCAGAGAGCCCACCAGGACTAAATACAGAATGGGAGGAAAATATTGCATGACCCGAGCGTGGACGAGATCGGCGCTCAGACCATGACAGTACCCCCCCCCCCCGAAGAACGCACTCTAGGCGTAAACATAACATCCAAGCCCCCCCACCCCCACCCAGAAGGCTACGAAATTCCACCCAGGGCAGGTGGAAGGGGGAAAAGGCTTGGCGGGCTAGAGTCGGAAAAAAAAAAAAAAAAAAAACACCAAGGAAAGGAACAAGAGAAAAAAAAAAACAATGACAAGGGCCAATACAGAACAAATATGAGCATGGTGCACAACAGAGCAACGAAACAAAACCCACAAATATACTCCATAATGCACAGGTAGAAAACAGAACAAAGAATGCAAATAACAGATACAAGGTAAAACAACCAAATACACAGGCGTCTCTCAAACAGAGAAAGGGAAAACACAAAATCACGCTAAATAGCGGCAAGACATGGACAGTTCCACAAATACAAATAAACTGGCAGGGGCAACAAAAGCGTATATACAGACTACAGCAGGGGAAAATGAAAGAAGAAGAAAAAAACACGCTGAAGAGCGACGAAATACAAACAGTTCAATATAGTTCATAAACCAAAACACAAGCGCATCCCAAATATTTCCAGGGAGAGGGAAGAGAAAAGAAAAAAACCCCACAGGGATGACGGCAGGCAGAGCACAATGGAATAAGGAAAAAATAATAGTTCAGGCAGTCTACCCGCATCTAGCGTCCAGATTGCAGGCAGGGGAACAAGGATGAGTTCGGGTGGCCTAACTCAGTCCCAGGCCCGGAGAAACAGTACCTCTGGCGGCCGGACCAGGTTGCCGAATAGAGAGTTCAGTTTGTCGGGTGGCCGACCCAGAACGCCGAACCGGCGAAGGAGTCTCCCAGGCGGCCGACCCGTGTCAAAAGGCCACCAGGACCAAAGGGAAGAGCTCGGGGGCAGCCTCCCTACCGAAAGGGATAATGAGGGAGAGCCGGGTCGAGTAAGAGAAATCCCAACAGCACCAGGTGGAGAAGAAAAAGGATCGGGGAAACAATGAGGGGCCAATCTGGCGTTGATCGGTGGAGAATCAGCAGCTCCTTCTCCGAACTCCACACGGACTGGTGCTGCGCTTTCATTGGATCCCAAGCGGGATCGTGCTGCACCCACGATGGACCCGGACTGGGCCGGAACCACACCCACGACGGATCCTGACCGGGTCAATGTAGCACCCACGACGGACCCCGATTGGGTCAGAACTGTACCCACGACGGACCCCGATTGGGTTAGCGCTGCACCCACGACGGACCCCGATTGGGCCGGCGCAGCATCAGGGACGGCCTCCAAACCTGAACCTGCAACTTCCAGAACAGCGACCGGAATCGACTCAACACTGGTGACCCTGGGAGAAGGCTCAGGAGAAGAAAGAGAACTGGGATCAGGATCACCGGCAGCGACAGAGCCCAGCGAGACAAGATCAGATGCAGCGGACAGCTGCACCCGGCTCGTCTCTCCGAGGGACAGGCTAAAATGCTCCAGAATAGACAGGAGAAAGACAAAATAGAACACTTGCCTGATCTCGAGTTCTGCCGCCGTCCAGGACTTTGGCGATCCAGGTTCAGCAGGTAGAAGGTCCTCCTCTGGTTCCCACTCGGCTATAGCGGGCTCCACAGCCGGCATGATGGTGTCCACAGTCCGGGGATTCCCTGATGCTGACGTGCACACCGAGGGCCTGCACTGGCGTGGTGGCAAGGGATCTGTGACCTGCCGGGTCGGACTGTCCCTCCGTGGACACCCGGGGATGCTTGCTCGTCGGCGCAGGCTCCAAATTGCAGTCCGCCCTCCTCCTTTGCCCATGACGTGGCTGCGGGGCTGGAACCAGGTACTCCAGGCCGCAGGCTCCTTCCTCGTCCGACGGCGTAGACCTGGTGCCGAAGAACGCTCGGGGGAAGGAGACACAAAGGTAGCAGGCTCATAATTAATCACTGCAGCAGGTGGAGGGAGCTCAGGGGACTGTGAACCCCGAACTCCACCCCCAGAGATCAAACAAGGCAATCCACCCAGTGAAGGAAGAGAATGAAAAGACACTTGCCTGATGCGCTGAGGGCCAATGGAAGCTGCTGCGGTGGGCTTGGTTCTTCCCTTTCCCCACTGGATGGTGATGGAGGGCCCCCCGGGAAGACAAGGAGGAGCCGTTCGCACAGTATCGCTGATGGGCATCGCCGGAGCAGGACTCGTGGAATTCTCAGCCGCTGGAGAGAGCATCGAGGAGGGGGGTGGAACAGCCAAGGCGGGCGGGAGATGAGGCACATACAACCCGGAGGCAGCGGTGGCTGTCTTACCCCTCTGACGAGATGCAGAGGCTGCAGCTGGCTGGGAGACAGAGTTCGTGTGGCTACCTGGAACAGTATCCGGACGGGGTTCTCACTGAGGATACGCCGGGGGAATCCCAGCTGATGTCTTTCTCTGCTGGGGATGACCCCTGGGTGGTGCAAACTCCTGGACTGAACGGGAGACAGGAATGGGATGCCGAGACGAGGAGCAAGGATGTCTCCTCTTTGGCTTCCTGCCGGATTTTCCCTTCAGCCCACGGAGCTTCTCCCGGTGAGCAGAGATGTCCGCCATCCTCGCCGTGATTTCAGGGTGGTCGGCATAGCGAGGATGGCAGTTAATAGTTGCCTCAGCGAGGTCCAGGTACCAGCGCGAGCCGCTGGGGACGGGGTGACTACGAGCGCTGGAGAGGATCCCATCGATCTCAATGAGATCCATGACAAGCTCGTAGCCTAAACTCATGGCATAGCCCTTGGGTGGTGACGTCATCTCCCAGCACACTGGTATGCGCAAAAGGGAAAAACTACAAGCCCAAACAGTGCAAAGTCATGGTCGCAGGCGTCTCGTTGTGGCTGCGACCTACTGTCATGAAAGGGTCCTCACGGACCGCTAATGAGACGCTATAGGCAGCCGTAGAGTTTGCACATTTATTAAAGGTAGACATACAGTACAATACAAAATAATGAGTCTCGTGGGGCAAAACACAAATAAAGGCTTCACTAGACACTGACGATAACCTGAGAACTAGGAAAACTGATGGGAGACAAGGATACAACACTTATATACCAAGAGCAAGGGTGGAATCTAACGCCAAAAGGAACTGGCTTCGGATGTAGGGAACCAGTCTGGATAAGGCGGGGTCGCAGCCCCGAGTGACAGGAGCTGCCCCCTTAAATAGGGCAGGATAATTAATCAGCTGATGAGGGTGTCATCAGCTGAATCAGCACCAGCTGTGCTGCTTGGCTCTGACAGCTGGAAGCCTCGCAGAGATGCTGTCAGAACAAGAGCTCAGAGAGCCCACCAGGACTAAATACAGAATGGGAGGAAAATACTGCATGACCCGAGCGCGGACGAGATCGGCGCTCAGACCATGACGCTGTAGTGCTGCAGTAACATGAAAGACTTTGCAATTCCCATTTTCTTTGTCACTGTTTGCATCAACACACAAACCCCCATGACGATTCCCCTTGTCCTTCCGTCTGAGTGGAAACATACTGACATACTGAGTGGGTTCCCACAATGTAACGTTATTTCCATATTCTGTATTGAAAGACCTTCAAAATGAAATTTAATTTGTTGGACGTGCGCAAAACAGACCCAGAATAAGATGATTTGTTTATATTTTAGCTAGGTTGAAAACTCGCGTTGGATCAGTCGGGAGTTACGTCTTCTGCAAAAAAACATAGGTATTTTTAGAAAGTACAATTTCTAAGCTTTAAAATGATACCAAACATTCATGGGGGTTTTCCTGGGACTTGCCGCTAGCAAACAAAGAAAGAGCCATGATTTATGACTTCTCGTTGCCTGTACTCATAATGACGCGGTGCACATTCTGACTCATTTTGCCAGCACGGCTCACAATATCAATGTCTCCACCGCAATAAAGTCGGCTGCATTTTGTTAAAATATGTTGGACATAATCAGATTTACCTCAGAGCAGATGTACCTCTTGGATCGTCACTTCCTTGTGGTAACGTATCGTCACTTCCTGTTTTGCTGTCTGCCTGTGTGGTTTGCTCTCCAGCCACTAGCTATGGCTGCTAGCTCTCTTTCCTCTCCTCCTCTGGTGTGCTCTCTCTGTCAGATCAATGACGTAGATAGAGCTAGACCGCTCATTGCCCGCTGAGAGGCGGCAAATAGGAGCTGACTTCCGGTAGTGGCAAGACGTGGTGTCAGATTCGAACGTCAGCATGGAATGTGGCTTTGTGTTTCGTGATTTACCAAGGTTACAGTAAACTTCTGTGGTGGAATCAAGTCACAATGCTTGAGATACGTTGAGAACAAACCAGGCCAGGAGGGCCTAGACCAGCACTGGCATTTTGAAGCCTTTGGGCGCACTGAAAATTAGTAATTTGTTCACTTTGTGAAAATTATGTAGAAAAGTACGCTTTTGGTGAGATTTTTAAAAAGCAATGCATTTCATATCGTCAAAATGCTTTTCTTAAACAATTTTGGCATGCTATTTCTGGGAAAATAGGCTACTTCATAAGTTTCAAACATTTTGTTTTTGCCCTAAAGCTGGCATTTTATAGCAAATTGTTCATGAAATTTCATTGTGAAATATATATTTCCTACAGTACTCCTGTACTGTAGTACTGCTGGCAACAGTACCGAATTAATTAGACACCCAGAGTCCCAGACCTGGCATGCCAGTTGGGAAGATGGCTGTGCGGGGAATCGAACCCGGGTCGCTGGCGTAGCAGCCCAGCATGCAAACCACAGCCGAAACACCAAGTCCCTGTACTACACCACCAAGTCCCTTGAGGTGAATTTTCTATCCCTCTTTACACTAAAACATAATTTGGAATTTTTGATTACTGCATGTGCTGCTTGTTAAGTCCAACTGAACAATTTGAATTGGAGAAAAAATTTTTAAAAAACAAAATTTCTTATTTGGCATTGGTTCGAATATTTTCTAGAGCCCATGAAACAGGGTAAGTGAAACACTAATGTTGCAGAAAGTATGAAATGCTTTTATTGACACAATCACTGCATCAGCATTCAGCAATCATTATGCATGTGTCATTGTGTGGTGGTCTCTGTTTGTTGTAGCCTCATGTAGGCAGAATGTGTGAAGAGGCTGCACGTTGGCGCAGTGGTTTAGCACTGTGGCAGCACAGTAGAGGAGTAGCAACAATTTACCATTCCAAATTACTAGTTAATGTAAAGCAAAAAACATGTTATAATTCCTTTGAGGGCCTGGTCCTCAGTATTGGGCACTTTAGCAATTTTAGGTTAAACCCAATTTTATTTGCCATAGTTTATCGTCCCCCATCAACCTACTCAGAATTTTTATCCAAATTTGCTGATTTCTTAGCTGATTTAGTGCTGAAATCTGATAGAATAATTATAGTAGGGGACTTTAATATACATGTGGATGCAGATAGTGACTGCCTTAATGTGGCATTTAATTCAATATTAGACTCGATTGGGTTTTCTCAGAAAGTAGGAAATTCTACTCATTACCTCCACCATACATTGGACCTTGTTCTGACATATGGCATAGAAATAGAAAATCTTGTAGTGTCTCCTCATAACCCTGTACTGTCAGACCATTGTCTGTTAACCTTTGATTTTACTATTTCTGACTATTTGGCTCCTAAAGAAAAATATTACAGTAGATGCCTCTCAGATGATGCTGTTACCAAATTTATGCAGATTGTTTCCTCTATGCCATGTGTCAACACAACGGAAATAAGCTATAGACAGCTTGCTCCTTCTGTAATTGATAACATGGTGGATAGTGTTTCAGCTTCTCTGCATCAGACTCTAGAATTGGTGGCCCCCTTAAAAAAGAAAAAGTCTAATCAGAGATTTCTAACTCCTTGGTTCAACACAGAAACTCGTAGCTTAAAACAGAAGACTCGTCAATTAGAAAGAAAATGACGCTCCACTAATTTAGATGAAATCTCTTTAGCTTGGAGAAATCATCTTTTAATTTATAAAAAATCTCTTAGAAAAGCTAGAACGAGTTATTACTCTGCATTAATAGAAGAGAACAAGAATAATCCCAGGTTTCTTTTCAGTACTGTAGCCAGGTTGACAAAGAGTCAGGACTCTGTCAATCCTAGCATTCCCTTAGAGCTTACTAGTCAGGACTTTATGAACTTTTTCAATAATAAAATTTCATCCATCAGAGATAAAATCAATCAGATTCTTCCTACAGTTAACTTAAATACTGTAACTACTACAACTCCTTCTATTGATGTCTGTCTTGATGAGTTTACTCCAATCGACCTTTGTGAGTTAGACAAAATAGTTTCCTCATCCAAACCTTCAACTTGTCTTTTAGACCCTATTCCTACCAGGTTATTTAAAGAAGTCTTCCCACTTATTGGTAGCTTTATTCTTCATATAATCAATTCTTCATTAACTTTAGGCCATGTACCGCAGGCTTTTAAAACGGCTGTAATTAAACCCTTACTCAAAAAGCCAACGTTAGATCCAGGAGCTTTAGCTAACTATAGACCAATCTCTAATCTCCTTTTCATTTCAAAAATCTTAGAAAGAGTTGTTGCTACGCAATTATTTGACCACCTGCAGGGAAATGGTTTACTTGAAGAGTTTCAATCTGGGTTTAGAATCCATCATAGTACTGAAACAGCCTTAGCAAAGGTCACTAACGACCTCCTCATTGCATCTGATAATGGACTAGTTTCTGTACTTGTCCTTTTAGACCTTAGTGCAGCTTTTGATACTATCGATCATAATATTCTACTTGATAGATTAGAACACTATGTTGGACTTAATGGAACTTCGTTGCAGTGGTTTAGATCTTATTTAACTGATAGGTTCCAGTTTGTTCATGTAAATAATGAGTTTTCTTTCAACTCAAAGCTTAGTCATGGAGTTCCACAGGGATCTGTGCTAGGCCCTACTCTTTTTAGTTTATATATGCTTCTGTTAGGCAACATTATTAGAAAGCACTGTATACATCTTCATTGTTATGCAGATGACACACAATTATACCTGTCAATGAAGCCAGATGATAGTAATCAATTAGCCAAGTTAGAAGCCTGTCTTAAGGAAATCAAAGCTTGGATGACTTGTAATTTCCTGCTATTAAATTCAGATAAGACTGAAATCATTCTTGTTGGTCCAAAAAACCTTAGAAATTCCTTTCCAAATCAAACTTTCAGTTTGGATGCGGTTACTCTTTCTCTTAATAGCTCTGTGAGGAACCTTGGAGTTATTTTTGGTCAGGATTTGTCCTTCAATTCACATATTAAATTTGTTTCTAAGACTGCCTTCTATCATTTGCGTAATATTGCCAAGATTAGGACCATCTTGTCTCAGAGTGATGCTGAGAAACTGATCCACGCTTTTGTTAGCTCGAGATTAGATTATTGTAATTCTTTATTATCAGGTTGTCCTAAAACATCTTTAAAAAGTCTTCAGCTGATCCAAAATGCTGCAGCAAGAGTTTTAACAGGTACTAGAAAGAGAGATCATATCTCTCCGGTTCTGGCCTCCCTTCATTGGCTTCCCATAGAGTTTAGAATTAAGTTTAAAATCCTTCTTCTTACTTACAAAGCTCTAAACAATCAGGCTCCTTTTTATTTAAAAGATCTGATACTACCGTATTATCCTAACAGAGCACTACGCTCCCAAAATGCAGGACTACTTGTAATACCTAGAATCTCCAAAAGTACAATGGGAGGCAGAGCCTTCAGTTATCAAGCTCCTCTCCTGTGGATTCAGCTGCCAATCTGGATTCGGGAGTCAGACTCGATCTCTGTTTTTAAGATTAGGGTTAAAACCTACCTTTTTGATATAGCCTACAATTAGGGAGGGATCATGTGTTTCTGAACCCTCCCTTAGTTATGCTGCTAATAGGTTTAGTCAGCCGGGGGACCTCCAGTAATGCACTGGGCCTCACTCCTTTCCTCACTCTCTATGAAATATTTTTTTTTGCTGGTCATTAACATTTGTCTGTTCTCTCCCATAGATTGAGTCCCCATCGTGCTGTTTGCTCTCTACATGTCTGTTCTTTTCATCTTCTCTGTCCCCTTACCCCCCAGCCAGTCGCAGCAGATGACTGCCCCTCCCTGAGCCTGGTTCTGCTGGAGGTTTCTTCCTGTTAAAAGGGAGTTTTTCCTCTCCACCGTCGCCAAGTGCTTGCTCACAGGGGATTACCTGATTGCTGGGGTCTTTCTGCAACTGTGGGGGTTCCCCCTTCAGTCGATAGTGCTATGAGATGACTGTTGTTGTGAAATGGCGCTATATAAATAAAGTTGAATTGAATTGAATTGAATGTAGAGTCTAGTCAGAGCCACAAAGAAGCCTCCATTTATACAGTCTATGGCACAACCATGAACAGCAGCAAGTGCCAGAACTACGCAAAAACATTCAAAAAATACAAAAACTAGAAGAGCTGAAATTAGCTGCCACTTGAGTGCAAAACACGTATGTGGACTATACATTAAAATGAATTTGAAAAACTTTTAAAAACACTATTTTAAATGCCCCTGCTACTCCACTCAAACTGACTGATTTAACCCTTGGTCAGCCGAAACCAAAAGTTCCGTCCATAATCGTTCCTACAGCGGGACCCCCAGGAATAAGGTGGATAGAAATATGCTTATTATTAGCAGGTCATTCATAGAATTTTTGTACCTTTTGTCAAAAATTAAGACATTATGAACCTTGCTCAGTCTAGACAACTGACCACAGACCTGTAGCTCTTTTTTTCCATATCCACCATGCTTTCATGTCAGAAAAATAGCAGGAAAAACAACCTGATGAAAAAATAGATGAAATACAGCATGTACTGATTACCACTGATTAAACTGTTTACAATTGTAGAAATGTGTACATTTACAATAAATTTTAAGAAAAGATTCTACAGACTAGAAAATGTACATCTGTCTCCCCAAAAAACGTGTGAAACATCTTTCAAAACATGATATTAATGTAATGACAACAGTACCAAATAACTTCTCACTAGTAGCATGAAAGATGCACTAAATTATATTTGTTCAATCCATATTTTAAGATTCAAGTATGGTTTATGGCTGAGTACAAATTTTGGCTTCAAATTTATGAAAAAGGGTTATTCTTTTCTGGTCTAGGCTGATGCAAGGATTTTCCCTTTAAGATACACAGTATCCTCGCACGCTACTGCTTCTTATCTCAATTGGAAAGGAACCTAACTTAATTCAACATCAGTTCCTCAACTGTGTGCAGTGGATACTGTTCGATATTATATTGCATATATATATTAGTATGGCGGTGCCCTAGGGTAGAGAGGTGGTGAAGTCCTACCTCCCGGGGGGTGGTGTCATCTGGGGTATACAAGACAGCTGCGGGAGACATCTTGTCTCTTCACTGTGGACTCTTGGGCTAGTGTAGTGACTCCTGTGTTCCTGTTATTGTGTTATGAAAAAACTATAAAATGTCACCTTGACCTCTCCTCATTTCCGGACATAACATTTGGCGACGAGGATATACAGCACGGAGAGGGCAGCTACCGCTTTTCGACCATTCTTGGAGGCTCTAGGTGAGCCGCTGGTCCCACGGGCCAGGTGGTATGCGGCCTTCGAAAATTACCTCACAGCGCTGGACCTCGGCGACCTGGACAAATTACGTGCAAGGGCCATTCTGGTCCACAACTTGAGTATGGAGGGCCAGAAGATCCTGAGCACGGTAGGAGGAGATGACACATTTGGCGATGTTGTGAGGCTCATGGCGGGCTACTTCCATGCCCCTGAAAACACCATAATGAGGCGCGTTCAGTTCAGACAGCGACACCAGCGACCGGGGGAATCAGTTCAGCAGTTTGTGGCGGACCTTTGGCAGCTGGCGGGTGAGTGCAGGTTCGGGGCCTTGGAGGAGGAGATGATCCGTGACCAGCTAGCTGAGCATGTGGCATATTCCTCCGAAAGGATCCGTCTGCTAACTCATGCTGGTGAGCTAACACTGCTAGCCGCCATGGAGCTAGTGCAACAACACGAGGCAGCGGAAAGGATAACGAGAAATTTTGGCAATATGGAAGCCCTGCCCAGGAACGAGAGACAGTGGAAGGCACTGGCCTTGGATCCGTATGACGGCAGCGACGATGAATACGCAGCCGTCATGAAGAATAGATCCGCCCCGGGGACGCCGAGATGCTGACCTGCAGGCACCACTATAAGGCAAGGGAGTGTGCAGCAAAGGGGAAGCGTTGTGGACAGTGCAGTTTGTTCCACCACTTCGCCAGAATCTTAAGGAACTTTGAAAAGGAAGACCGGGGGCCAGAAAGGGGGCTTTGGCTACAAAGATACCCACGGTGGTCCACACGGTTTCACCCAACACAGACAGGCACATCCTTTATAACATTGTGTTGGACGGAGTGCCAGTCCCATTGATGGCAGACACGGGGTCACCAACTTCCATTTTGAATTCGGCAATGGCGAAGGCTTTTTTCCCACACTACAGTGAGTAGAACAGACATTGTCTGTTATGGTTATGGTAACAACCCCCTGGACATCGTGGGCTCGGTATGGCTATCGGCAAGGTACAAGTCGGCCTCAATGTATGCGACCGAGTTCATGGTGGTTCGTGAAGGAAACAAACTGCTGGGCTGTGATTTGTTCTATGGGGCTCGGTTTCTCTATTGCCTGTGGCGTCGGAGAGGAGTGGTCAGGTGGTGGATTGTGGGATCAGCCATTTTATGTGGGAAGCACCAAAGAAATGTGGGACTCGGGCTTGCCCAGACCGAGTGGGGTGGGTGGGAGGGCACCAGCACCGGGGAACGTCGTCACAGCGAGTGTCCCGTGCCAGCATTTGCGGTACCCTGGACGAGGGACCCGAACGGCATGGTTTGACACCCGTGGGGGCAGATGAGTCCAGAGAGCAGGCACAGTGAGACTCTGGTGGCCGATTGAGTACCAATGTTGAGCCGGGCACTGACACAGCTGTTCCAATGCAAGAAAAGAAAATGATCGGGGCGAGACTGGATGCACGAGCCCTAGACGTGCCCAGAGTGAAAACCAGGGACAGAGCTCAGGCTGGATCAGCGGGATGCTACGACACCGAGTGGGAACCAGGTCACGACACCATGGACAAAAGAAGCCAGTGAGTACTCCCCTGGGCGTGGGTGATAACGTTCGCCCTAGGGTTGAGTCTCAACTTGGACGGGTTCGCAAGTCAAGGGAGCAGCGAGGTGACCAGGGTGATCTGCGGGTGGTACGAACTGGTGGTGACGGTTACTTTGAGCTGGCGGATGGGTCCAGATGGCACCTGAACGAGCTGTGGTGTTTGTCGGGGAAGAAACACCAGTGCAGCCCGTCTCCGGTAAAGTAGAGGCAGAGACGCTCTGGCAGTGGGCCGTGGGACGAACGCTCTGGGGGAGCAAACCTGAGACCTGTGATAGGACTTTTTTTCTTTGGGGCTAACAGTGTGTCTAGTTACAGTGTGTTTTGAAATTTTTTTGCTAAGGTTACTAGTTAAAAAAAAAAGTGAAACGAGATGACCACCGTTGTGTGTACTGAGTGCTATATATATACGTATACGGTGGGGTAAAAAAGTATTTAGTCAGCCACCAATTGTGCAAGTTCTCCCACTTAAAAGATGAGAGAGGTCTCCAATTTTCATCATAGGTATACCTCAACTATGAGAGACAAAATAAGGAAAAAAAAATCCAGAAAATCACACTGAAGGATTTTTAATGAATTAATTGGTAAATTCCTCCGTAAAATAAGTATTTGGTCAATAACAAAAGTTCATCTCAATACTTTGTTATATACCCTTTGTTGGCAATGACAGAGGTCAAATGTTTTCTGTAAGTTTTCACAAGGTTTTCACACACTGTTGCTGGTATTTTGGCCCATTCCTCCATGCAGATCTCCTCTAGAGCAATGATGTTTTAGGGCTGTCACTGGGCAACACAGACTTTCAACTCCTTCCAAAGATTTTCTGTGGGGTTGAGATCTGGAGACTGGCTAGGCCACTCCAGGACCTTGAAATACTTCTTACGAAGCCACTCCTTCGTTGCCCGGGTGGTGTGTTTGGGATCATTGTCATGCTGAAAGACCCAGCCACGTTTCATTTCCAATGCCTTTGCTGGTGGAAGGAGGTTTTCACTCAAAATCTCACGATACATGGCCCCATTCATTCTTCCCTTTACACGGATCAGTCGTCCTGGTCCCTTTGCAGAAAAACAGCCCCAAAGTATGATGTTTCCACCCCCATGCTTCACAGCAGGTATGGTGTTCTTTCTCCTCCAAACACGACAAGTTGAGTTTTTACCAAAAAGTTCTATTTTGGTTTCATCTGACCATATGACATTCTCCCAGTCCTCTTCTGGATCATCCAAATGCTCTCTAGCAAACTTCAGATGGGCCTGGACATGTACTGGCTTAAGCAGGGGGACACGTCTGGCACTGCAGGATTTGAGTCCCTGGCGGCGTAGTGTGTTTCTGATGGTAGCCTTTGTTACTTTGGTCCCAGCTCTCTGCAGGTCATTCACTAGGTCCCCCCATGTGGTTCCGGGATTTTTGCTCACTGTTCTCGTGATCATTTTGACCCCACGGGGTGAGATCTTGCGTGGAGCCCCAGATCGAGGGAGATTATCAGTGGTCTTTTATGTCTTCCATTTTCTAATAATTGCTCCCACAGTTGATTTCTTCACACCAAGCTGCTTACCTATTGCAGATTCAGTCTTCCCAGCCTGGTGCAGGTCTACAATTTTGTTTCTGGTGTCCTTTGACAGCTCTTTGGTCTTGGCCATAGTGGAGTTTGGAGTCTGACTGTTTGAGGTTGTGGACAGGTGTCTTTTATACTGATAACGAGTTCAAACAGGTGCCATTAATACAGGTAACGAGTGGAGGACAGAGGAGCCTCTTAAAGAAGAAGTTACAGGTCTGTGAGAGCCAGAAATCTTGCTTGTTTGTAGGTGACCAAATACTTATTTTACTGAGGAGTTTACCAATTAATTCATTAAAAATCATTCAATGTGATTTTCTGATTTTTTTTTTCTCATTTTGTCTCTCATAGCTGAGGTATACCTATGATGAAAATTGGAGACCTCTGTCATCTTTTAAGTGGGAGAACTTGCACAATTGGTTGCTGACTAAATACTTTTTTGCCCCTCTGTGTAAATAAGTCCAAAAAAAAAAAATATATATATATATATGTGTGTGTGTGTGTGTGTGTGTGTGTGTGTGTGTGTGTGTATTGGGTGAAGTAACGCTTAGGTGTGAAAGTTTGATAATAGTAGAGTGTGAAATGCAAATGTGCCTCGTACTGTTAAGATGTTGTACCCATGTTATGGGGTGGGAGTGCTAGTATAAAGAGTCCAGTACCGCCATTGTGTTAGTTTATAGTGTTCATAATTGTATATAGTTTTAAATGTTTACGATGTATATTTTTTTTATATCAGGATTAATTTATTTTGGTGTGTGGCCCTTTTATGTTCACTGACTGGTTATTTACATAGCAGAGTGATCCGCTGGGCCGGTGTGGTATGAATGGATAGGCCTGTACATTTCTGTGTTTAGTGAGTGTGTCAGGTATAAATTTTAAAGGGGGGGGGGCAATTGATGTGCTTGTGATTTTTCAAGGGGGGGGGTTTGAATGTTGGATATTATATTGCATATATATATTAGTATGGCGGTACCCTAGGGTAGAGAGGTGGTGACGCTCCTCCTCTGGGGGGTGGTGTCACCTGGGGTATATAAGACAACTGCAGGAGACATCGTGTCTCTTCGCTGTGGACTCTTGGGCTAGCGTAGTGACTCCTGTGTTCCTGTTATTGTGTTATAATAAAACTATAAAACGTCACCTCGACGACTCCTTATTTCCAGACATAACAGATACATTTAAATAATGTCACGATCACTGGAGATCTCCGCCATGCTCAGTCTTGTGGCTTTTTCTCTGTATTTATATATTTGTTGTATTTTTGCATCTTTTGGTTTTTGTTATCCCTGCAATGTTATGTTTTTTTTTAATTTTCCTGTTTATGTCTTAGCTTAACTATGTTCTGATTCTGTATCATTGGTATCTATTTCTCAGTTTGTACTTGTTTATATTTTATTCTTCTAACTCCTTATTGTTGTGGTTGACAGCTGTCAGAGCATTTCCTGGTTGGTGCTCTGTATGGGCGTAGCCCTGTCAGCTGTCAGCCGGTTGCTCTCCTCTCATTACTTCCAGCTGATCCAAATTATTAATCATTGCTACCTTCTGCCCCCTCATGTGACCCCACACCTGCCATTACTTGTGTTATTTGTTCTGACCCTATTTAAGGACAGCATTTTTGTTTCATGTCGCCACTGTCTTGAGTCAGTCTCACCTGAGTTTCTCCTCATCTCCACCAGAGCCCTGTCCATGCTCTGGTGCTTAATTTGTAAGTTACTCTCTCTTGTTGGAATTTTGTGTTTGAGCACCGTTTTGGACTTTATGTTTTTGTTATTTTCAATAAATCTCAAAACTCGCAGTTCAGCGTGTGGGTCTGTCTCTCAGCCCCAAGGGGCCATCCATGACAAATAAGACAGGAAGACATTTTAAAAATGCTCACACCACCTACTGAGGGGACAAGCCCTTGTGTACAAAAAGATTTAATATTTGCTAAGAACTAATCACAGATGTTACATTTTAGGTCAAAAACTCAAACAACGGTGGCACAACATGTGGGCAAGAAGGGTACCTCTGACAGCTATAGACATCCATGCAACTGATTATGCTAACTCAGTCGCCCGCTACTACAGTCAAGGCAATCAGACACCAGGACCTGACAAACAGCAGAAAGGTAAGGTACTGAACTACACAAGACTGTATACTGTAAAGGTATTGTGTGTCATGATCCAGAAACTTGCAATATCAACTCTCCTGTAATTTGTTCTTACTTTGAGAAAAAAAGGAGAATATATATACAGTGGGGGAAATAATCATTTGACCCCCTGCTGAATTTGTAAGTTTACCCCCTTACAAAGAAATGAACAGTCCATAATCTTTATGGTAAATTTATTTCAACAGAGAGAGGCAGAAGATTAAAAAAAAAATAAAAATCCAGAAAAATATTAAATAAGGGTTATAAATTAATTTGCATTTGATCAAGGGAAATAAGTATTTGATCCCAAGCAAAACATGACTTAGTACTTGGGGGAGAAACCCTTGTTGGCAGACATTTCTGGTAGTTGGTCACCCGGTTGGCTCACATCTCAGGAGGGATTTTAGTCCACTCCTCTTTACAGACACTTTCCAAATCCTGAAGGTTTCTTGGCTGTTGCTTGGCAACTCAAAGTTTCAGCTCCCTCCACAGATTTTCTATGGGATTAAGGTCCAGAAACTGACTAGGCCACTCCAGGACCTTAATGGGCTTCTTCTTAAGCCACTCCTTTGTTGCCTTGGCCGTATGTTTTGGGTCATTGTCATACTGGAAGACCCATCCACAACCCATCATCAGTGCTCTGGCTGAGACCAGGAGGTTCTCATCCAAGATTCTATGGTACATGGCCTTGTTCGTCGACCCCTTAATTTGGTGAAGTCTTCCTGTACCCTTAGCAGAGAAACAGCCCCAAAGCAGGACGTTTCTACCCCCATTTTTGACAGTGGGGATGGTGTTCTTGGGGTAAAATTCAATATTTCTCTGCCTCCAAACATGGCAAGTCGAGTTGATGCCAACGAGCTCAATTTTGGGGTCATCTGACCACACCACATTCTCCTAAGCCTTCTCCGAATCATTCAGGTGTTCACTGGCAAACTTCAGAAGAGCCTGTACGTGTTCCTTCTTAAGTAGGGGGACCTTGTGGGCACCGCAGATCCCAATCCATTATAGTGAAGGGTGTTACCAATGGTTTTCTTGGTGACTGTAGCCCCAGCTCCCTTGAGATCATTAACAAGCTCCTCTTGTGTAATTCTGGGCTGATCCCTCACCCTTCTCAGAATCATCTTTACCTCATGAGGTGAAATCTTGCTTGGAGCTCCAGAGCGAGGACAACTGACTGTTACCTTATATTTCTTCCAATTTTGAATTATCGCACCAACAGTGGTCTCTTTCTCACCAAGCTTCCTGCTGATGATCTTGTAGCCCATTCCAGCCTTGTGCTGGTCGACCATCTTGTCTCTGACAGCCGTTGATAGCTGTTTGGTCTTGCCCATGGTGGTGGAGAAGTTTTTGTTTTTTTTTGTTTTTTTTTTTGTTACTTATTTGTACCCGTAGGTAGATTTGGTTTGCAGTCTGGTGACAAGCCACCGGCTGCTGGTTGCTGTGTGCGCGAGCGCCCTAAACCTACATGTTTTTGGTATGCAGGAGGAAACTGGAGAAATCCCGGAGTAAACCCACGCAACACGGGGAGAACATGCAAACTCCACACAGCTCACTGTTGGTCGGGGGCTGGGATCGAACCCACGATCTCATGATCCCCGCGATCCCCCGGCCGAGGGTAAAACTGTGCTGCCACAGTGCTAAACCACTGCGCCAACGTGCAGCCCAGTTTGAATTCAGTTTGAATTGAAGAGACTGATTCTGTGACAGCAGTCTTTGATACACATAATGAAATGAGATTAGGAGTATTTTCCTAAAGGGACCGGACTAATTTATGTGCCTCATGGATACATAACCGGTCTGTGTGAGTCACAATTCTTGCTGGTTGGTAGGGGATCAAATACTTATTTCCCTTGATCAAATGCAAATTAATTTATAATCCTTATTTAATATTTTTCTGGATTTTTTATTGTTGATCTTCTGTCTCTCTGTGTTAAAAAAAAAAACCTACCATAAAAATTATGGACTGTTCATTTCTTTGCAAGGGGGGTAAACTTACAAATTCAGAAAGGGATTTTTTTTTTTTTTTAAAAAAGGGATCATATAAATATTTCCCTCACTGTATATATGGAATTCTTCAGTGTATGTATGTATGTATGTTTTTCTTCTTCTTTCAGCTGCTCCCTTCAGGGGTCTCCACTGCAGATCATCTGTCTCCATCTCAACTTATCCCTGGATCTTCCTCTGTAACACCAACCCAACCCTCTCCATGTCCTCCTTCACTACATCCATGAATCTTCTCTGTGGTCTTCCTCTTTTCCTCCTGCCTGGCAGCTTCATCTTCAACATCCTTTGTCCAATATCTCCACTATCCCTCCTCTGCACATGTCCAAACCATCTCAGCCTTGACTCTTACTTTGTCTCCAAACTGCTCAACCTGAGCTGTCCCTCTGATATGCTCATTTCTAATCTTGTCCCTCCTAGTCACTCCCAAGGAAAATCTTAGTGTCTTCAACTCTCCCACCTCCGGCTCCACCTCCTGTCTTTTTGTCAACACCACCATCTCCAAACCATACATCATAGCAGGTCTCACTACCGTCTTGTAAATCTTCCCTTTCACTCTTGTTGCTACCTTTCTGTCGCAAATCACCCCTGACACTCGTTTCCACCCACTCCACCCTGCCTGCACTGTAGCAGCACAGTTTTACCCTCGGCCGGGGGATCGCGGGGATCATGAGATTGTGGGTTCGATCCCAGCCCCCGACCAACAGTGAGCTGTGTGGAGTTTGCATGTTCTCCCCGTGTTGCGTGGGTTTACTCCGGGATTTCTCCAGTTTCCTCCTGCATACCAAAAACATGTAGGTTTAGGGCGCTCGCGCACACAGCAACCAGCAGCCGGTGGCTTGTCACCAGACTGCAAACCAAATCTACCTACGGGTACAAATAAGTAACAAAAAAAAAAAAAAAACTCACTATATGCCTTTTCCTTTGCCACCTCTCTCTTTACCATGCACCTAGATTCCAAATACTTCTGTCTACTTTCTTCATCTCCCTGACTATCCCACTTTTTCTTTGCTAACCTTTTCCTTTGAATACTTTCCTGTACCTCCTCATTCCACCACCAAGTCTCCTTGTCTTCCTTCCTCTGTCTACTGAATACACCACATACCTTTCTCCCCGTTTCCCTCAATACATTTGCTGTACTTTCCAAGTCATCTGGTAATTCTTCCCTACCCTACCACCCAGATCCCGTATCAACTCCTTCTTGAACTCTGTGTGACCTTCTTCCTTTTGTAACTTCCCCCACTTAATCTTTGGCTCTGCCTTCACTGTTTTCCTCTTCTTGCTTTTCCAAAGTTGTCCAAAGCTGTCTAGCTACATTCTCCCCTGCCACCACCTTGCAGTCTCCTATCTCTTTCAGATTTCTCCTTCTGCATAAGATGTAGTCCACCTGTGTGCACCTTCTGTCATATCCGGCTCTAGGGAGCCGGGCAATCAGAGCCAGGGACAAGCCAGTGAGTCGAGATGTTTTATTCTGGGTAAGGGATAAGGAGAGCACAGACACTCATACAGACGTACATTCTCAGGCTGCACAGCGCAGGGGTAGGTAGCTCGTACCGGACGTGGGGGTAACAAGACGTGCATACTCACAGCGGGATACAAACACCGGAATGCTGCAAGGGGAGTTGAGGCTGACACCAGACGAAGGGGCTTCAGCCTAGCAGTGCTTATGTCGCAGCCCCGAATGATCGAAGCTGCTCCTCTTTATACTCATTAACAGCGCCCCAGCTGATGAGGATTAATTGGCCCCAGCCGTCCTGTGACACTGACAGCTGGGAACCAGCTGAGGCACTGCCCAATGAGAGGCAGGGATAAAAGGAGCATGGGCTGAGCGCCGAGCCGGCGTCTCACCCCATGGTGACAGAGCCTCCCCCTCACGGTCGGGCTCCCGAACGACCAGGAACATCCCAGCCCCCCCCCCCCTCCCCACCTAGGGCGGGCGGAAGGGAGGCAGGACCGGAGGGGAAGATGCAAAGGGAAGGACAAAAAAAAAAAAAACAAAACAATAGACCAATGTAGGGCAGCAGGGCAGAGAAAAAAAACCCCAAATACAATACCCTACAACACAGGGAAAAGGATTAACCCAGAGCACAGTTAGGGAGAAAACTGAGTTAGGACACAGGTAGGGAAAATACCAAATATGACTACAGACAGCATACAAATAACGTATAGATCGGGGCAAAAAAAAGAAAACCAAAAACCCACCAAAAAGGTGGCAGGAATGAATAAAGCAATCACAGAGTATAGTTAAGGGGAACAAAACACACTACTCCATAATGCACCAAGACAAAAAATGATGAAAAACGCTGTGCATGGATACTAAAGAAAACAAAACACACAGCACTGAATATATAAAAGATCACCTAAAGAAACAGAGGTGACAAGGACAAATGGGTAATAATGAAGTACGGTTAAGTGGGAATGAAACACATTACTTCAAACAATAACAAACACAGTCAATGTTAAAGTCGGGGCTAGGGAAGGCCCCCCACGAGGATAATAAGACAGAATGGGGTGATCACAGAGTATGGTTGAACAGGAAACCACACGCATACTCCATGATGCACCGACGAGGCCAAGGCTAAGGTAAGGATGAATGAAAACGCTGAGTAAAGATAAGAAAATGCAATACACAGCGCGATACACAAGGTGAGTCACCAAGAGGAAAAAAAAGGTGACAGGGTAACAGGATAACAATACGATAAAAATGCTGAGTATGGTTAATAAAAAAAAACACAGCACAAAAACATATATTCCCCTAATGGACAAAGAAACTACACCCGAGTGACTTCAATAATAATAAAAGAAGTAAAGGACACCCGAGGAGACGGCAGGCAGAGTCCAAAACGGCCGGAATTGTTCTGGTAATCTCCCCGCCCATTGTCCAGCTGGCAACCCGGGGAAGAGAAATGTTCGGACGGCAAACTCTGGGCCCAGATCCCAGGAATCCAGTCCAACGGCTGCCGAACCAGGCCGCCCAAAGGCAAACAGACCAGTGGGGGGAAACCAGATCGCCGAACCGAAAGTTTTGCGGGTCGGGTCGTCGACCCGCATCACTCAACCACCAGGACCGTTGAGACGGACGAAGGGTCAGAGCGGATCCCGGTGGAAGAGGCTCAGGGGAGAGCCGATGACGAGGGCGGCGGGCCTCAGGGAAACGGCCACCTCCTCACCGGACCTGGACAACACTGGGGCAGCACCCACGTCGGACCCCGATCGGGCCTCAGGCGAACCCACGTTGGACCCCGCACCAGAACCGACCTCCAACGTTGAACCCGGACCCTCCAGCACCACGAGGAACAGCAACTCCTCGCCGGTGACCCTGGAAGAAGGCTCAGAAGAGAAAACAGAACCGGGATCAGGATCACCGGCAGCGCCAGAACCCGGCGAGACGAGCTCAGACGCAGCGGGCGGCTGCACCCTGCTCGTCTCCCCTGGAGATAGGCTGAAGTGCTCAAAGATAAAAAGAAAGAAAAGAAAGGAGCACTCGCCTGATCTCGGGTTCTGACGCCGTCCAGGACTGCGAAGATCCAGGATCCGTCGTCAGGAGGTCGTTGTCAGGCTCCCATCTAGCCGCGTCGGGCCCCGCAGCCAGCACGATGGTCAGCGCAGCTTGAGATCCCTCCAGCGCAGGTAACCCCGCCGACGATCCACTCGGCGTGAAGCCAGAAGAATCTCGTCCCGCTGGACCGAACCGCTCCTCCGTGGAGACCCAGGGACGCTCAGTCGTCAGCGTAGACTCCACGCAGCAGTCAGTCCCCCTCCTCCGTCCGCAATGTAGCTGCGGAACCACAGGCCCTCTCCATATCCCACCACGTTGACCCGGAGCCGGGGACCGCTCGGCGGAGAGAGACACAGAGGATGCGGGATTAGGAATACAGGTTACAGCAGGTGGGGAGAGTTCAGGGAGCTGCGAACCCTGAACTTCTCCTCCAGGGATGTGACAGAGCAAATCATTAAGCAGGTGTGAAAAAACAATGACTTGCCTGCCCCCTGGAGGTTGAGCATCGCCTGCTGTAGTGGAATCTGCTTCTTCCTCTCCCCGCCCGGCGATAACGGAGGACCCCCCGGGAATTCGTCTGAGGATCGCTCGCGTTGTCTCCAGCAGAGAGCTCACCAGGCCGGGATTCCAGGCACACACAGCGGTCAGGAAGCGCGTCGAGGAGGAGGGGGAAACAGCCGGGGTGAGCCAGCCCGAATGTCCAGGAATGACAGCGGGGGAACGAGGCTCAGGGGACGAGGCTGTAGAATCTCCACACTGACGAGGCGAAGGGATGACAGCTGCGTGGGAGGAACGGTCCTGACGATGACCCAGAACTGGATCCGGACGAGGTTCGTGCAGAGGTGACTCGGCGATGTGATGACTACTCCCAGGGAACGAAGCGAGGGGGAAACCCAGGATTCGCCGCTCCAGATCGGAGATCGAGACGAGGGAGGCGTCGAGCACGGGAAAGCTTCGTAGCCCTGAAGTCCTCACCATCAATCTCACTGCCGCCGCCACATGCCTGAAGGTGGTGACAGGAAACACAGTAGAGCTCGCGACAGCCACTCGACCCCGGACATAACTGCTGTCAGCTGCGGCTCCTTGAAGGGAATCCCGAGTGACGTGGCGCAGGTCGGGGGAAGTCCTCTGGTTGGCGCGAACTCCCGGACCGGAATAGCGGCAGGAACGGGACTCCGAAGCGGGGAAAGACGTCGCCCACTTTGACTCCCTGCCGGGATTTCCATCCACCCCGTGGAGCTTCTCTTGCTGTGTACCTGCAGCGTCTATCCTGGCACTGTCCTCCAGATGGTACAGAGAGTGAGGGTGACAGTCCAGGAGTTCCTCAGCACGGCCCGGATGCCAGCGTCTCGCGTTGGAGGCGTCGTGCAGGGTGAAGAACGTCCCGTCGACTGCCTCCGAGATGGACCTCAGCCCGTCGCCCTGGCGCCGGAAGTGACTCCTGGGAAACGGCATGCTAGCAGCGCTGACACCCGGACAGAAAGGTACATTTCCACAGCGACTCACGGCCGCCGGCAACTCTTCTGGCTGCGACATACTGTCATATCCGGCTCTAGGGAGCCGGGCAATCAGAGCCAGGGACAAGCCAGTGAGTCGAGATGTTTTATTCTGGGTAAGGGATAAGGGATGAGGAGAGCACAGACACTCATACAGACGTACATTCTCAGGCTGCACAGCGCAGGGGTAGGTAGCTCGTACCGGACGTGGGGGTAACAAGACGTGCATACTCACAGCGGGATACAAACACCGGAATGCTGCAAGGGGAGTTGAGGCTGACACCAGACGAAGGGGCTTCAGCCTAGCAGTGCTTATGTCGCAGCCCCGAATGATCGAAGCTGCTCCTCTTTATACTCATTAACAGCGCCCCAGCTGATGAGGATTAATTGGCCCCAGCCGTCCCGTGACACTGACAGCTGGGAACCAGCTGAGGCACTGCCCAATGAGAGGCAGGGATAAAAGGAGCATGGGCTGAGCGCCGAGCCGGCGTCTCACCCCATGGTGACACCTTCCTCCACTCTTGTAAGTCACCCAATGTTCCTCTCTCTTCTTGAAGTATGTGTTCACCACAGCCATTTAAGATCAAAGATTCAAAGGCTTTATTATAATGTACACAGTTAAGAAATGCTACATTTCCTGAGCAATGAAATTCTTCCTTTGCTCTCTGAATGAATGCCAAGGTAAAAGGTACAGAAACAACAATTCTAATAGGTCATGACACACTAACACAGTAACTCAATCCTAATATTAATAGATGCTAATAACACGCACACGCAACACACAGTTAGGCAGTAGAGGAATGAAATTGAAAATTCACTGGTTGACTAAAGTGATAGTGGTATACTGATATCAGGGATGATGTGAACCTGAGATGGAATGAACCTATGTATAGTGTGCAAATAAGCATTTTGCAACCTAATGTGAACCTGAGATGGCATAGACTTATGTACAGTGTGCAAATGAGCATTGTGCAATAAGCAGTGTATAATTACAAATTACAAATTATTTCTGTAACAGTGGTACCAGTAGACTGTACATGATAAGTAGCAGCAGAGATGATAATTAGCAAGAGAGATGATATAGACATCAGACGGGTGAAACTCTATCTACTGTACAGTTGAGCAGTGAGCAAATTTAGCAGCCGGTGTGTGGGTTCCTATATGCAAAGCTGTGTTATGGAGTGTTGGGAGTTGTTATCTGTTCAGGAGTCTGATGGCAGTGGGAAAGAAGGGGTTCTTCAGTCTGGTGGTCCTGCATTTCACACTTCTGTACCTCCAGCCTGATGGTAGAAGTGTGAACAGTCTGTGCTGGGGGTGGGTGGGGTCCCGGAGAATGGCGTCAGCTCTCCTTTGGACTCTGCGGTGGTAGTTGCTCTGCAGAGAGGAGAGGAGAGTCCTGATGATCTTTTCCGCTGTCTTCACCACTCTCTGCAGGCGTTTGCGCTCCAGGGCAGTGGTGCTGCCGTACCACGCAGTGATACAGTTGGTCAGGATAAGGGATAAGGGCCTGCACTTATATAGCGCTTTTCTAGTCTCGATGATAATCTGATCTGTCTCGCTGATCTGTTCACACTCCGACAGGCAGCAAAAAGTAAGCTAAGAGCAGGAAGACAAAAGAAGAGGAAAACAGCAGCCTTGTGTGTAGCAGAATGGAATGTGCGCACTCTGTTGGACAGAACAATATCACAGTGCCCAGGAAAACAGATCATGCTTGTGGCCCTGGAAATGAACAGGTACAATGTAGACATAGCTGCACTTAGTGAAACAAGATTACCTGGATATGACAGCTTGGAAGACGATGGGTACATCTTCTTTTGGAGTGGGAAATCAACTCAAGAAAGGAGAGAAGCAGGAGTGGGCTTTGCAGTTAGAAAGGAGATAGCAGCAATGCTTGATGAGGAACCGGTGCCAATCAACGACAGGATAATGACTATGACACTCCCACTACAGCAGAAGATGTATGCCACACTCATCAGTGTATATGCCTCAACAATGACCAACACAGGGGAGGTGAAGGAAGAGTTCTAAAGTGATTTACGTGATACTATCAGGCATGTACTGACTGATGACAGGCTGATACTCGTTGGAGATTTTAATGCCAGAGTTGGTTCGAACACTGAGAAATGGAAAGGAGTGCTAGGCAGTCACGGAGTAGGCAAGTGCAATGCTGCTAATGGAGAACTTCTACTTGCACTATGTTCAGAGTACAACCTTGTGATAACCAACACTCTATTTAAGCACAAGGACACACACAAGAAGACATGGATGCACCCAAGATCCACGCACTGGCACTTGTTAGACTACATCATAGTAAGGCAGAGAGACATAAGAGATGTATTGGACACCAGAGCAATGAGAGGTGTTGACTGTGGTACTGATCATGTTATGCTGAGATCTAGATTAAGGATTTGCAGACGAAAACAGCACTGCAGGACGGGTGTGAAGCCACCACGGAAGCTAAACACTAGTGCACTGAAAGGCCAAAAGAAGCAGCAAGAACTTACACAGGAAATGGATGAAAACTTGAAAGACTGGGACAGCAACAACTCAGAGAATGACACAGAAGAGAAATGGGCAACACTGAAGGGTGCGGTGTAGCAGACTGCGAGTGATGTATTAGGCCACCCTGAGAGGAAACATAAAGATTGGTCTGATGAACATGATGAACACCTGAAGAAACTACTAGAAGCGAGGAATACAGCTAGGCAGGAAAGCCTACAGTATAACACAAGGTCGAAGAAGAAGAAATATTCAAAGGCTCAGAGTGAGCTACAGAAGTACACCAGAGAGATGAAGTCCAACTAGTGGGATGAAAAAGTGGAGGAACTTCAAACTGCAGCAGACAGGAAGGACATGAAAACATTCTTCACAGGTTTGAGAGAAATCTACGGCCCTAAACCAAGAGGATTGATCCAACTAAAGGCTATGGATGGTGAAATGGTTTTGCAGGAGAAAGACAAGATCCTGGACAGATTTGCAGACCACTTTGACCAACTACTAAACAACCCTGGAGATCTCACTGAAGAGGCTAAAGAAGCTCTAGTGCAGCGACCAGCTGTATCAAGTCTGGATGAACTACCAAATCTTGATGAACTAATGACAGCTATCAGGATAACACAAGATGGTAAAGCTCCAGGAAAGGATGGAATTCCAGCAGAAGTGTGGAAATTTGGTGGTGTTCAGCTGACCAACTGCCTGCACAAGCTCACCCAAGAGATATGGGATTTCCAGAAAGTACCTCAAGTCTGGAAGGATGCAAGTATTGTGCCTTTGTTCAAGAAAGGGAAGAAAGGAAAGATTGTGGAAATTACCAAGGTATATCACTGCTAGCCACTGTTGGTAAGATTCTCTCACGTGTACTACTGAATAGACTCAATGAACACATCTCGCAGAATGTACTACCGGAAACCCAGTGTGGCTTTAGAGGTGGAAGAAGCACAATGGACATGATTTTCTGCTTGAAACAGGTTCAAGAAAAGTATCAAACAGAACATGCCACTTTATGTCGTCTTCATAGACTTCAGTAAAGCCTTTGATACTGTTTTGTGACAAGGGCTTTGGCAGGTACTCAAGAAATATGGCTGTACAGAGAAGTTCGTCAGCATGATTGAGGCACTCCATACAGGTATGCAAGCAAACGTGGCAATGAGTGGTTCAGCATCTAAAGACTTTTCAGTAAGCAACGGGGTGAAACAAGGGTGTGCGCTGGTGCCTACACTCTTCTCGCTATATCTGGCAGCCATGCTTGAGGTGGCCTTCAAAGACACTTCAAAAGGAGTATACATTCAAACAAGGAAAGAAGCAGACTTGTTCAGCGCACAGTTTAAAGCCAACAGTAAGACATCAATAAAGGTAGTAAGAGAAATGCTGTTTGCCAACGACAGTGCTCTAGTTGCACACGGAAGATAGGCAATCTTTAGTGGAGAAATTTGCAAGCACAGCTAGCCAATTCAGCCTCAAAATCAACATCAAGAAGACAGAGTGCTTTTATCAACCATCAAAGTTCCAGTTATCAACATCACTACCAGAAGAGATCAGCATTGGTACAGAGCCACTAGTCAAGTGCAAGACTTTCAAGTATCTAGGGAGTACTGTTTCAGAGATTGCTAGGCTGGAGGATGAACTATCTCTCAGAATGGGAAGAGCAAGCGCTGTGTTTGGAAACTTGAGGGAGAGACTGTGGAACAATCGATATGTGTCTACCCATTTGAAAAGCAAAGTGTACAGAGCGACAGTACTGGCTACTCTATTGTACGGTGATGAAACTTGGACTGTCTACAAGAATCTCCATGCGTACATGATGAGACATCTTCGAGCCATAATGAACATCTCATGGAAAGAAAAGATAACCAACATAGAAATGTTAAATGAGCTGCTCTACCATCAATGGAGGACATGCTAATACAGGCGAACCTGAGATGGCTCGGACATGTTGAGAGGATGGACCACCAGCGTCTCCCTCGGCAGTTGCTCTACTCACAGTTATGCAAAGGCAAACGCAATCAGGGTAGACCAAGGCTCAGGTTTAAAGACACTGTAAAAAGAAACTTGAAGAAGCTGGATATAGACAGGAGTTCCTGGCAGCGGAAGGCTAAGGACAGAGCTGCATGGAGCAATCTGATCAGACCTAAATGAAACAGTCATTGTTGCTCACGACAGACTGCTATGATGATGATGAGTCTCGATGATGCAGCTGTAGAAATTGTTGAGGATCCTGGAAGATATAAGATAAGATAAGCCTTTATTAGTCCCACAACGGGGAAATTCCAGGATTGCAACAGCACAGGGATAGCAACACTCAGAGCAACAATCAGAAGGCAAGAAAAAAAATAAGCAAGCAAGAGCAGCTAATATACATATGTACATATTACTATAAAATATATATATACACACACACACACACACACAGACACACAGTGCAGAGCATTGTAGCTGGATGGAATAAATATATGAATATATGAACACACAGTGCAGAGCATTGTAGCTAGATGGAATAAATATGTAAATATATAAACACCCACAGTACGGAGCATTGCAGCTAGGTGGAATAAATATGCAAGTATATAAACACACACAGTGCGGAGCAATGTAGCTAGATGGAATAATATGTAGATATATAAAAACACAGTGCGGAGCATTGTAGCTAGATGGAATAAATATATAGATATATAAATATAAACACACCCAGTGCTGAGCATTGTAGCTAGATGGAATAAATATATAGATATATAAATATAAACACACCCAGTGCAGAGCATTGTAGCTAGATGGAATAAATATGTAAATATATAAACACACACAGTGCAGAGCATTGTTGCTAGGTGTTAGGTGTATATGCCAAACTTCTTCAGCCTCCTTAGAAAGTACAGTCGCTGTTGAGCTCTATTAACCAGCACTGTGGTGTTGTGTGTCCACTTAAGGTCCTCGTTGATATGGATGCCCAGGAATTAAAAGCTGCTCACCCTCTCCACCTCAAGCTTCCGGATGAACAGCGGCCAATGGGGTCTCCTCCTTCCTTTCCTCATGTCCACTATCATCTCCTTCGTCTTGTCCGTGTTGAGGGTGACGTTGTTGTTCTCACACCATGACACCAGGTTGGCCACCTCCCTCCTGTAGGATGCTTCGTCATCACCAGTGATGCGTCCTATCACTGCTGTGTCATCCACGAACTTTAAGATGATATTGTCCTTGTGGAAGGCAACACAGTCATGGGTGAAGAGGCTGTAGAGGATGAGGCTGAGAACACCAACCCTGTGGAACACCTGTGTTTGTGACGATGCTGGCTGAGGTCCTGTTACCCATCCTGACAGACTGGGGCCTGCCAGTTAGAAAGTCCAGTAGCCAGTCGCAGAGGGTGGGGTGCAGGCCAAGTGAAAACAGTTTGTCAGTGAGTTTGTGGGGGATGACCATGTTGAAATCGGAGCTGTAGTTGACAAAGAGCATCCTAATGTAGGAGTCTTTATCTTCCAGGTGGGAGAGATAATAATGGAGTGCTGCAGCGATGGCATCTGAGGTAGACCTGCTGGGCAGGTAGGCGTACTGCAGGGGGTTCAGGGTGCCCGGTATGCTGTCCTGAATGAGGGGCAGCACCACTATCTTGAAGCACTTCATGATGATTGGAGTGAGTGCTACCGGTCTGTAATCATTCAGACAGGTCGGTAGGCTCCTTTTGGGGAGGGGGATGATTGTTGCCATTTTGAAGCAGAAGGAGACTATGTTATGGTTGAGGGAGAGGTTGAAGATTGCTGTGAGAATGTCAGTCAGCTCTGCAGCGCATGCTCTGAGGGCCCGCCCAGGTATGTTGTCTGGTCCTGCTGCCTTGCGGGGGTTGATATTCCTCAGTGCTTTGTTTACCTGGCCTAGTGAGACTCTTAGTGGGACGGGGGAGGGGGTATGTCAGTGTGTGTCTCTTCTCTGTGCTGTGCGGTATCAATGGTATCAACGCACATGCTGATGTACCCAGTCACATATTCAGCATAATCCTGTATGTTTACAGAAGAGTCCTCTTGGGTGGCTGCAGCTTTAAACACATCCCATTCTGTGCAGACAAAACAGTCTTGTAGGGCTGTTCTCAGTCTCTGGAGTCCAGCACTTAATTTGCTTAACAACAGGGTTTGTTTGTTTCAGCTTTTGTCTGTAGGCTGGGTACATAAACAGTGAGATGTGATCTGACTGTCCAAAATGGGGGCTGGGTGCCGCTCTGTAGGCGCCACTTACGTTGGAATAAACATGATCCAATGTGCTTTTATCACAGGTGGGAATGTCCACAAGCTGGTAATATTTGGGGAGTACAGTCCGTAAATTGCACTGATTAAAGTCGCCAGCAACAATAAAAACAGTAGCAGGATGTTTTGTCTCTACTGCGCTATCCTTTTAGCAAAATCCACAACCATCTGTCCTTCCACATTTCTCTCCTTAAGACCATACCTACCCGGGACCTCCTCGTCACCTCTGTTCCCTTCACCTACATGTCCAGCAAAATCCACCCCCCCCCCCACCCCCAGGAACACTCTCTACCACTTCATCCAATTTACTCCAAAATTCCTCTTTCTCTTCTACCTGACATTCAACTTGTGGGGCACATGCACTGATAACATTCAACATCACACCTTTGACTTCTAGCTTCAAACTCATGATTCTGTCTGACTCCCTCTTTACCTCCTGAACACTCTTCACATACTCTTCCTTCAAGATTACTCCTACTCCATTTCTCTTCCTATCTACACCATGGTAGAACAGTTTAAATCCACCTCCAACACTCCTAGCCTTGCTTCCCTTCTATCTCGTTTCTTGAACACACAGTATATCTACCTTTCTTCTCTCCATCATATTAGCCAACTCTCTGCCTTTACCAGTCATAGTCCCTACATTTAAAGTCCCTACTCTCACCACCACACTTCTACCTTTCCTTTTCTCTCTCTCCCTCCTATCATGCATTCCCCCTCTCCTCCTCCTCGATCTTTAGCCAACATTAGCCCAATTTCCACTGGCACCCTGTTGGTTAACAGCAGCAGTGGTAGTCATTAACCTGTGCCTCAACCGATCTGGTATGAAAGTCTCATTCATCATGATGCACATGTTTGATTTGGCAAAGGTTTTACGTCGGATGCCCTTCCTGACGCAACCCTCCCCATTTACCCGGGCTTGCGACCGGCACTAGTAGAACACTGCCTTGTACACGCCCTGTGGCTGGGATGTATGTATGTATGTATGTATGTATGTATATATGTGGAAAAACCTTTTATCCCCCATCGACCCAGAGGCCACTTGATCACTGCCTCTCATCTCTTGCATGGCAATGCCACAGTACCTGAAGAGTGCACCTGACATGGTTTCACTGAGCACATGACCATAAAAGAGGTCACAGGTGACCTTTTTTAACTGACCTTTATCTGTGGATGTATAGTATATGCCAGGGGAGGAATCGAGCACACCCTGGAATGGACGGATAGGTTAAGGATCCAGGGGTCTTTCTCTTCAATACAGGCATTATGGCCTGTCAGTGGATGGGGACACTGAACTTAAGGTTACCGCTGGGTGCTGGGACATCAAAATGATACTTACATTTAATTATCCATCCATCCATCCATCTTCTACCGCTTTTCCGGAGGTCCGGGTCGCGGAGGCAGCAGTTCAAGCAGAGAAGCCCAGACTTCCCTCTCCCCAGCCACCTGCTCCAGCTCTTCAGAGAGGATACCAAGGCGTTCCCAGACCAGCTGGGAGACATAGTCTCTCCACCGAGTCCTGGGTCTGCCCCGGGGTCTCCTCCCAGTGGGATGTGGCCAAAATACCTCAAGTGGGAGGCATCCAGGAGGCATCCTAATCAGATGCCCATACCACCTCAACTGACTCCTTTCGATGTGGAGGAGCAGCGGTTCTACTCTGAGCCTCTCCCGGATGACTGAGCTCCTCACCCTATCTCTGAGGGTGAGTCCAGCAATCCTACGGAGAAAGCTCATTTCAGCCGCTTGTATCCGCAATCTCGTTGTTTTGGTCATTACCCAAAGCTCGTGACCATAGGTGAAAGTAGGAACATAGATTGACTGGTACATCGACAGCTTTGCCTTAGAGCTCAGCTCCCTCTT
Source organism: Pholidichthys leucotaenia (assembly GCA_020510985.1). NCBI lineage: Eukaryota > Metazoa > Chordata > Actinopteri > Cichliformes > Pholidichthyidae > Pholidichthys > Pholidichthys leucotaenia. Next base: position 483,875,224 of record CM035837.1, read on the forward strand.
CACCACAACAGACCAGTATAATGTCCGCATCACTGCAGATGCTGCACCGATCTGTCTGTCAATCTCTCGCTCCATTCTCTCCCCTCACTCGTGAATAAGACCCGAGTGACGGGAGAATGGAGCAAGAGATTGACATAGCTCCTGGGATCACTGGGGCACGCAAACCCCCCACCACGATAAGATGATGATCCATGGGACATTTAATTATATTTACATGTATTTACTTTAAACATCTCATATAAGCAGTGGCCTAGAGGTAGAGCATCCATCCCACGACCGGGAGGTCGGAGTTCAAGTCCTGGCCGGGTCATGCCAAAAACTATATAAAAATGGCACTTCTTGCCATCCAGCTTGGTGCTTAGCAAAAATGGAAAGGAGGAGGGAAATGTGGGCATCAGTGGGTCAGGAGGTAGAGTGGGTTGTCCAGTAACCAGAGGGTTGGCAGTTTGAATCCTGCTCTCCCCAGCCATCCTGCTGTTGTGTCCCTGGGCAAGACACTTTACCCACCTTGCCTCCAGTGTCCTTGACACTGAGTATGAATGTGTATAAACGTTGGTAGTGGTCGGAGAGGCTGCTGGCATGGATTGGCAGCCATGTTTCCATCAGTTTGCCCCATTTCAGCTGTGGCTACAGTAGTAGCTTACCACCAGCAATGTCTGTCTGGAGTAAATAAATAATGGCCTGCATGGCCATAATAATGGCCACCATGGGCTGCACGGTGGCGCAGTGGTTAGCACCGTGGCAGCACAGTTTACCCTCGGCCGGGGGATCGCGGGGATCATGAGATCATGGGTTCGATCCCTGCCCCCGGCCAACAGTGATCTGTGTGGAGTTTGCACGTTCTCCCCGTGTTTGCGTGGGTTTACTCTGGGATTTCTCCGGTTTCCTCCCACATGCCAAAAACATGCAGGTTAGGGAGTTAAGGGGCGCTTGCGCACGCAGCGACCGGCAGCTGGTGGCTTGTCACCGGACTGCAGAACAAATCTACCTACGGGTACAAAATAAGTCCCCCCCAAAAAAATGGCCTCACTGTAAGTGCTTTGAGATGTCACTTGACATGTAAAGCACCACATAAATCATTATTATTATTATTATTATTATTATTATATAAGCCCTGCTAAGGTGTAGTCCGGTGGAGGAATCGAGTGCATCCTAACCATTCATGTCTGGGTGCATCAGGAAGATGGAGCTGACATTGGGAATATGTGGCCCTGAATGGGGAGATGGAAGCTGGCTGCTGGGTGGCTGAACCTACATCTAAACTGCTCATATCACTCCTGTGTTGTTATTGCTGTGTGTATGCACGAGTGCAGCATTTTAAATTACTTTCTTCAAAGTCAAAAATTTCCATACACTGAGGTAGCTATGCTTAAAACAATTTGGAAAAGCCCATATGATGATGTCATGGCTTTGGAAGCTTCTGGTAAGTTAAGTTACAACATTTAAGTTAACTGTAGGCACACCTGTGGATGTATTTTAAGGCACACCTCAAACACACTGCTTCCTCGTTTGACATTATGGGAAAATCAAAAGAAATCTGACAAGATATTAGGAAGAGAATTGTGGACCTCCACAAGTCTCGTTCATCCTTGGGTAGTTTCCAGATGCCAGAAGATGCCACATTCATCTGTTAAAAAATTCTACCCAAGTATAAACACCATGTGAATGTCCAGCCATCATACTGCTCAGGAAGGAGATGGGTTCTGTGTCCCAGACATGAACGTACAGTATTTTCTTGGGAAATGTGCGTATCAACCCCAGAACAAAAGCAAAAGACCTTGTGAAGATGCTGGCTGAAGCTGGTAAAAGAGTGTCATTATCCACAGTGAAATGTGTCCTGTACCGACATGGGCTGAAAGGCCACCCAGCGAGGAAGAAGACATTACTTCAAAAGTAACATAAAAAAACAGATTGTAGTCTGAAAATGCACACAGATACAAAGACCTTAATTTTTGGAGACATGTCCTGTGGTCTGATGAAACTAAAATTGAACTGCCTGACCATAATGACCATCGTGACATTTGGAGGAAAAAGGAGGAAACTTACAAGCCTGAGAACACCACTCCAACTTTGAATTACGGGTGTGGCAGCATCATGTTGTGGGGGTGTTTTGCTGCAGAGAACATTAGGTGGAAATATTGATGAAGAAACAGCTGTCACGTTTGGCCCCTCAGGGCAGATAGTAGACCTCATACGCGTAGTGAGCTTTTAATATTTTATTAAATAAACTCAAATAGTAACTTGGCTTGACAGGGCAGACAAAAACTCATAAACAAGAAGACTTACAGAGCAGTCCTGGCAAGGCAGAGAAGGAGTGTGTGAAAATGCCCGAGTGACGATTACAGACAATACAGTGACGCAGCAGCCAACAGAAAGGCTGCGTCCATTAAATAGTGCACCACATCATCATCAAACAGGAGACAGGTGAGGAAATCAATAATGACACACAGCTGACATGAGGAGGCGGGGTTAACAGACACGGAGGGAGACGCAGGAGAGACATGATCAACACACTCAACGACAGCAGTGAATCTAAATCATAGATAATACAAAATAACACAGAGAACAGAATTACAAAACCAACAGACCATGAGAAATACATATTATAAACACAGACTAAACTCAGATCATGACAAATAGAAAATAACACAGAAAACAGAATCATCGAACAAAATGATAAATATAGAAAATACAACATAAACACAAAAAAAACAAAACACAAAAACAAACAGAAATAAGCACAAAGTAGGAATGACCCTCCGGTCATCCCTGACAACATCTCAAGACATCAGTCAGGAAGTTAAATCTTGGGCACAAATGGGTCTTAGAATGGGCAATGACCGAAGCATACTGCCAAATTAGTTACAAAGTGGCTTAAGGACAACAAAGTCAATGCTTTGGAGTGGCCATCACAAAGCTCTGATCTCAGTTCCATAGAAAATTAGTGGTCAGAGCTGAAAAGACGTGACAGCAAGGCAGTCTACAAACCTGACTCAGTTCCACCAGTTCTGTCAGGAGGAAAGGACCAAAATTCCAGCAAACTATTGTGAGAAGCTTGTGGAAGGATTCCCAAAATGTTTGATCCAAGTCATACAGTTTAAAGGCAATGTTACCAAATACTACTGAGGAAATGGATGGAAACTTCTGACTTTGAAGAAAGTAATAAAAACATGCTGGTAAAAAATTACAGTATTTAGCAAATAGAAATAATGTTGGTAATTAAACTCAAACCTTTTGTTCATCAGCTGATCAAAAGTTAAAGACCATAGACCACAAAAAAACAAAACAGAACTAAAACTGTCAAAAAAGCACTCAGTAGTGAGTAGCCCACCGTTCTTGTTGATCACTTCAAAAATTTGTTTAGGTATGTGTTATGTTGGGAGTAGGAGCCAAGGACGACACTGGTTGTTGAATTGAACACAGGTTTATTGTATATACCTTCTCACACAACAAGCACATCCGCCATCCAGAGAGAAGACCAAGAGACCGCCCCTCTTTCTCCCTGCCCTCTTATACCCCAGGTAGTGGAGGAACCGGAAAGGTGGAGCCACCACCCGTGTCACACTCTAAAAGGTCCCACAATCCAACACTACACCCCCCCTTCAAAAGGTCCAAAACACGCACAGACAATCGAGACCCTCCCCAATTTGGAACCTGAATCACACACTAAGAAAACTAAACAGAAATACTTAAAAGGGGCCTAACACAATCACTCAAAACAACTAAAAACTAGGGGAGGACAGGTGGACTGCTGTCCCACCCCCACACGGCAAGACGGATTATTCTGCTGTCTATACTAAAAAAAAAAAAAAAACAGTCCAGCTAAAGGAAATAACTGCCGTGTTCCTAAAGTAACAGCAAAACACAAAATAACCCCATGAACAATAACACAACGACCATACGGTTGTCCCCCCTTCTGACACATGTATCACACACTGTCCAACCATCAGTCTGCCCCGAGAGAGGAACCACCCCCCGGATAACCGTCAGATGATTCAACTTTGATGCGCCTCCTCTTCCTCACCACTGGGGACGCCCCACGCTCAGGCCCAAGCACCTCCTTCTTCTCCCGGGTGCACTGCAGCTCATTAGGGTGCCTCCATGAGCCGTCAGATAGCTGAAGAAAGGTATCCTCCCAAACAGCCACCACCAGCAGCCGCCCCTGGTCGTCTCCTCTCCGACGCTTGACCCGAACTTCTCTGGGCCTCCTCCCTGGGCCCGACCACGTCCGCGACCTGCAGCGGGACCCTACTCGGCTTCCAGTGTTCCTGGTTGGCATGTTGTCTCACTGTGCCAGCCGGTCCCACCCCGCTCACTTTCATTTCCACTGCCAGCATCACCATTGTAACTCCCTGCTCTCCAGTCCCTCCCAGCCAAAGTCTGAGAGCAGATGGAGCCAGCCACTCGGCGCCACCCACAGTCACGGGCGTCCCACTGTGCCACCCACTTCCCTCAACTAGGGTTACTTGGGCACTGGCACCGGAACCCTCCTGCAATGGCCCTGGGTGGGGTTGACTCTGTTCTTCCTCCAGAGTGTCAGGCAAATTCTCGTCCCACACAGCTCCGTTGTCCGTTCGCGGGACCAGTCGGTCTCACAAACCATAATCCGACCATTCTTCTCCAGCGCTGCTCGTGATGGCGAAACCCAGGCCATAAAACAAATCACATCCCATAATGTTCTCTCCCCTGGCAGTCACGATGAACCTCTGGTCACACATCTCCGCTGACTTGTACCTAGCCGTCAGCATCACCTATCCCATAGTGACTCCGGCAATGAGAAATGAAAATAACAGCCCTTAAATAGAATTAGAAACAATTAACACAAAAAGTAACCAGTGTGAATCACATGAGCGGGCTGGGGAGAAAATGACAATCAGCTGTGAGTCATGAGGAGGGGATACGGAGCTGATAGTTTGACAGGAGCACCGCCCATAACCAGGGAAAAACCCGGAAGTACTCCTGACAACTGCAACTCCAGAGAGAGAAAGAAAAGAGAAGACACTGACAAAATAAAAGTGGAAACAGATAAGGACAAATAAACCCAAATAACAAAACTACACGGAACATAAACAGGAAAATAAATCATACAAAGGAACAATACCAAATAAGTGAAAGCAAACTAAAAATAACATCACCGGTATAGAACTCCAAAATACAATATTATACAAATAAGGAAAAACAAAAAGGCAAAGGGAACGAGCACAGTGAAATCCCCTGTGCTCAGATTGTGACAGAGCCTCCCCCCTCAAGGGGTGGAAGCCAGACACCCCGGCCAACATCCAAAGGAAAACAAGGGCCCACCCACACTAAGAACCCACCCCACCAAAAGACAAGAAAACAACCCCACCCCTGGCGGGAGGAGGGGGACCCAGGCACAGAGGGACCAAAACAAACCAGAGAAAATAAGAACTCCCATGACTCACACCTCAGCAAAACCCAGGCTAGAAGAAAACAAAAAACCCCGCTCAGGATCCACACCAGACAAAACCAGGGACCTAGGCCCCCTAGACCAAGGAGCTAGACTGTTCCAATGGCCAGCCGAAGTCCCAGGCCTGGCAGACGGTGAGGTGGTACGAGTCGAGTGGCCTGCTGGAGAATATGAGTCACCCAACCTAAGTCAAGGTCACCGGCAGCAGTGAAATCGGCAAAGCGAGCTCAGGCGCAGCCGATGACAGCACCTGGCTCTCCCCACCAAGATCCAGGCAAGATCTATCAAAAATAGAAACAACAAATCCAAAGGAGAGCACTTTCCTGATCTCAAGCTCTGCCACCGTCCAGGATTCCGTCGATCCGGATGACAACTCCTCAGGCCCGGCCCTCTGGAGGTTCAGCTCAAACTCTGCTGTGGTGGCCCCAGCAGCAGACATGGTGGTCATTGCTGTCCCGGGACCCCCAGTGATGTGATCCACGCAGGTGGCTCACCCGACGTGGACACATGAGGTCGGCTTCCTGCTGGCACTGAACCCTGTTCTGCTGAAGCCAGGGGACGCGCCATCGTCGGCACAGGCTTCAGCTCAGTCGTAGCGCTCTCCCTCCATCCAAACCGTGGCTGCGGGGCTGGAACTTGGTCTTCCAGTGCCGCAGTCTCCTCCATAGCCCGGCGACTTATTCTTGGGGCCAGCCAACACTCAAGAGGGAAAGGAGGAGACATAGAGAGAGCAGATGAACAGCCTTAAGCTGCAGCAGGCAGTGAGGACTCAGAGGACTGCCTAGTCTGAGCCTCACCACAGGGAATCAGGCAAGATCATTCATGCTTAGGTGAGTGACAGTGAAAAAACACTTGCCAGGGTTCCTGGGATGCATTGCCATCTGCTGCAGCTGGTTGGAAATCAGCCCTCTCCATGACTTCAATATTTGTAGGCCCCTCAGAAGAACGTGGAGGAGCCTCCCCTGCAGACATGGTGACAGGCGGAGCCGGGGAGGAAACAGCCAGACCCTCAGCAGTGGGAGGAGAAGTCGAGGAGATGGGAGTTGCAGCAGCAAAGGAGGATGAGTGAGCTGACGGGACAGCCGGCAAAGAAACATGAGGAGAAAGCTGCTGTGGGAATTGTCTGGCTTGATGTGGGGGAAACTGCCAACTGAGAAGTGGAGGCGTTCCTACGACAGGATTTCCTTGAGCAACGGCGGGAGACGGGAGGCGGAGACGTCGGCTCCTGGAGAGGTGGAAGAGATCCCAGTGGAACCTCCTTCAGTTGTTGGGCGAGATCTGGGAGAAGCCATGGCTTATATTCTAGAAGGAGCTCTGTCTCCGCTAATATGGCCCGCCTGCGCTCCTCCAGCTCCCCGGCCGATGGTGCGGGCCAGTGTTCGGGAGGAGGAAGAAAAGCAGCCACTGGAGAGTGGCGGAAGTGGAGGCTTCCGTGTCCGCTGGTGCTTGCTCTTCGTCGGTGCAGGCACGGACAAAAGAGTGGATTCCCCCAGCCTGTGACTCATAGGTTATAGTGTGATAATAGAAAGGATTAGGTCCGCGAGCTCTGGGTGGTCCCACAGGCTGGGGCATGCCTTGACTACCTGTGCCGCGCCCTCCAGACACTCTCGGGCTGCCTCGGAAGTACGGGAGACACGAGCCTGCAAAAGGATGTCCTCCAGGACGCGCATACACCACTGCTCCGCTTCGCTCAGACCCAGGATTGACAAATCTGGGGTGACTGACATGGTAAACCCTGGGTGAAAAAAACAAAATGGGAGAAACAGGGAAAACCTGTGAGCCTCCGCTGCCGCTGGAGTGAAACAAAACAAAATTAACACAAACTGCAGCCGCTGGGTCTCAAACTGGCCAGAGTCTCTTGTCATGAATTGCCCCTCGGGGCAGAGAGGAGAGACCCACACACTGGACTGCAGTTTGTGAAGTTTATTACGAAAACACAACACGAAAACCAAAACAGTGCTCAACCACAAAATCCAAAAAGACAAGCAAAGTAGACTTACAAATTACCTCACCAGAACAAGAGCTGGGTTCTGGTGGAGACGAGGGTAGAGAACTTAAGACTCCAGCAACAAGAAATGAAAATAACAGCCCTTAAATAGGATTAGAAACAATTAACACAAAAAGTAACCAGTGTGAATCACATGAGCGGGCTGGGGAGAAAATGACAATCAGCTGTGGGTCATGAGGAAGGGAGACAGAGCTGATAGTTTGACAGGAGCACCGCCCATAACCTGGGAAAAACCCGGAAGTACTCCTGACAACTGCAACTCCAGAGAGAGAAAGAAAAGAAAAGACACTGGCAAAATAAAAGTGGAAACATAAAAGGACAAATAAACCCAAATAACAAAACTACACTGAACGTAAACAGGAAAATAAATCATACAAAGAAACAATACCAAGTAAGTGAAAACAAACTAGAAATAACATCACCGGCATAGAACTCCAAAATACAATATTATAATACAATATTATACAAATAAGGAAAAACAAAAAGGCAAAGAGGCAGAGCACGGTGAAATCCCCCATGCTCAAATCGTGACAAGGGCAGTTTTGAAGAGGATGAAGAATGGAAAGGCGTTTGGTCCAGATGACATACCTGTGGAGGTATGGAGATATTTTTAGGAGAGATAGCAGTGGACTTTTTAAACAGATTGATTAACACAATCTTGGAGAGTGAGAGGATGCCCGAGGAGTGGAAAATAAGTATTTTGGTACCTTCTTCTTCCTCTTCTTCGTCAATCGCGAGATGGTCACACCAGCTGCCCTGACGAATGATGCTGTCCTGCGGAGGTCCCCGTGCAGCTTTTGGTTCAGCGATGTGGGGTCAGGCCACGTAGCTCGTCTGAGTGCAGCGTGGTCTGGGCAGTCTTGGAGGAAGTGTTCGCTGGTCATTTGGGCGGTACCACATGGGCATCTTTTTCAAGAACAAAGGTGATGCTCAGAGCTGTAGTAACTACAGAGGCATAAAGTTGATCAGCCACACTATAAAGATATGGGAAGGAGTTGTTGAAGCCAGGTTAAGAGGAGAGGTGACAATCAGTGAGCAGCAGTACGGTTTCATGCCAAGAAAGAGTACTACAGATGCAATGTTTGCTCTAAGAGTGTGGTTGGAGAAGTATAGAGAGGGTCAGAAGGAGTTGCACTGTGTCTTTGTGCATCTAGAGAAAGCAGATGATAGGGTGTCAAGAGAGGAAGTGTGGTACTGTATGAGGAAGTCAGGAGTGGCATATAAGTATGTGAGGGTGGTGCAGGACATGTATGATGACAGCGAGACGGTGGTGAAGTGCGCTGTAGGAGTAACAGATGGATTCAACGTGGGTGTGGGATTACATCAGGGGTCAGCTCTGAGCCCCTTCTTGTTTGCCATGGTGATGGACAGGCTGACAGACAAGGTCAGGCAGGAGAGAAAGAGGAAGACCACAGAGAAGATTCATGGATGTATTGAAAGAGGACATGGAGAGGGGTGGTGTTACAGAGGAAGACGAAGGGATAGGGAGAGATGGAGACAGATGAGCCACTGTGGAAACTCCTAAAGGGAGCAGCCAAAAGAAGAAGAAGAAGAAGAAGAAGAAGAAGATTTCTCTTTATTTACTATTATTTCTTATTATTATTCACAATTTACTTATTATTTACTTATTATTGTACTTCTGAGGATTTTTTTTCCCTTATGTATTCAAATACTGAGAAAAATGACAAAGTGATCTTGGGGGGAGGTTGGGTTGGACACTCCGGGTACTCAAATTAATGCAAAAAAAAAAAAAATCACAGGAGAAGTCAGTTTTTTATTTTTATTTTTTTTTTTAAATATAATGACTATGACTGGCAAAGGCACAGTTGGCTGAGAAGGGATAATCTTGAATGAAGAGTATGTAAAGAGTTTTCAGGTGGTAAAGGGGTCGTCAGACAGGATCATGAGTTTAAAGCCAGAAATCAAAGGTGTGATGTTGAATGTTGTCAGTGTGTATGCCCCACAAGTTGGATGCCAAGTAGAAGAGAAAGAGGAATTCTAGAGTAAGTTGAATGAAAAGTATTCCCCAGTGGGACAGTGGTGATGGGGGCTGACTTTAATGGGCATGTAGGTGAAGGGAACAGAGGTGATGAGGAGGTCCTGGGTAGGTATGGTCTTGAGTAGAGAAAGGTGGAAGGACAGATGGTTGTGGATTTTGCTAAAAAGATGGAAATGGCTGTGGTGAACACATACTTCAAGAAGAGAGAGGAACATAGGGCGACTTACAAGAGTGGAGGAAGGTGCACACAGGTGGACTATATCTTATGCAGAAGGAGAAATCTGAAAGAGATAAGAGACTGCAAGGTGGTAATGGGGGGAATGTAGCTAGACAGCATTGGATGGTAGTCTGTAGGATGACTTTGGAAAGAAAGAGGATGAAGAGAGTGAAGGCAGAGTCAAAGATGAAATTGGGTAAGTTACAAAAGAAAGAAAGTTACACTAAGTTCAGGAAGGAGTTGATACAGGCTCTGGGTGGTAGGGAAGAATTACCAGATGACTGAGAAAGCAAAGCAAAAGTATTGAGGGAAATGGGTAGAAAGGTATGTGGTGTATCCAGTGGACAAAGGAAGGAAGACAAGGAGACTTGGTGGTGGAATGAGGAGGTACAGGCAAGTATTCAAAGAGGTTGGCAAAGAAAAAGTGGGATAGTTAGGGAAATGAAGAAAGCAGACAGGAGTATTTGAAATCTAGGCTCATGGCAAAGAGAGAGGTGGCAAAGGCAAAGGAAAAGGCATGTAGTGAGTTGTATGAGAGGCTGTACACTAAAGCAGGAGAAGAGGACCTGTATCGATAAACATGCGTGTGTGTATGTGGGCATGTATGTGTGCACGTATGTGTGCCCACACGATTGTGAATGTGTGTGTGTGTGTGTGTGTGTGTGGTTTGCCAGGAAACATACAAAAAAAGAAAAAAGGTAGGGGGCTACGGAAACACCCAAGCTGGGACCGTGAGCAAACAAGACAGCCCCCCCTCCCCATTGCCTGGGCAACCCACAGCACCCCGGAAAGTAACCCAGCTTTTCTATAGCTCTCATCTGATAATCGTTCTTTCTGTAATTCTTCATAGGGAATGACAAGGCGTCCTCAAGTAGCTCAGATGATGAGGTAAGATGTATGGTTGAAAAATCTTTAGTTCACCATATTTTAATATGTTTGATGTCTTGCTCGGTGATTTCCTGTTATCACCTCTTTTCACCTGTCCCCAGTTTGAGGAGCTGCCAGTTAAGCCAAAGAAATCATCCAGTATCAAAGGGGTGGAAGGAGATTATGTGACAGTTAAACCTAGAGGAGCAGTTCAGGGTTCAGATGAGTATGTATGCAGTGGGAGTCTAACCATAAAATCTGACGGCGTGTCTTCTTCTGGTGGAAAAGGCCAAGTGGTATACTCCAAGACAACCGGGTCAAACACAGGAAAGGCCTCAGAAGATGAAGACGATGATGATATCACTTACACTCATGTATTTATGAACCCCAAACGTTAAGATAACAGGTAATGGGAGTGACAGGCAGCCATTCACTTGACATGGATGGATATGTCCATCAAAATGCAGTTTATTTTGCTACAATATTTCTGCTGTATATATCATATTAATCTGCCGAGTTCTAAGGATTTTGGAGATTATGTTTAGCTTAATTCAGTAAAACCGTAGTAGGTCTGTTTATGTACTTGCTTTGATGAACTTAAATTTGCAGCATTTTAATTTCCAGTAAAATTTTGAACATAACACCTTGAATATGAATATGGTCAATGTTGTTTTGTTGCAGTTTTAAATTTGATCAAGTGGCCTAAAAAGACTTTAAAGGGGACCTTTTTTTTCACATGTCAACGCAGTCCCCACAGGTCTGTGACATACTTTGGTCAAAACGCTTCAGGGTTTATATTACTGCAGCACCATTTTGACCCATCTTATACAGCCTCTCTTAGAATGGCTTGTTTCAGTGCATGAATCTTTAAAGCAGCACAAGATTTAACTTGGGATTATGTTTCCAAAATTATTTTGATGGTACATCAACCTTTGATTAGGTAAATGTTGCTTCCACCATAGTTGCCTTGCTCTGTTCTTGATAGGTACACTGTAAGCACTACAACTATGATAACCATAATGACCTGAGTGCCACCAACCAGTCACAGGGAGCAACTTTATCCACACGCAACTAAGCACCTTGTGATTGGCTGTTGGGACTGAGGTCACAGTCACCATAGTTGTCGTCATCATAGTTCTACTTTAATCCTTTAGTTGTCCTAGGCACCGTATGGTGAAATGGAATGGTTAAAGGGTGGTCAAGGCCCTAGTGGTCAAGAGTGGTAAAAAAATTTTGTCAATAAAATAGTTCAGATTTCCAAGGCTATAATTTGAAAGTTGCAAGAGAAAATGGCTTACTGTCAATTAGAAAGATGTAAATATGATCCAACGTTTCAGATAGGAATAAATTTACACATCTAATTTGCATAATGTTGTGGCAACTATATAGATTACATAACTCAGTCAAAAGTGGACTTTGGACACATTTACACAAAGAATGGTCCTGTTTTTTTGACGCCATATTTTGAGAATGGTCCGGTTTTTTTGACGCAGGGACATGTTTTTATCTAATCTTCAAAGTATATGAACCAGAAAATCAATAAAATGTAAAAAAAAAAAACAAACATATATTCCTCTCTTATTTGTTGCCGGGGAGGTGCTCTCTCACCCATGTGACCGGTCCATTTTCGTCCATCGTGGTTGATGCTTTGCGTTTGCTCGGTCATTTACACCGTGTACCACATGTACAAACTCTTATGATTATGCCACGTCAATTTTGTTTGTATTACGTGGCTATTTTTTCTGTTTGGTGCATTTTTCCTGTGAGAATGCATGACAATCGCGGACGCTGCCATCTTTAATTCAATTCAATTCAATTCAATTCAACTCTATTTATATAGCGCCATTTCACAGCAACAGTCATCTCATAGCACTGTGGAAAATGGCACAAGAGAGCCCCAAAATGCACAACTCTGAAATCAGCAAGCGGCTTGGCGCTGACTGGAAACTTCTGACCGACAGCGAGAAGCAGCCGTTTATTGATGAGGCCAAGCATCTGCAGGCTATGCACATGAAGAAGCACCCAGATTATAAATACCACCCCCGCAGAAAGACCAAGACCTTACTCAAGAAAGATAAGTACTTTCTCATCTTTCTTTCTTGGTACTGGTAGCTCAGTTTTTCGTCCATCATAGTTGATGCTTCACGTTTGGTCAGTCATTTACATTGTGTACTACATGTACAAACTCTTATGATTATCCCACGTGAATTTTGTTTGTATTACACGGCTATTTTTCCCGTATCATGCAGTTTTAGTCACAGTCGCGGCGGCCATGACCAAACGTGGCGGCATCCACATTAGTGCTGGAAGCTCAAAGCGGAAAAAGAAAAAGGAAGAATAATAATGAGGATTTCTTCTTCTTTGCTGTATTCCATGTCAGCCATGATTCCTCCGGTGCATGTCTGCCACCTTCTGAACTGTCAGATCAATACAGATCAATACAAATTCTCAGTATAGCCAGGGGACGTCAATAAGTTGACAGGTGCAGTTGCTGCACTGTGCCACTGGGGGTGCGCGGCCCATCCATTTAACCCGTTTGAGTGTGTGAATTTGCGTGCCCCTAGTGGCAGAGCATGGCACTGCGCCTGCCTTCTCACTTTGACCTTGTCAAAAGTAAGTGAGAAATTTCTGGGTTTCTTTTAAATGTACTGATTTCTTGTTCATAGACTTTGAAGATAAGATGATGAGGTACCTCTGTACAAAAAACAGTGTCAAAAGATTGAACCATTTTTTGTTTAAATATGTCCAAAGTCCAGTTTTGACTGAGTTATGGAATTTAAAGAAGTGCTGCGACATTATGTAAATTAGATGCATAAATTTATTCCTATCTGAAACTTTGGATCATATTTTACGTCTTTCTAATTGACAGTAAGCCATTATCTCTTACCACTTTCAAGTTCTAGCCTTGGAAATCTGAACTATTTTATTGACAAAAAATATTTACCACTCTTGACCACTATGTCGCAGTTTGGCAACATACACACTCAGAGGGTTAATGTGGACAGTTAAAGAGTTAAATGCTCATGAGTCCCAGTTCACCCCACACTACCTCTTTCATCACGGTTAAAGTCTTGCTGTTCGTGCCATTGTTGCTAATGTTAGCAATGATAGCAAGCACAGCCCGAGCTAACTAACTCAGCTCTTGCCACCAGCCCCCACCCACCTCCCATTCTTAGAATATATACTAACTAACTACTAACTAACCTGCACTTATATAGCACTTTTCTAGTCACAAAGACCACTCAAAGCGCTTTCACTAATATTAACCCTCTATTCTAAGGGCCTATAGGAAACAGATATCTAAGGACAATTTAGAACAGCTAATTAACCTAACATGCATGTCTTTGGATTGTGGGAAGAAACCGGAGCCCCCGGAGTAAACCCACGCAGCACAGGGAGAACATGCAAACTCCACACAGAAAGGTTCCAACCCTTGCCAACCTGGGGATTCGAACCAGGAACCTAATATAATAGAATATATAGAAAATAGCAATAAGACCCCAGCACAGTCCGGCAATTAAGCTAATGCCAGGCACCTGATCAACTGGCCTCTCCCCACCTAGACGAGCTCTAAAGTAGTAACTCTGAATGTCTAGCCAAGCTCATTATGAAGGTCAGATGAACCTGGTTATCACAGCCACAATATAACAAAATAAGCCAGAATGATAGAAGATATATTATTGATCACTGAGCCAGGTGGAAACAAGAATGTCTGTTGTGGTGACAAGAAACCACTCGTTTAGAGATAGGTATGGAGACCAAGGCAGACAAGGGCTGGGTGATATATAGAACATGTGCAATGTAACATTTGTCCGTGTGAGATACATAAAATGCCTATATCACACCTTCCAAATATAATTTATCACATTACTCTATGCCAACAGAATAGTTCAGCACAGTTTGACTTCTCTCTTCAGCTCCTCTCACAGCAGCGTTTTTAAATTTGTAGAGTAGGGGAAGCAGACTTCTGTCTTCAGAAGATTATTTTCATACGTTCTTTTCAAGTATTTAATATTATAAATGCTTCAAGATATTGACTTGCAAAGCAGCAGTCAAACTTTCCACCATCCCACCACTCCGAACAGCTGCTCATGGAGAATGCCTCATTCACATAGACTGTTCCAGCCATGGACTAGTTCCAGCCAAGAGACTAATGCTGGAAGCAGACAGAAACAGGAATGACAGAATCAAAGCAGGTCTGTCTCTAAACACATGAAACCGGGGAGCCAGATGAATATTACCATTACCGACTACTACAGCACACGTGGGGTGCTGTCTGCATCCTGCAGGTATGTAAATCATCCTTGCCTCAAGAGTAAGTTTTCAATGGACCTTATGTGAAAGCATGTTAAGTTAAGGTCACAAAGATTCTTAAGAACGATGGGTTTGTGAGAATCTCCCAGTTCCTATGAATTCTGGAGTTCACAGACATTTGTGGACGGGGAAAAGTTTCCTACATCCTTCTCAGGAAGTTGGTACAGCTGTCGTTGACAGTTGAAACTTGAGGCATTCTTGAAAAATAAGGTGCTTTTCGATACAATGGCCCTAGAGTTCTTACATTCTTTGTAAGGATGCCTTGCAATCTTCCAATGGCATACTTACTGCCATCTTACAAAAATTTTTTGTCATAAAGTGGCCATACAGCACTCTCAAGTCATTGGTAGGAAGATCTTATGGCTTTCGGCACATTTTGTCGAGATATATAGTAAGTGGCAGCCATCCACTCTCCAACATTCTGTGTCTGAGGAGATCATCACATCTGCTAGAAAATGTGTGGAAAAGTTTATTTGTTACTTTCAAGATGGCAGTAGTGCTGAAAAGGATTTCAGGACTTGACTGTGGCTCTTCTCTCCCACTGTCCTCCTTATCGTCCTCCTTTCTCTTCCCCACTTTCCTTGTTTTGGTGGCTTCTCCTTGCTGCTATTCCCTTTGAGGCCCATGTCTCAAATATTCCTAGTAAAAGTACAGTTGATGTTTTAAAAGAGAAATATGAAATTTTGCAGCTTTCTTCTTGAAAGCCTTGCACTGAATGACTATTTGTACAGCATGCATGCGGCCTACCCCCAAGAACAACACAAATGTTGCATGAATGACATGCTTCCGCCTTATGAGCGCCTCACTGCCACCTCACTACTGCCTTACCCACACTGTACGAATCTCTGTGTAAACAGGGATTTGTACGGTGTTCCCTACAACCACTGTAAGGGAACCTCAAGAACAACTTAAGGTGTTCTTGAGGCATACTTATGGCCACCGTAGGAATTTGGGGTTCGGGAATAGTCTGTTGACCATAAATAATCCAGAAACATCCTGCGTAGTTCTTATGTTGTTCCTATGGCATTTGTATGGCCACCCGACAATGAAGGGTTTTTGTGGGACATTCGTAGAAAATCTTGGACAAGATCATTGACCTGGCCATGAACTTACTAATGGTCTGCAAATACTGGGTACTCCTATGGCTGCCCTTAGAAGGTCGTACGAAATGGTCCAAAAATCATTCGTACCATGATCTCAGCCGTTCGGAAGGGTATATGTGACCACAGCTTTAATATCAGTATGTGTAAATCTCACATATTTTGTCAGGATGCTGGATTAGTACAAACAAGCCACTTCAGATTCAACAATTCAATTCAATTCAACAACATTTATGTCCTATAAAAGTGTGCAAACACCATTCCAGTCGCACTTGTGTGTAAATAAGCACGTTTTTGAGTATTAAAGAAGTGCATAATTGACACCCTAAAACTACCTTATAAGCCACACTTTCATTGCAATAACAGAAGTTTCTTTCACAAAAATGACTTCAGAGTCTAAGAAAAAAAATGGGGGGGGGTTAATGTATGTAGTCTAAGTAGCGTCTGTAATGGAATCAAAGTCTCAGCAAAAATTAAAGAATCTACAAGATTATAGAAGATATTTCAGTGTGTGGTGTTCCAGCACCAGATGTTCTGCTTAACAGTGAATGGCATGAAGATACAGGTGAGCGCAGTGCTCTTTGGTTATCTGTGCCACCCATACACACTGTACTGAAATAGTCCCACTTTGTTGAGTAGTATAAAGCATTTCAACAATCTGGAACATGTCCGTGCTGTTCTCTAGTATAGCGAAGCTGTTTGCCGGCCATGGTGATGTTTAAAATCTTATATTTTGAATTTGGACATTGATGGAATGGTACTGCTTTTAATTATTTTTAATCATTCTAATTTTTATTATAACTTCCCCTACAGCATGCATATATCCAGCCGACCTCAACAACTTTACATTGAGAATACATGCTGTAGAGGCCGTTTGCTCATTGGCAAGACATTGGCTAGATGACGGTGTCTTGTCAATGTCTTGCCAATGAGCAAATGACCTCTACAAGGTGTATTCCTGATGTAAACTTGGTATATAGAGACGATGTTGGCGTGATGTATGTGTGCTGTTGGGGTTGAAACAATGTATAAAATCTTGTCAACTAATCATTAATTTTATAGATTCACACTCTTATACTTGATTTAAACACATATAATATAGAGCCATTTAGTGAAAACTAATGTCAGAACAACAGCAAACTGCACAAAACTCTTACGTCTAGGCTGAGCCACTCATAAATTTGTGAGTAACTGTGCTAAACTTCAAGATACCAACAGATTAGTGAATCCCACAAGTTTACATAAATTGATCAGCTATCACATTTACGAAATAATCTGTTAGTATTAACGGTTCTTAAATGTGATCCAGTGTCTTGTAAACTTTCAAAATAAGAGCAAGCAGCTTGTCAAATGTAGAAATTATTGAACATAGACACATAAAAAACAAAAATAAAGGACAAATTATAGTTCTGCTATTTGTTACTGGACCGCCATATATTAACTATGTGCGGTAAACTGAAGTATTTCTACCAATGTGGATAAATTTGAGAATGTGAGTTTTGTTAAGCAAGGGAAAAATATTACACTGCGTAGCCATCATAACCCGGCTATGTCTGGGCTCTAACTCAACAGGGAATAAGGCTACGGCCAATAATCTTAGTACATAGGCTGACCTTGGGAGTAGCACCTATGGCTACACTTTTAGAATTCAAAGGTCAAAGGTCAAGGTCAGAATGCCGTATCAACTACATCTCCACAACAAAGAAGGCTAAGATTGGTAAACAGATTTGCCTTCATCAACATCAAAGACCAATGTTTGCCCAATGTTTGTGTGGTAGACTGCAAGTCTAATTTAAAACATTACTGGCACATGCCTCTAGGGGGAACTACCTGTATTGTTCAGCACTACTATTAAGGGGACACATTAGAGCAAGAGTGTGAAAACCCCGCGCAGAAGCCATGTTCAGTCATATTATGTGTGTTGCAGAATAAACGGCAGAGTTAGCCAAAGAAATAACTCAAGTGTGATCATTGCTACACGGTAGGATATCACACAATTGGCGACGAGGATTAAAAGAAAAAAATCAGCGGCGAGAAACAGAGAACATTGCAAGTGTGGCGAACTCAAGTGACTCCAGTAGTTCGAGTGCAAGTTCAGAGGAGGAAAAACGAGGTTTCCCCACCACGACGAGCAATGGCGGCTGTAATCGGAACGGTAACCCCTTTTGATAACTCGACTCAGTCATGGGAAGAATATAGTGAAATGTTGGACTTTTTCTTCCAAGCTAATGACATTGAGGAGCCAGACAAAAGGAAGGCTGTACTGTTGAGTGGAGTTGGTGCAACTACTTACAGTTTGTTGAGAAATTTAATAAGCCCTGCATTACCGAAAGATAAAACGTACGACCAGCTTACTGCTGAGCTTCAGAAGCACTTCAGCCCCAAACCGAGTGAAATAGTGCAACGATTCAAATTTAATTCACGCATAAGGAGGAACACTGAGTCCATAGCAGAGTATGTGGCAGAACTGAAGAAATTAACACTGCACTGTGATTACAAAGACTCATTGGAAGAAATGTTAAGAGACAGACTTGTGTGTGGAGTGAATGATGACCGAATGCAACGGCGACTTTTATCTGAAACAAAACTCACTTTTGCGAAGGCTTTGGAATTATGCCAAGCGATGGAAACAGCATCTAAAGATGTGAGAGAGATGCAAGGGAAGCTAACAGAGGACACAGCAACGCATGTTCGTGTGCCTAAGACCCAAGTAGGTGTCCACAAAGTGTTGACTGACAAAACTCAGCACAAATTCCCCAGTTGTTATCGCTGCAAAGGCCAGCACAATGCCGCCGAGTGCAAATTTGCCACTGAGCTGTGTCATAATTGTGGCAAGCGAGGGCACATTAAGAAAGCATGTAGAATAAAGGTGGACAGCGCACAGGTGCTGAAAGCGACAGTTAATGGGCAAAAGTATGAAAACAAGGGCCCAGGAAAGGAACAGCGAGCGAATCAACTGAGAGGGGAGGGAGAAAGTGATACAGAAGACATGGATTTTCACACAATTTACAACACGTCAGAGGAGCTGACCAAGGTAGCGCCCATCACGCGTACCATGAATGTTAATGGAATGAAAGTAACATTTGAAGTTGATACAGGCTGTGGAGTAACCATATTAAGTAAACAGCAATATACACAACTGTGGAAGAAAACAGACACAGCAGAATTAAATCCCTGTTCATTAAAATTAAAAACATACACAGGAGAGAAGCTAGACGTGCTAGGCATGGCACAAGTGAAGGTGCAGCACGAAAACAAAGAAAAGGACTTACCTGTAGTAGTAGTTGGGAGCGAAGGACCAAATCTACTAGGGCGAAGTTGGCTACAAGAACTGGCCATGATTGATCAGTTGGTGAATAAAGTGGAATCTCAACCCAAATTGCAGCTGGAGGAGATCCTCGAAAGACACGCTGAGGTGTTCAAAGAAGGCGTAGGACAGCTAAAAGGTGTCACTGCAAAGATTAATGTGGACAAGGAGGCCCAACCACGATTCTGCAAACCCCGACCGGTGCCCTATGCAGTCAAGCCACTGGTCGAAAGCGAGCTACAGAGGCTGCTGGATGACAAGATCATTGAGCCAGTGCAGGTTGCAGAATGGGCGGCGCCCATAGTCCCAGTGAGAAAGCCGGATGGCTCCATTAGAATATGTGGAGATTACAAACTCACTGTCAATCGAGCATCACGGGTGGATCAGTATCCAATTCCTAAAGTGGAGGACCTCTTCGCACAGCTGAATGGCGGCCGACACTTCACGAAATTAGACATGAGTCACGCCTACCAACAAGTAGTCCTGGAAGAAGAATCAAGAAAGTATGTAACCATCAATACACACAAAGGCTTATATACCTACACACGCTTACCATTTGGAGTAGCTTCCAGTCCTGCTATATTCCAGAGAACTATGGAGGGCATCCTAGGTGGAATTCCGAATGTTACCATTTATTTGGATGACATCCTTTGTACAGGACCAAATGAACAAGAACATCTGAAAACGCTGAAGGAAGTGCTTCAACGGTTGGAGAAAAGCGGTCTGAGGTTGAAAAGAAGCAAGTGTGAGTTCATGGGAAAAGAGGTGGTGTTCCTAGGCCACAAGATCAACGCCAGTGGTCTACACCCTCTAACAGACAAAGTGGAAGCCATTGCGGAGGCGCCTGAGCCACAAAATGTTACTGAGTTAAAAGCCTACCTGGGCTTGTTGAACTATTACCATAGGTTCCTCCCAAAGCTCTCCACGCTGCTGGCACCACTACATACCTTACTTAAGAAGGAAGAAAAATGGTCATGGGGGGTCAAGCAGCAGAAGGCGTTTGAAGAGTCCAAAGCGCTACTTCAGTCCTGTAGTGTGTTAGTGCACTATGATTCAAACAAACCACTCATCCTGGCGTGTGACGCATCACCCTACGGTGTGGGTGCTGTACTCTCTCATCGTATGGAGGATGGCTCAGAGAGACCCATAGGGTTCGTCTCAAGAACTCTTAGTGCAGCTGAGAAAAACTACTCCCAGCTAGACAAGGAGGGCCTTGCAGTAGTATTTGGTGTAAAAAAGTTCCACAAATACCTGTATGGGAGACAGTTCGCTATAGTGACTGACCACAAGCCACTAATTTCACTGTTCAGTGAAATGAGAGCCATACCCCAGATGACATCTCAGAGAATTCAGAGATGGGCCGTTACATTAGCAGCGTATGAGTACACCATCGTTTACAAAGCCGGACGGGACCATACGAATGCTGACGCGATGAGTAGGCTACCCTTGGATGGAGGAAGAGACAGCACGCCTGAGGAGGAGGAGAGAGTGCTATTGTTTGAAGATATCGGCGTGCCCCTGGTGAACGCACAACAAATAAAGAAGTGGACAGACAAAGACCCTGTTCTAGCAAGAGTGCGAGAATACATCTTGCGAGGATGGCCGAAGATGAACAGTCCTGAGTTCATTCCCTATGCCAGACGACAGGATGAGCTCAGCACCCAGGAAGGTTGTATCCTGTGGGGAGGACGCGTGGTTGTTCCACCACCTGGTAGGAATGCCTTACTGCAACAACTACACCAAGCACACCCTGGCATCACTCGCATGAAAGCGTTGGCGAGGAGTTACATGTGGTGGCCCAACATGGATGCAGAGGTGGAGGCGCTTGTGAAGTCATGTGCGGCATGCCAGGAGAACAGGAACAGTCCTCCAGCAGCCCCACTACATCCCTGGGAAGTTCCAGATAAACCATGGAGAAGAATTCACATTGACTACGCAGGTCCATGGATGGGAAGAAAGTTGAGGTCAACATTTGACTTAATACATCCAGACTTCAGAAACAAAGTGCATGACAAACAAGAGAAACAAAAAGGTTATCATGACATGCATGCTAGAGAGAGAATACTGAGAGAAGGAGACGTGGTCTACACCCGCAACTTTGGCTCAGGACCAGCCTGGGTACCAGGAGAAATAACAGAAAAGACAGGCCCTGTGTCATTCAAGGTGACATTAGGCCATGGACAAGTGGTGAGGCGACACATCGACCAAGTTCATGGTAGGAGCTCCATTCCCCTGTCGATGGCACCAGAGGTGTTGTCTGACACCCATCCTGAGGAGAGCATCAACGAACCACCACTTCAGGTGAAACCTGAGGTAACCGTCTCTGCAGATTCTACGGGCAGCACTGCAGCAGCCGAAACAGTGGAGCAGTCTGAGTCTTCACCTGCAGTTGGTTCACCCGCCGTGAGAAGATCTCAGCGAGCTAGGAAAGCTCCAGACTACTTGAAGGACTATACTTAGTCAGTAGTGAGTTCCCCAGCCACAGGACAAGAATGCGTCCTGGAACCTCACTGGGATGCGGTAGTCAAACCAATTCCCCAGTTAGACTGTTATGTGTGTTATACATGTAAAAAAAAAAAAAAAAGAGAAAGAAATTATGTGTATGGCACATGTGTTTAAGAAGTTAAAAGTAACTGTGATTGTTTAGGGTTAAATGGGAGTTCCAGGATGTCTAGCATAATTGGCTAGTATAATTAAAAGTAGTTTAATCTAGAGGGGAGGGATGTGGTAGACTGCAAGTCTAATTTAAAACATTACTGGCACATGCCTCTAGGGGGAACTACCTGTATTGTTCAGCACTACTATTAAGGGGACACATTAGAGCAAGAGTGTGAAAACCCCGCGCAGAAGCCATGTTCAGTCATATTATGTGTGTTGCAGAATAAACGGCAGAGTTAGCCAAAGAAATAACTCAAGTGTGATCATTGCTACACGGTAGGATATCACAGTTTGCATTCCCTGTGTCCTGTTACCAGAACGAGTAAAGCTAGGGTCACCAAATTTGGTCCACAGGTTCATCTTTGGATCCTGAACTGTGACTATGATTTTAAGATCACAAGGTCAAAGACCAAGGTCAAAATGCCATATCAATTATATTTTAATAACAATGAAAGCTAGAGTCATCAATCTTGGTACACAGGTTCACACTGACCTCTGACTATGGGTTTGTCAAAGGTCAAGGTTTTAAATCTATAGGGCTGCAAAAAGGTGTGGGTCTGCAGCTCAGCTAGTTTTATTGTATTAGCAACAATTTCATAAGTAAAATTAAACTCTGTCCCTCTAGAGCACATATATTAGGGCTGGAAATTGATTAAAAATGTTTTTTAACTCATTAAAATACACGTTTTCTATAATTAATTGTCATCAGTCACTAAAGGAAGTATTTTTTTGGCAACTTTTTATTGCATTTTCTTTTCATTAAATATGCTGCACCCATGACCCTCATGGTGAACAAAAATATAGCTTCGAGTATCTGAATTTAAACCAATGAAAGTGCTACTTTCTTTTTGCACCAACAAACTGAATTTCAAAACAGATGAGTTTTAACAGCTCACAATCTTTGTACTGTTTAAACTCTGCAAATTGGAAAAAGACTATTTTAAATCCTGAAAAACAACAAGAAAACAACAAAAACCTATACTACTTTTACACTGACCCAACTACTGAGACAAGCAATTGAGCTTCAAACTTCAAATTTGAACAGTTTAACAGTGCAGTTTAACAGTTTTAACAGTATTAACAAGGTTAATAGTGGCTAGCGCTACATAGCACAGTATAAGTCCTGTGATTAAAAAAAAAAAAAAAAAACTTACCGGTTGAAGAACATGCCCAGTTGTAGGCACGGTGGCCTGGGGTAATGACTGAAACTGCATCAGTCCTTAAAAGCAGCTACTGGTAAAACACATCTTAAGTTGGGTCAAGTTTTCAAAGCAGATAGCTTCAAAATGCTAACCGGCCAGAGGCTAACTTCATTTAAGCCAGAGAATCCTGATTGGCTCAACGCCACTCGTGCCAGCGGCTGTACATACCTAAATCACTAAAAACACTCTGCTTCAACTTGCCTTTTTGCAGGCGTGGGGCTTAGGTGAAACCTTTAAGCAAAAAAAAAAAAAAACAGACACATGAGACATCTGAGTGATTTTGATGTGTCTTGTAAGTCAAAAAACATTTTACAGACATGTTTAGAAAAAAAACCCTTGCTTTTTGGCAGAGTGCCACTTTTAATGCATTAATTGAACTACATTAGTGAGAAAAGTCAATGCATTAGCATTCCAAGTCCTAATTTAAAGCCAGAGATATTTTGACCAAAGCATGTCACTGATTTTTTTTTTTTGTTGTTTTTGGGGGGGGGGTTGTCAAAATGTGAAAAAAACTGTATATGTTCCCTTCAAAATGAATGCATAAGATTATGCTATATTTTAAGCCACTCACACTCATGGGTCGTACTTTAAATCCTCAGTTTCATTTTGTTGTGGTTGTGATGTATTTCATAATAGCCCTCATTTATCAAATGTGTGTAAGACACAAAAATGGTCGCGCAGTCATTTCACAGCCAAACTGGTATTTATCAATCTGGATGTGATGTTACGGGACACTCAAATCCCATGGCAGGTTTGAACTCGTGTATGCAAATTGTCACATCATTGTAAACTCACGGTGCAGGAGAGAAACCTGGCTGTGTGGGAGAGTTACCTGATTATATCAAATTATTGAGCAGTGCAACCTTTCAGGAGATGGGCAGGTTTGCTCTTGTCTTACATTTATATTTAGATGAGTGTTTTAATCATTCTCTGCAACATTGAAAGAGGCTGCGTTTAGTAATTACAGACTTTATGCATTTATGTCATTGCAGCAAATATTGTGACAAATTTAAGCAGAAAATTTAAAAAAAAATAGTTATTTGATGGAATGGAGAAAACTGAATTTGCGCACACAGAAGTGCACGGGCCAGGGTTATGCGTTACATCACGGTTAAAAAAAGTACCTTGGATCACCAAGAGGAATGCTGCTGTACACACCAGAGAAAGTGTGGAGAAATGATTTTGCTTTGTCCTGTGCATTTCTGCACAATATTGCCAGATGCCAGAGACCTGTGGCCAAGCTGAGCCAGTGTGCACACCACAGAGTGCACAGCTGTGCAGGAAACGTGACTTCATCCTTTTTCAATTTTAAACTAGAAAAGCACTCGGAGAGCGCAGACCTCCGCCAAGCGCTACAGTTCCCCCCATACAGTGTTTGTGTGTACGTTTTCAGATTCCTTGACCATGAAAACATATGACTAGCAATTGGATTGACAATGATAGGATTAGTGGTTGAGTAGTTATTCACGAAAATTACATTTTCCGTAATGGCGGCCACAGTTCCGCTCATACAGTGTTTGTGTGTACGTTTTGAGATTCCTTGACCATGAAAACATATGACTAGCAATTGGATTGACAATGATAGGATTAGTGGTTCAGTAGTTATTCACGAAAATGGCATTTTCCGTAATGGCGGTTTTCTTGTGGACGGTGATCCGGATCATCCCCAAAATTTAATCAGTTCTTCCTTGTACCATTTCCAACGATGCCTGAAAGTTTCATCGAAATCCGTCCAAAACCTTTTGAGTTATCTTGCTAACCAACAGACAGACAGACAGACAAACCCCGGCAAAAACATTACCTCCTGGCGGAGGTAACAATAAATTGTTATGTTTGACAAGTATGCTTTAAAATATGCAAGCAAACAACATTTAATCAAATGCCTTATTCACCTATCCCCACTTCTGCCTGTAATGGAAGTGATGAAAGCAGACTCATTCCTCTGTCTGAGTAAAAGTGAGACCACAGACCACTCAATAGAAAAAAGTGTGTGTGTGTGTGTGTGTGTGTGTGTGTGTGTGTGTGTGTGTGTGTGTGTGTGTGTGTATGAGGGGTGTAACGGTACGCCTAAAATCATGGTACGTACAGCAGATATAAAAAGTCTACACATGCCTGTTCAAATGCCAGGTTTTTGTGATGTAAAAAATGAGACCAAGGTGAATCATTTCAAAACTTTTACACCATTAATGTGACCTATAACCTGTACAAACCAATTGAAAAGCAAACTGAAATCTTTTAAGGGGAAAAATTAAAAAAAAAAACTTACAATAACCTGTTTGCATAAATATTCACACCCTTCAACTAATACTTTGTTGCAGCACCTTTGGCTTTTATTACAGCACTCAGTCTTTTTGGATAGGAGTCTATCAGCGTGGCACATCATGATGTGACAATATTTGCCCACTATTCTTTGCAAAAATGCTCCAAATCTGTCAGATTGCGAGGACATCTCCTCTTCACAGCCCTCTTCAGATCATCCCACAGATGTTCGATCGGATTCTGGCTGGGCCATTCCAAAACCTTAATCTTCTTCTAGTGAAGCCATTCTTTTGTTGATGTGGATGTGTGCTTTGGGTCATTGTTGCGCTGAAAGATGAAGTTCCTCTTCATCTTCAGCTTTCTAGCAGAAGCCTGAAGGTTTTGTGCCAACACTGACTGGTATTTGGAACTCTTCATAATTCCCTCCACCTTGACTAAGGCCCCAGTTCCAACTGTAGAAAAACAGCCCCAAAGCATGATGCTGCCACCACCATGCTTCACTGTAGGTATGGTGTTCTTTTGGTGATGAGCAGTGTTGTGTTTGCGCCAAATGTACCTTTTGGAATTATGGCCAAAAAGTTCAACCTTGGTTTCACTGGACCATAACACATTTTCCCACATGCTTGGGAAAATGGGCTGCATGGTGGTGCAGTGGTTAAGCACTGTGGCAGCACAGTTTACCCTCGGCCGGGGGATCGCGGGGATCGTGAGATCGTGGGTTTGATCCCTGCCCCCGGCCAACAGTGATCTGTGTGGAGTTTGCATGTTCTCCCTGTGTGTTGCATGGGTTTACTCCGGGATTTCTCCGGTTTCCTCCCACATGCCAAAAACATGCAGGTTAGGGATAAGGGGCGCTTGCGCACACAGCAACCGGCAGCTGGTGGCTTGTCACCAGACTGCAAAACAAATCTACCTACGGGTACAAAATAAGTATTAAAAAAAAAATGCGTTTGGGGGATTTCAAATGTATTTTTGCAAAATGTAGCCGGGTTTGGATGTTTTTCTTTGTAAGATAAGGCTTCCGTCTTGCAACCCTAGACGCAACATTGTTGTCATATGTACTGAACAGCTAGCACTTGCCAGAAACTTCTGCAGCTCCTTCAATGTTGCTGTTGGCCTCTTGGCAGCCTCCCTGACCAGTTTTCTTCTCGTCTTTTCACCAATTTTGAATGGACGTCCAGTTCTTGGTAATGTCACTGTTGTGCCATATTTTCTCCACTTGATGATGACTGTCTTCACTGTGTTTCATGGTACATTCATGTGAAAAAATTAGGACACCCTGTATAAGCCTGTGTTTTTTTGTGTTTTTTTTTTTACATATTTGGACATGTGGATATTTAATATCAATGTTAAAAATACTGGGAGATTCATGTAATACAACTAAACAAGTAAAAATGAATTAAATACTGTTTTTCAAATTTTCTGCAAAATGTAATTCTAAACAAATAGTGAGGAATAAATTAGGACACCCTCATCTTTTTTAGGACATCCCACATTCATTCCCACTTAAAATGGCTAAAATAAAAGTTAAAAAATGCAAATAAAAACAAAAACAAGTTCACACATAGATATGTGAACACTTCTTAATAAAGAACTTAATATTTAATGGGGTGTCCTAATTTTTTCACGACTGTATTTAATGCCTTGGAAATTCTTTTGTACCCTTCTCCTGACTGATACCTTTGAACAATGAGATCCCTCTGATGCTTTGGAAGCTCCCTGTGGACCATGGCTTGTGCTGTAAGATGTGACTACAAAAATGTCAGGAAAAGCCTACTAGAACAGCTGAACTTTATTTGGGGTTAATCAGAGGCACTTTAAATGGTGGTAGGTGTGTGCTGACTCCCATGTAACATGAGCATGAATGTAATAATTCTGAACACAGCCACATCCCCAGTTATAACAGGGTGTGATTATTTATGCAACCAGGTTATTGCAAGTTTTTTATTTTTTATTTTTCCCCTTAAAAGATTACAGTTTGTTTTTCAGTTGGGTCATACAGGTTATAGGTCACATTAATGGTGTAGTGTTCTGGACAGGGCTGCAGCCCCTGTCCAGGTTTTGTGTTCCAGTTTTACCCATTTATCATGTTTGGTGTGTATCCCCTCTGTGTTTGTACTTCCCCGCCCGTCCTGTGCCACCTGATTGCCTTGATGGTGCTCACCTGTTCTGTTTTGTCTTGATTGCTCCCCTCTCTATATATGTGTGTTTTCAGTCTGTATCCGTTGCTGCATCCTTATGTTAACCTCTCCATCAGTTTCACCACGCAGTTTTGTATTATTGCTGTTTTTTCACTCCACGTTGTCTGGTTTATGATTTCATATTATTTCTGCCCATGAGCAGGGTTTATTTTCTGTTTGTGATAAAAGAATTTATTCACAAACAGAAAATAAACTGTGGCTGTGGCTGTGTCCTTCAGGACCAGTATGACGGAAGGACTCAGCCAGTAATGGAGCCAGCAGGCGAGTGTGGTAAGAGGAGGAAGAAGTGTAGTCGGGAGGAGCAGCGGCTTGTTGGGGTGAGTGAGGACTTAGTGGCCGCAGCTTGGAGCAGCTCCTCCCGGGAAGACGAGATGGATTGCTGGGGTGGAGTCACTAATCTGTTGGAAGCCAGATCATGCGTGCACGCCCACCCCTGGGTGCTAAATCTCTCCCTTCCACCGTTACCACCAATACCATCTGCCTCCTCCTCACCTGAGCCAGCTGACTGCCCACCTGTGTTTTCTCCTGTGGAGCAGAGGGAGTTTTTTTTACGGCAGTGGGTAGGCACGCGGGGGACCCGGGTGGAAAGAAGGCTCCGGGAGATGCTGTTCCACTCGACGCCACGTAACACTATCTGCACTGGCTCTTCTTCAGATTGCTCCAGCTGTTTGCGAGATGCGCGTCACAGCTCCAGCCGTTCCCGAAGTGCGCACACCAGTTTCCGTTGCCCCAGAGGTGCACACAATGGCTCCCGCTGGTCCCGAGGTGCACACCACAGCTCCAGCTCTCTTCTCAGTCCCCACATCAGCTTATGCTCCATCTGCTTCACCCGTCATCACGCCTGCAGTGCTGGCTCTAACATCTCCAGTGCTCACAACATAAACTACCTTAAGGTATTTGCATTTAATCAGCAAAAACAATTTCATTTAATACATATTTACAACAAATTACATGCAGGTATTAATTTTTTTTACCACCGTTAGTCTGTTACATTTTACTGTCTCACGTGATGATGTCGTTAACCGTGCCACGAAAACAAGCCCACTAGTGTCCGAAAGTGGTTCATTTTATTGTTATATTGAGTTTACTATATAGTCCACTATATCTAAATTCACTATATAGTGAGTAGGGAGGGAGTGAGTGAACATTCCAAACACAACCAGGGAAGATGAGTCACGTGACCCAAATACCAAGTGCTGATTTGCCCTGTGGAGTTATCTGCTTTTGTAAAAAAAAAAAATGCTCCCGGCGTTTCTCGGCTTTTGAAAACAAACATGAATTTGTTGTGTCGATAACATAGGACATATCGGCTTTTGAGACAAAACGATTTGAACTTTTATAAGTAGGTAATGTTAACAGTTGTTTGATGCAAAGAGTGAAATTTTCATGGAAGTGGCGTTTATCGGTTTTTGCAAACAAACTCTTCAATTTTTAAAAAGACTTGTCTAGCTTCTGGTGGGGGGACCCCAAGCACACATCCCATCCTCCCCACCAGTCTCTGTTGCTAATGACAGTGGTGTTGTCTCACTGACCTCCTGTGTCCGTCCATTGTCCGAGGTGGCCATGCCGAGGATGGGGTCGCAGGTGGACCATGCTCCAGCCATTTTACCTGAGGTTGGGAGACCCCCAGCCATAGCTTCAGGGGTCAGGAGATCTCCAGTCATAGCTTCAGGGGTCGGGAGACCTCCAGCCGATGTTCCGGAAGTCTCGAGACCACCCCACTGTTCATTTTCTGAGATCTGGTGGTCCATGGACTGGAGTAGACCCCCCGACCCACATCATTCTCTGGTTTGAGGGCCTTTGGACTTTGGTAGACTCCCGGACCCGTTGTTTGTTCCGGACTGGTGGCCCATGGACCTGGGTAGACCACCTGATCTGCCTTTTTTGGGGGGTCTTTGTCCTTGAATTTTATTTGGCCCATGAACAGTGTTGGCTTTGGACTTTGCTGGGGGGAGGGGCAGTTTGTTTCAGCCCATCTGGCCTTTTCCCCTACCATTCACCCTGTGAGGGTTTTGGGGGTTTCTTTTTTTTCTTTTGTGGGTGTTACTCTAGTGTCGTTTGGGACCGACCCTTAAAGGGGGATACTGTAGTGTAGTGTAGTGTGAATAAAGAATGGTTTACCAGATTTGCCTAGCGATCGGTCCTCTCCTTCACCCCAAAGGGCCAGTATGACAAATGGTGGAAAAGGTTTTGAAATAATTTATCTTGGTCTCATTTTTTTACATCCCAAAAACCTGGCATTTGAACTGGGGTGTGTAGACATTTTATATCCACTGTACCTTGGTTTTAAGGTCACGGTTTGGTTTATTTTTGGTACAGTTAGGAAAAATAAAATAAATAAAAAGCATATAATAAAATAAATAAATTATCTTTTTACCAAGTGAGTGATGCAGACAAGTACGACAATAGAAGTTTGAATAATCTGAATTATTCTTTTATTTTTAGGAGATTAAAAGTTCCTTATTGCCTAAAGTAGTGTTTTTAACCAGGGTGCCCTGGTATGTTCAGGTTTCTGTGGGAAATTCCATCCATCCATCCATCTTCTTCCGCTTAATCCTTTTTGGGTCGCGGGGGGGCTGGAGCCTATCCCAGCATCTTTGGGCGAGAGGCAGGGTACACCCTGGACAGATCGCCAGTCCATCGCAGGGCTAACACAGAGAGACAGACAACCATTCACTCTCACAGTCATAGCTAAGAACAATTTAGAATCCCTAGTTTTGATACCAATTAACCTAACTTGCGTGTTTTGGGCATGTGAGAGGAAACCGGAGAAATCCCAGAGTAAACCCACGCAGACACGGGGAGAACATGCAAATACCACATAGATCACTGTTGGTTGGGGGCTGGGATTGAACCCAGGATCCCCCGGCCAAGGGTGAGTTGCTGTGCTGCCGCAGTGCTAACCACTTAAATTAATTATCTAATTTCACTTGTTAATTGGTCAAAAAAAATTGCAGTTTGTCATTGTTGTGTATAGGTTCTGAAGGAACTCATGCACAACAGCAAATTATTTGCAATTTTTTGGACAGTTAAGAAGTTAAATTAAATAATGTCCCACAAAAATCTGAATAAACCAGGACACCCTTGAAAAACACTGGCCTAAAGTGCAGCATTAACAGATTTAGCTTTTTCTTAAAAGGATGGTATTTTCTGGCTGAAATGGGCACAACAAGGAACTTCATACCAGGGCTCAGTTACCTTCAGCATGTGTTTAAACCCGGTGTTCTTAACAACTGAATATGGCCTTAGATCTGCTGCTATAAAAACACCAAAGGCATTTGTTACTGCTTTGGCTTGATCTGAAAAGCCCTGGAAAGGCTGTCTAAATGCCGCTGGAAGCTGCGCTTGGACCGTACTAGTTTTTTTTTTTTTTCATGCTGCGCTGATATTCATGTTCATGTGGTGCCGTTTCAAATAAGTTAACAAATTTAACATACTGCCAAAAGCATATCTGATGCTGTTTTCATCTTATTCACTTTCCTTTGTCTGTTCACATATTTCACCGGAAAGCCGAAGTGTTCCCATACTTGTGAAGACGGTCTTCAAGCTCTGGCTTCTCCGTAACGTTACAGCCAGCCATGACGTTCACTAGTCAGAGGCTGGGCTGCACTGTTTGTTTACATGTACATGACACTTCCTGTCCATCACTTAATATGGTCCATGTGGAACCTCGGTACGCCTCTGTACTGTACTGAAGGTGCCGTACTGATAAATTTGGATACGAAGACATGTACCGCTACACCCCTAATATATTTCAGTGGTGTCACTTTTATTTGCAATTAATCACATTTAGATGACAGGGCAGCTCGCTTCTTCTGAATCACATCACACTAATAAAGTGATTTAGTGTGTTTAATTGCACTTTAACTGTATAGTGGGATTAATCGCATTTTGCGATTAACTCAACCCAGCTGTCTCTCACCTATTTGCTGTCTATCGCAAAAATTATGTTAATAATTTTTTATATATATATATATATATATATATATATATATATATATATATATATATATATATATATACATATATATATATATATACATATATATATATATATATACCAACATACACAAAAAACAGATTTAAATTACAGCTGGAAATCTGCTGGTCAATCAACACTGTTAACACAGCACCAATCTCCCCCCAAGCACTGTTCTTTTGGATTTAATGCCACTTTTGAGGTTGCCATACAACACTGCATTATTATTTTTTCACCTCTCTTATAATACTGTCAATTTCCACTTTGGAGAAGTTCATCTTTTTGCCACCCTGCATTCTGCCATCTTATAAATGCTGGGAGTGAGGCACGGGTGTGGTAGTTAACCCTCAGGGACCCTTCAAATATTAGTCCCACTTGTGACTAATAAATGAAGAGTTCTTTTGCAAAAACAGATAAGTCCAGTTGGTTTAATATTGAGAAAAACAACATTTTCATCTGTTGGTTTATAGGTGTTTGTCATAATTGGTGATTATAGACAGCTCACATGCATGGAGTGACACCAGAGAAAACACACAATGACACAGAGAAGCAAATTTGATTCGAATTTTATTAATGCAAAAAGGAGAGCTTTGATAAGGAAAAACGCCACTCGCCAGAGGAAGGCACAGCTTGTGGGGAGAGACGAGAGCAGGTTAGATAAGGATGGAGACAGATGGGAAAATAGGACTGCACTCACGTGGGTGAAACAGAGAACCCGGCAGCGGAACCCAGCACAAACGGCGAACCAGGAGTGGATGCTGGAAGGCAGGGGTAGAGCTGGGTGAGGTGTCTGACAGGGTGAATAAGGCTGCTGAAATGGTGGTGATGATGAGGCAGGTAACAGCACAACAACCCCAGAGACGTACCACGAAGAAGGTAGCAACCTGAAGAGGAGATGACAAAAGAATTAATGATATTTGCTCAGAGAGGGAGAACTAAAGGTCTGATGGCACGTTTTTGACTTCATCTGATTTTTCAACACATAATACAATATGACAAAATAGGTTGGTCTGTGCAGTTCTAAGTCAAACAGGCTTTTTTCCATGCGAATATTCATCGTTTTCATGAGCGCCACTTCACCAATTACGTCAGTGGCTGGAAAACCCCGCTGCCATGTAGTCACGTCATCGACAGAACACAGCGCTTGGCTGCCCATTGTACACACAGGATGGAAGTGGTTGAAAACATCCATGATGGTTCCAGCCCATGTAGTCTGGAATTGGTTTGTGTTGTCCAATCTTCAGATGATTATAGTTCCAAAGAACGGGATGATGATGAAGAATCTGGGGGCATCAGACCATATAGGTTTAAGCCGTGCCAAGCGGGCATCGTGCCAAGCCAGTCACACTCAGAGAGTGATGGTGGAGAGGCACACATGCCCGCCGCAGCAGCAGCGACAAACACACGGCAGGGGAACACCAGTGTTATTCTTTTGTTACAGATATTGCAACAAATTATTTGTTCATAAATATAATTTATTTAAACCCGATTTTTCAATAAAATCATAGCAGTGTATTCTCTGTGGCTCAGGCATCAGGTTTATTATGGATTATATTTTGAGTTCTTGTTGCTTTTGTTTTGTACATGTGTTTTATGTGCGTTTTGAGCCACTTTCAGGTGGGCACTGTCCAAGATTCGCAGTCCGAACACAGGCGCCCTCTCTCTTTGACAGTCAGCTGTTCATGGTTTGTGTGCATCATCTGCCGTGTTGTCAGCCAGCCAATGTTGCCAACACTATCACGACGTGTTAGCCACTCCACACAGCCGTGGTTCTGTTGCACACCTTGAAGTCGGCCCAGGGGTGCAACCACGGTTAACACGTCTTCTCTCCATGTTCGCTGGGCGATGTCAGCCCCGAATGCCAACTATAAGTGTTTCTGTTTATTTTTGTGGGTCTTCACCTTTTTGGGAACTGCTGTCATCATTCTTATGTTCAATACATGTGCTGTGGTGAATTCTGTGCCTAAATCCATTCATCATGACCCTCTGTGCGCTCTTACGCAGGGCAGAGAGAGGGAGATGAAATAACGAAGATTTGCGGGCAGGGTTCACCACAGCACATTTAATACAGAAAGACAGACAGTTCCCTGAAAGGTGAAGACGTACAAGAAACAGATACACTTACTGATGGCGTTCGGGGGCCGTCATCACCCAGCAAACGAATGAGAGGAGACGTGTTTGCCACAGGCGCGCCTGTGCGTCCTTGAATCACACGTGCGTCCTTGAATCGCACGTCCTTGAATCTCGTGCGATTCAAGGACGCACGAGAACCATGGCGAACATGGAGTGAGTAGCGCGTCGTGAGTGTGCTGAAAATACTGGCAGACAAACAGCACAGATGACAATGCTATGGACCATTAGTGCATGACTGGCAAACGGCCACAAAGTACATGCACTGCTGGTGATGGTATGATGAGAAGCACCTGGGCGAGGACCGGGAAACATGATCAGCGGGAGTTTGAATCAGCTGGTGATAATGATAGAGGGGACGTGCCCGGACCGGCGAGATGTCAGCATGCGATCACAGAAAGTAGGTCAAAGCTGTGTGTAAATCCATTAATCCTTCCCCTCCTCGTGCGTTTCTCCTGCATAACAGCGCACGAGGAGACTTAATAACAGTTGGAGCTGAAGCATGTGATGTGGTCTTTCATGGTTTGATGTTTATCTAAGCCTGCGACACAACGTGAAGACACAGCCATAAAATTAAAACAAGAAACCTGAGAAACTGTGAGCTACAAAGCTGCTGTCATTCCAGTCAATGACACCGGAGTCCGTTCTCCCGCTTACGTCATGGGGGTGCCTCCCTTAATTCGGTGGGCGGCACCACAGTCCAGTCAGCGGCTGCTGTTTTTTGATGATAACTAGTTCATGCAGGCATGGTTGTAAATGTTATATTGATCATCGACAATGACTTTTGGGTTTACACAACATCCTATAAAATGTCAAAATCGTGTCATCAGCCCTTTAAACTTACTTGGTGTAAGGACGTATACCCAATGAGCCAGTGCTGAAGCATTGAAGACAAGGTCCTTTTAAGCACTGGCGAGGCAGAGGTAGCAGGTGCATCTCATCACACAGGTGAGGTGATTGCCTGCAGAGTCGGTGGAAGTTGAACAGGACGGGAGGGGGAGAGTGCGCTCACTAGAACATGACTGTTAGCATTTCCAAATCAGCTTCTAAGACATGGTCACTTGAAATATGAGTATCTCAAACATAATAAAGTAAAAAAATCAAACATCAACTCATAGTTACTTTTTGGCAATTTATTAGTACTTTTGTTTTCAAAAACAGATAAGTTCACAAGCCATTCTTTTGCAAAAACAGATGTCCCGAAAATCATGCTAGTTTGTCTGGAACATATTTGAATGTCTATAAGCATCAATTTAGTGTGACTGGCACACTGATTTAGGCATATCCACTCAGTAAAATGGTATAATATAGCTATAATAAAGCAATAATTCAAGATTCAAAGATTTTATTGTCAATACTACTATACGTACAGGACATACAGGAGAACTGAAATGGCGTTTCTCTCTCCAATGGTGTGCACAGTATGAAAAGAAAAGTAATAAGGTTGGAAAAAAGAAAACAACAACAGCAGTCTAATATACAATATGTACAGCAATGCAACCCAAGGTGCAAATGGTGACAAGAAAGACCCAGACCTTCCATAGTGCAAAATCGAGCTAAACGATTAACGATGATAAAACCCAGCAATCCTATATACAGACAACTAGAGATTGAACTAGTAACCTGTAGTTCCAGTTCAGTGTGGTAGTGTAGGTGCAGATAGTAACAGATAGGACTGCACATTATCAGTATTGCAGTGACAGACAGACAGCAGCAGATGTGGCATTTGTGCACATGGTTGTGGTTAATGTTAATGTGCAGAGACATACAGCAGCAAAGTAGCAAGAATTCTGACAATTGAAGATAATAGTAGCAAGAATTCTGAATATTCGTTGTTCTGACCTCGTTTGTGCTCTACTGATGAACGCATCACTGGTTCATCTGCTTCATCAAAATTATCCATATTTGACATAAAATGCAACAAAATTGTGAGAAAAAAAAACTGGCTAGGAAATCACTCACAGCAAGCAGGGCAATCAGTCAGAGCGAACAGACCAAGAAGGCAGCCAAGGTGAGTCACATGACCCAAATACCAAGCGCTGATTTGCCATGTGGCGTTATCTGCTTTTGTAAAAAAACAAAAAAAAAAAACCACTCCCGGCATTTATCGGCTTTTTAAAAAAAAACTTGAATTTATAGTGTCTATAATGTAGGACATATCGGATTTTGAGGAAAAAAAACCAATTTGAACTTCTATAAGTAGGTAATGTTAACAGCTGTTGATGTAAAGACAGAAATTTTCATGGAAGTGGCGTTTATCAGTTTTTGCAAACAAACTCTTCACATAGAAAATGTACCTTTCATAAGGTAGTTATACAATAATTATATTCTATCAACTTAATTATTTTCAACTACATCTGACCTAATTACTGATATCAAAAATTCATTAATTTTTGAACATTTTAACTCTTTAAAGCCAGGTTTTTGTCATGATGCTACCATGTTTTTAGATGGAAAAATCAGAAAAAATGAATTATGTTCAACATACTAAATACAAAGAATCATTTTTTGTGTGTTGAATTATTACAGCCTCCTGTATCAATGTTTGGCAGCAAGGGGGGTTGTGACAGTGCCATCTAGTAAAACAGAATGTTTTTCTCCATATGCCAGATATGGTCAAAATGGCACCATCTGGTGGAGAGTAGTAAAGATGATAAGTTCCAAGGCAAAAGCCCAGATTGACACCCAGACATAATAAAATGCATGTATTGTACTTTAATTAGAGTGAGACCAAAAAAGTAGTTTGAATGGGTTTCAAAGGAACAGTTTTTGCGCTTAACACTTGTTCGTACACAGTGCATTTTAGACTTACTGTAGGAGCTGAGCGGGAAATAACAAGATCACATTAACATACACAATCTTTCCAAAATTCATGCCATATGCATGAACACAGGCAAAATTATCAAAAAATGGAGGATGAAAAGTACATAAAATGCACTCATAGGTCCCTGGAGGTTAAATGGCATCAATCATCATGTATGATGAGATTGACCAGATATGCACCATTTCATAAACACCACATAGACCATGGCGTATGATCATTTCTACACCCAAAAATGTGCTGAATTCTATCCACTTTTGATAAATGAAGGCCATTGTGTTTAACTTTGTTAAACCCAACTCAGTGCACAACATGGGTTGAGTGTAAATGTATTACTAACAACAGTCTACCATGAGCCAGATGCCCAGATGCTCAGTGGAGGACTGTCAAAGGTTCACGAAACAAGTATTCCTTTAACTGTGTGGTGTATATAGCACATGAGCTATAATATTAATATCTATGCAAGTACTTTCTTTGTAAGTACTACATGTTTGTGTAAGTTGTGCTTTATGTTTTCCAGTTGCTTCTTTTCTTCCTGAGACTTTAAGAAACTCTGAGATAGCAATTTTTTCAAATGTGGACTCTCCCATGCAATGAGGTCCTCTAAAGACTGAAATGATGATGGTTCTTTTTGTTTTCTCCTTATTTCAACTATATACACTACCGTTCAAAAGTTTGGGGTCACTTAGAAATTTCCTTATTTTTGAAAGAAAAGCACTTTTTTTCCAATGAAGATAACTTTAAACTAATCAGAAATACACTCTATACATTGCTAATGTGGTAAATGACTATTCTAGCTGCAAATGTCTGGTTTTTGGTGCAATATCTACATAGGTGTATAGAGGCCCATTTCCAGCAACTATCACGCCAGTGTTCTAATGGTACAATGTGTTTGCTCATTGTGTCAGAAGGCTAATGGATGATTAGAAAACCCTTGTGCAATCATGTTAGGTCTGCAATGCTGTAATTGCTGCAAATGGAGGATTCTTTGACGAAAGCAAAGTTTGAAGGAAAAAAATATTATTTCAAATACAAATCATTATTTCTAACCTTGTCAATGTCTTGACTATATTTTCTATTCATTTTACAACTCATGGTGGTAAATAAGTGTGACTTTTCATGGAAAACACAAAATAATTGTCTGAGTGACCCCAAACTTTTGAACGGTAGTGTATATATATATATATATATATATATATATATATATATATATATATATATACTGTATATATATACATATATCAGATTTCAGTTTGTTTTTCCATTTAGCTGTACAAGTTATAGGTCACATTAATGGTGGAAAAAGTTTTGTAATGATTTATCTTTATATTTTTTTACATCACAAAAGCCTGGCATTTGAGCGGGGTTTGTAGATTTTTTTTTATATCCACCGTGCATATATATATATGTGTGTGTGTGTGTGTGTGTGTGTATATATATATATATATATATATATATATATATATATATATATATATATATATATATATACAGTATAAAGAACAAAACTACTGTATGCACCCTTATGTTATTCTGTATATCAGTTTTGCTTGTTTTAACAATTGATATTTACTTACATCATTGTGTAGAATCTGCTATATAAGCAATATTACACGAGAGTGAGTATGGTATTGTGACTATAGTATCTTGTGGAGGGCACTCGCGTATCACACCCAGAGTTAATGTTGTTATATAATTGTAATATTCCTTTTATACAACAGTTCTGGTTTATTAAATGAGAGCAGTACTGAACGAAATATTATAATTTGTTTGTTTAACCAGTTATTTTGTGCAGCTGAGAATAAAGTGCCTCCTAAATGTAGCCAGTTACTGTTGCTAAACATCTCAATCAGCATGAAGACATCTATTGTCATTTCACACACGTAAACAAATTAAATACTATCAAGTGCAAAAGTAATATGTTTACAAAACATGTACCTGTTGAGTCGGTACGGCAGAAGACCCCAGATCAAAATATATCCAATGCTAGTTGTCAGAATCACCGGTAGGTAGATAGCCAGTAGCTAGTAGTTAGCATGATAGTGATTTAGCATACTTTGCTCACTTTTAATTGGCATTTTCAAATGAAACAAAGAGTCCATCACCACAAAGGTGCTGTGGTTTGTTAATCAAGACAATAAATCAAACTCTAGTATTGTCTATTTTTTAAACAGGTGTGAAATCGCTTATTGAGCTTAAAATGACAGCAGGGCCAGGGTAGACAGAGGTAGACCTTTTCAAAAGGGTGAGACTCCCAGGTCACGGATGTATAATTTCTTGTCAAACAGCGCTTCTCTGTGGAAATTAAGGTATCCAAAACAGCGCTGCAACTGTCAAGAGAGTTGATAGTAAATTACTGTTAGTAATTAACGGTTACATGAACACCTTTGAAGCAGAGTGATACATAGCCAATGAAGTTGGAGTGCATTTATCATGGATTATAATTACTCCTGGAATCCCTATTGTCCAATCAAATTGCTCAGTCAGAACTAACGGTTGTATAATTTTCTTTATATTCCACTTGGTTTCTATTAAATGTTTAAATTGTGCTTAATAAATGAATAAAATGTGTTTTTATGTATCGCTTTATCATACATTGTCTATGTTTATTGCACTGTCCCTGTCAAATAAACTAATCTACTACTACTACATACACATGAACATCTGTCTGTCTATCTATTACTATTGCAAACAAAAAAAAAAGTCACTTAAGATGAATAATAAACCTCTTGGAAAGAGTTTTGTTCTTTTCCTTCTGGATTTGTGTGTGGTTGAAAAAGAAATATTTCATTAAAGTGAGTCACCATAGCAACATATTTATCCAAAATTAGTCATTTCATTTATAGAGGGTATGTGTATGATGTCACCAAACAGAACTCAGGGCAGTTAAAAACACTGAGTGGCAAAAATGAGAGGCAGCATTAGGTGTATGCATTAAAACAAAAAAATACACACAGTATTCAATCACAGCAGTACACAGAGTATTGTACCCGCTTGTATTGTGGAGAGCTAATCTTATCATTCCATCTGTATTAATTGGCAAAAAAATAAATAAATAATTAAAGGCTTTGAATCAATTCAATTCAACTTTATTTATATAGCGCCATTTCACAACAACAGTCATCTCATAGCACTATCAACTGTAGGGGGGAACCCCCACAGTTGCAGAAAGACCCCAGCAATCAGGCGATCCCCTGTGAGCAAGCACTTGGTGACGGTGGACAGAAAAAACTCCCTTTTAACAGGAAGAAACCTCCAGCAGAACCAGACTCAGGGAGGGGCAGTCATCTGCTGCGACTGGCTGGGGGGTGAGGGGATAGAGAAGAAGAAAAGAACAGACATGTAGAGAGCAAACAGCACGATGGGGACTCAATCTATGGGAGAGTACAAACAGATGTTGATGACCAGCAAAAAAAAAAAATATTTCATAGAGAGTGAGGAAAGGAGTGAGGCCCAGTGCATTACTGGAGGTCCCCCGGCTGACTAAACCTATTAGCAGCATAACTAAGGGAGGGTTCAGAAACACATGATCCCTCCCTAATTGTAGGCTATATCAAAAAGGTAGGTTTTAGCCCTATTCTTAAAAACAGAGATCGAGTCTGACTCCCGAATCCAGATTGGCAGCTGATTCCACAGGAGAGGAGCTTGATAACTGAAGGCTCTGCCTCCCATTGTACTTTTGGAGATTCTAGGTATTACAAGTAATCCTGCATTTTGGGAGCGTAGTGCTCTGTTAGGATAATACGGTAGTATCAGATCTTTTAAATAAAAAGGAGCCTGATTGTTTAGAGCTTTGTAAGTAAGAAGAAGGATTTTAAACTTAATTCTAAACTCTATGGGAAGCCAATGAAGGGAGGCTAGAACCGGAGAGATATGATCTCTCTTTCTAGTACCTGTTAAAACTCTTGCTGCAGCATTTTGGATCAGCTGAAGACTTTTTAAAGATGTTTTAGGACAGCCTGATAATAAAGAATTACAATAATCTAATCTCGAGCTAACAAAAGCGTGGATCAGTTTCTCAGCATCACTCTGAGACAAGATGCTCCTAATCTTGGCAATATTACGCAAACGATAGAAGGCAGTCTTAGAAACAAATTTAATATGTGAATTGAAGGACAAATCCTGATCAAAAATAACTCCAAGGTTCCTCACAGAGCTATTAAGAGAAAGAGTAACCGCATCCAAACTGAAAGTTTGATTTGGAAAGGAATTTCTAAGGTTTATTGGACCAACAAGAATGACTTCAGTCTTATCTGAATTTAATAGCAGGAAATTACAAGTCATCCAAGCTTTGATTTCCTTAAGACAGGCTTCTAACTTGGCTAATTGATTACTATCATCTGGCTTCATTGACAGGTATAATTGTGTGTCATCTGCATAACAATGAAAATGTATACAGTGCTTTCTAATAATGTTGCCTAACAGAAGCATATATAAACTAAAAAGAGTAGGGCCTAGCACAGATCCCTGTGGAACTCCATGACTAAGCTTTGAGTTGAAAGAAAACTCATTATTTACATGAACAAACTGGAACCTATCAGATAAATAAGATCTAAACCATTGCAACGAAGTTCCATTAAGTCCAACATAGTGTTCTAATCTATCAAGTAGAATATTATGATCGATAGTATCAAAAGCTGCACTAACGTCTAAAAGGACAAGTACAGAAACTAGTCCATTATCAGATGCAATGAGGAGGTTGTTAGTGACCTTCGCTAAGGCTGTTTCAGTACTATGATGGATTCTAAACCCAGATTGAAACTCTTCAAGTAAACCATTTCCCTGCAGGTGGTCAAATAATTGCGTAGCAACAACTCTTTCTAAGATTTTTGAAATGAAAGGGAGATTAGAGATTGGTCTATAGTTAGCTAAAGCTCCTGGATCTAGTGTTGGCTTTTTGAGTAAGGGTTTAATTACAGCCGTTTTAAAAGCCTGCGGTACATGGCCTAAAGTTAATGAAGAATTGATTATATGAAGAATAAAGCTACCAATAAGTGGGAAGACTTCTTTAAATAACCTGGTAGGAATAGGGTCTAAAAGAAAAGTTGAAGGTTTGGATGAGGAAACTATTTTGTCTAACTCACAAAGGTCGACTGGAGTAAACTCATCAAGACAGAGATCAATAGAAGGAGTTGTAGTAGTTACAGTATTTAAGTTAACTGTGGGAAGAATCTGATTGATTTTATCTCTGATGGATGAAATTTTATTATTGAAAAAGTTCATAAAGTCCTGACTAGTAAGCTCTAAGGGAATGCTAGGATTGACAGAGTCCTGACTCTTTGTCAACCTGGCTACAGTACTGAAAAGAAACCTGGGATTATTCTTGTTCTCTTCTATTAATGCAGAGTAATAACTCATTCTAGCTTTTCTAAGAGATTTTTAAATTAAAAGATGATTTCTCCAAGCTAAATAGATTTCATCTAAATTAGTAGAGTGCCATTTTCTTTCTAATTGACGAGTCTTCTGTTTTAAGGTATGAGTTTCTGTGTTGAACCAAGGAGTTAGAAATCTCGGATTAGACTTTTTCTTTTTTAAGGGGGCCACCAAGTCTAGAGTCTGATGCAGAGAAGCTGAAACACTATCCACCATGTTATCAATTACAGAAGGAGCAAGCTGTCTATAGCTTATTTCCGTTGTGTTAACACATGGCATAGAGGAAACAATCTGCATAAATTTGGAAACAGCATCATCTGAGAGGCATCTACTGTAATAATATTTTTTCTTTAGGAGCCACATAGTCAGAAATGGTAAAATCAAAGGTTAACAGACAATGGTCTGACAGTACAGGGTTATGATGAGACACTACAAGATTTTCTATTTCTATGCCATATGTCAAAACAAGGTCCAATGTATGGTGGAGGTAATGAGTAGAATTTCCTACTTTCTGAGAAAACCCAATCGAGTCTAATATTGAATTAAATGCCACATTAAGGCAGTCACTAGCTACATCCACATGTATATTAAAGTCCCCTACTATAATTATTCTATCAGATTTCAGCACTAAATCAGCTAAGAAATCAGCAAATTCAGATAAAAATTCTGAGTAGGTTGATGGGGGACGATAAACTATGGCAAATAAAATTGGGTTTAACCTAAAATTGCTAAAGTGCCCAATACTGAGGACCAGGCCCTCAAAGGAATTATAACATGTTTTTTGCTTTACATTAACTAGTAATTTGGAATGGTAAATTGTTGCTACTCCTCCTCCATGACCAGAACTTCTGGGATTTTGACAGTTTAAATAACCAGAGGGAGTTGATTCATTTAAACCAACACAATCCTCTTGTCCTAACCAAGTCTCTGTAAGAGAAATTAAATCAATCTGATGATCAATTAACAGATCATGGACTAACAGAGACTTGGGAGTTAGAGACCTAATATTTAATAAACCACATTTAATTTTTAAATTATGAGGAGGAACAGAGGCCAAATCATTCAATTTAGAGGCTTTATGTTTAATTTGAGTTTTACCAATACTTTGCTTTATCACTTTGGGATGCTTATACATTATATTTTTATTCACTTTGGAGGGAGCAGACAACGATTCTCTGATGGGGAAGACAGGGGCTAAGCTGAGGGGTGGCGGATGAAGAGAAGCTGCAGAGAGGCGTGTAAGACTGCGACTCTGCTTCCTGGTCCCAACTCTGAGTAGTCAGGGTTTTGGAAATTTGGATAAAAAAGATGCCAGATTGTTAGATAAATGAGAAGCACCATCCAAAGTGGGATGAATGCTGTCTCGTCTCATAAGACCAGGTTTTCCTCAAAAAGAGCTCCAATTGTCAATGTAGCCCACGTCATTTTTAGGACACCACACAGCCAGCGGTTCAAGGATGACGAGCGGCTAAACATGTCATCACTGGTCAGATTGGGGAGGGGCCCAGAGAATACTACAGTGGCAGGCATCGTTTTTGCAAAGTCACACACCGATTCTATATTAAGTTTCGTGACTTCCGACTAGGGTGAGGAGCTCAGTCATCCGGGAGAGGCTCAGAGTAGAACCGCTGCTCCTGCACATTGAAAGGAGTCAGTTGAGGTGGTATGGGCATCTGATTAGGATGCCTCCTGGACGCCTCCCACTTGAGGTGTTTCAGGCACGTCCCACTGGGAGGAGACCCCGGGGCAGACCCAGGACTCGGTGGAGAGACTATGTCTCCCAGCTAGTCTGGGAACGCCTTGGTATCCCCTCTGAAGAGCTGGAGCAGGTGGCTGGGGAGAGGGAAGTCTGGGCTTCTCTGCTTGAACTGCTGCCTCCGCGACCCGGACCTCCGGAAAAGCGGTAGAAGATGGATGGATGGATGGATGGATGGATGGATGACTTCCGACTGCCGGAGACGGATGTCATTAATGCCGGCGTGAATAACAATTGTGGAATATTTACAGTTACTTTTAGCCAGCATTTTCAAATTTGACTCGATGTCGCCTGCTCTGGCCCCAGGAATGCATTGGACTATGGCCGCTGGAGTCTCTAGGTTCACGTTTCTGACTACAGAGTCGCCAATGATCAGAGTTTTTTCCTCAGCGGGTGTGTCGCTGAGCGGGGAAAAACGATTAGAAACGTGAACAGATTGGTGGTGTACCGGGGCTTTGCGACTAGGCTTCCTTCTCACCGTCACCCACCCAGTCTCCTCGCTGCTGAGGAGAGCCGAGGGACCGCTGACAGTGGGGCCTAAGCTAGCTAGCTCCGCTGCAGCTAATGGGCGTCCGTCAAGATTAACTGGCGCAGACGGTGTTTCAATGCAGCGGAGCCGGGATTCCAAATCAGACAACCTCGCCTC
This sequence comes from Pholidichthys leucotaenia, assembly GCA_020510985.1. Taxonomy (NCBI): domain Eukaryota; kingdom Metazoa; phylum Chordata; class Actinopteri; order Cichliformes; family Pholidichthyidae; genus Pholidichthys; species Pholidichthys leucotaenia. Next base: position 483,919,489 of record CM035837.1, read on the forward strand.
GAGCGCCTCAAAAAGACAACATTTATTACATTTACCGTTATCGCTAAAAGAGGCAGAGGTGTAGCTAAACATCTGACAGAGAGAGCACACCAGAGGAGGAGAGGAAAGAGAGCTAGTAGCCATAGCTAGTGGCTAGAGAGCAAACCACACAGGCAGACAGCAAAACAGGAAGTGACGATACGTTACCACAAGGAAGTGACGATCCACTCAGTTTTTCACTTACCATGTACTCCTTGGTCTTTACCTACACATCACTACAGTCAAGTTAGTGGTCTGGTATTAACTTCTAAAGTTAAAAAATGTGCTCTGTGCACTGCTGTGACTAAATATTTTCTGTGATTTTTATGTTTTCCTGCATACAAAATAAGGCTGCATGTCCACCAAACACGTTTTTTGTCGCCCAATGGCTCTGAGCATTTTTTTTTCAGCGTTTGTGCACTGCGCTCTGGAAAAAAAAAAGTCTGTGCACTGTATCACCGCAACAGCTTGTCACTCTTAGCTCAGTACTTCCTCTTTTCCTATGGTCAGACTTTCTGCTGATTTTTTAATAGCAGTCTCTAAATAACAATGGACAGCAAATGTGTTTTAGCAGCTCTGGATGTAAAATATGATGACACGGAAAACAGGAGTCTAAGTAGAGACTGCATCGGCGTTCCATGTCCGGCCCTTCCTTAACCCCTTGCACTCCGGTCAATTTTCCTAAAAACGCCAAAAAATAATGTGCCCAAAGTAAATCGAAAGCTGTTCTTCAACCCTTTGCAGCATCTTCATGGGGTTGGTCTCATTTAAAAGAAAACACTTTGAATTTTTTGGCAAAACAGTCATAATCTCTCTAAGTGCTCCGACCACTGAGTTACAGTCATCTAAGCATAGTGAACTTGAAGAAAATAAATTTAGCCTGGGTGTTTTTTTGGATACAAATGCTTGCAAATAACACACAGCTTCAGATCCGGGCTGGAAAATACAACAGAAATGTAGAACCAAGTGTTATCCAGCTGAGGTCCAAATTTTGTAACAATACCTCAAAAAATGAATATATTACACAGCTTTGTTCTCAGGCTGTTCCCAGGCATTTTGGAACTGTGCCAAATTGTGCCAAATGATTACACTCGGATGTGGCGATGTTTCCACAGCAGCGCTGTCACCGCGGCTCCCCCTCTCGCTACAGAATAGTAGCGCGGGGGGGGGGCGTTCACGCTCCGAAGGCAGCGAACAAATCATGTACCGCGGCACACGCACTTCGGAAATCGTGCGCTGCACAGTTGTAATTTACTGATCGGTCAAAAGTCATTTTTGATTACAATTTTCAGGGATAAAAAATAATTTGGCTTATAACACCTTACCTCTTCACAGCCACATTGTCCTGGCCAACTTCTCTTCCTCACTGTCAGAGGAACGCAATGCTGGTCCGCTCGTGGTTCTGGTCTCGCGACCCGGTCAAAACATAATTCCATGATTGCGGTTTTGGCGAATGATTTACGACCTTCGTCGTCGGCCTCCGTCAGTCTATGATGACCATATAAGAGAATCCTAAACATTCTGCTGGAATTTAAAAAAAAAAATAAATAAAGCACTGCCTGTGGCTGCTGCAGCAGTCTCTCTTCACCCAGCTTTAGACAAAACAGCTCAGCGAACTTCTGTGCTTCAATTGGCTCGTTGCGTTGGTAGGCGGGTCCTTCTTGCGAGGTTTTCGGTCATTGGTTCTTCAAGGTTTCAGAAACCAAATTCAAGGCTCTTATTAGTCAAATGAGAGGTCAGTCATATCCAATCTGTTTGCGGCTGTGTCTGAAGTGGAAGAACTTTTTTTTTTTTTTTCCAGTGCGCTCTCGCGCGCCCTCGTGCGCTCTGGGACGCAGAGACTTGCCCGTCCACGGTACAACGGAGTGCAAGAGGTTAATTCTGATTGGCTGCTTAGAAAGGTCTGACATTGACGAGCTCAGCTGCAGTCTGAATAGTTGAACTTTTTTCAATGCTGAGCACCCTGAGCGCCGTGACAAAAAACAGCCTCCGCTCAAAGCGATTCAGCGCCAAGGGCGCTCAGCGCTGTAAACACTGGACTCCGTACAGAATGAATAGAAAACAGTCGCCCAGAGCAAAAAAAACACGTTTGGTGGACACGCAGCCTAAAGCTGTCATATGTGACTGCCACTCAGTGCTGTGTTGCTATGGTAACTGTCCTGTACTGTAACTGCCAAGAATTCTGTTCCAATACCCTCTATGCTTTCATTTAATTGCTCCATTTTGCTGCTGCTTTAAATCTCATGGATAACAGAAACAGAAAGTATTGTGCATTTCAACTAATTTAATAATCATAAATATGCTTCAAAATTCCCCAAAAAACTTAGATGAAAAACCAGCTGGGGAAGAAGCACATGAAGCTGACTGTACACAGTCACACAGCACAGCTGCTGCATACAGTCATAAGACTTGAAAATAGAGAAATGTGTTGCAAATAATCACAGCACAACAGAAAGGACTCCAGGCCCGGTGTGATGGACCACAGATGTCTATCACTTGTCTGATGTTAGCAATGTGTTTTATCTACAAAAGTGATGGCCAGACCAAAACTTCTGCGTGTTTCAACAGATGATGCATTTGCATTCTAGCAGCACATGACTGGCTAGCCTAACATGCATTTTCAGTATTTGGTTCATCATCATTTTATTAGCTTTTTGTTTTTCTTATTAAAGACAAGGAGAGAAAGGAGATGTTTTTACCTTTACATGTTTCAACTGTCCACTGCAGTCTTCATCAGAAGTGCCACTTGAACCTGCTCGAGCTTCACCGTTATTTTATCGTGTTCCCAGAGCCACTTCTGTTGTGTCATATTTGCAGTGTGTTTCTTTGTTTGCAAGTCTTGTGACTTTTTGCAGAAACTGTGTTGCCATTTTGGTTATCATGTTTGCTTAATGTGATTTTGTTTTGTCGATTTGCAGTTGTTTCTTTAATTCACAGTGTACTGACCTCTCAGTGCCACCATAGATTCCAGTTTACGAGTGCAGTTACCATGATGATGATGTTGTGATCTGGCCAGGTTAATAGAGAGCCTCCTTCGGAGAACTGAAAACTATAACTTTAAGCTGCGGTCACAAAGATTCTTATAAACAATGGCTTGGTAAGAATCTCCCAGTTCCTACAAATTCTGCAGTTTGCAGACATGCATGGAGGTGGCATAGTTTCTTATTGCTGCTGTTCAATTCACAAGAGTAAGCTGAGGTATTCTTGGGAAATGAGGTGCTTTTCTGTTGTACGATGGCCCTAGAGTTCTTACGTTGTTCGTAAGGTTGCTTTGAGAGATTCCTATGGCATACTTATTGCCAGCTTACAAAAGTTTTTGTGCAACTCACAGCACTCTCAAGTCATTGGTAGGAAGATTTCATGGCTTTCGGCACATGTTGTCAGCACAGATATTGAACAAATGACGTACTTCTGCCTTTTGAGTGCCTCGCTACTGCCTTATGCACATTGTACGACTCTCCGTACAAACAGGGATTCGTATGGTGTTTCCTACAACCGCTGTAAGGGGCCCTCAAGAAGAACTTAAGGTGTTCTTGAGGCATACTTACAGCCAACATCATGCATGGTTCTTACATTGTTCCTATGGCATTCATACAGCCGACTTACGATGAGGGGTTTTTCTGGGGCATTCGTAGAAATCTTGGACAAGACCATCGACCTGGCCATGAACTTACGAACACTGGATTCTCCTATGGCTGCCTTAAGAAGGGCATACTAAATTGTCCGAAAATTGTTTGTACGGTGTTCTCAGCCATTCGTAATCTTATTTGTGACCGTAGCTTTAAACACAACATACCTTGCTAGCTTATTCTCACAGGTGATTTCAGTGAATTTCTTCCCACTGATTGCTGATCAATGAAAATACCTGCTTAAGACACTGGGTGGAAGTAAAACATGTAGGGTCTTGACCCTCCATGGAATGAGTTTGACACCCCTGCAGTATGTAAATCAGTCAAAAACGAAGTTACAGTATTTCACAAAAGTGAGTACATCCCTCACATTTTTGTCAATATTTTATTATAGCTTTTCATGGGACAACACTGAAGATATGACACTTTGATACAATGTAAAGTAGTCACTGTACAGCTTGTATAACGGTGTAAATTTGCTGTCCCCTCAAAATAACTCAACACACAGCCATTAATGTCTAAACTGCTGACAACAAAAGTGAGTACACCCCCAACTGAAAATGTCCAAATTGTGCTCAAGTGTCAATATTTTGTGTGGCCACCATTATTTTCCAGCACTGCCTTAACTGTCTTGGGCATGGAGTTCACTAGAGCTCCACAGGTTGCCACTGGAATCCTCTTTCACTCTTCCATGACAACATTGCGGAGTTGGTGGATGTTAAAGACCTTACACTCCTCCACCTTCCATTTGAGGATCCTCAGAGAGTTCTTTGCCATAGGTGCCATGTTGAACTTCCAGTGACCAGTATGAGAGAGTGTGAGAGCGATAACACCAAAGTTAACACACCTGCTCCCCATTCACACCTGAGACCTTGTGACACTAACGAGTCACATGACACAGAGGAGGGAAAATGGCTAATTGGGCACAATTTGGACATTTTCAGTTAGGGGTATACTCACTTTCGTTGCCAGCGGTTTAGACATGAATGGCTGTGTGTTGAGTTATTTTGAGGGGACAGCAAATTTACACTGTTAATACAAGCTGTACACTGACTACTTTACTTTGTATCAAAGTGTCATATCTTCAGTGTTGTCTCATGAAAAGATATAATAAAGTATTGACAAAAATGTTAGGGGTGTACTCACTTTTGTGAGATACTGTATCTAATTTTTCTTGGTTTGACAAAATAATTGGAAAAGTTGAAACTATTTAGCACTGAACCCTTTTCAGACTGAAGCATTTTTTAATCTGGAAGGCAATAAGTTACATATTTTCAGCAGATTACAGTATATTATGAGTGCACAGTTAATTTTAAATTTGTACCATGGTAAAATGCAGTTATCTTGCAATAAATAAATAAAAAGACAATCTTTCAATAAGAAAAATCAAGTTAGTTCCATTTCTTCTCTGCCATCCAACATCCAACATCATTTGCTGCTGCAACAGGTTCCATTGCTCACACCATGGAGGTGCTGGTGCCAAAAAACTGACAGAAATACAACAATTTGTGAAATCTTTGCATTTGCATCCCAAAGAATTGACAAAAGGTGAAATCAAGAAAGCAAAAAAACATACTGCATTCAGGAAAGGAATGTTCACAGCTGACAAAAGGAATCCAAGAGCCATGGGGAAAAAGGACCTGAAGGAGAAACAAAAGCTGGTTAACACTGCAGGAGAAAGAATCATTTTGACTAAATTTGAACAGTTTGCATTCAAGTGGTATGACAGGACAACTACACCACAGCATTTCCTCTGGGGTCTGTTCAACCTGCAGAAAGCTTCACACCTGGTAGAAAGCCTAAGTCCTGCCCCTCTACTTCCTTATCCTGGGACCTAACTTTGATTTTTTTAAAAAAGTGTATGGGAGTCAATGGCAGGATATAAATTATTTTTTAGATTCCGATCAGAGTTTGTCATGAATTACACACAATGTCTGTCAAATCTGAAGATGATTATTGATATAAATAAAGTTGTAGGTTGTCATAGCGTCAGGACGTGGACTGGGCCCCATGTCCTCACCTTAAGCTATAGTTTGTGTTGCTTGTTTTCAGGACATGGGCCCCAGCCCACGTTAAGATGCATTTTGGGGTTTTCTGTATTTACTGCTATTCATTATTTTGTCTGCATTTGTGTTCCATAGGATATGTTCCCTGCTCTGTTCTCAGTTTAGTCATTATTATTTATTATTACTATCATCTTGGTTTTCTTAGTCTTGTCTCCCCTGATCCGTTGGTATAATGTTTCATGTGTATTCCCTGTCAGTGTCATGTGGGTGCACCTTTACACAGCGCACAAGAGATGGAGACGAGCCCACGTGCAAGGTGAAATGTGTGTTTATTAAACAAAGAGTCCATAGTACTAACTAACTAACCTACACTTATATAGCGCTTTTCTAGTCACAAAGACCACTCAAAGCGCTTTCACTAGTACTAACCCTCTATTCTAAGGACCTATAGGAAACAGATATCTAGGGACAATTAAGAACAACCAATTAACCTAACATGCATGTCTTTGGATTGTGGGAGGAAACCGGAGCCCCCTGAGTAAACCCTCGCAGCACAGGGAGAACATACAAACTCCACACAGAAAGGCTCCAACCCCTGCTAGCGTGGGGATTTGAACCAGGAACCTTCTAGCTGTAAGGCAACAGTGCTAACCACTGCACCACCGTGCTGCCCCGTGCCCCGTGGCTCCGCCACGTTTAACGGGAAAGTCCCTCACCATCGTGGATTCACATGCAATTTTTGCGCGGCCCGGACAACTTTGCCGTCCCGGGCCGGCACTCACTTACCCCCACCCCCTCCACCTCCTCCTGCATAGAGCTTTTCCTGCACCTCACTTCCAAAGCCGGCCGAGCGCCGTCTCGTTCCCCTGCTGAGCGCTCTGGGGGGAGCGGTGTGGGGTGACCCACCACAATCAGCTTGGACAGTCAGAGCACTCAGCTTGAGCAGGAAACAGAACAATGATATGTATGAACTGATATCAATATGTAAATGTGCCTGCATTCTCTTTTGTCCTACAGCCTCGGAGCAAAGAGAAGAATTTCGGCACCAGTAATCAGGCAATTGATATGTGTGACTCTTATGTAAAGTTGCCATGCATTCTCTCTTGACTGTTATGTAAATGTCCCATACATTCTCTTGCCGGTATAAATGTGCTCACTAAAAGCTCACTGTATCACTCTTAGACAATGACTCAGGGCTCACTCGCAGCGTGCTGCCCTGCCAGAGCGCTGGGTGAGCCTCGTGATGGAGGAATAAAACACCTTTAAACTTCGGCTTGCTGTGTCCGCCTGCACTTATTTCGTTCCTCCACACTGGTACAAAAGTGTCCAACATAAACAGCCAATTAGAAGCTAAGCAGCACAGAGTCACCGCTGGGCAGGGAAGTGGAAGTCCACGTCAGGCTCCAGGGCCAGACTGGACCTCTGGAGGAAAATACAACAAAACCTGAACTTCAAGAAGGGAAAAGGAGACTTACTAGTGAGTGCCAGAGCCAGGCTGAGCTCTGGGGAAACAGCACCAATGTAGTCTAACGGGGTAGTGACTAGTCACAGGGAATTGATTAATCAGGTGACCGACTAACACCGCAATGTTGTCTCTAATTAAGAAGGAGTCGAGGTGACATTTTATTGTTTTATTAGAACACGGGACCAAGAACACAGGAGTCACTACGCTATACCCCAGGTGACACCACCCCCCAGAGGTGGGGCGACACCCCTAAGGCACCGCCACAATAATAATATATATAATATACTATCCAACATTCTGCCCCTCCTTGAAAAAACACAAGCACACCAAATGACCCCCCTTTAAAATGTACACCCGACTCACACACTAATACAGGGATGTACAGTATATAGGCCTATCCATTCACACCACACCGGCCCAGCAGAGCACTCCACTATGTAATCAACAGTCACTGAACACAAAAGGGCCACACACCAAAATAAATTAATCCCGAAATAAATAAGTATGTACAATATAATCACAAACTATATACAAATATGAACAATGGCAGTACCTGACTCCACAGACTGGCATTTCCACCCCATAACATGGGCACAAAGACTTAAAAGTGACAATAAGGCTACAGAACATGATGAACAGCTTTTTCCCCTCTGCCATCAGACTGCTGAACACTAAGTGACTTTTGACTCTCGTGCACTATGTACAGCAGCTCAACCAGACTCATGTCAATCATCACTGTTTTTCTGTTGCATTATTGACTGCACTATGTGGTACTTCACATTATCTGCTACATGCTAATTTTTTAAAACTACCTTGACTAGTACTACTCATTATTTTTTTTTCCACAATATCTTTATTGAACCTTTTTTTTTTTTTTTTAACAAACATGATACAAACAATCAAACACTAACACTAAAGTACTACAAAAAAAAAAAAAAAAAGGATGCACTAAAAACACCAACAACCACCAGCAAAATCAAATCTTCAACAATGCTCCTCTGTTTAGTCTAGACAATCCAATACATAAGTATACATATTATGTTCACCAGTTTGGAATTTACAAGGTCCACACACATCATTCACCTTCTTCTTCAAAAGTTATGTTTAAATTTTTTACATAATCAATAAAAGGTCTCCATATATTCTCAAACACAATTTCCTTTGATTTTAGTATATATGTTATTCTTTCTAATGGAAGGTTTGTTAACATCTGTCTTAACCACTGAGTCACATCTGGTCTATGAGTCTTTTTCCATAATAGTGCAATACATTTTTTGGCATTAAGCAAACTGAGGTCTATGAATGTTCTTTCACTTTTATTAAAATTATGCTTTTCTGGGTACAGACCCAACAAAAACAATTTAGGATTCAATATGATTTGTTTTGAGATTATTTTTTCAATTGTTACCCTCACCTCTTCCCAAAACATTCTTATTAATCTACATTCCCATACACAATGAAATAGAGTTCCTTTACTTTCCATGCATTTTGTGCATGTATCTGGTATATTTTTGTTATATTTATTTAACTCCTCCGGTGTAACATACATCCGCATTAACCATTTGAAATGTATCAATTTAAGGCGTACATTTATTGATTTGGTTTGAGCTTCTGTACAAGCCAATTCCCATTGTTCCTCTGAAATTTCAGTTTGCAGATCTTCTTTCCAGTAGTTTAATCTTTTCAGTGAATTTTCACTTGAAGATAGTGTCAATGAGTTATAAAACTCTGAAATAATACCCTTTCTTTTACTATCTTTCATCATCATTTTTTCCAAGGATGAATAAATAGGTCGAGTGAGAGCTTTATTTTGATTTGATCGAATAAAGTTTCTAAGTTGAAGATATTTAAAAAAATGTGTTCTATTGAGATTAAATTTGATCCTCAGCTCTTCAAAAGACATTATGTTATCTGCACATGGCAAATATAAATCCTGAATCTTTTGTATCCCTTTTAAATTCCATACTTTAAATACAGCGTCCGCTCTCCCTGGTTTAAAATATTGATTACCCCATATTGGACTAAATTGTGACAGTAACTGTGGTTCTTTTAAATAGTTTTTAGCTTCACACCATATTTTGATCATATGCTTTACAAATGGATTTTTAACTTGTTTTTGTAATTTTTTTGCCGAATCTGAGTATATGAATATGGGAAGAGGTAAAGGTAAATTGTATGATTCCATTTCAGTCCAGTGAGGGAGATCATTTGATGAAAAATAATATGTCATAGACCTCAGTTGTGCCGACCAATAATACAACATAAAATTTGGACATTTCAGACCTCCACGATCAAATGGTAAATATAATAAAGACAGACGTAATCTAGCCCTCCTGTTGTTCCATATAAATTCCACTAACTTTTTTTTTATTCTTGAGAATAAATCTAAAGGTGGTGATAAGGGAATGTATTGAAATAAATAAAGTATTTTAGGTAAAATATTACTTTTAAGTATATTGATTCTCCCGATCATCGACATTGGTAGTGACATCCATCTCTGAGTTAACTCATTGATATCTGTCATTAAGGCTTCATAGTTGACACTGGCGACTGATTCTAGCTTAGGCACAATTTGGATTCCTAAATATTTAAACTGATTTACAACATTGAATTGATTTACCTCAGGGGCTGGGTAATTTCTCTGGGTCTCATTTAGCATTAATATTGAAGATTTAGTTTTATTTATTTTATATCCTGATATTTCCCCAAAATTCTTTATTAAATTCAACAAGGTTTGAATTGATTTTTTTAGATTCGACATAAACAAAATTATGTCATCGGCGTACAGGGAGATTTTATGTTCTGTTGGTCCAACTTTAATTCCATATATTTGTGAATGTAAACGTATCGCTATCGCTAAAGGTTCAATTGCCATAGTAAACAGTAAAGGTGAAAGTGGACAGCCTTGTCGACATCCTCTATTGATTTTTATTGGTTTTGAAATATTGTTATTTGTTAGGATTTCTGCTGTAGCATTATTGTATATTATTTGAACCCATTTTATGAAATTATTTCCAAGTCCAAACCTTTGTAGGACTTCAAAAAGAAAGGGCCATTCAACTCTATCAAAGGCCTTTTCGGCGTCCAGTGATAGGAGAGCTGTATCCGGTGCTTCTTTATTAAAATAAATAATATTAAATAGTCTTCTTACATTATGGAAGCCTTGTCTTCCCTTTATAAAGCCATTCTGATCTCGATTAATAATATTTGGTAAAATTTCTTGTATTCGTCTTGCTAAAATTTTACAGATTATCTTAAGGTCGGCGTTTAATAGGCTTATTGGTCTCATATTTTCACATTTATTAGAGGGCTTACCTGGTTTTGGCAGCAGTATAATTAAGGCATTATTTATGTATGATGGTAAATTATTATTTTGAAATGCTTCTAAAACCATTTCCAAAAAAGGTTTTATTAATTTATTCTTAAATTTCTTATAAAGGTCAACTGGAAGACCATCTGGTCCTGCACTTTTTCCTGATTTCATATTATCAATGGCTAGCCCAACTTCTTCTTGACTAATTTTAGACTCCAATATCTCCCTGTTTTCATTTGGAATACACGGTATAGATAGTTCGTTCAAAAACCCATTTAGTTTTGTTAAATCAAATTCATTTTTAGTATCATATAATTTTTCATAGTAATCTCTAAAGGCTCTGTTAATTTCTAAAGGATCTATAACTACCTGTCCGTTACTTATAATACTAGTAATTGGTGTTTTAATTTCTAATTGTTTAATCTGCCATGCCAATAATTCTCCTGATTTTTCACCTTGTTCATAAAAAGATTGTTTCAATCTTAGAAGACTCGAGGCAGCTCCATTCGCTGATTTTTTGTCGTATTCAGCTCTCAAAATCAGTAATTCATTCTCCAACCTTGGATCACTTCCTGCATACACTTTTTCCTGAAGACTTTTCATTTTATGTTCCAATTTAGCTCTCTCCTCTCGAGTCTTCTTAGATTTTGATCCTGTATAACTAATAATATGTCCCCTAATAAAAGCTTTGAAAGCTTCCCACTTTACACATGCTGATGTTTGTGTAGTATTGATGTCAAAGTACTCGTCTATCTGTTTTTCTATATACTTGACAAATTCCTCATCCTGAAGCCATTTATGCTGAAATTGCCATCTACCTGATTCCTTTGTCAATTTTTTATCTACATATATTAGACAACAGGGTGCATGATCAGAGATCACGATGTTATCATAAAAGCAGTTTTGAATCTTGGATCTTAATTCTGTGGAAATCAAAAAATAATCAATACGTGAGAATGTCTTGTAGGTACTGGAATAACAAGAATAGGCATTAACTTGTGGTTTCATTTCTCTCCATATATCTAACAATCTCAATTCTTTCATAAAATGATTAATAGTCATCCTACATCCATTGTGCGTACAATCCAGTCCTGTTGATCTATCTATACCTGGATTCAATGTACAATTAAAATCCCCTGCTATTATATGTTGCCCTGTAAGTGATGATAAAATAAGAAATAAATTAGCAAAGAACTTTTGATCATCTATATTGGGACCATATAAGTTCACAAGATTTATATTTTCTAATAGCAAAGAACCTTGAATGATTACATATCTTCCAAGTTTGTCTCCAATTACATTTTTCACTTGAAAAGGGACTGATTTATGTATGAGAGTCATAACTCCCCTGGCCCGGGATGAAAATGATGAGGTGAATACACTTCCTTGCCATCTACTCCTAATTCTTTTTATATCCTCCTCTATTAGATGAGTTTCTTGTAAAAACACAATTTTTGAACCCATGTCTTTTATTTTATTCATAACTTGTTTCAGTTTTTTTAAATTTTGTAGACCTCTGCAATTCCATGAAGTTAAATTAAGATTAACACTTTGGTTTATGATCAATAGAGAGTTTGGGATTACCTTGCAGTGTAAACATGCTCATACAGAGAAGCAAAAACATGAGTGGTTGAACATTCATCCTACAAACTACACACAAACAAATTCCCCCTTCCCACACTTGTGGCGAACCCCCCAAAATCAAAAGAAAAATTCCGTCTCCCGATATAGCCATCGACCGTTCCACATCCACGGGGAACAGCCTAAGCCACTCCTTCTTCATCCTCCCAATCACCCTAACTCTACTGCTTTTAATGACGTAACATTAACTCTCCTCTGTAGTTTTCCAACTTAACTCCAAAATTTTTAACAACTTTGTACATCATAGTTTTTTTTTTGTTTGTTTTGTTTTTGTTTTTTTTAATATATAATACAATCTATATTTTGTAAACTTGCTGTTTACTTCAAGTCAGTCAGATGCCTGTGCAAATGCTTAATTATTCTACCTTATATTTTGTTCATGCTTAGCTCCCACCAGTCTCTTCTTCTTCTTTGATCTTCTTGATGAACTCCTGCGCCTCCTCTGGGGTCTTGAAGATGTGGGTTCTGCCCTCATACGTGGTCAACAGTCTCGCAGGATAGATTACACCATGACGAATCCCAAGGTTGCGCAGCTCCTTACGTATGGGATCAAACTGCTTCCTCAATTGTTGGATTCCTGTGGCCAAATCTGGGTAGAACCGCACCTGCTGATCCTGGTGTTTAATCTCTCCTTTAGCTCGTGCAGCGTTGAAGATCTTCATCCTGTCTCTGTTGCTAAGAAACTTCATAATTAAGGTCCTCGGCGGTCCCTTATCTCTCCGTGGGCCAATACGATGTGCTTTTTCCAGAACCACTGCTGATTGCAACTCCTCGCTGCCCAGCACCTCCGGAATCCACTTTTCCAGAAAGGAATATACGTCCCGACCTTCTGATTCCTCTGGAAGACCCACCAGCCTCAAGTTATTCTGTCTCGACCGAGATTCCAAATCCAAAATATTATCTTCTAGACATTTTTTTTTTTTTTCCAAAGTGCGCACCTTTAATTGAAGACGGGTGACGTCATCTTCAGCACTAGCGAGACGGAGCTCCATCTGCGCCGTTCGTTCTACACAGTCACCCAATTCCTTTCTTATTCCTTCCAACGCTGTCATAATCCCATCAAATCTAGAGGAAAAGTCCACTCTCATTGAACTCATGGCAGCCATCAGCGCATCTGCGCCATTCCCCGCAGATATCGCACCGTTGCCAGCCTCCTCCGCCATATATGGAGTTTTGTTTGCTGCGTCACAGACCTGAAAGTCCGTTAATTTGGACTGTTTCGGCGGCTCGCTTTTTCCTTTACCTGGTTTTCCAGCCTTAGGCTTCGCTGACATATCCTCGCCCAAACGCTGGGATACGTTCTGTCCCAAATGAGAGAGTTATTTGCCGATTTTTTTCTCCAGGAGCAGAGCAGAGTGAAACGCGTCCGTCTTACGTGGCAGCCATAACCGGAAGTCCAGTACTACTCATTATTACTAGTATTATTATTATTATTACTTATTATTACTTATTTTTCTACACTTATTGCACGTTTCTAGTCCTTTAGTTTTTTAGTTTATCCCTTTTTCTCATTATGTTTTTAATGTTGCAGCATGGCACCGAGACAAATTCCTAGTTTGTGTATCACATGAACAATGGCAATAAATCTGATTCTGATTCTGATTCTGATTCTGATTCAGAACATACAACACTGGGCATTTACAATTCACACACACTCTTTTAACCAACTTCACACTCAGGTGTTACTGCACGTCCCCACACACATACATTACACTCAGAACAGCCCCACCTATGTGGCATTCCCAACTTACAGCGGTGGTCACATTTCACACTTAGTTTACATCTTACATTTTCCTTTTTTTTTTAAAAAATAGCCTTAGCAAACACACAGCAAAACACACAATAACTAGACACAGCGTAAGCCCCAACATAAAGTTCTAACCTGGGTCTCCCGTAGGCCCCCCTGGAATGTCCGTCCCGCGGCCCACTCCCAGAACACCTCGGCTTCTTTGTAACCGGAGACGAGCTGCACTGGCATTCCTTCCTTCCCGAATGCCGCACCTCGTTCGGGTGCCGTCTTGACCCATCAGTCAGCTCCAGGTAACCATCATCGCCAGTTCGTACCACACGCAGACCACCATGTCCAGCTCTCTGCTCTCTTGACCTGCACACACGTCCTAGCTGAGACTTGACCCTAGGGCGCACACCATCGCCCACACCAAGGGGACTACTCACTGGCTTCCTTCTTCTGCGGCATCGTGAACCAGTACCAAAATGGCTCCTCAGCATCCCGCTGATCCGACTCGAGCCTTGTCCCTTGTTTTCATTCTGGGCACGGCTAGGGTTCGTGCCATCCAGTCTCGCCCCAATCTTTTTCATTTCCTGCATTGGAGAGGCACTGGCAGTGCCCAGCTCAACGGTGGTACTCAGTCGGCCACCGGAGCTTCGCTGCACCTGCTCTCTGGAACCATCCACCTCCACGCAGGCTAAACCATGTTGTTCGAGTCCCTCGTTCACGGGACCGCAAACACTGGCACGGAGTTCCCGTCGTGTCGGCGTACTCTGGTGCTGGCAGCAGCCCTCTTCACCCGGAGTGGGCCAGCCCAAGTCCCACACTTCTTCGCCACGTCCCTCATAAAATGGCCGGTCCCAAAGTCCACCACCTGACCACTCCTCCACTTCTCCGCAGGATATGAAGAACCCGAGCCCGTAAAAAAAAGCACATCTCCCTTAAGTTATTACCTTCACGGGCCACCATGAACTCGGCTGCGCACATAGAGGCTGCCTTGTACCTCACCGATAGCTATACCAAGCCCACAATGTCCAGAGGGTTGTTGCCATACCCAAAACAGGCAATGTTCGTTTTACTCACCGTGTAATGGGGGAAGAACTTCTCTACTGTCTCCAGATTCAAGATGGAGGCCGCCGACCCCGTGTCAACCATCAACGGTATTGGCACCCCGTCCAACACGATGTTGCACAAAATACGTCCATCTGTGTTGGGCAAGACCGTGCGGTCCACTGTAGGCATCTTCATAACCGAAGCCCCCTTTCCAGGTCCCCGTTCCTCCTTCTCAAAGTTCTGGCAAACCCTGACGAAGTGGTGGAACAACCCGCACAGTCCACAATGCTTTCCTCTCGCTGCGCACTCCCTCACTCTCTAGCGGTGCCTGCTGGATCCGCAGCACTAGCATCTTGGCATCCCCGGGGCGGACCTAATCTTCACAATGGCTGCATATTCATCATCACTGCCATCTTCCGGATCCAAGGCCAGTGCCTTCCATTGCTTGTCGTTCTTGGGTAGGGCCTCCATGTCACCGAGATTCTTCATAATCTTTTCCGCTACCTCGTGTTGTTGCGCTAGCTCCATGGCTGCTAGCAGCGTCAGCTCACCAGCATGCATTAGCAGGTGAACCCTCGCAGAGGAATATGCCACATGCTCAGCTAGCTGGTTGCAATTCATCTCCTCCTCCAAGGCCCCAAACCTGCAGTCACCCACCAGCTGCCGGAGGTCTGCCACAAACTGTTGCACTGTCTCTCCGGGTCGCTGGCATCGCTGCTTGAAATGGATGCGCCTCATAATGGTGTTTTCAGGGGCGCGAAAGTAGCCCACCATGAGCCTCATGACGTCTCCGAATGAGTCACCCCCTCCAAGCGTGCTCAGGATTCTTTGGCCCTACATACCGAGGTTGTGGACCAAATTAGAGCCTTTGCACATAATTTGTCGAGGTCGCTGAGGTCCAGCGCTGTGAGATAATTCTCAAAGGCAACATACCATCTGGCCCATGGGACCAACGGCTCACCCAGAGCCTCCAAAAATGGACAGAAAGCAGTAGCTTCCCTCTCCATGTCTTATATCCTCGTCGCCAAATGTTGTATCTCTAATTAAGAAGGAGTCGAGGTGACATTTTATAGTTTTATTAGAACACAGGACCAAGAACACAGGAGTCACTATGCTAGCCTAGGAGCCACAGCGAAGAGACAAGATGTCTCCCACTGCTGGCTTATAAACCCCGGGTGACGCCACCCCCCCAGAGGCGGGGCGCCACCCCTAAGACACCGCCATAATAATAATATACGTATATAATATACTATCCAATACGCGACAACAAGTGATCACACAGCAGAGTATAAATACAGACAGAACTAATGACATCAGTGGATACAGGTGTGTGGCTGCTGCAGGTGCACTGATTACAGGCTGCTCACTGCAGTGGCAGGCTGAGCAGCCAGTGGGAAGTGCCTGGAGAGAGAGCGAGGGAGGCAGAGACTGGCACACAGAACAAACCTAGACAAAAGTGCAGGCAAAACAGGGAAACATAATACAACTAAAGCCTGTGTCTGGGGACTGGGGTGACATAAGCCCCCAGACGCAATGACAGTCAGTAACTGTCTGTTCATCCCTGCTGTATTCTTAGGTTCAGGTTCAGGTTCAGGTTCCTTTATTTGTACCCGTAGGTAGATTTGTTTTGCAGTCTGGTGACATCCATATTTACAAACCACAATTACATTCAACATGAACACAAACACAGGCACATATGAAGCTGACTATAAACATAATAAAAATACTAAAGGCTCCATCAATCATGGTATGAAGACAAAGAGATGAGAGAAAAACCAGAGATAAGAGAGAAGGGTCATATTAAAAAGTTAAAGACTAGTCAAAGAGGTTAAAAACTCAAAGGTCTAAAACCCAATAAAAGATTTAGAACCCAAATAAAATCCTACAAAAATAAGTAAATATAAAATGGGGTTAATAAATAGGTACCTAAATTATGTGCAATATATTGTTACAACTTGTTCAACTCTTTGACAGCAGCAGGAACAAAGCTGTTTTTGTAGCGCTGGGTTTTGCTTTTTGGGACAGCAAACCTCCGTCTTGAGGGAAGAAGCTGAAAGTTGCAGTGCAAAGGGTGGGAGTCATCATTTAAAATAAGATAAGATAAGATAAGCCTTTATTAGTCCCACAATGGGGAAATTCCAGGATTGCAACAGCACAGGGATAGCAACACTCAGAGCAACAATCAGAAGGCAAGAAAAAACAAGAACATCTAGTAAACATATGTACATATTACTATAAATGTATATATATATATAGACACACAGTGCGGAGCATTATGGTTGGTTGGTGAATGTGCAGCAGAAAGTCTAAGCTCTCTCTCCGCGGATGCGGCGGGCAAGCTGGAAGTCTTTGGGCATGATGGTGACCCTCTTGGCGAAGAAGAAGAGACCCACCAGGTGGGCCTCGCTGGTCTCCTGCAGAGCCATGACGGCGAAGCTCAGGAAGCGCAGGACGGTCTTGAAGTCCTGAGCGATCTCCCTCACCAGGCGCTGGACGGGCAGCTTACGGATGAGCAGCTCCGTGGATTTCTGGTAGTGACGGATCTCTCTCAGAGCCACGGGCCTGTGACGGCAAGGCCTCTTCACTCTGCCGGTGGCCGGAGCGCCTCTCCGAGCAGCCCTGGTGGCTAGCTGTCTCCTGGGGGGCTTCCTCCTCCAGTAGATTTTACGGGCGGTCTGCTTGGTTCTTGGCATCGCTCTTTATTATTCTGTCTTATATTTCTTGCACGCCGCCTAAACTCCAGCCCGGCACCCGCGTCGTTTTCGCTACAGCTCCCGGTATGTCGAGTTTCCCATTAGCACCGGGCGGCAGCCAAGTGCTAGCTAGCACCAGCTCCTCCCCGCTGTAACGTCTCCCGCTGCAAACAGTGGCTCCATCCACCGACCCGGGAGACCCACGGGGCGATCCGTGCGTCCGTGATATATATACAGAGTGAAAGGTGTAGAAAGAAGAAGGAAGATTAAAAAAAAGGCTGTTGCAACGGGCAGCCGACTCGTGTGGCGCCACCGGTCCGACGGAACCGGAACCGGAAGACCGGTTATGAAAATGGAGGTAGCCGTCCTCTGTACTTGTCTGGTGTACAGGGATGTCAAGCTCAGCTGTGACTCACCAAGCAAACGACTGGACCATCTAACTACCTGATCCAAGGATTTCCTCTGTTTCAGTTTTATCTGACCAAACCATGACACTAAAGAAAAGGATAAAACAGATTCAATAAAAGCCCGATAAAACATTATCATTATGGTTCGGTCAATTTGGAAGCGTGCAAGTTTCCTTAAACAATGCAAATGTTGCTGACCCTTTTTGCACACCCTTTCACAGTTCTCTTCAAAGTTTAAATTACTATCAATAATCATCCCAAGATATTTGTAGGATTGTACACATTCAGAGGTCTGACCTTTTAGTACAGTGATTTTGTGCCTGGGAGTTTTCCTCCTAAAGTCAATAATCATATCTTTAGTTTTTGTCGTATTCAGCTGCAGGTAGGAATCCTCACACCAGTGAACAAAATCATCAACTACTGGGCCGTGGCCACTCTCACCATCCTGTAGGAGACTGACAATAACTGAATCATCAGCATACTTTATAATGTGTCTGTTGTCATGTCTGCTCCGACACATGTTTGTGTACAGGATGAAGAGTAGTGGTGACAACACACACCCCTGAGGAGAGCCAGTAGAAGTCCTTGGTTGTTAGTATTATTATCATTATTGTTGAGTCTGGTTTATTAGTATCATTATTATCTGAGTCATGTTTATGTTTGCTTATCGTTATTCCTGTCATTATCTGTAGTTTTAGATTGATTTTATTGTGGCTGCGCCCTGAGTTATTTTCCGTCTGAGCTTAGTTCCATCCTTGATTGTACACACCTGATTGTAATTATTGTTTCACCTGTCCGTTTGTTATTTAAGGGATGCCATTCTTCACCTGGGCACGGCGTCCTCATCATACCATTGTGGTCAACATGCTTCATGTCTTGTTCATGTCTTGTAGTCTGTAGCATGCCATGGTTTGTGTTTTGGGTTATTTTGCGTCTGCTGTACCTGCCTGCTGGCCTGTTTATTTTTCAGCCCTTGAGCTGAGTGGTTTACCAGCTCAGAATAAAAACTGAGAATGTGAAGTCCTGCGAATAGGTCCTGTTTCCAAACCATGACACATAACATATGGGAAAGCAATTGGTTTTGTGTGCAACTTCTCAGTGAACTATATCTACTTGTTTTCCTCATCACCAGACATGATCATGACGGTTACCTTGTCAACCCTCACCTCATTCAAAGAGGATAAGTTGCTCCAAAGGGCTGTTAGTTGCTTCTTTTTGGGCTCTCTTTAAAAACGTGACATAACTTGCATAATTTTGTGTTTGTAGTGTCTCTACTTCAATAACTTCACAACCTTAAAGTGTACTTTAACAGTTATATGACAATTTACAAAACATCATCCCAATCCACATACTGTAGCACCCCCATGATCCCTCCTGCATGAGACATGAGCCCATTGGAGAGCAGACCCATGTGTCTTGCTTGTGTCGAGTCCGGTCAGGTCTCATGGCAGAAACCCATCCAGCAGGTGCTTTCTGTTAAGCCCCTCCCCCAGGCCTGGCTTCAGGGTGGGGCCCCGGTAACCCCATACGGGGTAGGGTGCACTCAATCCTTGATTCAGTGTAATCCATCATGAGAGTCTGGATGAAGAGGGAGTCCACAGCGTGGCAACGGGGAAAATAGTCCATTTCCCGTCAGGTCACCAACGTGGAGAAAATGGAATGGTCGAGACGCTCCATGCCACGTCCAGGGTCACCAATGTGGAGGTAATAGAACAGGCAAGAGGCAACGAGCTGGAAGGACACAAGGTTTTATTCCTCCAACATACTGAAACATGCTTCATAGCTCGTGTGAGCTACTGCGCTGCTGAGGCATGTGTAACAAGCTCTTTTATACATGTTATACAGACAGAGAGAATGCATGGCACATTAGCATGCTGATTGTCAGTCAATACAAATTACTAGCATGACATCAGCTGGTGCCGCTTTGGCCGCTGCTTCTGGTCTCTGTCCTCGGGGGGGGGGGATAATTAACAGTCCAGTCTGATTGCCCCTCAGGGCTCTTTGTCCGTATGTCAATTGTCCTACCCTTTCTCCAGCCCTGATGGGTGTGAGATAATGTCCATCCGCAGTGTGCTGGGTCACTACAATATCTATAAATAATGGAATCGGAGTCAGTCTTCATGCAGCATAGAACTCTCTCAACTTTTTTACAGAACAGGGGTTTATATACAGAGTGGGCCGTGCCCGCCTGGCGTCACCCTGGGGGTGGGCACGGCATCACATACGCACACACTCCCATACACAACAATAATCAGAGCAGCTGGATGACTAGACTCCAGTGGCCTGTAACTTAGATATGTGATACACTAGATAGGACATGGCAAACATTTGAATGGAAGCGCCATATTCTGAGGGCAATTATAATGGTTGACAGCACC
This sequence comes from Pholidichthys leucotaenia, assembly GCA_020510985.1. Classification (NCBI taxonomy): domain Eukaryota; kingdom Metazoa; phylum Chordata; class Actinopteri; order Cichliformes; family Pholidichthyidae; genus Pholidichthys; species Pholidichthys leucotaenia. Next base: position 483,939,821 of record CM035837.1, read on the forward strand.
TACAGCATTGTGATAACAGGATACACAAGTGTTCATTGTATTTATTGTAATCATACAAATACGCTATGAGTATGGAATGTGACTAGCCTACTGGCTAGCCATGTCCTATCTAGTGTTTACATATCTATGGCCAGACCAAGCAGTTGATGCAAGAGTAATTTTGGCACCTACTGGCCAGGAGGTCAGAATGTTGTCTCTTGCGGCAGCATGAAACATAAGGCAGCGAAGTGAAGGTTTTAAATAGGTTTATTATCATACCGCCGTCACGGAGCTCGCTCCATGAGTGAGCCCGGAGGCTCTCCAGCAAAGTGTGCAGATGAGCAGTAGCAGAGAGTGAGAGAGAGAGATTTACAGAATAATGCAGCTTATATACCCAACTACAGACAATACATGAAAGGCATTCACAGCAGTAGGTATGGGCATTTGCATTTGAGAGACACACATGACAATAAAGAGATTGCTAGCCAGGATTCGCCTCTGCTCCAGAACTGCAGGACAAAAGAGGTTACAAGGCACGTGGGCTGCACGGTGGCGCAGTGGTTTAGCACTGTGGCAGCACAGTTTACCCTCAGCCGGGGGATCGCAGGGATCATGAGACCGTGGGTTCGATCCCAGCCCCCGACCAACAGTGAGCTGTGTGGAGTTTGCATGTTCTCCCCGTGTTGCGTGGGTTTACTCCGGGATTTCTCTGGTTTCCTCCCGCATACCAAAAACATGTAGGTTTAGGGCGCTCGCGCACGCAGCGACCAGCAGCCGGTGGCTTGTCACCAGACTGCAAACCAAATCTACCTACGGGTACAAATATGTAACAAAAAAAAAAGGCACATCTACATATTGTCATCAGTGTATAGACACAGTAAGGACAGGAAGCATGAACACAATGCATGAATGGCACATTAACATCACAGTAGTGAGCTGGAAAAAGCCAGAAGACGCGGGGCTGCCTGTAGACATTAATACACACATTGCTGTGCCTGTCCAGTCTGTTGTGGGGGTTCCCACATCTCTGACACATTTAACCAGAAAACAGTTGCTGAAACTTGTGCTGTGTCTGACCATATTAATCAAAAAGTAGTCCAATAATTGGGCTGTTTAGTCCACAGGATTTGGCACAGATTTATCCTCAAAATAGTTTTTGGCATTTCGTGATGGTGGTGGGGGTCTGTCTCTCAAAAGTCAGATATACTTTTACAACCGCTTGGAGTCTTTGTTAAAAGTGCTTTATAAAAATGCATATTTTTATGCCTTGGTGAATGGAGGCATATGGTAATCACTCAATGCATATGTGTGTGGATCTGTCCTCCAGTCTGTTTCAGCTCATCCGGTCAAAATTAAGTGGAACTAAAGGCTTGTACTGTATCATTGTATCGCCATATTTTCTCGACTTTTAATTTGCAAGAATTTCCAGATAAGGCTTTATTTTCAAAATAAACACAAATTTAACTCCTCTTTAATGTCAATGGACCTGGGAAAAAAAGGTATTGTAATAACTATGCCGGGCCACTCGAGGCGGCAGTGCGACTTTTTTACAGCACACGGATGACTTCCTGTCACAGTCGATTAGGGCTGGCCGATGGTTTGTCTGTATGGCTGTGTAGTGGTGCATGTACATGTTGGACATAAGATGTGATTTAGCTAGTGGTACGTGTATATGTGGGACACAGGCATATTTGATTTAACCTCACGATGAAGGAGAACCGGAGCCCCTGTGGAGGACAGTGGAGGACAGAGAGAGAAGACATTGGTGTGAACAGAAGGCTTCCTGACCTCTGAGGATCGAGAGGAGAGAGGGGGGGAGTTATGTAAATAAAAGGTTGATGTAGGTGAATAAAGGGAGATTCTTTGATGTGAGAGTGACCTCCCCTGCGAGGGAGATGCTTTGATTTGAGAATGTTTAAAGGTGAGGACTTTGGTGTGTGTCGTCCTCTTTGTTCTCTGCTCAAGAATGAGAGCAGACTGTGGGAATGGATGCTTGAAATAAACTTGAATTAAATGCAATTCAGTTTCGTTATTCAAGGCTCCCCACAGTCTGCAGCTTGGCCACTGAAGTCTGAAAGCGGAAGTTCTCTAGTTCACCGCGGCTGCCCCACCCCCTGCATGCTCATAGAGAAATCTAAACTGCAGCGAGCAGAGATGAAAAGGAAGATAACAGAATAAATGTAGGCTCACCTTAAGCACAGGAAATAGGGTGGGGGGATAAACATTTCAAGTCTGAACTCTGTATGTTCATTTGTTAAGTGAACGAACTTAGCAAATGAACTTTGAAAATAAGAGCTCCTATCCAGTCTTGCAACATTTCAAAATAAGAGGGAGTGGCTCACCAAATTAACAGCTGATGGAATATAGACACATTAAAAAAATAAGCAATAAATTATATTTCTGTCACTGATTAGTCCACCTAGTATTAAGTATGCGTGTTAAACTGAAACATTTCTGCCCATGTGGATACACTTGATATTGTGAGTTCTGTTAAACAAAGGAAGAAAAAAGACATTTTTCTCAGTTACATGTTGTTGTGAAGAATTTTCTCTGACATAAGTTTTCATTTCATTATTCAGTTTTTTTCATAAGTAAAATGAATATATAGATAAATTCATAATAAAAATGTAAGTAAAACAAAATTTTAAAGCATGAGCCAGGAAATGTGTAGGAGGAGGCAAAGCGGACCAATCACAGCTCTTGCAATTTGCATCACCGCAATCCATAGTTACATTTCTGAAGTAGTGGGGTACGATGTAGCTACTGCATTGGGTACACTGTGGAAGATGAAAGCAGACGAGGCAGTGAGCTGAACAACACACAAGCTTTATTCCTCTTCCAACATAAAACACAGAAACTCTGAAAACCTGAGTGCCTGAACGAACTCCTTTACATACACTTTAAATCCCGCCTCCAGCACACAGGGTAAACACATTAACATAACATTGACCCACACTGTTACATCTCAATAACAGAGAGTCGAGAAGGAGCTGGTCTGAACATTCTCTCTTTATTGAACCAAGTTCACAAATATACACTACCGTTCAAAAGTTTGGGGTCACTTAGAAATTTCCTTATTTTTGAAAGAAAAGCACTTTTTTTCAATGAAGATAACTTTAAACTAATCAGAAATACACTCTATACATTGCTAATGTGGTAAATGACTATTCTAGCTGCAAATGTCTGGTTTTTGGTGCAATATCTACATAGGTGTATAGAGGCCCATTTCCAGCAACTATCACTCCAGTATTCTAATGGTACAGTGTGTTTGCTCATTGTGTCAGAAGGCTAATGGATGATTAGAAAACCCTTGTGCAATCATGTTAGGTCTGCAATGCTGTAATTGCTGCAAATGGAGGATTCTTTGATGAAAGCAAAGTTTGAAGGAAAAAATTATTATTTCAAATACAAATCATTATTTCTAACCTTGTCAATGTCATGACTATATTTTCTATTCATTTTACAACTCATGGTGGTAAATAAGTGTGACTTTTCATGGAAAACACAAAATAATTGTCTGGGTGACCCCAAACTTTTGAATGGTAGTGTATATATCCCCAGCCGTAGCCCGCCTGACATCACTCTAGCCCTGGCCAGGCGACGGCAAGTCCCAAGGCTCAATTCCCTTATGTCCCCCCCCACCCCCCAGAAAGTCAAGAACACAAATGGTACATCCAAACAAGTAAAGTAACTATAAACACATATGAACACAGAACCCAACAATGCAGTCCACCTTTAACTTCTCTAGACACTGGAACTGTCCTCAACCATCCCCATCACAAAGTCGTCCAAATATCTGGGTCTCCGACGTTCCCTAGCCGGGCATCCCTCGTGAGGGCACACAGCCTCCGGCACCGTCGGTTCCAGCTGTGGGTCAACATCCACCCGGACCCTCCAGTCCCAGCTATCGTCAAAACAGTCCACGGTGGGGTCACTTGCCACCTCCGGTGGAGACCTACTCGGCCTACTTGCATGCCACCGGGACCCATCGTCCAGTTCAAAAGTATCAGGTCCCCTCCATCTCACGATCGTCCGCAGCCCAATCCACAGCGGTTGGAGCTTGTGGGCACGGACAGGGTGCTTGATCCAGACCTGATCTGCCACCCCAAGGCCGTAATCTCTCGCCTGATGTTTACTGTCGAACCGTTCCTTCATTTTCCGTTGGCGCCCAGTGACCCGGCACCTCAGTGTCCTCGAGTCTTCACCCCACTCCATCCATGCCAGCTCCAGTCATTTCACCAGTAGCAGCAACTCACGTCCCAACATCAGATCAGCCGAGGAGCGCCCTGTTGTGGTGTACACCAATGCTCTATAATGGAGTAGGGTGTTGTTCAAGGCGTCAGCAAATGTAAACCCATCCACTAAGTGGGCCCTTAGTCTATTCTGAAGAGTCCTATTGATTCTCTTGACACCCCCCCCCCCCCCCCCGTTAGCCTGCGAGTGGTACACTGCTGTTTTCATATGTTCGACCCCTCTGACTCGCAGGAACTCCTCGAAAGCCCCAGAAATAAATTGTGGGTCACTGTTAGTGGTGATGGAGCTTGGGGTCCCCCATCTGGCAAACAATGATGCCAGGAACCCTGTGATCACCTCTGTTGTCACTGAGCCAGTCGGGAGCACCTCTGGCCAAACAAATCAGAGGCCACCATGAGAAACCTTCCGCAAATGTCCAACTTGACGTGTTCCCAGGGTCCGGTAGGGAATGTGGCCGGTCGTAAGGGAGGGGGTGGTGGTCCTCCGGTCTTCCCGCTCTCCAAGCATGGCACACAGTTCTTCACCATCACCTCTATGTTCTTGTCAATTCCTGTCCACCAAACCAAATCCCTACAGTGTTGTTTGACCTTGACCACCCTTAGGTGTCCCTCATGCATCATTTCTAGTACATGTCTTCTAGCCACGCACACATCATTCCAGTAGCTGAGCTCGTCCCTAAACCAATGAAATGGGGCCAGTTCACCCAACACTCCCGTTGGCCAGCCCTCTCTGATCGCCAAGTGTAGTCCTCTCATCACCTGGTCACTCTGTGAAACCTCCCTGAGTTCCTGAGGGGACACGATTTCTCGGAGTGCCCCATGCAGACCGTGGACCAGGTCCATCTCATCTGGGTCTGCCACCCTTAAGTCCAGCACCAGAGCGCATATCAGGGCCCGAGATAGAAGGCCAGGACATTGTCTCTGCCTGGTGTGTACCTTGTCTCAAAACTGTAGGCCCTCAGTCTCTCAGACCATCTGTGGATTCTCAGTGGCCTGTGTCCCGACCCTGAGGTCTCGAGCAGAGTCGTGAGTGCTCGGTGATCTGTTCTCAACGTGAAGTGTCACCCATAGAGGTAGATATGCCACCTCTCACAGGCCCAGGCACAAGCCAGCACCTCCCTTTCGCCCACGGCATACTTCTCTTCTGCCGCTGACAGAGACCTCCACGTAAAAGCCACAGGATGCTCTGTACCAGCCTGCACCTGTGACATAATTGCACCCAGAGTGGAACCGGACGTGTCACAAGTCACAATAGTGGAGCAGTTTGGGTCAAAATGGGCCAAAACCAGTGGGGAGGTGAGCTGCCGCTTCAACTTTTCCACTGCCGCCGAACAGGCCGGAGTCCAGTTCCAAGGTGCATCCTGCTTCAGCAGCGCCCGGAGCAGCTCAATCGTCTCCGAGTTTCAGGGAATAAACCATCCATAAAAGTTAACCATTCCCAGGAACAAAGAAATTTCAGCTGGTGAGGAGGGGTCCGCGAGTCGAAGCACAGCCTCCACATTCGAAATCAGCAGTTTCAGTCTGTCTCCGGACAGCCAGAACCCCACAAAGTCCACTGTGTCCGCCACAAAGACACACTTTTCGCTGTTCAGCGTGACCCCATGTTCCTGCAGAGTTCCCAAAACCCTTTCCAGCCTCTTGTTGTGTTCCTCTCTCGACGCCCCGTGCACCACAATGTCATCCAGGTACACGACTACCCCCTTCAGGCCGGCTAACGTGGTCACCATGACCTTCTGGAAACAGCTTGGCGCCGAGCTCAACCCGAAGGGCATCCTGGTGTAGTGGAAAACCCCCGTGTGGGTCACAAAGGCCATCAGATTCCTGCTGTCCGGATGTAGCAGCACCTGTAGGTAACCTTGACACAGATCCAATTTTAAGAAGACCTTCGCCCCGCTGAATGCCACCGTGAGTTCCTCCATAATCGGCAGCGGATACTTGTCCGGGATGACCGCCTTGTTCACTGCTCTAAGGTCAATGCATGGTCTGATGCCCCCTCCCTTCTTTCTGGCCACCACCAGATTGGAAATCCACAGTGATGGGTCAGCCCTTTCGATGACCCCTGACTCAGTAGTTTGGTCAGTTCTGCTGATACCTCATCCTGCAGTGCCAGCGGAAGACGTCTCAAAGGCTGCATTTTCAGCATGACTGCCTCATTGACAAGAGGACAATGGTAAAACGCTTCGATGTGGCCCAGGCCCTCAGACAACGCAAGCCAGCGGAGGCCTCCATAATGGACCCATTATGGAGAAAACCAGCTCTCCCAGCAGGTCGACTCCCAACAGGTCGGTTCCCCAGCGCGCCACCTGGAAGGTAAAGCTGGGGACCCTCTTCGACCAGCAGGTCACCTCAAAGTCCACTGTTCCTGCCATTTCAATTTCTGCATGTCCGTAGCCGAATAGTTTCATCTTCCTGGCCCCCGGATCCACCATGAGTGACATGTCAACTCCATCAAGCTGGAGCACGTACCACTTCAACAGGCCCTTTCCCATGCATGCTGTGTGAACCTGGGCTGGGCTCCTGGGTCGTCTCACCCGTACTGTCACCCTTTTTCTCGTCCACCTCTTCTTCCTTTTCTTTCTAGTCCCTCTATGTTGTACTGTTAGCGTGCAAACCTTCGCACTCAGCGGGAAATTGCTCTCAGTCGGCCTCTCGCTAACCTTAGCCGTTAGCTCCAGCTGGGCCACTGACTCTTCTGTTTTTAATAAGTCCAGCACTTCCTCCATTGATGGTGGCTTTTTAGCTACTCTCAGCTTGGTTGTTAGCCATGTGCAATTGGTGCCGTGCTCTAGCTTGTCTCTTACTATGCCTTGTGTTCCTGCTCCGAAATCGCACTTCCGTGCTAAGCTAAGCAGCTCCAGTAGAAACAAATGCAGCGACTCACCCTTCCGTTGCCGTCGCTCGAAGAACTCACACCGACTGCCCATGACCGTGGAGGTGTGGGCAAATGTGCTGTCCATGGCCTTCAGACCGTCCTCGAGTGAGCCTCCCAGGTACAGCCCGAAGAAGATTCGCTGTCCCTCGGTGCTGAGACACTGAATCATTATACTCCTCCGTCTCTCTTCGCTGACCAATCCCAGGCCCGTCGCTGTCAGATATATATCGAAGCTCTGCTTCCACTGAGCCCATGAAATTGCCAGCGAGCCCGGGTGTTCCAGGAACACTGGCATCTGTCCCACACACGTTGTCATTGTTCTCCTTGCCACCAAACCCCAATGCGTGGTGCTGTCCATGATTGTCAAAAGGTGCATGAACCCTTGTGATGGCAGGAGGGGGCCCACCAAATCCATGTGGACATGGTGGAACCTCCTGGCCGGAATTTGAAACAGCTCGAGGGGGGCTTTTGGTGTGCTTGTACACTTTGCCCCACTGGCACGCAACGCATGCTGCAGCCCACTCTTTCATATCCCTGCGTAAGTGCGGCCAGACAAATTTCACCCCCACCAGTTTAACTGAGGCCCGCACGCTGGGATGTGAAAGGGAGTGGACAGGCTCAAAAATGTGGCGGTGCCAAGAGCTTGGAACCACTGGGCGTGGGCAACCGGTGGAGACATTGCAGAGCAAGCAGGGGGCACCCTTCTTGTATCACCCTGCTCTCCAGTTTTAACCCAGTAGGCATGGACTGGGGCGCGCAAATGTCTGCGTCCCCGGTTTGCTCCCCAGCCATGGCGGGGAAATCTATTCAAATCAAATCAAAACAACCTTTATTGTCATGTTGCTGTACATACAACTGTAGTGCAGGCAAGATGAAATTACGTTTCTCTAGGCATCCATATAAGTAAAAAGAACATAATTTAAGACACACTCACACACACCCTCACCCCCCACCCCAACACAGCCATTCACACATCCCTGAGACATACTTGAAACTAACTAGAACTATATACTGTACATATAATATACATAACGTCCATAAGGTGCAGTAGTATGTATGAAAGATTCCAGCTCAACTGTTCAGCATCCTAACAGCTTGTGGAAGGAAGCCGTTAATCAGTCTGGTGGTTCTGCCTCTGATGCTCCGGAATCGTTTGCCAGATGGCAGCAGTTCAAAGTGTTTATGCAGAGGGTGAGAGTGATCCTTGACAATGTTCAGTGCCCTGCTCCTACAACAGTTCTGAAAAAGTTCTTGGACAGAGGGGAGGAAAACTCCAATTACCCTCTCAGCTCCCTTAACTATCCTCTGCAGGCCTTTTTTGTCTGACATACTGCAGATGGAGTACCATGTTGCAATGCAGTATGTCAGAACACTCTCCACCACACCTCTGTAGAAGGTCCTGAGGATGCAGATGGGGAGAGAGGCCTGTTTGAGTTTCCTCAAGAAGTGCAGTCTCTGCTGGGCCCGCTTCCTGATCCCCAAGGAATTCTTGCTCCAGGTCAGGTCCTGTGAGATCTGCACTCCGAGGAACTTGATGTTCTCCACTCTCTCCACCAAAAGGCCACTGATGCTGAGAGGGATGTGTTCAGGCCGTGACCGTCGTAAGTTGATAATCATCTCCTTCGTTTTGTCCACGTTGAGCACCAGATTGTTCTTCCTGCACCAGCCCTCCAGGTCTCTAACTTCTTCCCTGTACATTGATTCCTCATCCCTCTGAATAAGTCCCACCACTGTGGTGTCATCCGCAAACTTAATAATCTGGTTCCCCTCGTGTCTGGATACACAGTCATGTGTTAAAAGTGTAAACAACAGTGGACTGAGGGGATCCAGTGCTCAGCGTGACAGAGTTGGAGATGTTGTTTCCAACATGGACAGACTGAGGTCTCTCGGTCAGGAAGTCCAGGATCCAGAGACATATGGCGTTGTTCAGACCGAGAAGGAGTAATTTCTCCATCAGTCTCTGGGGAATAATGGTGTTGAATGCTGAACTGAAATCAATGTACAGGAGTCTGGTGTAGGTGTCCTTCTGTTCCAGGTGGGTGATGACAGAATGCAGGGTGGTGACTATAGCATCCTTCATGGAGCAATTTGAATGATACACAAACTGGAGCAGGTCATGTGATGCAGGGGGGTAGGCTGTGATGTGTGGTTTGACAAGCTGTTCAAAACACTTCATCACAATTGGTGTCAGTGCAACAGGACGATAGACATTCAGACAGGACACAACTGGTTTCTTTGCCACCGCTACTATGGTAGAGGTCTTAAAGCATCTGGGAACGATGGCCTGACTCAGGGAGATGTTATAAATGTCAGTCAGGACATCCGCCAACTCGCTCGCACAGACTCGGAGCACACGTCCCAGGATGTTGTCCAGACCTGCAGCTTTACGTGGGTTGACCCTAATTAGGGTCCTCCGTGTGTCCGCTGCACTGATAATGATAGCTGGCCCAACAGATGGTGGAGATGGGCCAGCCCTCCCTCTGATTGTCCATCTGATTGTCGGGTTTGATGCTTCAAAACGTGCAAAGAAGTTGTTGAGCCTGTCTGGAAGCAAAGCGTCATCATCATCGACCCCCTGCCTAGACTTATAATCCGTCAGCGCCCAAACTCCCTGCCACATCCATTTCGTGTTCCTTGTGTCACAGAGGTGTCCCTGGATTTTCTCCGCATAGGCGCGTTTTGCCGTCTTAATTCCCTTTGAGATCGCAGACCTGGCTGCGTGGAGGGCGATCCTGTCCTTCGCCCTGAAGGCTGCATCTCTGGCTGTGAGCAGCAAGCGCACCTCTGCAGTCATCCAGGGTTTATAGTTGCACCGTGCAGTGAAAGTCTTCACTATAGTGACATCTCTGTGTGTTTATATATTCATATATTTATTCCATCTAGCTACAATGCTCCGCACTGTGTGTCTATATATTTATGTTTATATGTACATATGTATACTCGCTGCTCTTGCTTTTTCTTGCCTTCTGATTCTTGCTCCGAGTGTTGCTATCCCTGTGCTGTTGCAATCCTGGAATTTCCCCATTGTGGGACTAATAAAGGTTTATCTTATCTTATCTTATCTTATCCTCTGTGCACTTCGCAATGTATCTGGTGACCGTATCAGCGTACTCCTCCATATCTGTCCTGTCTCCCTGGGAGGCTGCTATTTTGAAAACCTCCCAGTCTGTGTGCAGAAAACAGTCCTGAAGTGCCGAGGCTGCACCCTCTGGCCAAATCCTGATTTGTTTCTCTACTGGCCTGCTGTGCTTCAGTAAAGGTTTGTAGGCAGGCACCAGCATCACGGATAGATGGTCAGAATGGCCGAGGTGGGGGCGAGATGTTGCCTTATATGCATCTGGGAAGTTTGTATACACCAAGTCCAACATATTCTCTCCTCTGGTCTTAAAGTCCACACATTGTTTGAACTTGGGGAGCACAGTCTTTAAACTGGTGTGATTAAAATCCCTTGCAACCACCACAAAACTGTCCGGGTGTGAAGTTTGAAATTCACTGACAGCGTCGTGCAGCTCTCCGAGTGCCTCGTTAGCATTAGCTTTAGCATTAGCACTAGGAGCTATGTAAACAGCAGCTACAAAACACGTTGGTGAATTCCCTCGGCAGGAAGAATGGCCGGCAATTCACGATAAGGAACTCCGCCAACGGAGAGCAGTGTTTAGTTGCTAACGTGGTGTTAACGCACCAGTTCTTACTAATATAAATACATAGCACCCCCCCCCCCCGGCTCTTACCGGAGCTAGCAGCCTCCCTGTCCACCCAGAACGATATCATCCCTTCCAGCTGAATGGCCGTGTCAGGAATGTTGTCATGGAGCCATGTCTCCATAAATGCAAACACACAGCAGTCCCTCCACTCTCTCTGGGTTTCTTTCAGCAGACACAGCTCGTCCAGCATGTTGTCCAGGGAGTGGACACTGGAAAGTAGGAGCGACGGTACTGCTGGTCTGGAGGGGTTAGCCTTTAGCCTAGCATGAATCCCGGCTCTCTTTCAATTCAATTCAATTCAATTCAATTCAATTCAATTCAACTTTATTTATATAGCGCCATTTCACAACAACAGTCATCTCATAGCACTATCAACTGTAGGGAGGACCCCCACAGTTGCAGAAAGACCCCAGCAATCAGGCGAGCCCCTCTTTCCTCTCCTTTGTTTGCGTTCGCGCCTCTTACGCTTCCTCCTCTCCCGGGTAGCTGCCAGCAAAACCTTCGATAGTATTCCATGCTGGCGTAGAATGTCCAAGTCACATCCAAGCGCCGCAGTTCTTGCAGCGTGCATTACCTTGATGTTTAATGAGGTCTCATGGTTGTAAGTTTTACAGCGTGTACATCTGGGATGATTAAAACACTCAAAAACTCTCACACCCACTGATGCCTAGAGGGGCCGCAGCGTCCATGCGCGCCGCCATCACCAAACATATCCCAAATAGTTGGGATATGTTTGGCGAAGTTGACTATTCCCATGTAGACTGGGTAGACTAACGCACACGACTGGCAGTCAGCCACGACATTAAGCTTACTGGCTACATATTGAGTGTTGGTCATGTACTCCGAGATCGCGGCCAAATTTCATTGCTGCTGGGCCGACCTCGGTTCCGAGACTTTGGACATTGCGTACGTTAGTGGCTTATGATCAACGAACGCGGTGAACTTCGCGCCCTTCCAGCCAAAACTGGAAATGACGCGTTGCCAGGTGGATGGCCGACAACTCTTTGTCAAACATACTGTATTTGTGTTCATTGTTGCACAAAGTACGGCTGAAAAATGCGAATGGCTGTCACGCACTGGAAACGTACTGCTCCACCACTGCCCTTATGGCAACGTCAGACGCATCAGTGGTGAGTGCTATCCATGCTGACGGGGCAGGGTGGGCTAGCAAAGTGGCATTAGCGAGCGCTGTTTTGGTTTTTGTGAAAGCCTGGACTCGCTCGGGGGTCCAGTCGATATTTTCCACGGGCCTCTTTTTCTTGAGCGTGGCATACAATGGCTGCAACAGTTGGGCTGCTCAGGGGAGGAAATGGTTGTAAAAGTTGACCATGCCAAAAAATTCCTGCAGGGCTTTTACGGTCTGCAGACGCTGAAAATCCAACATGGCACGCACCTTAACAGGCAACGGAATCGCCACATAACCACTGTTTTGGGAACGTCCTCCATGCGCACCAGGACCTGGTGGTACCCGCGGACCAGATCCACTTTTGAAAAAACACATGTCCCGGCCAGGTGCATGGAAAAAACCTTGGATATGCAGGATGGGATACTGATCATGTTCTGTGGCATTGTTCAAGCGCTGGAAATTGCCTCACGGTCGCCACGACCCATTGGCCTTAGGCACCATGTGTAGTGGGGATGCCCACGGGCTGTTGGAGCACCTAACGATGCCCAGCTGCTCTAAGTTGGTAAACTCGTCATGCACGCTGGCTAGTTTAACTGCGTCCAGGCACCAAGGTCGTGTGAACACCGGCAGGCCTTTCGTGGTTATGAAATGTTCGACCCCATGTTTGGTTACTGTAGCAGAAAACGTTGGAACCGTAAGAGCTGGGAACTGAGAAAGTAAATGCTGGTACATACCCCCTGGAGCTAGAACTCTAGCCTGTGTTATTGGCCCAACTCCCCGAGCTGTGCAGGGCAAGGAGGTTAACGAGACAGTATCCACTAAACGTCTGTTGGCAACATCGACTAACAACCCATTGGGCGGTGTGGTGGCGCAGTGGTTAGCACTGTGCCAGCACAACAACTCACCCTTGGCCATGGGATCCCTGGTTCGATCCCAGCCCCTGACCAACAGTGATCTGTGTGGAGTTTGCATGTTCTCCCCGTATCTGCGTGGGTTTACTGTGGGATTTCTCCGGTTTCCTCCCACAGGCCAAAAACATGCAGGTTAGGTTCATTGGAGACTCTAAAGTGGCCCTAGGTGTGAATGTGTGTGTGAATGGTTAAGGGATAGCGCCATACCGTGGTTGCTTCATCCATCCAGGTGGATGCCCTCAATTTCCCCTCTGGGGATCAATAAAGTATACAAAATCAAAATCAAAAAAAATAAGCACATAAAAAAACTGCACCTAAAATGGGGGCAGAACATGCCGCCACCACAAAGTCCCACTGGTAATTATGTCCATGTAAGCACACCATTAACGTCCATTTGCCAAACATCCTGATGTTGGATCTGTTATTGGCCGTGAGCTCGGGACCACTGCGTCCTGCCAATCTGTCTGCGCTGACCGGCAGAATGAGGCTCTTCTGGGAGCCAGAGTCCACGAAGAAACGTCTCCCCAAATGTGTGTCTGTGATGAACAGCAGCTTGTTCCTGTCACCAGCAGCCACAGCTGCTACCGGCTGCTGGCCGTGTCATTTCCCTGGCTTCCTGAATTTCACTCTCAATGAAATATTTTTGTTGGTCAATAACACCTGTTTGTTCTCTCTCATAGATTGAGTCCCCATCGTGCTCTTTGCTCTCTACATGTCTGTTCTTTTCGTCTTCTCTATTCCCCCACCCCCCCAGCCAGTTGCAGCAGATGACTGCCCCTCCCTGAACCTGGTTCTACTGGAGGTTTCTTCCTGATAAAAGGGAGTTTTTCCTCTCCACCCTCGCCAAGTGCTTGCTCACAGGGGGTTGCCTGATTGCTGGGGTCTTTCTGCAATTGTGGGGGTTTCCCCTACAGTTAAAAGTGCTATGAGATGACTGTTGTTGTGAAATGGTGCTATATAAAAGTTGAATTGAATTGAATTGGCACGATGGCACACAGCATTGGGCATTCGAGCTGAAGTGGTGGTGATAGACACAGAGCGTCGTGTTCCTGCTTCTCTTGGCGTCCGTCCAACCCACCAGCAATGGCTCCTCGACCTCGCTGGAGTCATTCCCAGATGACGGTGTCATTGCAAGGTGAGAGTTCTGGTCGCTATGATGATGCAGTCCGCTTCCTGCGCCAGAGTGCGGTAGTTCTTGGTTACCAGCAGTGGTGAGCTGGCCAGGATCGCCCTCGCTGTAACAGGTAGGGCCCTGAGCAAGACGTGGGCGAACAGGAAGGATTTGTCGTTCTTCCCCATTAATGCTAACATGCTCTCCATCAGCTCCACAGCTGATCTGTCACCTAACTCTCAGCACGTTAGGAGTCTCTCTGCTCTCTCACTGTCCGAAAGGGTATACCGCTGAATCAGCATCTGCTTGAGCGCGTCATATTTCCCCTGGGTCGGCGGTTCCTTGAGCAGGCTCTTCAATTGCTGCGTGGCACATACATCCACATGATAATATTTGGTGTCGTCCGTTGTGATCCCGTGGAGTGTGAATTGGGCTTCCACGTGTAGAAACCAAGCAATCGGATTGTGAAGCCAGAAATCCGGGAGCTTGACTGTGACAGTGCATGCCGCGCAGGTGTTCTCCCTCTGGGCTGTCTCCGGGGCAGTGCTCGGCTCGTTCTCCATTGCACATCTTAGGGTCACCAATGTGGAAGATGTAAGCAGATGAGGCAGCGAGCTGCACGACACACAAACTTTATCCCTCTTCCAACATAAAACACAGAAACTCTGAAAACCTGAGTGCCTGAGAGAACTCCTTTATACACTTTTATTCCCTCCTCCGGCACATAGGGTAAACACATTAACATTCAGACTGCAAGACATGTACACACATTAACACAGCATTGACCCACACGTCACAGAATAGGTCTTGCTACAATACATTCGCACCCCTGTGTCCTCAGGTGTCAACCTGGTGTGGCGGGAGGGCAAAAGGCACATCTTTGTTTGGTTGGCTTCTTTCAGCTTTCCCCATTAGCATCTTTAGTTACCTACTCCCCCACCAACCCCCTTGTCCTGGGTGGAGTGCCATGTGTATTGTGTCCACCACAGCACCATTGTTTTGACACAGAAGCATAAGAGGGTGTGTCCACCAAATGTGTTTTTTCTGTTGTGAGCGACTATTTTCTATTCATTCTCTATATATCTTCTTGACTTTTAATTTGCCACTATTTCCAGATAAGGCCTTGTTTTCCAAATAAACACAAATTTAACTCATCAATGCAGCTGTGAAAAAAGCTATTGTAATAACTATTCCCACCCACTAGAAGTGGCAGTGTTGTAGAGGATGTGCTCAAGGATGAGGCTGAGTTTATTTCTCAGGTTCAGCTTTATTAACAGAACACACGCAAGAAAAGAGACAGATCGATATCACATCGCTCTTTTAACCCCCGGAACATCGAAACTCAAGTCACATGGTGTCTATGCAAACATACAGTCACATGGTACTTAATCCCAGTCACAATGTAACCCTTTGATCTTCCACCATTGTCCCTTAGCCTTCGATGGTCCGGAAATCCCTCCAGGGCATCTCTCTGAGACAAAGGCCAAATCTCACACCTTCTCGATATCTCCTGCAGACTCAGTCCTTTTGTCCCTTGAGACGTGAAGCACACAATAAACATTCAGCAATACATTTGTGGAAAATATGTACCCAACATACTGTATGTGCCACAGTGTGACTTTTTTACAGCCGCCCATGCTACCATGCCACAGGCACTGAGGCATCAGCACCTTGGTGCTTTCATATAACAACTTTTTTTAAAGTTTCACATTTGGCATAATGCTTGTTCCATAATATCTGGAACAATCTGAAACCAGTGCTAGTGCTATTGTGCTATACACTTAAAATGCACTATTTAAATGCAAGTACACTTTACTAATTTTTCTCTTTGTTGTGTCTTTTAATTGGTGTCTACACCTCAGGCTCCAGGGGTCCCAAGAACCCGTGGTCTTGTTTGATCTTGAAAGCTATGCAGGGTCTAGTTTGGTTAGGATTTGGATGGTAGGTGCTCTGATGGACTGGCGATCTGTCCAGGATGTACTCTGCCTCTTGCCTGAAGATGCTGAGATAGGTGTGCACAATAGTGATGGGACGAACAACACTGGTGCGTCAGCACTGTGCCAAGCGCACAAGAGTGAAACCCCGTATTGACGTGTGTATCGCTTTAAGAAAAAATCATGTGACCGATACAGGAAGTGTGTCGTTTGAATGTGCCGTGCCAAATTGTGTTTATAAGGAAACAAACTGTATTGACATGTATTGTTGTGGATTTGTTGAATGGAGATGAAACTGTGTTTGCTGTTGCTGTGTCTGTTGGATTTTTGCTTGCCCTCACCTTGTTCAACTTCTGACTTCATGGATCGTTCCAATAAGAAGAAGTTTTCCCCGGAATCATTTTGATCTTTTGACGGCAAATAAGGTCAATCTTTTTCTCCTTTGGGCATTGTTTACTGTTAGTTTTTGAATTAAATATGTTTCTACTCTTTTCTGTAAGAGGTTTGAATTGTTTTCAGATAAATTAACTTTTTATTTTATTGTAGGTGAAGTGTCGACTCTGCTCCACAGAGCTATCTTACATCAATAAGAGCACTTCATCAATGCTGAGGCAATGCTGAGGCATTTCCAAGATGGCGCCCACAGCGGCCGCCATGATGCCTCGCTGCTCTTTAATTTTTATAATTTGTCTGTTTTTGTTCATTGATTGTGCGTCTGCCAGTTCATACACCCGTGAAGAACTATTAAATATCAGGACTGTCACTCCCATGGACCTTCTTCCAGTTTTTTTAGCTCCTGCCGTCGATCTGATCCATTGTCTGGCCAAAAGAGCAAGACGGCGGAAAAGAGGGAAGAGAGGGGGGATTCTCGCTCGGCTCCGGAAAAGAGGCACGCGAACAGCCTTGCCTGGCATATTTCTATCTAATGCCAATTCTCTCTCGAACAAGGTAGAAGAATTAAGACTGCTGATGCGATTCAAGGACCTCGTTTCCTCGTCTGTCATCTGCTTCTCTGAGACCTGGCTTAAAGGGAACATTCCAGATAGCGCGATCAGCCTCGAGGGATTTCAGCTGTTTCGTGCAGATCGCGTCACAGAGCTCTCCGGTAAGTCTATTGGAGGAGGAGTGTGCTTCTATATTAACAACAGCTGGTGCTCTGATGTAACGGTGATTTCCAAACACTGTTCTCCCGCCCTGGAATTTCTTTTTATTAACTGCAAGCCATTTTATTCCCCGCGCGAGTTTGCCTCATTCATCCTCGTCGCTGTGTACGTCCCTCCCGACGCGGACACGCGCGAAGCTCAGCGCGTGCTCGCAGATCACATCCAACTTACGGAGCGGAACTTTCCAGACTCCCTGGTTATTGTGTTGGGCGATTTTAACCAGAGCAATCTGAGTCACGAGCTCCCCCACTACAAACAGTTTATTAAATGTCCAACCAGAGGATTTAACACGCTGGATCACTGTTACACCACAGTGAAAAACGCATATCGCGCTGTTCCCCGCGCTGCGCTGGGTCTATCTGATCACGTGATGGTCCACCTCATCCCCACATACAGACAAAGACTGAAACTCACTAAACCTGTTGTGACCACCACGAAGAAATTGACCAGTGAAGCTGGAGAGAAACTGAACACATGCATGGAAATAACTGACTGGGGCATGTTTAAAAGAGCCACACGTGATCTTAATGAGTACACAGACACTGTGAACTCATATATCAACTTCTGTGAGGAGCACATTCTCCCATCGCGCACCAGGGTGAGATATTCTAATGACAAGCCCTGGTTCACAGCTAAGCTCAGACGGATCAGGAAAGAGAAGGAAGCAGCGTTGAAAAGTGGAGACAGGGACTGCTACAGAGAGGTCAAATATCGGTTTAACAGAGAGCTGAGGAGAGCTAAATCTGTGTATTCTGAGAAACTCCAGCAGCAGTTCACTGCTAATGACTCGGCTTCTGTGTGGAGAGGACTGAGGCAAATCACCAACTATCGGCCTCAGGCTTCTAAAGGTCAAGATGACAAAGCCCTTTGTCAAAAACTGTCCCAACATTACGCCCGTTTTGACACCTCGTCAGCTGTGTCCAACTCACCCACTCCACCCAGCTCCACTGCCTCCTCAGCCCCTAATTCATCAAAAGCAGTCCCCCCCTCCTCCTCCTCCTCCTCCCCCCTCCCCTTGTCATCAGTGAGCAGGACGTGCACAGACAGTTCTCCAGACTGAACCCGCGCAAGGCCCCCGGGCCGGATGGTGTGTCTCCCTCCACCCTGAGACACTGTGCGAAAGAGCTGGCTCCTGTCTTCACAGACATTTTTAACACCTCCCTTAAGCAATGTCACGTGCCTACCTGCCTCAAATCCTCCACCATCATCCCTGTCCCCAAGAAGCCATGGATTGCTGGACTTAACGACTTCAGACCTGTAGCGCTCACCTCTGTAGTCATGAAGTCCTTTGAGCGCCTGGTCCTGTCTCACCTCAAATCCATCACCACACCCCTCCTAGACCTGCTGCAGTTTGCCTACCGTGCTAACAGGTCTGTGGATGACGCAGTCAACCTGGCCCTCCACTCCATCCTGCAGCACCTGGACTCCCCGGGAACGTACGCCAGGATTCTGTTTGTGGACTTCAGCTCCGCATTCAACACCATCCGCCCCGATCTGCTCCAGGACAAGCTGTCCCTGCTCAATGTGCCTGACTCCCTCTGCAGGTGGATCACCGACTTCCTGACGGACCGGAGACAGCATGTGCGGCTGGGGAAGTCTGTCTCAGACTCTGTTAGCATCAGCATTGGATCACCCCAGGGCTGTGTACTTTCCCCCCTACTCTTCTCCCTTTATACCAACTCCTGCACCTCCTCCCACCAGTCTGTTAAGCTGATTAAGTTTGCGGACGACACCACCCTCATCGGGCTCATCTCCAACGGCGACGAGTCCGCCTACAGGGATGAGGTGGCCCAGCTGGTGTCCTGGTGCAGCCACAACAACCTGCAGCTGAATGCTCTGAAGACAGCGGAGATGATTGTGGACTTCAGGAAAGTCACAACCCCCCTGCCCCCCCTCACCATCACAGGCTCTCCCATCACCATTGCAGATTCCTTCCGCTTCTTGGGCACCACCATCACCCGAGACCTCAAATGGGAGCCAACCATCAGCTCCCTCATCAAAAAGGCCCAGCAGAGGATGTTCTTTCTGCGGCAGCTGAGGAAGCTCAAGCTACCCACCAAGATGTTAGTGCAGTTCTACACGGCCATCATCGAGTCCATCCTCACCTCCTCCATAACTGTGTGGTATGCAGGAGCCACTGCCAGGGACAGACTAAGGCTGCAGCGCGTCGTGCGCACTGCTGAGAAGGTGATAGGCTGCGAGCTCCCATCTCTCCAGGACCTGTACATCTCCAGGACCCGGAGGCGTGCTGGCCGGATCATAGCCGATCCTTCACATCCTGGTCACGTACTGTTTGCTCCCCTCCCCTCAGGTAGAAGACTTCGGTCCATTCGGACTAAAACCTCCCGGCACATGAATAGCTTTTTCCCCTCTGCCATCAGACTGCTGAACATTAAGTGACTTTTTGACTCTCGTGCACTATGTACAGCAGCTCAACCAGACTCACGTCATTCATCACTGTTTTTCTGTTGCATTATCGACTGCACTATGTGGTACTTCACATTATCTGCTACTTGCTAATTTTTTTAAAAACTGCCTTGACTAGTACTACTCATTATTACTAGTATTGTTATTATTATTATTATCATTATTACTTATTATTACTTATTTTTCTACACTTATTGCACGTTTCAGTCCTTTAGTTTTTTAGTTTATCTCTTTTTCTCATCATGTTTTTAATGTTGCAGCATGGCATCGAGACAAATTCCTAGTTTGTGTATTACATGAACAATGGCAATAAACCTGATTCTGATTCTGATTCTGATTCTGATTCTGATTATAGAGCTCGGCATGGCAATGAAGAATTGGCAGATACTCGTGTGAGTACCCCAGGTATGTTGAAATTCTCACAAAAAATTTGAATTTTCAAAAATAGTTTATTACACACAAAAGGCTTTGTGTGACTCTGTAATATTGTTTGTAAAAATTACAGTCCTTTAACAAGCTTTAAACAAAATATTTCCTTTTGGCTTGCAGTTCCTAACAAGCAAGCAGTGGATGAGGCTGTGGTCAACATGATCAAAGACTATCAGCCACTCACCATTGCTGAAAATGAGGGATTCCGGGAGCTCCTGATGCTTATTGCACCCTCATATGTTCTACCATGCACGAAGGTATGTGTAAGAAATGGATGGTTGAATGAATTAATGAGTAGTAGGGACTTGGTGAGCCAGAAATATCAGGAAGAAAAGGAGAAAACAAAAAAGGACCTCCAGAGCGTTGTTGCTGTTAGTTTAACAGCTGATATGTGGACGTCCATTAATATGGAGGCATATCTTGCTGTTACTTGCCACTATGTGGACAAAGAAAGCCATGAACTCCGTTCATCAGTCTTGGGAGTGCATCATTTTCCTCAGAAACACACTGCAGAAAACATGGCCACACCTTTATCAACTCGCACTTAAATTTTTATACACACCATCTTCATCTGTACCCTGTGAAAGAGTTTTTTCTAAGGCAGGGGAACTGGTGTCTAAGAAGAGAAATCGCCTTGGAGCAAAGACTACAAAAACTTTAGTTTGTGGCACATATGTTGGGTTCATATTTTGTATGTGTATTGGGTGCTTCACGTCTCGCGGGACAAAGAAGGTCTGGATCTGCAGAGGTCTGCAGGAGATAACGAGGAGGTGTGAGATTTGGCCTTTGTCTCAGAAGATGCCCCAGAAGGATTTCCGGATCATTGAAGAATGAGAGACAATGGTGACAGATCAAAGAGTTGCATTGTGACTGGGATTAAGTACCATGTGACTGTATGTTTGCTAAAGCACCATGTGACTTAGGTTTCGATGCTCCAGGAGTATAAGAGTGTGATGTTCCATTGATCAGTCTCTTTTCTTGTTGAGAGGTTGATAGAGTATGTGTTCTGACAATAAAGCTGAACCTGAGAAATAAACTCAGTCTCATCCTTGAGCACATCCTCTACACTGGTGACCCTACGACAAATTATGGCCGGTGACGACCTTCCCGCACCGGACTCTTCAGGAGCCAGCCGGGCTAATGCAGCTACCGCAGTCCAGCTGCCTGATTTCTGGCAGCATAGCCTGCGCTCCTGGTTTAACACTGTCGAGGCACAGTTCCATCTTCGGGGAATTTCAGCAGATGCCACGAAATTCTACCATGTAGTCGCAAAGCTGGACAGCCTCACAGCCCAGCGGGTGGAGAACCTGACTAACCACCCACCAGACGACGACAAGTATGGCGCATTGAAAGCCGCTCTCATTCGTGCTTTCACCCCCTCACTGGGAGAGCGAGCAGAGAAACTCCTGGTGCTGACTGAAGGCGAGGCAGACAGGCCTGCAGACCTGATGGCAAAGATGCTGAGTTTGAGAGACGACAAAGATGATGGCTTTATCTTCACCCATCTTTTCCTCAGGACGCTACCGTCAGCGGTGAGAGTTACCCTGGCCAGTTCACAGCTGCTGGCCCACCGAGATTACCACAAGCTGGGCCAGGAGGCGCAGCGACTTGTCGACGCCCATAGGCGACACACGGCCACGACGGCAGCAGCGGAGCTGAGCGCAATGCCCGGAGATGGCAGGGGGCCTGAGGCTGCAGCACCAGATTCGCTGACGTCAGCAGCGGCGGAGGCCAGGAGACACGGAGCGGGCGACGTCCTCTGCTTTTACCATCGCCATTTTGCTGAGAGGGCACGCAAGTGCATTCCACCGTGCCAGTTCAAGCGCTCGGGAAACACCAGGACCGGGAGTCGGTAGCAGCTGCGGCTCTCGGCGTGACGAACAAGCTGCTCTACCTGACGGACGCGCGATCAGGGAGGGAGTTCCTTGTGGACACAGGCTCCCAGCTGAGTTTCATCACACCTTCCTACGCTGACCGGCTGGCGCCCTCCAGCGGACCCCTGGTGTCGGCGGTGAACGGTTCGACGATCAAGACCTTCGGGGAGAAGACCCTCCCCCTGTCTTTTCACGGCCGGGCATTCGAGTGGACTTTCGTCATAGCGGCAGTCAGTTATAACATGTTAGGTGCTGATTTTTTGTGCTCGAATGGTTTATTGGTTGATCTTGCTAATAGACGTCTAGTTAATGCACTGTCTTTCCACTCTATTTCCTGCACAGCCCGGGTGGTCCCGCCTACTGCACAGGCCAACGTCACAGCTGCGGGTGGTAAGTTCCAAGCACTACTCACTCAGTTCCCAGCACTCACAGTCCCAACGTTTTCGGCGTCAGTGGCTAAACATGGGGTGGAACATTTTATCACTACCACCGGGCCCCACGTTTTTGCAAAAGCTCGGCGCTTGGACTCAGCTAAACTGACCATAGCGCTTGAGGAATTCGCCAACCTGGAAAAGCTGGGCATCATTAGACACTCTAACAGCCCCTGGGCTTCACCGCTACACATGGTCCCAAAGGCTGATGGCTCGTGGCGGCCTTGCGGTGATTTCCGCAGGTTGAATAACGCTTCAGCACACGACCGCTACCCGATTCCGCACATCCAAGATTTTTCGGTTCATTTAGCGGGGGCGCGCATTTTTTCTAAAATAGATTTGGTGCGTGGTTACCATCAAGTCCCAGTACGTGCTCAGGAAATACCCAAAACAGCGGTAATAACTCCTTTTGGGCTTTTCGAGTTTTTGCGCATGCCGTTTGGACTCAAGGGTGCCGCGCAGACTTTCCAGCGCATGATGGATGCAGTTTTACGCGACCTCCCTTTCGTGTTCGTCTACTTGGATGACATTTTGGTAGCCAGCACGTCCGAAGATGAACATGAAAGCCACCTCACAGCGGTTTTTTTGGAGGCTGGCAGAGCATGGGTTAATAATTAACCCAGTGAAGTGTCAGTTTGGGGTGGCGCAAATTGATTTTTTGGGGCATCGCGTTTCGCCAGAAGGAGCGGTCCCTCTGCCCGATAAAATACACGCAATAACAAACTTTCCCCAACCTCAGACGGTCAAAGCATTGCAGGAATTTTTGGGAATGGTTAATTTTTATAACCGTTTCCTCCCTAGCGCAGCGCAGCTCATGCAACCATTGTACGCGGCACTGAAAAAACAAAAACCCATAAGTAAAATCGAATGGTCTCCGGAGCGGGAGCGCGCATTCTCCCAAGTCAAATCAGCCCTGGCAAACGTGGTTTTGTTAGCACACCCGGTGCCAACGGCCCGCATGGTGCTCACCACGGACGCTTTCGATTTAGCGGTGGGGGCGGTCGTTGAGCAGTTTGTAGCCGGGAGCTGGCAGCTGCTTGCGTTTTTCAGCAAAACCTTGCGCGATAACGAGCGAAAATACAGCGCGTTCGACAGGGAGCTTTTGGCCCTGCATTTGGCCATCCGCCATTTCCAGTTCTGGCTGGAGGGGCACCGTTTCACCGCATTTGTGGACCACAAGCCGCTAACGTTTGTGATGGCCAAGATTTCAGAGCCTTGGTCAGGCCGGCAACAAAGACAGCTGGACGCGATATCGGAGTTCACCACCGATATTCAGCATGTCGCGGGCAAACATAATGTAGCGGCAGACTGTCTTTTGCGTGCGGTAGCAGCGCCAGGCCCTGTGGGGGCAGACTTGGCAGCCGTGGCCTCGGGCCAGGGTTGTGGTGTGGAAGCGCACGCAGCCCCGGTCCGCGTAGGTTTAGATTATGCAGCCATGGCCGCGGAGCAGGTTAACAACGCGGATGTGCACGCGCTCCAGTCTGGACCAACAGGGTTAAGGCTGGAGCACAGGGTGCAGCAAATAGGTATGCCCCCCCTAATCTGCGATGTCTCGTTCCAGCTGCGTGGCGCCGCCGCGTTTTTGACTCAATCCATTCTCTGGCGCACCCGGGGGTGCGCGCATCGATTAAGATGGTGGGGGAGAAATTTGTTTGGCCGGGGTTGCGTAAACAGGTCAAGGAATGGGCAGCAGCCTGCGTAGCGTGTCAGTGAGCCAAAATACACAAGCACACTAGAGCTCCTTTGGAGCCTTTTCACATTCCGGCTAAGCATTTTGATCATGTGCATGTGGACTTGGTGAGTCCTCTCCCATTGTCGCAGGGGTGCACACACCTTTTGACGATGGTAGACCGCACCACGCGTTGGCCAGTAGTGGTTCCTCTGGCGTCAACTACAGCAGAAGAAGTTGCACGCGCGTTTTTAACAGCTTGGGTTGCGCGTTTTGGAGTTCCGTCGGACATAACGTCCGACAGGGGTCCCAAATTTGTTTCCGAGCTCTGCTCATCGATGGCCCACAGCCTAGGTGTGAAGATTCACCGCACTACTGCGTATAACCCCCAGGTTAACGGTTTGTGCGAACGCTTTCATAGGTCATTGAAAGCAGCCCTCAGAGCGTCTCTTACGGATACAAATTGGGTAGATAAACTTCCATGGGTTTTATTGGGGTTGCGTTCTGCACCTAAGGAGGATTTGCAGGCCTCCCCAGCTGAATTAGTTTTTGCACAACCCCTCCGTTTGCCAAGGGAATTCCTCCCCGACAATCCTGCGCCAAATTGCCCCCGCCGATCAACTGTTGCAGAGCGGCACAGGATCAAACACCCTTCCTGGCCCAGTTCATCACAGTTTTCCACGTGTTTTTGTGCAGAAGGCTTTAAAAAATGCGGAGTTTGTTTTTGTTAGACATGATGCTCAACGCCCAGGTTTGCAGCCGCCTTATGACGGGCCTTTCAGAGTGTTAGAAACAGGGGAGAAGCATTTTTTGCTAGATTTAGGAGGCAGGGAAGAGTTGATTTGCATAAATAGACTCAAACCCGCTTTTGTTCTGGCTGATGAACACGTGCAGTTGGCGAGGGCCCCTCGCCGTGGCAGGCCGCCGAGAAGGCATTCTTTGGACTCCCCACAGAGATGTGCTAACAGTTCTGATCCACAGGTGCAGGAAGACGCTGCTGAAGGAACGATTCTGGCTTACAGCAGATATGGCAGGAGGTTAAGACCTAAGCAATTGGTGGATTGATTTTGATATGTGGTTATGTTTTCTGTCATACATCTCTGATTATGTTTTGTCCCTTAGTAGACGTTTGGGGGGGGGGGGGGGGGGTTATGTGGCACATATGTTGGGTTCATATTTTCCACAAATGTATTGTATGTGTATTGGGTGCTTCACATCTCACGGGACAAAGAAGGTCTGGATCTGCAGAGGTCTGCAGGAGATAACGAGGAGGTGTGAGATTTGGCCTTTGTCTCAGAGAAGATGCCCAAGAAGGATTTCCGGATCATTGAAGAATGAGAGACAATGGTGACAGATCAAAGAGTTGCATTGTGACTGGGATTAAGTACCATGTGACTGTATGTTTGCTAAAGCACCATGTGACTTAGGTTTCGATGCTCCAGGAGTATAAGAGTGTGATGTTCCATTGATCAGTCTCTTTTCTTGTTGAGAGGTTGATAGAGTATGTGTTCTGACAATAAAGCTGAACCTGAGAAATAAACTCAGTCTCATCCTTGAGCACATCCTCTACAAGTTCCTCAATAAAAATGTATGAATGAATCCATTTTTAGTCTGTTATTTCGTATGATTGAACACTTAAGTTCAAAAAAGTTCATACATAAGTTAAAAATTTTAACTCTGAATTTTATTATAGACAAATTCGCTATATTTTACATACCAACTCATTTTAGCATTTACACAAACAAGGTTTTAAGCAAATTTTAAACTCTTCTCATAAACAAATTAACTCAGCAAACAAATTGAGCAAATGAAATTATACAACGATGAGATCATATTTTAAGTAAAAGACTAGCAATTAAATAAAGATTAAATATTATTTCACGGGCTGATGTTGGGTTTGCAGCATGTAAGCTTTTCCATCTTATTTTCATTTTGTTTACCTGCAATGATTTTAGAACTACTGCAGAGGTCACTATTGAGTGACCAACACAGTGTCAATACAGTATCAACACAGTTTGGGTAATGTGTCAATACACTCCTTGAGGTATCATCATCCCATCACTAGTGCACAACCCAAAATGGATCAGCTGGTTTGTCACGGGGTTCCACTTCAAATCCAAAAATGATGGCAAAGTCAAGCAGATGGTGATGATCCTTTTTATTTTGCCAGCCTCCCAAGTCCAAGACTATATACAAATGAGGAGGAGGGAAAAGAAAAACTATGAAAAAATGCCAGATAGTCTCTGTGCAAAATTGTCTCTTTAAAATGGAGTCCTCTATTAACTCCTTCTTCAAAACAGGAGAAAACAGGCCACCCTCTCATTTACTGTCAGTTACCTCCTCTGCAACAAACTTCAGACTGACCCTCAGCCCCACAACAACCCCATTTTAAAGACCAAGCCCCTCCCACCTGGCGTATCCTTCATGGAAAAACATACTTTGTAGAGGGTGAAAGGGAAAGGATGTGGAGGCGAGGCATGAGCGTAAGTCGACACAGATAAACCCTCTATCATATGTACAGCCTGAGACCCCAGCGTGGACGCTGGGGCTGTGAAGAGCCTAGTCTGCAAAGGCCTGCCTCAGTTTCTCTGCACTCTCTTATCCCTTAGATGCATGACCAACCAATTCCAACACTCTTCCATGAGTGTGGTCAAAATGACCCCAACTAGAATGTGTGTGTTTTATGCTGTAAACTTAAGAAATTTCTTTCATTTTGGTTAAAGATGATTATTTTTATTATATTTTGGGTGATTATTATTATCATTATTATTTTAAATTATATTTTGGTCAACAAAAGAAGGGGACAGCTTGGGGTCATTTTTGACCCCACATATGGAAAAGTGTGGTACTGATACAAAAAATGCAATTAAAAAATATAACAATTAGATACAAATCCAAATGGCCTCATGTCAAAGACAACCTATTTGAGGAATACATGGAAGATTAAATGATAAAAAATTAAATTACAAAGATATTGAAAAAAAAAGAAAACAACCGCTCGGGCATTTTTGACCCCTGCATCTAACAATACCTACATTGTCTTCACTGTATACACTGTATTGTCCTCATCTGTTTACCCTCTCTGTTTACCCTCGGCATCCAGTCTGAGATGCAAATTGCAGCATCTACAGTGTTACGTATAACCGTGGTGAGATTGAAAAGGGGACAATAGACAGCTTGGGAGAAGCTTGGGGTCATTTTTGACCCCACATATGCATCTAAAAAAACCTATTGTCCTCATTTGTTTACCCTCTCTGTTTACCCTCGGCATCCAGTCTGAGATGCTAATTGCACCATCTACAGTGTTACCGATAACCGTGGTGAGACTCAAAAGGGGACAGCTGGGGAAAGGCTTCTCAATTACTTAAAAAATATAACAATTAGATAAAAATCCAAATGGCCTCATGTCAGACACAACCTATTTGAGGAATACATGGAAGATTAAATGATAAAAAATTAAAATTACAAAGATATTGCCAAAAAAAACAACCGCTGGGGTAATTGTTGCTTATGCATCCCGCTTATGCATCTAAGGGTTAAAAAGCTTTATTGACCTGTGCGTAGAAACTGAGGCTGGCTTATATTACATAAGATCTGACAAAGGCCATGAGTGGCATGATTACAATAACACAGTACATACAAAAGCACTGTGTGGCACGATTAACATAACAAATGCTACCTTCCTACAATACATCATCCTACATCATCCTAGGTGCGCAACCGAGAGGTTTCGCAGGTAAAAAATTGAGGTATATCACTGCTAGCCACTGTTGGTAAGATTCTCTCACGTGTACTACTTAACAGACTCAGTGAACACATCTCGCAGAATGTACTACCGGAAACCCAGTGCGGCTTTAGAAGTGGAAGAAGCACAATGGACATGAATTTCAGCTTGAAACAGGTTCAAGAAAAGTGTATTGAGCAGAACATGCTGCTTTATGTAGTCTTCATAGACTTCAGTAAAGCCTTCGATACTGTTTCGCGACAAGGACTTTGGCAGGTACTCAAGAAATGTGGTTGTACAGAGAAGTTTGTCAGCCTGATCAAGGCACTCCATACAGGTATGCAAGCAAACGGGGCAATGAGTAGTTCAGTATCTAAAGACTTTTCAGTAAGCAACGGGGTGAAACAAGGGTGTGTGCTGGTGCCTACACTCTTCTCGCTATATCTGGCAGCCATGCTTGAGGTGGCCTTCAAAGACACTTCAGAAGGAGTATACATTCAAACAAGGAAAGAAGCAGACTTGTTCAATGTGACACAGTTTAAAGCCAAGAGTAAGACATCGATAAAGGTAGTAAGAGAAATGCTCTTTGCCGACGACAGTGCTCTAGTTGCACACAGCATGGAAGATATGCAATCTTTAGTGGAGAAATCTGCAAGAGCAGCTGGCCAATTCAGCCTCCAAATCAACCTCAAGAAGACAGAGTGCCTTTATCAACCACCAAAGTTCTAGTTATCAACATCACTACCAGAAGAGATCAGCATTGGTACAGAGCCACTAGTCAAGTGCAAGACTTTCAAGTACCTAGGGAGTACTGTTTCAAAGAATGCTAGGCTGGAGGATGAACTATTTCTCAGAATGGGAAGAGCGAGCACTGTGTTTGGAAACTTGAGGAACAGACTGTGGAACAATCGACATGTGTCTATCCGTGTGAAATGCAAAGGACATAGACAGGAGTTCCTGGCAGCGGAAGGCTAAGGACAGAGCTGTGTGGAGGAATCTCATCAGACCTAAATGAAACAGTCATTGTCGCCCACGACAGACTGCTATAATGATGATGATGATATGTACAGCCTGAGGCCCCAGGGTGGGCGCTGGGGCCGTGAAGAGCCTAGTCTGCAAAGGCCTGCCTCAGTTTCTCTGCACTCTCTTATAGAACTTCATTGACCTGTGCGTAGAAACTGAGGCTGGCGCATATTACATAAAGTCTGACAAAGACCATGAGTGGCAAGATTATAACACAGTACATACAAAAGCACCGTGTGGCACGATTAACATAACAAATGTTACCTTCCTACAATACATCATCCTACATCATCCTAGGTGCGCAACCAAGAGGTTTTGCAGGTCCTTACTACCTACAGCTGTCAGACTGTATAACCTAAGCAGGGCTGCTCGCAGAGATAGCAAAAAAAGTGACGACCTAATAGTATTGAATGCAAAAGACGCAACAGACTTACACAAATGGTCCCCTCCAGCATACAACTAGGACAATATCAGTCACTACGGAGGGTGACAATATGTGCTGTTTATTCCATCTTGCTACAATGCTCCGCACTTTGTAGATATTTATATATTTATGTGTATGTATGTATATCCACTGCTCTTATTTATATTTTCCGTATCTTAATTATTGCTCTGTGTTGCTATCCCTGTGCTGTTGCAATCCTGGAATTTCCCCATTGTGGGACTAATAAAGGCTTATCTTATTTTATCTTAACATTTGCCTCCCTGTGCTGTAGCTTATAGCAGCAGGTGGCGAAGGCACCTTAAAGTCTGGTGTAATTTCCCCTGTGGGGGGCTACCTCCCTCAGTCCATTGTTCAGCCCCTCTGTCTGCTTCTGAGTGTGAGATAAAGTCCATCCGCAGTGTGCTGGTGTCACCACAACTTCATTAAATATTTCTATAAAACAATTTACAATGCACCATCATCCTATATATATTTTACACATTGTGACGACGGAGTGTCGCCACTGTATGGTCTGTGTATTGAGTATTATATGTGTAAAGGATTTATATTTGTAAATGTCAACTTGTATTTGATGGTAAAAATGCACATACAATTGTACAATGTGTTCTGACTGAATTGAATCCTTTTCTGTGAGATAATTGTGGATTAATTATGTTAATTAATCCTTCCGCTTCCTAGGCACTACCATCACCAGGGACCTCAAATGGGAGCCGACCATCTGCTCACTCATCAAAAAAGCCCAGCAGAGGATGTTCTTCCTGCGGCAGCTGAGGAAGCTCAAGCTACCCACCAAGATGTTAGTGCAGTTCTACACAGCCATCATCGAGTCCATCCTCACCACCTCCATAACCGTGTGGTACGCAGGAGCCACTGCCAGGGACAGACTAAGGCTGCAGCATGTCGTGCGTACTGCTGAGAAGGTGATCGGCTGCAAGCTCCCATCTCTCCAGGATCTGTACATCTCCAGGACCCGGAGGCGTGCTGGCCGGATCATAGCCGATCCCTCACACCCTGGTCACGTACTGTTTGCCCCCCTCCCCTCAGGTAGAAGACTTCGGTCCATCCAGACTAAAACCTCCCGTCACATGAACAGCTTCTTCCCCTCTGCCATCAGACTGCTGAACACTAAGTGACTTATTGACTCTCGTGCACTATGTACAGCAGCTCAACCAGACTCATGTCAATCATCACTGTTTTCTTCCTGCATTACCGACTGCACTATATAGTTCTCCACAGTATCTGCTGCTCGCTAATATATTTTAACTGCTGACCAGTATCACTTACTCTTATTCTACACTTTATTGCATGTATAGTTTATTTCTTTTATTTTATCATGTTTAATGTTGCAGCATTGCACCGAGACAAATTCCTAGTTTGTGTACTACATGAACAATGGCAATAAACCTGATTCTGATTCTGATTCTGATTCTGAATTGGGTAAGGCAATTAGCCCTGCGATAGACTGGCGATCTGTCCAGGTGTACCCTGCCCCTCGCCCAAAGATGCTGGGATAGGCTCCAGTCCCCCCACCCCCCCGCAACCCGAAAAGGATTAAGCGGAAGAAGATGGATGGATGGATGGATGGATGGGTGAGGCAGTTAATTAATCTTAAAAACCATGTTCTTTTGCCAGCATGCTTCCTGGAGGTATACGGACAAAAGACTCCTCAGGGGTTTGAGGGCCTTTTAAAGGATACCAGCAGGAAGAAATCATATGATGGTTGAGTAGAGGGGAGTTTAATATGTAAATAGGGGTTTGAATTATTTATTGTATTATTTATGGTGTATTTGTTGGTGCTATTATTCTGTAAATATTCTGAGGAAAATATTTATGTATTTATGATATTTTAGATATTATTGGGTATGTGGAAAAAAATGAAAATATTTATTGTGTTACTTGGGGTTATGGTATGTGCCAATCAAGTTGATTATCTCACTGAGTATATAACAGGCGTTTGTCATTTGGTTTGTGTGGGGTGTCGGATGTGCATGGGAATTATTGCCTGTGAAGATTATTGGAATAAAGGAAAAACTGCTGATTGCAAACTGTTTTGGAAGCCTCCGCTCTTTCTCTGGTGCCTCTGTCCGCTCGGTCTAGTGACACACATGAATATTTAAAGACAAAAACAAGTTTTTCCCAACACAAAGTCAGTCCATTTACAAAAAAAATATTCATTAAAATTCATGACGGCAACCCCCTGAGCCACCTGACCAAAAGGCGTGTGAAAAAAAACCCCATTTAATCTACTCAATTGATTCAGTCTGTTTAGCTCATTAGACATCTGAATCATGAATGGAGGCAGCTGGACAGACGTCCAGTGACACAAACAATAAGTTTACATGGTATGGAAATACAAGTGTATGTTTTCCAGTGTAGCAGAACAACCAAGCGTGCACCCCTGGCTGCGCTACAAAACAGGCAAGGGGAAAAAAAGAGATAATTTACAAATAAAGAAATAAATGAAAAAATGTATGGCAGGTGTGCATGTGTGTGTGCACGTCGCTTAAGCTAGCAAATCCCCCATAGTACATAACTGTGTGTAGGTGAGTGTGCATATAGCCCTCTATATGAGTGTTTGTATGCCTGCAGTCAGTGACGAGGCTGCTCCGTCACATGGATGTTGCACGATATTTTTCTGAACAATTTTAAAAAGGCAGCTTTTCACCTTTCAAACAAATTTAGACCACACAGGGATGTCTATACGAAGACGTCTTTTCAACAACCTAAAAAAGATGGCTTTTCATCTTTCACTTTTCAACCAGCTAGGACATTTTTTTTAGACAGCTGCCAAAGCCTCTTTTCAGCATTTTTTTTTTTCACAATTTGGATAAGTTCGTCAATTAATATAGTCTTTCAAATGTGAACTCTTCATTTAGAAAGTACTTAATCAGACAGCAAGTCTGTAAAATGATTTATCATCATGCCATGATGTGGAAGTAGAGTGGTGGGAATTAGGTTGGCTGTGTCTCCATTCAGGGGTTGCAGCCTCGTAGACCACCGCTCAGGAGGCGAGAACTCAAAGGTTAGGTAGGCACCATCTATAGGCTGACTTACTGTATGGCTGTTAAATGAGACGGTCTAGTCTTTGGTTGACATATATTTGAGTGACCATGCACTACCGTGTTGCCTAGCAACCATGATAGTGTCAGTTGAGAGATTTTTTTGTGGATATTTTTGACAAATGTGGAACTTTATTTTTGTCTGTTTTTATTGCATTTTCTTTACCCTTTACTGGAGAAGCTTAAACAAAGATAAAATAAAACTTTTAACTCCAGCAAGTTAACAACAGTTAAATCAAGGCAAATTAAAACCACAAAATGCATTACTTTTTTTTGATATGTGTATGGGGGACCCATGCTGTGGTATTCATCTCAGACTGGAAGGAAGGGAGATGCAGTAATTTTCCTCTGACAAAAGAGCATGGGGATTAAGGGGCTGGGGGACAAAAGGAATTGTGATGCGAGAATGAATTGTGATGCAGGACCTCAGGCAGCAGGGGCGTGTGAGTGTGGTAATATAAAAGAGATCCCCTGCTACAGAATGTTAATGTTTTCTGATTCTGAGAGATGTGAGAGAGAGAATAAAATTCATCTGCTCTGAATGCTTGGCCTGGTCATTCCTCTCTCCACATTGGTGACTCTTGATGAATAATGGAACACGAGGCAAACACCCCGGAGATGACCCGGACAGGAAGCCCCAGCAACGTGTGCGCCGTTTCGGTCAAACTACCAGACTTTTGGCTGCACGACCCGAAGTCTTGGTCCTTCCACACCAAGGCCCAGTTCGCGCTCCGGGGAATAACGGCAGATGACACCAGATATTACTACGTGGTCGCAGCACTGGACGCTCGCATGACTCAGCAAGTAGCGAGCTTGCTCCAACAGCCCCCAGCCCGCAACAAAAATGGGGCTCTCAAAGCCGCACTGACCCGGCGCTACATGCTCTCGGACTGTGAGAGAGCGGAGAGGCTCGTGACGCGCTCCGAATTAGGAGACGGGTCAGCGGTCGAACTGATGGAGAAGATGTTGGCGTTGATGGGCACGGACGACGGGTATTTTTTATTTGCCCACCTTTTCCTCTGGAACCTCCCAACGGTGACCAGAGCGGTCCTTGCCAACTCGCCATTGCTGGCCTTACGTGACTACCGTGTGCTAGCCCAGGAGGCAGATCGGTACATCCTCACCACCAGAGCCCTCACAGTGAACGCAGTGGCGTTGGAGCCCAGCGAGATGACCAGCGGAAGCAAGGAGCCAGCGATGGTAGCGGCAGCGGGGGCCAGGAAGCACCAGAGAGACACACTCTGCTCCTACCACCGCCGTTTTGGAGAGGATGCACACCGATGTGTGCCACCGTGCCAATTCAAGCGCTCGTTCGGGAAACGCCAGGACCAGCAGTCGGTAGCAGCTGCGACCGCCGGTGAAGAAAGCAAGCTGCTCTATGTGACAGTCTCACGCTCGGGAAGACGGTTCCTCGTGGAGTCTGGCTCCCAAAAGAGCCTCATCCTGCTGTCCTATGCAGACCGGCTAGCGGGAGCTAGCGGCCCCGAGCTGACGGCCGCAAATGGCTCAGACATTAAGACTTTTGGTGAGAGGACACTGACTGTATCCCTGCACGGCCGTACGTAGCAGTGGACATTCGTCATAGCGGCATGCAGTTTCCCAATCTTAGGCACAGATTTTTTGTGTGCACATGGATTACTAGTCGATGTTGCTAACAACAGATTAATGCAATGTCTTTTGCTTCTCTCTCCTGTACAGCTAGAGGAGCCAGGCCATCAACGCTAGCCAACGTCACAGCTCCAGGTGGTAAGTTCCACACACTGCTCACCCAGTTCCCAGCACTCACGGTCCCGACATTTTCAGAGGCCATCACTAAACACAGAGTGGAGCACTTTATTACCACCACCGGGCCGCCCGTTTTCACACAACCTCGGCGCCTGGACACAGCTAAATTGGCCATAGCACGCGAGGAGTTTGCCAACTTGGAAAGGCTGGGCATCATCAGACGATCAAAGAGCCCATGGGCATCCCCACTACATATGGTCCCTAAGGCCCAGGGATCGTGGCAACTTTGTGGAGATTTCCACAGATTAAACAACGCCACAGCGCACGACCGTTACCCGATCCCCCATGTTGCATGATCTGCTGTTTGTGTTCGTCTACCTGGATGACATCCTGGTTGCTAGCGCGTCCGAGGACGAACATGTAACTCACCTCAGGATGGTTTTCCGGAGGTTAGAGGAGCACGGGTTAATCAACCCGGCAAAGTGCCAATTCGGCGTGACAGGGATCGATTTTTTGGGCCACCGCATCTCACCGGAGGGCGCAATACCCTTGCCGGACAAGGTGCGTGCAGTGGCAAATTTTCCCCGGCCTCAGACGGTGCTGCAGGAGTTTTTGGGAATGGTTAACTTTTATAACTGTTTCCTTCCCCACGCAGCCCAGCTCATGCAGCCATTGTACGCCACACTCAAGAAATGGAAACCGGTGGACAGAGTCGACTGGACTCCTGAGTAGGAGCAGGCGTTCTCTGAGGTTAAAACAGCCCTGGCAAACGCTGCACTCCTGGCGCACCCGGACCCGGTGGCTTGGATAGTGCTCACTACCGATGCCTCAGACGTGGTCATAGGGGCCATCGTGGACCAATGCATCGCCGGTTCTTGGCAGCCGCTCGCCTTTTTTAGCAGGGCTTTACACGACAGTGAGCGTAAATACAGTGCATTTGACAGAGAGTTACTGGCTCTCCACCTGGCCATACGCCACTTTCAGTTCTGGCTGGAAGGGCGCACCTTCACTGCGTTCGTGGACCACAAGCCGCTAACGTACCCGATGGCCAAGGTTTCGGAACCATGGTCAGGCCGGCAGGAGAGACAGCTGGCCGCAATCTCGAGTTTACGACCGACATTCAGCATGTGGCCGGTAAACTTAACGTGGTGGCAGACTGCCTCTCGCGCACCTTAGTGGCCCCAGTCTACGTAGGGATAGATTACATGGCCATGGCCACGGAGCAGACCAGTGATGCGCTCCAGTCTGGACCAACAAGGATAAGGCTGGAGAGCAGGGTACTGCAAGACGGGGGGCCCCCCCCAATCTGTTACGTCTCCACAGGACGCCCGCGCCTGGTGGTCCCACGCACTTGGCACTGCCACATTTTTGAGTCCGTTCACTCCCTGGCGCACCCAGGAGTGCGCGCGTCAGTCAAAATGGTGGGAACAAAGTTCGTCTAACCGAGCCTGCGCAAACAGGTGAAAGAGTGGGCAGCAGCCTGCATAGCGTGCCAGCGAGCCAAAGTGCACAGGCACACAAAGGCCCCTTTGGAGCCGTTCCATGTCCCGGCTAAGAGGTTCGATCACATTCGCATGGAACTCGTGGGCCCCCTCCCGTCACCGCAGGGGTTCATGCACCTTCTGACAGTGGTGGACCGCACCACACGATGGCACCTCTTCAGACATCACGTCCAATCGGGGCCCTCAGATTGTTTCCGACCTCTGGTCCACCATGGCCCGGAGCCTGGGCGTCACGATTCATCGCACGACCGCATACAACCCACAGGCCAATGGGTTATGCGAGCATTTCCATAGGTCACTGAAAGCAGCGCTCCGGGCTTTGCTTACGGATGCAAATTGGGTGGACCGGTTGCCATGGGTTCTATTAGGGTTGCGTTCCGCATCGAAAGACGATTTGGAGGCTTCCCCAGCAGAGCTTGTTTTTTTTCAGCCGCTGCAGCTCCCCGGGGAATTTTTACCAGATAACCCTGCGCCGAACACCCATCCGTCCCCGCGTTCACGGCATAGTGCAGATGCTGGGACGCTACCTGGCCCGGCCCACCACTGTTTTCCCTGTGCTTTTGTGCCGAAAACCTTGAAGGACGCGGCGTTCGTGTTTGTCAGGCACAATGCCCACTGACCCTCATTGCGCCCACCCTACGATGGCCCATTTAGAGTGCTGGAACCAGGGTACAAACATTTTGTGTTAGACTTGGGGGGTCGCCGGGATAAAATCTGTATAGACAGGCTTAAGCCCGCCTTTGTGGTGGCAGACGAGCAGGTGGAGTTGGCTCGAGCTCCTCGGCGCGGAAGACCCCCCCTGAGAACTCCCCAAGTAAACGACTCATCAGAGCAGTCACACGAACATGCTGAATGCCCCCCCCCATTCTTCACCCACAGACGGACGCACTCCCAGGAACCCCCCACCGGCACAGCAGCGCCTCGGAGCCAAAGACCCCCCATTACAGCAGCAATGGGTGGAGGCTGAAGCCGAGACGACGTGAGGGTTAATACTCAGTCTGAGACTCTGAGGGGGCGGTATGGGGGACCCATGCTGTAGTATTCATCTCAGACTGGAAGGAAGGGAGATGCAGTAATTTCCTCTGATGGAAGAGCATGGGGATTAAGGGGCTGGGGGACAAAAGGGAATGCGATGCGAGAACGAATTGTGATGCAGGACCTCAGGCAGCAGAGACGTGTGAGTGTGGTGATATAAAAGAGAGTCCCTGCTATGGAATGTAAATGTTTTCTGATTCTGAGAGATGTGAGAGAAGGAATAAAGTTCATCTGCTCTGAATGCTTGTCCTGGTCATTCCTCTCTCCACATGCGCATCAATAATACTGAATGATAAAATATATTCTTAATTGCATGACCAGTGGAAAATATCACAGTTTTACTGTTATCATTTATGATCATTTATTACCAAATAATTATGTCATGCCTTGTATCAGCACTCAACATTTAGTTTTTAATTTTCTAAGCCAGACCACGTCCTATATTGTAGGATGATGATCCTCAATGATTTTCAGCAGCAAAACAGATTCCATCTTCATCTCTCATCTAAGTTCTACTTGTGCATCTCAGTAAATTAGAAAACCATGATTTGTAATTTAATTTCAGAAATTGTAATCATAGTGGATTTTATTTGACAGCATCACATCAGCTTTTTATAAGCAAATAAATAAATAACATTAACTTACGATGTTTCATAAAGCTGATCAGCCACACTATGAAGATATGCAAAAGAGTTGTTGAAGCCAGGTTAAGAGGAGAGGTGACAATCAGTGAGCAGCAGTACGGTTTCATGCCAAGAAAGAGTACTACAGATGCAATGTTTGCTCTAAGAGTGTTGATGGAGAAGTATAGAGAAGGTCAGAAGAAGTTGCACTGTCTTTGTGGATCTAGAGAAAGCAGATGATAGGGTGCCAAGAGAGGAAGTGTGGTACTGTATGAGGAAGTCAGGAGTGGTAGAGAAGTATGTGAGGGTGGTGCAGGACATGTATGATGGCAGTGAGATGGTGGTGAGGTGTGCTGTAGGAGTGACAGATGGATTCAAGGTGGGGGTGGAGTTACATCAGGGATCGGCTCTGATCCCCTTCTTGTTTGCCATGGTGATGGACAGGCTGACAGACGAGGTCAGGCAGGAGTCTCCGTGGACCATGATGTTTGCAGATGACATTGTGATCTGTAGTGAGAGTAGGGAGTAGGTGGAAGAGAACCTGGAGAGGTGGTGGTATGCTCTGGAGAGAAGAGGAATGAAAGTCAGTAGAAGCAAGACAGAATACATGAGTGTAAATGAGAGGGAGGCAGGTGTAATGGTGAAGATGGAAGGAGTAGCGGTAGTGAAAGTAGATGAGTTTAAGTACCTGGGGTCAACCATCCAAAGCAATGGAAAATGCACAAGAGGGGTGAAGACGAGAGTGCAGGCAGGGTGGAGTGGGTGGAGACGAGTGTCGGGTGATTTGTGACAGAAAGGTAGCAGCAAGAGTGAAAGGGAAGACTTACAAGACAGTAGTGAGACCTCCAATGATGTATGGTTTGGAGACGGTGGCGCTGACAAAAAGACAGGAAGTGGAGCTGGAGGTGGAAGAGTTGAAGATACTAAGATTTTCATTGTGAGTGATTAGGAGGGACAAGAATAGAAATGAGTATATCAGAGGGACGGCTCAGGTTGAGCAGTTTGGTGACAAAGTAAGAGAGTCAAGGCTGAGATGGCTTGGACATGTGCAGAGGAGGGATAGTGGAGATATTGGACAAAGGATTTTGAAGATGAAGCTGCCAGGCAGGAGGAAGAGAGGAAGACCCCAGAGAAGATTCATGGATGTAGTGAAGGAGGGCATGGAGAGGGTTGGTGTTACAGAGGAAGATGAAGGGATAGGGTGAGATGGAGGCAGATGATCTGCTGTGGAGACCCCAGAAGAAGAAGAAGAAGAAGAAGAAGATCTCTTCAGGACTTTAAAAGTATATTTTTTTTTATTTTAAAGCCAGTTAATTTAATTGATATTTTATTGTTGTGTTTTAATTTATTTATGCTGTTGCTTTTTAAACTTATTTTCTATGCATATTGTAGTACTGTGTTATGCTGGGAGAACATAATTTTGTTTTTTATGTGCAAGCATGCATACTAGATGACAATAAAGAAATCTTGAATAAACTGACATTAATGAATAAATCGGCTTGACTTTAGAAGAAATAACAGTTCAGTATGTTAAATTAATGAATTAAGTGACGCATACAGAAGATCAGAAAAAACAATGTCATCTATCATAAGCCTAAGTAATGAGCTGTTGCTGTTTTTCAAGTCATTAGTGTTTTAATGTTAAAACTGCTGCATAATTCAAGCACAAAACTTACTTTGGACTGCTTCCTACTTTGCTCCACTTCTGGCTGAGCCAGAAAAAAAAAAAAAGCCATACTGAGCCACGCGCTGAATGCTGGAATATGGTTGGACTGCAAGGATGCTCTCCACATATCCTTCATTTTCTTGGTTTTGAAAGCTACATTTGTCAGCCACATGTGAAGGAGCCCATGGAATGTGGCCACACAGTGACGTAACTGGCCTGAAAATGCACACTTGGAGGAGGCAAAACCTGAATTGAGATGCAGCCAACGTGTGTCACAGATATGGGCTTTAGATGGAGCTGCTTTTTCTGTTGGAGAAACACTGATTCCACTAACCTGAATAAAAGCAGAAAACCGTAACTCTCCACTAGCATTCCAATGACTGACCATCGACACAGCACGAGAGAGACACCTCCAAGGAAGAAAAAGGTACCTCAAAACTTATGCCTTTGGAAGAAGAAATGGGCTGTCCTCCTTAATCCAATAATGAATGTTAAACCAGTCAAAAACAGGATCTACAGGTAGGGCAAAGTATGAAAAAAAAAACAAAAGTTTAGCACATAATTGTTTTGTCTCTGAAAATCTGTTCAGCTTCCTAGTCCAGTTGTCATGAAATACCAAGGCTTAATCTATGTAAGGAAGTTAGTCAAAACAGTAAATATGTCTTGTTAAAAATGTCCCTAAACAGTGTGTTAGGGTGTGGAAAGATGTAATACTTGTTAAGTGTCACAAAGATTACTCACATTCCCAAAGGCCAGTAAGACGGGGTCAAAGAAGAGCAGCACACCAAACAGCAGGAAAAAGACCCCAAATCCCATCAGACCAATACCAATCTCTGGAAGACAAACACATAGGAGACAGGACAAGCCGACAGCCTACATTTGTATTTTATGATTTTGTGCTGAAATTTATTATTACATGTAGTCTTAGGCCTGTTGACTGTATTGTTCTAATCGTGGAACAGAAGGAAATATAGTATGTGCTAGTAAACTGGGCAGGAAAAAATGATAACTGATCTGAAGAGGGGATAATTGGTAGTTAAATTTAACTGTGTTTACCTACACTCCCCTCTAAAAGTATTGGAACAGTGACAAAAGTTTATTTTACCTGTTTACCAAAACATATTCAAGCTACAGTTATATTGAAGAGGATGATAAAATAAAGGCAGCGTTGGATTTTTAAATAGCTTTATTATCACCTGCCTTCATCAGAACTCGGCTACAGCCCATGGTTTGAGCAGGCTGCCGCCTCGTTCCTCCAGCTGTCAAAGAGGAGACAGTGTGTGTGTCTCGCAGCAGATGCAGAATCAGAGTGAGAGAATGAGAGGGTTTGCGTTACAGAGTTGCAGCATATATACTCGACTACAACAATACATCAAGGGCATACCCCAGCAGTTGGTATGATCAAAGAGATAACAGAACAGGCATAAGACATTTGCATTTGAGAGACATATTGATCTCAGTCCCTAGGTCACAGTGAGGACAGGACGCATGAGCACAATGCATGAAAGGCAACATTAACATCACAGATAGTAGAGTCATTTTGGGGGGTTTCGTGACCAACCTCCCAGGACCTTTTTTTCTCACTGGATTTAGCATTCTAGACCCATTTTAATGAAAATAAGCTCCCATGTACCTCCCAAAAATTACGGGAAACCTTTTTTTTGCCCAAAATTCAAAATGGCCACCAAAATGCATACCACCACCTATATCTCAGTAACTAATTCAGCTAGGAGGTTGATTTTGGTGTCTAGACATAGGTTTTTGGGGTCAAGCATTCCATTAATGCTATTAGTTTACTTGTGAAACAAACCCATCACGATGAAATCCAATATGGCCGCCAATATGGCCACCGATTAACATTTTTTTTGTTTCTTGACTACTAAGGCACCTAGAAAGCTGATGTTGGTGTCAAAACAGAGGTTTAAGGGGTCTACTATCTGTTTATTCCAATAAAAGTGTGTTTAAATGATTACATAATCGAGAAATCCAAGATGGCGGCCGGCTGTCATTTTCACATGCAATGGACGTTTTCATATCCGTCACCAAATGAGCTAAAAATGTCAAATGAGGTATCCTTACATTCATTTTTAATAATTATTAGAAAGCTCCTGCATTGATTCAGTGATTTCACTGAGGAACACTTGGGTAATCCCCTTAGGATTCCCGGAATCCTATGCTTGATTCATTGATTCCTTTCTGCATAGCAAGAGAGAGGATGCAGTAATTTTGTAACATCTGTGCTGCCATAATATGTAGTCCTAATCTTTCCAATTTAACCAAGGTTGCCAGGTATGTATAAATTTAGCTTTAAACTTATCTGGAGAGGTGAGAATTCTGAATCTTGTTCCATACTGTATAGTCAGGTAATGTTAGCATATTGACCATGCTGCTTGCTTAATGCTACCGTAATGACAGTAGACAGTACAAGGGCCTTTGACTCTAGGTCTTGTCATCCCTCCTTTTTCTCTCCTCTGTTCTGATAATGACAAATTTGTTTTTGTTTTCAGACACTTATTCATATAAAGTGAGGGATAAAATGGATACTGCAAGTGACAACGATGAATTACCATCAACGTCTTCCGGTGAATACGAATGCATTCTACGTTGTGGTCAACCATGTACCAAAAGGGACTCTTTGGATAATACCAAGGACCAAAACTGGAATTCAATTCGTGAAAAAACTCTACGATGGAAAGGACTTGATCGGTTTCAATGTGGGAATATTGATTGGGCCAAAGGGCCAAAAGGGCATTATATGCACCAGACATGTTACACCACGTTATCTAACAAGCGTTGTCTATCTCAAGCCGAGAAACGTAAGTATAAATTAGAGGTAGATCTTGAAAGAGACAATCAATCAGTTCAGGGGGATCCATCTCCATCTGCTTCTCTCTTTTCACCGAAGAGGCTCCGGTCCAGCATTGGTATTGTGGTATATACCAGACGCAGACAGTCTGCATCATCACCTCCTCAGGACAAACTACCTTGCGTACTTGCTGACGAACTTCCACCTTCAAAGTCACCCATCACCAATCGGTCATGGGTGGCATTTGGTGAATGGTCTATGTCTACCTGTACGATCGACTCAACCGCCACTTCCCCTGTCAATGCCGAAACCGAACACAGAAGTCAACAGTGAGGAGAGCAGCAGTGGTGAAGACAGTGCTTCAGATAGCGCAAGTTCATACAGTGACTCATTCATTGATAGTGAATCAAGTAGTGATAGTGATGTGTAGTTGGACATCTTAGTATGATGTGATGTGGTCATTGATAGTGGACTACATGTAATTGAGTTGGACGTTTGCGTGGCATTAACATAAGGTCTAGAGAAAATGTGCCTGCGTAAAGTGTATTCCAAGATGGCGGCTGGGGGGCCATTTTGAGCTTGATAGACAATGAGGGCACTAATGAACACAATGGATGGTTCACAGGAGCCTCACTTGACTTTTTTTAGCTCATTTGGTGACGGATATGAAAAAGTCCATTGCATGTGAAAATGACAGCCGGCCGCCATCTTGGATTTCTCGATTATGTAATCATTTAAACACACTTTTATTGGAATAAACAGATAGTATGACCCCTTAAACCTCTGTTTTGACACCAACATCAGCTTTCTAGGTGCCTTAGTAGTCAAGAAACAAAAAAAATGTTAATCGGTGGCCATATTGGTGGCCATATTGGATTTCATCGTGATGGGTTTGTTTCACAAGTAAACTAATAGCATTAATGGAATGCTTGACCCCAAAAACCTATGTCTAGACACCAAAATCAACCTCCTAGCTGAATTAGTTACTGAGATATAGGTGGTGGTATGCATTTTGGTGGCCATTTTGAATTTTGGGTAAAAAAAAGGTTTCCCGTAATTTTTGGGAGGTACATGGGAGCTTATTTTCATTAAAATGGGTCTAGAATGCTAAATCCAGTGAGAAAAAAAGGTCCTGGGAGGTTGGTCACGAAACCCCCAAAAATGACTCTACTAAGAAGTGAGCCAGACGAAACGAGTCTGCCTGTAGACATTAGTACACATTTCACTGTTCTGTTATTTGCTCTAGCCGAGCGCTGTGTTTGACCAGTCTGTTTGTGGGGGTTACACCAAAGCACATCTACATATCAGTAGTGCAGCAGAAAAAACCAAGAGAAGAGAGCTGAGTGTCCTTAATCTGTTGTGGGGGTTAACCGAACCGCCACAATATAACCAATATGGACTTAAAGTTCAGACTCTCAGCTTGAACTCTAGGATATTCACATCCAAACTGGAGTTATGGTTTAAGAATTGCAACCATTTTTATACAAAAACTCCTTATTTCAGGGTCTCAAAAGTAATTGAATAAATTAACATTAGCATAAATAAAGTGTTCATTTTTAATACTTTGTTGAGAATCCTTTGCAGCCAATGACTGCCTCAAGTCTGGAACCCATGGACATCACCAGACGCTGGGTTTCCTCCTCTGTGATGCTTTGCCAGGCCTTTATTGCAGCTGTCTTCAGTTGTTGCTTGTTTGTGAGTCTTTCTGCCTTAAGTTTTGTCTTAAGCAAGTCCAATTCATACTCAATCAGGTTGAGATTTGATGATTGACTCGGCCATTCGAGAATATTCCACTTCTTTGCCTTAAAAAAACTCCTGGGGTGCTTTC
The DNA here is from genome assembly GCA_020510985.1 of Pholidichthys leucotaenia. NCBI lineage: Eukaryota > Metazoa > Chordata > Actinopteri > Cichliformes > Pholidichthyidae > Pholidichthys > Pholidichthys leucotaenia. The sequence continues at coordinate 483,983,140 of CM035837.1, forward strand.
TCAGTATGTTTTGGGTCATTGTCCATCTGTATTGTGAAGTGCTGTCCAATCAGCTTTGCGGCATGTGGCTGCATCTGAGCAGACAGTAGATCCCTGTACACTTCAGAACTCATCCAGCTGCTGCTGTCTTCTGTCATATCATCAATAAAAACCAGTGACCCAGTACCAATGGAAGCCATGCATGCCCATGCATCACACTGCCTCCACCATGCTTTACAGAAGATGTGGTGTGCTTTGGATCATGAGCCGTTGCAAGACTTCTCCATAAGTTCTTCTTTCCATCATTCTGGTACAGGTTGACCTTGGTTTCATCTGTCCAAAAAATGCTGTTCTAGAACTGGACTGGCTTCTTTAGATGTGTTTTTTTTTTGTTTTTTTTTCAAAGTCTAATCTGTGTCATGAACCGAGCTGGGGATTCTCCCGAGCTCGGCTTCATGGCTGTTTCCTGTTTCCCTATTATCTGTGTTTTGTGATACCTTTTGAGTTCCATACTAGTTCTCATTTATGCTTTATCATTGGTTAGTTTGTGTTGCTACTGTATGTTCTGTTGTATTTTTGGTATTTATTATTTGTCTGTTCTTTGCTCGTGGTCATTTGATTATCTTTTGAGTTCTTTGTAATTATTCCTTAGTCTGCTTTTGGTTTTGTGTTTATTTATTTTGTGACTGGCAGCTACTCCCCCCTCTCCTGTCAGTTCTGACAGGTGATTCCAATCAGTCATTACCTGTTCCTCTCCCTGCTCAGGCTCACACACCCACACTCACACACACACATGCACACACTCATTCACACCTGCACTCACTCAACTCAACACACTCCCACACATTCCTACTCAGATGTATACATTCACTCGCACCTGCTGTCACTCTGTCAGTTAGGTCTTGTGTTATTTAAGCTCTGCCTTCCCACTTGTGGTGGGCGGGTTATTGCATTGTCTTCTGCATTGTCCACCTGTATTGTCCTCTGCCTTGTCTCTGTTCTGCTGGGATTGTTTACTCAGAGTGACTCGGACTACTCCAGCCCAGTGAGTGCTGTTTTGTTCTCCCTGCTTTCCAGTCACGTCTGGAAGCACCTTGGGTCTTCTCTTTGCTTCCCCCCACTATCAGTTATGTCTGTAGCACTCTGGGTTTTTTCTCGATGTTGTATTCACCTGCAAGCTGTAGAGCATCCTTGCAGTCATCCCTGTATGTCTTGTGCAACTCATCTGTTTGTTTGTTTGGACTGTTATATCACATTTTGTTCAATAAATACATATAACATCTATTTATTTATCTTTTGTCCATATCTGGAAATCAATTTTTGTTTATTGGACATCGCTGTTGGGGTGATCCAGTCATGTCCCAGCCTGTGGAGATACCCGGGGCTGATGCCGCTGCTCTCCCAAATATGCGAGTCACGGCAGCATTTTGAAGGAGTGGTGAGAGGGTCCTCTGCAGCGCAACCTCAGCAGCCTAAGAAGCGCTCTGAGGCCAAAAGCCCGCCATTCACTTCCCAAGCCTGTGTCCTCTTATCCCCGTCAGACATCCCATCCTACTCCCAGGGAGACAGAGCATGACACAGAGACAACGGCTGACATCATCACCTGCCAGGAATTCAGGCAATCCCGTTTTTGCTCCCTTTTACTTTCTCCTGATGTGGTTTGCTTGATTTGTGAGGAGGAGCTCCAGATTTTACAATCCTCTGGGTTTCCTCTACCAGCTGCTGTCACCTCTCCTCCACTTTTCCCTTCTGTTTCTCCTACTTCTCCGCCAGTCCTGGGAGGAAGTCGCCAGATGCAGGAGGAGCCAGAGGTCTTGGAGGAGCCAACCACATGGTGTAAGAGTCATCCTGCATCGGAATGGCGGAGGAACCCCTTCTTCTCATCGGCAGCTGTTACCCGGATGGCATGCCCAACTACTCCTGCAGTGAAGCCTCTCTTGATGCCAGCTGTCTCGCCAGTCTGTGCCCTCTCTGCTTCAGCCGCATCTCTCGTCGCCGAAGCGTCCCCTCCTGCTGCCAAAAGGTTGTCCAGGGTAGCCCCTGATACACCCACTCCAGCGCCATCTGAGCCGGTTTCTCCACTGTCCACTGAGGAGTCCAGAACAACTGTGGGCGCGGAGGAGGATGACTGTTTGCCACCTGCAGCTGCCAACATCCGGGCCCGGGAGGTCAGGCAAGTGTTTTTTCATTCTACTTCCTCTCATAATGATGAACCTTGTCTGTCTCCCGGGAGAAAGTCTCAGGCTAGGCAGTCACCTGAGCACTCTCCCCCTGCTGCTACTGTAGTAAATTCACCTATTCCCTCTGTGTCTCCTTCACCTGCTCCTGAGTGCCCGTCGATTCCCGAACTCAACCACAGGATGATGGGGGAACCCACGGCACTGGAGGACTCCACCCCAGTCCCTCTGAGTCTCGATGGACAGGGGGAGGGCACTGAAACCGACCAGAAGTCTGCACCGACAGAAGAGTGTCCCCTGGCTTCGGTCTCCTGGGGTCCAGCGCAACTAGGGACTGCACCTCCAGAATCCACATGTGGGAGACGTCACTGGAGGCGACCAGGACTGCCAAGACCATCATGCCTGCCACAGCAGAGTCAGCTTTGGAGCTCAATCTCTGCCAGGCCGGGCCCGAGATGTCACCACCTACTGGATCATCGGAGTCCTAGACGGCGGTGGAGCTCGAGCTCAGGCGAGTGCTCTGTTGTTTTTCTCTTCTCTGTGTTGGAACAAACTTGCCTGGATCTTGGTGAGGACAGCCAGGTGCAGCCGCCCGCTGCGCCCAAACTCGCCTCGCCAGGCTCTGCCACTGCCAGCGACCATAAACCCTCTCCCTTCTGTGTTGTCTCTGAGCTTTCTCCCAGGGTCGTCTGAGAGGAGGCAGTGCCGCCAGAAGTCTCCGAGGATCTGGGTCCGCTGTCTGAGGTTCCAGCTGCCCCCGCCATTGGCTGCTCTACCGAGGGTGTTGAGAGCTCCAGCCCGGAGTTGCCGTGGGGGTGGCCTTGGCCCAGTCGGGGCCCACTGCGGGTGCAGCCGTGTCCCAAACCGGGACCACCGCGGGTGCAGCCGAGTCCCAAGTTGGGACCACAGAGGATGTCGCCAGCCAGCTTAAGGACACCAAGGCCTTCCCTCCACTTCCAGAGGCCTTCGGGGGGTGTCTTCCTCCTCTGCCGGGTGCCGCCGTGGTCCTCCATCCTCCGCCACCAGTTGCCATGGGGGTTCCTCTCCTCCAGTCCGGACATCCACCTTCAAGCCTCCCGGTGGGTAAGCCACCTTTTCGCTCTCCCCTCCGGTCCTGGTGGCTCAACAGTGCTGGCTGGCCGCCCAAAGGACTGAGTCTCTGGGTCGGGTGGCCCATTTGCTCCGGCAGGCCACCTGACGCTGTTCAGTGGGCCACCTGCTGGGCTTGGGACTCTAGTAGGCCACCCGATTGGTCACACCTCACCACCCTTTGGGCCTGGGACTTTGGAACTTTTGAACTCCTTGGTCTTGGGGGCTTTGTCCTAGGTTTTTGGGTCTTGGGGAGGTTTATGTTAGTGTTTTTTCTGGTGGGGGTCCTGAGCAGGGTGTTTTTGTTTGTTCCCTCCTTGCCTGTTCCGTGCACCTCCCGCCCTCGGTAGTTTTTTGCAGTCTTGCTGGGGGAAGGGGGGCAGGTTGTTTCTTTTTTTTTCTTTGATGGTACTCTGGGTGTCTGGAATCCACCCCTGAGAGGGGGGCTCTGTCATGAACTGAGCTGGGGATTCTCCCGAGCTCGGCTTCATGGCTGTTCCCCGTTTCCTTGTTATCTGTGTTTTGTGATACCTTTTGAGTTCCATATTATTTCTCATTTATGCTTTGTCATTGTTTAGTTTGTGTTGCTATGTTCTGTTTTATTTGTGGTACTTATTATTTGTCTGTCCTTTGCTCATGGTCATTTGATTATCTTTTGAGTTCTTTGTAATTATTCCTTAGTCTGCTTTTGGTTTTGTGTTTATTTATTTTGTGATTGGCAGCTACTATCCCCTCTCCTGTCAGTTCTGACAGGTGATTCCGATCAGTGTCACGGCTGGCCCTCACGAGCCAGTATAAGACGCCACAGTCCAGTAAGTTGCAATTCAGTTCTTTTATTTGTATTGTACAGGGCTTGGGTGTACAAAACAACTAGCCACGTAGACTTCGTTACACAACAACAATATAAACACACAAGAGGGGTTAGCGGCTGAGACGAGGGGCTCTCATTCGCCGCAAAGGCAAGGAATATTAACGTGATACAAGGAGAGGGTAACGGCTGAGACGAGGGGCTCTCGTTCGCCCCAAAGGCAAAGAATATTAAACGTAACACAGAGAGAGAGTAACAGCTGAGACGAGGAGCTCTCGTCTGCCGCAATAGCAAGGAATGTAAACTAGAGGGGAATATAATTCCTGCGATAACAAAGGACTTACATGCAGCGGGATACGTCGGGGAACCCAAGGAGCATGTTTGTGAGGAAACGGGGGAAAGTCATAACGACTCTTGACGAGACAGCCGCAGAGTCCAATTCACTCGCGCTGACATTTAAAGCCAGCTGCTCATGATTGACAATGCGGCGCAGCTGCTCAGGCTCTGACAGCGGAGAGCCCCCGAGCGTCTGGCCAATCAGAGCCCGGGAAACCCGAGTGACGACACCTGCTGTCAAAATCTGACAAGGAGGAGGTATAACCCGAGCGCGGACAAAAGCGCTCGGGATATGACAGGACCCCTCCCCCTACGCGAACTCCTTGTCGCAAGTAACATCCAGACCCACCCCACCCCAGGGAGGGGGGAGGGGGAGCAGGCGGAGGGGGAGCAGGGTCAAACTCACAAGTGACAACACAAAGGGTAGGGGCAGAAAAAACAACCAGGGGACAAATACATCGGGGAAGGGAGGGAAAAAGGCAAAACCGTACATAAACGGGGACACTAAGAAAAACAGTAGTACGAAAAGAAAAACCAATGCTAAATGGGCATCTCCCACCTATAACATAAGACAAGGACTACCAGCCCATGTAATTTCACACATATCATTACTAAGAAAGAAAACTATGATGAGGGTACATCGAACACCACAGTCAAAGGACAAAAAATACAAGGCAGAGTCAAGGAAATAAAAGGACAAATAATACCTTCATCTCCAAAGTTAATGTTTACAGAAATCTTCAAATCCAAAAGACAACACAGATACCAAAAAAAACAAGACCTGAGTAAGGGAGTAACATCAGAAATAGCTATCACACCCTATAAGAGGAATACAACACACATAATAGCGTTCTGCCAAAAGGAAAGAAAAATTCTGCTCTGAAGAGTCTCTAATCGGGAGTGCAATGAACAAATCCCACGAAAAACACATGAAAAATAACAACGGCGAGAGAATGTTTATCCATTAACGGAAAGTAGTCACTATATACATGAAGTTCAATCCCCTGTGGGGTATTTCAGTCTGAGGGGAGAAAAAAACCCCCACAGTCACAAGCCAGTGGAGGGGCAAGAGAAGGAAAGAAAATGCACTAGAGAATAAAGTTATATAATTCCGCTCAGGAGGCCTCCCAGCACCCAGCGTCCAGGCCGCCAGCAGAAGCAGCGGAACGTGTCCCGACGGCCCACCCAAACCCCGGGCCGAGGAAAATCATGTCTCTGGCGGCCGGACCAGGGCGCCGAATGAATCATCCTGTTTGTCAGGAGGCCGGGCCCGGACACCAAAAGGAAAGAGCCGGTCACCGGGTGGTCGGGCAGTATCGGCCTGCCAACAGGATGGCTGGGGGAAGGTCGGCGAACCGGGCCAACTGGAATTAGCTCCCGCAGTCTCAAATGCGGGGGAGGAGGGGCCATGACGAGGATAGGAGATGGCCTGGAAAGCATTCAGCGGTGGGTCAGCTGCACAATCTCCGGGCCCCACCTGGGTCAAAACTGGCCGGACCGGAACCACCTCTGTGATGAGCCTCGGCCGGGCAGGGACAGCACTCGCATCGGACCACGCCTGGGTTGGAACCACCATGACGCCGAGCTCCGATTGAGCTGGAGCAGCACCCGCGTCGGACCCCGATTCGGTCGGAACCAATTCGGCGATGAGCCTCAGCTGGGCGAAGGCAGCACCCGCATCGGACCCTGATTGGGCCGGGACCCCATCGGTGACGAACCTCGGCCGAGTGAAGGCGGCACCCGCGTCGGACCCCGCCAGGGTCGGAACCACCATGACGCCGAGCTCTGATTGAGCGGGAGCAGCACCCGCGTCGGACCCCGACTGGGTCGGAACCAATTCGGCGACGAACCTCGACTGGGCGAAGACAGCACCCGCGTCGGACCCCGTCTGGGTCAGAACCACCCCAATGACGAGCTCCGATTGAGCGGGAACAGCACCCGTATCGATCTCCCACTCAGAATCCGGGTCCTCCGGCTTAGCGGTAGGGATCTGCTCTGCGCCAGTGACCTGAAAAAAGGACTCCAAAGGGAGGGGAGAGAGAGAGAGAGAGACCGGGATCAGCGACACCGGCAGCGTCAGAACCCGGCGAGACAAGCTCAGATGCAGCTGACGACTGCACCCGGCTCGCCTCCCCAAGAGTCAGGCAGAAATGCTCAAAGAAAGAGAAGACAAAAACAACACTGAGCACTCGCCTGATCTCAAGTTTGGACGCCGTCCAGGACTCCAGCGATCCAGGCTCAAACGGGAGGAGATCGTCATCCGGTTCCCACTCCACCGTGACGTCATCCGCCCCTGGAAGAGAGGCTCTTGCAGCTCGAGGACCCCCCGACATCATCGTCCACGCTGGCGGTTCATGTGGCGTGGAGGTGGGGGGCACCTGGCCCACTGGGTCGGACTGTTTATCCGCAGACTCCCGGGGACGCTCTGTCGTCGGCACAGGCTCCAACCAGTTGTCCGATCCCCTTCTCTGTCCGGAAAATGGCTGCGGGGCTGGGGTCTTCTGCCCGAGGGCCACAGGCCCCCTCCTCGTCTGGTGACGCTCCTCAGAAGTCGAAGCGCGCTCAAAGGGAGGAGACACAGAGGCAGCGGGTCTTATTAACAAGTCAGCAGGGTGTGGAGGCTCGGGGGGCTGCAAACCCCGAACCTCACCCCCAGGAGTCAGACAGGACAAATCACAATTAGATGGAAAGAAGTGAACTTGTACTTGCCTGCCTCCCGGAGGGGCGGTGGAACCTGCTGCAGGGATCGTCATTCCTTCCTCTTCCCGCCGGGTGGTGGCCAAAGACTCTCTAGAAGGAGGAGAGGGGGCCACTCGGGACGGTGTAGCCGCGAAGTCCGATGGGACAAAACTCCTCATACTCCCAGCCGCTGGAAAGGGCGTCGAAAAGGAGGGGGTGACAGCCGAGTCGGGCCAGGCGTGGCGCGCTGACAGCTCAGCGGGGGAAGCGGGCCCGGGGAAAGAGGCTGAAGGGATTTCCTCCTGGTGTGACGCTGAAGAGACAGCTGTGGGATGAATGGGGTCAGTCCAGTGAACCGGAGCGGGATCCGGACGGGAGTCGTGCTGAGAACGCCTCTGGCCATGGCGTCGACGTCTTCGACGGGCCCCAGGTGGTGCGAACTCCAGGACTGGATCGAGGAAGGGATCCGGATTCCAGAGCGGGCAGCAGGAACTCCAACTACTCCACCATCGGGCTTGTTCCTCCTCGAACTCCTGGAACGCTTCGCGGTGGGCGGCGATCTCTCGTCTCCTCGCTTGGACATCCGGGTGGTCGGTGTAGCGGGGAGACAATTGGTCGAGCATTCTCTCAGCGCAGTCCAGGTAGCAGTGCGCTTCGGAAGGGTCATCAAGGCAGGCGGAAACGCTGATGGTTTCATCCACTTCCTTCAGCGCCTCAGGCAGCTGGAGTCTGAGGTCTCCCCACCTTGCGGCTTCTTCCTCCTCGTACATTTGAATAATCTGGCGTTGGGCCGTGATGTCGAGCCTCCTCGCGTCGACCTCGGGGTGACCATTGTAGCGGGAAGGCAGTCGGTCAAGCACCTCCTCAGCCCGATCTAAATACCAGTGTTCATCGGGCTGATATCCGAGGAGAGGAGGGGCGAGGAGGGTGTCAGGATGCCCATCGAGGTCGGAGGCGATGATGAGGATTTCATCTACCTCCTCCAGCGCCTTGGTCAGCTGGCCGTGGAAACCCCGAGAACGACTCTGCTGGGATGGCATAATTCCAACGCCACGTACCCGGACAGGAAGGGGCAAAGTTCCCAGAATGCAACTTACTGAGAACGGCGTCTCCTTCTGGCGGCTGTCTACTGTCACGGCTGGCCCTCACGAGCCAGCATAAGACGCCACAGTCCAGTAAGTTGCAATTCAGTTCTTTTATTTGTATTGTACAGGGCTTGGGTGTACAAAACAACTAGCCACGTAGGCTTCGTTACACAACAACAATATGAACACACAAGAGGGGTTAGCGGCTGAGACGAGGGGCTCTCGTTCGCCGCAAAGGCAAGGAATATTAACGTGATACAAGGAGAGGGTAACGGCTGAGACGAGGGGCTCTCGTTCTCCACAAAGGCAAAGAATATTAAACGTAACACAGAGAGAGAGTAACGGCTGAGATGAAGAGCTCTCGTCCGCCGCAATAGCAAGGAATGTAAACTAGAGGGGAATACAATTCCTGCAATAACAAAGGACTTACATGCAGCGGGATACGTCGGGGAACCCAAGGAGCATGTTCGTGAGGAAACGGGGGAAAGTCATAACGACTCTTGACGAGACAGCCGCAGAGTCCAATTCACTCGCGCTGACATTTAAAGCCAGCTGCTCATGATTGACAATGTGGCGCAGCTGCTCAGGCTCTGACAGCGGAGAGCCCCCGAGCGTCTGGCCAATCAGAGCCCGGGAAACCCGAGTGACGACACCTGCTGTCAAAGTCTGACAAGGAGGAGGTATAACCCGAGCGCGGACAAAAGTGCTCGGGATATGACAATCAGTCATTTCCTGTTCCTCTCCCTGCTCAGGTTTACACATCCACACTCACGCACACACATGCACACATACATTCATACCTGCACTCACTCAACTCAACACACTCCCACACATTCCTACTCAGATGCACACATTCACTCACACCTGCTGTCACTCTGTCAGTTAGGTCTTGTGTTATTTAAGCTCTGCCTTCCCACTTGTGGTGGGCAGATTATTGCATTGTCTTCTGCATTGTTCACCTGTATTGTCCTCCGCCTTGTCTCTGTTCTATCAGGATTGTTTACTCGGATTGACTCGGACTGCTCCAGCCCAGTGAGTGCTGTTTTGTTCCCCCCGCTTTCCAGTCACGTCTGGAAGCACCTTGGGTCTTCTCTTTGCTTCCCCCCACTATCAGTTACGTCTGTAGCACTCTGGGCTTTTTCTCCATGTTGTACTCACCTGTGAGCTGTAGAGCATCCTTGCAGTCATCCCTGTATGTCTTGTGTATCTCTTCTGTTTGTTTGTTTGGACTGTTGTATCACATTTTGTTCAATAAATACAACATCCTCCTGCGTTTGGTTTTCAGTCTCTCCTGCCTCAGAAAGGCAGGAAATCATGACATTCTGGGCTTTCTATTATTGAGACTGATTAGTGGCTTGCAAATTGTGGTGAACTGTCTGTATTTGCTCTCATGAAGTTTTCTCTTTATAATAGACTTATGGCCCTTTTCCGCTAGCACCTACTCAGCCCGACTCACCTCGACTCTACTCACTTTGTAGTGTTTTCCATTAGTACCTAGTACCTGATACTAGGTACTATTTTGGTACCTACTCCAGTGAAGTTCCAAGCGTGCTGAGTCGAGCTGAAAATGTGACATCAACAGATTGCAAGCCACTGATTGGCCAGGGTGTAACATTGCTGGATGAGAGTGATGCCTTCACAAAACTCAAAACTGCCATTTGTAAATTTGGCCGTGAGTTTTTATTATTTCTGTGATAATCAACGAGACAAATCAACACCGTGGTCCAACGACGAGGTGCAGACTCTTCTGTACTGGTAGCTGACGAGAGAATCCAGAGGGAGCTACAGGGTTGAAACATTCATAGGCTGAAAAGTCCATATAGTGGTCAAATTTGACTAAATATAGTTTACTTTTCAACAGCCTCCCTTCTGGTGTGTACACTTCTTCCATTGGTGTTACAGCACTTGGATCTCTGCACTTAAAAAGTAAAAGCTTGATGCTCAGCGTAATAGAATGGGAGAAGTTGTTTGTGGCAGCGCTTTACATGGCAGCGACCCCTCTGATTCTAGATGTGATTAACATTGTAGATAGGAGAAATGTAATTTTGTTCCACTGTACACGACTGGCTGTATGGACTGAATGACAATAGAGATGGCTTCTTATCACAACATGCTGCAAATTTATAACAGAATTTGCAAATGTAAGAGAAAAAGACAACCTTTTTTTTTTTAAAAAAAAATGCAAATTTATGAGAAGAATGTACTAAATCTAAAAGAAAATGTTACAAATTAACAAGAAAAAACTCGCCTATTGGCAAGAGTAAAGTCACTCCAAAGAACACAATTAACTTTAAGTACAGTAGATACTTTCTTAAATTTACTTCAGCAATTTTTTGGCAGGACTACTCTAATACTTAAGTAAATGATATCACAAGATAACCCTATTTTCACTTTATTTATTTATTTATTTTTTTGATTTTGTATACTTTATTGATCCCCATAGGGGAAATTGAGGGCATCCACCTGGATGGATGAAGCAGCCACGGTATGGCGCTATCCCTTCACTATTCACACCTAGGGCCACTTTTAGAGTCTCTAATTAACCTAACCTGCATGTTTTTGGCCTGTGGGAGGAAACCAGAGAACTCCCGGAGTAAACCCACGCAGATACGGAGAGAACATGCAAACTCCACACAGATCGCTGTTGGTCAGGGGCTGGGATTGAACCAGGGATCCCATGGCCAATGGTGAGTTGCTGTGCTGCAACAGCAACTCACTGTTTTAGTGCATTTTCTGGATATTCCACCACCTCTGCTCATTTTGGGGGCTCATGTAGTCTTTGTAAGGAGGCTTAATGAGAGAAGGAATTACTATAACAGGATCAATTTCTGCTAAATATCAAACCAGAGGTGGATGGAAGAGCCAGTAATTGCATTTAAGTAAAAGAAACATTACCTTATTATGCAATAATAGTCAACAGAATTTATTTATCTTTGAGTTTATTCTATAGAATAAAGAACATACTGTACTATAAAATGAGGTAACTAAAACGCCAGCTTTCCTCATGTAGTCACTTATATAATTTAAATCCAGTGGTGGACCCTCAGGGCCAGCAAAGCCTGCTGGCCTAAACACTAGCAGAATTACATTTACAACCTACATTCTTATATTTGTTCCATGAGGATGTATTAAATTATTCCCAATAGTCTATTCTCTTCATTTTCTAGCTTTTCTCTTGGTTGCACTCCTTCCAGTTGTGTAATACATGTTAGTTGTGTTTTTTTTTGTCCAATCATATTTCAGCCATCTGTGTTGCCAGGGTCAAGCAAATCTGCCTTGGGCCTTCAGGAATTAACTGTGCGGCTCTGTAGGTTCAATTAACTGTTAAACTTATCCTGCTGCTTTAACCTGTCATGATCCTGGGGCATGGGTGGGTGCCGTACCCAGTTCCCTGTCTAGTTTAGTGTTTTCTGTCTGCTTGTTTCTTTATTGTCATGTCAGCTTACCTGGTTCCTGTTTAAGTCTTATGTCAAATAGGTTCATTTTGTCTTCTTTTAATTATTTATCTTTTGTTCATATGAAAGACAAAAAATAAAATAGATGTCTTTACCTTCTTTACATGTTTCAACTGCACTGCAGCCTTCGTCAGAAGAGTCAGCTGATTGCTGCCAGGTGACATTTATCAGCTGATTTTCGTAGGTGGGGCCAGCTCAGCAGATCTGTCGGATCCACCGAGCTGGCCCCGCCTCCCGCCGTCAGATGGTCTCTGGAGAATGTGATCCCAGGTGTGGGAAAGCATAAAGGCCCCCTCATCTCGGTTCATGGTGTCTTTTCCCCGCTTCCTGATTTCTATGGCCTCCTTGATCCAGCGTTTGTGTCTGTTGCTCTCTGATCCAATAATTTTTGCGTTGTCCCAGTCCATGATGTGATTATTTCTTTTGCAGTGATCTGATATTGCTGATTTGAATGTTTCTTGTTCTGCCTTTTCTTTTTGTGATCTTGTGAGTCGTCCTTGTGTTTCCTTCTCACATTCCTTCTGGTGTTCTTTTTTCCTTGTGGTGAATGATCTTCCAGTTTCTCCAATATAGGTTTTGTTGCATGATCTGCATGATATTTCATATATCAAAACGATAGCGCAGAACAAGAAAAGGCAGAACAAGAAACATTCAAATCAGCAATATCAGATCACTGCAAACGAAATAATCACATCATGGACTGGGACAACGCAAAAATTATTGGATCAGAGAGCAACAGACACAAACGCTGGATCAAGGAGGCCATAGAAATCAGAAAGCGGGGAAAAGACACCATGAACCGAAATGAGGGGGCCTTTATGCTTTCCCACACCTGGGACCACATTCTCCAGAGACCATCTGACGGCGGGAGGCGGGGCCGGCTCGGTGGATCCGACAGATCTGCTGAGCTGGCCCCGCCTACGAAAATCAGCTGATAAATGTCACCTGGCAGCAATCAGCTGACTCTTCTGATAAAGGCTGCAGTGCAGTTGAAACATGTAAGGAAGGTAAAGACATCTTTCTATTTAATTTTTTGTCTTTCATATGAACAAAAGATAAATGTTTAAGTCCTGTCATCGTGCATCTGTAGTGTTGTGTGCATTTCGGGTTCTGTTGTGTTTGCATTATTATGGTTTCCCGTTATGTTTTATTTTGACAGTGCTGTGCAGCTTCCGGCTGTCAGACTGGCCGGAGCTGCACACCTGCTATTCATTCTGTTATTTTCTCCACTCATGCATCCACACCTGTTTGTAATTATGTGTAGGGTATTTAAGGGGCACGACAACCTTCCCCATTGTGGCGCCCTACTGCTATGTCCTCGAATGTGTTGGTAAAATATGACCCGCTTGCTTTTCTCAGAATGTCAGTTATTGTGTAATATTATTCTTACACCTCTTTATCTGCTTGCTTCACACGCTACACCGCAGTGTTTAGGTTACACCCTATAATTCACTCGCTGAAACAAGTTAGAATCAGTTCTGCACTCAGCCGAACTGTCACATAGTGGAAAATACTGATACAGTGAGGAAAAACCCTCCCTCTTGCATGAGGGAGTGGTGAAGCTTTATAAAAACTATAGGGCCCACTTTTCTAGTAGCACTCTCTTGGGGTATTGCCTAAAGAGTTGTGTTCCAGCGCTGCCTGTATCCATATCTCAGTTTCAGTAAACTAAGTGAAACTATATTCCTTCTCTCAGTCTGGTTATTTGGCCTTCGTATAAAAGGACTGGAGGTTAAGGTATTTTTAGCGCAACAAATGTTAGCCCATGATCTGAGGGTGTTTGGGGCCGCTGCTGAGGAGAGCTGGAGAGCTCCATCCAGGTACGTCTTCCCTTATTTCCAGCCGTGAGCCCCCGCAGCCTTTGGGAGAGCTCCGGCTGGATTCTGCCCCTGACCGGGCGTTCCCTGGCTTAATGTCCCCCTGGACGTTTAGCCCCGCTCTCCTCCAGCGTGTATCACATTTGTCCTCGTTTGTTACACTCGCGCTGCATCATTTAGTTTTCGTATGTTTATGTTCTTGTCTGTTTTTACTTTAATAAATGTGCAAACTCACAGGGAGCGTTTGCTGTTTCTGCTTCGCCCGTGGAACAGGCGCTTTGTGACAGAACCAATCAGATGTCTTCTGTACATCCAGGGGTACGCATAGAAGGCATCCGAGAACGTCGGCATTTTCATGTGTTTTGATTCGATGGTTAGAATCCTCCACCTACACTGCAGAGGATCCTAGCTGGCAAAACACCAGTGCAAGGACTTGCTTAAGCAGCTACAATATCCTGTATGTGTTTAAATATAATAGCTGTTTTTCCACTCACAATGGCTGACAGGGGAGTGGAAAATGATTTGGTCGCTGATATTTTAAAAAAAATCAATTTTCCAGATGGACTTTTCAAGAAAAGCTGGTCATTGTGATGAGAGGTCGGCCAACCCTGAAGTTAGCAGGCCGTCTCAGCCGAAGAAAGGATTTGTCCCTCACTTCCATATTAGCAGCGAGCAGTATTCTTGGATTACAGCCTCTGAGGAGTGCTGCAAATGATCTTGCTGGGGAATGCCTGTTGTTTGCAGTGTTGCCAGATGGGAAATGTTGACGTATCATACCAGCGGCTTAAAATTATCATATTTTGAAGAAAATTGTTGTACACACCCAGTTTTCATTCTGACATGGCTCAGAACCATCTTCTTCAGTAACATATTATCACAGATCATGTATGTTACAGCCTATAACACAGTTTTACCTTTAAATCATCTAACAGATCGGTTGAAAAAAAGCACCTCTCTACCTGTGTGAAGTACAGGATGAGCCTGTACTAAACGGCCCAAAATGTCATACTTAACTATCGTCTATATGTCTTCTGTTGAATCATCCTATATCAAGGTCTTGCCTCATAAATATTTTGAGAAGCACTCTCTTTATACATTAGGAATAAACAATCAATCCACCTAAACTACTACTAAAATGCCTCTGATAACACAGGGTTACAAAAAGAATTTTTTTTGTAAGTTGTCTGTATTTTTTCAACTGATTTAAGACAATTTTGCACCGCTGAATCCAGAAATGGCATCCGTTTCTCTCAATCAGGTGCTAAGTAAAAACCTGTATTTACTTAGTACTTACATAGTACTGTGCATGTACTTACCTTTATATAACGGTAAGTACGTGGAAATTGAATGTTACATCATCATTGTTCAAAATTCAGAGAATTTCAAGACATAAAAAAGAATTTTGCATCATTTAAAGTGAAAATACCCGTACATATAAACAAAAACGTATGAAACATGTGGCCATAATTCAAAAAGTTGACCTGATTGAGAAAAAACCAATGTGATTTTTGGATTCAGTACATCAAAATTTTCCTAAATCAGCTAAAAAAAAAAACTTAGACAAGTTTCAGTTTTATTGAGAACTACAATTCAGTGACATTTTTGCTGACATTTGCAGGTTGCAGCAGCAACAGAAAACTTTAATACTAATGTCAATAGCAGGTTTGAACCACCCAGTAAAACTGGGGTCTGCCCCCCCCCCCACACACAGACCCCCCCCATTCATTTCTCAGCCTGCTCGTGATGTTGCTTACTTGTTGAGTCTGCTGTGCCTGCATTAGTGCTGTAACATACAGTACATGAACGATTCATTCGAGTGTACTTGTTTTTACGGATGAATGTACTGTACTGAATCACTCACCGGAGCTGTACTGGAAGCCAGGGATTGGCAGCTGAGTCACCGCCAGAGCAGCAAATGAGCCCCGCACGCTCTGTTCAGCCGACTCTCAGTTCAGTGAGTGGTAGACAGTTGGAGCTCCAGTACAGCACTGAGTGATTTGGTGTAACACTATTTATAACGGATCTTTTTAGCTTGACTCGGCATGTTTCGGTGAACTGTGAATCCTATCACTAACCTCCATCCGAGGCTGCCTCTCTCCTACTGCAACACGAGTCTTCAGTCTTCTTTTCCACACAGCCCGCGCATGTGAGACGAGGCGTAAAAAACAAACATAGTTTGTATGGGCAGGATCCGTATTCTGACTGTGTTTGCTAATGTATTACCATAGCCATGTAATGAAGGGGTCAAATTATCGTACATTAGGGGAATTTTGAAATTATTGATCGTACATCATATAGAGGGCAAAATTATCATACAAATACGATAATTATTGTATGTCTGGCAACACTGGTTGTTTGCAACTGATGGAGCTGATACTTGGAGCCAGACAGGGTTTGCAAACTTGAGCTGTCTACTGTCACACCATGACGATTTAGGCAGCAAAATTGATCTAAAACGCTGGGATGCGCTGAAATTTTCACTTTTGGCCATATGCATCGCATATCCATAATGACTTGGACATATACATAACATATTAGTAACTTATATAGAATATTTCCATAATTTATGAGTAAGTTAAACCAACTAATGCTTAGCGTGTTGCCAACATTCACAACTTATGCGCAACAATAGTCTAGCTTCTGCATAGCGCAGTCATGCCAAACTGCTGTTGCCTCCCGATCCATGAATCCTAGGTGTACGAGAGATTATCTCTATTCAACCGAGATGATTCTCCCTCCAGAGACCATCGCAGGGAGCATTACCGACCTGGCAGAGCTGTCAGATCTCTTTAAGAAAAGAGAGTCTGGAGCGCACTGTCCAATTTACAGCCTCTATTGGTGCACAGACTGATGTTTCCACACTGTCTGTGTCTTCTTCAGTCACATAAAGCTGAACAAAATGGCTGCCATTAAATACACACTACACCATGTGTGAGAAACTCATTGGCTAGTTAAAAGCATAGATGCTCAAATCCATTGGTTGATGGAGTGGGGTGGGTGTTGCCACACACTTGATCCACCCCAACCAATGAGAGACACACACCTAGCAGCAAAAGTAACATGACATAACTTGACATCTATAAGACATTTTTAAATATTTTTTTAAATAGTATAAAAGCAGATACTTAAAAAAACATATCATAAGATACAAGATAAACCTTCCTCATTGAGTCCAAAGGGCTCCACTGTGATCAGAGTATGAATCCAGTATGTGATGTGTGACTTTGGGAGGGTTTGAACCCTGGGGCTTGCTGTAGCCGTCTGAGGGGGATGACGTCAGGCAGGCTGCAGTCTCTGTACTGTATATATATTCCTACTCTTCTGTAATAAAGTTCAGTTCGTTGCTTGGCACAACCTGACTCACGTTTCGCTTATTTCCATACATAACACACTATGCTTCCCTGCAGAGCAAAGTCTGAATGATATCTCCACCTCTAGGGGGAAGCATCATTCTCCCAATTCCCCAGAATATGAGCTGTCAAATCTGTCAGGTCAGCCACGCCTGAAACAGCTGATGTGACACGTCAGGAACAGCAGACGACAGTTGTCACAACCTGGCTCAAAGGCAGGTGATAAAAAGTTTATTTTCAATAAAGTGAAAAAAACAAGATTGAGTGTGCTTTTGCTGGGAGGCGCAGCCAACAGGAAAGTGTGATTTACCAAGGAAAACAGCTGCGTGCTGCGCTTCAGGCGATCAGCCGATTGGATCCTCCTCCTCTGGTATTCTGATATTTTGGCATATCTATCAGAACAACACTGGACAGCTGATGGTACAGACTTTAGTCAAATATAAAAAAACCCAGCAGGTCCCGTTATACGAACAAGTACTGTACATGTGTTTAGCGGTGTGTGTGTGTGTGTGTGTGTGTGTGTGTGTGTGTGTGTGTGTGTGTGTGTGCGCTGCAGGCAGAGCTCTGTACTGGTTTTTCCTGTGAACCAACGTTGCAAATACGCCATTATAGGGTAGCTGTAAGTGAGAAACCTGTTCAGTAAGTTACACATAGGTTCAAAGTTATGCATATGTTAGAAATAGGTTTTGGGTACGCTAGACATTTATCTTGACGTATTTCGACTTTTAAGTAACTATGAGTTGCTGACATTTAACGTGTGTGAACAAACGCATAACCATGAATGTGGGACGTATCAACCATACGCTGGATACATCGGAAAACTTTCAGCATGCTGAAAATTAATTTTTAGAGGAGCTTCAGCATTCTTCAGTTTGCTCTTAACTTAGACAAAACTTAGCCAGAACTGATTTGCCATACCCCAGCGTATTCTCCAAGTTTTTCCATATGTTTTGGCTGCCTAAATCGTCTAGGTGTGACAGGACCTTAACCAAGGAAGCAGCGAGACACCAAAGCAGAGCTGCCAGCCGGACACTTACGAGTAACAGTGCTGTTAAACCTTTGGGGAAACGAGAGTGGATCTGCAGCTCAATGAACAAGTGTGCAGGGAAATGGAGCTCTACAAGGTAAAGACTTTTAAAACTATAATTTTATAGTTAAAGTTATCTTTACCACGCTTTGTGTGGATGGCCCTATAGGCTATTTTTATGGTGTTTTGTATGAATGGCACTTAAATCGGGTAGATCACTACTGAAGGCCTCATTGTAAAATATATGGTTCGCCACTGTTTAAATCGTAATAATTTCTATTATTCTGTAAAATTTCAGTTAATTAAAGTAACAAATTCAGTGCAGTAAAGGACCAGTTTTCTGCAAGTTACTCTAGTACATGAGTAAATGGACTTATTACACACCTCTGACTGAAACCTTAAAGCACCACTGAGATATATGGTCCTGGACCTCTGTTAGGTACCATGGACGTTGACATTTGTTAAAGACCTTAAACTGTTTAAACTTAAAGCAGCTTTTTCATGAGAAATCAAAATTTGCAAAGATGCAGCTGTGGTGAATGAGCCACAGAAGGTTTTGCCCATGATTCCAGCATTTTGCAAGATAAATACAGCAGAAACACTTACTCTGGAACTGTGTGGTGGCCGTCATGGTTAATGTCTTCTGCTCTGTCCCTTCTCTTACTTGCTTCCTGTGTTCTTTGCAGAAAAGTCTTTTCAGTCCTTTTCAAGGCTCAGCTGTGACCTTTGTTTGTGCATGTGGTTGGTGTGTGAGTTAAACATTAACAGCAGTCAAAGGGTCACTTATCTGTCTGATGTCAGACATTCAGATAAATGTACTTATCTCTTGTTAAAATTAATTCAGTATAACTACTAGAGTAGGAGACACCGTGTAACTGAATGCTCTACGTCAGCTCTGGTAACTGAAAGTGAATAAAGTTAGGATTGTGGAGAGTGTAAATAACGAAAACAGATTTATGCAGCAGACAATTTTATTCACGCTCACATCAGTCATACACAGAAAAAGCATGTTTCAATACACCGGGGGTTCTCCTTTTATATCAACCGCCCATCTCACATCTGCATGACATCTCACATCACAATACATTCATTCCTTCTCCCCCCAACTCCTTCTTCCTGCTACCTCACCATAATCTCCATGCCTATTGTCCTTCTCTGTTTACCCTCTGCATCCAGTCTGAGATGATTAACCCAGCCTCTACAAGATGTGGTGAACACTACGCACAGCATGTGGACATTCGAGCCGAGGGGCCCGAGCAAACAGCACTTGCTCGTCTGCCACCACAAAAGTGGGCTTAAGTCTGTCTATGCATATTTTCTCCCGACGACCCCCCCAAGTCTAACAAAAAATGTTTGTCGCCTGTTTCCAGAACTCTGAAGGGGCCATCGTAGGGTGGGCGCAATGGAGGGCGGTGGGCATCGTGCCTGACAAACATGAACGCCGAGTTCTTTAAAGTTTTGGGCACAGAAGTGCGTGGAAAACAGTGGTGGGCCAGGCAGCGTGCCAAGTCTGCGCTATGCTGCAAACGCTGAGACGGGCAGTTGTCCGGCGTGGGATTATCTGGCAAAAATCCCCCTGGCAGCCGCAGTGGCTGAAAAAAAAAACAAAGCTCCACCGGGGAAGCCTCCAAATCCTCTTTTGGTGCGGAACGCAACCCCAATAAAACCCACGGCAACCGGTCTACCCAATTTGCATCCGTCAGCGAGGCCCCGAGCGCTGCTTTCAGTGACCTATGAAAACGCTTGCATAACCCATTGGCCTGTGGGTTGTATGCGGTTGTGCGATGAATTGCAACACCCAGGCTATGGGCCATCACGGACCAGAGGTCGGAAACAAACTGAGGGCCCCTATCGGACGTGATGTCCGACGGGATGCCAAAACGTGACACCCATGTCGTCAAAAAAGCACGCGTCACGTCCGCGGACGTGGTTGCCGCCAGCGGGACTGCTTCTGGCCAGCGTGTGGTGCGGTCCACCACTGTCAGAAGGTGCGTGCACCCCTGCGATGGCGGGAGGGGGCCCACGAGGTCCACGTGAACATGGTCGAACCTCTTCGCCGGTATACGAAATGGCTCCAAAGGAGCCTTCGTGTGTCTGTGTACTTTGGCTCGTTGGCACGCTATGCAGGCTGCAGCCCACTCTTTCATTTGTTTGCGCAGGCCTGGAAACACGAACTTCGCTCCCACCATTTTGACTGACACGTGCACTCCTGGGTGTGCCAGAGCATGAACTGACTCAAACACGCGGCGGCGCCAAGCAACTGGGACCACCGGACGCAGGCGTCCCGTGGAGATGTCGCAGATTAGGGGGGGCTTGCCGTCTTGCAGTACTCTGCTCTCCAGCCTTAACCCCGTTGGTCCAGACTGGAGCACGCACACGTCTGTATCGCCAATCTGCTCTGTGGCCATGGCTGTAAAATCTATCCCGATTTCAGCCAGCTGTCTCTGCTGCCGGCCCGACCATGGTTCCGAAACCTTGGCCATCGTGAACGTTAGTGGCTTGTGGTCCACGAACGTAGTGAAGCTGTGCCCTTCCAGCCAGAACTGGAAGTGGTGTATGGCCAGGTGGAGAGCCGGCAACTCCCTGTCAAACGCACTGCATTTACGCTCACTGTTGCGCAAAGCCCTGCTGAAAAAAGCGAGCGGCTGCCAAGAACCAGCGACGCGTTGCTCCACCATGGCCCCTATGGCCACGTCCGAGGCGTCGGTAGTGAGCGCTATCCAGGCCGCTGGGTCCGGGTGCACCAACAGTGCGGCATTTGCCAGGGCTGTTTTAACCTCAGAGAATGCCTGCTCCCACTCCGGAGTCCATTCGACTCTGTCCGCCGGTTTCCGTTTCTTGAGCGCAGCATACAATGACTGCATGAGTTGAGCTGCGCGGGGGAGGAACCGATTATAAAAGTTAACCATCCCCAAAAATTCAGCGCCCTGACCGTCTGAGGCCGGGGAAAATTCGCCACGGAGCGCACTTTGTTGGGCAAGGGTATCGCTCCCTCCGGTGAGACACGGTGCCCCAAAAAATCAATCCCCATCACGCCGAACTGGCATTTTGCCGGGTTGGTGCTCCTTCAACCTCCGGAAAACCGTCCTGACGTGTTACGTAACATACGTGTTACGTGTTCATCCTCAGACGCACTGGCCACCAGGATATCATCCAGGTAGACGAACACAAACGGGAGATCGCGCAACACCACATCCATCATGCGTAGGAATGTCTGTGCCGCTCCTTTTAATCCGAAGGGCATGCGTAAAAACTCAAACAAGCCAAATGGAGTCATTACCACTGTTTTGGGTATGTCCTCCGGGCACACTGGGACCTGGTGGTAACCGCAGACCAGGTCTATTTTAGAAAAAATGCGTGCCCCGGCGAGGTGAACGGAAAAATCCTGAATATGGGGATTCAGGTAGCGGTCGTGCGCTGTGGCGTTGTTCAATCTGCGGAAATCTCTGCACGGTCGCCATGATCCCTCGACCTTAGGGACCATGTGTAGCGGGGATGCCCATGGGCTGTTCGATCGCCTGATGATGCCCAACCTTTCCAGGTTGGCAAACTCCTCGCGCGCTATGGCCAGTTAAGCTGCGTCCAAGCGCCGAGGTCGTGTGAAAACGGGCAACCCGTGGTGGTGATAAAGTGTTCCACCCCGTGTTTAGCGATGGCCACCAAAAATGTCGGGACGGTGAGTGCTGGGAACTGAGTGGGCAGTGTGTGGAACTTACCGCCTGGAGCTGTGACGTTGGCTTGTGTTATTGGCCCGGCCCCTCGAGCTGTACAGGGGAGAGAATCAAAAGACATTGCATTAACCAGGCGTCTATTAGCAACATCGACTAGCAACCCGTGCGCACACAGAAAATCAGCTCCCAGGATTGGGAAACTCAATGCCGCTATGACAAAAGTCCACTCGTACATACATCCGTGTAGGGATAAAGTCAGTGTTCTCTCACCAAAAGTCTTAATGTCCGAGCCGTTTACTGCTACCAGCTGGGGGCCGCTAGCTCCCGCTAGCCGGTCGGCGTAGGACGGCAGGATGATGCTCTTCTGGGTTCCGGTGTCTACGAGGAACCATCTCCCCGAGCGCGAGTCCGTCACGTAGAGCAGCTTGTTCTCTTCACCGGTGGTCGCAGCTGCTACCGACTGCCGGCCTTGGCATTTCCCGATCGCTTGAATTGGCACGGTGGCAAACATATGCGTGCGTTCTCTCCAAAGCGGCGGTGGTAGAAGCAGAGCGTGTCTCTCTGGCGCTTCCTGGCCCCTGCTGCCGCTACTGTGGGCGGCTCCTCACCTCCGCTGGTAGTCTCGCTGGGTTCCGACGCCGCCGCGTTCACTGTGAGGGCTCTGGTGGTGAGGATGATCCGATCTGCCTCCTGGGCTGGCGCCCGGTAGTCATGCGCAGCCAGCAACGGCGAATTGGCAAGAACAGCTCTCGCCTCTGTTGGGAGGTTCCGGAGGAAAAGGTGGGCAAACAGAAAATGCCCGTCGTCCGTGCCCATCAACACCAACATCTTCTCCATCAGTTTGACCGCCGACCCATCTCCTAACCCAGAGCACCTCAGGAGCCTCTTCGCTCTCTCACAGTCCGAGAGTGTGTAGCGCCGGGTCAGCGCGGCCTTGAGAGCCTCGTATTTGTCGTGGGCTGAAGGCTGTTGGAGCAGGCTCGCTACCTGCTGAGACGTGCGGGCATCCAGCGCTGCAACCACATAGTAATACTTGGTGTCGTCTGCCGTTATTCCCCGGAGGGCGAACTGAGCCTCGGTGTGGTGGAACCCAGACCGTGGGTTGTGCAGCCAAAAGTCCAGTAGTTTGACCGAAACAGCACACGCGTTGCTGGGGGTTCCCATCCGGGCCGTCTCTGGGATGCTTGCCGTGTCGCTGGGGCTTCCCGTCCGGGCCGACTCCGGGGTTCTTGCCTCGTGTTCCATAATTTGTAAAGGGGTCACCAGTGTGGAGAGTGTAAATAACGAAAACAGATTTATGCAGCAGACAACTTTATTCACTCCCACATCAGTCATACACAGAAAAAGCATGTTTCAATACACCGGGGGTTCTCCTTTTATATCAACCGCCCATCTCACATCTGCATGACATCTCACATCACAGTACATTCATCCCTTCTCCCCCCAACTCCTTCTTCCTGCTACCTCACCATGATCTCCATGCCTATTGTCCTTCTCTGTTTACCCTCTGCATCCAGTCTGAGATGATTAACCCAGCCTCTACAAGATGTGGTGAACACTAGGCACAGCATGTGGACATTCTCTCACACCCAGAAGCAGGAATAGGGGCAGAATAATGGACTAAAGGGGGAAGCCCCCCCAGGGGGTAACTAGACCAGACAATGAGGCAGCTTCGCCCCCTGCTGCTCCAAGCTACGGCATGAAGGGCAAGGGGGTGAATGTATTGTGATGAATGTAACAAGTGTTATGATAATTGTGCCACACATTTCCTTTGTTCATACCCAATGCATCATGCGTCAGTCCCAGTTTCTATGCGAGGTTAATAAAGCTATATAAAGAGAACACAGAGAAACTGGGGGCTCTTCTACAGGGATCGGCCCCAGAGGCCCATGCTGGGGGCCATAAGCTGTACATATATGTTAGAGGGTCAACAAAGGTTCTGTGTCAACCTACGTTCGTGCCTCGCCTCCACATCCTTCCCTTTTACCCTCTACATTGGTGACCCGAAGTGAGATGGACTGTCTACTCACTTTCACCATGCTGTGGACTCCGGAGTACCAGGGATCGCCTGCATCCGTTTCATCCACACTGGAGCGCGCGCGCCTGTTCCTCTCTCCACGTTGGCGACCTTAAGGGCCGGAGAGAGCGTGCAGCGCGGGGACCGAGATGCACCAGGATCAGCGAGATGAGCACACCACAGAAACGCCGTGAAAGAGGAAGACCAGCGCCGTTCGTGTTGTTTGAATCAAGCTCCCCGACCCTGACTTCACCTCCAGACAGCAGAGTTTCGGTGCACAGAAGCCCCGTGTGCACGCTGCAGGATTACGAGGACAGCGCAACTTTAAAGCTACGTGGCCACAGCACACACCAGGGACAACCGGCTCCAAGAACTGTTACATTGTCCTCAGCCGCTGCACATTCCCTGGGAACACGGCCGATCACCATCCTCGGATCCTTTAGGCTTTGCGCATTGCACCTAAAGCAGCCGGGCAGCCTCACCCACAGGACTTGTATTTGTTTTTCAGCTGCTGCGCATTCACAGGGAATTAAGCCTATTGCTTTTCCTGGAGCCTTTAGGACTGCCCCTGCACCTAAAGCAGAATCGCCAGTTTCCCTGACACAGCTTGAGTTTTTTTCACTGCCACGACGCACCCTCGGGGAATTGGATCGTTCGCCTTCCCCAGATCCTTGCAGGACCGGGTCCGCACGAGGAGTCGTCAGAGACTTATTTTTTTTCACAGCTGCTGCAGCTGACCAAAGGGTACACAGGAAAAGTTCCTCACCTGAGGCTGATCTGCACGCAATTTTTGCATGGCCCAGAGGCTTTTAACGTCCCGGGCCAGCACTCCATTGTTTCCGCCCACCTCCCCCTCATCCTCCACATCATTCTTCCTGCCCCTCTGTCCCAGAAGCCTGCCTATTGCCGGGTTGGTTCCGTCAGCACGATGCACACCGGACCCTGTGCACCCTTGTACCACAGCCGCCAACATGTTCGAACTTGGAGTGGAGCAGTAAGTGCTTTTCACCCCTCCCCCTTTCTCTCCACAGACTGACATGCCCTCCAACACATTTCACCAGCAGGACAGATTGACCAGAGCGGCAACCCCCCACTGCAGCCGCCATGGGCGCCGACTTGAGCCCAAAGGACCGGGGGGTTACAGCCCCTTCTGGGTATTCGGGGGGGGGGGGGGGCTGTGTGGTGAACACTAGACACAGCATGTGGACATTCTCTCACACCCAGAAGCAGGAAGAGGGGCAGAATAATGGACTAAAGGGGGAAGCCCCCCCAGGGGGGTAACTAGACCAGACAACGAGGCGCCTTCGCCCCCTGCTGCTCCAAGCTACGGCATGAAGGGCAGGGGGGTGAATGTATTGTGATGAATGTAGCAAGTGTTATGATAATCGCCCCACACATTTCCTTTGTTCATACCCAATGCATAATGCGCCAGCCCCAGTTTCTATGCAAGGTTAATAAAGCTATAAAAAGAGAACGCAGAGAAACTGGGGGCTCTTCTACAGGGATCAGCCCCAGCGGCCCACGCTGGGGGCCATAGGCTGTACATATATATTAGAGGGTCAATAAAGATTCTGTGTTGACCTACCCTCGTGCCTCACCTCCACATCCTTCCCTTTTACCCTCTACAAAGACAGTAATTATTTATATTTCTATCAGAGGTCCCATCCTGTTGAAAATGGTGTTTTTGTGGGGTTTAACCTCAGAAAATACAGCCATGACTCACACATACCATACTTATACCATTGTGATGGCCCTCTGCTATGCAGGTCTTGTTGTGGTGTTCATGTGTTTACACGTGGACATGCTTGTCTGTGTTTGTCTGCAGATCCCGCTTGGTTGTCCAGCCCGGTTTTATTTGCAGCCAATCTTCTTGCAGCATTACGTAATCTTGCACTGATCAGCTGACACACTGATTTCAGACCTCTACCACTCACTATACCGAGGGACAATTTAGAATCACCAGTTAAGCCAACATGCATGTCTTAGGATTGTGGGAGGAAACCAGAGCACCCGGAGTAAACCCACACAGCACAGGCAGAACATGCTGACTCCACACAGAACGGTTCCTCTTATTGTATATTAACTTCAATATTTTATTTAAATTTTCTTATTTATGCTGGGCCTGACGGGGGGGGAGTGGAGAAGGGAGTTGAAGGAACACGAAGTGGTTGGAAGGGGTGGGGGGTGAGGGAGTGAGGAGGGAGAGAAAGAAAGAAAAACAAAGGAAGAGAAAACACAAGATCTCAGCAGGAGCCTGACATCTGCACCTGAAAGGGAATAGATATGTATGTGCACACATGCACACATGTGAGTGTATGTGTGTGTGCCCAAGAGAAGATGTGTGTGTGTGTGAGTGTGTTTTGGCAGCAAACACACACACAAAAAAAAATCAATTCAACTTTATTTATATAGCGCCATTTCACAACAACAGTCATCTCATCGCACTTTCAACTGTAGGGGGAACCCCCACAGTTGCAGAAAGACCCCAGCAATCAGGCGATCCCCTGTGAGCAGCACTTGGCAACGGTGGAGAGGAAAAACTCCCTTTTAGCAGGGCGAAATCTCCAGCAGAACCAGGCTCAGGGAGGGGCAGTCATCTGCTGCAATTGGCTGGGGGGTGAGGGGATAGAGAAGATGAAAAGAACAGACATGTAGAGAGCAAACAGCACGATGGGGACTCAATCTATGGGAGAGAACAAACAGATGTTAATGACCAGCAAAAATATTTCATTGAGAGGGAAGAAAGGAGTGAAGCCCAGTGCATTGGTGGAGGTCCTCCAGCTGTCTAAACCTATTAGCAGCTGCTAAGGGAGGGTTCAGGGGCACCTGATGCCACCCTAACTATAGAAGGGTTGCATGTGACATCAGTGGTCATGTGCCACATTGTTTTTCTGCCATTATAGACGGCAAATAGCGTGGACCCTGTGTTGAGAGTAATAATAATTCCACTAGCTCGCACTCAGTCCGACTCGCCACAGTGTTGTTTGTTTTCCATTATGACTGAATACCACCTTAGATGAGTGAGATTTTTACAGCAAGGCGGCCCGACACTCCCATGACATCGTTTGTATGTGACAAGAAAAACACAAGATGGATATTGATAGGATATTTTCAGGTTTCATTGATTATTCTATATGATTTTAATGCTGTATTATTCTATTTTATATTATAATTGTATCTGGTGCATATAATTGTCATGATGGCCGCTAGGCCGTCATCATTATCATCATCTTCAGCTGCGCTCACTCCAGCAGGTGGCAATCAGCGGGCTTTAAAAGCTCGACCCGCGGACTCCTCGACATGGAGTCATCTGTCATCCTTACCACGTAATACGCCGAGATCTCGACCACAAGTCAAGAAGCGCACGCCAAGCCAAGCCAAGCCAAGTAAGCAATCCCAGCACTCAACCTCTTCTAGTTCTCTCCCCTGTGCACAGGTGGACCTCCCAGGCGGCGGACAATCCTCATCAGCTGACGGGGCGCTATCCCCTCCGCCTCGGAGTTCCTCCTCACCCCCGCTACACCGGGCACCACCAGCACTACAACTCACGGGCACGAGGAGCCAGCAAGACTTACACTGTGGGACCTGCAAGTAAGCATCGCCAGCACAAAGTCTCTATCACTATTGAGCAGCAGTAATCATTTGTGCTTGTATGTTCCAGGGTTGCCAGGTTGCCACAAGACGTGCTCAGCTCCAGTGACCAGACGACCACACACTCATCCATTCACACACTACACTCACACTTTATTAATAAAAGATAATTGTCTGTTATCAACTCGTGTCAGCGTCTGTCTCCTGGGTCACTAACCATGTCAATAATGAGCCAATGTCTGATTCACTGTGTTTTTCCATTGTCTCAGAGCTTGAAAAGAATGTCTGTTTCTCAGTGTAAGATTAGGTTGAGCAAGATTGGAAATAATGACGAAGGTTTTATTGTTTTATCATACCAAGCTATTCTGCACTGTATGCCTGAAGTTAGGGTGACTTAGCTTGACCAGGTCATGTAAAGATCATAGCAGAATGTTCAGTGCTGTCCATAGATTAGAAGCAGTCTGACTTTTACCTAATGGTGACACTAGAGTGTTTACCAGAGGTTACTCTAGAAGTTCAAGGAACTTCTTTGAAATTTCTTCATGATACTGGGGCTTGCAGATCTGTCATTTCAGGCCTAGATGCTGGGGGGCTCACAAAATCAAAACACACAGTGATCATTAAATCAGCAAATGGGAAGCTAATGGTGAACTAAAAAAAAAGGAATGTCTTTCTGAAATTGTAACAGTAAAAGATCCTCTTACAGGGGACAGTGCGGAAGGTTCATTCATTTTGTCACAAGTGTGTCCAGTTAACTTATTGGGAAGGGATTTGGTCACAACCCTCAATATCGCCCTAATTCCGACAGAAGATGGTATGAGGGCATCACATTTCCCACATGCATCAGAAATACATATTTTGCAAGATTTTGCAGTACCAACTCATAGTCGCTTCGTTTTGTACCGGCTGGACCAACCTGGGTGACTGAGAGCTTGGAAACCAAAATAACGCAACATTTCAAAACACAGGTTCCTACAACTGTGCAGACCACAAATCAATATCATTGCAACATGTGTGACAGATATCTGAGTGGCTCAGATGACAAATTTGAGAAAACCTTTTTTTTTTTTTTTGCAAACTAATCCTAACTAACTAACCTGCACTTATATAGCGCTTTAATCATTGCAAATTTGTACTGGTCACCAAAGGGCTATGCAGGAGCATCTGTGAGGTTATCAGCTGAAAATAAAAGCCACTTTAAACACTGGGAGACACCACACATTGCAATGATCAAGTCTAAACACATGCAGTGGAAGGATGTAGGCTTAATGAAAAATGCAGAATTGGTAACAATAAATGTAAAATTGTGGCGGGTTGATTCAACCCCCCCACAACACACAGAGACAGTCAGCTCGTTACTCCTGGGTTTTTTCCGCTGCATGCTGAGTTTACAGCTGTGAGGTTAAAGTGTCATCCATGCATTGTGTTCATGCATCCTGTCTGTACCTCTGATATGCAAATGCCCAGATCGACTGCTGTGAATGTCTTTGATGTATTGTCTGAGTTGGGTATATATGCTGCACTGTTCTGTAAATCTGCCTCTCATTCACTGACTCCTTCAACTGCTGCAGACACGCACTTTGTGTCTCCTCTCTGAGAGCCTGAGGACATCACCTCAGCCCGCAGCACGAGGGCTGGGGAGATGTTCCGATGAAGGCGGTATGATTCAATAAACCAACTAAAAACTCCATCGCGGACTTCCGGTTATGGCTGCCACGTAGGACGGACGTGTCTCGCTCTGCTCTGCTCCTGGAAAAAAAAAAATCGGCAAATAACTCTCTCATTTGGGACAGAACGTATCCCAGCATTTGGGCGAAGATATGTCGGTGAAGCCTAAGGCTGGAAAACCAGGAAAAGGAAAAAGCGAGCCGCCGAAACAGTCCAAATTAACGGACTTTCAGGTCTGTGACGCAGTAAACAAAACTCCATATATGGCGGAGGAGGCTGGCAACGCTGCGATATCTGCGGGGAATGGCGCAGATGCGCTGATGGCTGCCATGAGTTCAATGAGAGCGGACTTTTCCTCCAGATTTGATGGGATTATGACAGCGTTGGAAGGAATAAGAAAGGAATTGGGTGACTGTGTAGAACGAACGGCGCAGATGGAGCTCCGTCTCGCTAGTGCTGAAGATGACGTCACCCGTCTTCAATTAAAGGTGCGCACTTTGGAAAAAAAAAATAAATCTCTGGAAGATAATATTTTGGATTTGGAATCTCGGTCGAGACAGAATAATTTGAGGCTGGTGGGTCTTCCAGAGGAATCGGAGGGTCGGGACGTATGTTCCTTTCTGGAAAAGTGGATTCCGGAGGTGCTGGGCAGCGAGGAGTTGCAATCAGCAGTGGTTCTGGAAAAAGCACATCGTATTGGCCCACGGAGAGATAAGGGACCGCCGAGGACCTTAATTATGAAGTTTCTTAGCAACAGAGACAGGATGAAGATCTTCAACGCTGCACGAGCTAAAAAAGGAGAGATTAAACACCAGGACCAGCAGGTGCGGTTCTACCCAGATTTGGCCACAGGAATCCAGCAATTGAGGAAGCAGTTTGATCCCGTACGTAAGGAGCTGCGCAACCTTGGGATTCGTCATGGTGTAATCTATCCTGCGAGACTGCTGACCACGTATGAGGGCAGAACCCACATCTTCAAGACCCCAGAGGAGGCGCAGGAGTTCATCAAGAAGATCAAAGAAGAAGAAGAGACTGGTGGGAGCTAAGCATGAACAAAATATAAGGTAGAATAATTAAGCATTTGCACAGGCATCTGACTGACTTGAAGTAAATAGTAAGTTTACAAAATATAGATTGTATTATATATTAAAAAAACAAAACAAAAACAAAACAAACAAAAAAAAAAAACTATGATGTACAAAGTTGTTAAAAATTTTGGAGTTAAGTTGGAAAACTACAGAGGAGAGTTAATGTTACGTCATTAAAAGCAGTAGAGTTAGGGTGATTGGGAGGATGAAGAAGGAGTGGCTTAGGCTGTTCCCCGTGGGTGTGGAACGGTCGATGGCTATATCGGGAGACAGAATTTTTTTTTTGATTTTGGGGGGTTTGCCACAAGTGTGGGAAGGGGAAATTTGTTTGTGTGTAGTTTGTAGGATGAATGTTCAACCACTCATGTTTTTGCTTCTCTGTATGAGCATGTTTACACTGCAAGGTAATCCCAAACTCTCTATTGATCATGGACCAAAGTGTTAATCTTAATTTAACTTCATGGAATTGCAGAGGTCTACAAAATTTAAAAAAAACTTAAACAAGTTATGAATAAAATAAAGGACATGGGTTCAAGAATTGTGTTTTTACAAGAAACTCATCTGATAGAGGAGGATGTTAAAAGAATTAGGAGTAGATGGCAGGGAAGTGTATTCACCTCTTCATTTTCATCCCGAGCCAGGGGAGTTATGACTCTCATACATAAATCAGTTCCTTTTCAAGTGAAAAATGTAATTGGAGACAAATTTGGAAGATATGTAATCATTCAAGGTTCTTTGCTATTAGAAAATATAAATCTTGTGAACTTATATGGTCCCAATATAGATGATCAGAAGTTCTTTGCTAATTTATTTCTCATCTTATCATCACTTACAGGGCAACATATAATAGCAGGGGATTTTAATTGTACATTGAATCCAGGTGTGGATAGATCAACAGGACTGGATTGTACGCACATTGGATGTAGGATGACTATTAATCATTTTATGAAAGAATTGAGATTGTTAGATATATGGAGAGAAATGAAACCACAAGTTAAAGCCTATTCTTGTTATTCCAGTACCTACAAGACATTCTCACGTATTGATTATTTTTTGATTTCCACAGAATTAAGGTCCAAGATTCAAAACTGCTTTTATGATAACATTGTGATCTCTGATCATGCACCCTATTGTCTAATATATGTAGATAAAAAATTGACAAAGGAATCAGGTAGATGGCAATTTCAGCATAAATGGCTTCAGGATGAGGAATTTGTCAAGTATATAGAAAAACAGATAGACGAGTTCTTTGACATCAATACTACACAAACATCAGCATGTGTAAAGTGGGAGGCTTTCAAAGCTTTTATTAGGGGACATATTATTAGTTATACAGGATCAAAATCTAAGAAGACTCGAGAGGAGAGAGCTAAATTGGAACATAAAATAAAAAGTCTTCAGGAAAAAGTGTATGCAGGAAGTGACCCAAGGTTGGAGAATGAATTACTGATTTTGAGAGCTGAATACGACAAAAAATCAGCGAATAGAGCTGCCTCGAGTCTTCTAAGATTGAAACAATCTTTTTATGAACAAGGTGAAAAATCAGGAAAATTATTAGCATGGCAGATTAAACAATTGGAAATTAAAACACCAATTACCAGTATTATAAGTAACGGACAGGTAGTTATAGATCCTTTAGAAATTAATAGAGCCTTTAGAGATTACTATGAAAAATTATATGATACCAAAAATGAACCTGATTTAACAAAACTAAATGGGTTTTTGAACGAACTATCTATACCGTGTATACCAAATGAAAACAGGGAGATATTGGAGTCTAAAATTAGTCAAGAAGAAGTTGGGCTAGCCATTGATAATATGAAATCAGGAAAAAGTGCAGGACCAGATGGTCTTCCAGTTGACCTTTATAAAAAATTTAAGAATAAATTAATAAAACCTTTTTTTGGAAATGGTTTTAGAAGCATTTCAAAATAATAATTTACCATCATACATAAATAATGCCTTAATTATACTGCTGCCAAAACCAGGTAAGCCCTCTAATAAATGTGAAAATATGAGACCAATAAGCCTATTAAACGCCGACCTTAAGATAATCTGTAAAATTTTAGCAAGACGAATACAAGAAATTTTACCAAATATTATTAATCGAGATCAGAATGGCTTTATAAAGGGTAGACAAGGCTTCCATAATGTAAGAAGACTATTTAATATTATTTATTTTAATAAAGAAGCACCGGATACAGCTCTCCTATCATTGGACGCCGAAAAGGCCTTTGATAGAGTTGAATGGCCCTTTCTTTTTGAAGTCCTACAAAGGTTTGGACTTGGAAATAATTTCATAAAATGGGTTCAAATAATATACAATAATGCTACAGCAGAAATCCTAACAAATAACAATATTTCAAAACCAATAAAAATCAATAGAGGATGTCGACAAGGCTGTCCACTTTCACCTTTACTGTTTACTATGGCAATTGAACCTTTAGCGATAGCGATACGTTTACATTCACAAATATATGGAATTAAAGTTGGACCAACAGAACATAAAATCTCCCTGTACGCCGATGATATAATTTTGTTTATGTCGAATCTAAAAAAATCAATTCCAACCTTGTTGAATTTAATAAAGAATTTTGGGGAAATATCAGGATATAAAATAAATAAAACTAAATCTTCAATATTAATGCTAAATGAGACCCAGAGAAATTACCCAGCCCCTGAGGCAAATCAATTCAATGTTGTAAATCAGTTTAAATATTTAGGAATCCAAATTATGCCTAAGCTAGAATCAGTCGCCAGCGTCAACTATGAAGCCTTAATGTCAGATATCAATGAGTTAACTCAGAGATGGATGTCACTACCAATGTCGATGATCGGGAGAATCAATATACTTAAAAGTAATATTTTACCTAAAATACTTTATTTATTTCAATACATTCCCTTATCACCACCTTTAGATCTATTCTCAAGAATAAAAAAAAAGTTAGTGGAATTTATATGGAACAACAGGAGGGCTAGATTACGTTTGTCTTTATTATATTTACCATTTGATCGTGGAGGTCTGAAATGTCCAAATTTTATGTTGTATTATTGGTCGGCACAACTGAGGTCTATGACATATTATTTTTCATCAAATGATCTCCCTCACTGGACTGAAATGGAATCATACAATTTACCTTTACCTCTTCCCATATTCATATACTCAGATTCGGCAAAAAAATTACAAAAACAAGTTAAAAATCCATTTGTAAAGCATATGATCAAAATATGGTGTGAAGCTAAAAACTATTTAAAAGAACCACAGTTATTGTCACAATTTAGTCCAATATGGGGTAATCAATATTTTAAACCAGGGAGAGCGGACGCTGTATTTAAAGTATGGAATTTAAAAGGGATACAAAAGATTCAGGATTTATATTTGCCATGTGCAGACAACATAATGTCTTTTGAAGAGCTGAGGATCAAATTTAATCTCAATAGAACACATTTTTTTAAATATCTTCAACTTAGAAACTTTATTCGATCAAATCAAAATAAAGCTCTCACTCGACCTATTTATTCATCCTTGGAAAAAATGATGATGAAAGATAGTAAAAGAAAGGGTATTATTTCAGAGTTTTATAACTCATTGACACTATCTTCAAGTGAAAATTCACTGAAAAGATTAAACTACTGGAAAGAAGATCTGCAAATTGAAATTTCAGAGGAACAATGGGAATTGGCTTGTACAGAAGCTCAAACCAAATCAATAAATGCACGCCTTAAATTGATACATTTCAAATGGT
This sequence comes from Pholidichthys leucotaenia, assembly GCA_020510985.1. Taxonomy (NCBI): domain Eukaryota; kingdom Metazoa; phylum Chordata; class Actinopteri; order Cichliformes; family Pholidichthyidae; genus Pholidichthys; species Pholidichthys leucotaenia. The sequence goes on from CM035837.1 coordinate 484,016,723, forward strand.
TAATGCGGATGTATGTTACACTGGAGGAGTTAAATAGATATAACAAAAATATACCAGATACATGCACAAAATGCATGGAAAGTAAAGGAACCCTATTTCATTGTTTATGGGAATGTAGATTAATAAGAATGTTTTGGGAAGAGGTGAGGGTAACAATTGAAAAAATAATCTCAAAACAAATCATACTGAATCCTAAACTGTTTTTGTTGGGTCTGTACCCAGAAAAGCATAATTTTAATAAAAGTGAAAGAACATTCATAGACCTCAGTTTGCTTAATGCCAAAAAATGTATTGCACTATTATGGAAAAAGACTCATAGACCAGATGTGACTCAGTGGTTAAGACAGATGTTAACAAACCTTCCATTAGAAAGAATAACATATATACTGAAATCAAAGGAAATTGTGTTTGAGAATATATGGAGACCTTTTATTGATTATGTAAAAAATTTAAACATAACTCTTGAAGAAGAAGGTGAATGATGTGTGTGGACCTTGTAAATTCCAAACTGGTGAACATAATATGTATACTTATGTATTGGATTGTCTAGACTAAACAGAGGAGCATTGTTGAAGACTTGATTTTGTTGGTGGTTGTTGGTGTTTTTAGTGCATTTTTTTTTTTTGTAGTACTTTAGCGTTAGTGTTTGATTGTTTGTATCATGTTTGTTAAAAAAAAAAAAAGGTTCAATAAAGATATTGTGGAAAAAAAAAACTCCATCGCTGCCTTTATTTTATCATACTGCTTCACTGGTGACCCCGAGGACGCACACGTTTTGTGCAAACGCAACCTTCTGGTCTTGACAGCCACCCTGGTGACCCGACGCTGAAGAAAACGAGCTGCCGGCGAACGCAGCACCGGGCAGTGATGCTCCGCCGATGAGCGAACGCAGCAGCCTGACTGATCTGCCCTCCCTGCGGCTTCAGGGAGGCCTCAACGCAGAGCTCACGGCAGGCGAGCTACTCTCCGGACATCGCCCAAGACCAGGTAAACGGCAGTAAACGTCATGGCGCGACTCTCGCCGAGATCGGGGCATCCACGTGGGACAGCCTGAGGGACAAAGATCGTCTATCTCCCCTCAACGCTCCAACGCACCACGACTAATCTGCAGCCACGGCTCATCATAGATGTTTTTCGGAGCCGACTGCGCCGATCTCCACCAAGTTTCCGACCCTGGTTTCCTCTCCAGCGGGCCCACCCACGCAAGGAGCCCCGGCACACGCACTGGGGGTGACGAGGACAGCGCAACACGCATGGAACAAGAATGGCTCCAGAGACCGCCATCGTCCTGCGCAGCTGCACGCAGAACCTTCAGGGCTGCGCGCTTACTTGAAGCAAGCACGCGCGCAGCGCGCTCACAGGATTCACTGATGGTTTCAGCCACGGCGCACAAAGGATTCAGCCGTCTGCTTTTCCCGAGGGCTTTAAGGCTGCGCACGCACCTAAAGTCAACACGCCAAGTTTCTCTGCTTTTGTTTACGCAACCTTGCCGCTCCTGTTTTTCTTCATGGCCACGAGAGGAGTCAGAGACTAATTTTTCTTCTGGTGATCTGCACAAGTTCAACAGGACAGCCCCTCGACATCGCGGAGCAGCAAACAATTTTTGGCGCAGCCCGAACGATTTCACCATGCCCGGTCAGCACTTACTACCCCCCTTCCCCCTCCCCCTCCACCTGCACAGAGCTTTTCCCTGCTCGCTGCCCAAACTGCAACATCAAGGTCTCGGCCCCCTGCCGTGCCCTCTGGGGGGGCGCGTGTGGCGGGTTGATTCAACCCCCCCACAACACACAGAGACAGTCAGCTCGTTACTCCTGGGTTTTTTCCGCTGCATGCTGAGTTTACAGCTGTGAGGTTAAAGTGTCATCCATGCATTGTGTTCATGCATCCTGTCTGTACCTCTGATATGCAAATGCCCAGATCGACTGCTGTGAATGTCTTTGATGTATTGTCTGAGTTGGGTATATATGCTGCACTGTTCTGTAAATCTGCCTCTCATTCACTGACTCCTTCAACTGCTGCAGACACGCACTTTGTGTCTCCTCTCTGAGAGCCTGAGGACATCACCTCAGCCCGCAGCACGAGGGCTGGGGAGATGTTCCGATGAAGGCGGTATGATTCAATAAACCAACTAAAAACTCCATCGCTGCCTTTATTTTATCATACTGCTTCACTGGTGACCCCGAGGACGCACACGTTTTGTGCAAACGCAACCTTCTGGTCTTGACAGCCACCCTGGTGACCCGACGCTGAAGAAAACGAGCTGCCGGCGAACGCAGCACCGGGCAGTGATGCTCCGCCGATGAGCGAACGCAGCAGCCTGACTGATCTGCCCTCCCTGCGGCTTCAGGGAGGCCTCAACGCAGAGCTCACGGCAGGCGAGCTACTCTCCGGACATCGCCCAAGACCAGGTAAACGGCAGTAAACGTCATGGCGCGACTCTCGCCGAGATCGGGGCATCCACGTGGGACAGCCTGAGGGACAAAGATCGTCTATCTCCCCTCAACGCTCCAACGCACCACGACTAATCTGCAGCCACGGCTCATCATAGATGTTTTTCGGAGCCGACTGCGCCGATCTCCACCAAGTTTCCGACCCTGGTTTCCTCTCCAGCGGGCCCACCCACGCAAGGAGCCCCGGCACACGCACCGGGGGTGACGAGGACGGCGCAACACGCATGGAACAAGAATGGCTCCAGAGACCGCCATCGTCCTGCGCAGCTGCATGCAGAACCTTCAGGGCTGCGCGCTTACTTGAAGCAAGCACGCGCGCAGCGCGCTCACAGGATTCACTGATGGTTTCAGCCACGGCGCACAAAGGATTCAGCCGTCTGCTTTTCCCGAGGGCTTTAAGGCTGCGCACGCACCTAAAGTCAACACGCCAAGTTTCTCTGCTTTTGTTTACGCAACCTTGCCGCTCCTGTTTTTCTTCATGGCCACGAGAGGAGTCAGAGACTAATTTTTCTTCTGGTGATCTGCACAAGTTCAACAGGACAGCCCCTCGACATCGCGGAGCAGCAAACAATTTTTGGCGCAGCCCGAACGATTTCACCATGCCCGGTCAGCACTTACTACCCCCCTTCCCCCTCCCCCTCCACCTGCACAGAGCTTTTCCCTGCTCGCTGCCCAAACTGCAACATCGAGGTCTCGGCCCCCTGCCGTGCCCTCTGGGGGGGCGCGTGTGGCGGGTTGATTCAACCCCCCCACAACACACAGAGACAGTCAGCTCGTTACTCCTGGGTTTTTTCCGCTGCATGCTGAGTTTACAGCTGTGAGGTTAAAGTGTCATCCATGCATTGTGTTCATGCATCCTGTCTGTACCTCTGATATGCAAATGCCCAGATCGACTGCTGTGAATGTCTTTGATGTATTGTCTGAGTTGGGTATATATGCTGCACTGTTCTGTAAATCTGCCTCTCATTCACTGACTCCTTCAACTGCTGCAGACACGCACTTTGTGTCTCCTCTCTGAGAGCCTGAGGACATCACCTCAGCCCGCAGCACGAGGGCTGGGGAGGTGCTCCGATGAAGGCGGTATGATTCAATAAACCAACTAAAAACTCCATCGCTGCCTTTATTTTATCATACTGCTTCAAAATCTCATTTTAGGCCTTATCTGAGACAATATCTTCTACGCCCAGAAGCCATGTGATAACTGTTGTTGAGATATGGTGCTATATAAATAAAGGTCAAATTAAACAATAACTCCTCCGATTATACAGTTCAACATAAGTTATTCGAAATGGGTGATGGCTGAAGCCACAGCTTATATTGCCCACCCATATTCCATCTAAGAATTCAAAAGAAAAACAAAACAAGAGCGATTACAATTCGGAACAAAGCTAAGACAAAATGTGACAAAAAAACTAAGCAACAACACAACGCAGACTGGATATGATAATCCTTATGTGATTTTACATGTCATCTTGTATATACATATGTTTGGAGTATTTCTTCCTTTAGTTTTTGTTTAAATTGTCCAAGCGTTGTACATGATTTTAATTCAGGTCCAAAATCGTTCCATAATCTGACTCCTTGCACTGAAACACAGTGTTGCTTGGTGGTAGTTCTCACTGAAGGTTTTTGAAATATACATGTTCCTCTGAAATGATATTGTTTCTTCCTTATTTGGAACAACTTTTGGATATTTGCGGGCAGTGATAGATTCTTCACTTTAAACATTATTACTGCAGTTTTAAAGTCAACCAGATCTTTCAACTTGAGAGCTTTTAATTTAAGAAAAAGTGGGTTTGTTGGTTCCCTGTAAACAGCTTTGTTTATTATTCTAATAGCTCTCTTCTGAAGCATAAAGACTGGATATATGTTTGTTTTATATGTATTTCCCCATACTTCAGTACAACATGTCATGTATGTAATGTAATGTACTTTATTTATATAGCCCTTTAAAACAACCGGTAGGTGACCAAAGTGCTTTACAGAAAATAAACAGCATTAAAAACACACAGAGCATTAAAAACAAAAAACCTAAAAATAAAATAAAAACAAATGCCAAGACAAATATCACCACTACTGGGTATTAAAAGCCATCCTAAACAAATATGTCTTAAGTTCTGATTTAAAAAGGGCCAGGTCAGAGATGGCACGTAGGTCAGGGGGGAGATTATTCCAGAGCCTGGGGGCAGCAACAGAAAAGGCTCGGTCACCCCAATGTTTATACCTTGACCTAGGCACATCCAGCAAAAGCTGATTGGATGACCTCAAAGCCCTGCCTTGGTCACGGACAGTCAAAGTCTCAGACATATAAACCGGAGCAAGGCCATTAAGAGCTTTAAAAACAAAAAGCAAAAGTTTAAAATTAATTCTAAAATGGACTGGAAGCCAATGAAGTGAATAAAGGATTGGAGTAATGTGCTCTCGCCTAGGTTTGTTGGTCAAAAGACGGGCCGCTGCATTTTGCACAAGTTGAAGGCGGCCGAGAGAAGACTGAGAGATGCCAACATAAAGTGCATTGCAGTAATCAAGTCTAGATGTGACTAAAGCATGGATGGCTATCTCAAGATCATGACGGCTCAGGAAAGGTTTGGCTTTGGATAAACGTAATTGATAAATGACATAACGCATGGCTCAGGAGACACACACGCAGGCTCAGAGTGAATTCAACAGCTTTATTTAACAACAAGGATGTGTGGATGCGTGTCTGTGGTATGTGGATGTACTGATGGCGGACGTCAGCGTCAGGCACGGAGGCAGGAAACCGTACAGCCAGACAACCCTGGGGAGAGAGTACAGGGAGAAGGTGACGGGCACCAAACCAGTACAACAGGTAACAAGGGATTTGTTGGCTTACTTGGCAGGGCAGGTGGCAGGCGTGCACAAGGGCGAGTCCAGGAGACAGCAACCTGACGATACACCTGACAGCAGCAACGAGATGGTGATGCAGAGGCGGAGTCCGCCACCGGGGAAGATCCACCTGTGCACAGGGGAGAAACTGGAACACAAGAGGAGGTATGCTTATGCGGGTAATCTTGCTGGTAGGCGAGGGGCTTCCTCTGAAGCAAGTAGCCGAAGGGAACAGACGGCTTCAGGCCGAGGCCCAGGGCAGAGTGGCTTATATGCCACGCTGCTGACGAGGTGCAGGTGTGCGCTCAGCTGGCGCCGCTAATGAGCGGCAAGTTTTAACAGTACTCCCCCCTCTAGCAGCGCCTCCTGGCGATGGTTTATCGGGGTGCTTCCGGTGAAACTCGGTGATGAGAGAGCGATCCAACACGAACGAGGAGCGAACCCACTGCCTCCATTCTGGACCATAGCCCTCCCAGTCCACCAAATACTGTAGCCCGCGACCACGGCATCGGGAGTCCAAGATGGTAGAGACAGTCCAAGCCAGATGGCCATCAATCATCCGAGGCGCGGGCAGCGCAGCAGAAGGAGGGCAGATGGGATCAGACACCACCGGTTTCACCTTGGAGACGTGGAAGGTGGGATGGATGAGGAGGGAGGGGGGAGTAGCAACACGCACAGCCACCGGGTTGATAATCTTGGTGACGGGGTATGGACCCATGAAACGTTTAGCCAACTTCCTCCTCTCACCCTTCAGGTTCACATCTTGCGTGGATACCCAGACCGGTTGTCCTACCTGGTAGGCAGGAGCAGGTCTTCTATGCCAATCCGCCGTGGCCTTATTGCACTCTGCCGTGCGTAAAAGCGCATTGCGTGCAGCTGTCCAGATGGAGCGGCACCGCCTGAGGTGAGCCTGAACCATGGGGACTGCCGACTCGTTCTCCAGCGAGGGGAACAGAGGGGGGTCGTAACCCAGGGACACCTTGAAGGGGGACATCCCTGTGGCTGAGGAGCGAGCGGTGCTGTGGGCTTATTCCACCCAGGCAAGGTGTTTGCTCCATGACGCAGGCTTCGAGGCGGTGACGCAGCAGAGAGCAGCCTCCAGCTCCTAGTTGGTCCGTTCACACTGCCCGTTAGATTGGGGGTGATGGCCGGAGGAGAGGCTTACCTGGGCTCCTAATGCCTTGCAAAAACCCCGCCAGACGTCCGAGGTGAATTGGGGACCCCGGTCGGAGACCACGTCAACTGGTATCCTGTGCAGCCTGACCACGTGTTGGATGAGAAGATCTGCCATCTCCAAGGCAGAGGGGAGCCCCCGCAATGGCACGAAGTGGGCGGCCTTGGAGAAGCGGTCGACGATGGTCAGGACAGTGTCGAAGTTGTTAGAGACGGGGAGACCGGTGACGAAGTCCAATGCGATGTGCGACCAGGGCCTACCAGGAATGGGCAGGGGCTGGAGCAAACCCACAGGGGGGGAGTTGCCGGCTTTACTGGTGGCACAGATGGGGCAGGCCCGGGCGTAGCGGGCAGCGTCCTTGCGCAGTCTCGGCCACCAGAAGGAGCGTTGGAGCAGGTCAGTCATTCGGGAGGTCCCAGGATGGCAGGCTAGCTTGGACGTGTGAAGCCAATGGATGACCTCCCACCGAACGGAGGATGGAACGAAGATCCTCCCCTCCGGTCTGCCGCCCGGGTCTGGCTCCGATTCCTGTGCCTTCCGGACCTTATCCTCGATCTCCCAGGTAACGGCCCCCACGATGCACGACCTGGGCAGGATGGTGTGTACAGCGCCCCCCGAGTCTTCAGGGGCGAATTGCCTGGAGAGGGTGTCAGGGAGTCCGTTCTTGGAGCTCGGCCTGAATGTGATGGTGAAACGGAATCTCGCAAAAAACAGGGACCAACGGGCCTGGCGGGCATTCAGACGCTTGGCAGTTCTTAAATATTCCAGGTTTTTGTGATGCGTTAGCACCACGAAGGGCAAGACGGCCCCCTCCAGCCAGTGATGCCACTCCTGGAGCGCGAGCTTGATGGCGAGAAGCTCCCTGTCCCCCACGTCATAGTTGCGTTCCGCCGGGGACAAGCACCGGGAGAAGAAGGCGCAAGGCCGTTTGACCCCATCAGCAGGTGACCACTGAGACAACACCGCCCCCACCCCTGTATCCGAGGCGTCGACCTCCACGACGCACTGCAGAGAGGGATCGACCTGGCTGAGGACCCGGGAGGATGAAAACTCCGCCTTCAGCGCCTGGAAGGCCGCCGCGGCCTCTTCAGTCCACTGGAACCGGGTTTTAGGGGAGGTGAGACGGGTCAGAGGGTCGACGATGGCTCCAAAGTTGGGCACAAAGTGGCGGCAGAAGTTGGCAAAGCCGATGAATTGTTGCACCTGCTTTCTAGATGTGGGAGTCGGCCAATCTACCACCGCTTTAATTTTAGCTGGGTCTGGGAGCACCTGGTCATGGGAGATGACAAACCCGAGAAATGACGTCTTCTTGGCATAGAACTCGCACTTCTCCGCCTTCACATACAACCGATTCTCCAGTAACCTCTGAAGGACCCGTTTCACATGCACCTGGTGCTCATCCCTGGACTTGGAGAAGATGAGAATATCATCCAGGTAAACAAACACAAACACACCGATGAAGTCCCGGAGAACGTCATTAATCAGGCGCTGAAAGACGGCTGGAGTGTTGGTTAACCCGAACGGCATGACCAGGTATTCAAAGTGGCCGTTCGGGGTACGGAAGGCTGTCTTCCATTCATCTCCCTCCCGGATCTGGACGAGGTGGTACGCGCTGCGGAGATCCAGCTTGGTAAACCAGGTCGCCCCCTGGAGGGAGTGGAAGGCAGTGTCCATCAGGGGCAGGGTGTAACGGTCCTTCTCCGTGATGTCATTGAGGGCACGGAAGTCGATGCATGGATGAAGAGAGCCATCCTTCTTGCCCACGAAGAAGAACCCTGCACCTAATGGAGACGATGATGAGCGAATAATACCTGCACTGAGAGATTCCTTAAGGTAGGTGTTCATAGCCTCCTTCTCCAGCGCTGACAGGCTGTAGAGACGTCCCGAGGGAAGAGGCACCGCCTGGCGGAGATTTATGGCGCAGTCGTAAGGCCTGTGTGGAGGAAGAGACATCGCCTTGGACTTACTAAAGACCGCGCCCAGGTTGTGAAACTCCGCGGGCACCAAGGAGAGGTCCAGGGGCGCGGCATCCTTGACCACGGGAGGAGAAGATGGAGAGCAGGCAGCGGATTGGAGGCAAGTGCTCATACAAAAGGTACTCCAGGCTGTCACCCTTCCGGTCTTCCAATCCAGGACGGGGTTATGGAGACGGAGCCACGGATAACCCAGGATCACCGGAGACACAGAGGATGGCAAGATGTAAAAGGAGATTTCCTCCCGGTGATTTCCAGAGACGATGACAGAGACGGGGTTTGTCCGGTGGGACACTTTCCCCAGAGATGCACGGGAGAGATTGATGAGGGTGAGAGGAGTTTTAAGGGGCTGGCAACGGATGCCCAATCGGGTTGCCAGGCTTTGTGAAATGAAGCTGCCTTCCACGCCTGAGTCCACCAGTGCATGAGTGAGATGCCCTGTGATGTTGTGGCAGAAACAGATGGGCAGCAAAAAATGAGTGAGGGGAGTTGACTGGTTAGCATCCGCGAGGCCCCCTACAGTGACTCGCCGACCTCCCCGTTTGGCTTCTCCGGGCATCGCTCCACCGTGTGCTGGTTGTCTCCGCAATACATGCAGAGACCCAGCTCACGTCGGCGTTGTGTCTCCGCTAGAGGGAGCTTTGCCCGGCCCGTCACCATCGGCTCCGACTCCTCGGAAACCTCCGGTGGCGGTAACGCCAGGGGGCGAGCTTGACACCAGCGTGACGAGGCCCCCCGCGAGCGAGAAGGCAACTTCCGCTCTGAGGCGCGCTCGCGCAGCCGGTTGTCCAAGCTGATAGTAAGGGAAATTAGCTCCGCCAACATTTCAGGGATGTCCCAACCAGCCAGTTCATCCCTCAGACCAGAGTTTAAACTGCGGAGGAAGATGCCGCAGAGGGCACGTTTCTCCCAGCCAACCTCCTCCGCTGTAACCCGGAAGTCAATGGCGTAGTCCACGGCCGATCGGCTCCCCTGCTGAAGGCTGAGGAGGCGATCGGTCAGGACACTCTCCATACGGGAGTGATCAAAGACTTCCAGAAAATGTTTAACGAACTGGCCATAGGTGAGGGTGGCATAACCGGGCCTTGCCATTACAGCATAAGCCCAGGTGAGTGCACGACCCTCCAGGAGGTTTCCTATATAGCCAATTCGACTATGGTCTGAGGGGAAATCCCCGGGGACACGCAGAAACACCGACTCACATTGCATAATGAATCCCCGCGCTCCACCGAGCTTACCGCTAAAGCGGGCGGGGGTAGGAATGGGTGTGAGTCGGGCTGGGACACCCGGAGCTGGCTGGATGGCCGCTGAAGCAGCGGGAGCTGCACCTCCCTGACGAGCCGGGGGGAACGGCTGTCGGGGGTTCAGGCGGTCTAACCGGTCAGTTATTAGGGTTAATTGGTTGAGAATCACTTGTTGCTGATGAGCTATTAAATCCACCCGAGCCTCGAGGGTGGAAAATCGGCGTGCGAGCCCGCTGTCCGCCGAGCCGCTCTGCTGAAGCCGTACTGACATAACGCACAGCTCAGGAGACACACACGCAGGCTCAGAGTGAATTCAACAGCTTTATTTAACAACAAGGATGTGTGGATGCGTGTCTGTGGTATGTGGATGTACTGATGGCGGACGTCAGCATCAGGCACGGAGGCAGGAAACCATACAGCCAGACAACCCTGGGGAGAAAGCACAGGGAGAAGGTGACGGGCACCAAACCAGTACAACAGGTAACAAGGGATTTGTTGGCTTACTTGGCAGGGCAGGTGGCAGGCGTGCACAAGGGCGAGTCCAGGAGACAGCAACCTGACAATGCACCTGACAGCAGCAACGAGATGGTGATGCAGAGGCGGAGTCCGCCGCTGGAGAAGATCCACCTGTGCACAGGGGAGAAACTGGAACACAAGAGGAGGTATGCTTACGCGGGTAATCTTGCTGGTAGGCGAGGGGGTTCCTCTGAAGCAAGTAGCCGAAGGGAACAGATGGCTTCAGGCCGAGGCCCAGGGCAGAGTGGCTTATATGCCACGCTGTTGACGAGGTGCAGGTGTGCGCTCAGCTGGCGCCGCTAATGAGCGGCGAGTTGTAACAATAAAAGCTCATCTTGACTACATTGTCAATCTGTTTATCAAATTTTAAATGGCTGTCAAAAATCACCCCCAAATTTCTGACAGCTGAACTGAGCCTTAAAGAGAAGGTACCAAAGCCAGCCGTTACAGGATCCCCAAACACAATACATTCTGTTTTTTCTTCATTTAAGTGGAGAAAATTTTGGCTTAACCACAGCTTAATATCAATGATGCAATCCAATAGAACACTTTGTGAGTTAGTTTGTTCTGGGTTCAAAGGTAAATAAAGCTGCAAATCGTCTGCATAACAGTGGAAAGACATGTTATGCCTGGCTATTATTGACCCGAGTGGCAGCATATATAATGAAAACAGAATAGGGCCAAGGATAGAGCCCTGTGGGACCCCACAGGAGAGAGAGGTACTAGAAGAGGACATGTCACCAATCATTACAGAAAAAGTTCTATTAGAAAGATAGGATTCAAGCCGCTTAAGTGCAGTGCCATGGATGCCAACATAGTGATTCAGGCGTGACAAAAGGATAGTGTGGTCCACAGTGTCAAAGGCTGCTGTAAGATCTAGCAGCACTAAGACCACAGGACATTTGGCATCAACAGACATCATGATATCATTGTGCACCTTAAGCAGGGCAGACTCAGTGCTGTGACGAGATCTAAACCCAGATTGAAACTTCTCAAAAATAGAATTGTCTTCTAAAAAAGACTGCAACTGTATAAAAATGTATGGGAGTATTAATGAATGATACAAAGTATATTATGTGGGTTGATTCAGCAAATATTTCGCTCTGTGTAGTATTGCGATTGATTTAGATATTTTACCTTTAATATAATTAATATGTGACTTCCAACACAGTTTATTATCAATTATTACTCTAAGAAATTTAGTTTCAGATACCCTTTCAATCTCTACACCATTTACACTGAGTTTAGATACTAAGTTGTTGTGATGGTTGTTAAAAACTATAAATTTTGTCTTACTTAAATTGAGCGTTAATTTGTTTGAACCAAACCACAGTTTAAGCTTTCCTAATTCCTTTCCGAGTGTATCCAAAAGTTGTTCCAAATTGCTTCCACTGCATAATAGATTAGATATGCCAAAATGTCAGAACACTGGAGGAGGAGGATCCAATCAGCTGATTGCCTGAAGTGCAGCTGTTTTCCATGATAAATCACACTTTCCTGTTGGCTGCGGCTCCCAGCAAAAGTACACTCCATGCATTATGTTGGGGGTTTTTTCACTTTATTGAAAATAAACTTTTTTATTGCCATCAGTTTGCATGCCTTTGAGCCAGGTTGTGACAACTGTCATCTGATGTTCCTGACGTGTCCCATCAGCTGTTTTAGGTGTGACTGACCTGACAGATTTGACAGCTCTGCCAGGTCGGTCATGCCCCTCGCCTGTTATGTCTGTATATGGAGCCAAGGACGAGTCCAGGTGTCAAGCTGAACACATGTTTATTAATGAGGTTGGCACAGGCTCACCACACGTAACCGCCAGGTAGAAGGGATGGTAAAAGAGACCGCCCCTCCTGCCCACCGCCCTCTTATAGCCATGGGGTGGTGGCGGAACCCGAAGGTGGAGCCACCACCTGTACCTCACAAATAAAAGACTAAACTATACACAACATACCCCCCACACCTTCACAAAAGTCCAAAGCACACGTACACAATTCAGACCCACCCTAATTTAGGACCCGAATCACGCACTAAAATAGAATAGAATATAATCTTTATTGTCAATGAACACAAAATCCATCCTCGGGAGCGGGGAGCCCACAATCCACTGGGCTGTCTTTATGACCCATTGCAGTCACTGGACAGAGAAGAAAAGCCAACTTGCCCTGGTCCGTGCCCCAGATATCATCCCAGCACAGTGATCGTTCGAGGAGGACGAGGAAGTTGTCATACCTTGAGATCTTTTTGGACTGTTAACATGCCAGGCTGATGTATTTAATATATTTCAGTTTGAGTTCCTCTGAGACGTTTGATTTCTTCTGTCAGGTCAGCAATCTTTTTTATCTATGATGTCATGGACATATTTCGGGAAGAGAGAAACAACAGTGGCTTCATAAAATAGTCCTTAATCCTTTGAGCGTAAAATGTAAACGTTTATAATTAGTTAAATTACTGAAGATTCGAGCACTTTCAAAACAAACGCCCACCTGGTGCCCTCTGTGACCTCAGTCCCAAAAGCCAGTCACAGTGTACTTAGCTGGTGGTGGCTACAGTTGTGCTCTGTGATTGGCTGTTGAGACTTGGGTCATAGTCACCATAGTTGTAGTCTTTTCAGTGTTCCTACCAAGAACAGAGCTGTTGCAAGCAAAACAGACCCACTCAGGCTTTTGTCATGTTTGCCCCTTTCAGGGCATAAATGAGGCACCAAATGCCAACAGTGAGTTTGTATATTTATTAATGATAAGAAGCAAAATAACGAGCCACGTGGGGCGAAACACAAATACCTATACATGCAACCCCGAAGGGTGAAATAAGGAGAGAAATAACAAGACACTAAACACTTACATTCAGAGAGTGAGGGCGAAACCTAACACTGTACAAAGACTGGAACCGGGCGTAGGGATTCCAGTCTGGAACGACAAAGTCGCAGCGAGGAGTAAGCCTCAACTGCCACCTTAAATACTAACACAAAAGACTAAAGGCCAAAACAGGTGAAGAGAAACGCAATCACTGAATCATAATCAGCTGTGACAGGGCTGGCTCGACTTGACAGCCGGAAGTCCGGCTGCGGCGCTGTCACAGTAAAAGCACCAGGGAGACAAATAATAACAGAACTAGAAATACAAGGGAAAATAGCGAGTGACTCGAGCGTGGGTCAGCCCAGCGCTCGGATCACCACAGCTTTGGGGGAAGTGATAATGATGAGCTTCTACAGAATATGGAGACAGTGAGAGAAGCCAAGCTGTGTGTTTTTCCAGATTCACTTTATTCATCCAGACATAGAATTTGATATAACAAAGACTGTTTTATTATCAGGGATCCTGTTGGTAATGAACACACTGGACAGTTAAACCTCAGTAGACCTTTTGGCAGTGAACTTCCTCATAATAAAATGGATCAAAATAATGGCATTAAATATAATCATATCATACAGTGACATAATTTTCTCATACAAAATGCTGTGATGAATTCATGAGCAGAAACTCGTGTGTATACATTCACTTTATTGCAAAGTTTTTTGAAAGCAAGCATATCCTTTCTCATTTTTTTAAGTAATTTGCATAGTTCAAGCAGTTTGTTTCCCCAAAGTAGCAAAAAAGTTGTGACAGTGGGATATATTGTAAGTGAAATCCCAAAAAATTATACACTTTCAGTGATGCATATAATGCCAATATGCTTTGTAATCAATATTCACAAATGCTACATTTAGTATCAAATACTGGACACCATCTTTAGGATGTGGTTCCTGAACACATCGGATTCCAAGAATTCAAAAATATGTGTTCTTCTTCTTCAAACCATCCCCGAGAGCTGAAGAATAAACCCAAAATAAAATGGTCTTGTTTCTGAAAAAGCTTTTTTTATTCAAAAGGAACGTGCATGTCATCCTGACACAAAACACCCATGCGTCTTTAAAAAATATGTGCCTCTGTTGAACTGAAAAACAAAAAAAAAACAGAAGTACTTTAAATCCTCATTTTGGTTTTCCTCTGTGAGGGTTGTTGAATTGCTTTCTGTGTCCTGATTGGTGGAGCCTCGAGTATTTTTATCGTGTTTGCAGTCAGCTTCGTGTGTGTTGTGTTCATGTTACGTGTAATTGTGTTCTGTGAATATGTGTTAATAAGGATGAAATCATCTGACTGCAAAACCAATCTACCTTTGGGTATAAAGAAAGTAACCTGAAGTCATTTTTACAGCATTTCATGGAATTCTTTCATGTGTGGACAAACTCTTGACAAAAAGGAGGTGTTCACACTTTTCTTTTGGTAGTTTTTTTTTTTACTTTATTCCAGCAGGAACACTGGGATTAATTTGCGAGTCGGTTTCATGGGAATGCATCTCATGTTTCTATTTAACAGCGTGTATACGTGTGGTCAGAGTCACAGGCGCTCGGTAGATTTACTCAACTACGTGTATTCAAGTCACTTTTTTCACAAAATTTTGTGAGTAACTTTTTAACTCTTACTTGAGTACTTTGTTGGAGAAAAACCTGCACATTTGATGTACATTTTATTTTCACTGATTTGAAAACTGGTCAGAATGCTCATTTATAGTAAACTAACCCAAAGGGACAGCATATACTATATAGGAAATTTGTTAATTTATAGTGTTTTATGCTTTAAATTATATTATAGGGTACATGTGGAAAGTTTATTTTTCTCTGGCTTAAACATTTAAGAGAAAAATAATTAAATCTGCTGGACAGAAGTTGGACATTTACAAACCAAACATGCAGATTTATGAAAGGGGCAAATGTATGAAAAAAAAAAAAGTGGCGAGAAAACTATGTAACCTATGAGAAAAAGAAACCAACATAATGTATAGTCTTGAATGTACCCCCCCCCCCAAAAAAAAAACAATAAATTTGGGGGGGGGCGTTGTGTGAATGCTGAAATTTATAAGGAAACAGTATCAGTAATCGTAGAAAATAGCAGACTGGCAAGTGTGAAGTTGTTACTCACTACTTTTTTCATAGATATTTTCTTACTGTACTCTGGTAAATTTTAGGGTGACTTACTTGTACTTGAATATTTAATATGGTAAAGCTACTTTTACTCAAGTACAATTTCTGTCTACCCACCTCTAGTCAGAGTTTATACTACGGTCACAAATACCCTTACAGACGGCTGAGAACACCATCCAAACGATTTCTGGACCATTCTATACGGTCTTCTTAAGGCGGCCGTAGGAGAATCCAGAATTCGTAGACTGCAAGTTCGTGGCCAGGTCAATGGTCTTGTCCAAGATTTTCTACAAACGCCCCATGAAAACCCCTCATCGTAAGGCGGCCGTACAAATGCCATAAGAACAATGTAAGAACTATGCAAGATGTTTGTGGATTATGTAGGGTCAGGAGACCATTCCAGAACCTTAAATTGCTACAGTGGCTGTATGTATGTCGCAAGAAAGCCTTAAATTGTTCTTGAGAGCCCCTTAGAGCAGTCATAGGGAACTATTACTATCATTTAAATAACAAACTTTTCCACAGATTTTCTAGTGGATGTGATGATCACTTGGACACAGAATATTGGAGAGTGATTGGCCACCACTTATATACCCCGACAAAATGTGCCGAAAGCCGTAAGATCTTCCTACCAATGCCTTGAGAGTGCAGTGAGTTGCACATAGGGGTGCTGTACGGCTACCTTACAACAAGAAAATTTTCAAAAGTTGGCAGTAAGTATGCCGTAGGAAGATCCCAAGGCACCCTTATGAAGAATGTAAGAACTCTAGGGCCATTGTGCAACAGCAAAGCACCTCATTTCTCAAGAATGCTTCAAGTTGCTCTTATGAATTGAACAGCAGCCTTATCAACTTCCTAAGAAAGCCATACAGTGGTGTGAAAAAGTGTTTTCCCCCTTCCTGATTTCTTATTTTTTTGTATGTTTGTCACACTTAAATGTTTCAGATCATCAAACAAATTTAAATGTTAGACAAAGATAACAAAAGTAAACACAAAATGCAGTTTTTAAATGGTGTTTATTATTAAGAGAAAAAAAAATCCAAACCTATATGGCCCTGTGTGAAAAAAGTGATTGCCCCCTAAACCTAATAACTGGTTGGGTCACCCTTAACAGCAACAACTGCAATCAAGTGTTTGCCATAACTAGCAATGAGTCTTTTACACAGGGATAGCAACAGGAAATTCTGGTTTCAGCTGAAATCTAATTTGGTCGATTGACTTATGGGGGGGCTGGGGGGGGGGGCGCAGCCCCCCTGAAGCTGGGAGGTTTTCAGTAAAACAAAAGTAATTTAGACTGAAAAAAATGATAAAAAAAAATGAAATACTAGACTTAGATAAATCATTAAATTTAATGAAAAGTTAACTTACTTTTTCTTCAATGTTGTCTCACTGTCTTTAGTCTAACATATTTAACAGTAATAGTTTATTACACTATTTACACTGGTCACCAAGTCACTTCTAATGTGAAACTTTCTTCCTTTTGGCAGCAAGCTGTGTCAGTCTCTGAACTTTGAACTTCATCTCCTTTTCTGGTTTCTTCAGAAACTGTCCGAGTGTTTCTGTTACCTTGTCGAACTTTGAGCCAATTTTCTCCTTTACCGTCACTTTTCTGTCAAGCCAATTCCATCGGAACTTATTTTTGACACTTTTGTCTATTTCTAGCACTGATGACTCCTGATCCTTCGATAAAAATTTCATAATTCCGCTGAAAACAATACTGAAAGCTCAGAATTCCAACACGAACCAGGGATGTGATTTGGGGTTCCAGGGCAGAGCCCCGGTGGGGGGGCAAGGGGAGGCGCTCCTTTTTTTAGCAGGTCTTTGCACGACAGTGAGCGTAAATACAGCGTGTTCGACAGAGAGTTAATGGCTCTCCACCTGGCCATACGCCACTTCCAGTTCTGCCTGAAAGGGCGCACCTTCACTGCGTTCGTGGACCACAAGCCGCTAACGTACTTAACGTACTTTATCTTCCTGGAAGATAAAATAAAGCGGAATTCGGCGAATTAGCAGAAAATCACATCCCTGAGAACACGCTGCCATGAATTTTTGACAAAGCATACAACGAGCCATTTGATTGGTCCAATCGTTTGCAACTATCCAATCGCAGGGCTGTTTACAATACAGCAGTAGCTTGAACACAACACATCTGGGTTATCGCGGGAGACTTGACCCGGAGAAGCGCCGAGCGCTTATGTAATCGTGTTGATTTTTGCTAAAATTGGTAACAATAAGGTACCTTACCCCCCCTAAAATTTTCTCAACGGATTTAGACGATTCACAGAAATGATCAATTTGAAAATAAATTGGCGGAAATCCGCGGATCGGTGGAAAATTGCCATCCCTGTTTACAGCGCTGTGGAGGAATTTTGGCCCACTCATCTTTGCAGAATTGTTGTAATTCAGCCACGTTGGAGGGTTTTCAAGCATGAACTGCCTTATAAGGTCATACCACAGCATCTCAATTGGATTCAGGTCAGGACTTTGACAAGGCCACTCCAAAGTCTTCATTTTGTTTTTCTTAAGCCATTCAGAGGTGGACTTGCTGTTGTGTTTTGGATCATTGTCCTGCTGCAGAACCCAAGTCTGCTTCAGTTTGAGGTCACAAACAGATGGCCGGACATTCTCCTTCAGGATTTTTTGGTAGACAGCAGAATTCATGGTTCCATTTACCACAGCAAGTCTTCCAGGTCCTGAAGCAGCAAAACAGCCCCAGACCATCACACTACCACCATCATATTTTACTGTTGGTATGATGTTCCTTTTCTGAATGCTGTGTTCCTTTTATGCTGGATGTAATGGGACACACACCTTTCAAAAAGTTCAACTTTTGTCTTGTTAGTCCACAGAGTATTTTACCAAAAGTCTTGGGGATAATCAAGATTTTTTTCTGGCAAAACTGAGATGAGCCTTTATGCACTTTTTGCTCAGCAGCGGTTTTCCTCTTGGGGCTCTGCCATGCAGGACATTTTTGCCCAGTCTCTTTCTTATGGTGGAGTCATGGACACTGACCTTAACTGAGGCAGGTGAGGCCTGCAGTTCTTTGGATGTTGTTGTGGAGTCTTTTGTGACCTCCTGGATGAGTTGTTGCTGTGCTCTTGGGGTAATTTTGGTCAGCTGGCCACTCCTGGGAAGGTTCACCACTGTTCCATGTTTTCGCCATTTGTGGATAATAGCTCTCACTGTGGTTTGTTGGAGTCCCAAAGCTTTAGAAATGGCTTTATAACCTTTTCCAGACTAATAGATCTCAATTACTTTGTTTCTCACTTGTTCCTGAATTCTTTGGATCGCAGCATGATGTCTAGCTTTTGAGGATCTTCTGGTCTACTTTACTTTGTCAGGCAGGTCCTATTTAAGTGATTTCTTGATTGAGAATAGGTGTAGCAGTAATCAGGCCTGGGTGTGGCTAGAGAAATTGAACTCAGCTTTCCAAAGATGTGATAAACCACAGTCAATTTATGTTTTAACGGGGAGGGAGGGGGCAATCACTTTTTCACACAGGTCCATGTAGGTTTGGATTTTTTTTTTACCCTTAATAATAAACACCTTCATTTAAAAACTGCATTTTGTGTTTATTTGTGTTATCTTTGTCTAATATTTAAATTTGTTTGATGATTTGATGAACATTTAAGTGTGACAAACATACAAAAAAAAGCAGAAATCACGAAGGGGGCAAACACTTTTTCACACCACTGTAAGCCTTCCACAAATGTCTGCGAACTCCAGAATTCGTAGGAACTGAGAGATTCTTACAAACCCATCGTTCGTATGAATTTTTGTGACCATAGCTTTAACTTTTAGTAACTTCTGCTAATTTCTCTTGGAACATGAAGAAATTCAGGCATATGTGAACTGAGTTGAACTGTTGAGGATCCAAATAAAAATCTGGATGCAACACTTAAGTGTTGGCGGAGATGTGTGCTCTCTGAGTTTTGGATTTCACTGTGTAATAGATATTTATCAAATTCAACACCAAATGATGTAAAATCAGTGTGAACCATGCCAGTAGACGGCTGTCACAGCTGTCCACCCTCCAGCTACAGTTTCATCGGTGGTTTAAAAAATAAATGGCCAGTATCAAAAGGGTTCACAAACTCCAGTGCAAGGCGAAACAATCCTAATTATTCTCCCGTTATTCTTACATATGTAGTCATTGAAAAAAGTGAGCAAGCAAACTGTTTTCAAATTAATATGACCCTCCTGGAAACAGCACCCAGTAACTTTTTGCCTTTTTAAATGATACATGCAATTTTACGTAATTATCACAAATTTGTCTGAATTCTTTTAAAAAATATATATATTTTACGATACTGAAGCATGCAGTACTACTATGCTACCAAAGAGCTTGAGATGATTTTTTCCAAATCATCATGTAAGGCAGGCATCTGCAACCTGTGGCTTTTTTGTCCATATTCAGTGGCTCCCTTTGGTTTTGAAAAACTTACAAATTTACAGAAAAACGGTCAGAAATGTACGCCAGAATAGACTGGCTAATGCACAGAAAAAGCAAATTAAAGATGAAAAACTGTAAAGTATGAGAAAACTGATATTATTTTTGGGAATATGTTGCTTATTTAAGATAAGATAAACCTTTATTAGTCCCACAATGGGGAAATTAGAAGAAAAATTGAGAATTTTAAGGAAAAGTTCCAAATTAAAGAGAGAAAAAAAAGAGTTGTAAAAAAGCTGTAAATTAAAAAAAAAAAGTATGAGGAAAAGCTACACATTTACAAGAAAAAAACCCAGATTTATGAACAAAGATGCAATTTTTTTAAAATGTCAGATTTATGTGGAAAAAATATTGCAAAATTCAAGGTCAGAAATTTGTGAGAAAAATTGTGCACATTTATAAGAAAAACACTGCAACTTGATGAGGAAAAACTGCACATTTCTGTGAAATAAGTTGGACATTTTTAAGAAAACAGTTGCAAATTTAGGAGAAAAGTGTTGCAAATTTACATAGAAAAACAATTTTAGTTTTCAGGAAATGAGTTGCAAATTTATTTCATGTTCAGGAGGAAAAACGCCTCAAATTTAAGAGATAAGTTAAAAATAGCAAATTTATCTTTAAAAAGTTATATATTAACAAAAAAGGGTGCATGCTTACAAAAAAGTAATAGTAAAAAGCTGTTTATGAGAGAGTTATATTGTCTGTCAAGGAAATAGATTTAAATCACACCAGTGAAGTGGAAATTGGTCTACTTTATGAACAGGTTTAGCATGATAAAAGAAAGCTAAAACATATCAGAGGGTGGTGGACACTTGCAAATAAAAAGAATTCTATATATATATATACAGCTCTGGGGAAAAAGAAGAGACCACTGCAAAATCATTCCTAAATGACCATCTCTGCGTGTATGGCAGCCATTCATTAGAGGACACCTCAGTCTACGTAAGGAGGTTCTGGTTAGGAGATCATCTAAGATGCATGAAAACTGTGAATAATAACACTGGTCAACAAAAGATTTATTGTCAAAGTTTTTTTTAGCTGATTTAGGACAATTTTGATGTGCTGAATCCAAAAATCACTTTGGTTTTGCTCAATCAGGTCAACTTTTTGAACTATGGCGACATGTTGTTTTATACGTTTTTGCTTACATGTACGGGTATTTTTGCTTTATATGATGCAAAATTCTTTTTTATGTCTTGAAATTCTCTGAATTTTGAACAATGATGACATAACATTCAATTTACATGTACTTACCTTTGTATAAAGGTAAGTACATGCACAGTACTAAGTACAGGTTTTTACTTAGCACCTGATCGAGAGAAACGGATGTCATTTTCGGATTCAGCAGTGCAAAATTGTCTTAAATCAGTTGAAAAAACACAGACAACTTCCAAAATAATTAATTTTGTAACCCTGTGTAATCAGAGTTATTACACAAATACAGAGTACTGAGTTCTTCCTAAGTTAAAACTAAAGCATTGTACTGTTTAAGAATGAGCATGAACTTGTTTTCTTTGCATTGCTTGATCTAAAAGCAACATTTTTTGTCGTTTTGGCCAGTTATCATTTTCTGTAAAGCTCCATTCACAGATACCCTTATGAAGAGCTGAGAACACCATACAAATGATTTTTGGACCATTTCGTACGGCCTTCTCAAGGTGGCCGTAGGAGAATCCAGCATTTGTAGACCGTTTGTAAGTTCGTGGCCAGGTTGATGGTATTGTCCAAGATTTTCTACGAACGCCCCATGAAAGCCCCTCATCATAGGGCGGTCCAGCTCAGCGAATAGAGTCTGGAGAGAAGTGCTGCTAGATATACGGTAATTATCATATTTATACAATAGATTTAGGGCCTACACGATATAGGATCAATAGTTTTAAAAGAAGAAGAAGCCAATTTTGTCATTCAGTCCATACAGCCAATCATCTACAGTAGAACAAAATTAAGTTTCTCTTGTCTACAATGTTAATCACATGTAGAATCAGAGGGGTCGCTGCCATGCAAGGCACCGCCACAAACAACGTCTTCCACCATTCTATTATGCTGAGCACCAAGCTAGAAAGTACCATTTTTATATGGTCTTTGGTATGACCCGGCTGGGACTTGAACCCCCAACCTCCCGGTTGTGGGGCAGATGCTCTATCAATTAGGCCACCACTCCGGTCAAAAAAGGCCAAATACACGATAGTTTTGACATTTCTATGCACCCCACCAAAAACCGTCATTTTGATTTAGGTGAACACCCACACATCACCAGAAACTGAAGCCCACAGCTGATCAGCTCATACCTGCTGGCTCCTCCTCACCGCCAAATGTGCCAATCACACCAGCAGTGCTTAGCTCACGTTTGTCTGGGCAGCTGCACTGACACCGCAACAAATTTTTAAAAATTCAGTGAACATGAGTTCAGACTGGGAGGAAAAAAGTACTAAAACAAAAGAGTCTGGCAGCACATTTTTGACCGTAGCTTAAATAAATGCTCTAAATGACGATATTTTGACTTGGAATTTGGGTGAGTTGTTTTCAGTAGGTTAGCGAATAAAACAGAATTGCTCATTTTAGTCAAAGAGATGTTAATAATTAGTAAAACCAGATAAAGTGATCATTTTGCAGTGGTCTCTTTGGTCTCTAAAGAATGTTTTCCAGAACTGTATATGTGTATAGACATACACATACCCTGATGAGCTGAACGGTGACGTGGACCGAGTGCCTTAAGTGTGGACATCCATCAGGTATTTAAAAAAGAAAAGGCACCATCAGCGGGGGTGGAGTGTTAATTCTTTATTATCGTGTTATTTCTGTCGCTGCTTCAAAGAGGATCAAACGTTTGAGCATCCAATTATGTCCAGTGTCCAACAGCTTCACTGTAAACTCTACTGTATGCCCAGTCATCCATTTACAGCAACATGTAAAAGACATGTTTCAGGTTTATGGCACTACATTTTGGATCAGACGGGACTTGTTAAACAGCAGGATTTCCCAGCATATAATTGCCCACAAATGACAACAGCATCATCTAACGTCTCATCTAAGATCACTTCTATTTTCCCTTTTTGCCACACACATTTATGAGAGCGTACTCAACACAACCTAACACACAGGCGGACGATCACTATCTGGGCGGTCTAAGATGAAGCTGATGATATGTGCAACGGAACCAGAGAAAACACAGCAGCTGCCACTGCAGCCAAAACAAGTAATCAGATCACTTCAAGATGCAAAGTCGCAAATTAATACGCTTGATGTTTTGTGTCAAAACATTCAGATAAAGTGAGGTTTCTAACCACCCTTACCTTTTATTTAGAATGCAGTACTGATAAATATGCACATTTTAAAGCACAAGAGCAGCCTATATTATATTACTAATTATAAGTTTCATTAGCTGTACATGTATTTATAGATTGTGACCAGGCAGACAATGTCAGACTGACAGGAAACCAGCTGGAACGCAGGGAGGTGTACGTCCCAGCATCAGTGGGGAGGCTGTGTAAAAAAACTATTATTACTGGTTGTTTTTTAAACCGGCAACTTGTTCTAAAAGAGTTAGGACTGGGGAGGTATAATGCACAAAAACTCCTCAGAGGAACATTGGGTATAGTCACATGACATGGGTAAGTTGCACACCTGCAAAGGCACCGTAACTGCAGAATGAAAGCAACATGCAGACCAAGCCCATCACCCAGCGAAAACATCTGGCGCCGTATCAGAGAGGAAAGACCCCAAACAAGCAGGACAAATGAGGCAATAAAGGAGCAGCTGAAATCTGATCTGATACAGGAATGGTCCAACTTTTGATTGACTGCTAGTGTCTATTCAGTTCAATTCTATTCAAAGCTTCTCAATCTCAGCATTTTACGTACACCTTCTCTGTCACATTCTGTTGTTATTACACAGCATCCCAACTTCACAGAAATGAGTTTGGCTTTAAAAAAAAAAACCCAAAAGGGTTTCAATCTAACGTTCCTCTTACTTTAAAACAGAATCCAGAACGTCAGCGACGCTGGCTCAGCCACTTTCTTCAAACGATGAAAAAACCAACAGCAAATAGTTAGTGCTACATTTGTGCTGAAAAAACTATGTGACGTCTCTGTTTTAGATAACAACAATTATATTATAATAAAGGTTACACAGACGTCAGACAGTTCTAAGCCTGTCACGATGGTCTACAACTGTTTTACTGTATAAAATGATTTATCGAGATCATTTTCCTACTCACTCTATACCATTGTTTGTAGTGAAATGAGCTGCCTTCATGCTCTTCCTCCACATTTTGTTTCATTCTGGGTGTTTGAATCAGTTTGGTGGAAGCCAGCCAGCATGTCCCTGTGGGCCCCAACAAAGGTTAAATCTGGCCTGTCTTATGGGTCCCATGTGGGGTGGCCCCCACATGGGTTTACTGTGGGTGAGCAGGTTTTGGTAACACTGGCACCACAAGCAAAGCTACCCGAGAAAAGCCACAAATGTATGAAAAGTTCCAAGTTTACAGTAAAAAAGAAAAGTTGAACATTTTTTTTAGAAAGTTCCAAATTTACAGGAAAATCCCTCAAATTTATGGGAAAAAGTTACAAATTTACAAGAAAACGGCAAATTTACAAGGAAAAAAGTAGCAAATTCACGAGAAAAAGGTTGCAGGATTACAGTAAAAAAGTGGCAAATTTATGAGAAAGTTCCAAAATTACAAGAAAAAGTTAATAAATTTGCAAGAAAAAAATAAATTTATGAGAAAGTTTCAATTTTTCGAGAAAATGTCTCAAGTTTAGGGGAAAAAAGTCAAACTTGCAATGAAATGGCAAATTTATGAGAAAACAAGTTGAAAATAGGTAACCAGGTAAAGTGCATGTGGGCAAACACAGATGGACCAACATGGAACCCACAGACAAACCCACATGGACCCATAACACAGCCCAGATTAACCTGTGGCGGGGCCCACATGGACATGCTGGCTGGGACATCGCTGCCAGTAAACATTTTTGTCCCATTTCATTTCCAGTGTCGAGTATTGCTGATAAAGTTGAAACGCTCTTTGAAACAATGCACATGGATTGCTATCAGGATATCGTGGCGTAGATTGTTCTTCGTGGTGTCAACAATGGCGTAGTTCATCTGGACAACTGACTGGACCACTGGCACTGTTTTGATTTTAAGTACAAATTGTTATCATTGTAAATATCTCACAAATAAGAGAGAAGAGACAAATGCAGCAATAACAAAGCTCACAGCTGTTTCATCGTTTGAAGAAAGTGACCGAACCAACTTCACTCACAAGTTTGAGCTAATCATGCGTGTGATGTCAGTGAACGTGCAGTGTGACTGAAAGCAGACAGGACAGGAGTTAGTAGTGGTGTAGAGGAGGACATTCACAGTGAATTCAATTTGACAGAGGAGAACTTTGACTCAGCACAACCTGTTGCTGAGCTCCACTCTTCTCTGGGCCATACAAGCCATCAGTAGTTTGGCTGGTTGGTGCTTCTACAGCCTTCGTAGACACTTCACGTCCGTCTTTAGCCCTTCAGTCCACAGGCATTTCAACATTTCCCCCCTCACATAGTCCAAAACACCTTCTTTTATCTCCCTTGTTTGTCTTCTGGGGCCTACTGCTTTTAACTTTCTGTCTGACAGTCTGACCTTTTGTGTAAAACATTTCACTCTGATCATAGTTTTGTATTGTTTCCAGTAATCTCTTCCTTTTGTATAGGGTCCTGAGCTAAATTATATAGAAATATGGAGAGAGGTCTGAAGTCTTTGTGCTACAAGGAAAACACAGTCAGGTGTGGGGGATGAGACAGGGTTCAAGGGCAGAGCTCACAAGTCTCGATCAGCGTCCAGTTAACTTGCTCCCGGCTCTGACAAAACCTCCTTGGCCAGCATTAAGTGTTCTCTGCCACACCACTTCAGCTGCTTGTGATTGAAGTCATTTGTCCGAGGCCGTCTTAAGGGTTTGGGTTTTTTGCCATTGAATTTTCAGAAAGAGGCTCCGTCAAACTTCACAGCAGCCAGGGCTTGGACTAAAAGAGGAGCAGAAACACTCAAATCAATGACTGACTTTGATGTTAGGAACAACTTACCACTAAATCTGTTGTAGCCCACACAGTGGTTTGAATGCCTGATTTCAGTTTCTGAATGAAAAAAAGTAACTTATAGAATTTACTTACAAATGTTAACACAATCAATTGCAACAGCAGTTTTTTTAAGTAAACTCTCTGGAATAATAGCAAGTAGGTATGTGCGATATGACCAAAATTTCATATCATGATATAAGTCATCTTATATCACAATAATGATACACATTTTCTGTAAATTCTACAGTTTAGATAATCACATAAAAAGGACCATCTCTTGCTTTTACTTTTTTACATGCACCTTTTCCCCTCATAATTTTGCAGTGTTGTTATAAAATAGTTTTTTAATGTGCATTTGACACTTGATTCTCATACATTTCTGCACGGTGGGCTGCACGGTGGGCTGCATGGTGGCGCAGTGGTTTAGCACTGTGGCAGCACAGTTTTACCCTCGGCCGGGGGATCGCGGGGATCATGAGATCGTGGGTTCAATCCCAGCCCCCGACCAACAGTGAGCTGTGTGGAGTTTGCATGTTCTCCCCGTGTTGCGCGGGTTTACTCCGGGATTTCTCCGGTTTCCTCCCGCATACCAAAAACATGTAGGCTTAGGGCGCTCGCGCACGCAGCGACCAGCAGCCGGTGGCTTGTCACCAGACTGCAAACCAAGTCTACCTACGGGTACAAATAAGTAACCAAAAAAAAAAAAAAAAAAAAAAAAAAAATTCAGGTTTTTCTTCTAAATCAAGTTAAATATTTCCTTAGCCAGAGGAGAATAGCAAAAAACAAACAAACAAAAAATAAATAAATAACATTAAAAAAATGTCTGAAAATGAGAAAATTACCCATGGCTGTCATCTTCAGATATAAATTAGCTGTTAGTTTAAATCAATGAAAATTTAAGTGTAGATCCACAGCCTGAAGATGCCGTTCTGGCCTGATTTAACCTGTCTGCTTCTTTGTAAAAATGTTTCAGATTGGTCATGATCTGCAAATCAGACACAAAAGGTAATGTAATAAAATACACGTGATGACTTTAACTTTATTCATTATCAATACTTGACCAATTAAAATGATTAGAAATCAAATAAATTACATTAAGAGCCAACTTACTCCTCCAACCCATTTCAATTTATTTATTATTTATTTTGCCTGGATGTGCCACCATCATGCACTTTTGCAGCTTTAATAATTTTTTTTCAGACAAAACTAAGAAACTCATCAGTAATTTAAACCAAAGAAACGATGATCTGATGTTTCTAATTAGCACAACTCAACATCATCATTTAGTATTTGTCGTTTTATAATTAGACATGGTGTTAACTGGGCAGCACGGTGGTGCAGTGGTTAGCACTGTTGCCTAACAGCTAGAAGGTTCCAGGTTTGACACCCCAGGCTGGCAGGGGTAGGAACCTTTCTGTGTGGAGTTTGCATGTTCTCCCTGTGCTGTGTGGGTTTACTCCAGGGGCTCCGGTTTCCTCCCACAATCCAAAGACATCCATGTTAGGTTAACTGATTGTTCTAAATTGTCCCTAGATATCTGTCTCCTATAGGCCCTTGGAATAGAGGGTTAGTACTAGTGAAGCGCTTTGAGTGGTCTTTGAGGCTAGAAAAGCGCTATATAAGTACAGGTCCTTATCCCTTACTTACCTCCTATTAAAACAAGATTAGCAGACTATCCTCTTTGATGCAACACAATGGAAAACAGTCTCACATTCTCTCTGGCAAACAGGAGTAGCGAGCTAGCGGCTATTTGACCAAACCGAGAGTTCAGAGTTATCAACCACCGGACAGCCTAGCCACACACCACACACACTGCGCACACTGCGGGGGAGAGGCAGGGTGCTGACAAGTAGTGTGAGGAGCTTTTCTCAAGAAACAGGGGTATGTGCATTTTAAATAACAATATAAACAATAGAGTATTGAATGAAACGATAGATGCTTTTATATTGTCGTCCATTATACAGCGGGGAAAATAAGTATTGAACACGTCAACAGTTTTGTCATTAAACATACACTACCGTTCAAAAGTTTGGGGTCACTTAGAAATTTCCTTATTTTTGAAAGAAAAGCACTTTTTTTCAATAAAGGTAACTTTAAACTAATCAGAAATACACTCTTTACATTGCTAATGTGGTAAATGACTATTCTAGCTGCAAATGTCTGGTTTTTGGTGCAATATCTACATAGGTGTATAGAGGCCCATTTCCAGCAACTATCACTCCAGTGTTCTAATGGTACAATGTGTTTGCTCATTGTGTCAGAAGGCTAATGGATGATTAGAAAACCCTTGTGCAATCATGTGTTAGGTCTGCAATGCTGTAATTGCTGCAAATGGAGGATTCTTGGACGAAAGCAAAGTTTGAAGGAAAAAATTATTATTTCAAATACAAATCATTATTTCTAACCTTGTCAATGTCTTGACTATATTTTCTATTCATTTAACAACTCATGGTGGTAAATAAGTGTGACTTTTCATGGAAAACACAAAATAATTGTCTGGGTGACCCCAAACTTTTGAATGGTAGTGTATTTCTGATGGAGCCACTGACCTAAGATTTTCACCAGATACCAGTAACAACCCAAGTAATCTGTACATACAAAGAAATCAAGGCAACTGTGTTCACAAAATAAGTTATATTTAATAAAGTGGAATGACACAGGGAATAAGTATTGAACACATGAAGAAAAAGAGGTGCAAAAAGGCACATAAAGCCAAGAAACCAGCTGAAATCCATCAGAATTTAGGAAGCCATCCCATCCCCCATCAGTGCAAATTAATTTCAGCTGGCTAAGTCCTGACTGATAGCCTTTAAAAAGGTCTGCGAATATCAGATTGTCACAACACAGAGAACTCATGATGGGTAGAAGCAAAGAGCTCTCTCTAGAACTTTGCAACCTTATTGCTGCAGAACATAATGATGGAATTGGTTACAGGTGCATTTCTAAATTGCTGAATGTTCCAGTGAGCACTGTTGGAGCCATCATTAGGAAGTGGAAAGAACATCATTTTACCATAAACCGGCCATGACCAGGAGCTCCTCGCAAGATTTATGTCAGAAGAGTCAAAAGAATTATCAGAAGAGTCAAGAGCCAAAGACCACTTGTGGAGAGCTCCCGAAAGACCTGGAGTTAGCAGGTACTGCTGTTTCAAAGAAAACAATAAGTAATACACTCAACCCACATGGGTTGAGTGTATTACTCAACCCATGTGGGTTGAGTAATACACTCTCTGCCTACTCACCTCACAAAACTCCACTGCTGAAGAAAAAGCATGTTGAAACTCATTTAAAGTTTGCTGCACAACATTTGGGCAAGCCAGTAAAATACTGGGAGAATGTAATCTGGTCAGATGAGACCGAAATTGAACTTTTCGGATGCCACAACACACAGCATGTTTGGAGGAGAAATGGTGTGGGGGTGTTTTTCAGCACATGGCACAGGCAGACTATATAAAACTGAAGGAAAGATGAATGGACAAATGTACATATAAGATAAGATAAGATAAGCCTTTATTAGTCCCACAATGGGGAAATTCCAGGATTGCAACAGCACAGAGATAGCAACACTCAGAGCAATAATCAAGAAGACAAGAAAAACAAGAGCAGCGAATATACATACGTACATATAAATATATATACACACAGTGCGGAGCATTGTAGCTAGATGGAATAAATATATAAATATATATACACACAGTGCGGAGCATTGTAGCTAGATGGAATAAACAGCATAACCGTCTATACATGTAAATGTACATCCTTGATAAGAACCTGTTACCATCTGCCAAGATGCTGAAGATGAAACGAGGGTGGACATTTCAGCAAGACAATGATTCCAAACACACAGCCAAGGAAACTCTCAACCAGCTCCAGAGAAGGAAAATAAAGCTGCTAGAATGGCCCAGTCAGTCACCTGACCTGAATCCAATTGAAAATCTCTGGAACAAACTGAAGATCAGAGTTCATAGAAGACAACTACAGAACCTTCAAGATTTGAAGACAGTTTGTGTGGAGGAATGGTCTAAAATCTCTAAGAATGGGCTAAAATCACTCCTGAGCAATGCCTGTGCCTAGTTTCTCCATACAGGAGGCATCTGGAAGCTGTTATTACCAACAAAGGCTTTTCTACTAAATATTAAGTGTATTTCACCAAGTGTGTTCAATACTTATTCCCTTTGTCATTCCACTTTATTAAATATAACTTGTTTTGTGAACCCAGTTGCCTTGATTTCTTTGTATGTATGGATTACATGGATTGTTACTGATATCTGGTGAAAATCTCAGGTCAGTGGCTCCATCAGAAATATGTTTAATTAGAAAAATGTTGAGGGGTTCAATACTTATTTTCCCCGCTGTATCGTCATATTGCACAGCCCTAATAGTAAGTTGGGTTTTTTTGTATTTTGTATATTTTAATAATCCCCAGAGGGAAATTACAGGGCATCCACCTGGATGGACAAGACGGCCACGGTGTGGCACCAATCCCTTCACCATTCACACCTAGGGCCACTTTAGTCTCCAATTAACCTAACCTGCATGTTTTTGGCCTGTGGGTGGAAACCGGAGTAAACCCACACAGACACGGGGAGAACATGCAAACTCCACACAGAAGGGTCACTGATGGTCAGGGGGTGGGATTGAACCCATGACCTTCTTACCGTGCTGCCACAGTGCTAACCACTGCACCACTGAGCTGGTACATCCCAGTACAACCCAGCCAGCGTGCCCACGTGGGCTTCACCAAAGTTTAAACCTGGGCTGTTTTATGGGACCCATGTGGTTTGCCTGCGGGTTCCATGTTGGGCCCATCTGTGTTTGCCCACTTGGACTTCACCCGTTTACCTCTTTTCAACTTACTTTCCTATAAATGTGCTGTTTCCTTGTAAATTTGTCACTTTTCCCCATAAATTTAAAGACATTTTTCTTGAAAATTTGAAACTTTCTCAAATTTGCAACTTTTTTCTCATAAATTTGTTAGTTTTCCCTGTAAAATTGTGACTTTTTTTTCTTGGAAATTTGCTAACATTTTCTTGTAATTTTTGGAAAGTTCTCAAAAAATTGCAACTTTTTTTGACTGTAAACTTGTAACTTTCTGTCATAAATTTGACTTTTTTCTCATGAATTTGTAACATTTTTCTCATAAATTTTCAGTTTATTTACACATATATTTGCTATTTTTTATTAATTTGCAACTTTTTCTAATTTTTTTCCTCATAAATTTGCAAATCATTTTCTTGCAAGTTTGCAACTTTTTTAATTTTAGAATTTTTTTCTTGTAAATTTGCAACTTTTTCTCATAAATTTTCACTTTTTTTCTTGTAAATTTGTGACTTTTTTCTCATAACTTTGCCTATGGCACCAGTGTTACTGCAACGTGCTGACCAACATTAAAGCCATGTGGGGCCCAGACACCTTTAAAGCAGGTAAGCAGATCACCTGCTGACTTCTACCACAGCTAAAGTCCATGTGGACAAGCAGATGGGGCCAACATGGAACCCATAAGACAGCCCAGTTAACCTATAGTGAGACCCACTATACTGCTGGCTGGCTGGGAAATCTCTCTGTACTGACAATCATCATCTCTGTACTGACAATCATCAAATGATCTGCTCGATCAACATAAATACACTAATTATAAAAGATTATAATCATGAAGAATCAACTGATAAGTAAGTTCTAACCTTGCCATTGTTCACTTGAAAAATAATGGAAGGAAAAGGTGGTGGTGGACCAATGACGACAACAACAACACAAAGACATTTAGGCTGCATTCCCACCAGGATAGTCCAGGGGTCTCGGCTCGATTGGGTGGGGAATGCTGAGAATTTTCACCTTCATTTTGTTTAGTTTACATTCACACTGCAGTGGACCAAACTGCCTGGACAACGTCACGCAGTTACAGCAACTGCTCGTTTGGGGTGCTGTAGCCGAAACCACCACTGACCAGGAAGAAAAAATCTTGGTGAAGAAGAAAAATCTGGTTCATCGAATGGCCAGAACCAAAAACAGAAATCCCTTCAGCTGGGTTGTTTGTACACCACAAATGAGACATTTTCTAACTTTTCCCCTCGGCTTTCTCCGATAAAAGGATTTCTCAGATTCATGCAGTTGTCTATTGTTATTTTCTACCCAAAATGTGTTACGGTAAACGCCACTTCCTCTTCTCAGACTACATGTTGCTATGGTTACACAAACACCGAGGGGCACTTCTGCCCTTTGGTCTACTGGATACTCTGTTTGCATTCACACTGCAAGTGAAGTGGTCTCGGTTCACTTGCAAGTAAACCAAGACCCCTCATTTGTTGTTTGGTGCGCACCAGAGTTTGAATGTGTGCTCAGACTGCACCAAACGAACTGAACTACCCGCGGAAGTGGACCAGCGTTCCTTTGGTCTGGACCAAACAGTGGTCGTGTGAATGCGCCCTAAAATGACCTGCAGTCCTATGAAGTAATTTGATCTGCTGCTACAAAGCTAATAAAAAGCTGAAAGACCCGGTCTACCTTCACCTGTAGGCTTCTCCAGTCAAGTGCAATCAATGTAAGAAAGACAGAAAATTACATTTTTAAACTGGACCAAGGTCATGACCCGATACACCTTTGCTCAGAATGGTGTCTATTCTACGGTGACCACATTCCAGGGCAACTGCTCTAATCAGGACAGTACTAACTACTGTTAGCCACAACAATTTCCAAGTAAAAAAATGTGAGTTAAGCCACAAGTGTGCAAAGCAAATATGTTACAAAGTGACAAGTAAAAGTCACAAATTCAAAAGTATGAAGTTCCACATTTATGGCAAAAATTACAAAAATTAATATACAATAAAAAGTGAGGGTAGGAGCGTAGATAGACAGGTACATCAACAGCTTTGCTTTAGAGCTCAGCTCCCTCTTCACCACAACAGACCAGTACAACGTCCGCATCACTGCAGATGCTGCTCCAATCCATCTCTCAATCTCTTGCGCCATTCTCCCCTCATTCGTGAATGAGACCCCGAGATACTTAAACTTCTCCACTTGGGGCAGGACCGCCACCTTATCAGGGTGGGGGGTTTGCGTACCCTAGTGATCCCAGGGGCTATGTTGTCTGGGGCAATTTGCCTCTGGTAGGGTCTCCCAAGACAAACTGGTCCTGGGTGAAGGGTCAGACTAAGAGTGATCCTATAGACTCCCAAATGAGAGAAAAAACACAAAGGTGAATAAAGTCACAGATTTTACTCACTTTCAGAGTTTGCTTGATTGGTGCACACCAGGTCTCCAACCATAACAGAGGTTGGAGACCTCACCTTTTGGCCTTTAAAAGACTTTATTAGGTTTAGACAGTAAGCACCACAGTACAGTACCTTCACCCAGTACCACCATCAGCCGTCCAGTCAGAGTATTACACTATAGTATCTCACTATGTGAGGAAAATCATTCACAGAAGCAGCAGAGGCGATCAGTGAGCTACAGAAGAGGCACAGTGGATAGGCAGTACCCTTCTGTTCTTTCCATCATCTGTAGCCAGCTGATGTCACAGACAGCTGGTCTGAGTTTTCAATGTCCCAAAAAAGCAATCCTGAACCAAAATGGATGCCCACAGAAAAGCTAGCTGCTTGCTAGCTCTAATGCTACTACTGCAGAATTCTAACATGTGCAGAAATTATTTGAGGAACATTTCTTCAAAAATTAGGAAGAAAAAACAAAGCGTCAGAGGGACGTTTGTTTTTCATGTGGATCTATCAGTCCATTGTTATGGATTTTTTTTTATTATTGTCCATTCATTCTGTCTCCTGTCTCCATAAATGACATTGCACCCAGTAGTTTTCCCATGAGACAGCAAGGGTCCAGCCCACCCTTGAACACTGCTGACTCAGCATTCTCAAAACAATGCTTATCTGTTCAGCCTATTGTATTAACCCTTTGAGTGTGAGATTTCACATGCCCCTAGTGGCAGAGCGCGGCGCTGCACCTGACCTGTCAACTGATTCTGACATCCCTTTAACTCCCCAGCTGTACTGACGACTTGTACTGATCGTGCCAGTTCAGAAGGTGGTAGGCATGCGTTGGAGGACTCATGGATGGCACTCAAGAAGAAGAAATCCTTATTTCCTTTTCCTGTTTTCTTTCTTTGAGCCCAGAAAACAAATATGGCCGCCATGCACTGTCATGTACCGTCACATAAAACTGCGTCATACACACGCCAGAAGCATCGTCCACAAGATGGATGATTTAGAGCTACAGCTGGCAACTGGTAAAGCTGAAAGAAACTGCTGTGTGCTGCTGTTAACGGAAAGCTGGCTCCACCCGCTGATCACCGATGCTGCAGTGCAGCTACCAGAACGCACACTTCATCGTATGGACTGAACAGCAGAATCCGGGAAACAGAGAGGGGGTGGTCTCTGTATTTTTTTCACAACTCTTGGACTAATCACAGTCGTATTATTAACACTTACTGTTCTCCTGACCTAGAGACAATGTCAGTTTTATTTCGGCCTTTTTATCTTCTGAAAGAGCTGATAGTGGTTATTATAACAGCAGTCTATATTTCTCCTGATGCAAATACTAAAGCAGCCCTTAGTCATTTGTACAAGGTTATAAATAAACAGCAGCAGGCCTATCCCGAAGGTGTTCAAATTATAGCTGGTGATTTTAATCAAGCATGCTTGAAAACTGTGCTGCCTAATTTCACACAGTATGTGAAACGTGCCACTAGGGGGAAAAAAAATTGTCTTCGGGTGTATTCAAACCTGAAGCATGCCTACAGAGCTGTGCCATGTCCACATCTTGGCCTGTCAGACCATCTATCATTGCTCCTCATCCCAGCATACACCCCCCTCAGGAGGACTGCTAGACCTACTATAAAGAACATCACAACATGGCCTGAGGGAGCTCTTTCTCAGCTGCAGGACTGTTTTTCAAACACTTTATGGGATTTATTCAAGAATCAGGATCTGGAAATGTACACACAGACTGTATTACGCTACATCACCTACTGTATCAACCAGGTGACTGTGGAAAAACGCATTAGGGTTTTTCCTAACCAGAAGCCTTGGATAACAACAGAAGTCCAGGCACTCCTCAGAGCTCGTGATACAGCCTTCAGGTCAGGGGATACAGATCTATATAGCACTGCCCGGGCTAACCTGAAGAAAGGCATTAAGGAGGCCAAACAGGCCTATAAGAAGAAAGTTGAGGACCATTTTTCTGATAATGATTTGAGACGAGTATGGCAAGGCTTTCACCATATCACAAACTATAAGGGCAGCAGCATCATTTCCAGTGATATCAGCGCCTCACTGGCAGAAGAACTGAACTGCTTTTTCACACGGTTTGAGGCAAATACACCTCGCCCAGACCCATTGACGTTACTGAATGCCAGCTCTGATGTGCTTACCCTGCAGGATCATGAGGTGAGACATACTGTACACTGAGAGCAGTTCACCCAAGAAAGGCTACTGGTCCCGATGGAGGGCCAGGAAAGGTGCTCAGAGCATGTGCAGATCAGCTATGCTCTGTTTTGACTGACATTTTTAATTTGTCTCTTAAGGCAGCCTTTGTTCCACAGTGTTTAAAATGTGCAGTCATTATTCCTGTGCCTAAAAAACATATTATCAGCAGTCTGAATGACTATCGACCAGTAGCATTAACCCATTGTCATGAAGTGCTTTGAGAAAATGGTATTGAAACATCTTTAGTCTCCCCCCAGCCTTTGATCGGTACCAGTTTGCCTACAGGCGGAGCAGATCCACTGAAGATGCTATTGCTATAGCTCTCCACTCGGCATTCACCCATTTAGAAGACAAAGGTAGCTATGCAAGAATGTTGTTTGTGGACTATAGCTCGGCATTTAATACAATTATTCCCAATATTCTCATCACTAAATTACTTCAGCTTGGTCTGCCTACTCACACTTGCAGCTGGATTAAGGACTTCCTCACAAATCGAACACAGACTGTTAGACTCGGACCTCATTCCTCCTCTACAGTCATGCTTAACACAGGCTCGCCACAGGGCTGTGTGTTGAGCCCCACTTTGCATTCATTGTACACATATGACTGCATACCTGTTCATCCCACAAACATTATAGTGAAGTTTGTAGATGACACAACAGTAGCGGGGCTCATATCAGGAGGAGATGAGTCTGCATACAGAGATGAGGTCCAGAAACTGGTGAAATAATGCTCAGATAATAACCTGCTACTGAATACAAAAAACCCCCAAAAGAATTCATTACTGATTTTAGGAAGCACAGTAGTGAGCCGCCTCCTCTATATATAGGCAAGGAGTGTGTGGAGAGGGTGGAGGATTTTAAGTTTCTGGGTGTTCATATTTCTCACAACCTTACCTGGGCAGTTAACACCATAGCTACGATAAAGAAGGCTCAACAACGTCTACACTTTCTGAGGCTCCTCAAGAGGAATGGCCTGAATGCACAGTTGCTGGTTTTATTTTATCGCTCTGCTATTGAGAGCATTTTGTCATATGGCATCACGGTTTGGTATGGGGGCTGTTCAGCCACAGACCGCAAAGCCTTGCAGAGAGTGATTGAGACTGTGCAAAAAATCACTGGCTGTTCTCTCCCTTCTCTGGAAGAGACTTCCAGGTCTCGGTACCTCAACAGAGCTACTGCCATTATTAAGGACTGCACTCATCCAGGTCATGATTTCTTTCACTTGCTCCCCTCAGGAAAGCGGTACAGACCCCATAAAACCTGGACTACCAGGTTTAATCATAGTTTTTTCCCAGAAGCAGTACGTATTTTGAACGGATTTATGTAACACGTACAGACTGCTGATATTATTTTAGGT
Organism: Pholidichthys leucotaenia; assembly: GCA_020510985.1. Lineage (NCBI taxonomy): Eukaryota > Metazoa > Chordata > Actinopteri > Cichliformes > Pholidichthyidae > Pholidichthys > Pholidichthys leucotaenia. Next base: position 484,053,179 of record CM035837.1, read on the forward strand.
TATTTTGTGACAATAACCTTGTGTATAAGCTGGTCTTATTTATTTATCGCTCAGTATGTTTTTATTATTACTATCTATGTACATATTGTATTTAACTTTTTAGATATTATTGTTTTAAGCATTATTTATTGTTGTAATTATGAGAATGTTAAATGCATGAGTGAACTGTGAGTGTGATAGTTTGTTTTAGGGAGCAGTATCTCAATTTCGTTGTATTGTTTTTTAGCAATGGAATGACAATAAAGGCACTTTGACTTTGACTTTGTCATACGCTAAAAATTGCCGGGAAATACAAACAAAATTCACGTGGGATAATCATAAGAGTGTCTAGATGTGAGAGAGAGCGCAAATGAGTGACAGAACAGAAAATAACGCCCACGATGGACGAAAACAGACCAACCACGCCAACGAGCGAGTCTCCTTCATCGCCGGTAAGTGACAGATTTCTTTGTTTCTTTACATTGTAACAATGTACCCTTGTACAAAAAACGGTGTCAAAAGACTGAACCATTCTTTGTGTAAATATGTCCAAAGTCCGCTTTTGACTGAGTTATGTAATTCAATATAGCTGTCGTGGCATTATGCAAATTAGATGCATAAATTCACTCCTATCTGAAACTTTGGATCCTATTTTACATCTTTCTAATTGACAGTAAGCCATTATCTCTTACCACTTTAAAGTTATAGCCTTGGAAAGTTCTGACATCTGATCTGACTAGTTTCTTGAAAATTTTTTTACCACTGTTGACAACTAGGGGTTATGTCGCAGTTTGGCGACAGTCACACGCAAACGGTTAAAACTCTCTGCTCTGTCCTGAGACTTGGAATCTTCTTGTGGTACTCGCCTGTGTGTGGGGCATGACATTTTCCCTTCTTGGCCAAAATGCAAATAAATACCCAGAAAAGACATCTTTGCCTCTACACGTTATTCACCAGATTAGCATGGGATGTTTATTCATATAAAGACTATCCACAACACCATACTATGTTTTAACCATGTTAACCAGTCCTTCTAAACTAAAGGTGGTGATGGGGGGACTCACCAAGAGACGATCACACCTTCATGATGGGGGCAGAGGTAGGGAAATCGGCGGAGGAAGGGGTGGGTGCCAGTTTGGTCGGGGAGGTAGGGGGGCTGGAGGCACACTGGGCTGTAACGAGACAGGTGAAGGGTGAACAGAGGGAAGGAAATGGAAAAGCAAAGAGGAAGTGAGGGGTGGGGGGTGCAGTAAGGTAAGTACGGGACAATATATATCCATGTATCCTACAATACATGTCCACATCAGACACAGCTGCGCTGCCCCTCAGCTCTTCATTTCAGAGTCTGGAACTGACCTCAGAACTTAAAGTATGGGTTTGCAACCTGCGGCTCACAGATTTACAGGGGAAAGTTTAGCAAACGTCATCTAACCACAGTGGGGTCAACAAGCAGGATCCAAATAATAGCTGATGATGTCACAAACAGAGATTTCCTGGACCTTTTACAAGATATTGCTGATAGTGTAACCTATTTCAGGTCAGGGCCGTTTCCAGGTTTTTAGTGGCCCTATGCTAGATTTTGTTTGCCCCCCTCCCCCATTTGTTTTCCAGCAGATCTGCAGACAGCCCACACCACATCTAGTATATCTTGCATATTACACAATAAATGATTAAAATACCAGATATAAAATGACTAAACACATTATGAAACACATGCACAAAAGAAAAAAATAAATTAGGCTAAGTGCTAAATTTTCAAGCACAGTTTTAAAAAGAGGAAAATTTCCACTTACTTTCATTTTTATTTATTCATATATCAGCCCACAAATTGAGCCCTCAACTTACCTTCTGTTTTTTGTCTGTTTTTGCTCTCATTTTGTAAATGTCATCTCCTTTTTCTGTGACATGTTGGCAACTTGACAGAAACACAACAAACACAAAGTGGAAGACCTGGAAGTGACCTTATTATACTGGAAGTACTTCAACCAAAGCTCTGTACATATATAAAACTGATTAGCACTGCAGTTTAGTTTTGTTTATATGTTACAATTATTTTTTAAATACTTCACTAACCATATAAGGAGCTTAGCTGATACAAATGAAGACAGCTGCTTTTAATTCTCTCAAAGATATTGTAGCCTTCTGGCTACATTCTAGCCTACTCTCACTGCAGATCACAATGTCGTCTGCAAACATCAGGGTCCATGGAGACTCCTGCCTGACTTTTGTCTGTCAGCCTGTCCATCACCACGGCAAACAAGAAGGGGCTCAGAGCCGATCCCTGATGTAACTCCACCCCCACCTTGAAGCCATCCGTCACTCAGGTGGTGAGGTGCACTACAGTGCACCATCTCGCTGTCCTCACACATGTCCTGCACTACCCTCACATACTTCTCTGCCACTCTTGACTTCCTCATACAGTACCACACTTCCTCTCTTGGCACCTGATCATCTGCTTTCTCTATAGCCACAAAGACACAGTGCAGCTCTGTCTGACCTTCTCTGTACTTCTCCATCAACACTCTTAGAGCAAAAATTGCATCTGTAGTACTCTTTATTGGCATGAAACCGTACTGCTGCTCACTGATTGTCACCTCTCCTCTTAACCTGGCTTCAACAACTCTTTCCCATATCTTTATAGTGTGGCTGATCAACTTTACGCCTCTGCAGTTACTACAGCTCTGAGCATCAGCTTTGTTCTTGAAAATTGGTACCAAAGCACTTCTCCACTCCTCAGGCATCCTCTCACTCTCCAAGATTGTGTTAAACAATCTGGTTAAAAAGTCCACTGTCATCTCTCCTAAACATCTCCATACATCCACAGGTACGTCATCTGGACCAACTGCCTTTCCATTCTTCATCGTCTTCAAAGCTGCCCTCACTTCTGCCTTGCTAATCCTCGGGACTTTCTTGCTCACCATCTTTCCTTCATCCATCCTCCTCTCTCTCTCATTTTCTTTATTCATCAGCTCTTCAAAGTACTCCTTCCACCTTCACAACTCACTCTCGTCATTTGTTAGTACGTTACCATTTCTGTCCTTAATCAACCTAACCTGCTGTACATCCTTTCCAGCTCCATCTCTCTGTCTAACCAGTCAATACAAGTCCTTTTCTCCTTCCTTCGTATCCAGCCTCTCATACAACTCACTATATGCCTTTTCCTTTGCCTTTGCCACCTCTCTCTTTGCCATGCGCCTAGATTCCAAATACTCCCGTCTACTTTCTTCATCTCCCTGACTATCCCACTTTTTCTTTTTCTTTTATTACTAAGTCAATAGACTACATGACTTAATACTATATTGAAATTCTCTTTATAGCTTGCCCTCCCTCCCCCTACAGCTGCTGGGGGCCCATACCATTTGTGTACTTCTCCTGATGGAGGAAACTGCTATGTTTCATGTGTAGAATTTTGTTAACACACTTCACTTCTAGTCTTGTTCCAGGAGGAAATGGCCTGGGGGGGGGGGGGGGGTAATTTAGGGACAATTGACTGTGTGTGTGGGGGGGGGGAGGGGGGGCTACAACCCTCTATTTTATGAAAAAAAGCCTCTCATATTATCTATGTTGCTCAGATAGAAGCTGTTTGATCCATGAGGATTATTATGGGCAGAAATTGCTTAAATGGCTCTTGCCTTCACAAAAAAACTACAGGCAACATGGAAGAAGAAATCTTCAATTGACCTTTTACATGATAGTAAAAACAAATGTGCTGAGAGGAAGCCAGCCTCCTTCACCTCATCTGCCTTTGAATTAGGTGTGAACAGACTATTCGTCTCCTAACCAAAGTACTCAGAACCAACAGTTAGAAAAGTTTATTTTCCTTTTTTTTTTTTAAATGTGTAAAGCAGTTTGTGTGACATTGCTGTTTGTTTGAAAAGTGCTATATAACAAAGTCTGACTGATTGAAGTCACATCCACTAAAATACACTTGTTTTGTCTTCATTCTCTGCAGTGTGTGTGTGTGTGTGTGAGTGTGTGTGTGTATGTGTGGCTCTTTAACCCTGAGCTGGTGTCTTGTTTAAAGTGGCGTGTCGTTTAATGCGTCGGTGTGGAGTGAGTCTTCACCAGAGAGAATGCGGCTGCGTCGGGAGGCCTCTGTAGCCAGAGTGCAGGAGATCTCAATTCGCTTCTCCTGCTCCTGCAACTGCTGCTGGGAGCTGACTTTAGGTGCACCCTCCACAGGGCCGTCCAGGACCGGAACCATGTTCTGCAGACTGAGCATTGGATAGAGGACCAATTAGCTGGTTGCAGAAACAATAAAATTTTACTATGGCAGTGCATTCTTAAAAAAAAACAGGGCCCTATTACGACAATCTAAGGTGCATATTTGCACCGTGTTTCCTATTTTGACCCTGGTGGTTTGCTAGCATCTGTCAGTGCATGCTCTGTTTTTCAGGCTTTGCATCATGCCATCTAATTACCTGGAGCCTGTGCACCTGATATATGCTGAAAAGAGGGGACTAATTTAATCGAGGTGTGCAGGCCCGGAGTGGCCTACAGGGGGAGTCGGGAGGATTCCCGGTGGCCGGTCCAGTACTGGGCCAGTGTTCCGGTGAGAAAAAAAAGTGACTCAATTTAATCTGATAACATGCAGTAAAAGTAAGCATGATGTTTCACATTCTACAGCGGAGACACTGCACCACAGTCTCTGGATGCATGGAGATGGATGAAACAGATGTTCCTTCCCCTGTGGGAATTCACCCCTCCCCACCGTAGTTAGTCAGTCCCTACAGTTCAGCAGCAGTGCTGCAACTCCTGTCTTTTGTGAACTGATAAACATGGAAGGAAAAAAGACCCGTAGGAGCAGAAAAGGTCAGAATTTTAAAAAGATGGCTTTGGATAACGACACTGCAAAATGTGCTAAACTAACAGATTTATTTTCAAAAGGCACAGAGGTGGTGACTAAAGGTGAAGACAGAGGATGGATGATGAAACTGGAGATCTGATTATCATGTGGCCACCAAGAAAATGCCAGCTAAAATGAAATAATATTTGGTCCAGTAAAACATCACAGAATTTAACTTAGAAAATGTTAATTTATGACCTGTGTTTGCAGTAAAATAACAGCTTTACTAAACGTTTTTGTAGCATCTGGGCAGCAAAAAACCCAAGCCCTGGTTACTCAGATGAAGAGCCAGCAATTAGCCAGGACCAGGAGGACGGAGAGGACAGGCAGAGAGCATACAGCATCAATTATACAGGCTTTGTTAATTAAAGCAGTTTACAGTAATGCCAAAAACATGCAAGTTAGGTTAATTGGCATCAAACTGGGGATTCCAAACTGTCCTTAGGTCTGACTGTGAGAGTGAATGGTTGTCTGTCTCTCTGTGTTGGCCCTGCGATGGACTGGCGATCTGTCCAGGCTGTACCCTGCCTCTCGCCCAGAGATGCTGGGATAGGCTCCAGCCCCCCCGCGACCCGAAAAGGATAAAGCGGAAGAAGATGGATGGATGGCCAGTAATATCTCTTTAATTGAAGTATTACTGCAGTAGAAAACAGACATAAAGTGACAGATGTTCTCCTGTACATAAAACCCAGATGTTCTGAACTATACTAATACATCTTATAGAATACTGTGAAACAGTTCTACTTTAATAATTCTGTTTAAAAATTAAACTTTATAATTTCCTGTATTTATCATGCAAATAGAGCTATTTGAAGCATTTATTTTAAAGTGTGATTATTATGACTTAGTTCCTTGAATTCATTTGTGCATCATGATATTCTCATATTTTGAAATGCAGAATGTTGTTTACATGGTGGATTAATATGAAAATAAAGGTCCATCAGTTAGGGCCGTTCCAAATATCTGATGATCTGAATAGTCCTTCATTAAACTGGTATTTAGGTTTCAAATGCAGGAATATGTACTCCTCCCCCACAAATAAATAAATAAATAAATAAATTTTAATATCAAGTTTATAAAAATACAAATTTAAGAGAAGTTTCCCAAATCTACAAGAGAAAAAAACAGCAACTTGATGATAAAGCCCAAATTTGACCTAAATGGTCACAAACGTAAATGACTAAATTTGCAATGTATGAAATAAAGATGAAAGCTACCAGTCATTACAAATTTGAGAAAACAAATCGTAAAATTTACAAGAAATGCACCAAAATTAATGGAAAACTAAATTCACAAGGAAGAGCTGCATATTTAGAATAAAAGCTATGTAAATATGTAAGAAGGTGCATGTGAGCAAAGTTTTACTCCTCTGAAGTCTGTGAAGAAGCGGCTGAGAAGCTGACTGACTCAGGAGAATTTAGAGGAGTTCTTGCTCATGAAGACTGAAGAAGAAATTCTCATGTCAACAGACGCTGAGACGGTGGCCAACAAAGCAGAAACCAGTTCACTGCTGATGCTGGAGGCCTGGAAGTAGCACGTCAGCAGCGCTACAACAACAAAGCCCCCTGTGATTGGCTGTTATGACTGACATAAGAGTTGCCATAGTTGTAGTCTTTTCAGTGTTCCTACGAAGAGCAGAGCTGTTACAGGCATTGTGGGCCACTCAGGTTATGGGGAAGTCACATTCACCCAGTCAAAGGTTGATGGACCATCAAAATAATTTTGGAAACATTAGAAGGTAAAAAAATCTTACACAGTGTTGCTTTAACCATTTTTAGTGCAGAGTGAAGGTGGGACTTTGTTTTTTCAGTTTGTCAATTTTCTTCCAATTTGTCTTTATTGAGTTGTGATTTAATGAAGAGGAATATTTAAGTTCTATATGTCTACATTTCTACATGTCTACAGTTCTACGCTGCTGTACTCCCCGTCAGCGTTGTCCCTGATGGTCACCAGGTCGACGTCGGTGTACGGCGTCCTCTAACCTTTGATGGAGACACATGTCTACATGTCTTAATATCAGTTTTGGGCAAGTCACTAAAAAATAGCAACTAGTTAGTTACTAGGTACTTCTTTTCAAAAGTAACTGAGTTACTTTTGAGTTACTGCAGAATTAAAGTAACTAATTACTTGGAAAAGTAACTTTCATGTTACTTTTAAATGCATACTTAAATCATCTTGCATACAGCAAGATCAAAGGCCCCACTGATGAGAAAAAAGTCTCATCTTACAGAGAAAAAATGTCTCAGATTTACACAAACTATTGTAATCAGTAGAAAGTCAGAAATTTACTAGAAATAAAGCTGTGAATTCACAGAGAAAATGTTGGACCCCCTGATGGGCTGTTTTTGGCCCACGAGCCATATGTTTGACACCCCATTAAAAATGCATATTTAGAGGATTTACTTCCATGAAATAGTTGCAGATCACAACAGCATGTAAATGAATAAGATAAAACTGAAAGCACAGATAAATTAAAGTTCACCTTAGAAGAAGCTGTTCTTTACTGCAGCAAATCAGTCACTTTTTCTCTGTGCATAAGAAAACTTTAAATGCATTTAATGCGGACATTAAATGCGAGCTTCTTGCTCAAAAAATCCTCAGGGTTAACCACAGAGGTTGTTGGGGGCTACTCACCGCTTGGACAACAGGTGGTCAGGGCTCGATATGAGAAGTCGCCACCACCACGGAATTTCTTCCTACCGAGCTACAGCGTGAACTGGGGCATGACAGGAAACCAACCCACGGAGGAGACTGACAGCTGCACCAGCTATGGTAGGGTCAGTTTTTTGCGCTAAAAATATCTATCCATATTAACAAAACAAGTAACGCGAGTAATGCATCTGATCAAATTTCAGTAACTGTAACGCATTACTGAACTTTTAAACAGTAATTTTGCTACACAGCACGCTACTGCAAAAGTAGTGACATTATAGTAACGCGCTACAAAGTAATATATTTGATCAAAGTATATTACGCGTAACATGTTACTCCCAACACTGCTTAATATTAATAATAAAAATTACAGGACAGAAATTGAACTTTGTTTTTAATTTATCAATTTTCAACCCCCCCCCCCTAAAAAAAAAAGAGGAAAAAAGTGGACCAGCCTTGGCCATGAAACCCCCAGGCTGAAAACTGGTCCCACTCCGCCCCGGAGGTGTGGCATGGGTGCAGTCTCAGTGCATTTCTATTTAGGTACATTTTCTTCTTGATTAGCAAAAAGCAGGTCTATGATCAGAAGCACATTGTCAATGTTATATAAGCAGCTCATTTTTCTATTTTAATGGACTGAGTTGTAACAGTTATAACCTAATCAAAGTGCTGTTACAGACGTGGACAAAATTGTTGGTACCCCTCTGTTAATGAAAGAAAAACCCATAATGGTCACAGAAATAACTTGAATCTGACAAAAGTGGTAATAAATAAAAATTCTATGAAAATTAACCAATGAAAATCAGACAATGCTTTTGAATTGTGGTTCAACAGAATTATTTTAAAAAACAAACTCATGAAACAGGCCTGGACAAAAATGATGGTACCCTCAACTTAATATTTTGTTGCACAACCTTTTTTTTTTTTTTTGTTACTTATTTGTACCCGTAGGTAGACTTGGTTTGCAGTCTGGTGACAAGCCACCGGCTGCTGGTTGCTGCGTGCGCGAGCGCCCTAAACCTACATGTTTTGGTATGCGGGAGGAAACCGGAGAAATCCCGGAGTAAACCCGCGCAACACGGGGAGAACATGCAAACTCCACACAGCTCACTGTTGGTCGGGCCCAACGGCATGTTTCAGCTCCTTCCACAGATGTTCAATAGGATTTAGATCAGGGCTCATAGAAGGCCACTTTAGAATAGTCCAATGTTTCGCTCTTAGCCATTCTTGGGTGTTTTTAGCTGTGTGTTTTGGGTCATTATCCTGTTGCAAGACCCATGACCTGCAACTGAGACCAAGGTGTCTGACACTGGGCAGCACATTTCTCTCTAGAATACCTTGATAGTTTTGAGATTTCATTGTACCCTGCATAGATTCAAGACACCCTGTGCCAGATGCAGCAAAGCAGCCCCAGAACATAACAGAACCTCCTCCATCTTTCACAGTAGGGACAGTCTTCTTTTCTTGGTATGCTTCATTTTTGCATCTGTGAACATAGAGCTGATGTGCCTTGCCAAAAAGTTCCAGTTTTGTCTTGTCTGTCCATAGGACATTCTCCCAGAAGCTTTGTGGCTTGTCAACATGCAGTTTGGCAAATTCCAGTCTGGCTTTTTTATGATTTGTTTTCAACAGTGGTGTCCTCCTTGGTCGTCTCCCATGAAGTCCACTTTGGCTCAAACAATGACGGATAGTGCGATCTGACACTGACGTACCTTGACCTTGGAGTTCACCTTGAATGTGTTTAGAGGTTGTTCTGGGCTCTTTTGTTACCATTCGTATTATATGTCTGCTCCTGCGGCCACATCCAGGGAGGTTGGCTACAGTCCCGTGGATCTTAAATTTCTGAATAATATGTGCAACTGTAGTCACAGGAACATCAAGCTGCTTGGAGATGGTCTTATAGCCTTTACCTTTAACATGCTTGTCTATAATTTTCTTTCTAATTTCCTGAGACAATTCTCTCCTTTGCTTCCTCTGGTCCATGTTTAATGTGGTACACCCCATGTCACAAAACAGCACAGTGACTACTTGTCACCCTTTAAATAGGCCGACTGACTGATAACAAGTTTGTAGACACCTGTGATGTTAATTAGAGGACACATCTTGGTTGAACATGTCCCTATGGTCACATTATTTTCAATCTTTTCTAGGGGTACCATCATTTTTGTCCAGGCCTGTTTCATGAGTTTGTTAATTCTGTTGAACCACAATTCAAAAGCATTGTCTGATTTTCATTGGTTAATTTTCATAGAATTTTTATTTATTACCACTTTTGTCAGATTCAACTTATTTCTGTGACCGCCCCCCCCCCAACATCCCCGCCCCCAAGGCCAGATGCACGGCCACCGCAGAACAGGCCCCCTGAACACTGGCCCCCCGCGGTCGGGGTTGCAGCCAGCCTCTAGAGGTGCCAAGGACAGCGAATCACCACCCACCACCCCTCAGGTTATAGAATTAATAAGTGGGAACCAGAGAGAATTGAATTCTGCCAATTGATTATTTGAGGAGGCAGACATTCTCTCAATGCTAATATAATCTAATAGTAAGTTTTTATAGCGAGTCATGCATAAATTATTTCTTGACTTCCAGTTCATGAAGATAGTTTTCTTTGTGATGCATAAGGCAGTGAGAACCATGTGTGACATCCGTGCCTCTATATTTATTTCACTTAAATCACCTAATATGCAAAGTGTGGGTGAAGATGGGACACAATATCCAAGGCATGCCGACAAGTCCTCACATGTCCTCCACCAGAACTTTTGAACCGGTGCACAGGACCACATAGCATGCATATAGTTATCCGGGACATTGCTGGTAGTAGTAGTAGTAGATTAGTTTATTTGACAGGGACAGTGCAATAAACATAGACAATTAATCAAAGACAATCAATCTGATGTGTTGCACATAGAGTGTATAGCTATTAGCTAATTTGCAACTCTTGTCCCTGGATGGGCTTTAGAAAAAAGAATCAAGTAAAGATGGGAAAAAAAAAATAAAAAATATACACAATAACCACATACATCAATGCAGAAAAATTATAAATACACAATTATAAATATTATAAATACACAAATATAACAGCCTGACTCACACTTAACATATATATTATAAATATTATAAATACACAAATATAACAGCCTGACTCACATTTAACACATATAACATAACTCACATTTGCCTATTTCAGGCCTTCCTCCCTCCGTCACTCACTATAAACAAACACATTTATTCCTTCCCTTCATTCACTCTCACTTTGCAGACAATTAATTCATACATGAGTACATTCTTGTTTATTTTTCAGCCAGTTTTTAACATTTTTAGTGAATGTTTTAAAGTCCGTTATTATTTTAATTTCATTTGGCATTGTGTTCCAGATGTGACTGCCCTTTATAGAGAAAGCTGTTTGTCCAAATGTGGTTCTGCGGTGGAATATTTTACAGTTATTGTTAACAGAACTCCTGGTGGCTCTGCTGCTGTCCTGTCTTTGGACGAAACCAGCAAGTGGCTCGGGTGCTGATTTATGGAAACATTTGAACGTTAATTTCAGAAGACAGAGGTCAATGAAGCTCTCAAAACTCAATAGGTTGTATTTTTTTAAAACATTACAGTGATGCCACCTAATGGGCTTTTTGTCCAAGATTTTTAGGGTTTGATTATATAATGAACCTATATGTCTTATTGTGGAAGGGGCTGCTTGAGCCCAGACTGTCAAACAGTATGATATATGAGAAAAAACCATAGAATGCATATACAGTGCAGCTGCTTCGTAAGGTATGTAATATCTAATTAATTTAAAGCAGTTCAGATTTTTTTTTACTGTTTTTGAAATTTTCTTTATATGAAGATTAAATTTGAGTTGAGGATCTAGTACAATGCCAAGGTATTTGAATTCTGTAGCTAAACTGATGTCATGATCATGTATATTAACTTTAAAATGTTGCAGGTTACATTTTTTGATTGAAAAGCACATTGAGACTGTTTTCTGAAGGTTCAGCAATAGATGGTTCTTGAGGAGCCACTCTTGGACATCAACCATACTTGTAGACAGTACATCTGCAGCCTGTGCTGGAGTCTTGGCAGCTGTGTAAATAACTGCATCATCTGCATAAAGTTGGCATGTTGCAGCTGAGCAGTGTAACGGCAAGTCATTAATAAAAATGCTGAAAAGTAAAGGACCAAGAATGGACCCTTGTGGGATACCCATGCGGTTGTTTAAAAATGAGGATTTATCCTGGTGAACTTTTACACACTGTTCTCTATTCTGGAGATAAGATGCAAACCATTCTAATGTATTTGGGGAGAAGTTAAAAGATACCATTTTGGATAAAAGCAAGCTGTGGTTTACAGTATCGAAAGCCTTTTTGAGATCTAGAAAAACAGCTCCTACCACATTACCCCTGTCCAAGGACTGTTTGACGTTTTCAATAAGGCAACAATTTGCTGTTTCTGTTGAGTATCCTGGTCTAAAACCAAATTGATGTGGATGAAGAAGTTGACTGTCTTGTAAGTAGTCTATCAGCTGTGTAGCTACAACTTTTTCAAGAACCTTAGATAGGACTGGTAAGATAGAGATTGGGCGGTAATTGCATATATCGTCTTTACTGCCTGATTTATGAACTGGTATGACGACAGCTTTTTTCCAGCCAGATGGAAATGTACTAGACCTAATGGAGAGATTAATGAGATGGGTCAGTGGTTTGATTAATATTTTGCTGTGCATTTTGAGAAAGGAGGTGCTCATATTGTAGATATCATTAGTTTTTGAGTTTGACAGTGTTTTAACAATACCAGCAATTAACTTCTCATTTACCTCATTGATGTGAAAAGTATCTGTTGGAAGTATGGAATTTGTGTTGTTGAGCACATTTGGCAGCACAAAAATTTTTGTTAAGTCTTCCACAGAGCCCACAAAGTGTGAATTAAATTCATTTGCCAAAGTAGCCTTGTCACTGACGGTCTTGCCATTGATTCTAAGTTCCTTTACCCCCTTCTGATCGTTTTTTTTATTAGTTAAGTTATTTAAATGCCTCCATCGGGAACTGTTGTTACCCTTTGCATGATCTATCAGTTTATTGTAATAAGATATTTTTGATTTTCGCAGCTCATGTAACACTTTATTTCTTAAACTTTTGTACACAAGGTGATCATTTTGTAGTTTGGAGGTTAGTGATGTTTTCAGTGCATAGTCTCGCCTCTTCATAAGTTTTCTTATTTCATTATTTAACCATGGTAGGCTAATCTTCTGTTGTCTACTTTTAATTTGCTTTGAAAATTTTTCTATAGACTTTGTGATTGTTGCAGTTATAAAATTACAACAATCATCTACTTCACATGTTGACTTGAGCTGCTCCCAATTTTGATTCTCTAAGTAATGTTCAAACTCCTCATTTTTTGATTTGGGGATAATAAAATTTGATTTGTCAATATCGACTCCCCCAAAATACTGTAGTCGCTTTTTAGTAAGTTTCCTGACAGCAAGAACCATGTTATGATCTGAGAGACCAGTTACAAGATTATAGGTTCTGGTTATTCGTTCTGGTTTATTAGTAAATACCATGTCAATAAGTGTTCTGGATTGTTTGGTTATCCTGGTGGGTCCTTTGATGATTTGCTGGTAATTAAATTTAGTCATGAGGCTTTTCAGTTTTTGTTTGTCTTTTTTATCAGACCAGTTGATATTAAAGTCACCATGAATTATTGTTTCTCTGTTCTTCTCAAGTTGTTTAACCAGATCACTTAATTCATTATAAAAGGAAGAGTTGTGTGACGGTGGGTTGTACACTACTGCAATGTTGAAATTCATTACCGGAGAGAGACATACATTAACAGCTAAACATTCAAGTGAAGTATTCAAATCAACCAGTTGACATTTATATTTCTCTTTGATGTAAATTAAAACACCTCCTCCCCTCCCTACCTGCCTGTCTTTTCTAAAACACTGGTAGCCCACAATATCGATCATATTAGTGTCTATGTTCCTGTGTAGCCAGCTTTCTGAGAGACAAAGGTAGTCCAGATTTGAGTCCAACAGCAACACCGAAATCTCATCTCTTTTGGGGATTATGCTCCGTATGTTTAAATGACCACCGAGGATCCCCTTTGGTTTAGCCTTGGTGTCCCAAAGAACTCGTGCAGAACTGGTGCAGTAGGAGCAGATATTTGTGTGACTCAGGCCAATTTTGAACATCCTTTGTCCTGTGTAATGAATTCTATGTAGAACTTAATACTGTATGAGTTGTAAATTAGAGTTTTTAGTCATCTTAAAAGTGTTTAAACATATTTGTATCCAGAAGCTTTCCTCCTTATTGATCGATATGTCTGTCTCCCATTTTGATATTGGAAGAGACACTGACCCATCCAGTTTTGATAATAGTTAATGTATTTTCGATATCAATTTAGGAGAACAAAGATTTAGAAACTCTGCCACCTTAACTGGTACCTCTAAATCTGCCTGATTAAGATTGAATCTTGCTTTTATTATGGATTTAAGCTGTTGGTATTCAAAATACTTTTTATCACTGATGTCGTACTGTGAAACTACTTCCTGAAAATGGATAAAATTTCCACGTTGAATAAGATGCTCTAAGTTTTTTATTCCCTTCTCTTGCCATAGTGGAAAATTTAACGTCCTCTTTTGTTGCAAGATATCAGGATTATTCCAAATGGGTGTGAGTTTATAAGGGACAAGTGAAGACCCCGTTATTTTTAAAAATTCCCACCAGGCTGTCAGAGAGGAGCTAATATTAATGTTTTTAAAACAGTCATGGCATTTAATACAAGGACTCATAAAAGGTAAGTCAGAGATATTTAGCGACCCACAGAGAGCCTGTTCAGCATCTAACCATGGGTTCCCTAGTGGGGTTGATTTTGTCAATTTAGAAACAAACTGCAATCTACTGGCTAAGAAGTAATTAAAAAAAATTGGTACATCTAAGCCTCCGCACTCTTTTTCTTGTTGAAGAGTTTTTAAACTAATCCGTGATGGTTCATCTTTCCATAAAAATGTACTTATATTTGAGTCTAGAGACTTAAACCAGGCCATAGATAGTTGGGTAGGAATCATTGAGAACAAATAGTTGATTTTAGGAAGGACCATCATTTTAACGGGTGCGACTCTTCCCATTAATGATAAAGGTAGTGTCCTCCAGCGGGTAGGGTTGTCTTGTATTGTTTTTAAAAGGGGAAAGTGATTTAGTCGCAATAACTCTGACAGCCCGGGGGAAATATCTATTCCTGGATATTTAATATTACCTGATTGTATTGGAATAGTGGATGTATTTGAGAAATTACAATTTATAGGTAAGGCTGTTGATTTACCCCAGTTAATAGAGAAGTCTGATAATGATGAAAATTTATCAATGTGCGCCACTGTCTGAAGAAGAGATCTTTGTGAGTTTTCAAGGAAAATCAATACATCATCAGCATAAAGACTTATCTTGTGTTCTTTTTCTCCAGTTTGAATACCTCTAATATCAACATTTTGTCGTATGACTGCTGCTAATGGTTCGATAAAGATGGTGAAAAGTGAGGGAGAGAGTGGACAACCCTGCCTAGTTCCTCTGGAGATTAAAGCTTCGGGAAGTCTGATCATTTGTTCGCACAGACGCAACTGGACAGCTATATAGTGTTTTAATCCAGTTTATGAAAGACGAACCAAACCCGAACTTGTTTAACACCATAAAAAGAAATTTCCAGTTAACACGGTCAAAGGCTTTCTCTGCATCCAGGGACAAAATTATAGTATCTAAGTTATTAATCTTGCAGTAGTCTATTAAATAAAATAGCCTGCATGTATTATTAGCCGAGTGCCTACCCTTGATGAAACCTGTTTGATCTGGGTATATAACAAATGGAATTATCCTTTCCAGTCTTTTGGCAAGAGCTTTGCAAATTATTTTAAGATCGACATTCATAAGTGATATGGGATGGTAGCTGGATGGAAGCGTAGGTTCTTCTCCAGGTTTAAGGAGCAGAATAATACTAGCCAAATTCATATTTGGAGGAATTACATTATCTTCTTTAATTTGGTTCACCATTTTAAAGAAAGTAGGTGCCATCACAGGCCAGAATTCTTTATAAAATTCTACTGGAAAACCATCTGGTCCCGGAGCTTTGTTGTTTGGGATGTGGTTAAGTGCCTCCTGGAGTTCAGACATTAGAAGAGGTGCATCCAGAGCTGCAATCTGTTCATTATTTAATTGTGATAAGTTAATATCATCCAAAACTTTATCTCTGAGTCAGATGGGTTAATATGAGATGAATAGATGTTTTCATAAAACTTTCTGAAGGAGTTATTTATTTCTTCAGGCTCATGGGTAATATTTCCAGTCATATCCTTAATAGAGTGAATAGTTATTTTTTCTTTATTCAATCTAAGCTGGTTCGAAAGATATTGCCCCGATTTATTACTGTGTTCAAACTTCTCAAGACGCAGTCTTCGTATTAAAAACTGTGTTCTTTTGTTTGTAATTTCTTTTAATTCCAGCTTTAATTTTCTCAGATTGTTAAGTGTCTGTTCCTGTGGAGAAACGACACAGGTTGTCTCCAGTGATTTAATTTTCTGTTCTAACTCCAGTACCAGTGCTTTTTCTTTTTTATTCTTATACGAACAGTAAGAGATTATTTTACCTCGCATGACCGCTTTTGCTGCTTCCCAAAGAACACATGGGGGTATTCCTGGCACATCATTATATTTCAGATATGATTCCCACTCTTTATTAAAGTAGTTAATAAAGTCTTTGTCTTTTAGTAGTGATATATTAAATTTCCAGCTCCTAGTTTTCCTTATAGCTTTCCTATTTACTAGTGTAAGCGATACTGGATGGTGATCGCTAATAGCTTGATTTGAACATATTTTAGTGTCTGTGATGTCCCTCACAATAGAGTTACTGGCTAAAAAGAAATCTACATGCGAATGTGAACTATGAACTGATGAAAAAAAAGTTTATTCCCAAAGAGATGGGTGAAGAGAATGCCATTCATCGCAAAGACCAAAATCATTCATGTATTGTTTGAGCGTATCAGTAGCCTGACATTTTCAGTAATTCCCCGATGTACTGAGCCTGTCAATTGCAGGGTTTAACACCAGGTTGAAGTCTCCTTCTATTATGAGTGTAGTTCAATTCAATTCAATTCAACTTTATTTACACTACCGTTCAAAAGTTTGGGGTCACTTAGAAATTTCCTTATTTTTGAAAGAAAAGCACTTTTTTTCAATGAAGATAACTTTAAACTAATCAGAAATACACTCTATACATTGCTAATGTGGTAAATGACTATTATAGCTGCAAATGCCTGGTTTTTGGTACAATATCTACATAGGTGTATAGAGGCCCATTTCCAGCAACTATCACTCCAGTGTTCTAATGGTACGATGTGTTTGCTCATTGCGTCAGAAGGCTAATGGATGATTAGAAAACCCTTGTGCAATCATGTTAGGTCTGCAATGCTGTAATTGCTGCAAATGGAGGATTCTTTGACGAAAGCAAAGTTTGAAGGAAAAAATTATTATTTCAAATACAAATCATTATTTCTAATCTTGTCAATGTCTTGACTATAATTTCTATTCATTTTACAACTCATGGTGGTAAATAAGTGTCACTTTTCATGGAAAACACAAAATAATTGTCTGGATGACCCCAAACTTTTGAACGGTAGTGTATTTCTAAGGTTTTTTGGACCAACAAGAATGACTTCAGTCTTATCTGAATTTAATAGCAGGAAATTACAAGTCATCCAAGCTTTGATTTCCTTAAGACAGGCTTCTAACTTGGCTAATTGATTACTATCATCTGGCTTCACTGACAGGTATAATTGTGTGTCATCTGCATAACAATGAAAATGAATATAGTGCTTTCTAATAAATGTTGCCTAATGGAAGCATATATAAATAAAAAGAGTAGGAACTAGCACAGATCCCTGTGGAACTCCATGACTGAGCTTTGAGTTGAAAGAAAACTCATAGTGTCCAAGTGTTCAGAAAGAGAAGTGAAGAAAGTGTGAAAATAGGATGGGTGTCAACATTTGGGCCATAAACGCTTGCAATACATAAATCTAAATTTTGAACTGAGATTTTTAATATTATAAATCTACCTTCCGGCTCTGCTATGGTATTATTCACAACAAAGTGTATTCTTCTGTTTACCAATATAGCTACACCCCTTTGTTTAGAATTAAAGCCAGCTGAGTACATGTGGGGGAATTCTGGGGAGGTGAGCGCATCTACAGATGACTTAGAAACATGTGTTTCCTGTAATAAGACAAAGTCTGCCTGTAGATCCTTCAATTAATTAAAAACTTTTAGCCTCTTCTCCCTGGTACCGATTCCACCTATATTCCACGTGACAAACTTAAACGTGGACATGTTTTCACTAACTGGTTTTGTGCTAAAGGCTAACTAAATGTGCCTATGTGATTATATGTCCGTAATGTATGCATATGTGTGTAGTATATGTATGTTGTGTGTAAAATATATACCTACACATGTATTCTTGGGTGTGCGTGCATGATGTCTCTGTTCCATTTGCTTGCAATTGCAAAGAAAACAGACATAAAGGTTAGTAAATGGTGAAAAAATGCAGATAACATAAAACTTCTACTAACATACAACTACAACCTAACAACTTCAACAAAATTAGCTACAACAGACAAACAACAACCTCATCAAAAAAGAAAAAAACATTTTGGCAAATGTTAACAAATTAAACCAAGATTGAATAAGAGACCTGCGCACAATCGCACTCTTTTTCCACATGTAACTAAGAAAACAAGGTAGCTCGAGTAGGCTCCTTCTGTCTTCTTTTTCAATTGTTGTTTTTTTATTTTTATTATTTCAGACAGGGATAAGGAGATCTTTTTACCTTTACATGTTTCAACTGGTGCCTGTAGTTTTCCTCAGAACAAAACACCTCCTTCTTATCCCTGTCTGAAATAAGAAAAACAAAAAACTAACAAGCCAAAGAAGTTTTGGTATTCTGTTCTGTGGCGCAATGAAACAAAACTGGAACCTTCTGGGCCTATGGTTCACCAGTATGTCTGGAGGAAGAAGAATGAAGCATACGCTGAAAAGAACATCCTGCCTACAGTGAAGCATGACAGTGGCTCAGTGATGCTAAGTGGCTGCTTCGCTTCCTTTGGCACTGGAAACCTTAAGCGTGCGAGGAAGCTGAAGCTTGGGCATCATTGGACCTTCCAAGAGGACAATGATCCCAAGCAGACCTCAAAGTCCACCAAGGCTTGGTTTCAGAAGAAGTCCTGGAAGATACTAGAGTGGCCATCACAGTTGCCTGACTTGAACCCCACCGAAAACCTCTGGTGGGTTTTTAAAAAGGCAGTTGCTGCACACAAACCCAAGAATACTAGTGAACCGGAGGCCACTTGTAATATTAGTTGTGTTGAGCTGATTAAATTGTTCTTTGATTTGTTCATTGCAAACAGCTGCTAGTTTGTACATTTTGTCAGTAAACCTAATTTGCAGTGGGGGTTGAATAATTTTGATTGCAACTGTAAAATGTGACAAGCTATTATCCTCCTCTGCCAGTGGCCCCTAGAGTAGCCCATGTATCCCATAATGCAAAGCACAGTAGTGTTTGAAAGTGCACTATATCATCCATTGAATTCACTATGTAGTGAACAGGGAGTGAATGACTGACTCCAGATACAGCCTTTACCCTCAGGCTACAACATTTTGTGTTGTATCCTATTAAATAATCATGGCAGTTCGTTCTAGTGTGAGTCAAAACTGTACTTTGATTTGACGATGAGAGACTTGATCCGCTCCAGCTTCTTCTGCTTCTCCTTCTGCTCCTCGGGACTCAGAGGAATGTTGTCCTCGATAGCCAGGTAACGCTCTGGGATCAGGACCTTATCAGGACTTACCAGCTGAAACAAATGCCATAACACATGAATACATACAAAGCATTCTTCTCCAGCTTAGTGTTAGCCAACCCCACCCCCATATCTGAGCTTATGGGGAAGACTGTGAAGCTCTGGAGAGGCCGTGCCCTTTGGCTTTTTGCTACCCAGTAGTGCTGTAGCCCTTTCTAGCTGAAGGTCAAGACAAATGAAAGCACAGTTCTGGACTTCAGTCATTCCTCTTACCTCTTTGCTGATGTCATAGTGTTCTGGCTCGAGCTGCAGGCGTCTCAACCGAGCAATTTCTTCCCGCGGTGACTCCTGGCCCTGTCCTCGAACTGCTGCCTCCAAGTCTTTGATGTCAATCTCGTCAGCTGTCATCCGCCTGCGCACCTTTGCACACACAGACACGGATGCAGTCAAACCACTGTATAAACACAGTGGAACCGGACCACTCTTATTTGGGACGCTTGAAATGTTGAGATCTGTAAGTATATGTGGCCAGTACATGGACTTTACCTGTTCACCTATTTTCAACTGACTTTCTCATAAATTTGCTTTTTTCTTGTAAATTTGACTTTTTTTTTGCATAGATTTTTAATTTATGTACTCATATATTTGCTACATTTTTGTTAATTTGCAACTTTTTTAATTTTTCCACATAAATTTGTTACTTTTTTCTTGTAAACTTGCTAAGTTTTTCTTGTAAGTTTGTAAGTCTTTTCAAGTAATTTTACAATTTTTTTTTCTTGTAAGAGTACAGAACTTAAAAATCTATGCAAAAAAAGTCCCAAATTTACAAGAAAAAAGCAAATTTATGAGAAAATCAGTTGAAAATAGGTGAACAGGCAAGGTCCATGTGGGCAAACACAGATGGGGCCCACATGGAACCTATGGACAAACCCACATGGACCCAGAAGACAGCAAGCAAGCCAAGTTTCTTTGTACAACACTTTTCACAGAGACAGATCACAAAGTGCTTCATAGCAAATTAAAATTTACAAATACACAAGAAATTAAAATCAATAGAAATAAGATCATATGCACACATCACCAGGAATAAACAAGAGTGAACAGTGAGGGAATAGAAGCCATGAAGAGCTCTAAAAGTCAAAACTGATATCTTCAAATGAAATCTTAAAGTGACTGGCAGCCAGTGAAGGGACAGCCCAGATTTAACCTTTGGTGCTGGCTGGGAGTTAACAGAGGGAGGAAAAATATAAGATGATTGACATGGGCAGGACTATGTTGGTTTGATCGTCTGAGAGTCAGTTTAGGTTCATTTTTGGTTCAGTGCCCCACCCCATCTGAAACAGCAAAGTGTGAAAAGGCTGCTTATTAAGGACATGCTCAGTAAAACAATCACTGCCCGGTAACTATCGTAACTACATTTCTGACTTGGGTGGTTTGCCAAACTTCCACTTAAGCACTGATCAACCATCTCTTTAGGTGGGACTCCACTCTGCTAAGAAGTCTGATCATCAAGTCCTCCATCTTACCACTCTGTAGTTGGTTGGGTACTGGCCGAGGTTCAGACTCCGCCTCTTGTCCCTCACAGAGCTGCTCTGGTTGCGCCGAATTCGCTCGTTTTGCTCTTCCACACTCATCTTTGACTTCACCTCAGCAGGAAACACGGCACTTTTCGGACGTTCCTGGGGCAAGATGAGACACAGGAATGGGGAAAAAACTTGATTTCACCTTCTCAAAGAGATACATAAAACTTTTTTCTGTATATACAGCAGGAAAAATAAGTATTGAACGCGTCAACATTTTTCTCATTAAACATTTCTGATGGAGCCATTGACCTGAGATTTATCCCAGATACAACCCAAGTAATCTACACACACAAAGAAATCAAGGCAACTATGTTCACAATACAAGTTATATTTAATAAAGTGGAATGACACAGGGAATAAGTATTGAACACATGAAGAAAAAGGAGCAAAAAGGCATAGAAAGCCAAGAAACCAGCTGAAATCCATCAGAATTTAGGAAGCCATCCCATCCCCCATCAGTGCAAATTAATTTCAGCTGGTTAAGTCCTGACTGATAGCCTTAAAAAAGGTCTGTGAATATGAGATTGTCACACCACAAAGAACTCATGCTGGGTAGAAGCAAAGAGCTCTCTCTAGACCTTCACAACCTTATTGTTGCAAAACATAATGATGGCTGAATGTTTCAGTGAGCACTGTTGGAGCCATCATTCGGAAGTGGAAAGAACATCATTTTACCATAAACCAGCCATGACCAGGAGCTCCTCGCAAGATTTATGACAGAAGAGTCAAAAGAATTATCAGAAGAGTTATCCAAGAGCCAAAGACCACTCATGGAGCACTCTAGAAAGACCTGGAGTTAGCAGGTACTGCTTTTTCAAAGAAAACAATAAGTAATGCGCTCAATCAACATGGGCTCTATACCCACTCACCTCGCAACACTCCACTGCTGAAGAAAAAGCATGTTGAAGCTCGTTTAAAGTTTGCTGAACAACATTTGGGCAAGCCAGTAAAATACTGGGAGAATAAAATCTGGTCAGATGAGACCAAAATTGAACTTTTTGGATGCCACAACACACAGCATGTTTGGAGGAGAAATGGCACTGCACATCCAATCATGGTGTGGGGGTGTTTTTCAGCACATGGTGCAGGCAGATGTCATATAATTAAAGGAAAGATGAATGGACAAATGTACAGAAACATCCTTGACAAGAACCTGTTGCCATCTGCCAAGATGATGAAGATGAAACGAGGGTGGACATTTCAGCAAGACAGTGATCCCAAACACACAGCCAAGGAAACTCAACTGGCTCCAGAGAAGGAAAATAAAGCTGCTAGAATGGCCCAGTCAGTCACCTGACCTGAATCCAATAGAAAATCTATGGAACGAACTGAAGGTCAGAGTTCATAGAAGACACCCACAGAACCTTCAAGATTTGAAGACAGTTGGTGTGGAAGAATGGGCTAAAATCACTCCTGAGAAATGCCTGTGCCTAGTCTCTCCATACAGGAGGCATCTGGAAGCTGTTATTACCAACAAAGGCTTTTCTATTAAATATTAAATAAATTTCACCAAGTGTATTCAATACTTATTCCCTGTGTCATTCCACTTTATTAAATATAACTTATTTTGTGAACACAGTTGCCTTGATTTCTTTGTATATATGGATTACTTGGGTTGTTACTGATATCTGGTGAAAATCTCAGGTCAGTGGCTCCATCAGAAATATGTTTCATGAGAAAAATGTTGACAGGTTTTACTTATTTTCCCCGCTGTATATAAGATACACAGTTGGCATTTTCAGAGTTACCTATATTTTCAAGAGGCTGCTGATGCTTCATTATGTACAAATTTTAATACTGAAAGCTGTAGCCTGTTTTATTCAACTTGATTTACTTTTTATTTGTGTCACTTCCCTGACAGAAAAACAACAGAATTTTGATTGTGCTCACATGTGAGAAAGCTGCATGTTTACGTGTCCAAACAACACTGACTTGTTTATCATGTGCTTCACAAATGTTTTTGCACATGTAAAACACATTTTTACTGAAAGTGCTGTCCAAATGTCATTTGATGTGCTGAGCATCTTTAATTTTACAGTGATTTATAATATAATTTGAATAGTTTGCCCAGTTAACTTAGCATAGCACAGCTATCAAGTTTATGACCCTTCCATTCCAAATCCCACTGCATGGTCTATAACAGACCTGTGAAACTCACTGAAACGTATGTCCAGCTCCCAGTTGTTGCCAGACTTGTTTTAATATTACTTTGTGTATGCAGAATCCCTCAGTTATTAATGTCACTCTTACTGTTATTAATATTAGCCTAGTTAGCTTCCAGTTGCTAGTGTGTTACTTATTCTTGTAATAAACGTTGACTCTCACATTTCATGGACTCAAATAAACATGAATGAGCTAGTGCAAAGACTTTGCCCAATACGCAACCATTCCGGACAAGCTCTGGCTTTCACACCAGCGAACCGAGGCAGAGCAGTGTCGACCTACCCTGGAGATTCCATTAGGCACTCTCCGGTTCTGCCGGGGAATAACAGCAGAGCCTTTGTCCGTCTCATCAGTGGGTGACTTGGTTCTAGGAGGAACAATGCCAACTGTCCAGGGACATATGAAATATGTTTAGGATAAAAGAGATCAATCGATTCTCAGATGTACACAATACTAGATATCAACCAGTGGTGTCACTTTGATTGTGATTAATTATGCCTGGTGAGTTAATTGGTTATTTCGATCAATCGCAATTTTGCCCCAGGCAGCATATGGGCGAGAGAGAGCTGGGTCGAGTGAATCGCAAAATGCAGCTAATCACACTATGCAGTTAAAGCGTGATTAAACACACTAAAAGACTTATTAGTGTGATGTGATTCAGATGAAGCCAGCTGCCCTGTCATCTATTTAATCCTGATTAAAAGTGACGCCACTAATATCAACACACGCATATCCTGTTAGTCTCACTTGACTGGCTCATACTTAAACATTACATCAACGAAATACTACAGCATTTTCTTTAATAAGTATTATCTTTCAGAAGTCACTGGAAGTTTGGTTTAACAGTAATGAAATACTCTGATCTATTAACATCAGCCGTTAAACCTGACATCAGAGTTCCATACCTTTGTTCAGGGTGGACTGTTTGTCCTGAACCTGGTCCTGAACATCAGTCTGGTCTCCACACTTGGGCTGCAACAAAGAGATTTGATTTTTCATGAAGTCTGCATTCATCCTGAAGGCGGTGAGTGATCCTGGAAACTCTAAAGCAGAATGCATCAGTCATATATCACATGTAAACCAGTGGTGTGCCCGGAAACGCAGAAACAACACATCGCTCGTGTAATGGTGTGATCACAGCGACGCGTCATTTACAGGTTAGTCAGCTTTCTTCAGGGGAACGGCACTCATCATTTAACTGGCTCAATAAGCCGCTGGTTCAGCTGTGGTGTAAATTTATTCAGCACTGTTACACTGTGCTGTAGTGCTGAGCTTTGACGGAACAAAGAGTTGAAGAGTTGCCGAAATGTCCACAAGTATACCAGCACCGTTACACGCTGGAGCGTCCGTATGAGCCCTTCTGTCAGATGCTGCCTTGGCTTCTTATTTGGGATCCATCTGTCTGTTGGCACTAGCACCATGATGCAATCAATAATAAAGGGCATTTGCAAAACCATTTAAGGCTTGGTGGAGATGAGAGATGGTTAAAGCCCCTGTTTCATGCATTCATTCTTTTCACATCGACTCTCTGATAAGATTTATACTCTGAAAGCTCTTTGGTTGTGTTCAATTTAAGGGCCCCATGGCACAGTGAGCACTGGTTATAGTTAGTGAGACGGTACTTGGAAGCAGATGTAGCTCAGTTTGTCATTTAGAGAACTGACACTGCCATAATCAAACATATTTTAATATAAAAAAAATAAATTAACAATTTAGTCCATTAACAGACCTCCACACACCTTAAAAAAAGTGTAACTGGATCTAATGTATATTTATTTCTGCTGTGTGCTCTCAAAATCACCTCGATATGTGGTACATTTTCAATAAATATAGAAGTAAAAGCAAACATGTTCAATAATTTTATAATTTTAACTTCAAAAGAATAAAGAAAGACTAAATTGAATGGGATTGTGAATAAATATGTGCATATATTAACAATTTATATATGCAATAGCATAATCATTTCAATTCATTTAGTTAACGTCAGCTATGGCAGCGTCAATTCTCCACCATTCTCAACTATAATGCATCATTCATCATGTAAACATCATCAGGCAGCTTGCATTGCTTTAGCATTAGAGGTTAGTGCTTTGGGAGATGGAATGATGTCTGGTATGGACGTGCAGGCGCATGAACACTAAACAGTCAATGGGACATTAGTACAAATGAGTGTCTGGAAAACGACAAGCATGTGGAGTTCATGGGGATGATTCTGGCTGTTGAGGAGGGATTCATGTGACAGACCAAGGCCCAATCCCAGTGTCCACTGTAGGCCTGAGCAATAAACCCTCATGGAGATCAGCAGCTGAAATTAACCCGTTGTAAGCATATTTTCATTTATAGAAGGCCTGGTTAAAACACATGAATAAAAACTGAGGGATGCACCAATAGTGAAATTCTTGGCCGATACCTGTACAGATGTTTATCTGATAGAGCTGCTGGTTTGACTTGTTGTCATCTATTCCATCTTTAATGCAAGTGATACAAACAGATATGCATTATAACAGTAACTGAAGTGAAACACTACAGGGCAGCTCAGTGGTGCAGTGGTTAGCACTGTCACTTTCACAGCAAAAAGATTGTGGGTTCAGTGCCACCCTCTCACCCAAAAGATGCTGGGATAGTGAGGGAACAATTCTCTTTTATTCAGTTTGGTTTTATTTAACTGTATGTTTCTTTATATATGTCACTGAAGTTCTGTAATTTCCCAGTTTGGGATCAATAAAGTCCGTCCGTCCACCCAATACAATTATGTTAAGTCATGCTGATCCATGTGATGGTTCGCTTATGTTCTCGCTCCAGAGACAAGAGCACCATTCTGTATGTTCTTTGT
The DNA here is from genome assembly GCA_020510985.1 of Pholidichthys leucotaenia. NCBI lineage: Eukaryota > Metazoa > Chordata > Actinopteri > Cichliformes > Pholidichthyidae > Pholidichthys > Pholidichthys leucotaenia. Next base: position 484,079,061 of record CM035837.1, read on the forward strand.
TGATTAAGGATGTTTAAGGCACAAGGAAATCTTGTGATTCACTGAAGATAGAGACCTGATGAGCTGCCATGTGTCATACGAAGATAGAGCTGTCTTTTGTGCTTTGTAACCTGGCGTAGAGTGCTTAAAAGGATGTCAGACCTTGGCACATTGTCATAACGCTGTCATATGTGATATGCCACTGTGCCTTCTTTGCTGGCCACAAGGAATAAATGCATTCTCGTTCGTTCGCTGGTTCTCTCATCTGAGTTGTTTTACCTCACTGTTAAATTCAGTGTTTTTCTTCTGAGTTTATGGAGATTTTTAAACGGTGCAAGAACTTTTTCAACCTTAAATAGTCAGCACTGTCTAGACTCAATATTTTTTTCTTACAGATAATGAAGGAATAATTGTGTTTATTTAGGTTCTTTTCTTTTCCTTTATGCTTCTTCCGTATGATCTTTGTATTTGTCACACAATAATGTGATATAGTATGCTTAATCATACTTAGGCCTCAGTGGAGCCAAAGAGACGAGGCGAACGGTATGTATGTTCTTTGTCAATTAGGATGTTTAAACACGTGAAGATCTCATGTTGAAGTCATGCAGCATAGATAAAAGCATCATGGGCTTCTTTAAGATAATAGTTATCTTGTGCTGAATAGGCTTTAGAGGTATACAAGGAGACAGATCTATCTGATCGTTGCACATTCACTACTCACAAAACGTTAGGGATATTTGGCTTCCGGGTGAAATTTATGGAAAATGTAAAAAGTTCACGCTACAGTGATATTATATCATGAAAGTAGGACATTTAAGTAGAAGCATGCAATGATGATTTCCTCATCTCAAACAATTTATTGAAACAAAACCAACAACAGTGGTGGGTATACCACAACAAAAAATGTCAGTGTCTCAATAACTTGTCATGTGCCCTTGAGCATCAATTACAGCTTGACAATGACGTCTCATGCTGTTCACAAGTTGACTTATTGTCTGCTGAGGCATGGCATTCCACTTTTCCTGAAGGGCGGCCCTCAGGTCACTGAGGTTGTGGGGTGCAGGGTTACGAGCATCTACACGGTGACTCAGCTGATCCCATAGAGATTCAGGTCTGGAGAAAGTGCAGGCCACTCCATTTGAGGTACCCCAGCCACCAGCAGCTGTTCCCTAATGATGCGACCTTGATGAGCTGGAGCATTGTCATCCATGAAGATAAAATTAGGCCTGCGTTGTTCCTGCACGGGCACAATGAACGGATTAATGATGTTATTCAGGTAGCATCAGTTTGTCACTGCACCATTCACAAAGTGTAGGGCAGTGCTGGACTGACTAGACACACCTGCCTAGACTGTAACACCACCACCGCCAAAGGCTTGTCTGGTGACAACAGTGGCCAATGCATAGTGCTCTCCTTGACGTCTCCAACATCGCTGGCAGGTATCACTTCTGCTCAACATGAATTGACTTTCATCAGAGAACAGCACTGAGGCCCACTGATCACTCGTCCAGCGTAAATGCTCCTGGACCCATGCAAGACAATGACATCTGTGTCTGGTGGTGTGGTCAGGTACCCTTGCAGGTTGTCTAGTATGCAGACCACGCTGATGTAAATGGTTTTGAATGGTCTGACGTGACACTTGGGTGCCTCTCACCTCCCTTAAATGTGCCTGGAGTTGAGTGGCATTAGTCACCCGGCTCCACAGGGCACTCTTCATAATGAAGCGGTCATCAGCGTGGGATGTGGCCAAAGGACGTCCACTTCTATGCCTTTCTGTGATTCTTCCAGTCTCTCTGGATCTCTGTTGCAACCTGCTGATGACACTCGATGACACTCTAAGCTCAGTGGCCACTTCCCTCTGAGAACATCCTGTTTGAAGCCTCGCAATGGTGAGGTACTGTTGATCAATTGTTAGACGTCGTCTTGGTCTCATGATGTCAAAATGTGAACATTATGATGACGAGGACTGTTTACATACCAATTCTAACTAAACCAGAAAATCTATTGGTTGTATCATGGATCAAGCACCTGTTGAGAATTTTGCCATTAAGCACCTTGCTAGAGAACAGCAAGTTATGCAAAAAGTACTGAAACATTGAACAGTTGGACATGTGCATTCAGCAGGTTAGAGAAGGTCAAATTAAGTTCACTGGTAAAGGTTATAGTGCATTTTAGGTGCATCCTGAAATTTCACCCGAAAGCTAAATATCCCTAACTTTTTGTGAGTAGTGTGTGATCATCATTCAGGCATGTGAAAGACTGTGTCTTTTTGTCCAGAAAGATGAAATAATCACTTTGCTTGCACTTGATTCTCTTCTCTTGTTTATTTTAACTTGCCATCACACTCAGCATTTTTCTTACAGATAGGCTCTAGCTCGACTCGAAAAGGATGGAGCGGTTAAAGATGAATGAAATACTTTAAATGGTTCACTCCTGAATGTCTTCTGAATCCGCAGCTGTAGTCTGCTACTCTATACCACACAACTGGCACACACCAGAAGAAATACTGGCCACTCAACCTTATTTTCTAACACACCAACATTGTATTCACCGAGGTGAAGATCAGCTGATGCTGATGTTAGGCCGATATATTGGTGCAAATTTGTACAAAAATGAACAAAGACATTTAGAAGTGAGCAGTTTTCAACAGCTATGACTGTAATGTCTGCTGAGTTTGAAGAGAGAAACAAAAGTGTTTTTAATTTACTTTAGGCATAAGCAATTTGGAAATAACACTTTCTGTCCAGGGACAAGAAAATGTAAAGCATTTTTTGAAGAATTTCATATCTGACATTTAATTTTAAGACGTTTAAGATGTTGTTAAGATGTTTAAGAGATGTTTTAAAGACACTCCAGCGGCTCTAAAACCACCTTAAAAACATTTGTATTACCCAAAATAGTATATTGTGGCTTTTTACCCACAAAAAAAAACAAAAAAACTTTCATTGCTTCAGAATTGCTTGGGAAGAAATTTTACTGTGGTGTGAAAAAGTGTTTGCCCCCTTCCTGATTTCTCATTTTTTGTATGTTTGTCACACTTAAATATTTCAGATCATTGAACAAATTTAAATATTAGACAAAGATAACACAAGCAAACACAAAATGCAGTTTTTAAATGAAGGTGTTTATTATCAAGGGTAAAAAAAATCCAAACCTACACGGCCCTGTGTGAAAAAGTGATTGCCGCCCCGCTAAAACCTAAATTAACTGTGGTTTACCATATCTTTGGAAAGTTAGGCTCAATTTCTCTAGCCACACCCAGGCCTGATTACTGCCACACCTGTTCTCAATCAAGAAACCACTTAAATAGGACCTGCTTGACAAAGTGAAGTAGCCCAAAAGATCCCCAAAAGCTAGACATCATGCTGTGATCCAAAGAAATTCAGGAACAAATAAGAAACAAAGTAATTGAGATCTATCAGTTTGGAAAAGTTTATAAAGCCATTTCTAAAGCTTTGGGACTCCAGTGAACCACAGTGAGAGCCATTATCCACAAATAGTGAAAACATGGAACAGTGGTGAGCCTTCCCAGGAGTGGCCGGCTGACCAAAATTACCCCAAGAGCGCAGTGATGACTCATTAAGGTCAGTGTTCATGACTCCACCATAAGAAACAGACTGGGCAAAAATGGCCTGCATGGCAGAGTTCCAAGACGAAAACCACTGCTGAGGAAAAAGAACATAAAAGCTCATCTCAGTTTTGCCAGAAAACATCTTGATGATCCCCAAGACGTGTGGGAAAATACTCTGTGGACTGACGAGACAAAAGTTGAACTTTTTGGAAGGTGTGTGTCTGATTACATCTGGCGTAAAAGTAACAGAGCATTTCAGAAAAGGAACATCATACCAACAGTAAAATATGGTGGTGGTAGTGTGAGGGTCTGGGGCTGTTTTGCTGCTTCAGGACCTGCAAGACTTGCTGTGGTAAATGGAACCATGAATTCTGCTGTCTATCAAACAATCCTGAAGGAAAATGTCCAGCCATCTGTTTGTGACCTCAAGCTGAAGCGCAGTTGGGTTCTGCAGCAGGACAATGATCCAAAACACACCAGCAAGTCCACCTCTGAATGGCTTAAGAAAAACAAAATGAAGACTTAGGAGTGGGCTATTCAAAGTCCTGACCTGAATCTGACTGAGATGCTGTGGCATGACCTTAAAAAAGTGGTTCATGCTCAAACCCTCCAATGTGGCTGAATTACAACAATTCTGCAAAGATGAGTGGACCAAAATTCCTCCACAGCACTGTAAAAGACTCATTGCCAGTTCTCACAAATGCTTGATTACAGTTGTTGCTGCTAAGGGTGGCCCAACCAGTTATTTGGTTTAGGGGGCAATCACTTTTTCACACAGGGCCATGTAGGGTCTTTTTTTTTTTTTTACCCTTAGTGATAAACACCTTCATTTAAAAACTGCATTTTGTGTTTACTTGTGTTATCTTTGTCTAATATTTAAATTTTGTTTGATGATCTGAAACATTTAAGTGTGACAAACATACAAAAAAATGAGAAATCAGGAAGGGGGCAAACACTTTTTCACACCACTGTATGTTCAGATTAGTCATATGATGCTCGGTAAGTATGTACACGTTACTACCAACAGGACATGAAATACTAATCCAGCAGTGTGATTAAACCAGACGCTCGTGCTGGCACACTGAAAAAAATTACTGTTATAATTAGCTGCTATAAAAACATCCTAAATCAGCACAGTGACGTTGTTATAGTCACCTGAAAGAGGACAATCTGCTTAATTTAACGATACCAAACACTTTATGGACTTTGTTCCGCTGCTGATATTAAATCCAAGCATAATGAAGGCAACGTGCACCTTTCCAGTGCTGTGTCGTGGCTTGTGTCCAGCTGTTTTTGTTTGCGACCGTTGATAAAATGGCAGACGGTTTTACGCAGCACTGCTTTACGTACCTGTGAGCTCTGCTCAGCAACAGCTGGTGGTGCAGCTTCAGTCTTCTCTGACTGCTCAGTGTGGGATTTTCACTTCATGACTGACATGCAATGATGGCTTTTTAAATGCCCGGTTAGTATTTGGATTAAACAACAAGTGAGTCTAAATGGGACACAAAACGCCAAAATTATTAAATTAAATTACAATGGGTCTGGAATATTTGTAAACGTGTTCCGATAGCTGACTTGATGTCACTTGGTCCCATTAGATATAATTTAACGAGCTATTTGGGCATTTTGTGTAACGTTAGTTACTACAGGAATGGCCACTTGTTGTTAAATATTAAAAAAAAAATTGATTTTTGAGGCGTTTGGTGGGCTTTTGGTGTCCCGTTAAAAATGATTTATGATTTATTTGGATGTTTTCTAGGGGGTTGGGGTCCCGTTCAGTCTGTTTGGTCCCGTTTGCTGTTTAGTCCAACTGGTCTGAGGAAGGGCAGGTGGCCCAAAACGTTACTGAGCAATAATCAATACTTCATAGCAGCTCTTCAGTGTGTGGATCATTTTTGAGTTTTGGGGTCCAGCACCTGACCAGGCGGACTGTGTGATGTGCGCATCATCTTTATTATTTTCTAAATCACAACGTAGCTTGGTGAAAATGCTGCGAACACGCCACCACGTGTGCAGGAATACTGTCGGAGCTGATATCTTTCCTTCCGACCGCGGCAGTCCAGTCCCTCCCACGCCTCTTTGTTAGCTCAGAGACCCGATTCTTTCCACTTTTCTTCCAAGTCAGGGAGTTAAAAAAAGCATACGGTTATCAATCTTTTCCCACACCAATGGTGAGAGCAGTTGTTGTATTTGATAACGCAGCTGATCCATTCTAACGCTGCGTGGTAGTGGGAGGAATAATCATGTGATTGAAAGGACCAGGTTGGAAATAAGTGTTTTCACTTCCATGTGTCATCCTGGATTTTGTTTGACGTTTTATACGCATATTTACATTTCCTGTGTTTGTATACCATATTCAGTGTCAGTTTTATCCTAATAAATAAATAACAGACCGAAGCAACCCTCCCAAAAACCAGCTTAACTGCATTCATTGCTCACTACTAGACAAGGCAGAACACTTCCCACAATTCCTGGTGGTTTTTCTGTCTGACATCACGTGCTCATTCTTAATAACCTACAGCTGAGCTGCTTCAGTTATGCTGGGTAATAAATGTTCAGTGCAGTAAATGAGTCAATTACAGGAGGAGCTCACGCTTTCTCATATTTTCAGTTATTGTCGTGGTAAGCAGAGACGGCAAACATGAGAAAAATAATCAGGATTAGTTGGCTAATTGAAAAAATAGCTGTTAGATTAGTCTACCAAAATAATGATAATGATAATGCATGGACACTGAGATCAGGTCAAAAAAAAGACACAGACTACCATTAGGACTGGATGGAAGGGGGGGTCAGGATACACCTCAATACCTTAGTGATGTGACATTCTTCACCATCAAGGTAACCATCATCGACGCCCAAGCTGTGTAGCCAGGCGGTGCTGTCGAAAGGTAAGGGGGGGATGGAGGGAGGAAAGGTGGGGGAGGGCTCCAACGGGTAATAGGACTTGGGGAGGGGAGGCCTCGGGGGGGCGTTTTCCTACATCACCGAAAGGGTGGTGGAAGGGGGAGAGAGGACGAGAAGAGGAAGAAGAAAGGGGACAGAGGACAGGATGGAGGGAGAGAGAGAGAGAGTGCTGCACATCAGGACCAGAGAAAAGCCAGGCAAAACCAGCACAGCAGAAGAGACTCATGGGGATGATGCGTGGGGGCCGCGGCTCCGCGTGAGTGAAGACGTCATCAAACTGACGCGCCTGCCCTGGCAGGGTGAGTGAATTCTTTCAGCTTTCACAGGGGGAGCCTGTAGAACATACTGACCCCGGTGCACACCCGCGCTTTTGATTTTACTCCCCAGCCACCGTGTCCATGTGGGCCCCACCAAAGGTTAAACTGGGCTGTCTAATGGGTCCGTGTGGGTTCGTCCGTAGGTTCCATGTTGGCCCATCTGTGTTTGCTACTTTTTTGTTAATTTGCAATTTTAAAAAAATTTTCCTCATAAGTTTGTGATTTTTTTTCTTGTAAATTTGCGAAATTTTTCTTATACGGTTGTAACTCTTCAAGTAATTTTACTTTTTTCTTGTAAATTTGCAACTTTTTTGCAACTTTGTCACTTTTTCTTATAAATTTTCACATTTCTGATAAATTTGACTTTTTTCTTGTAAATTTGCAACTTTTTGTCTCCTAAATTTTGACTTTTTTTCTCCCAAATTTGCTGCTTTTTTTTGTAAATTTGTCACTTTTTTCTGATAAATTTTCACATGTATTTCTGATAAATCGGTGACTTTCTTGCGTAATTCTGCCTGTGGCACCAGTGTTACTGAAACCTGCTCACCTGCACCACAAGTAAAGGCCATGTGGGCAAACACAGACGGGACCCATAAGACAGCCCAGTTTAAACCTATGATGGGGCCCACATGGACATGCTAGCTGGGTTCCTTTTGTAAAGTCGGACTAAATGCTAATAAATGGTCCTGCATCCATTAGGCCTGATGACCCTATCAAACGATATTGGTGACTTTAGTTCAGAATCACCATGAAGAAACGCTGTGATCTGGGTCTGTTTATGCAGCTTTGCCTGTTTAACAGAAATACTGGGTGCAAAGTGAAGTGGTTCCGTGACAACAGACAACTTTACTTGGAAATTTGCAAATGTAAGATGTTTTTTCTTAAAATGTCATCACCAAATTACTTTAATTTCCTCATATATCATTTCAATATTGTGTGTAGTGCTAAAGCTAAACATATAGAGAATTTATATGGATTCCTTCTGTGCCAAGATAAGCCCCGCACCTTTTAGAGTGTTTATGGTAGAGAACTGGAAAAGTACTACATGAATCAACAATCCAAAAAAAGTCTGAAATGACCTTAGTCTTCGGATGTTAATGTCAGCCAGTAACTTACTTCACAGGTGGGTCTGCATGAACACTTTGCCTGAAGGTTTAGCAGGTGATTCGGATGGGGTGATGACATAAATCAGTGACTCGATGTCGCCTTCCTGCTGTGTGTTGGGGTAAGTAAGCAGTCTAGTACATGCCATGGTGTGATGGTGGGTTTCAGGGCTGGCACGATTAAAATGAAGCGGGTAAAGAAACTCATTGTAAGGTGAAGATAAGCCACCAGCCTGGCATGAGTCTTGAGGAAGGAAGGCATGAGATTCAGGAACAGAAAAGCATCGCCTGGAGGAAGTGTTTCTGCAGCTGTCGTGGGGCCTTGTTGAGGAGTAATTCGGGTGGAAATCTGGGTAGACATCTCTTCTAAGGCCAACCCTGACTTCACTGCTGCAATCGTCTACAGTAAACCAGCTAACATCTTGGATCTCAGACTGTGTCTGGACAGAGTCTAAATGCTGATTGGGTTGTCTAGAGTCTTGGTGTGGGACACCCAGGGAACTAATCTGTTTTCCTGTTCTGGCTTTGTCTGGATCTACAGGTTGGTCAAAGGTAGAATTGGTCCTGCAGCCTGGATTTTGGTCAATTTCCTCTTCTACGGGGTCTAATCTCCCCAAGGACTCCCTGAGGTTCTGGAAAGCTAGTGCGGACTGACAGAAGGTCTGCTCATGGGTTTCACAGCCATAGAAATTCACATGCTCTGCAAACCAAGTTGCGTCATGCTCCCTGTAACTTAAGGGTCTACAGTTAGGTTTGGGGTCAGGCTTGAAATGAGGTGTCAGGCAAGACTTGGGACGAGGTTTGGAGCTCAATCTTCTACGCACTTCAGGAACAGTTCTAGATTCTACGCACAGTTTAGGAGTGAGGACAGCCTCCGGCTGGGTGTGTCCGGTGCTTACCTCCGTGCCCAGCTGTTTGGCGGGGGAAGCCTGGCAACCGGGCACTGGGGAGAAGGGGCTGAGCGGGCTGGTTAGGCTTACTGAACTCAGGGGACTGGCTGGACTATTGGTGCTAAAGGAGCCTGACGCACCGCTGGCCACTGCGAGAGAGAAAGACAGACATTGCTAACACATACATACGTATTACTTATTAGACAGCTGTAGTCAAACCATTTTTGGGGTCTGTTTTTGAATTACCTCTGTGCTTGGCTGTGTCAGTGCCTCTTGATGAGTTGTTCTTGTGCAGTCCCTCCAGCACATCCTGGACTCTCCAAAACTCTTTTTGGATGTGTCTGCGAACTAGTTCACTCTGAAAAAGATCAGGACAAAGTGTCAACAAAGAAGGAATGCAACTACCGTTCAAGATGATAAATATTGTGGTGTGGGGGACACAGAGGCAACATTCTCCACCCACACAATGGACCGTGCAGTGGGAGGCTGACCGGGGGGTCGAGTCAAGACAGTGGAGGTGCAGACGCTGGCTACAGAGAGGAGGAAGAAGCTGCACACCAGCGAATGTTATGCTAATGTAATGAGATGTACTATGTTATACTAATGCGCTGTGCAGACTGTTTATCCAATGTGGATTGTGGTGTGAGCCCCCAGGTCGCTAGGCAAGGAATTAAAGTATAAAAGGGAGAGAGCCTGTGACCTGGGAATGATTCTTGTCAACTTGACTTGTGGAGAGGGGAATAAAGTCTGTGCTGTTCCAGCCCTTTGTCACGCCTGCTCCTTTCTCTACAGTGGAAAAGAGTTATGATTCCACTTTAAATTTGATTCATTCTACTCTATATATGTTTCTATAATGGTAATGATTTTATAACTACATTCAGAATCTTGGGGTTCCTACTAGAACTTCTGAGACTAAATGAATTCAAATTTTTATATAAGCATATACTGTCTCTGCTCTTTGCAGATGATGTAGTTTTGTTGACTTCATTAAGCAATGACCTTTAACTTGCATAGGAGTGGTTGGAAGTTGAGGCTTAAGTTCTGAGCCTAGGATGAAAATCGAGATGTTTATGTATGTATGAGGCCAAAAAAGAATGAACTGCAGACGGGGAATGCATTCCTGGGAGATCAAGAGCACAGCATCGGTAGTGATGTGGATGCTCTATCAAACTCATCTATAGTCCTACTGTCACCAATTGCCACAAATTATGGATGGTGGCTGAAAAAAATGTTGCTGAAATGAGGGTGGTTTAGCTCATATTACAACTAGAGTAGAGTAGAGTAGAGTAGAGTAGACCTACTGCTCTTCCACATCAAAAGAAGGCAAATGGTTAAGATGCCTCTTGGGCACGTCTTGGTGAGGTGTCCAGAAAGGTCGAACTGGGTTAAGACTCCACGGCAGACTTAGGACACACTGAAGATATGAAGGTATGCTCTAGACTAGCCCGAGCATGCCTTGGGATCTCTATTTAGGAACTGGAGACTGCTGCCCCCACAACTTAGACACAAACACCAAGCTATAAAGGACTGGTGGATGGATGGATGGATGGATGGATGGAAGGATAGAGGCCCAGTTCACTCTGATCCTCTAAAAGTGCTTTGATACCTAAACTCATTTACTTTGGTCTGAATCAGTTGATAAGTTTGTTGCTTTGTATCATTTTCTCCTCGGTTCGATTCCCTTTGCTTTTGCCATGGGAACAAGAAAAGTAAACTAAGGAAGTAGTTTTCCTTATCGCAGTTACACAGAAATCTGTGACCCATCAGAATGTTTGACTACATACGGTAATGTTGTTCATCGTCTGCGTGTGTGTGGTTGAAAAATCAGAATAAAAGTGTTTAGATCCGGGCTTTTCAAATGGCAGACCGTGGTCCTCACCCGGACCCAGAGGGTCTTCCATCCAGATTGTGAAGCCTGCTGATACCATTTGAAGAAAAAAAACCCACAATGGAACAAAAAAAAAAAAATGGAAGTCAAACATTGTCATGGATGCCAGCCAGACAGTTTATGACCTAAGGACAGTCCTAGATGGAGTGAGGTCTGAGGTCCCATCAAACAGAGCAAAATGCTCACTGAAGGCAGGCAAGCATGAGACATCACACCGCACACCCCACCCTGAGGACAGACAGAAGATTTATGACCGCCACTGCCGTCCGGAGAACCACAACCTGGAAAGGGCACCCACATTCTGCCTTTGACAGTCAGCGTCCCCGCCTGCTCCACGTCACGACACCTGACACCACCACACTCCATAGACCAGTGATCCACACATGATGCCAAACTAGAGCCAGGGAGCCACCATCCGACAGTGGTAGGGTTGTTTCCAGTTTTTTATTAGAAGTCTGATATTTATGTTAGAAATTCTGTATATTTTTAACTGAATAACTACATTACTGTTGATTTTATTTCACCTTTATTTAATATATTCAGCCCAGCCACAGGGGGTACACAAGCCAGTGTACTCCTAGTGCTGTCCCAAGCTCAGGTAAATGGGGAGGGTTGTGTCAGGAAGGACATCCGATATAAAACCTTCGCCAAATGAAACAAGTGGATCATGATGGATGAGACTTTTATACCAGATCGGTCGAGGCCCGGTTAACAATGACCGCCACCAATGCTGTTAACTGACAGGGTGCCGGTGGAAACTGGGCTACTGTTGGTCGAAGATCGAGGAGGAGGACAGGGGGAAGGCATGTTAGGAGGGAGAGAAAGAAAAGGAAAGGTAGAAGTGTGGAGGTGAGAGTAGGGACGTTAAATATAGGGACTATGGCTGGTAAAGGCAGAGAGTTGGCTGATATGATGGAGAGAAGAAAGGTAGATATACTGTGTGTTCAAGAAATCAGATGGAAGGGAAGCAAGGCTAGGAGCATTGGAGGTGGATTTAAACTGTTCTACCATGGTGTTGATAGGAAGAGAAATGGAGTAGGAGTAATCCTGAACGAAGAGTATGTGAAGAGTGTTCAGGAGGTAGAGAGGAAGTCGGAAAGAATCATGAGTTTGAAGCTAGAAGTCAAAGGTGTGATGTTGAATGTTATCAGTGTGTATGCCCAACAACTTGGATGTCAAGTAGAAGAGAAAGAGGAATTCTGGAGTAAGTTAGATGAAGTGGTAGAGAGTGTTCCCAGGGGGAGCGAGTGGTGATTGGAGTGGACTTCAATGGACATGTAGGTGAGAGGAACAGAGGTGATGAGGAGGTCCTGGGTAGGTATGGTCTTAAGGAGAGAAATGTGGAAGGACAGATGGTTGTGGATTTTGCCAAAAGGATGGAAATGGCTGTGGTGAACACATACTTCAAGAAGAGACAGGAGCATAGGCTGACTTACAAGAGTGGAGGAAGGTGCACACAGGTGGACTACATCCTATGCAGAAACAGAAATCTGAAAGAGATAGGTGACTGCAAGTGGTGGCAGGGGAGAATGTAGCTAGACAGCATCAGATGGTAGTTTGTAGAATGACTTTGGAAAGCAAGAAGAGGAAAACAGTGAAGGCAGCACCAAAGATTAAGTGGGGGAAGCTACAGAAGGAAGAAGGTTGCACAGAGTTCAGAAAGGAGTTGATACAGGCTCTGGGTGGTAGGGAAGAATTAGCAGAGGACTGGGAAAGTACAGCAAAAGTTTTGAGGGAAACGGGTAAAAAGGTATGTGGTGTATCCAGTGGACAGAGGAAGAAAGACAAGGAGACTTGGTGGTGGAATGAGGAGGTACAGGAAAGTATCCAAAGGAAGAGGTTAACAAAGAAAAAGTGGGATAGTCAGGATGATAAAGAAAGTGAACAGGAGTATTTGGAATCTAGGTGCATGACAAAGAGAGGTGGCAAAGGCAAAGGAAAAGGCATATAGTGAGTTGTATGAGAGGCTAAACACTAAGGTAGGAGAAAAGGACTTGTATCGATTGGCTAAACAGAGAGATTGAGCTGGAAAGGTTGTACAGCAGGTTAGGTTGATTAAGAACAGAAATAGTAATATACTGACAAATGAAGAGAGTGTGTTGAAAACGTGTAAAGAGTACTTTGAAGGGCTGATGAATAAAGAAAATGAGATAAGGAAGTCCCGAGGATTAGCAAGGCAGAAGTCAGGGCAGTTTTGGAGAGGATGAAGAATGGGAAAGGCGGCTGGTCCAGATGACATACCTGTGGAGGTATGGAGATGTTTAGGAGAGATGGCAAGGGACTTTTTAACCAGATTGTTGAACGCAATCTTGGAGAGTGAGAGGATGGCTGAGGAGTGGAGAAGAAGTGTTTTGGTACCAGTTTTCAAGAACAAAGGTGATGCTGAGAGCTGTAGTAACTACAGAGGTAAAAAGTTGATCAGCCACACTATGAAGATATGGGAAAGACTTGTTGAAGCCAGGTTAAGAGGAGAGGTGACAGTTTTTTGGTCACGACTGAAGGGGCCAATGCATCTCTTTGTCTTTATACCCTGATTGATGGAGCCTTGAGTATTCTTATCATGTTTATAGTCAGCTTCATGTGTGCCTGTGTTTGTGTCTATGTTGAATGTAATTGTGGTTTGTAAATATGGATGTCACCAGACTGCAAAACAAATCTACCTACGGGTACAAATAAAGTAACCTTAACCTGAACCTGAACCTGTTATCACGAGACGTTCCGAGACTGTTACGCAATAACCCAAAATGGTGGCGCCCACCGACCGAGCATAAACAAACTTTTCCACGAGTAGTTTATTTTTTTGTCTGCTTTTTGTAATTAATCCATTAAGTGACTGTCTGTTTCTAGCTTTCTTTTTTCGTACGAAGCTGGAGGAACTACAAAACTATATTGACGAGTTTTATTTCCGTTGCTGTGTCATGAAGCAGTCTCCCATCCCTGCTTCCCAGTCAAAACGACTGAGACCGGCAGAATCGCCAAAAATAACGCCTGAGAAATCACGAGACGGCTCTGAGGTTAGTGACATCCTTTTTTTCTATTGAAAATAAACTTACCAGCATGGATGGCAGACAAGTGTGAGTAGAGCTGCTCCATAAAGAATTCCAAAGCGTGCGTGAGAGTCTGGAATACAGTCAGGTGCAGCTCGTCTCTCTCTTAGAGGAAAACGATAGTTTGAAAAAGTCAGTAAACACGCTAACCACACGACTTGGCGTTGTTGAAAGAGAGAACAGGAAGTTGGTTTTTTTTATTTGATTTTGTATACTTTATTGATCCCCAGAGGGGAAATTGAGGGCATCCACCTGGATGGATGAAGCAGCCAAGATGAAGGAAACAGTTCTCAATTTGCAGTCATGCAGCATGAGAGATAACCTTGTTTTTCCTGGAATTGCTGAAAAAAATAATGAAAATCCAGAACAGCTGGTCCGGGAATTTATGTCCATGCAACTGAAATTGTCCGCCGAAGTCACAAAATCAATTACCTTCCACCGAGTCCACCAAATTGGGCAAAAAATCCTCAAAATAAACGTCCCAGACCGATTGTTGCCAAATTTGAGCATTTCAAGCAAAAAATTTTGGTACAGAGGCAGGGCAGGCAGCTTAAAAACACCAATTATGGTCTAAATGATCAATTTCCACAGGAATGAATGAATGAATGAATGAATGAGTGAATGAATGAATCTTTTTATTTCAGATAGTACAGGTTAAAAGAAACTGAATAATATAACAAAGGGGGAAAGAAAATCCAACAAGGTCAAATTAGACGATAACTCCTCTGATTATACAGTTCAACATAAGTTATCCGAAATGGGTGATGGCTGAAGCTGCAGCTTATATTGCCCACCCATATTCCATCCAAGAATTCAAAAGAAAAAAAGAAAAAAAAAACAAGACAAGAGCGATTACAATTCAAAAACGAAGCTAAGACAAAATGTGACAGAAAAAAACTAAGCTACAACACAACACAGGCTGGATATGACAATCCTTATGTGATTTTACATGTCATCTTGTATATATGTTTGGAGTATTTCTTCCTTTAGTTTTAGTTTAAATTGTCCAAGCATTGTACATGATTTTAATTCAGGTCCAAAATCGTTCCATAATCTGACTCCTTGCACTGAAACACAGTGTTGCTTGGTGGTAGTTCTCACTGAAGGTTTTTGAAATATACATGTTCCTCTAAAATGATCTTGTTTCTCCCTTATTTGGAACAACTTTTGGATATTTGCGGGCATTGATAGATTCTTCACTTTAAACATTATTATTGCAGTTTTAAAGTCAACCAGATCTTTCAACTTGAGAGCTTTTAAATTTAAGAAAAAGTGGGTTTGTTGGTTCCCTGTAAGCTGCTTTGTTTATTATTCTAATAGCTCTTTTCTGAAGCATAAAGACTGGATATATGTTTGTTTTATATGCATTTCCCCATACTTCATTACAATATGTCATGTATGGGAGTATTAATGAATGATACAAGGTATATAGTGTGGGTTGATTCAGCAATATTTCACTCTGTGTAATATTGCAATTGATTTGGATATTTTACCTTTAATATAATTAATATGTGACTTTCAACACAGTTTATTATCAATTATTACTCCAAGAAATTGAGCAAGCAAGTTGTTCCAAATTGCTTCCACTGCATAACAGATTAGTGTCATTGGCAAACAGTATTAAATCCATTTTTTCCGAGACTTTACATATATCATTTATATACATATTGAATAACAATGGCCCCAAAACTGAACCCTGTGGGACTCCACAAGTAACGTTCAGTAAGTGTGAGTTTTTGTTACCAACACATACATACTCATATCTATTCTTTAAGTAACTGCATAACCAGGACAGTGCTACCCCCCAAGACCACAATTTTGTAGTTTCTTTAATAATAAATTATGATCCACTGCATCAAATGCTTTTTTTAAGATCCAGGAATACCCCAACTGAATACTCTTTATTTTCAACGGCAGTTGATATTTTTTCTATAAATTCCATTAGAGCAAATGCAGTTGTCCTCTTGTGTCTGAACCCATATTGCTGCTCACACAATAAATTATTCTTCAGTATGAAGTTGTCAGTTCTCTCATAGAATATTTTTTCAAGTATCTTGGAAAATTGCGGCAATAGTGAAATTGGTCTATAGTTTGAGAATTCCCCTCTGTATCTCAGGAAATCTTGGAAAGGAGAAGGAAGCTGTTTCCCATTAGGAAACAAAACATCCAAGAGGGTAAACGAGCTATTGTCTCTGTGGATAGACTGTATATAGATGGCAAGCTGTTTATGGATGAAACTATAACACCCTGGTTATTCTAGAACTTCTTTTTTGTTCTTAGCAACAGGTGGGAAAAAGAGAGTGATTGTGCGCAGGTCTCTTATTTGATCTCGGTTTAATTTATTAACATTTGTCTAATGTTTCTTTCTTTTCTGCCGAGGTTGTTGTTTGATTGTTTGTCTGTTGTAACTAATTTTGTTGAAGTTGTTAGGTTGTTGTTGTATGTTATCTGCATTTTTTCATCATTTACTAACCTTTATGTCTGTTTTCTTTCATACTTCTGGTTTATAGGAAATAACTAAGTCCATGCACTCCATACAAGCAAATGGAACAGAGACATCAAGCGCACACACCCAATCATACATACGTAGGTATATGAAGAGTTCGTTTGCAAAAAATGATAAACGCCACTTCCATGAAAATTTCATTCTTTACATAAAACAACTGTTAACATTACTTACCGTATTTTGGGGACTATAAGGCGCACCGGATAAAATGCTCCTTACGGCGTGCGTCTCGAAAAGCCTCTGACAACTAAGTCCAACTCCTAGCCTGCCCGTGTGGTTTAGTCTCTAAGCCCGGCGGAACTGCTTTTACTAATAGGAGAAGGGGCGAGGGCGGATCTCTGGCGCCTTAAAACCAGATGCTTCGGGTAGATGACGGCTCGTCAACCTGGGAAGGTAGCCCATCTAGGGGAAGGTAAACCCTGATTTCAAACCTCCGCTGCCTTGCGGCACACCCGGTCACGGGAAAGGCTTCGGGAGTCAACCCTGAGGAAAAATCCGGAGTCGGAGCCCCTAAGGCAGTTCTCTGTTGTGCTCAACATCATTCTGGCAGCTCCTGCGACGGCGCTGGTGCCAAACTATAGCAGCCCTGCTGTTCCTTTGGATTCATCAGTGACGTGGAGAGGGGGGGACATGCTGCATGGGTAACATCTTGTCCTCCATATCTTCCTGCCCAGGCTTGAATCCTACCAACGCCCAACGCTGGAAGGTAGAACACCTGTGCGCATCGGCCTGTTCAGCCATAGGCGGTGCTGTTCCAGCAGAGTAGACGTTTAGGATTCTCTTCCATGGTCATCATAGACCGACGGAGGCCAACGAGAAGGCGCACCGGATTATAAGGCGCACTATCAATGAACGGTCTATTTGATGGTCTAATTTCATACATAAGGCGCACCGGATTATAAGGCGCATTAAAGCGAGGTAGTCGAAGGCAGGAAAAAAAAAAATTTGCGTGCATGGAAAGAAAATCCTCTCTATAGTCATTATAGACACATATAGCGCGATTGTGAGTGTGAATGACCTGTTCCATGAGCAGGCGGAACGTTTTTAGTCCGTGGCTGTTTACATCGCCATATTGGCCAGAATATCGCTCGGTACTCGATACCGAGTACGATACCGATACGGCTCGCTCTCTGCCAGAGAGCGAGCCGTATTTACAGCCGTAAATACGTATTTATAGCCGTATTTACCTGCTCCCGTTTACAGCTAAACAGGAACAGTTTCGATGCCGAAATTTCACATACAAATCCTAATATACGTGTTCTATACACCATCGGCTTTTGGGTATCAACTACCTCGCGAGGTAGTCGGATCTGGGAATTTTATTTATTTTTTTTTGCGTGCATGGAAAGAAAATCCTATCTATAGTCATTATAGACACATATAGCGTGATTGTCTGCCAGTGTGAATGACCTGTTCCATGAGCAAATGTACGCTTTTGGTCCGTGGCTGTTTACATCGCCAGGATACTCGCTCAGTAATCGATACGGCTCGCTCTCCGGCGGCAGCCCCGAGAAGTAAACAATGCAAACAAATGCCGGGACACTTGAATTCTTTCGTCCCGAAAATATCATTTTTGAATATTAATTACAGCTAAACAGGAGCAGTTTCGATCCATGATCCATTGGCAGATAGTGGCGTAACTCGCTAGCAATTTAACTTTGAACGACCTGTTGACACCAATATAGCGGTTGGAGTTCTTTGGTTAATCCACCCGGAATGATGGCAAGCTCCGAATTAGTTTGCTTCACTTGGGTTTTGACAGTATCGGTGAGATGGGCGCGCATGGAGTGGCAGATCAATAGGGATGAAGATTTGTGGAAAAAGCCATCCGGCCATTATGTTGAAGCACATATTACTCCGCGAGGCTCCTGACTACCGTAATGCTCCGACAATCCATCAAGCGGTTCAGCTTCGTAACTTACCAAAGTCGTACTAAAACATTTTTGACAGATTTTTGAGCGCTGTATCCCACATAAAATCGGTTCGAGGTCAGTAAGCACAACCAGAATTAATACATAAGGCGCACCGGATTACAAAGCGCACTGTCGATTTTTGAGAAAATTAAAGGATTTTAAGTGCGCCTTATAGTCCAAAAAATACGGTACTTATAGAAGTTATATGTCCTATGTTATAGACGCTACAAATTCATGTTTATTTTCAACAGCCGATAAACGCCGGGAGCATTATTTTTACAAAAGCAGATAACTCCACAGGGCAAATCAGCACTTGGTATTTGGGTCACGTGACTCATCTTGGCTGCCTTCCCAGTCTGCTCGCTCTGACTGATTTCCCTGGCTGTGTTCGGAATGTTCACCCACTCACTCCCTACTCGCTATATAGTGAATTTAGATATAGTGGACTATACAGTAAACTCAATATAACAATAAAATTAACCGCTTTCGGACACTACTGGGATTGTTTTTGCGGCACGGTTAATGACGTCATCACATCAGACAGTAAAATGTAACAGACTAATGGTGGTAAAAAAAAAATGAATACCTGCATGTAATTTGTAGTAAATATGTATTAACCTCTTGCACTCCGGTGTACCGCGGACGGGCACGTCTCTGCGTCCTAGAGAGCATGAGGGCACAGGAGAGCGCCTTCGTGCGCTCTAGGACACACAAGGGCGCTGCGTTCTAGAGTGCACTGAAAAAAAAAAGCTGCATTTCCATTCTTCCACTACAGACACAGCCGCGAACAGATCAGATATGACTGACCTCTCATTCGACTAATAAGAGCCTTGAATTGGGTTTCTGAAACCTTGAAGAACCAATGACTGAAAACCTAGCAAGAAGGACCCGCCTACCAACGCTGCGAATGCAGCGAGCCAATTAAAGCACAGAAGTTCGAAAGCTGTTTTGTGTAAGGCTGGGTGAAGAGAGACTGACTGCTGCAGATGAAAAAAGGACCCGCAGGAAGAACCGTCACAGACCCAGCAGCACAGAGATCACCCACAAGTGCGACCTGTGTGACAGGGACTGCCATTCGCGCATCGGCCTGTTCAGCCACAGGCGGTGCTGTCCCAGCAGAGTAGACGTTTAGGATTCTGTTCCATGGTCATCATAGACCGTCCACATGCTGTTGTGGACAGGTAAGTGTTATAAGCTAAATTATTCTTTATCCCTGAAAATTGTAATCAAAAATGACTTTTGACCGATCGGTAAATTACAACTGTGCTGCGCACGAAGTCCGAAGTCCGTGCGCCGTAGTACACAGTTTGTGTGCCGCGTCCGGACCGTGAACGCCCCCCCCCCACTCTTCTGTACCGGGGGGGGGGGGGGCAGTGCGCCGCGGTCGCCACATCGCCACATGACTGTTCCGTCATGTAGCGATGGCCGATGTCCGTCCTCTGTAGCGGGGGGGTGGGGGTGGGTGGGAGTTGTTATCTTCTACATTACAAATATTTTAGAATAATTTTTAGTGCACTGTAGGTTATTTTTTCTTGTGAAAAAAAGCCACACATTTTTTACATGGCATGCTTCTTTGTGTGTGGGGGCTTGTTTGTTCATTCATTCATGAATGAATGAACAAACAACCCCCCCCCACACACACACACAGCCCTGAGTGTCACCTTCCATTTGAGCCCAAGATGAAGCTTCTATATTGAATCATTCAAAAGTTACAGACGTTTTTCCAAACTGTGCCATTTGGCACAATTTGGCACAGTTCCAAAACGCCTGGGAACTACCTGAGAACAAAGCTGTGTAAAATATTCATTTTTGGTGGTATTGTTACAAAATTTTGACCTCAGCTGGATAACACTTGGCTCTACATTTCTGTTGCATTTTCCAGCCTGGATCTGAAGCTGCGTGTTATTTGCAAGCATTTGTATCCAAAAAAACACCCAGGCAAAATTTATTTTCTTCAAGTTCACTATGTTTAGATGACTGTAACTCAGTGGCCGGAGCACTTAGAGAGATTATGACTGTTTTGCCAAAAAATTCAAAGTGTTTTCTTTTAAATGAGACCAACCCCATGAAGATGCTGCAAAGGGTTGAAGAACAGCTTTTGATTTACTTTGGGCACATTATTTTTTGGTGTTTTTAGGGAAATTGACCAGAGTGCAAGGGGTTAAATAAAGTATTAAAAGTTATTACAGGAGGAGTTTACAACAATATACAGTACATAGTAAGGTACTGTATAAAGCTCCTTTTGGCAAAGTAAATCTGTTTTGACACAAAAAGAGTAACAGATCTCTGTTCTGCTTACCTAGCTTATTGACAGGACGGGGGGGGGGGGGTGACAATCAATGAGCAGCAGTACAGTTTCATGCCAAGAGTACTACAGGTGCAATGTTTGCTCTAAGAGTGTTGATGGAGAAGTATAGAGAAGGTCAGGAGTTGCACTGTGTCTTTGTGGATCTAGAGAAAGCAGATGATCAGGTGCCAAGAGAGGAAGTGTGGTACTGTATGAGGAAGTCAGGAGTAGCAGAGAAGTATGTGAGGGTGGTGCAGGACATGTATGAGGCCAGTAAGACAGTGGTGAGGTGTGCTGTGGGAGTGACAGAGGGGTTCAAGGTGGGGGTGGGATTACATCAGGGCTCAGCTCCAAGTGCCTTTTTGTTTGCCATGGTGATGGACAGGCTGACAGATGAGGTCAGGCAGGAGTCTCCGTGGACCATGATGTTTGCAGATGACACTGTGAACTGTAGTGAGAATACGGAGCAGGTGGAAGAGAACCTGGAGAGGTGGCAGTATGCTCTGGAGAGAAAATCAATGAAAGTCAGTAGAAGCAAGACAGAATACATGAGTGTGAATGAGATGGAGGCAGGTGTAACTGTGAAGATGGAAGGAGTAGCGGTAGTGAAAGTAGATGAGTTTAAATTCCTGGGGTCAACCATCCAAAACAATGGGAAATGCACAAGAGAGAGTAAGAAGAGAGTGCAGGCAGCGCGGAGTGGATGGAGACGAGTGTCAGGGGTGATTTGTGACAGAAAGGTAGCAGCAAGAGTGAAAGGGAAGATTTACAAGATGGTAGTGAGACATGCTATGGTGTATGGTTTGGAGACGGTGGCGCTGACAAAAAAGACAGGCCGTGAAGCTGGAGGTGGCAGAGATGAAGATGCTAAGATTTTCATTGACAGTGACTAGGAGGGACAAGATTAGAAATGAGTATATCAGAGGGACAGCTCAGGTTGAGCGGTTTGGAGACAAAGTAAGAGAGACAAGGCTGAGATGGTTTGGACGTGCAGAGGAGGGATAGTGGAGATATTGGACTAAGGATGTTGAAGATGGAGCTGCCAGGCAGGAGGAAAAGAGGAAGACCCCAGAGAAGATTCATGGATGTAGTGAAGGAGGACATGGAGAGGGTTGGTGTTACAGAGGAAGATGAAGGGATAGGGTGAGATGGAGGCAGATGATCCACTGTGGAGACCCCAGAAGAAGAAGAAGAAGAAGAAGAAGAAGACGTTTATTTAATATATTCACTTGTCTGTGCTTATCAACTTTGCTGCGCTGCCTGTGTGTGGATCAGTGTTGTGTATGCCTGACCAAGCTGCCTGACCACTAACACCAACTTGGCCTTGCTGCCCTAGCTTCACTCTTCTATAGTAACAGGGCATAAGGGAAAGCTAAGAAAGACTTTTTGGCCCCAGTCTCATAGTGAGATGGTCTAACCAGTCCAAGATTTTTCTTAAATACAATTATATCAGTGTGAAAAGGCTACATCATGTCTTTCTCTGGTTACTGTGTTTACAGGATTTTGGGAAACATTGATTCAAAGTTGAAGTCCTCTGAGATATTTCATCGGTACAACTATGGTGTCAATCAACAAGTGCACGTCATTTCTTTCTCTTGTTATTGTGTTCACAAAGTAGGTACTGACGTCAGTGCCCATCCACCTGGTGGGGTGACGATGATACCCCTTCAGCCTTTTAGAACTTCAGACTGAACAGAAAGGCAGAAGTTCACATCGTCAACAGAGTTTTGTAGTGTACACTGTATAGGGCTCATAAATGGCTGACTACTACACTCACTTCCTCGACTGTGAAAAACCCAGCCAGGCTTCCATAAACGGGTCTGACCGTGCGCACTGTAACCACGTACCTGCCCGCCTGCATTGAGCTGCTCCCACAGATCTCCATGGATGGCATGGGCTTCATCCTCTAACGATTCAAACTCCATGCGAGTGGTGGTCAAAGCCTGTGAGATGTGAAAAGAGATGTGATCTGCAGAAAAGCACAACACCTCTGAGCTTTAGCCTCCACCAGCAGTGAGCAACCTCCACTGTATAGAGAGTCATTCTGAGCGACTGTTGTCCCACAACGTACGGAATAAAGCTTTAACAGCTGACTTACAATAAGAAACTGGCTTGTCAACATCAGTAATACGTTCTACCGGAGTGGTGGCCTCCTGGTAGAGCATCCGCCCCACAGTCAGGAGGTTGTGGGTTCAAGTCCCGGCTGGGTCATACCAGAGACCATACAAAAATGGTACTTCCCACCTTCTAGCTTGGTGCTCAGCGTAACAGAATGGGGGAAAGCGAAGTTGTTTGTGGCGGCACCTTGCATGACAGCAACCCCCCTGATTCTAGATGATTAAGGCTCTAACTCAGAAACATAATTTTGTTTTACTGAACCAGATTGGCTGTGTGGACTGAATGGCAATAGAGATGGCTTCTTCTTCTCTTCATCATGATGGCTTCTTCTTCTTCTCTTCAATATGCAAAGGTAGGCATTAAAAATGCAAAACATTTTCACTGTAAATTTGCACTTCATTCTTCAAATAAGCGGGGCTAGGGTTAAAGTTGAAACTTTTTTAAACTACAAAAGCACCCAGAGAGTGCATAACTCCACCAAGGCTCTGTTCCTCCCTCTTCCATACATTGTGAAATAGGACCTTGGTGGAGGTATGCATTCGTGGGCCACTTTCATCATCTAAGTGGTTTGTCTGCAGCCCAAGGGCCATCTCTGGTGAAAAGTTTATCAAAATCCATCCAATAGGGTTTTTTTTTTTTTTTGCATAATCCTGCTAACACATTGTTAGAAGATTGAGCCTTGGTGGAGGTATACACTCATAGATCACCTCCAAAATGTAATGGCGTCGTGTGTCGCCCAAGAGCTACATCTAGTGACTAGTTCAGCAAAGTCTGTCCAGTAGTTTTTGAGTAATCTTGCTCACACAGTGTGAGAAAATGGGGCCTTGGTGGGGGTATGCACTCTCAGATCATCACCAAAATTTGATGGGCTCACCCTGAGGCCAAGGGCCACCTTTGGTGAAAATTTCATCCAAATGCATTCAGTAGTAATGTTGGCAACAGCCAGGCAAACCAACTCGATTGATATCTCTCGTAACTGGTGGCTGCAGCGTCAGCGTCACTGACAGCCAAACCGTGAAGACGTCTGGAAACATTTTGTGTGCACGGCCCCCTCACAACCCAGCAGGAGTGCAGCGGCGTCTTACACTGGAGGCCTGGGAGAGCTCCCCTCTGATGCCGATCAGCTGGTTCTGCAGCGACTCCTTCTTGAACTGCAGTTTTTCTAAGATCAGAGGCTGGCTGTGGTACAGCTCCATCTCCTGGTGAGTCGCCAGCAACGCGTCCTCCAGGCTGTCCTGGCGGGAGCAAGTGGGACAGACAGAGAGACAGACAGAGGTGGGTAGAGCAGTTGCAACGTGTACTCAAGGAAACGGTTACCTCCTCCCCAACAGCACACACACGTGAACACTGTGGGCCCAGTGCACAAGACCGGACGGTAGAGGCCTGGATCCAGTAGGGACTTGTTATTTTTTAACCAGGGGAGGAGGGGGATTCACCAGTTTAGCATGAGCTAATTTGCAAGAATAGAGGTGTTTTGGGCACGTCCCACTGGGAGGAGACCCTGGAGCAGACCCAGGACTCGCTGGAGAGACTACGTCTCCCAGCAGGACTGGGAAGGCCTTGGCGTCCTCTCTGAAGAGCTGGAGCGGGTGGCCAAAGAGAGGCAAGTCTGGGCGTCCCCGCCTGAAGTGCTGCCTCTGCAGCCTGGACCTCCGGAAAAGCGGTAGAAGATGGATGGATTTGCAAGAATAAAGATGCCAATTTAAAAATTAAATTTAAATTACAATTTAATTACACAGAATAATAAAAATATAACCAGCATCCAGATGAGCACTGCAAATTCACCAGGAAAAAGTAGAAGATTTACAGGAAAAAAGACGCAAATTTATGAGGAAAAAGTTGAAAATTTGAGAATAAAGTTGTAAATCTTTTAGAAAAAGTCACGCATAAATGAGAAAAAAAGTTGCAAATTTTTGTGAAAAAGTCACAAATTTATGACAAAAGAATTTAAAATTTACAGGAAAAAAGTTGCAAATTTGAGAAAAAAATAAAGAAAAAGGCTGCAAATTTATATGAACTTTCTATGAGAAAGGCAGCATTTTTACCTGAAAAAGGCAACAATCAGATAAGACAATCTTATGAGAAAAGCAGATGATGATGCAAAAAAAAAAATCAAAATTTATTATAAAAAAGCTTATAACTTTATTGGGAAAAATGTCACAAATTGACATGGAAAACACCTTTAATTTTACTTGATAAAAGTATTACATTTGCAAAGAAAAATATCCCAAATTCAGGAAAAAAGCAAATAAAATGACAGTTTAATGAGGAAAACACCCACACAATTCTGCAAGAAAAAACAATTTGTAAGCAATCAAAAATTTACCAGAAAAAGTTGAAATTTTGTTAGAAAAAAATAAAGCATTTCCAATAAAATAAAAAAGCTGAACATTATACCCCCCCACACACACTCATCATAATTGTTTTCTTAGGCCAGATTGTACAGAGTTGTAATTTCTATGCAGATTTTTTTATACAATAATCCCTCCCAGTGGTCTTTGTGCAGCACAGGTTGCCGACCCCTGCTGCAGTGCTCCTCAGACCGGTGATGTAATCACGTAATAGTCCTGACTGCAGTACCTTGTCCATTCTCAGCCGGTGGACCAGCGCCTCCTGGTCCTTCAGCGTCCGCTTCTGCTCACACAGTCGGCCCAACAGTTTCTGTCACACGGGGAAGCTGAGGTTAGAACCGGCAAGAACCAGGACCAGCAGGAACCAGAACAAGGAGAAACGAGCCAAACACACACCGCCCATACATACAGTGGTGTGAAAAAGTGTTTGCCCCCTTCCTGATGTCTCATTTTTTTGTGTTTGTCGCACTTAAATGCTTCAGATCATCAAACAAATTTAAATATTGGACAAAGATAACACAAGTAAACACAAAATGCAGTTTTGAAATGAAGGTGTTTATTATTAAGAGAAAAAAAAATCCCCCCCCCCCCGTTAAAACATAAATTAACTGTGGCTTATCACATCTTTGGAAAGCCGAGTTCAATTTCTGTAGCCAAACCCAGGCCTGATTAGTGCCACACCTGTTCTCAATCAAGAAATCACTTAACTAGGACCTGCCTGACAAAGTAAACTAGACCAAAAGCTCCTCAAAAGCTAGACATCATGCTGCGATCCACAGAAATTCAGGAACAAATGAGAAACAAAGTAATTGAGATCTATCAGTCTGGAAATGGTTATAAAGCCATTTCTAAAGCTTTGGGGCTCCAGTGAACCACAGTGAGAGCCGTTATCCACAAATGGTGAAAACATGGAACAGTGGTGAACCTTCCCAGGAGTGGCCGGCCGACCAAAATTACCCCAAGAGTGCAGCGGTGACTCATCCAAGAGGTCACAAAAGACCCCACAACACCACCAAAGAACTGCAGGCCTCACTTGCCTCAGTTAAGGTCAGTGTTCATGACTCCACCATAAGAAAGAGACTGGGCAAAAATAGCCTGCATGGCAGAGTTCCAAGACAAAAACCACTGCTGAACAAAAAGAACATAAAGGATCGTCTCAGTTTTGCCAGAAAACATCTTGATGATCCCCAAGATTTTTGGGAAAATACTCTGTGGACTGACGAGACAAAAGTTGAACTTTTTGGAAGGTGTGTGTCCCATTACATCTGGTGTAAAAGTAGCACAGCATTTCAGAAAAGGAACATCATACCAACAGTAAAATATGGTGGTGGTAGTGTGATGGTCTGGGGCTGTTTTGCTGCTTCAGGACCTGCAAGACTTGCTGTGCTAAATGGAACCATGAATTCTGCTGTCTATCAAAAAATCCTGAAGGAGAATGTCCGGCCATCTGTTCATGACCTCAAGCTTAAGCGCACTTGGGTTCTGCAGCAGGACAATGATCCAAAACGCACCAGCAAGTCCACCTCTGAATGGCTTAAGAAAAACAAAATGAAGACTGTGGAGTGGCCTAGTCAAAGTCCTGACCTGACTCTGATTGAGATGCTGTGGCATGACCTTCTTCTTCTTCTTCTTTTACATTCAATTGGCAGTTGGCAACCAGCTTACAGGTGCATTGCCGCCACTGACTTGATTATCATCACTCTATATCTTTGTAAAAGGAGTTCTGAACAACTCCTTATGTGTGAAAAAATTATCCGTCATTGGACTGTGTCCTCGGCACCTCAAAAAGGCAGTTCATGCTCGAAAACCCTCCAATGTGGCTGAATTACAACAATTCTGCAAAGACGAGTGGGCCAAAACGCCTCCACAGTGCTGTAAAAAATGCATTGCCAGTTATCGCAAACGCTTGATTGCAGTTGTTGCTGCTCAGGGTGGCCCAACCAGTTATTAGGTTTAGGGGGCAATCACTTTTTCACACCACTGCACATCACCCATATATCACCCAAACATACATCACCCATATGCCTGCTGGGTTATTACTAACTTTTCATGCAGCTGGGAGTAATGCAATATAGCAACTGTATATAAAATTTTGCAATATATTTGCAATAAACAAAAATAAAAAACATTTAAAATAAATTTAAAAAATTAATAATATATCATATTCTGAGAAAGGTTTTAATATAGAAAATGAACTGAAATAAGAATGGACTTGACTGAGTTCTTGAGCCCAGAGCCCTGGACGGGTCCGGTCAGAACTTGAAGTGCCTGCAAACAACCTGCAGAGTTTTAGGTTGAATTCTTTTTGCCATAATTTATCCATTTTTATCTGACAAATTCATTCATTCCCTCCCAGCCTGCATGTCCATGTGGGCCTCACTGTCAGTTAACGTGGGCTGTCTGTGGCTCCATGTGGGTTTGCCCACATGCACTTTACCCGTTTACTTATTTTCAACAAATTTTCTTATAAATTTGATGCATTTTGTTGAAAAATTAAAACTTTCTCATAAATTTGCCGCTTCTTTAACTGTAAATTTGTAACTTTTTCTCATAAATCTGATTTTTTTTCTTGTAAATTTGTCGCTCTTTTCCTCATAAACATGTTAGTTTTTCTTGTAAAATTGTGACTTTTTCTTGCAACTTTGGAACTTTCTTATAAATTTGTCACTTTTTTACTGTAATGCTGCAACTTTTTCCTCATAAATTTATTACTTTTTTCATTGTAAATTTGCTATTTTTTGTTAATTTGTGAGTTTTCTGCCATAGATTTGTGATGTTTTTCTTGTAGATTTGGAACTTGTAGAACGGAAATTTCAACTTTTTTTTACTGTAAACTTGCAGTTTTTTCTCATAAATTTGTAACTTTTTTTCCTGAAAATTTTTAATTGATTTACTCACATATTTGCTATTTTTGGTTGATTTGCAACATTTTCTAATTTTTTCCTTATAAATTTGACTTTTTTCTTTGAAATATGCTCAATTTCTCTTGTAAGTTTGTTAATTTTTCTTTTGTTGCAAATTTGCAACTTTTTTTCTTAAATTTTCACATTTCTTTCTCATAAAACTGACTTTTTTCTTGTAAATTTGCTATTTTTTTTTGTAAATTTTTGATTTTTTTCCCACAAATTTTCCCTCATAAATTTGCAATTTTTTTCTCATAATCCTGTGATGTTTTTCTCACAAATTTTTATTCACATATTTGCTATTTTTTAATTAATTTGCATCTCTTTCAAAATTTTCCTCATAAACTGGTGACTTTTGTTCTCATACATTTGCTCCTTTTTTTTTTGTAAATTTTTGACTTTTTTCACATAAATTTTCAAAATTATCCCCATAAATTTGACTTTTTTTGTAAATTTGGAACTTTCTAAATCATAAATTTGTGACTTCTTTCTCACAAATTTATTAATATTGTTTTGCAAATTTATGACTTTTTTCTCCTAAATTTTCCACATTTTTTCTCCTAAATTTGTGACATTTTCTCACAAATTTATGACATTTTTTCTCCTAAATCAGCGACTGTTTCCCCGCTCATTCTGCCTGTGGTCCTAGTGCTGCTGAAAGCCGCTCGCCTGTGCCACAGCTAAAGTCCACGTGGGCCAACACGTGAGCCCCAGCCCAACCCACACGGAGCCGTCGCAGGCAGATGGGTGTTGAGACGGTGTCAGTCAAAGTGAAGCGGGAGTGCGTTGTCCTACACTGGTCTCGATCTCGTTGAGTTTGAGCGTGGGATGCAGCTCTCTGCTGTAGACGTCGTGGAACGGAGGCACCTGTGAGAGTCAGCGGGACACACATTATTACAGGTTCCATGGCAGCTTCCATCTCGGGCTGATGTCTACGGCAGATAAAGGTCACTGCTGTCACATGATGCAGCTGGCTGCACCCACGACATGCTGCAAATGCTGACAGGCTCTTCAAGCTGCATTCTGACAGCAGCCACGGTTACCAGACCAGCTGGTCGACTCCCAATAAAATGTATTTTGTCAGGATAAAGCTGCTCATTTTGCAGTGTATATTTACTCTGTTTGATGAGGAGGTGGAGCTACGCCTGATTCAGCGCAGGTGGACAGGTGACATCCAAAAGGGAGATGGGCTCACGTGCACTCGCCACCCATCTGACAGGAGCACCTTGCTGTTACTGGGTCGGCTCCACTGGGCGGTTGGTTGTTTATAACAAGGGGGGTGTTCACTAATTCACATGAGATACAAACGTACACATGTCAATTAGGGATACTTTTACAAGAATAACGCTGCAAAGTTATGAGGAAAAAAGTCACCTTTTTTTTTTAGAAAAAAGTTGCAAATTTATAAGAAAAAGGTCACAAATTTATGTGAAAAAAGTTGAAAATTTATGACACAAAAATCGCAAATTAATGAGAAAAAAGTTGAAAATATACAGGAGAGAAGTTGCAGATTTAATGAAAAAAACTGCAAATATACAACAAAAAAGTTGAAAATTTACAGGGAAAAAATTGCTAATTTACAAAAAAAAGTTGTATTTTTTCAGAAAAAAGTCATAAATTTATGAGAAAAAAATCTCAATTTTTTAAAAAAGTCACAAATTTATGACGCAAGTTGCAGATTTAAGAGAAACAGTCACAAATGTACAAGAAAAAAAGTTGCAGATTTAAAGGGAAAAATACAAATTTATGAGGAAAAAAGTTGTACTTTTTTTCAGAAAAGTCACAAATGAAAAAAAAGTTTTTTTCAGAAAAAAGTCACATTTATGAGAAAAAAGGTCTCAATTTTTTTTTAAAAAAAGTCACAAATTTATGAGAAAAAAGTTGTACATTTTTTAGAAAAAAAAATTACAAATTTATTATAAAGTTGCAAAGTTTTGTGAAAAAGTCAAATTTATGAGAAAAATATGAAAATTTACAGGAAAAAAGTTGCAGATTTAATGAAAAAACTGCAAATATACAACAAAAAAGTTGAAAATTTACAGGGAAAAAATTGCTAATTTACAAAAAAAAGTTGTATTTTTTCAGAAAAAAGTCATAAATTTATGAGAAAAAAATCTCAATTTTTTAAAAAAGTCACAAATTTATGACGCAAGTTGCAGATTTAAGAGAAACAGTCACAAATCTACAAGAAAAAAAGTTGCAGATTTAAAGGGAAAAATACAAATTTATGAGGAAAAAAGTTGTACATTTTTTAGAAAAGTCACAAATGAAAAAAAAGTTTTTTTCAGAAAAAAGTCACATTTATGAGAAAAAAGGTCTCAATTTTTTTTAAAAAAAGTCACAAATTTATGAGAAAAAAGTTGTACATTTTTTAGAAAAAAAAATTACAAATTTATTATAAAGTTGCAAAGTTTTGTGAAAAAAGTCAAATTTATGAGAAAAATATGAAAATTTACAGGAAAAAAGTTGCAGATTCAATGAAAAAACTGCAAATATACAACAAAAAAGTTGAAAATTTACAGGGAAAAAATTGCTAATTTACAAAAAAAAGTTGTATTTTTTTTCAGAAAAAAAAGTCATACATTTATGAGAAAAAAATCTCAATATTTTTTAAAAAAGTCACAAATTTATGACACAAGTTGCAGATTTAAGAGAAAAAGTCACAAATCTACAAGAAAAAAAGTTGCAGATTTAAAGGGAAAAAATACAAATTTATGAGAAAAAAGTTGTACATTTTTTAGAAAAAAAATTACAGATTTATTATAAAGTTGCAATGTTTTGCGAAAAAGTCAAATTTATAAGAAAAATTTGAAAATTTACAGGAAAAAAGTTGCAGATTTAATGAAAAAACTGCAAATATACAACAAAAAAGTTGAAAATTTACAGGGAAAAAATTGCTAATTTACAAAAAAAAGTTGTATTTTTTCAGAAAAAAGTCATAAATTTATGAGAAAAAAATCTCAATTTTTTAAAAAAGTCACAAATTTATGACGCAAGTTGCAGATTTAAGAGAAACAGTCACAAATCTACAAGAAAAAAAGTTGCAGATTTAAAGGGAAAAATACAAATTTATGAGGAAAAAAGTTGTACATTTTTTAGAAAAGTCACAAATGAAAAAAAAGTTTTTTTCAGAAAAAAGTCACATTTATGAGAAAAAAGGTCTCAATTTTTTTTAAAAAAAGTCACAAATTTATGAGAAAAAAGTTGTACATTTTTTAGAAAAAAAAATTACAAATTTATTATAAAGTTGCAAAGTTTTGTGAAAAAGTCAAATTTATGAGAAAAATATGAAAATTTACAGGAAAAAAGTTGCAGATTTAATGAAAAAACTGCAAATATACAACAAAAAAGTTGAAAATTTACAGGGAAAAAATTGCTAATTTACAAAAAAAAGTTGTATTTTTTTTCAGAAAAAAAAGTCATACATTTATGAGAAAAAAATCTCAATATTTTTTAAAAAAGTCACAAATTTATGACACAAGTTGCAGATTTAAGAGAAAAAGTCACAAATCTACAAGAAAAAAAGTTGCAGATTTAAAGGGAAAAAATACAAATTTATGAGAAAAAAGTTGTACATTTTTTAGAAAAAAAATTACAGATTTATTATAAAGTTGCAATGTTTTGCGAAAAAGTCAAATTTATGAGAAAAATTTGAAAATTTACAGGAAAAAAGTTGCAGATTTAATGAAAAAACTGCAAATATACAACAAAAAAGTTGAAAATTTACAGGGAAAAAATTGCTAATTTACAAAAAAAAGTTGTATTTTTTTTCAGAAAAAAAGTCATACATTTATGAGAAAAAAAATCTCAATATTTTTTAAAAAAGTCACAAATTTATGACACAAGTTGCAGGTTTAAGAGAAAAAGTCACAAATCTACAAGAAAAAAGTTGCAGATTTAAAGGGAAAAAATACAAATTTATGAGAAAAAAGTTGTACATTTTTTTAGAAAAAAAATTACAGATTTATTATAAAGTTGCAAAGTTTTGTGAAAAAGTCAAATTTATGAGAAAAATTTGAAAATTTACAGGAAAAAAAGTTGCAGATTTAAAGGAAAAAAATTTAAATTTATGACAAAAAAGTTGTAAATTTTTTAGAAAAAATTCACAAATCTGATGTGAAAAAGTTGAGAACGTCTAAAATTTACACCTACAGTCATGTGAAGAAATTATGACACCCTCTATAAGCCTGTGTTGTTGTTTTTTATCATATTTGGACATATGGATATTTAATATCAATGTTAAAAAATACTGGGAGATTCATGTATTACAACTAAAGAATTAAAAATGAATTAAAGACTTTTTTCACATTTTCTGTAAAATGTAATTCTAAACAAATAGTGAGGAATAAATTAGGACACCCCCATCTTTTTTATGACGTCCCCACATTCATTCCCATTTACAACGGCTAAAATAAATGTTAAAAAACTGCAAATAAAGACAAAAACAAGGTTAGACATAGATACGTGAGCATTTATTGATATAGAACTGACTATTTAATGGGGTGTCCTAATTTTTTCACATGACTGTATTAGCGGCTGGCAGGTTAAACGGGGAGGATCTGGTTTCATTTTGCTCAGAACGGGGAGGGCATCAAGTCTTGATCGCATCAGTTCAACAAGGTGCTGAAACAGGGGAATTCGTCAACAAGCGGTGGAGTACTTTTCAAAGTTGTCAGTGAGTGTCGTGACACACACGGCGGCCTCAGCTGAGGTGGAGAATGGCGGACGCCCGACTGCTGTCAGAAACGGGGCAGCAGCTCACTTGCTGACCACAGAGTTACAGGAACACAGTACAGCCAAGACAAGAGTGAGGTGGGGGGGGAATGAACATGAACAACGAGAGAATGACGAGGAACTAACCAGCAAAACAAAAAAGAAAGTGAAGTGAAGTGAAGTGAAACAAAGCACCGAAGCTCAGAACTAGAAGAACTCACAACTAAGGAGCATCACAGCACTCAGGAAACACGCATGGAACACCCTGCTCGGTGCGTCCTCCTACCTGTTGGTCCAGGTAGTCCAGGTTACGCTGGAGCTGAAAATCTAATATGTCGTCCTGAGTGAAGCGGCAGCAGAGAGAAGGATGGAAATCACACAGAGACAGCGTACAGGTGACAGTTGAGACGGGACAGCAGTGAAGCAACACAGCCACACTGAGGCGCCAAACATTTCTGGCCTGGCTCAACCACATCTAGGAATTCAAACCAAAAAACTAAGTCCAGATACAGCTCAAGTGTTTTCTCCAGAGCTTTCTGTTCTCCATTCCTGCTGTAAGCCAACAGAAATGTGCCGCATGTCTCAGCAGTGGTGGCCCAGAGCGGACTGCAACCAAGACTTAGAGGTCAAGACCAAGTCGAGAGGAAGACCACTGTGTAGCTCGGTCTTGGTCTCGTCCTCGTTGCTGAACGCTCCGTTCTTGGGGCCTGTACTACGAAGCAGGGTTTAGTCGTGCGGCGTAACTCCGGGGTTAACCCTGGGTGTTCTGTACTATGAAACTGGTGGTTCACCATGGCAACCAATGCTGTGAAGCTACCCTGCAGGCGCAGCTTAAGGTCCAGATCAGAGCTCAGTGGCAGCACCAACGCTGCTCACCAGCCAACTACGGCATCCACCTCCCCCAGGGTTTGAGGAGACCCCCCACCCCCCACCCCCCATTAATCAGAGAACGACGCAGTTCTCTAAGGTTAGCTCCTCTGCTGGTAGATCCTAGGATGGGGGTCCCTGTTCTTCAGGTCTTTTTTCTATGTTGCAGCCAATATAAAACATTTTATTTTGTAATACATCACAATGCAGTGATTTGTACCCGATTACACACACATTAACGCATCAGATACAGAGAATGTAAAGAGTCATCGCTCTACTTCAGACAGGCGTATGCAGGCTGACTTTATGACGAATTTTGATTCCGCTGCTCTGCGTCTGATTTTTGAAAGCCTGCTGTCTGATACGTTCCTCTTTCAGGTGTCTGGGACTCCACACACTGCCCTGTTACATCATCAGGCACGCAGACAGCCAGAGTATTTTTCAGTTAAAATACATTTTCAGTGCACTCTTGATTTTAATTTGAGTCATCAATCATCACATATTCATTAAAATACATTTTAAAACACTTTTTGATTAAATTTTGAGTCAATCATGACGCTGCCTCTTCCACTTTTTGCTTTTTCCAGTCAAATGAAATCATAATTCCGTCATAACTGTCGTATAATTTTGGCTCCTAAAGGCCCGGTCACACCTAGATGATTTAGGCAGCATCTCCAAAACATGAAAATTGGTCTAAAACGCTGCCATATGCTGAAATTTTCACTTTTGGCCATATGCATCGCATATCCATAAGGAGTTTGACATATACATTACGCAGTGGTAACTTTTTAGGAACGTTCTACATAACCTTATCCCAACGAATGCTTATCACGTCCTCGTCGTTCACAACATATACCAAAAGTACGCCCGACGACAGTCAAATGTACACAGTGCATGGCTGTGTATTGGTGATGACGTGGTATGAGGGGGTATTTAAACCAGCGTAGCAAGACACACATCAAAACACACCACCACGCCAAAGAAGCAGGTGAAGAGACCTCACGGAAGAGGATGCCTGGAGGAGCCTGCATCACCCACTCCTTCACCCAAAGACAGCTGCAGCGCCTCTCGGGAATCGTCTGTGGTGCCAGTACCTGTGTTCGTGGCATCCACCGATTCAGCTGTTGCCAGGAAGCCGAGGGCCAAGCGGACACAGTTTTCTCCCGAGGTCTAAGAGGAGCAGCCGATGCGTGATTTCCTTTGTGAGAATCCGATGTTCTGGTATGTAAAGAAGACGGGCTACCGGAGGTGGACAAGAAGACCAAGCTCTGGGAGGAACAAGCCAGGGCGATGGGGAAGACCGCTGAGTACCTTCAAGGGTGGTTCAAGTCCCTTGGAGACACTCACACCCGTCCCCATGAAAAGAAGAGCGGTGATGGCGCCCCGGAGCTGACCGAGAGGGAGCAGTGGGTGAAGGAAAACGCCGGCTTCCTCCAGGCTGTAGTCCGCCATTGTGCAGAGCCCGTAAAAAGTGTACGTCTAAACATATCTTTAATATTAATATGTATCGATGTTGATTTTTACTGTGATTACAAATCACACTGAGATTGTGATTTGTTATGCCACGTGCATGCTGTCTTGTGCGTGCGTGCTCAGGGAATTACATCATTTCTGGGGTCTTTCAGCCATTGTGGGCTTTGGTTTGATAGTTTCACTGATGAAAAAGTAGGGCACATCCTGGTTGTCGTTTGGAAGAGGCTGAGGGTCAGGGGAACCTAGGGTACCATCTTCAGCGCATTCCTTCAGCTCTGACTCATGTAGATCTGTCAATCTGATGCTGATCCTGTACCACCAACACCTGCCTAAATGAATTTATAGTCCACATCCACAAGCGCCATTAAAACAATGGACTAGAATCCCTTGTAGCTGAAGTATTGGGACCTAGTCTTTGGAGGAGAGCAGCAGGCCACGTGCGTCCCATCAAGTGCCCCACACGTATGGGGAAAGTTCCATCTTTGGAAGAACTTGTCAGCTATGGCTCGCCAACCATCTTGGCCAAACCAGCACCTCATCCACATATCCTTCAAAAATGGCTTGACAGACTTCTCTGACCACTGGGTGTTGTGAGGGGACCCTCCATCCAAACTTCACTGAGGCATGTGAGTTCCCAGAGGCAAGGTGACGCAAAGTCAGGGCCAGCTTCATGCCAGGCTCAAGTGGGCACCTGGAGAAGGTGCACTGCTTTGCTATCCTTGGAAGAAGTTGATGAATTTGATTCATGAAGTTGATGAATGATGCATAGTCCTCGTTGTGGAGCTCCACCATAAGCTGGTCACACAGGCCAAACGTCCATCGCCTCCTGATCCATGATTGCACCTACTACCTTCTCCTCCATTCAGCTATTCTGCTCCCGGCTTTTTGGTCATGCAAACGGGGTATCGAACCAGTCAGGTCATGCTGATGTTGTAGCAAAGCTACCATGTACAGTCGTGAAAAAATTTGGACACCCCTTTAAATATTCAGTTCTTTATTAAGAAATGCTCACACATCTATGTCTAAACTTGTTTTTGTTTTTATTTGCATTTTTTTAACATTTATTTTAGCCATTGTAACTGGGAATGAATGTGGGGGTGTCTTAAAAAGATGGGGGGTGTCCTAATTTATTCCTCATTATTTGTTTAGAATTATAGTGTACAGAAAATTTGGAAAAAAAAGTCTTTAATTCATTTTTAATTGTTTAGTTATAAAACATGAATCTCCCAGTACTTTTAACATTGATATTAAATATCCATATGTCCATATATGTTAAAAAAAAAAAAACCACACAGGCTTATACAGGGTGTCCTAATTTTTTCACATGACTGTATTCTCGTCTTGCCAGATCCTCCATCATGGACATACAACACAGAATGAGGAGCGCTGCGCCAGCCCATCCTATTTATACAGACGCTGGCAATACGCCACGATACACTACCTGTAAGTTAGAAAGACGTTCACTAAAATTAGAAAACCATTCAGTAGGTTCAAAGAAAGTTAGTCATACATTAGAAACAAGTTTTAGGCACGCTAGAAATTTATCTTGACGTATTTCAACTTCTGAGTAACTATGAGTCACTTACAAGTAACGTGTGTAAAGGAATGCAGAACTTCCCTGCAACCTTTGTCCCGCGTATTCAGGACATATCAGCCATACGCTGAATACGTCGGAAAACTTTCAGCATGCTGAAAACTTTCAGAGGAGCTCGGCGAACTACGCCGCATCCCAGCGTGCTTCAGTGTTCTTCAGCGTCGCTCTTAACTTAGACAAAACTTAGCCAGAACTGGTTCCACGTACCCCAGCGTATTCTCCAAATGTTTGAGACGTTTTGCAAACGCTGCCTACATCGTCTAGGTGTGACAGGGCCTCAACAGGGCTGGATGGCGGTCACCTTAATACTGTGCATTTCTTTGAATGTCTGCAGTCTGTTATCTCGGCACCGACTGCACAATATAATGTCCCTACTTCAAAAGTCAACATTCATTTGTTTGTTATGAAAAAAAAGCATCCTTCACACATCTACCGGTCAACAGCTCAGTGCAGGACAAAGGCGATGAAATAACAACCGGATAAGAGCAGAAATAAATTAAAATGACGCAAAGGTAGAAGAGAATAAACAGATTGAGTTAAAAAAAAAATATGGGTATGTTGACCCTGCTTCGTAGTACGGGCCTTTGGCCTGGTACCGGTGGTGACAACAGCACCACCCCAGCAGCACACACACATCGTGCCGCCATCGGTCCAACATACCGTTTACATGAGGAATATATCTTATAGAGGTCGGTTACACGTTGGCCGATGTTGGCCAGATGTACGTATGCCGTTGGGGTAGTCACAGAACCAAAATCCGAATGAGGAGTCTTGTTTCCATTCAGCTACACATAAGCGAGAGGGACACATGCAAAGCTAATTCTACTCTCACTTGTACTTGTCAATCTCATTTTGGTTTTGGTAAATAAAGCTGCGGCATGTAATGCAGTTGGTTTTCTATGTTAATGTAATAATAGTTGTTTGAGGGTTGAGGGGAGATCTAAGTTTTCCCCGTGCTAGAACATGACCAGAAACACAAACAACATGCATCACCATCATGCAGTCTTACTGTTTTATCTCTGGAACAGAAGTGGTGAAATATTACGTACACACAGACGGCTGTTAACGAGGAAGAAGTGGCGCTGCCTGTAACGATTATTTTTCTTACTGAGTAATCTGCCTATTTCTTTTTCTGATTAGTTAATTAATCATTTGATCCCTAGAGGGAAAAAAAAAACAGTTATAAATGTCCATCACAACATCCCAGAGCTCAGAGTGACCTCATCAAATGTCTTGGTTTGTCAAAGACTACAAAACCAAAACTCCTTCAACTTAGAACGCAAGAAGAAATAAAGATGCACGTTTGTTATCTGAGAACCTGAAACAATCACATTTTAAATTTATTACTGGAAAAGGGGCGATTATCACCATAGTTGTTAATTAGTTGGGGTTTTTTTTGTAGAAATCAACGACTAGTTGCTGCAACACTAATATTAATTATTAAATTAACTCTTTGGAGATGTGCATCTGCACTGACAGCAGCATTAACCACTCATGAAGAAGTTATATTGCTTCATGATGTTTGATCTCTCTTCTAGTTGTCACTTCAATTAAAGCTGCTGTATAGAACTTTTGGACTTTACTGGTCACTCAGTGAACTTCATCTCTATTCACTCCATTTTTTAAGAAAAAAAAAAACTGCAGCTGAGAGAAGTAGAAATGGACTGAAAAGAGCTGAAGTTCTCTTAATGACCACAAGGTGTCACCAACACTACAGTTTCCAAAACGTCCTGTGCAGCAGCTTTAAAATCCCTCGGCTGAGTGTGCTGACGCGTTCTGATGCCTGTGTCATCTGGGCTCATCACACAGAGGACAACAGTCAGACACACAGACCTGACAGACGTCTAGAGAACGATGTGCATGTCACAGCTGGGGGAGCGTGTAAGGAACTACTGAGCAGCAGAACGCACCAACCATAGTTTTAATACATCTAAAGGCAGATTTTAACTGGATGGTAGTGTGCTACATTACAAGTGTGAAGTGGTTTGAGCATTGCAGAAGTGCCCGCTTAGGGCCTGCCGATATGGCTTTTAACATGTATCGCAATACATTTAGGGTTTTATCACAATACATGATATATATTGTGACATTTCACGGGGTTCACACAAATAATGAGAAATGATTGTGACGCAACAGGCTTTATTCGTCACTCACTCACAACACAGAACGGAGGGGAGGTCATTTACACAGACCCCCATCTCAGTCATGGGGACAAAGACACATGATCTATCACATACAGGGAAACAACGCTAACTGGCCTTATAACACAGTTATAACGGCACAGCAATAACACTTAGAACACACGGATAATAACAGTCTTTGAATCCTCAGGGCACAAGCATGCCGGGAGAATCCCCGCCCCCTTATCACAGCCCCGGTGCTACACTGTCCCCCCCTGGACTGGTTTCTGTCCCCAGAAAAATAAGTCCAACTCAAAAGTCCAATACAAATCCATCCAGGCGTCGGGGCGACCGCCGCTGTCAGTGACCAGCACGCACGGTCCCGACCAGTGACTCACCAGCTTTGGTGACAGTCCCTCTTTCTGCTCCGGGCAGAAAAAGTCCAGCAAAGTCCCTCCCCTGACAACGGGAGCCGTACGCTCATTTCTGTCGACTCTCCGCCACTACCAGGGTCTCCTGAGCTAGTTCGGGTACCGTGTGCAGGCGTCCTCTTGAGTGGAACGAATAATCTAACCCCGGTTTGCTGTCCATCTCATACTGCTGCAGGGGGGTGTGGGATTGCTGCGTCTGTCCTCTCTCAGCCATACAGATGGCACAGTGGTGGACATGGCGCTTCACGTCCCGATGGCACCCCGGCCAGTAGAACCGAGCCCGAAGCCGCTGCAGAGTCTTCCTCATTCCAAAGTGGTCTGCCCCCACTGGCCCGTGGACCAACTGGAGCACCTTGGGGCAGAGCCATCGGGGCATCAGTTGCTGCCACTACAGTAACGCACGCACGATGTGTCCTGGCTCCCGGCAGCGGAAGCATCCTGCCTCGCACCGCTGTTGTACCTTCGCCAACCACGCAGCTGTGGTCTGGCGTAATTCCTCCTTCTCCTCCTCGCTCTCAGCTGTGGCCTGGAAAGCTCTCTGCCTCGGTGAGAACACATCAGCTGCATGATCCATCATTGGCTCCACCCGCTCCGCTTCTGCCACGGCCATCTCCCAGCTGTTTGCTGCATGAATCCGGACGTGTTCCTGGAGCCAGGCCAGGCGGAGCCCACAGATGAAGTGCTAGAGGGCGAGCTTCTCCTCCCCCCCCGGCTCAAAATCCGGGTAGCCACACTGTGTCAGTAGCTGTATGTCCGCTGCATAGGCTCCCGGACTCTCTCGGCTGCCTCATCGGCAATTGGCCAGCTGTTCCCAGGCGTGCTCAGCGTTGGTCACTCTCCCAAACCGCTTCTGGAGCGCTCCTTGTTGCACTGGCCAGCTTCGACGTTCCTGAGGCCACAGGTCAGACAGCATGCAGAGAGCCCCGCCCTCCAGGGCCAGCGCGACCTGCACGGTGGTCTCTTCGGGCATCCAGCCGTTCAAAGCAGCAGCCAGTTCGACCTGGGCCAGGTAGCCATCCAGTGGGGTTTCACCACCAAAGCGGGGGAGTCTGGCCCATTGGCGGGTCAGTGGGACGGTTGCCTCTTGGTCGATCGCCGCCCCCGCTCACAGAC
Organism: Pholidichthys leucotaenia; assembly: GCA_020510985.1. Lineage (NCBI taxonomy): Eukaryota > Metazoa > Chordata > Actinopteri > Cichliformes > Pholidichthyidae > Pholidichthys > Pholidichthys leucotaenia. Next base: position 484,119,149 of record CM035837.1, read on the forward strand.
AAATCACTGGCCCATCCTGCCCTGAAAATGGCGGGAAGCGGGGCAGGTTTGCTCTGTTCAGCCCACCCTGCCTTGAGAAACACAGAAGGCGGGGCATGGTGGCCCTGTTGGGTCCACTGCTCCATTCGTCCATCTCCGTCTCTATCTGGCCGATAAGCCGTTGGAGTCGCCAAATGTCTACGTCGATCCTCGCTTCCACCTCTCCAAGATCCCACTCCTGACACCAGTGTGACATTTCATGGGGTTCACACAAATGATGAGAGATGATTGTGACGCAACAGGCTTTATTCTTCACTCACTCACAACACAGAACGGAGGAGAGGTCATTTACACAGACCCTCGTCTCACTCATGGTGACACAGACACATGAGCTATGACATACAGGGAAGCAACGCTAACTGGTCTTATAACACAGTTATAACGGCACAGCAATAACACTTAGAACACACGGATAATAACAGTCTTTGAATCATCCGCGGTGCAAGCATGCCGGGAGAATCCCCGCCCCCTTATCACAGCCCCGACGCTACAATATCACAATATCTTGAGATCTTCTCCGAACCGCTGCATAAATGTAAAACCTAAAATGACACCGGCATGATAATAGAAACAGACCCGTGTATTGCAATATTTTTAAAATTGCATACAAAAAGGGGGAATAAAATCAAGTTAAATTTAGCAAACTTTATTGAACCAATCAACAACACCACTCATAAATTTGCAACAAATCAGAATAAATAATAGTAGGCCTTCCTATTATGGCCTGTAATAAAACTAATAAAACCAAAAGAAAAAAAATGACTCATCATATTAAAAAGTGCATTAAGCAGGAGTTCTAGAGAAAGATATTTTAAAATGATATAAATTAAAATCCACTTTTTTTCTGCTGGGTCATGTTTTTAACAATAAGGTCCATGTCTTTGGCAGAATAATCTGTGACCACAGCTGTGATCTCTTATCATTTTACACGTTTGTTGTATGGGATAAATTTCCCAAGTGAAGAAGCCATATAGTCATTTTCTTAGTGCTGGTTCCTTCACTTTTTTGTAGCGAGACACCTGGGGTGTTGAGAGTGGATTTTAATGCATTCTTCATATCGCTGTATAGTGGATGACATCTCAAGTGGTGAATCAAATTAGTAGCTACTGCGATCTTTAAAGACAACAGCTTTGCAACATAAATTGCACAAAAATGTATTTTGTTCAATTTCTATCTTCTGAAGACCGAACCGCTGTCAGCCAACGTTGCTGGTGCTTTGTTCCTCCTTTGAATGATCTCGTTCAACTCTGCTTTCACTGCAGCCGGTGTGTGTGTGTCACTTTGTGGTGGAATAAGTTCAGGCGAGATGCAACGAGCTGGAAGGTTGCAGAGTTTTATTTCCTCTATCAAAATGAGACACACATGTAGCGCCGTGCGCTACCGTGCTGTGTTCTGCTGTCCTGTGTGTGCTGTGTCGTGTTGTGTCTTTGAGGCATGTCACACAAGCTCTTTTATCAGTGATACAGGAAGAGAGAATGCATGGCACATTAGCATAACAGTCAATACACGTGATTAGCATGACATTGGTTGGCTCTTTGTCCGTCTGTGCATTGTCCTCTGTATGCAAATTGTGTTCCGTTTCCTCCAACTCTGCTGTGCGTGAAATAGTATCAGTCTGCATTGTGCTGGGTCACCACACAGCTCCTCCCAGAACGCTCAGAAGGGGCTGTGACCCCCCCCCCCCATCCCTGTCGTTTGAGCTCCAGCTCCGGTAGAACTGTCCTGCTGTAAAGGAGTGCCGGAGGGCATGTCAGTCCGTGGGGGGGGGGGGGGGGGGGGACGGGGCAGGGGTGGAAAAACAAAAGTGTGCGCCGCTCCGGGTTCCAGCACGTTGAACGGCCGTGGATCGTGGGCGCACGGGCCGGTGCGCTTCATGCGTTATGGAACAAGAAGGCGATCGGCCAGCTTTAGGGAGTGAGGTGCCGCAAGAGCGCTGTGGAGGAGGAGGGGGAGGGGGGGTGGGAGTAAGTGAGTGCCGGCCCGGGTCGTCAAAGGTGTCTGGGCCGCTCAAAAATTGCGTGTGGATCCGCGATGGTGAGGGACTTTCCCGTTAAACCTGGCGGTGATCCACAGCGGCCGTGAAAAAAAAAAAAATTAAGTCTCTGACTCCTCTCGCGACTCGATCCAGCAAGGATGTGGGGAAGGCGAGCGGCCAAATTCCCCGAGGATGCGTAGCGGCTGTGAAACAACTGCAGCTGTGTGAGGGACCTGGCGGTCTGGCTTTTAGGTGCGGAAGCAGCCGTAAAGCCCTCGAGGACAGCAATCGGCTAAATTCCTCTTGTGCGCCGTGGCTGAGAAACCCATACAAAGTCCTGTGTGCAGGCTGCCCGTCTGCTTCAGGTGCGTGAACAGCCCTGAAGGTTCCGAGGCTGGCGATCGGCCGTGTTTCTCGGGCATGTGCAGTAGCGGAGGACACTGTATCAGTCTGTGGAGCCGGCTTGACCCTGTGCGTGGAGCGCGTGTGGCGCAGTGACCACTTAGCTGGCAGTTGCGCTGTCCTTGTAATCCTGCAGTGTGCGTGCGGGGCTTCTGTGCACGGGAGGTCCGCTTGTCGCGAGGTGAGTCAGGGTCGGGGAGCTTGGTAGAAATCAATGCAATCGGCGTCGATGATTTCCCCGTTCAGGCTGCTTCCTTCGTTTCACTCGTGTCGCCGTTCATGGTGTGTGTCGGTCAAAGTGCTGCCCGCTCCGGGGAGCGCGCTCCGGTGAGGATGAAGAGGTTGCAGGCGTTCTCTGGTCCTCTGGGATCCACAGCGCGGTGAGAGGGAGCAGACGGTCATTCTCTGGTTATCTTCTCTGATTAGCTTCTCAGGTCACCAGTGTGGAGAGAAGAGATCAGGCGAGGGATGCTCCATGACACATCTAGGGTCACCAGTGTAGAGGAATAAATTCAGGCGAGATACAACGAGCTGGAAGGTTGCAGAGTTTTATTTCCTCTATCAAAATGAGACACACATGTAGCGCCGTGCGCTACCGTGCTGTGTTCTGCTGTCCTGTGTGTGCTGTGTCGTGTTGTGTCTTTGAGGCATGTCACACAAGCTCTTTTATCAGTGATACAGGAAGAGAGAATGCATGGCACATTAGCATAACAGTCAATACACGTGATTAGCATGACATTGGTTGGCTCTTTGTCCGTCTGTGCATTGTCCTCTGTATGCAAATTGTGTTCCGTTTCCTCCAACTCTGCTGTGCGTGAAATAGTATCAGTCTGCATTGTGCTGGGTCACCACACAGCTCCTCCCAGAACGCTCAGAAGGGGCTGTGACCCCCCCCCCCCCATCCCTGTCGTTTGAGCTCCAGCTCCGGTAGAACTGTCCTGCTGTAAAGGAGTGCCGGAGGGCATGTCAGTCCGTGGGGGGGGGGGGGGGGGGGGGACGGGGCAGGGGTGGAAAAACAAAAGTGTGCGCCGCTCCGGGTTCCAGCACGTTGAACGGCCGTGGATCGTGGGCGCACGGGCCGGTGCGCTTCATGCGTTATGGAACAAGAAGGCGATCGGCCAGCTTTAGGGAGTGAGGTGCCGCAAGAGCGCTGTGGAGGAGGAGGGGGAGGGGGGTGGGAGTAAGTGAGTGCCGGCCCGGGTCGTCAAAGGTGTCTGGGCCGCTCAAAAATTGCGTGTGGATCCGCGATGGTGAGGGACTTTCCCGTTAAACCTGGCGGTGATCCACAGCGGCCGTGAAAAAAAAAAAAATTAAGTCTCTGACTCCTCTCGCGACTCGATCCAGCAAGGATGTGGGGAAGGCGAGCGGCCAAATTCCCCGAGGATGCGTAGCGGCTGTGAAACAACTGCAGCTGTGTGAGGGACCTGGCGGTCTGGCTTTTAGGTGCGGAAGCAGCCGTAAAGCCCTCGAGGACAGCAATCGGCTAAATTCCTCTTGTGCGCCGTGGCTGAGAAACCCATACAAAGTCCTGTGTGCAGGCTGCCCGTCTGCTTCAGGTGCGTGAACAGCCCTGAAGGTTCCGAGGCTGGCGATCGGCCGTGTTTCTCGGGCATGTGCAGTAGCGGAGGACACTGTATCAGTCTGTGGAGCCGGCTTGACCCTGTGCGTGGAGCGCGTGTGGCGCAGTGACCACTTAGCTGGCAGTTGCGCTGTCCTTGTAATCCTGCAGTGTGCGTGCGGGGCTTCTGTGCACGGGAGGTCCGCTTGTCGCGAGGTGAGTCAGGGTCGGGGAGCTTGGTAGAAATCAATGCAATCGGCGTCGATGATTTCCCCGTTCAGGCTGCTTCCTTCGTTTCACTCGTGTCGCCGTTCATGGTGTGTGTCGGTCAAAGTGCTGCCCGCTCCGGGGAGCGCGCTCCGGTGAGGATGAAGAGGTTGCAGGCGTTCTCTGGTCCTCTGGGATCCACAGCGCGGTGAGAGGGAGCAGACGGTCATTCTCTGGTTATCTTCTCTGATTAGCTTCTCAGGTCACCAGTGTGGAGAGAAGAGATCAGGCGAGGGATGCTCCATGACACATCTAGGGTCACCAGTGTAGAGGAATAAATTCAGGCGAGATACAACGAGCTGGAAGGTTGCAGAGTTTTATTTCCTCTATCAAAATGAGACACACTTGTAGAGCCGTGTGCTACCGTGCTATGTTCTGCTGTGCTGTGTGTGCTGTGTGTGCTGTGTCGTGTTGTGTTTTTGAGGCATGTCACACAAGCTCTTTTATCAGTGATACAGGAAGAGCGAATGCATGGCACATTAGCATAACAGTCAGTACACGTGATTAGCAGGACATTGGTTGGCTCTTTGTCCATCTGTGCATTGTCCTCTGTATGCAAATTGTGTTCCGTTTCCTCCAACCCTGCTGTGCGTGAAATAGTATCAGTCTGCATTGTGCTGGGTCACCACGACTTCATCTTTTTTCCCTCTCCCCACGCTCTGCCAGTGTTGCCAGACTGTGCATAAAAAAACAAGTGTCCCACAAAACCAGGCTCAAAAGAAGCAGCTCTAAAGAAAAAGATTGCAGGAAAAAACAGACCTGGCAACGACTCTGATATGAAACACGGGACGGGGAGCTGGGGGGAACGACTGAGCTGCAGTGCAGCTGTGTGAGAGGAGAGGGAAGCGGAACTTCAACCGGACAAATAAATGCTGACAGCTTACACTGCCATGACAATTTATGCTTGATATTTGCGATAACAGCATTTTATGTATCACGCATAGTAGAATGTATCGATGTAACAAATATATTCAATGTATCGCCCAGCTCTATACCCACTTGTTGCATTTTTTTTTAGCAGTCTGGGATGCATCACATCTACTAGCTTGTGGAACCACGACCATTGACTGGAGTGGAATCTTTCTGTTCCAGTGACCGCATTACATTTGTAATAGAACACATCCACATCCAGTGAGAGTCACAGGTATTGGTATCATTCCCATCATCAATGTTCTGGTCTTCTACTGTTTTTAAATTTACGTGGCTGCTTGGCATTAAGTCCGAACTGCTGAAAGTCTTGATTTATACCATGCTAACCCTTGTAAGTTTTTATGTGCACAAGGTGTATTAGTGACAGAAGAGCAGGGAGAAGTACAAAGGAGCAGAGTTTGAAGATTTGAGTATTGAGTGTTTCCTTCTTTTCTTACAGTAACATAAAGAGGAGTGCTGAATCTCAGAGAGAGATAGACCACTGAATAAAGTGCTTTGCCTTTTGCAAACGGCTGTGTGTACAAATCATTGCTATTATGGGATACACATTAGCAGCACATACCATTTTACTGTGGATAGAAGGGGATACAGGGTAGCTGTGGTGGAAAAATCCTTGGCTTAAGGACCTCCTGTCACCAGGGAAGTCATACTGAAGGGAAAAGGGAAGATTATGAGGAACAGGGAGGAAAGGACAAGTGGAAGCAAGAATGAATGAATGCTGCGATAGCGAAACAAGACAAGTGTGATTTTAGGACATTATAGCACTCACTGTTCTCTATATCACTGCAACAACAGCACTGGAACCTTTTAATGGGAGAATGTCAAAATCTCTTTCAGGAACTACCAAGAAAAGCGGGAGGACTAGGTGACATTCTGGTTGCTACTTCTGTCTGTAAATTCAGTTTTAATAACACATATTCTTTGACTACGTGGCAATGAAGATGGAATAGAAAAGAAAAAAAACTTGTTCTTTCCAACATCAGTATTGGTATTGGCCCAAAATTTCATCCCTAGTTAAAGCTCAATTGTGTTTTATAGTTCACATTTCTTTTTTTCACTGGCAATAAGGATGGAATAGAAAATTACAACTAGATGGTCAACTCATTCCGATGTGACAATTTCCTGAACTTTGACCCTGACCTTGAGCAAAACTTGGCTACAGACCCACTTGAGGATCATTGTGTGCGAGTTTGGTGCACACTGAGGCAATTGCCTAGGAGGAGTAGCAATTTTTGTCAAATGTGGACAGACAGACAGATGGATGGATGAACAGATGCCACACCATTGCATTAAGCTACGGTCACAAATACCCTTACAAACAGCTGCAAACACCGTACACACGATTTTTGGGTCATGTCATACGGCCTTCTTAAGGTGGCCCTAGGAGAATCCAGTGTTCGTAGACCATTTATAAGCTTGGGGCCAGGTCAGTGGTCTTGTCCAAGATTTCTATGATCGCCCCATGAAAACCCCTAATCGTAGGGTGGCCGCTAGGGCTGCAACAAACAACTCTTTTGGTAGTTGACTAATCTAATCACTATTTTTTCGATTAGTCAGCTAATCACGATTATTTCTGTCATGTCTACTGTCTCTGCTTCCTCTTGGCACGGCTCCAGTGCATGTTTTACTTCACCTGTTTAAGTCTGCACACCTGAGAATACCACCTTGTTCCCAGTCTTTAACATTTTATGAAAGGTCCCTATAGCTAAATAAAATAATGACCCATCAAACATGAGTTTGAAACTTGAGCAGCACAATTGTCAGACATTACAAAACCATAATATATTTAACTCATAATGCTCAAACAAGAAAAGTTGCAATTTTTCACATTTTAGAACTTGAAATACTTATCTTTTTTTTTTTAGAATTTTTTCTGAAAAAGGGTCCATAGGTGATTAGTCGACTATCAAATTAGCTGTCGATTAATTTTCTGACGATCGACTAGTCGATTAGTCAACTAATTATTGTAGCACTAGTGGCCATACGAATAACATAGGAACAATGGAAGAACTATGCAAGATGTTGGCCGTAACTATCTCTCAAGAACACCTTAAGATGTTCTTGAGGGCCCCTTACAGCGGTCGTAGGAAACGTCGTACAGCGTGCGTAAGGCAGCTGTGAGGCGCTCATAAGGCAGAAGTACGTCATTTGTGTAACATTTGTGCCGACAAAATGTGCCAAAAGCTGTAAGATCTTCCTACCAATGACCTGAGAGTGCAGTGAGTTGCATAAAAATTTTCGTGAGATGGCAGTAAGTATGCCATAGAAAGATCACAAGGCACCCTTACAAAGAACGTAAGAACTCTAGGGCCATCGTACAACAGAAAAGCACCTCATTTCTCAAGAATGTCTCAGGTTGCTCTTGTGAATTGAATGGCAGCTGTAAGAAACTATGCCCCTCTCCACGAATGTCTGCAAACTTCAGAATTTGTAGGAACTGAGAGATTCTTACAAACCCCTCGTTCGTAAGAATCTTTGTGACCGTAGCTTAAGCTCCTTTCGATTTTGCCAGAATGAGCTAAAAACAAATTAAGCCAGTATTTTTCAACCGGGCCACATGGGAAATTGTCTAATTTCACTTCTTAATTGGTCTAAAACCTGCAAACAATTTGACATTGTTGTGCATCAGTGCTTGCAGTTGCTCCTTCCATGTCAGCGGGTGGAAGCACAAATGCAATCCCTCCTCTTCTTCTTCCTCCTTTTGACAGAAAGGCAGGGGCCACCTTCACAACTCCCACAGCATCTGCTGTGGATCCATAAAAAAAATAAAACGTCGCCACGCCTGAACCAACAACACTATACGGATGGGGAAAATGTCACCATCTCCCCCAGAAACCGCATCTCGACAGCAGCTACCATCAGCGCCAAACAAGTGGTGTATACGGAGATTCACTGGTGTTTAGCGAAGAAAAACATGTCTGCCGTGAAAACAAACACGCACCTGACAGGACACATCTTTGGTAAGTGGCTGTCTCATTTTGAAACTAATTCACTCTCCCGGAGACGGTGGAACACCAACATTAAATAGCTTTAGTGACCAAGCAAGAATAGGCGAACTCTGTGCCTGAGTTGAACAAAATCCAACTTGTGCGGACATGGTCTTGTACGCACTAGCATCGCCTTGAAAAAATGCACGCGTGTTAGCATCTTTCCATTGACTTTGTATGTAATCGTGAATTGTCATTAGATATGCCGCAAGAGGCTACAATGTGCCATTCTATAACATTTTCGTTGGGTGTCATGGGATTTTTTTTCAGTGTAAAAAGGGTTCAGTGGCTCAAAGAAGGTTGAAAAACACTGAATTAAACAATCAATACTGGATATCAGCCAAATTATCACTTACACATTGGTATCTGACCAAAATTTCTGAATGGGTCCATCCTTAGTTATCATTGTCTCTAGTGAGATGTGGCCTCTTTGTAAGACACAAGAAGGTGTCAAGTTGAGGAGGAAGATGTCTTTTACACAACACACACACACTGTACCTTTGGTGAGCTGAAGGATCTCCTCAGACTGTAGACAGAAGGATCCGCGTATATCGGCTCTTCCCTCATTCTTCCCGAGTACAGTTCAAAACGGGTGGACGTCGACCGAGCTGGCGAGGGGAAATTGGGCGGCCCTGGCGAGTAGGGCCTACCCGAAGACGACGATGGCGACCTGGGCACGGACCTGGAGCGAGGCATAATGGACATGCGCCGCATAGATGTTTCCATGCTACTGTAATATTGCGGAGGCCCCCAGGGGTCCCGGGACATCTGTGGTCCGTACAGCTGGTGAGGTCCATCCCTCAGTGAACGACGCTTTTCCTCCATTGTCCAGCGTCTGTCATACCCCCCAACGGCAGAGATGGAGCAGATGCTGTCCGGTCGGACTCCGGGTGGGTACAGGGGGTACTCGTCCACATACTGGTGGCCGCTGGGGTAGCCGTAGTAGTCGGGCGACACCCCTCGGTTCATGGTGTAGTAAGGACTGGAAGGAGAGGAAGACATGGAGTATTACTTTCATATGGAGCCTAATACATGCAGGTGACACGCTTTGGCCACTTGAGTTAAGGTTTTTGGCTGACAGCGGAGGCGTTTGATCATGCAAGCCTCAAGCACATCTGCGTTTTGGCCAATAACAAAGTTACAGACTGTTTTAAGCTCCCAATGAAGGTCAGATGTGATGCTAATGCTAGCTGTTGCGGATACGTTGGCTGATTTCTGTACAAACATAAATGGTTGTGAAAGAATAATTGTGTTTTTAGGTTCCTTTTTGGCTAAAAAGATTAAATAATCATTTTGCTCGCACTTGGTTCTAGGGCTGGGACAGAAGATCCATTCAGTGATGATACTTGACGCTAACGACGATGCACCGATCCCTAAACGCATGGATCGATCTTTTATTAATTTGTAAACGTTGCATACTCTATTGGGTATTCATCTAATTGCATTTTCAGTCCACTAGATGGCACAAAGCAAGCACTCAGTCAAGTGAAGTCATAGCTTGTCTCGCGAGATTTGCAACCAGCTTTGAAAGTTAGGAAGCAGTTAGTTCAAAGTTAGTTCAAATGTCAGGCCTGTTTTGGACTTTATAACAATGATGGAAGGAAAGACCTTGACATGACACACAATCCACAAGAAGCACTGCATAAAAGAAAAAAAAACCACGCAGGCCAGCACACGCCTCGGAGCAGCATTAGCAACAGCTAAGCTAAAAACATACCAGCACGGAGCTTGTGAGCAGCGCTCGGAGAAAAAGTAAGTAATGTTTATTTATGAAGCGCTTCTCAGAGACATATAGTCACAAAGCGCTGTACAGTAAAATGGAATAAAAGGAATTTGATAGATAAAAATAATTTAAAAAATACAAAAACAAGTTAAAACACAAAATTAAGATAATTTAAAAATATCAGACTTACCATTAAAAAGCAGATGAAATTCAACGTAAATCCTCACTAAAAAATGTTTCAGCTGCTTTTTAAAGGAGTCACTGACTGCACTTTTTCCCACATTTTAACAGCTCACACATGTCTTAATGAAATGTTTGTGACATTTTGTTCACATTTTCTGTAATCTTTTTAATTATGGAAGTAAATTTGTTTTTATTCTTCCTGGCTTTCTTTAAATGCTCTGATTTAAGGCCATTATAGCTGACTAGCATCTAGCCTCCCAGCTTGATTGAGCAGTGCTCTGGTTCACTGATCCACAGTCAATGGTGTATCTTGAGTCAGTTCAGTCGATCTCCCGGTGGTTTTGCCTTGAGTCTGCGGTGGATCGCTAGTACTGTACGCTGGACGATTGCCGCAACCCGAGGCGAGCTACCGAGCCAAGGGATCTCAAAGGGCAGTGTGGCTCTGTGGGACTCCGCTCTGCTCTCATGGGCAGTGTAGTCATTCCAGCTTTCAGCTGGCTGTGAGAGCAGAGCGGATCCACGGAGGACGGTGGGGTTGCTAGGCGTCAGAGCCAGCAGCATCTGGTCCTGGGACATTTAGATTGCAGGAAGCCAGAGGCTTTGTCGTGAGTCTGCGGTGGATTGCACGTACCGGTGTTGTGCTGAGAACTCCCCTGCCAATCCAGGGATTCTTGGCATAACAGCGGCCAGTAGCCCTAGTCCTAGGCCATAAAAGCAATCAATGACGAAACCACTCGAAGATGGGCTGGACTGAACCAGGTGGTAACAGGGGTAGCTATTAGGGTGATGAAAATAACAATATAAGCCAGCGTCCTGGTATCAGTGTTAGCTCATGGGATAAGAGCTCAGGGGCTAATAGGCTACCTTTAGCCACCACTTCAATCTACATGATGGCCAGCTAGGCGGACCAATAATAGAGCAGTGGGTGGGTCCTTAGGATGGTAGTGGGTGGGCTTTTTCAAGACCTGACAGAGGAAACTTACCTGGAGGAGTCAAAAACGTTTTGGGGAGTTTCTCTGAGAGAAAAACCAGATAAAGGCAGTGTGGGGTTTTTTTCAGATTGTTGACTGTTTGGAACATTTTTGGCTAATTATGTGACCATTTAAAGGGGACCTGTGGTGGTCGTCTAAACGCATTCAACTTGAAAACATTAGGCAAAGTATTCGTTATTTGGTTAAATAATTATTGCCAGCCATATACCACCAGAGAAATATGCAAATACGACCGCAGGCATGGCGAGCCAATGAAAACTATGCGCGTAGCCATGACACATGCGGATGTGACGTCACTACGTTGCTACTGAAAAGTCAATACTCCGCCTGTATGAGCGACTAGGGTGCTTTTGTGAGCGTTTTTATTCTATTATGGCTGAATTGTCGGACTCTGAGGAAGAATTCGTCCAACATGGCTACAGGTTTGAGCCAGAAAGGTCTTCTGAGGGTGAAAGTGACGAAGTGGTCCTCACACACAACGCAATTTCGTCTGAAAGGAAACGTCTGTGCCCTGTTCCGAGATTGCGCAACCACTTTTCCGCTACGATCTTCCGACAAGGTGAGCTGGGTTTGGGTACACAAAAGAAGTGTTTATCTTTGTTTTTTCGCTTATTATTGAGACATCCAAAGACCTTACATTCCGCCATGTTGCGATATCCATATCGCATTGTATGTTTTTGTTGTTACAAGAGCGCCGAGTGTCTGCTGATCTGTATATACTTTTAGCGGCGAGGGAAGAGCCCAGCGCCGAATCATCGGCCGTCTGGCGGCCATTACGACCTCAGATCAGACGAGACGACCCGCTGAATTTAAGCATTTATTTATTTATTTTCTACTCATTTTAGTTCTGCATTTAATATGAACCCTGAGTTTGAAATAAACGTTTGAATTTGAATATCCCGAAAACCACTGCTCATCCGGGCACTCCAGGCTCAGCCAATACTGATCCAGATCGCGGTAGCCACAACACTACGTCACAGGAAGCGTCCTGGCAGGCCATGTAGCCGCTAGTATGGCTGCGCCCATGTTTTGCTGACATAGCTGAACCAGCACATCAGGAATGCATTTATATCGCATTGCTTTGAACTTGAACTAAAACTTGAACTAGAACGTGAGACAGGAGCTCAATATAATATCTTTTTTTTCACGACCACTACAGGTCCCCTTTAACATGTTTCAGACAGTTAAAACCTACAAACACACCATTTTTCAATCAATTACCCTTTTAAAAGAGTCCACAGAGTCAGATAAACGTAGCTGGGGTGGGAATCTATTTTTTAAAAGCCATCTACCACCCTCCCTGAGTGCAGAGATGTGTCTCCACGGAAAATGAATCCCAGAGAATACTTTATTATATGAAAGAGATGTCAACAGCTTTAGTTTGGGACATGATTTGAGGTTGAATAAGGTGAAAAACATGGGATCGCAATACCCCACAGTGCGATATCGTGATTATTGTAGAATTGTGATAGGATTGTACCATGACCCAAGCATCATGATTCCCACCTCTACTGTCCAGTTTGAAAATCCAGTTGTTTTGTATAAAACTGGACATTTTCTCTACTCATGCTGACACAGACGTGGCATCACCTGAAACAAGCATCTACATTTCCTCAGTGAAAGTCCATGTGGACCAGTTATTTTAACCTCACCAACTGCTTCATAGCAGTGTGTATATTGCTAATAAGAACCCACTGAACCTGTTCAAATAAAGCTTTGTTTGTGTTTTGGACAAAAATCTGTGCTTGCTGTATTGTCTGATCAGCTGTTTCATCAGGAACACAATGACCACAAACGATGAAGGAGCATTTTTATGCAGAATCCTGCTGCCTGCTCTCCACATTACTAGCTGGTAGACTGGGTCTTCAGTTCACTTAATACTACTATTACTAGTGCAAGGACACAGCAACAACACAATGTTATCCAATGCCTCCTCTGGTCCCAGGAAAAATAATGTTTCCAGACTTGCCTGTCCAGCAGGGCAGTGCTAAGTTCTTGAGTGTCATGTAGGTCTGTGTCTCTAAGCAGTGTTGTTATGTAATTGGTCTGTTTTCCACTCCTCCTTTTATCACCCTGTGTGAGTTCCCGAACTATAAGTGGGTTGGCTGCCATATCATCATGTCTTGCACAATGTCCAGCCAGCTTCAGCCTTCTCTCTCGGATTTTGGTGGACACCCTAGCTAGGTCAGCATAAAGATCCACATTCCTCATGTGGTCTCTCCAAGAGACATTTAGAGTGACCCTCAGCATTCTGGTGTAGGTACCATCCAAGGCCCTTTCCTGCTGTGAGGTCAATGTCCAGGTCTCTCCTCCATACAACAGTACAGACTCAACTGTTGCCACAAACAGTCGACACTTCAACCTAAATCTGAGATTGGATTTCCATAGTTTTGTCATCCCATGTAGTGCTTTCCAAGACGATGCTCGCCTGGTCTTTACGTCTTTCTTAGTAGAAGCAATCCAGGAGATACTGTCATGGACTTACTCGTTGTTATGATGTACACTCCGTGTGGTGGTGAAGGCAGTGGGTAAAAAACGCCACGACAAAGGAAGTTCAGTTCTGAATGTTTACTGATGAACAGCAGGCAGGTTACAGCTCTCAAAACTGAACGGCAGCACTGAACAGCAGAAGGTAAGTTAATAACTTCACACACTGTATAATATAGAGCAGGTTGTGGCCCCGTGGCCCCCTGGCACAAACGGAGGAATAACTCACTGTCTATGCTGTATGGAAACCAGAACACAACTAACTTATAGACGGTCTGAACACACATATACCAAAAACCGCGCTGTGCCTGGGAGCCAATAAGAACAGGTTAACACATTTTAGACCCAATCAGCTGCGGCTCTAGAATAGGGTGAGATGGCAGCAGTAATTTATACTTTTGTTACCCCCCCCCCCCCAAAGCATCTCAAAGGCCACATTAATCAGTACAATGGGGGCTCATTAAACATACAGTACTGTTGATTTCTTTTAAGCAGTGCCTTAGTTACTTTTCAAATAGGAACCAGAACTCAGAAGGTCTCTTGACTTCAGAACAAAATGTCCATCTGCAGGAACACAGAAAGTGTCCATAAACATATCTACCATGACTGTCTGTGTTCTAAGTTCTCAAAATCCTCAGTCTATTTAGGGCCATCCCAGTAGCGGGCGAGTTTTGTCTGACCCAGGACTTGGGTCACCAGTGGCTGCAGATGACTCCCCAGCAGTTGCAGCCTGGGGCGGGCCACCAGTGGGTGCTGGCTGTGATGGGTCAATGGCAGGCACAGGCTGGGTTGAGTCTGTGGCGGGTGCCAGCTGAGTCTTGCCTCTGCAATGGCGACGACGTGCAGCACGCCTGGAGGGACTCTGTACCACAGGGGTGCCAGGATCGGAGTCATCACCGGATAGGGCTCGCAGACGAGTAGGGTCGAAGGGGGTCTGCGTCCTCTCCGGAGAGCTGGTGCAGGTAGAATGCGCAGGTGAATCCCCTTCCGCATCCTCTTCATTACTTTGCAGCAACGGGTGTCTCAGTCTCTTCATCCACCCTGGTATCTTGTCAGAGCGACAGGGGAGTAGCCGGTCATGGTGAAGGACTTTACTTGTTCTTGGCTCCGGAACTTGATAGAGAACTGGACCAAAGCACTTGGTGATGAGGCAGGGGCCCTTCCAGGGAGCTCTGAGTTTTGTTCTCTGGCCCTTCTTCTTTGTGCTGTCTCTCATGTAGACAAGGCCTCCCACTTTGCAAGTCCTTTCTTTTGCGCATGCGTCATGTGCTTTCTTCTGTGTCAGTTGTGCTGTCCGCAGGTGCTTTCTTGCCAGCTCATGTGCCGCCCTCAGCTGCTCTTCTAGGTGCTTCACAAACTCAGCTGAAGGTGCTCTGGCTACATTAACATCAGCCACACCAAAAGCGAGATTATGGGGTTGATGAACCTCATGCCCCAGCATCATGTGGTTTGGCGTGGATCCTGTGTAGGCACGAGGAGAGCTCCTATAGGCAGCTGCGAGGAGAGGCAGACACTCGCCCCAATTCTTTTGGTTTTCATCAACGTAGCACCTGACCATTTGTAGGAGGGTTCGGTTGAACTTTTCCACTTGCCCACTGGAAGACAGATGGCAGGGCGTGGTCCGGGTCTTTGCCACTTGGAGCAGGCGACAGACCTCTGCAAACAGGTCACTCTCAAAGTTTCCTCCCTGGTCTGTGTGTATCTTCAGAGGTGTGCCAAACCTGGAATGAAGTCATAGACGAGCTTCTCAGCTGTGGCCTCTGCTGTTTGTTCTGTGAGGGGTACTGCCTCTGTCCAGCGGGTGAACTGGTCAGTCATGACCAGAATGCACTTGTTGCCTGCGCTTGAGTTTGGGAAGGGACCAACTATATCCAGATGCAGGCAATCCATGGGTGCGCGGGCCTGGTACATTTGGAGTGGACCTCTTCCTTGTCTATCCACTGACTTGCAGGCTCTGGACTTGTGGCATGATTTAACAAACAGCTGTATGTCTCCACCCATTCCGTGCCGGGAGAAATGTTGCTGTGCACAGTGAAATGTCTTTCCTTCACCAAGGTGGGCTGACTGGGGTGGGCAGTGGCATGACTCCATGACTTCTCTTTTAAGGGACTGGGGAACCAGCAGACGGATCAACGGGGGTGTGCCAATTCTATTTTCCCACCGGTAAAACAGCACTCCCTGGTGACGCTCTATCTGCGGCCAACATAGCCAATACTTTCGGACAGCCGGGCTCTCCAGCGCAATGTGCTCCCGCGTTGGGAGCACATCCTCATCTATCCACTGCTGCAAGTTGGATAGGTAGGGGTCCTCCTTCTGCTTGTTTTCCAGCTCTTTTTTATTTTACCGTGGCAGCCAGTTGACTTCAGGCCCCTCTTCAGGTGCCTCTTGACCTTTCTCTGTTAGTAGGCGAGTTAGAGCTGGAACCTGGAGTTGGCAGGGTGCTTCCCATCACTACTGTGCATCCGATGGCTAGTGGCACCACGTCACCCACGTCTTCATCAAACCGTGTCCACAGCCAGTGTACTCTCTGGCAGTATGGGCTTGGTGAGCAAAATCAGCCTGCTGTACTGGGGGAGCTTGGCAGGCGTGTGGGGGACCTCCCACCCGGTGGAGCCTGGCCTGAGGAGGTCACGCTGACGGCAGGGCGATTCCTGGCCCCGGATGCAATGAGGAGCTGCAGCTGCCCCACCTGACCTCTGAGTCGCTTAATTTCATCTGCTGTTTGGCCCTTGTCATCTCGGAGTCGCTCGATTTCATTCGCCATGGCTTGGACTCCCCTCTGCAAGCGCAGTGCTGCTGGATAAGCCACCTTCTCATTGAGATTCCCATCCGCCCAGGAAATGTCCCAGACCCTTCCTCTCCCTTCAGTATCTTGGCCCAGAGTTGATCTATAATTGTGTTCATGGGCTTCCACAAGCTTTAGAGCTTCAGCGAGGGTGGAGGGATCTTTACTCATTGCTTCGTAGGTGGCCCACTGATTGCGGCGTCCCTTTAGGAATGCATCTGCTGCCAGCTGCTCCTGTAGACCTAAGTGACAAGCTGGCGGACCTCCTCAGCGAACTCAGCTGAGGCGACGTCGCACAGTGATAGGTGCAGCAGACTAACCGAAGCGTTGTTTCAGTTGGTCTGCAAGGAGACAGTAATCTTCTCGCACATGCTCAGGCAGGGAACAGAGGAAGTGCATAGCAGAGCCCCTCAGTCGCTCATGAAGCCTAGCTACCCTTTCCAGATGAGACCACCCCTGTCTTGTAGCCATTCTCTCAAGGGGTATATAGAATGTGTTCCAGTCCTCACTTCCATCAAACGGGGCGAGAAGCTTTGGGCTGGAGCAACAAAGACGAGGGTCAGGCATAAGCCTGGAGGTCACTGTAGTTGCTTTGATGTGAACTGAAAGTTCCCATGCTGGAGTCTGGCCTCCCGTTACTGACTTGATTGATGTGGGGATTCTGGTTAGTAGGAGTGGTGGCTGTATTGGGTGGTGCGGCATCATTCCCCTTGGGTCGACTGTGTTGACGGACAACTGGATCTGTGCTGGAGTATTCCGCGCTCCACTGTCTGGCAGGAACTGAAGTGAGCGCTGCTGAATGACATCCAGCTCGGGACTGAAGTCTGGGATTGGAGCCGAGGCCTCATACCTGTCCACGGTTATGCGGCGAGGATCAGCCGTGGAGGGAGCGGGAGATCGATGGGGAGTAGCAGCTGCTGCTCCCAGGTCGCTACCAGCGTTTGTGTGGCGCTGGCCTTGTGGTGGGGACCCTCGGTGCTGGCTTTTCAGCCGCATTTGTATTTGCAGATTCTGCTGCTGCATTTGCTGCAGTCCCTGCTGCTGTGTTTGCTGCATCTGCTGCATGAAGACGCCCATCCATGCTGGCGCCTGCTCAGGGTCTGCAGCTGCTCCATTCTCACTCTCTGTCTGCTTTGCTCCTCCTGGTTCCATCGACTTCTTTGTTGTTATTATTGCTTTAGCTATTATTATTATTATTTATTTTCTTTAATAATTTTTTTACTTTTTTTGGGAACCACTCTGTAGGTTTGTCATGAGCACTAAGCAGTGTTACACTCCTCTTCTGAGCAGTTGGGCTGAAGTCACGTGACCCGGTGAGAGACAGAAGGGATTCTTGCTGGCAAAATGTCACGCGACGTCTTTACGGTTATGCAGGGTGCTCACTAGATGGCAGCAGAGGCTAGCTGCCAGCATGCAAGCTACAGCTCTCTTCTGGCCGTAACCATCTTCAACCTCATCATGCAACACGCCATCCCACTTCTGACACCAGCTGTCGTGGACTTGCTCGTTGTTACGATGAACACTCCGTGTGGCGGTGAAGGCGGTGGGTGAATAACGCCACAACAGAGGAGGTTCAGCTCTGAACAGCAGGCAGCTCACAGCTCTCAAAGCAGAACGGCAGCACTGAACAGCGGCAGGTAAGTTAGCAATAACTTCACACACTGTATGACAGAACAGGCCGCAGCTCCGTGGCCACCTGGCACAAACGGACGAATGATCGCTCATCATCCATGCTGCATGGAAAGCAGAACACGGCTAACTTACAGATGGTCTGAACACACATATACCAAAAAAACATGCTGTGCCTTGGCGCCAGTAAGAACAGGTTAATGCTGTTTAGACCCAGTCAGCAGCGGCTGTAGAACAGGTTGAGGTGGCAGTAGAATTTATACTTTCATTACAATATTTGAAGTCGGATTTGAAGTCAGACTTTTATTCACTTAATAAAGGCAGGAGTAACTGAGTGCTTTGGAACGTCTGGAACAGACAGAGAACCGTGCACCACATTCACGCACGTACCTGCTGATGTCCTCCTGCGAGGCCATGCCCCGCCGCTGGTTGACCCACTGCTGCAGCTGAGCCATGGAGCTCTTCCTCTGGGCCACCCTCTCTGGCGCCGTCCTCGGTACGAAGCCCCTCCGCAGCACCACGTTCTCCTGCAGTTCCTTGGGCTCAAACGGCGGCCCCATGACCACCTCTCTGTGCCCGTGAGCCGGATTGTGTGCGCTCTGACTCTTCGAGGGGGGGGGTTTACTACTGCTGCTTCGAGGCACGGTGTTGGGAGGGCCGGAGCTGCTGTAACCATTTGGATGGAGCTTGGGGCGCGGGGTGCCGCTGGGACCGGTTCTCCTTTGTTGCCCCTCGCCCAATTCACCGCCTCCTTCCTGCCTTCCCTCGGTCGTTTTATGCTCCTTATCGGAGCGAGGCACGGAGGGAGGGGGCGTTTCTAGACCCTCCACCCCGTTGGTTTTAGGGTGAAGTGCCCGCTCGCCGTCTGCGTCTTCGTGGGCCGGCGTGTCCGGGTGCTGCGGCGTCTGTGGATCGGGCGTCTTTGTCACCATGGCGCTGTCCACATCGGCGCGGGCTTCTGGGCTGGATCTGTGAAGAGGCAGGGAAGGAAAAAGAGGACCACGTTTAGGTCAGCATTTTATTCTGGAAATCCATGTGGCTTAAATAGCTCTTTTTCCTTTGAGCAGCCATATAAAAAAAAAAAAGCTGTTTCAGCGCTCTCTCGCTTTAGTCAAGTTTCCTCTGACCAGTTTTTTGGCTTAAAGGATTTAATGGACATTTCAACTATCTAAATATGACAGAAAACAAAGGAGGTTATGTAACCAGTCCAGTCTGTCTGTCTGTCCGACATGGTGGCACCACACAGCTGACGTTCTTGGTAACGTCTATGCTGAGGTGCATTGTGGGCGTCGCTTCGTAACGTTGCCTCAGTGTTGGTGGGTGACATTAACACAAGAAGGGAACCAAAACGGCTAGCTTTTTGGAGCCACATCAGATGAACCAAAGAGCGGCCATGTTTCCTAGCCAACAGCGTGGCCACCCTGCATCTCTGACCTGGCCTCTTCACTTAGCCCAGGGCTCTGCAACCCGCCGCTCCAGGGCCACATGTGGCTCTTCTGCCCATCACCCGTGGCTCTCTACAGGGCCCACAAAAACTCGGAGAACAGCCTAACAAATTTACATCAAAAAAAGACAAAAATATCATAAAAATCTTACACATGTTATGTGGGAAAAAAGCTGCAGATTTACTGTAAAAAAGTTGCAAATTTTGGATTAAAAAAAACAGCAGAGCTTCAACAGAAACATTGCAAAGTTGCACGTAAAACGCCACAATTTATATGCAAGAAAGTTTCAAAATCGTGATGAAATTTACTAGGAAATCTTCAAATTTGTGTGGAAAAGTCACAGATGTTCAGGGAACGGAAGCAGAGGGCAACTTAGAAAGGGGCACCAAGTGGACGGCTTTAGAGAAGCGGTCAACGATGGTGAGGACGACCGTGTTGCCGTGCAGGGGAGGAAGGCCCGTGACGAAGTCCACTGCGATGTGTGGCCAAGGGTGACTGGGAACCGGCAGGGGACGCAGGAGACCGACAGGAGGTGAAGAGTCCCATTGGTTAACGACGCACACGTGGCAGGCCTTGACGTGGTCTCAGACATCCGTCCGCAGCGGTGGCCACCAGAAAATTCGCTGCACCAGACCGACAGCCCAGGAGGAGATCCCGGGGTGATGGGCAAAGTGGTTGGTCTGCCCCCACCGGATGACGTCGCCGCGCAGACTGGATGGGACAAACAGACGATCATCGGGGCCCCCCTCGGGCTTCGGCTCAGTGGATTGGGCCTGCCGGGCCCACCGGCCGATCTCCCGTGAGAGGGCGCCGAGAATACAGGAAGAGGGCACTATGGGTTCCGGAGGAGAAGAGGGGGACGACAACCTGACGAATTTATCACAGAAAAAATTACAAATAGCATGAAGTCCAAAAAAAATCTAGAATTTCAGAAAAAAGGTCATGGTGAATCTAACTTTACTTGTTTTATAGTAACAGTAAATTTAGTATAGCGCAAATGGAATGTTTAACAGAAGGGTCAGTGATGGTCAGACGATGGGATCGAACCCATGACCTTCTTACTATGCTGCCACAGTGCTAACCACTACGCCACCGAGCTGCCCATTAGATACAACTGCTGTATGGATTTCAAAAGCCTACATCATTTCTTTCAGTAGTTATTGTGTTTGTAAGATTTTGGGAAAATCTGACCTCTGACCTTCAGGTCATCGATGAGAGTGAAACTGAAATCTGCCGATCATCAGCGTGCATCAAACCATGGTACCAAGTTACAAAGCAATCAGAACAAAACCGCAGGAGGAGTTGATTTCACGAAAGAAGGACGGGCGGACAGATGGACTGACCCGTAACATAATCCCCCTCTGGTCTCCGATGGGTGGAGGCCAAAAACCAAAATACATTTTGTGGTTCCATGCAGATTTTTCTGGGAAAAGAAAAGCAGCTTAAAATGTGTCTTTTGGTGGAGGAGGCTGCAGACCCTGACAGCCACAGTTCTGCAGTGGATGGAAGGAAACGGAGCTGGGCACAATTCTAAGGGCGCATTCACGCGGCCACCGTTTGGTTCGGACTAGATAGTTCGGTTAGTTTGGCGCCGTCTGAACGTGTTGGAACTCTGGTGCAGCACCAAACAAGTTAACTCTGGTCCCACTGAAAAGGGGTCTCGGTTTGCTTGCAGACGCAGTCTGGTGCGCTTCGCTTGCCGTGTGAATGCAAACGGAGTATCCAGCGGACCAAAGGGAGGACGCGCCCCTCGACGTTTGTGTAACCACAGCAACACACAGTGAGAAGACAAAGTGGCGTTTACTATAAGGTGCCTTCACATCAAAGCGCAAACGGGCAAATTTTTCGCGCAGCACGATTACATTATAACTCGATGTAAATACATGAAAAGACATTATTCACCGTCTGGGTGAGATGCAGACAGATGAAGTTGCCACCCAGTGTTTCACATCCGTGGGTAAATAAATCCAACATCCTGATTCAGCTGAAGAGCTCCCGGTCCTTCTGCTCCATTCTGGGTAGAAAGTACGATAAAGACAACCGCACATATCCAAGAAATCCACACACCAGGCTGACTGAGTGATGTGCGCTTTTCATAGCCGTGTAATTCCACAAATCACCACAAGATGGGGGCAGAGTCCAGTGAAAAGACCCAAACAGCTGAGCCAAGTGACACTGGTGATGACTTCATTAAGAGGTTCTACTAAAGACTACTGCAGTACTGAGCACATCTGGTCAAGTTTATTCTTTTGAATCATTGATAACCTATAAAGTGCTCATTAGAAGTGTGTATTCAGTAGCTACAGTAGGCTTTTTTTTTTTTTACAAAATAGTACTTTACTAGGTCGTCTTATTGCAAGATGCTTTTTATCTATACTTGAGTAAATTTATGAAGAAAAAGTACTTTAATTCAAATACATTGGTGGTACTCAGTGAGTAACTTTTGACTTCACTGATTGATAAACTGGCTGTTCATGTTCTTCTTTAGTGTAATCATTTGTTCTTATCATAAATGAGTGCATCTTCAGTCATTTTAGTGATATTATTGGGCTGAAAGAGAACTGGAACCACTGCCCTGCTGCCCCCGCCCAGCAGCTGGGACACTGATCACTGCCTACTGTTGATGCCTCTGGATTCCAGCGAGTGGAGACGCTCTGCTTTATTCTGCCCAGATCAGCAGAAAACCTGCCAGACTGCTGAGAGGAAAGCAACAAACACAGCAACCCGCACATGAAGAAGAACTCCTACAGTCCCACAGACAGAAGCAAAAAACGCCTCACCGACGCCCAGCCAGCGGGTCCATGCGGGTTTGTCTGTGGGTTCTGTGCTGGCCCCATCTGTGATTTTTCCCACATGGACCTGTTTACCTGTTTTCAACTTGTTTTCTCATAAATTTGCTCTGTAAACTTGTGACTTTTCCCACTAATCTGATACATTTTTCTTGGAAATGTGAAACTTTCTCACAAATGTTGTGTGACAGTGAGAAGAATGCGGCGTCCCGTCCAGCAGCATCTCTCTGCGGCGTGCGCGTCTGCTCCCCACGCCTGGCCGTGCTTGCTAGGTTTCCTCCCACAGTCACACGCACCCTCTCATTTAATCCAGACCAGGGGACTCACCACAGGGAGACTGTGAGACTGGGCCAAGCTGACCTCCTGTCAGTCTAGAAGGATAGGAGCCACGCTGTGATCTGGACCAGTCCAAGCTCCGACCCACATCTGACCGGCTCCTCCCACAGTCCACTCTGCCCCGAACTTCCACCTTTTACCCAGACATTTTCAATTCAAATGTATGAGTAAATTTTCAATTTACTCATACATTTGCTACTTCTTTTGTGATTAATAGGCATCTTTTTCTAATTTTGTCCTCATAAATTTGTGACATTTTTTCTCATGAATCTGTGACTTTTTTCCTCACACATTTATGACATTTTTCTCATAAATTTGAGATTTTTTTTCTCATAAATCTGACATTTTTCTCATAAATTTGCAACATTTTTTTCTCATAAATTTGTGACTCTTTTCTCATAAATTTTTGACTTTTTTCTCACAAATTTGATATTTTTTCTCAAATTTATGACTTTTTTCTTATAAATTTGTGACTTTTTTCTCATAAATTTGTGATGTTTTTTCTCATAAATTTGACTTTTTTCTCATAAATTTGAGATATTTTTTCCTCAAATTTGACTTTTTTCTCATAAATTTGTGACACTTTTTTCTCATAAATTTGTGACTTTATTCTCGTAAATTTGTGATATTTTTTTCTCAAATTTATGACTTTTTTCTCATAAATTTGTGACTTTTTTCTCATAAATTTGTGACTTTTATCTCATAAATTTGTGACTTTTTTCTCATAAATTTGTGACTTTTATCTCATAAATTTGTGACTTTTTTCTCATAAATTTGTAATATTTTTTCCTCAAATTTATGACTTTTTTCTCATAAATTTGTGACTTTTATCTCATAAATTTATGACTTTTTTTCTCATAAATTTGACATTTTTCTCATAAATTTGTGATTTTTTTCTCATAAATTTGTGACTTTATTCTCATAAATTTGTAACTTTTTTCTCATAAATTTGTGACTTTATTCTCGTAAATTTGTGATATTTTTTTCTCAAATTTATGACTTTTTTCTCATAAATTTGTGACTTTTTTCTCATAAATTTGTGACTTTTTTCTCATAAATTTGTAATATTTTTTCCTCAAATTTATGACTTTTTTCTCATAAATTTGTGACTTTTATCTCATAAATTTATGACTTTTTTCTCATAAATTTGACATTTTTCTCATAAATTTGTGATTTTTTTCTCATAAATTTGTGACTTTTATCTCATAAATTTATGACTTTTTTTCTCATAAATTTGACATTTTTCTCATAAATTTGTGATTTTTATCTCATAAATTTATGACTTTTTTCTCATAAATTTGTGATGTTTTTCTCATAAATTTGACATTTTTTCATAAATTTGTGATATTTTTTCTCATAAATTTGTGACTTTTTTCTCATAAATTTGTGACACTTTTTCTCATAAATCTGACATTTTTTTCATAAATTTGTGATATTTTTTCTCATAAATTTGACATTTTTTTCATAAATTTCTGATACTTTTTTCCCATAAATTTGTGACACTTTTTTCTCATAAATTTGTAATATTTTTTCCTCAAATTTATGACTTTTTTCTCATAAATTTGTGACTTTTATCTCATAAATTTATGACTTTTTTTCTCATAAATTTGACATTTTTCTCATAAATTTGTGATTTTTTTCTCATAAATTTGTGACTTTATTCTCATAAATTTGTAACTTTTTTCTCATAAATTTGTGACTTTATTCTCGTAAATTTGTGATATTTTTTTCTCAAATTTATGACTTTTTTCTCATAAATTTGTGACTTTTTTCTCATAAATTTGTGACTTTTATCTCATAAATTTGTGACTTTTTTCTCATAAATTTGTAATATTTTTTCCTCAAATTTATGACTTTTTTCTCATAAATTTGTGACTTTTATCTCATAAATTTATGACTTTTTTTCTCATAAATTTGACATTTTTCTCATAAATTTGTGATTTTTTTCTCATAAATTTGTGACTTTTGTCTCATAAATTTATGACTTTTTTTCTCATA
Source organism: Pholidichthys leucotaenia (assembly GCA_020510985.1). Taxonomy (NCBI): domain Eukaryota; kingdom Metazoa; phylum Chordata; class Actinopteri; order Cichliformes; family Pholidichthyidae; genus Pholidichthys; species Pholidichthys leucotaenia. The sequence continues at coordinate 484,143,674 of CM035837.1, forward strand.
AATTTGACATTTTTCTCATAAATTTGTGATTTTTATCTCATAAATTTATGACTTTTTTCTCATAAATTTGTGATGTTTTTCTCATAAATTTGACATTTTTTCATAAATTTGTGATATTTTTTCTCATAAATCTGTGACTTTTTTCTCATAAATTTGTGACACTTTTTCTCATAAATCTGACATTTTTTTCATAAATTTGTGATATTTTTTCTCATAAATTTGACATTTTTTTCATAAATTTCTGATACTTTTTTCTCATAAATTTGTAACTTTTTTCTCATAAATTTGTGATATTTTTTCTCAAATTTATGACTTTTTTCTTATAAATTTGTGACTTTTTTCTCATAAATTTGTGATGTTTTTTCTCATAAATTTGACATTTTTCTCATAAATTTGCGACATTTTTTTCTCATAAATTTGTGACTTTTTTTCTCATAAATTTGTGATATTTTTTCTCAAATTTATGACTTTTTTCTTATAAATTTGTGACTTTTTTCTCATAAATTTGTGATGTTTTTTCTCATAAATCTGACATTTTTCTCATAAATTTGCGACATTTTTTTCTCATAAATTTTTGACTTTTTTCTCACAAATTTGTGATATTTTTTCTCAAATTTATGACTTTTTTCTTATAAATTTGTGACTTTTTTCTCATAAATTTGTGATGTTTTTTCTCATAAATTTGACATTTTTCTCATAAATTTGCGACATTTTTTTCTCATAAATTTGACTTTCTCATAAATTTGTGATATTTTTTCCTCAAATTTATGACTTTTTTCTCATAAATTTGTGACTTTTTCTCATAAAGTTTTGACTTTTTTCTCATAAATTTGTGATATTTTTTCTCAAATTTATGACTTTTTTCTCATAAATCTGTGACTTTTTTCTCATAAAGTTTTGACTTTTTTCTCATAAATTTGTGATATTTTTTCTCAAATTTATGACTTTTTTCCTCATAAATTTGACATTTTTCTCATAAATTTGTGATTTTTTTCTCATAAATCTGTGACATTTTTTCTCATATTTTTGGTACCAGTGTTACTGAAGCTGCTCACCCACATTAAACCCACATGGGGTCCAGGTGTTTTTCCTGGGAAGCAGATTAGCTCTTTACAGATAAAGTCCATGTGGGCAAACACAGATGGGGCCACCATGGAATGCGTGGACAAACCCACATGGGACCCACATGACAGTCTGGTTTAACCTGTGGTGGGGCCCACACGGACATGCTGGCTGGGTCTGTGATTCCGTTCAGAGTTCTCAGTGAAACGGAGCCGACAGACTTAGGCTGTCGGTGCTTTAGTGACTGTGTGTGTGTGTGTGTGTGTGTGTGTGTGTGTGTGTGTGTTGGGTGCCACCTCTGCGCGGGCTGATCGGCGACCTCGGCGGCCTCACTCATGGCTCTGATCCACTCCTCCTGCTCCTCATGGCTGTCGGCGCTGAAGTAGTAGGTCCTGGTCCCGGCGTGCTCCGCCTGCATGCACAACACAGCGGAAGCCTTCAGCTCCTCGTCTTCACCTTCCTCTTCCTCCTCCTCCTCATCCAACCACACCTGCAGCGGGAGAAAGGGCACAGATGCAGAGTTTTAGAGTCACTTTTAGGCACGTCTGGAAGTGTTAACATCATACTGGACATGCAGCAAATGTGCTGTATGTAAAAATGACTAAAGAAGAACCAGAGGAAGAGAAGCAGTCAGGCGTTAGATATGCTTGAAACAAACCGGGAGTGTTTCAAAAATCCTTCATTAGGAGGTGAAATTGACAGTTTGTATTGACACTGAGATTGCATTACAAAAAGGCGAGGAGGGAAGCACCATGCAGCAAATCTGGAATTTAATGATTGTGCTAAATCTAACAAACTCACCTCAACTGACCATTTCAGGAAGAAAAAACTCTACACTAGTTTTCATTTCACTTAACTGTTGGAAAGATTTTCTGCTTGTTAGTACTGATAAAAAACAGAAGTAACTGCTGGAGGAAAAAACACATTAAGACAAGATCAGCTTCAAATATCTACTGACGACCTCTGCTGTTAAAGATCGGGCTGCAGCCAAATAATCCATGAAAGACATACAGGATATGTTCTTTACAATGGTTTTAAGATTTAGCAAAAAAGTCACACTTATGTCTGGATACATTTTTAATTAAAAGGGAAAAAAGACTCAAGTTTGAATAACAACAAAAAAGCAAATTCATGACAAAAAAAAAACTAATTTGCAAGAAAATCTGCTAAATTAAGGGAAAAAAATTGCAGACTTGCATCAAAAATTTAGTTTGAAAAAATTCATATTTCTGAAGAACATTAATGCTGCACAGTCCACTGAGAGCTGTGCAGGACATTTGTTCTGGATGTCTGTTCTGGACTGCTCCGGAATTTTCACAGCCCCAAAGCTGATATTTGTGACAACCCGAGGTAAAGACACACTGGGGTCCAAAATCCCTGCAAGGTCTGATCTGAAGAAGTAACGTCCATGTGTCTTCTGACAGAACAGGAACTCTTAACGTAGTGCAAACAGCACGGCAATACGGATGCCAACGGAAAAAAGAAGAAAATGGGGAGAAGGAGAAAAAAGGAAAGAAGAAGAAAAAGGAAAAGGAAAAGACAAGAAAAATACAAAAAAGAAGAAAAAGGAAAAAGAAGAAAAAGTAAAAAGAAAGAATGAAAAAAGAAAAAAATGGAAAAAAGAAAAAGGAAAAAGGAAAAGGAAAAACAGGGACAAAAAAGGAAAAAGGAAAAAGAAAAAAGAAGAAAAAAAGGAAAAAATATGTACGGCAATGAAACTAAGCCAAACCCAGCATGTGACGTGATCTTTTTTCACTAGTAGATAATAAATCTCAATCACTAATTAGTGACATTCACAAAAACTGTTTTAAATAATCAAAGGTAATCTTTGTTCATTAATTGTGTGAAATTCATTACATTTGGACAACAATGATGCATAATCCTGTGCACAATATCTTATTTATAGCCTGAAAATCTGATTTCTCGAAGACACAAAGCCTATCACACAAGATTTAAAAACTGTAAATAAGTTACGGCTCAAACTCCAGGAAAAACCAAAGTGCACGACATGGCAGCAAATTGTTTTGGACCCCGGTGTCCTCAGTTAAACCCTCAAAGTGTTTCATAGTAAAACAGACGAGTCACAGCTACAGAACCACAACTGGGATGTACAGCGGTGTGAAAAAGTGTTTGCCCCCTTCCTGATTTCTCATTTTTTGTATGTTTGTCACACTTCAGTGTTTCAGATCATCAAACAAATTTATCCTTTTCTCATCCTTTTCCCATCCTTTTCTGAAATGCTGTGTTACTTTTATGCCGGATGTAATGGGACACACACCTTCCAAAAAGTTCATCTTTTGTCTCGTCAGTCCACAGAGTATTTTCCCAAAAGTCTTGGGGATCATCAAGTGGTTTTGTGGCAAAACGGAGATGAGCCTTTAAGTTCTTTTTGCTCAGCAGTGGTTTTCGTCTTGGAATTCTGCCATGCAGGCCATTTTTGCCCAGTCTCTTTCTTATGGTGGAGTCAGGAACACTGACCTTAACTGAGGCAAGTGAGACCTGCAGTTCTTTGGATGTTGTTGTGGGGTCTTTTGTAACCTCTTGGTGACAAAAGACCCCAGCGCTCTTGGAGTAATTTTGGTCGGCCGGCCACTTCTGGGAAGGTTCACCATTGTTCCATGTTTTCGCCATTTGTGTATAATGGCTCTCACTGTGGTTCGCTGGAGCCCCAAAGCTTTAGAAATGGCTATATAACCTTTTCCAGACTGATAGATCTCAATTACTAACTAACTAACTAACTAACCCGCACTTATATAGCGCTTTTCTAGTCACAAAGACCACTCAAAGCGCTTTCATTAATACTAACCCTCTATTCTAAGGGCCTATAGGAAACAGATATCTAGGGACAATTTAGAACAGCCAATTAACCTAACATGCATGTTTTTGGCATGTGGGAGGAAACCGGAGAAATCCCGGAGTAAACCCACGCAACACGGGGAGAACATGCAAACTCCACACAGATCACTGTTGGTCAGGGGCTGGGATCGAACCCACGATCCCACGATCCCCACAATCCCCCGGCCAAGGGTAAACTGTGCTGCCGCAGTGCTAACCACTGCGCCACCGTGCAGCCAATTACTTTGTTTCTCATTTGTTCCTGAATTTCTTTGGACTGCAGCATGATGTCTAGCTTTTGAGGATCTTTTTTGGTCTACTTCACTTTGTCAGGCAGGTGCTATTTACGTGATTTCTTGATTGAGAACAGGTATGGCAGTAATCAGGCCTGGGTGTGGCTAGAGAAATTGAACTCAGCTTTCCAAAGATGTGATAAACCACAATTAATTCACATTTTAATGGGGGGGGTAATCACTTTTTCACACAGGGCCATGTAGGTTTGGAATTTTTTTTTACCCTTAATAATAAACACCTTCATTTACAAACTGCATTTTGTGTTTACTTGTGTTATCTCTGTCTAATATTTAAATTTGTTCGATGATCTGAAACATTTACGTGTGACAAACATACAAAAAAATGAGAAATCAGGAAGGGGGCAAACACTTTTTCACACCACTGTACACGTGTTTGATCAACAGAGAAAAAAAGCATGCATGAATGCTCAGGAATGAAGTCGACATGCAGCATGACACACAAAAACAGACAGAGTTATACCTACTGAACAGGAGCCACAGAGGGCTGGCAGACCTCACGGTGGTGATGGAGGAGGGGGGGGAGGAGAGTAGGGAGGAGAGACAGGGAGAGGTCATAGAGGTCAGGGCTGGTTAGTGTGATGCACTGGGCTCAGTCTGCATTCTTTAAAGGTCATGGTTATCTCTTGTTAGAAAAAGAATGAAGACTGATGACACCCAGTGCTGTGAACAGCTACTGTATGGAACAGAGACATACACATACTGTTCACGGACAACATTATGAATCATATATGAACCACATATGCAGGTGAGGGCTGAATCACACCTTATCATCTCACTGAAACATTTTATCACCAGAGCTGGTAGTAATCAGGGGCACATACTCAGCTACGGTTTTCATCATATTGGACTTTTGTGGGTAGTTTCATTGCAGGACACTTTTAACTCTTCAGACATTTCCATACACTAATATCAGGAAGAGAACTGTGGACCTCCACAAGTCTGGTTCATCCTTGGGTCCAATTTCAAGATGTCTGAAGGTTCCACGTTCATCTGTTCACACAATTCTACACAAGTATAAACACCATGGGAATGTCCAGCCATCATACCACTCAGGAAGAAGACAGGTTCTGTGTCCCAGAGATGAACGTCTTTTCATGTGAAATGTGTGTATCAACCTCAGAACAAAAGCAAAAGACCGTGTGAAGATGCTGGCTAAGCTGGTAAAAGGGTGTCACCGTTACATTTGGAGGAAAAAGAGGTAAGCATGCAAGGCTGAGAACACCATCCCAGCTGTGAAGTACGGGGGTGGCAGCATCATGATGTGGGGTGTTTTGCTGCAAACAACTAATGATAATCCTGGTGTAAAAATTTATTCCCTGGACAAAAGTGTACATCGCAATATTCCATTTTGGCTGAGTAGTGAAGTGACAGTGCTGATGTAAATTTGTGCTACAAGGCAAGCTAAACATGGCACAAGAAGATGGCAGCCACTCTACCAGTGGAGTTACCTGGAAGAGGACGCACCTGTGTGGAGATATTTGGGTTTTAAGGCTGTTTCACACTGCTGTGATGTGAACATGGTGGGCAGCAGTGCAGAAAAGTTTCCAGCATGTGGAGTTCCATGTTGGTTCAGTTTCAGCCACTTCAGGCCAAAATTATTCAGCCACCTTACAAACAAACATCATTCAGGGCAAAGATAAAAAAAATCTAATGTAGGTATACTGCTTCAGCATATAAAACCGCCGCATTCTATTATTTCGTTGCATTATTTAATAGAGCATCTGAAGCTAATTCTGAGCTGAGGTTTTTTTGGTTGTTTTTACTGAATATGTTGAATCCGGTCCTTCAGAATCCAGCGACTCAATCAAGACTCCGCATGATGTGAAGGAGACAAATGAGTCATGTACTCATCCTTGACTACATGCAGCAGTGAGAGAAGACGCCGGAGGGAGGGGCAGAGGAGCAGCGCCATGACGGGACAGAGGGGGAAATGAGGTCACTGCCAATGAAGAGTCACTTCCTTCCACGGTGGAGCCTGCCAAGGCTCCGCCCACCTCTATGACATACGCTGATGCAACTGGGCTACACTGCTGTGTAGTAAGAGGCTGCTGTAACCTAGCAACAGGGGCGGGGAGGAGTGTGTGTGTGTGTGTGTGTGTGTGTGTGTGTGTGTGTGTGCGTGCGCGCGCGCGCGTGGTCTCCTTTGTTTGTTGTCCTTTGTTCATTCACTCAGGTGCTCAGAGAGGGACGAGTAGGCAGAAGAAAAAAAGGCGAGCCGACCAAGATTATCTGGTATTACCTTCACTGCATTTGATTTCTTTTGAGTGAAGCTAGAGAAATGAAGACATTTGAGACGGGAGCAGAGACGGGGGGGGGGGGGGGGGAGGAAATATCACAAAAGGAAAGATGAAGAGCAACGGAGCAAGGAAGGAAAATGGAAAAGAAAGATGTAAGGATTTATTAAATAAAGAAAAAGGACATATGAAAAATATAAATGTCAGTAAAAGGCAAATTTAGTAAACATGAAGAAGTAGACCCATGGTGAACAGCAGGACCCAGATTTAAAGATGCACTGTAGTGGATATAAATCCCCTATAAAAATAAATCTACATTGTCTAAAATGGTATCTTATTCCCTTTTTTCCACACACAAAAACTTCCATTCCAAAAACAGTTGTTTGTGAAAATTGTTGTCCTGTTCCTCATCCTTCAAACGCCAGGATCTAATTACAGTGGGGCAAGAAAGTATTTAGTCAGCCACCAATTGCGCAAGTTCTCCCACTTAAAAGATGAGAGAGGTCTCCAATTTTCATCATAGGTATACCTCAACTATGAGAGACAAAATGAGAAAAAAAAAAATCCAGAAAATCACATTGAAGGATTTTTAATGAATTAATTGGTAAATTCCTCAGTAAAATAAGTATTTGGTAACCTACAAACAAGCAAGATTTCTGGCTCTCACAGACCTGTAACTTCTTCTTTAAGAGGCTCCTCTGTCCTCCACTCGTTACCTGTATTAATGGCACCTGTTTGAACTCGTTATCAGTATAAAAGACACCTGTCCACAACCTCAAACAGTCAGACTCCAAACTCCACTATGGCCAAGACCAAAGAGCTGTCAAAGGACACCAGAAACAAAATTGTAGACCTGCACCAGGCTGGGAAGACTGAATCTGCAATAGGTAAGCAGCTTGGTGTGAAGAAATCAACTGTGGGAGCAATTATTAGAAAATGGAGAGACATACAAGACCACTGATAATCTCCCTCTGTCTGGGGCTCCACGCAAGATCTCACCCCGTGGGGTCAAAATGATCACGAGAACGGTGAGCAAAAATCCCAGAACCACATGGGGGGACCTAGTGAATGACCTGCAGAAAGCTGGGACCAAAGTAACAAAGGCTACATCAGAAACACACTACGCCGCCAGGGACTCAAATCCAGCAGTGCCAGACGTGTCCCCCTGCTTAAGCCAGTACATGTCCAGGCCCGTCTGAAGTTTGCTAGAGAGCATTTAGATGATCCAGAAGAGGATTGGGAGAATGTCATATGGTCAGATGAAACCAAAATAGAACTTTTTGGTAAAAACTCAACTTGTCGTGTTTGGAGGAGAAAGAACACCATACCTACTGTGAAGCATGGGGGTGGAAACATCATACTTTGGGGCTGTTTTTCTGAAAAGGGACCAGGACGACTGATCCGTGTGAAGGAAAGAATGAATGGGGTCATGTATCGTGAGATTTTGAATGAAAACCTCCTTCCACCAGCAAGGGCATTGAAGATGAAACGTGGCTGGGTGTTTCAGCATGACAATGATCTCAAACACACCGCCCGGGCAACGAAGGAGTGGCTTCATAAGAAGCATTTCAAGGTCCTGGAGTGACCTAGCCAGTCTCCAGATCTCAACCCCATAGAAAATCTTTGGAGGGAGTTCAAAGTCCATGTTGCCCAGCGACAGCCCCAAAACATCACTGCTCTAGAGGAGATCTGCATGGAGGAATGGGCCAAAATACCAGCAACAGTGTGTGAAAACCTTGTGAAGACTTACAGAAAACGTTTAACCTCTGTCACTGCCAACAAAGGGTATATAACAAAGTATTGAGATGAACTTTTGTTATTGACCAAATACTTATTTTCCACCATAATTTGCAAATAAATTCTTTAAAAATCAGACAATGTGATTTTCTGGATTTTTTTTTTCTCATTTTGTTTCTCATAGTTGAGGTATACCTATGATGAAAATTGGAGACCTCTCTCATCTTTTAAGTGGGAGAACTTGCACAATTGGTGGCTGACTAAATACTTTATTACCCCACTGTAACTGCATGATTAAAGTAACTAGTTACTTGGAAAAGTAACTTTCACGTTACTTTTAAATGCATACTTAAATCATCTTGCACACATAGCAAGATCAAGGGTCCATGTTCTCAACAGAAAAAAAGAAGAAAAAGAAAACTGATGAGAAAAAAAGTCTCATCTTACAAAGAAAAAATGTCTCAGATTTACACAAACTATTGTAATCAGTAGAAAGTCAGAAATTTACTAGAAATAAAGCTGTGAATTCACAGAGAAAATTTTGGACCCCCTGGTGGGCTGTTTTTGGCCCACAAGCCATATGTTTGACACCCCTGGACCAGCCCATTAAAACCACATATTTAGAGGATTTACTTTCATGAAATAGTTGCAGATCACAACAGCATGTAAATGAATAAGATAAAATAAAACAGAAAACATGGATAAATGAAAGCTCACCTTAAGCTGCAACAAATCAGTCACTTTTTCTCTGTGCGGTAAGAAAACATTTACATAACTGTGGACATTAAATGAAGCTTCTTGCTCTAAAAACACTCATGTTTAACAACAGAGGTAGGAGGTCATGTTGGGGGCTACTCGGCGCTTGGACAACAGGTGATCAGGGCTCGATATGAGAAGTCGCCACCGCCACAGCATTTCTTCCAAACCGGGCTGTGGTGTGAGCAGGACAGGAAACCGACTCACGGAGAAGACTGACAGCTGCATCAGTTACGTAGGATCAGCTCATATTTATTTGCTCTTAAAATATCTATCCATATGAATAAAACGACTAACGCGAGTAACGCATCAGATCAAATTTCAGTAACTGTAATGCATTACTGAATCGTTACACAGCACGTTACTGCAAAAGTAGTGGCCAGTAACGCATCCCTGTAACGTTACTTTGTAACGCGTTACTCTCAACACTGCTGACGGGGCTTCACAAAATGACACTTGTTTAAACAGCTAGCCTGCTAGCCCTTGTCAGCGCATCCATGGTAGGAGTCCACTGGTAAATAACTCCAATACTCCGGCTTCAGCCGCAGAGCTCCCGGTCCATCCGTCTCCAGGTGAGTGGCAGTCTCATTTTCAAACTAGTTTACTCTCCATTTTTTTTTCTGTATTTTGTATACTTTATTAATCCCAGAGGGAAATTCAGGGCATCCACCTGAATGGATGAGGCAGCCACGGTACGGTGCCAATCCCTTCACCTTTCACACACACATTCACACCTAGGGCCACATCAGAGTCTCCAGTTAACCTAACGTGCATGTTTTTGGCCTGTGGGAGTAAACCGGAGTACCCAGGGTAAACCCACGCAGACACGGGGAGAACATGCAAACTCCACACAGAAGGGTCACTGATGGTCAGGGCGTGTGACCTCCTTACTGTGCTGCCACACTACTAACCACTGCGCCACCGAGCTGCCCATCACAATGATGATACTTTTACTCTGGTCACGGGAGAATCTCAAGGCCATCGCTAGCTAGTGCTATCCCCTGCATGCGAACACGCGAATGTGCAAATTTGCATGTGTTCGCCTCTTTCCATCAACTTTATATGTATTTGCGCAACGCAAAAAATTTGCTTCGCGTTTGGTGTAAACGCACCCTTAGTCCTGATTAGCTCACCTGTTATAGTAATGTCACAAAACTCTCCATCTAAACTTGTCTTTTTCCAAGGGGTGGAGCTTAAGCTACGGTCACAAATACCCTTACAAATGGCTGCGAACAATTGTATGAACAATTTTTGGACCATTTTATATGGCCTTCTTAAGGCAGCCGTAGGAGAATCCAGCACTCATAGACTTCGTAAGTTCATGGCCAGGTCGATGGTCTTGTCCAACATTTCTATGAATGCCCCACGAAAACCCCTCATTGTAGGGCGGCTGTACGAATGCCATAGGGACAGCATAAGAACTACACAAGATGCTGGCCGTAAGTATGCCTCAAGAACCCCTTAAATTGTTCTTGAGGGCCCCTTACAGCAGTCGTAGGAAATGCCGTATGAATCCTCGTTCGTACGGAGATCGTACAGCATGCATAAGGTGGTAGTGAGGCGCTCATAAGGCAGAAGAACATCATTCATGCCACATTTGTGTCGACAAAATTTGCTGAAAGTGGTAAGGTCTTCCTACCAAGTGCAGTGAGTTGCACAAAAATTTTTGTAAGATAAGCCTTTATAAGTCGCACAACGGGGAAATTCTAGAGTTTGCAGAGTTACTGCCATCTTTCCAGAGCAAAGATGGCAGTAAATATGCCACAGGAAGATCCCAAGGCACCCTTACGGAGAACTCTAGGGTCATTGTATGACAGAAAAGTATCTCATTTCTCAAGAATACCTGAAGTTGCTCTTGCGAATTTAACGGCAGTTGTAAGAAACTATGTCCCCCTCCACGAATGTCTGCAAACTCCAAAATTTGTAAGAACTGGGAGATTCTTAAGAACCCATTGTTCGGATGAATCTTGGTGACCGTAGCTTTAACACCTTTGCATTTCAGCCAGTTTCCAGCCAATGTGAAATGTTCCACGGGTAGAACACTGGAATTTTAAGAAGTTAACTGAACTTTCACAGAAGAAAAACACAGACATGACACATAAGAGTGATTTAGCTCCTAATATGGCATGTAAGTCATGAAAAAAAACCCATTACAGACAAGTTAAAAAGAAAAAACTTGATTTTCACTGGTGTGTCACATTAAAGAATACCAAATTAACCTAAAATGACACTGGAGCCTTTTTGGGAGAACTATCAGTGGAGGAACCATTTCAGTAAACCCCCCAAAATTGTGATTGTGTGGACAGAACGTGAGTGGTCTTAATCTGCACATGTACCAGGGTTCCTAGGTTCTGTGAGGGTGGTGGTAATGCAGACAACAGTCAGCGCTCAGGTGAGAAGCATACGGCTCAATGCCTGAGACCTGACTATGCTGCAGACACCATGAATTGGGCACCACTGTTGCTTTTCTCCATAATTTGCAACTTTTTTCCATAAATGTGCAGCTTTTCTTTTAAAACAGACTTTTTAGATAAGATAAGATAAACCTTTATTAGTCCTACAATGGGGAAATTCCAGACATATTAGATATAAATTTGTAACTTTTTTCTTTATAAATTTGCAACTTTTCCTCTTACAGCTGGGAAAATAAGTATTGAACATGTCAACAATTTTCTCATTAAACATATTTCTGATGATGTTGACCTGAAATTTTCACCAGACACCAGTAACAACCCAAGTAATCCATACATACAAAGAAATAAAGGCAACTGTATTGACAAAACAAGTTATATTTCATAAAGTGGAATGACACAGGGAATAAATATTGAACACGGAGAAAAAGAGGGGCAAAAAGGCACAGAAAGCCAAGAAACCAGCTGAAACCCATCAGAATTTAGGAAGCAATCCCATCTCCCATCAGAGCAAATTCATTTCAGCTGGTTAAATCCTGACTGATAGCCTTTAAAAAGGTCTGTGAATATCAGATTGTCACACCACAAAGTACTTATGATGGGTAGAAGCAAAGAGCTCTCTTTAGACCTTCACAACCTTATTGTTGCAAAACATAATGATGGCACTAGTTACAGGTGCATTTCTAAACTGCTGAATGTTCCAGTGAGCGCTGTTGGAGCCATCATTCGGAAGTGGAAAGAAATTAAATCACCCTTTATTGTCATTCAACTGTACAACCAATCATGTACAGTAGAACGAGACTGTGTTTTACCTATCTACTGTGTTAATCCCACACACCCCAAGTGTAGAATCAGAGGGCCGCTGCCATGCAAGGCGCTGCCAAAAATTTCCCTCCTCCATTCCATTTATTGCTGAACACCAAGCTGGACGGCAGGAAGTTCCACTTTTATATGGTCTTCGGCATGACCCAGCCGGGATTTGAACCCCTGCCTCCCGGGTGTGGGGCGGATGCTCTACCAACTGAGCCACCACTCCGGTGGTGAACATCATTTTACCATAAGTCGACCATGACCAGAAGCTCCTTGCGAGATTTCTGACAGAGGAGTCAAAAGAATTATCAAAAGAATTATCCAAGAGCCAATGACCACTTGTGGAGAGCTCCAGAAAGACCTGGAGTTAGCAGGTATTGCTGTTTCAAAGAAAACAAGTAATGCACTCAGCTGACATGGGCTCTATGCCGGCTCACCTCGCAAGACTCCATTGCTGAAGAAAAGGCATGTTGAAGCTCATTTAAAGTTTGCTGCACAGCATTTGGGCAAGCCAGTAAAATACTGGGAAAATAAAGTCTGGTCAGATGAGACCAAAATTGAACTTTTTGGATGCCACAACACAGTATGTTTGGCGGAGAAATGGCACTGCACATCAGCCCCAAAACACTATCTCAACAGTGAAGTTTGAAGGTGGGATCATCATGGTGTAGGGGTGTTTTTCAACACATGGTACAGGCAGACTTCATATAATTGAACGAAAGATGAATGGACAAATGTACAGAGACATCCTTGATAAGAGCCTGTTGCCATCTGCCAAGATGCTGAAGATGAAACGAGGGTGGACATTTCAGCAAGACAACAATCCCAAACACACAGCCAAGGAAACTCTCAACTGGCTCCAAAGAAGAAAAATAAAGCTGCTAGAATGGCTCAGTCAGTCACCTGACCTGAATCAGATAGATAGATAGATAGATAGATAGATAGATAGATAGATAGATAGATAGATAGATAGATAGATAGATAGACAGATGTACTTTATTGATCCCAAACTTAAAAATTACAGTGTAACAGCAGCATGACAGAAGATGACCAAAACGACAGAAACACACACAGCATAATAGACAAAGGAATTACCCATGGAAAGTAAAAACTGCCTAGATAACTTTATATACATCGCAGATGAATAGATGATGACCCGTACAGACACATGCATCATACTCGCTGTACAATACAGGACTATCAGGAGATGTGAGGTACCAATTACACCGTAAGGTGCAGTATGGCAGCATAGTTATGACCAAAATTCAACATTAGAATGAGTTATTGTACAGTGAAATGGCATGTGGCAGGAAAGATTTCCTGTACCCAACTGTTCAGCAGCGAAGCTGTAGCAGTCTGCTGGAGACAGTGCTCCACTGTCTGTCCAGTGTGTGGTGGAGGGGGAGATCAGGATTATCCATGATGGATAACAGTATGTTCAGTGTCCTCCTCTCCACCACAGTGTCAAAAGTCTCCGGCCTGAGACCAATTACAGAGCCAGCCTTCTTGATAATCCTGTCAAGTCTATTGGTGTTGCTGGCTCTGTTACTGCTACCCCAACAGACAGCAGCAAAGAAGATGGCACTGGCAACAACGGTCTGGTAGAAAAACTCCAGCATCTTGTTGCACACGTTGACGGATCTCAGCTTCCTCAGAAAGTAGAGTCTGCTCATCCTTTTCTTGTACTCAGCATCAGTGTTACATTTCGAGGCAAGTCCATTGCTGATGACGACACCCAGGTATTTGCAGTCCTCCACTACCTCTATCTACATCCTCCCCCCAATCCACAATAGCTGTGAAGGTGTCCTCTTCTTCCCGAAGTCAATCACCATCTCTCTGGTCTTGCTGACGTTCAGCCTCAGGTGATTCTGCTTGGTCCACTCCACAAATCTGTCTTCCAGTGTACTCCCCTCCTCTCTCCCTCTTATACACCCAACAACAGCCGAGTCATCAGAGAATTTCTGCAGGTAGCATGACTTGGTGTTGTACTGAAAGTCAGTGGTGTATAAGGTGAAGAGAAAAGGAGAAAGCACTGTCCCCTGTGGAGCTCCCATATCACTAACCACCACATCAGACAAGACACTGCCCAGCTGGACAAACTGTGGTCTACCTGTCAGGTAGACGGTAATCGTAGCATCAATCCCTTTGGCTCTAATCTATAAAGTCACACTTCACCTTAAAGAAACTGTTTCACCCAAAAAGTCTGGTCAAGAATTGTTTCCTTCACCTAAGAACCCCAGTTTGAAAACACATGCCATGGTAAAAAGGATGATAAGGATTCTATTTCATGCCAGGAACGGATTAGTTTGCAATCATAAATCCCGGAACTTCCTCCCCAACCTGGTGTCATGACATGTTAAGTTTTTGACAGCTCACATGCACGATGCCAAACACAGGATAAACCACACAGAGGGGCACGTTTGACAGTTTATTAATAGCAAAAACACAGCGATGCACAGCTACAGAAACAGTCACTCGCCAGAGGAATGGACCTGTGGAGAGAAGACGAGAGCCGTGAGCTGAGAAGTGGAGTAAGGGGAAAATGGGCGAGCCAAATTGCCACTTACTTGGGAAATCCAGGGATGACTGGCAGAACTTTTTCCCTACTATGACGTCAGAAGAACTAGGATATCATGGGTGGAACTGTAAACATACATTTTTCCTTCAGCCTGTGGTTTCTTATCGGCTGGTGGATATCCCAAAGTTGCGGACCAGGAAAGGATATGTTGCCTAAGATAAGATGTCACACCTGCCCCGGGGGCCAGCCGTTCACTCTACCACTGACTGGCTCCACACTCCGGACCCCAACTGCTGAGTCTGTAAAAGCTAGAACCGCTGCCACGATTGGAAAGGACTGCGAGCAGTCTTTTCCCCTTTTTGCCATCTGCTGGCATTCAAGATCATCACTGGAATCTGAAGACACACCTGTTCGTAAGCCAGACTCCAACTTTCTATCTGGTGGGCTAAATGTGATGTCTAATTCTAAGTTAGTCCATAAGCTACGATAGGAGCTATAAAGCTGAAGGAAAAATAATATTCTCCTTTTCAATAACCTCCATTTTTTGTAAACTCAGAATTTTCTTTTTCATATAATCAGCTTTTATCATTTTCTCCATAAAATTGCATCCAATTTTATGCATATTTTTGTTACCGTTATTTCACAGTCTCCCATTGCATTACAGTTACAAATTCAAAATCTGGTTTGTTTCCACAAAGGTTTAACTATAGACTTTATGCTCAGGAATCCATTACCACTTAATATGATATTTGATACTTGTTGATCATTTCACTTGTTTACACATCAATTGAATGTAATGACACTGAACTTGAGTTTGATTATTAAAACTGTTCACGGTATAGAGAAGTTTCTGCTTGATTTCTTTTGTGTGTGTGCTTTTCTGGGTCATGGCCGAAGAATTCACGAATACTGAGACTGGTTAATGAAAGGTTCAAGAATTAGTTATTAATAAATTATCCAGGTTTGGACTGGTGCCCCTACGAGTGTTCCTCTCTTGTTTGTGAGTGTTTGTGGTCACGATGTAAACCTTCATCTCCACAAACACCTCTAAATATAAATTAAATAATTCTTGTGCCTTACCACACTTATAATCAATTGTTCCTACAGTAATCCAGGAGATCACAGAGTTGTCAACCCCCATCACCCACAGCTTCTCACCCAGCAGCAGTGGCTGGATGATGTTAAAGGCACTGGAGAAATCAAAGAACGTGATTCTCCCAGTGCCTCCTCCTCCGCCATCCAGGCGCAAATGGGCTCATGCAGCAGGTAAATGACAGCGTCTTCAACTCCTAAATGGGGCTGAGTCTTAACCTGCGACCTCAGGTGGGCTAAGACCAGTCTCTCTGGGACCTTCATCACATGAGATGTGAGGGCAGCTGGTTGATACTCATTCAGGTCAGCTGGAGATGACTTCTTGGGGACAGGAACCAGGCAGGACGTCTTCCACAGCACCGGCACTCTCTCCAGACTTAGGTTGAGGTTGGAATAAACTGAAGATCAGAGTTCATAGAAGACATCTGCGGAACCTTCAAGATTTGAAGACAGTTTGTGTGGAAGAATGGGCTAAAATCACTCCTGAGCAATGCCTGTACCTAGTTTCTTCCATACAGGAGGCATCCGGAAGCTGTTATTACCAACAAAGGCTTTTCTACTAAATATTAAATGAATTTCACCAAGCGTGTTCAATACTTATTCCCTGTGTCATTCCACTTTATTAAATATAACTTGTTTTGTGAACACAATTGCCTTGATTTCTTTGTATGTATGGATTACTTGGGTTGTTACTGACATCTGGTGAAAATCTCAGGTCAATGGCTCCATCAGAAATATGTTTAATGAGAAAAATATTGACGTGTTCAGTAATTTTCTCCGCTGTAAATGTGTGACAGTTTTCACAGAAATTAGCATTTTTCAAATTTAAGTCGGCAACCTATTTCAGAAAAAAATGTGACTTTTCCTCAAAGCCACAGGAAATATTTTGTTATGGGCAAATAAACAGCATGTGGCGCCAAATTCCCAGACGCCACCAGACTGAAAAACATCATATAAAAGTGTTTTTGGACAGTCCTTGATCTGGAGAAGCAGATAAATGTTTTCCTGAAAAGAGATTCCCAGGGGTTAAGGTCTGTTGTCCAGATTAAATTCAACTTCTCCAGAATATTCCTTTCTAAGCTGTGTAATCCTAGCATCCTTGAACTCCTCTCAGAACTACAGTCATTTATCTTTTAATTAATCTCCCTTCCTTTTCAGAGTAAGGCCAATTTTTCTTTTTATACACTGATTATCATTTTCTTCATAAAATTGTGTCTGTTTTTTTTCTAACCATTTTGCTTTACAGCTGTTTTATGGTTTTTTTCAGTTGTCACTGTATTGCCAATTTAAGCTCAGTTTTTCTTTGGCTCCACAAATGTTTGATAATACACTGAATGCTCAGTAATACTTCCTGACATAATGTTGAATTGACTGCCTTCAAATCATCTCTGATTGTACTCATCTATGCTGACATTTATTATTAAGCTGTTAAAAGGCACATTGGAGTTATTGTTTAATTTCATGTTCATTTTCTTGATTAAAAGCAGAGAACTCAAGTTTTGAGACTGATTCATCTCTGGTACAAATATTGAATTATTACTAGATTTGTCCATTTAGTGGACTGGTGCTCTGAATAAGTTTATATATGTGCTGGTAATGAAAAGAACCCTTCATTCCCACTCACATGTATGTTAAGAGTTTGTACCAGCTAACACTCTGTAGGGTTTAAAATGATCCCTGGTCCTCTGAAGATGGGACTGTTCATGAAAACAGCAAGCAGTCGAGCTGACCTGTGAGAAGATGACCCCTCATCTAGCGCAAAAAAGTCTTTTATAGGTCATTGTCAGGTCATATGCCCCCCCCCCACCAAAAAAAATTGTCTCAGTCGTTAGTGTGGTGCATGTGCAAGTTTTTGCACCCAAGTTTTATCTGTGCTTTTATAGACTGTGATACAGTCTTTTCCAGTCATTTCCAGTATTGATGTCATCATTTTCGAGTTCTAACTCTGTGTTTGTGGTGGGAAGGAGAGGCCGACTCTTGGCTGGCCGTCCTGGCAGCTGGCCTGCCTCTGTCTGTTGTCTCCCTCACGGCAGGCTAGGCTAGTTAGCTAGACGGGCCCGACACACATCGGCTACTGTGCCCGACTGGCTGAATGTGCCACAGTTCACGGAAGCTTCACAAGTCTGCGCTCCTTTAGACTCTGGTGGGCCGACAGCCGGAAAATGTGCAAACACCAGCTCACACCGCTGAATCCCTCTGCACTTGTTTTAATTCCTCATTTCCTGTGCTGAACTGTGAAAAGACAAATATAAGGATCACTTAATGAAATGACTTGGGCCCGATCCTGCCAGGTCTTGTTGCTGCACCTCCCACCCTGGTACCTCGTTTCACAAGGAAAATATGTAAATAAGTTTGGTCTATTATTTTCCAGGTCTCCCTGCCAGGATTTAATCTCAGTGGGATTTTGACCTGGTTAAATAAAGGTTAATAAATAAAACAAATAAATAATGCCATCAGTGTTATTAGTCTCCATTCATTTGGTGCACAAAAAATCCCTCATTTACTGTACCTACTTTATCTGCATCTGAACTTCACTGAATTTCTTTAAACTGGTGGACAAGTGGGACTGTAATGTAGTATCTGTTGCGTGTGGACAGCCCTGTGGGGACGGAAGGACAGGTGCCGAGGCAGCGGTGACGTTAGCCTAGCTCAGGGTCGGCAACCTGGACTACCAAAGAGCCAGTCTGAGTGATTTTTGTCTGCACAAATGTGCATGGAGTCACAGCATCAGACCCTACAATAAAAGAGCAGCGTTCCCACTACCATCAGTCCTGACGTCTGCATTAACAGCTTTTCTCATTGTTTTTTAGCTTTTTTGATTGCAAACTTGTCATGTTTTTTCTCACAAAATTACATCTGCCTGTAGATTTGTGATTTTTTTTGTCTTGTACAATTGTGTTGGTGTTTTCCTCACTAATTAAACTAATGTTGTTGCAAAATTTGCTATTTTTTGGAATAAATGTGTTGTGCTTTTTTCATAAATTTGGCACATTTTTTTAATGAAAATTTGATCCCTTTGTTGAGTAAAACTGAAGACTTTTGAATATAAAGTTGTGTCATTTTTTTACAATAAAATTACAACTTTTTTCATAGACTTTGTACACATAAAAATGGCTTTTTTGGGGTATATTTATGACTTTTTTCTTGTCAGAATACAGACTTTTTCATATAAATGTGCCACAGTTTTCTAACAAAACTGCAACTTTTAATGATACATTTATCTTTTTTCAGCAGATGTTTTCTGAAATTTTTTTCTTGTAAATTTGCAGATTTTTGAACTCAGAAAACTGTAGCTTTTTCCATAAATTTAAAATATTTTTGGCAGAAATTTTCAACTATTCTCATAAATTTATTACCTTTTTCTTTGTAAATTTATTACCTTTTTCTTTGTAAATTTATTACCTTTCGCTAGTAAAGCTGCAGCTATTTTTTTTAGATAAATCTGGGACATTTTCTCATAAAAATCAAACTTTTTCCCAGTTAATTTATGATTTTTTCCCTGAATTTTTAGTTTTCTTATTTTTTGCTTTATTCACTGATTTTTTTTTTCTTATGGATGTGCGACTGTTTATCTTAAAAATCTGTTGCTTCCTTCCTTGTAAATGTGAGGGTTTTTTTCACGGCCTCGGGGCCACTGGCTATGGATGAAAGAGCCACATGTGGCTCCAGAGTCGCAGGTTGCAGACCCCTGGCCTAGCTGGACCTGTTGCCTCGTTGGCCTCCTGGCTCCATTCCAGTCATGATAAAAACCAGAGAAGACCAGACTGTGTGGTTAAATAAGCTGAATTCTGGGGCCTTCACTCCACCACCGAGCTATTGGCACGTCGGTCTCTCTGTAGTCTCGGACCTCTGACTTTACAAATTAAGCAACGACGGGACTCATTGAGCAAGTCGTCACTGCAGACACGTGCACAAGCATTGCTATGTATTGTGCAACACAAGCAAATAACAGGATTATTCAAGGTAACGGCACTGGAACGATGTCAGAGGTCATGTTAAACTGACTAAAGCAGGTGTGATCTCTAGAACATCAACACTGGAGCCCTGTGGTATAAATACAGGAAAATAAATAAATCACACAGTTCAGACAAAAAGTTGCACAAAAATTTTGCAAATTTACAAGAATATGTTATGTTATGTTAAAGTTTATGAGGGAAAAACTCACAAATATACAAGAAGAAAAGCTGGAAATGTAAAAGAAACAAATGGAAAACTTACAAAAAAGAAAGAAGGAACAAGAAAATATATATATTAACATACTTTAAATATGATCAATATAAATATGCAGTGTTTTCCTTTCATTACTTTTCCAGCTTTTCTTGTAAATTTTGGGCTTTTTCCATGTAAAGTTGACTATTTTTTATTAAATATTTGCAGATTTATTGAGGTAAACTCATGACATTTTTGGTAAATTTGTGACTTAATTATCCAGTTGGTATTTTCTCTTCGGTACATTTGGTAAAGGTAAATGTGTCATTTAGCTTTATTAAAATCACACTGTGGTGAAAACAATATTGGAATTCTAATTTTGAAAATTTTAATTGACTCTTTCTGTGAAAATAGGCCCAAAGTGAATGACTTAATTTAAAAAAAAAAAAAAAAAAACTCCCAATCAAGGAAGCCCTACAGTTGCCAATTCAATAATTTTATTAACTTTTAAATGTTCAAACAACTAGTGCAAAATAAGTAATACCTATTATTAATAATTCCAATAATTCCAATTGTTATTCTAACAAAAAATATGGAGTCTGTGGTAGTTTGGAGGTGTTTCCCCTCAGTATGACATATATGGAACTATTAAGAGCAGTACAGTGTATATACATGTAGTGAAGCCCGATTTAAGAAATCTTCAGCTTCATCTAGAATTGCAATAAACTTACATATTTTAGCTGTGATACATTTTACATGTGGCTTCCAACTTAATTCATAATCTAATAATACACCTAAAAATTTAACCTCCAACAATCTTTTAATTTCTATATCACCTATTATAATTTTGCAACTATAATCTACTGCTCAGTTACCAAATATTATAAGTTTGGTTTGACTTCTGTGTCAGATAGTTTGGATGAAAATTTCACCAGCAGTAGCCCTTAGACCAAGGATGAAGCCATTAAATTCTGGTGATGATCAGAGACTGCATACCTCCACCAAGGACCTTGTTTGTATTTGTGCAGCAGGATTACACCAAAACTGCTGGACGGATTTGGATGGAATTTTCACCAGAGGTGGTTCTTGGGCGACAGATGAACCCATTACACTTTGGTGATGATCTGAAAACGCATACCTCAGCCAAGGCTCTTATTTTCTCACAGTGTGTTAGCAACGATACTCCAAAGCTAATGGACAGACTTTAATGCAATTTTCACCAGAATTGGCTCTGGACCTACACACAAAGCCATTACATTTTGGAGGTGATCCATGAGGGACGGAAGGAGCCTTGGTGGAGGTATGCTCTCTCTGAGTGCTTTTCTAGTTTATTGTTTGCAGTTTGTTTTTTTGTTTTTTTCATAGCACTGCTTTTACATGACTAAAATTTGTGGCTACTATTCCCACTTTTGATCATATAATTTAAGTATGCATGAGTTAATTACTATTATGAATGTTTTTCCCTTCTCCTTCCTATTCTTTCTCAATGGGAAAAAAGAAACACTATAATAAAAATACAAAAAAATACACATATTTTTGTCATTTATGTAAACCATAACAAAAAATCCTGCAGGACAAAACGTGACACTTGCTATTTTCCAACCTGTTTGTATACCACCATAGACAGAGAGAGAAGCTGAATTAGACAGGGTTCAGAGAGGGAAAGATGAGACAGAAGAGAGGAGCCAAGGAGAGGAAAGTGTTCAGGCAGAGGGTCCAGGAGAGGTGAGAGCAGAGGGAGGAGAGAAGGATGACACCAGTAAAAGGTCCAAATACAGGACGTCTAGGTGGGACCCCAACTGGCCCAATACGCCAACATTCAAGCCTCGGTTGTACAATACTTCAAATGGTAAGTTTCACATGCAAAGTTACTGTGCAAAATTAAAAAAAGAAATAAATAGTATAAAATTAACATATTCCGATTACAATAGTGTCAAGTGTTTTCAATTCAATTCAATTCAACTTTATTTATATAGCGCCATATCACAACAACAGTCATCTCATAGCACTTTCAACTGTAGGGGAAACCCCCACAATTGCAGAAAGAACACAGGAAGGATTGACAGATTTTCTCCCCCCCCACACTTCCCCGGAAAAATATGTTGCCACCGTGCCAAGGTCTTTAAGCCAGAGGAAACATTGCCAAGCCCATAGTCAGAAGTCATGGTCTCTGGATGAATCTAAGTAACAAGTTTGGTGACTGTAGCTTTACTTGTTCTATAGTAACAATGCAAATGGAATATTAAGTTTGACCTTTTGACCCCAAACCCATAGTCAGGTCAGGGCATAAACAGCGATATGCGTCATCACAATGTATCAAACCATGGTACCAAGTTTCAAAACAATCAGAACAAAACTGTAGGAGTTGATTTGACAAAAGTGGGACAGACAGAGAGGTGGATGCCCTCAATTTCCCCTCTGGGGATCAATAAAGTATACAAAATAAAAAAATTTAAAAAAAATCAGACGGACGGACAGACTGCCCCATACCATAATAGTAGTAATCATCATAGTAATAAATCATATCCCTCAATCTCCACAGTAGCTACCTGCTCATCACAGTTGCCTTGACTTCAAATTTAATGAAAATTTTTGAAAAACTGGTCAGATTTGAGGTCCTAAAGCAGACTGAGCATGCATTGGATCCTTTGCAGTTTGCCTATAAGCCTCACAGAGGAGTGGAGGATGCCACTGTCACTCTGTTTAACATGCTTTTTAAACATCTGGATTTTAATGGGACACACGCCAGGCTTTTATTTGTGGACTTTTCTTCTGCTTTTAATACAATCCAACCTCATATTTTAGTTGAAAGGCTCCTGCAGCAATTTGATTTGAGTAATAATCTGGTGGGTTGGATTCTGGATTTATTAACCAACAGGACACAGAGAGTAAGGGTCAATGGTACATTGTCTGACCAAAAGTGCTCTTCTACTGGCTCTCCTTAGGGGTGTGTGTTGTCACCACTACTCTTCATCCTGTACACAAACATGGGTCGGAGCAGACATGACAACAGACACATTATAAAGTATGCTGATGATTCAGTTGTTGTCAGTCTCCTCCAGGATGGTGAGAGTGGCCACGGCCCAGTAGTTGATGATTTTGTTTACTGGTGTGAGAGTTCCTACTTGCAGCTGAATACGACCAAAAACTGAAGATATGATTATTGACTTTAGGAGGAAAACTCCCAGGCACAAAGTCACCATACTAAAAGGCCAGACCACTGAACATGTACAATCCTACAAATATCTTGGGACGATTATTGATAGTAATTTAAACTTTGAAGAGAACTGTGAAAGGGTGTGCAAAAAGGGTCAGCAACATTTGCATTGTTAAAGGAAACTTGCACGCTTCCAAACTGACCGAACCATAATGACAATGTTTTATCGGGCTTTTATTGAATCTGTTTTATCCTGTTCTTTAGTGTCATGGTTTGGTCAGATAAAACTGAAACAGAGGAAATCCTTGGATCAGGTAGTTAGATGGTCCAGTCGTTTGCTTGGTGAGTCACAGCTGAGCCTGACATCCCCGTACACCAGACAGGTACAGAGGACGGCTACCTCCATTTTAAATTATGACTCCCACCCTTTGCACTGCAACTTTCAGCTTCTTCCCTCCAGACGGAGGTTTGTTGTCCTAAAATGTAAAACCCAGCGCTACAAAAACAGCTTTGTTCCTGCTGCTGTCAAAGAGTTGAACATGATGTAGCAATATATTGCACAAAATTTAGTTATCCATTTATCAATTTTTATTTTATATTTATTTATTCTTGTAGGTTTTTTATTTGGGTTTCAAATCTTTTTTTGGGTTTTAGACTTTTATTGAGTTTTTAATCTCTTTGACTTAGTTTTTAACTTTTTTAATATGACCCTTCTCTCTTATCTCTTTGTTTTTTCTCTTGTCTCTTTGTCTTATGTCCTGATTGGTGGAGCCTTGAGTACTTTAATCGTGTTTATAGTCAGCTTCATGTGTGCCTGTGTTTGTGTTCATGTTGAATGTAATTGTGGTTTGTAAATATGTGTCTAAAAGGATGTCACCTGACTGCAAAAAAATCTGCCTAAGGGGACAAATAAAGTAACCTGAACCTGAACCTGAACATAACCAGATTTCATAACTGCAAAGACACTGAAGTTATGATACTCATTCAAACAATCTTGAATGCCAGAAATGTTCCTACGCAAACGTCGGCTGTTAAGGTGTATTACTGATATTGGTCCACCCAGTTTCACATTACTTTTAAATTGTCCTACTGTACAGTAAATACATTTTTGTTGCATATCATGTCCGGCCGACACAGTATTTGCTTTAGTAAAATTTATTGTGTATATTTAATGAAGTCAAACTTCAGTGGTGACATATTTTCATATGTACTTCCTTAAAAAGTTTGTTTTTGTGGGCTCATCACTGATGTGGACATAAAGTCTCCCATCATCAGTACTTGGGTTTGTCAGCATTCTCACATGTGCAGGAAGTAAACAGCTCAAAGAGCAATCAAATGTATCAGAATGATCAGGAACTGCACTGTGACTATACACCCACAGGTGTGACTGCACGCCTCTGCCCGCTGACTCACACACACAGCAAAGAGTTAAAACTCTACATTCAGGTTATACACAACCAGTTGGAGGACTTAACGCTTCAGGATAACAGGAAAAACTATTTACAGCTGTCATGTGGGACATTAATTTTCATGTTTTGGTATCAACCCTGGATAAGCCAATGATTAATTCTGCTAACGGCAACTAACTGCCATTGGCTGAGAAGCTATCCCAACCAGAGTAAAATGAACTACAGTAAAATAAGCGATAATTATGTCTAACTAACTAACTAACTAACTAACCTGCACTTATATAGCGCTTTTCTAGTCACAAAGACCACTCAAAGCGCTTTCACTAGTACTAACCCTCTATTCTAAGGGCCTATAGGAAACAGATATCTAGGGACAATTTAGAACAACCAATTAACCTAACATGCATGTCTTTGGATTGTGGGAGGAAACCGGAGCCCCCGGAGTAAACCCACACAGCACAGGGAGAACATGCAAACTCCATACAGAAAGATTCCAACCCCTGCCAGCCTGGGGATTCGAACCAGGAACCTTCTAGCTGTAAGGCAATAGTGCTAACCACTACACCACCGTGCTGCTCGGTGGTGCAGTCTAGGAAGGACATGTATGCTCAAATGCTGGCAAATGATCAGGCTGGGATTACAGATTACATTACATTATAGTGGGGTTGTCACCATGGGTTGAGATGCCGTCTCGGCACTGAGCCCATGTTTTCCCTCATCCCTGCCTCCCATTGAGCGGCGTCTCAGCTGGCCCCCAGCTGGCAGCATTATGGACGGCTGGGGCCAATTAGTCTTCATCAGCTGGGGCGCTGCCAATGAGGATAAATAGGAGCAGCCTCGATGACTCGGGGCTGCGACATAAGCACTGCTAGGCTGAAGCCCCTTCGTCTGGTGTCAGCCTCAACTCCTCTTGCAGCATTCCTGTGTTTGTATCCCGCTGTGAGGATGTACGTCTTGTTACCCCCACGTCCGGTACGAGCTGCTTACCTCTGCGCTGTGCAACCTGTGAGTGTACCTCTGCATGAGTATCTGTGCTCTCCTCATCCCTTATCCCTTACCCAAAATAAACCATCTCGACTCACTGGCTTGTCCCTGGCTCTGATTGCCCGGCTCCCTAGAGCCGGATATGACAGTATGCCGCAGCCAGAAGAGTTGCCGGCGGCCGTGAGTCGCTGTGGAAATGTACCTTTCTGTCCGGGTGTCAGCGCTGCTAGCATGCCGTTTCCCAGGAGTCACTTCCGGCGCCAGGGCGACGAGCTGAGGTCCATCTCGGAGGCTGTCGACGGGACGTTCTTCACCCTGCACGACGCCTCCAACGCGAGACGCTGGCATCCGGGCCGTGCTGAGGAACTCCTGGACTGTCACCCTCACTCTCTGTACCATCTGGAGGACAGTGCCAGGATAGACGCTGCAGGTACACAGCAAGAGAAGCTCCACGGGGTGGATGGAAATCCCGGCAGGGAGTCGAAGTGGGCGACGTCTTTCCCCGCTTCGGAGTCCCGTTCCTGCCGCTATTCCAGTCCGGGAGTTCGCGCCAACCAGAGGACTTCCCCCGACCTGCGCTACGTCACTCGGGATTCCCTTCAAGGAGCCGCAGCTGACAGCAGTTATGTCCGGGGTCGAGTGGCTGTCGCGAGCTCTACTGTGTTTCCTGTCACCACCTTCAGGCATGTGGCGGCGGCAGTGAGATTGATGGTGAGGACTTCAGGGCTACGAAGCTTTCCCGTGCTCGACGCCTCCGTCGTCTCGATCTCCGATCTGGAGCGGCGAATCCTGGGTTTCCCCCTCGCTTCGTTCCCTGGGAGTAGTCGTCATCACATCGCCGAGTCACCTCTGCACGAACCTCGTCCGGATCCAGTTCTGGGTCATCGTCAGGACCGTTCCTCCCACGCAGCTGTCATCCCTTCGCCTCGTCAGTGTGGAGATTCTACAGCCTCGTCCCCTGAGCCTCGTTCCCCCGCTGTCATTCCTGGACATTCGGGCTGGCTCACCCCGGCTGTTTCCCCCTCCTCCTCGACGCGCTTCCTGACCGCTGTGTGTGCCTGGAATCCCGGCCTGGTGAGCTCTCTGCTGGAGACAACGCGAGCGACCCTCAGACGAATTCCCGGGGGGTCCTCCGTTATCGCCGGGCGGGGAGAGGAAGAAGCAGATTCCACTACAGCAGGCGATACTCAACCTCCAGGGGGCAGGCAAGTCATTGTTTTTTCACACCTGCTTAATGATTTGCTCTGTCACATCCCTGGAGGAGAAGTTCAGGGTTCGCAGCTCCCTGAACTCTCCCCACCTGCTGTAACCTGTATTCCTAATCCCGCATCCTCTGTGTCTCTCTCCGCCGAGCGGTCCCCGGCTCCGGGTCAACGTGGTGGGATATGGAGAGGGCCTGTGGTTCCGCAGCTACATTGCGGACGGAGGAGGGGGACTGACTGCTGCGTGGAGTCTACGCTGACGACTGAGCGTCCCTGGGTCTCCACGGAGGAGCGGTTCGGTCCAGCGGGACGAGATTCTTCTGGCTTCACGCCGAGTGGGTCGTCGGCGGGGTTACCTGAGCTGGAGGGATCTCAAGCTGCGCTGACCATCGTGCTGGCTGCGGGGCCCGACGCGGCTAGATGGGAGCCTGACAACGACCTCCTGACGACGGATCCTGGATCTTCGCAGTCCTGGACGGCGTCAGAACCCGAGATCAGGCGAGTGCTCTCCTTTCTTTTCTCTCTTTTTATCTTTGAGCACTTCAGCCTATCTCCAGGGGAGACGAGCAGGGTGCAGCCGCCCGCTGCGTCTGAGCTCGTCTCGCCGGGTTCTGGCGCTGCCGGTGATCCTGATCCCGGTTCTGTTTTCTCTTCTGAGCCTTCTTCCAGGGTCACCGGCGAGGAGTTGCTGTTCCTCGTGGTGCTGGAGGGTCCGGGTTCAACGTTGGAGGTCGGTTCTGGTGCAGTGTCCAACGTGGGTTCGCCCGAGACCCAATCGGGGTCCAACGTGGGTTCGCCTGAGGCCCGATCGGGGTCCGACGTGGGTGCTGCCCCAGTGTTGTCCAGGTCCGGTGAGGAGGTGGCCGTTTCTCTGAGGCCCGCCGCCCTCGTCATCGGCTCTCCCCTGAGCCTCTTCCACCGGGATCCGCTCTGACCCTTCGTCCGTCTCAACGGTCCTGGTGGTTGAGTGATGCGGGTCGACGACCCGACCCGCAAAACTTTCGGTTCGGTGATCTGGTTCCCCCCACTGGTCTGTGTTTCCCTCTGGGCAGCCTGGTTCGGCTGCCGGTGGACTGGGTTCCTGGGATCTGGGTCCAGAGTTCGCCGTCCGAACATTTTTCTTCCCCTGATTCGCCAGCTGGACAATGGGCGGGGAGATCTCCGGAGCCATACTGTCATATCCGGCTCTAGGGAGCCGGGCAATCAGAGCCAGGGACAAGCCAGTGAGTCGAGATGGTTTATTTTGGGTAAGGGATAAGGGATGAGGAGAGCACAGATACTCATGCAGAGGTACACTCACAGGTTGCACAGCGCAGAGGTAAGCAGCTCGTACCGGACGTGGGGGTAACAAGACGTACATCCTCACAGCGGGATACAAACACAGGAATGCTGCAAGAGGAGTTGAGGCTGACACCAGACGAAGGGGCTTCAGCCTAGCAGTGCTTATGTCGCAGCCCCGAGTCATCGAGGCTGCTCCTATTTATCCTCATTGGCAGCGCCCCAGCTGATGAAGACTAATTGGCCCCAGCCGTCCATAATGCTGCCAGCTGGGGGCCAGCTGAGACGCCGCTCAATGGGAGGCAGGGATGAGGGAAAACATGGGCTCAGTGCCGAGACGGCATCTCAACCCATGGTGACAGAGGTGAACAGATTCCAGAGGAAGTAGCTGTGAAAACCCACCCCAATCACCCAGCTAAGCTAACGGGAGTGGGCACATTGGCCATGTGATTTTCCTAATGGGTAGGAAATGTGGCATGAACACCTAGTGTGGTTAACCACCTAAACCAACAATGGTGGCCGAAGTTCCCAAGAGATCGTGGCCAAAGTAAAACAACACAGACACAGAATTACAGTGAAGTTGGAACGTTGTGAAAGAATGTAAATAAAAACAAAATACAATGATTTTAAAACCCTTTTCAACCTAGACTGTATTGAATACAATATAAAGGCAAGGTATTCAATGTTCAAATAGTAAAAGTTTATTGTTTTGTTCCACTCATTTTGAATTTGATTCTTGTGATATGTTCCAAAACAGCTGGGATGGGGCAAGAAAAGACTGAGAAAGTTGTGGAAAGATCAAAAACACCTTTCTGGAACATTCCCAGGTGAACAGGTTCATTGGAAACAGCTGAGTGTCATGATTGGGTATAAAAGGCTCAGGCTCCCTGAAAGGCTCAGTCGTTCACAAACAAGGATGGATGAGGTTCACCACTTTGAACAACTGTGTGGGTAAACGGTCCAACAGTCTAAGAACAACGTTTCTCAGCGTACAACTGCAAGGAATTCAGGGATTTCATCATCTACAGTCTATAATATCATCAAAAGATTCAGAGAATCTGGAGAAATTTCTGCACATAGGTGACACGACCAAAAACCAACAACGGATGTCCATAACCCTCGATCCCTCAGGTGGCACTGCATTAGAAACTGCCATCATTCTGTAAAGGATATCACCACGTGGGCTCAGGAACACTTCAGAAAACCACTGTCAGTTACCACAGTTTGTCACTACATCTACAAGTTAAAACTCTACCATGCAAAGCCAAAGCCATGTATCAACAGCACCCAGAAACACTGCCGGTTGCTCTGGGTCCGACCTCATCTGAGATGGACTGATGCAAAGTGGAAAAGTCTGCTGTGGTCTGACAAGTCCACATTTCAGATTGGTTTTGGAAATCATGGACGTCATGGACGCTAAAAAGGAAAAGGACCACCTAGACTGTTATCAGCGTTAAGCTCAAAAGCCAGCATCTGTGATAGTATGGGGGTGTGTTAGTGCCCATGGCATGGGTAACGTGCACATCAGTGAAGGTACCATTAATGCTGAAGGGTACATACAGGTTTTGGAACAACATGTGCTGCCATCCAAGCAACGTCTTTTTCAGGGACGTTCCTGCTTATTTCAGCAAGACAATGCCAAGACACTTTCTGCATGTGTTACAACAGCGTGACTTTGTGGTAAAAAAGTGTGGATACTAGACCGGCCTCATGCAGTCCAGATCTGTCTCCTATTGGAAATGTGTGGAGCGTTATGAAGCACAAAATATGACAACGGAGACCCCGGACTGTTCATTTAAAATCCACTGAAACACCATTTTGAAGGGACCTAGTCAAGTTAACCAAGTTAAACATTAAACCTCAGAAGGGATATGTCATGTGTGGAGCTGGTGTTTCAACTTTTCATCATTCAGATTTTAACAGTGAGACCTAACAAGGCGTTAACCTGGAGAGAGACGACCATGTCAGCCATCATGGCCATGGTGCAGCAGTAAATCTGCAGGTGCAGCAGCTCTCTAAACAGCAGTTATGAAGGACATCAAAGGACTCCATGAAACTTCATCACATGTTTTTTTTCTGACAGAAACATCAGCAGCAGCCTCAGCCAGGTGTAGATGGAGGAATGAATGCAGATATAAAAACTAATCTGAGTTTCAGAGCTGCCTGCTCCTTTAAGATGGACAGTGTTGGTGTGGCTCAGAAGCATTTCCAGCAGGTCTGCTTCAAATGAAATCTGACAAACACATCTGAGCCCGTTATAGGACAGCAGCTTGTTTGAAGACAGAAGTATCCCAAGAGTCTTTTCCTCTTAAATTTGCCACTTTAATCACATAGAGTAAGTTTGATTTTTTGGTAAAAATTTGCTAAGGTTTTTTGTTTTTTCTTAGAAAAGCGGAACTTTTAGAAAACAGCCAAAATTTTGAAATGTTTCATCCCATTTTTTTCAAGTTAAATTGCTACTTTCATAAAATTAAATTTCCAACCATTATGGGGGTTTTTTTTCCATTCTAAATTTAAAAAAAAAGGTAATTTGCAAAGAGCTTTTTTTTTTTTTCAAAACTGGAGAATTTTTTTTGAGAAATTTGCAAAGAAATATATTTTACCCTGTAAAATTGCTACCTTTTCCCACTTTTTTTTAAGTGGAATATACCGCGCGGTTCTTTGTTCAGTCCGCATTCCACCGTGAAGCAACTCCTTCTCAGCCAGAAGTGGTTGGACAGGAATGGCCAAGGAGACGTGCTGCGACAGGAGCGCGGCGAGCCGCCCTGACACCCTGAGGGAGTCAGTCCAACGACGGAAAACAGCAGGAACAAACAGGTGCTCCTAACCAGCTGGGCGTGGCCCTGCCGTGTCGCTGACGCGGCTCTGAAGCCCCGCCGCCATTGGCCCAGTGAACCCTGGAGCACCCGTAGACCCGTAGACCGTCAGATACATTTTTGATACATTTTTCTTGACCATTTGAAACTTCCTCATAAATGTGAAACTTTTTGAACTGTAAACATGCAACTTTTTCTCGTAACATTTTGACTTTTTTCTTGCAAATTTGCCAGTTTGTCTTGTAATTAGGGTAGGGTGCTCATATTGACGACACAGGTAGGGTGCGGGACTCCGGAGCGGGAGGCGTGAGTTCGAATCTCCCGGTGGGACGTCGCCATGTCGAGCAGCACGTTACATTGGTGTCAGAAGTGGGATCTCCTGTCCAAAGCAGTAACGTGTAGCGAAAACGAAGCGGGTGCCGGGCTGGAGTTTAGGCGGCGTGAAAGAAATATAAGACAGAATAATAAAGAGCGATGGCAAGAACCAAGCAGACCGCCCGTAAAATCTACTGGAGGAAGAAGCCCCCCAGGAGACAGCTAGCCACCAGGGCTGCTCGGAGAGGCGCTCTGGCCACCGGCAGAGTGAAGAGGCCTCGCCGTGACAGGTCCGTGGCTCTGAGAGAGATCCGTCGCTACCAGAAATCCACGGAGCTGCTCATCCGTAAGCTGCCCGTCCAGCGCCTGGTGAGGGAGATCGCTCAGGACTTCAAGACCGTCCTGCGTTTCCTGAGTTTCGCCGTCATGGCTCTGCAGGAGACCAGCGAGACCCACCTGGTGGTCTCTTCTTCGCTAAGGGGGTCACCATCATGCCCAAAGACTTCCAGCTGGCCCGCTGCATCCGCGGAGAGAGAGCTTAGACTTTCTGCTGCACATTCACCAACCAACCATAATGCTCTGCACTGTGTGTCTATATATATACATTTATAGTAATATGGACATATGTTTGCTAGATGTTGTTTTTTCTTGCCTTCTGATTGTTGCTCTGAGTGTTGCTATCCCTGTGCTGTTGCAATCCTGGAATTTCCCCATTGTGGGATTAATAAAGGCTTATCTTATCTTATCTTATCTTAATTTTGGAACTTTCATAAATTTGCTACTTTTTCACCGTAATCCTGCAACTTCTTCTCATAAATTTGTGACTTTTTTCTTGTAAATTTTCATTTTATTTACTCATATATTTTTTTCCACAATATTTTTTATTGAACCTTTTTTTACAAACATGGCACAATCAGACACTAACACAAAAGTAATTTAAAAATTAAAAAGAACAATAACAACAACAAAAAAAGTGTAATAAAAACAACAACCATTAACAAACACAAGTCAACAACAATGCTCTTCTGTTTAGTCTAGGTAATCTATTACATAAGAATACATAATATACATTCAACAGCTTGGAATTTGCAAGGTCCACCCATATCATTCACCTTCTTCTTCAGATGTTATGTTTAATTTCTTTACATAATCAATGAAAGGTCTCCATATATTCTCAAACACATTTTCTTTTGATTTCAGTATATATGTTATTCTTTCTAGTGGAAGGTTTGTTAACATCTGTCTTAACCACTGAGTCACATCTGGTCTATGAGTCTTTTTCCACAGTAGTGCAATACATTTTTTTGGCATTAAGCAAACCGAGGACTATGAATGCTCTTTCACTCTTATTAAAGTTATGTTTTTCTGGATACAGACCCAACAAAAACAGTTTAGGGTTCAATGTGAGTTGTTTTGAAGTTATTTTTTTCAATTGTTACCCTCACCTCTTCCCAAAACATTCTGATTTTTCTACATTCCCATAAACAGTGAAATAGGGTTCCTTTACTTTCCATACATTTTGTGCATGTATCTGGTATGTTTTTGTTATATCTATTTAATTCCACTGGTGTAACATACATCCGCATTAACCATTTAAAATGTATCAGTTTAAGACGTACATTTATTGATATGGTTTGAGCTCCTGCACAAGCCATTTCCCATTGTTCCTCTGAAATTTCAATTTGCACGTCTTCTTTCCAATAATTCAGTCTTTTCTGTGAGTTTTCACTTGAGAATAGTGTCAATGAGTTATAAAACTCTGTAATAATACCCTTTCTCTTACTATCTTTCATCAAAATTTTTTCCAAAAATGAATAAGTAGGTCGGGTGAGAGCATTATTTTGATTTGATCGACTAAAATTTCTAAGCTGAAGATATTTAAAAAAGTGTGTTCTATTAAGATTGAATTTAATCCTCAGTTCTTCAAAAGACATTATGTTATCTGAGCGTGACAAATATAAGTCTTGAATCTTTTGAATCCCTTTTAAATTCCATACTTTAAATACAGCATCCGCTCTCCCTGGTGTAAAATATTGATTTCCCCATATTGGGCTAAATTGTGACAGTGAGTGTGGTTCTTTTAAATATTTTTTGGTTTCACACCATATTTTGATCATGTGCTTTACAATTGCATTTTTAACTTGCTTCTGTAATTTTTTAGCCGAGTCTGAATATATGAATAAGGGAAGAGGTAAAGGTAAATTGTATGATTCCATTTCAGTCCAGTGAGGAGGATCATTTGATGAAAAATAATATGTCATAGACCTCAGTTGTGCTGACCAGTAATACAACATAAAGTTTGGACATTTCAGACCTCCACGATCAAATGGTAAATATAGTAAGGACAAACGTAATCTAGCCTTCCTACTGTTCCGTATAAATTCCACTAACTTTTTTTTAATTCTTGAGAATATATCTGAAGGTGGTGGTAAAGGAATGTTTTAAAATAAATAAAGTATTTTTGGTAAGATATTACTTTTAAGTATATTAATTCTCCCGATCATCGACATTGGTAGTGACATCCATCTCTGAAGTAACTCATTAATATTTGTCATAAGGCTTCATAGTTGGCACTGGCGAGTGATTCTAGCTTAGGCAAAATTTGAATTCCTAAATATTTAAACTGATTTACAACAATGAATTGGTTTACCTCAGGAGCTGGGTGATTTCTCTGGGTCTCATTTAGCATTAATATTGAAGATTTTGTTTTATTTATTTTATATCCTGATATTTCCCCAAAGTTCTTTATTAAATTTAACAAGGTCGGAATTGATTTTTTAAAATTCGACATAAACAAAATTATGTCATCGGCATACAGGGAGATTTTATGTTCTGTTGGTCCTACTTTACTTCCATATATTTGTGGATGTAAACGTACTGCCATCGCGAAAGGTTCAATTGCCATAGTAAGCAATAAGGGTGAAAGTGGACAGCCTTGTCGACATCCTCTATTGATTTTTATCGATTTTGAGATATTGCTGTTTGTTAGGATTTCTGCTGTAGCATTATTGTATATTATCTGGACCCATTTTCTGAAATTATTTCCAAGTCCAAACCTTTGTAGGACTTCAAAAAGAAAGGGCCATTCGACCCTATCAAAGGCCTTTTCGGCGTCCAATGATAGGAAAGCTGTATCCGGTGCTTCTTTATTGGAGTAAATAATATTAAATAGTCTTCTTACATTATGGAAGCCTTGTCTTCCCATTATAAAGCCATTCTGATCTCGGTTAATAATATTTGGTAATATTTCTTGTAGTCGTTTTGCTAAAATTTTACAGATTATTTTAAGATCAGCATTTAATAGGCTTATTGGTCTCATGTTTTCACATTTATTAGGGGGTTTACCTGGTTTTGGCAACAGTATAATTAAGGCATTGTTCATGTATGGTGGTAAATTACCATTTTGAAATGCTTCTAAAACCATTTCCAACAGTGGTTTTATTAATTTATTCTTAAATTTTTTATAGAGGTCAACTGGAAGACCATTGGGTCCTGCTCTTTTTCCTGATTTCATATTATCAATGGCTTGCCCAACTTCTTCTTGACTAATTTTAGACTCCAGTATCTCCCTGTTTTCATTTGGAATACATGGTATAGATAATCCACCCAAAAACCCCTTTAGTTTTGTTAAGTCAGTTTCATTTTTTGTATCATATAGTTTTTCATAATAATCTCTAAAGGCACTATTAATTTCTAAAGGATCTATAACTACCTGTCCATTACTTATAATACTGGTAATTGGTGTTTTAGATTCTAATTGTTTAATCTGCCATGCCAATAATTTTCCTGATTTTTCACCTTGTTCATAAAAAGTTTGCTTCAATCTTAGAAGACTCGAGGCAGCTCTATTCGCTGATTTTTTGTCATATTCAGCTCTCAGAATCAGTAATTCATTCTCTAACTGTGGGTTACTTCCTGCATACACCTTTTCTTGAAGAATTTTTATTTTACGTTCCAATTGGACTCTCTCCTCTCGGGTCTTCTTAGATTTTGAACCTGTATAACTAATAATATGCCCCCTAATAAAAGCTTTGAAAGCCTCCCACTTTATACATGCCGTTGTTTGTGTAGTATTGATATCAAAGAACTCATCTATCTGTTTTTCTATGTACTTAACAAATTCCTCATCCTGAAGCCATATATGTTGAAAATGCCACCTACCTGGGTCCTTTGTCAATTTGTTATCTACATATACTAGACAGCACAGTGCATGATCAGAGATCACAATGTTATCATAGAAACAGTTTTGAATCTTGGACCTTAATTCTGTAGAGATCAAAAAGTAGTCAATACGTGAGAATGTCTTATAGGTATTAGAATAACAAGAATAGGCTTTGACTTGTGGTTTCATTTCTCTCCATATATCTAGCAATCTCAATTCTTTCATAAAATGATTAATAGTCATCCTACATCCATTGTGCGTACAGTCCAGTACTGTTGATCTATCTATAC
Source organism: Pholidichthys leucotaenia (assembly GCA_020510985.1). Taxonomy (NCBI): domain Eukaryota; kingdom Metazoa; phylum Chordata; class Actinopteri; order Cichliformes; family Pholidichthyidae; genus Pholidichthys; species Pholidichthys leucotaenia. Next base: position 484,179,205 of record CM035837.1, read on the forward strand.
TGGGATTCAATGTACAATTAAAATCCCCTGCTATTATATGTTGCCCTGTAAGTGATGATAAAGTGAGGAATAAATTAACAAAGAAGTTTTCATCATCAATATTGGGGCCGTATAAGTTCACCAGATTTATATTTTCTAATAACAAAGATCCTTGGATGATTAGATATCTTCCAAATTTGTCTCTAATTACATTTTTCATTTGAAATGGGACTGTTTTGTGTATGAGAATCATAACTCATAAATGTTCTACCTTTGTCATGTTCATGCTGAGCTCCCGCCAGTTTCTTTTTGGATCTGCTTGATGAGCTCCTGCACCTCTTGAGGGGTCTTGAAGGTGTGGGTTCTCTCCTTATATGTGACCAGCGGTCTTGCCGGATGAATTACTCCGTGACGAATCCCTAGGTTGCGCAGCTCTTTGCGGGCGGGGTCGAACTGTTTTCTCAATTGTTGCATTCCTGCAGCCAAGTCCGGATAGAACCGCACCTGTTGGTCCTGGTATTTAATTTCCCCTTTAGCTCGCGCTGCATTGGTGACTGTCATTTTGTCTCTGTAGTTGAGGAACTTCATAATCAGCGTCCTTGGTGGTGTCTTATTATCTCTCAGTGGGCCGATTCAGTGAGCTCTCTCTAAAACAACCGATGACTGCAGATCCGCATTATTCAGCGCTTCTGGAATCCACTTTTCCAAAAAGGAACATGGGTCCCGTCCCTTCGCTCCCTCCGGGAGGCCCACCAGCCTCAAATTATTCCGTCGCGAGTGGGATTCCAAGTCTAGGACGTTATCTTCCAGACTTTTGCATTTTAATTCCAGTGTTTGCAGTTTAGATTGTAGACTGGTGACGTCATCTTCAGCGCTTGAAATTCGGAGCTCCGCCTGCGACACTCGCTCCATGCAGTCGTTTATTTCCTTTCTCATACCTTCTATCGCTGCTATAATCCCATCAAATTTAGACGAAAACTCTGTTCTCATGGAGTTGATGGCAGTGAGCATTACGTTTGTCCTCTCTTCAGCTGTTCCCGCTCCACCGCTGGCTCCATCCTCCGCCATCGCCTCTGGAGTTTTTTCTGTTTCGCCTCGAGCATGAAAATCTGTTAGCTTGGGTTGTTTTGTCGAATTATCTTTTCCTCCACCTAATTTTCCAACCTTGGTCTTTACCATATCCGTGCCAAAACGCTGGGATGGGTTTTTGTCCCAATTAAGAAAGTTTTAGTAAAATTTTTATTTTTACGAGCAGAGCAGTGTGAAACACGTCCTCCTACGTGGCCGCCATAACCGGAAGTCATTTACTCATATATTTGCTACATTTTTGTTAATATGCAACTTTTTTGAAATTTTTCTTCATAAATGTGACTTTTTCCTGTAAATTTGAAACTTTTTCCTCCTAAATTTTCACTTTTTTTCTCATTAATGTGTCTTTTGCCTAGTAAATTTCTGACTTTTTCTCATAAATTTGTAACTTTTTCTTGTAAAATTTCAATCTATTTACTGATATATTTGCTATTTTTTTAACTTGCAACTTTTTCATAAATTTTCCTCATAAATTTGACTTTTTTCTTGTAAATTTGCTACATTTTTCTTGTAAGTTTGCAACTCTTTTCAAGTAATTTTGCATTGTTTCTTGTTAATTTGTAGTTTTTTTCCTCCTAAATTTTCACATTTTTTCTCATAAATTTGTCTTTTTCCTAGTAATTTTGTGAGTTCACTCAAATGTGTACCTTTTCCTTGTAAAATTTCGATTTATTTACTAATATATTTGCTACATTTTGTTAATTTGCAACTTTTTGAAAGTTTTCCTCATAAATTTGACTTTTTCTCTTGTAAATTTGCAAAATTTTTCTTGTAAGTTTGTAATATTTTTCAAGTAATTTATCATTTTCTCATCAATTTGCAATTTTTTCTCATAAATTGGCGAAATGAAGAATGATGAAATGATCTCTGGATCATGGATTTTGGCTTTAATTAATTAAATTTTTGAGAGTAAATTGTTTTTGAAAAAGCATCAGACTCCTAGTGTCAGTCAGGCTGAACAATAATCCTTTGGAATTATTCTGTGGCCTCTAAAGAAAATGATTTTATGAGGATCCAACTGTGAGCAAATGAACCACTCAGTACAGATTTTATGGACTTTGCCTGTAATTTATTAATAATTTTGACAGTAAAGTTATTTCAAAATTCACCATACTGATAGTGCTCATCACTCTGAACCACAACCCACTGGGATTATGTAATGACCCACTAAGGAAATGATTTTTATTAAGGTTTAAACAAGAGGAAATTAAACTGATAGACAAACTGCTTACATACAGTTTCCATTATCAAGCGTTCATTTTTGCCTCTACCGTAACATCTGGAATAGACACGCATGATACGTGAAAGCTGCGGCTGGCCTGACCGGCTCTTTGCGGTCGACGGGCCACTTGACTGCAGTTTACCTCTCCTCCTCCCCCTGCTGGACACTTAGAGCCTGACGATAACCGGCGTTCACTTGCATAGCGCTCATGTCTGGATGACCAAAGCTCTTCACAGATCCTGCTGTGCACCCATTCACACACTGACAGCGGCGGGGCCGCCATGCAAGGCGCCGGCCTGACCCACCAGCAGCAACTGGGGCTTCAGCGTCTGGACATGCAGACTGCACACAGAGCGGGACTGGAACCCCTGACCCTCCGATCAGTAGTGGGCCACACTACACCTGCACCACAGCCGCTCCAGTGGCATCACAGTGAAACTGCACCTTTATTAAATAAAGTCCACTGAATATCATGTCTGTAATGTCTTGTCGGCCTCTCAACAGCTCAGAAGGAGCAGGAGGATGTTCAAGTGTGTCACTGTCTTGGTGCATCGTGTCATAGTTTTTCTAACATTTCAAGTCTTTAAAAATATCCAGCAGTTCTTCTAGCTCTGCTCTTCTGTGCTGCCGTGTTTCCTCGTGGCCCGTTAAACTGCGGGTCACGGACGTCTCCCCGGTGAGCTGGCCTGCCAGCGCAACTCGGTGCCTGTCCAGAACATGGCCACACTGTCACAGCCGCACTGAGTATATTTACTCAGTCTGTGGCGCCGCAGGTGTGGGCGAAGATCCCGTGCACGTCCACTCACCCAGCGCACCGTGTGGACTTTGCTCTGAGTCGGCGAGACATTTCACGTCACGGGTGGGGGGAAATAAACTCAACATTTTCTGCAGAGTAAATGCTGCTTACACTCGGTCTGGTTGGACAGGGCTGCTTCTGACGTTGTGGGGGGCCCTGTGTTGGGGGGTATTTTGGAATGGGGAAGAGTTCAAAACTTTTAAAATAAGATAAAAAAATCTCTTCCATCCCAGCAAAAACATTAAAAAAAATTGGGTCATTGTCTAGATCAAGGGTCTGCAACCTGTGGCTCTGGAGCCACGTGTGGCTCTGTTCTCCACAGCCAACGGCTCCCTGAAGCCCAGACAAAAAACTCCAACATTCCCAAGAAGCAACACATTTTTTTCTGAAAATGCTCGCATTTGCATGAGAGAATAAAAAGTAGAAAATTAAAAAACTTGAAATTTTATGCAAAAAAAATCTTGGAAATTTAGAGAAAATGTTGCAATTTTCTGAGGAAAACATGCTTGTGATCTACAGGAAAAAAGGCAAATTTCTGAAGAAAAAAAAATCACAAATTAACTGAAAAAAGTTGGAGTTTCATGAGAAAAATGTAAAAATATATATATAAAAATGCTGCAGTTTTACTCATGAAATTTAATAAATTCTAAAATTCTATCATTGATGAGAACAGCTGAAAATTTATGCCAAAAGTTTTCAATATTTATGGGAAAAGCTACAATTTTATGAGGAAAAAAACCTTCAAATTTTTAAGAAAAAAAGTCATAACAGGTCTGCTGAAAAAAGACAGTTACCACAAAAAGTCACAATTTTTTTAAACACTACAGCACATTTATATAGAAAAAGGCAGCATTTTTGCCTGGAAAAAAGTAACAAATTTACCCCCAAAAGCAGTTTTTTTTTAACGAGAATAAAGTCTATGAAAAAAGTTAGTGGGAAAAATGACACAAATTCACATAAAGCCTTCAATTTTAGTCAACAAAAGTATTAAATTTGCAAAGAAAAACAGGCCAAATTTATGAAAAAAAGCAGAACACATTTATGTCAAAAATATAACAAATGTTGGAATAACATTAGAGTTTAATGAGGGAAAAACCCGCACAAACTTGCAAGAAAAAAAAATCACAAATTTTGCAAATAATCAAAAATTTACCAGAAAACCTAATTTTGTGAGAAACAGGCAACAATTTTGTGATCAAAAAAGCTCCAAATTTATGAGAAAAATTTGGAACTTTTTGGAGAAAACTTTGCTGTTTTACGTTAGTTTGCAGGCTCACATATCTGTGGCTCTATGCAGCAAAGCACATTTAGGAGGAAAAAACTCAAATTTATGAGAAAAGGTGCAAGCTCCTGATTAAAAAAAGTCACACATTTATAAGAAAAAAAGTTGCCAGTTTATGAGAAAAAAAACTCAAAAATTTATGACAAAAAAGTTGCACACTCCTGATAAAAAAGTCACAAATTTATGAGAAAAAAACTGAACATTTAGAAGAAAGACAACAAAATTATGTGGAAAATGTCATTTCTGTTCCAGATGCTCAGCTAGGTCAGGTGATACTGAAAGGGTGATGAGGGTATGGGGGCACGTCTCTCTTCTGCTGCAGGGTGGGAGCCGTCGCTGTGACGACGCTGCGGAACAAGGGCAACTGTCATGTTCACACGAAGACGCGTGCTCAGACTCAGACGGCCAACACTACTTTTGCACGGAGCTACATTTGTCCCCGGCTGTCAGAACGAGTGAAAACCGAGCTTTGATGTGTTTGTCAGGAGTTACACATTTCATCTATTTTGGGCTTGTCGCTGTGGTCCCGTTATCTAACCACACTGCACCAACAACCTCCTTTTCCATTTTAAAATCACTGCGGGAATTCTTCTATTTTCTGCTGCCTATCTGGGGGTCTCAGGGCTGCGGTCTAAGCTCAGACCTCACAAGACCACAAGTCACCTGAGAAACCAAAGTTCTATAGCACACCAATGCCTCATCCTGGTTAAATACGGGTGGACTGGGCCTCCTGGGATGTGCAGGGCCTCGACCAGGGGTTTGGGTGGTTCTCAGGCTCGTTAGGCTATGGGTGCCATGCTCTGCCAGTGCCAGGCTGGCGGGCTGCAGGTCGGGGCTTGCGGCTCGCTGCTTTGGGTCTCCTGGGGGCTTCGCCGCCTAGCTGTGGGTGCTCTGTGCAGAGCCTCCCTCTGTCCTTCCTCCCGGGGTGGGTGCCTAGCTGTCTTGGGACGCTCTTGCTCTGTGTGGGCTGTGGGCTGCCCCACCAGTGGGGGCACTGTCCTGCTTGGCTGCGGTTCTGCCATGGCCTCCTACCATAATTTTTCCGTATGTGTCCTGACAAACCATGAACATACTTTTCTCCTTTTGCTTGCCCAGCTGCTGGACAGGATAAGAAAAAAAAAAAAAAAAAAAACACGCACATACCTTCATGCGCACAACACACACATACTGTATGTCTATCTGTTCTTTTTCAGGTGCAGATGCCCGTCTTGTGCTGAGATCTTCTCAGAACCAGCAACTCCTTCCTGTGTTTTCTTTCTCTTTGTCCACCCCACCACCTCCAAGCACTTCATATCCCTTCAAATCCATCCCTCATTCCCTGACAAGTCCAGAACAAGTAACTTGATTTAAATAAAGTATTAAAGTTATTACACAGCAAAAGAAGCTTATACATACTGTCATTACAGCAGTGACAAAGTTTGCAATGACTGATATGCCTTCGCAGAACTTCCTAAAGGGGCCCCACACCCACCTGCGGAGAGGAATTTGTTGAGATTTGTAAAATAAATGAAATAAATATGGCAGCTACCTAAAGAGAGAAGGGAGCCCTGTTTGGGTTATTCCTCTACAGGCCAGGCAGCCGGTGGGACCAACTCTGCTTTAGCAGAACTGATCAATTAAACTGCATAAACAGCGAGACTAGTAGCAGTGGTGAGTCCACCTCCAGCTGGCCAACATGTGGACTTAGCTCTCTGGCTAACAAAGGCGGACAGATCACGAACACGGACTCCAGAAAGGCTGCCCGGAGTGAAGTTATCGATCTGAATATGATTTATAACAACAAAACAGCAAATGCAGGGCAAAATGTATTGTGGTGGGTGTATAAAGTGAAGTTTGTTTTTGCTCTTCTTTAACTGCTTGCTCAGTGAATAGCAATAGCTTGGCTCACCGTTTTCTGCTGGATCTCTGGTTTCAGACGATGTGCTCAATTGTGTGGTCTCCGCTGCAGCAGCACGAGTTATTGTGCCAACGCAAACTGTGTGAACATGTGCGTTACTGTAATTTTGTGGTTCTTAAGATGTAACTGCTTCAGCTCGTGACTGTGTTCAGCGTATGTCGAAGACATTTTAACTTTATTGTCAAGGCTCTCCCCATTCTGTGGCTGTGTAACATGACTGTGCTGACGTGTGGTAGCGTGTCTTAACATGAGATATTTTTTATGAACAGTGCAACCCAGTGGTCAGTGTTTGGGGCTTTGTATAAATGTGTGTGTGTGTGGGGGGGGGGCGGCTTCCAAACCCTAACTGAACTCTCACTTAGGGCACCAAAATGTCTAGGGCCGGCCCTGCTTGAACTCCTTGGCAGCTGCTCACTCCCGTGTTTCATCTCCAGCTGTCACAAACAAGAATGAGGGCCTGCTGTCCACACACACGTAACCCTGTGGTTTAGCGGATGCAGAAAACCTCCCTCACCATCAGCTGTAAACACGTACTCAGCGTGTTTGGGGAGGGAGATACAGCAGGTCCTTCGCTAATTGGAAGGTCGGCTCCTCTGGTGTGCGTGCTGCAGTATCCCGGGGCAAGACGCTGGAGTCCAAACTGCCCCAGACGCCTATTCTGGTATGTGCGACTGATAAAAAGAGCCTGACCCTAACTCTAAAAGAGCTTTAAGTGCACAGAATAAACAGCTGCCTGAATGCTCAGTGAGGCTAAGAAAGTGCTGCAAAATACAGGAAGCTCCATGAATTTTAGTAAATCAGCAGTAAATATGATCAGTAATAAGCAAAATTCTCTCCATGTTCTTAATCCTCTACAGTCGGCCCTCCATAACACCCAGTACAGTCCACTCAGTTGCCAGTTTGGCTTTATTGTGCTTTTTAAATCCTGTTGTTTTGTGCTTGTTTTCACAGAAAGAGCCACTTGTTTGCAAGGCAGACTCTGGCACGGCTAACAGTAGGGACTCTGAGCGCATCTTCACAAAAGTCAAACGGCTTAAACCGCGGTCGTCAGTCCAACGGAGACCGCGTCTCCACAGCATCTGTTTTAGCTCCAGGCAGAGCTGTTCATTAGACCATTTATGGATGAATCCATTTTAGCTGACCAGATAACCCCCATCTGTGGGCGTCCCCAACAGCTGCACACTTGTCTTTATTTAAATTTGTGACTTTTCTTCTTGTTGCTTTTCATGAAAATCTGAGACTTTTTAGAACATCTGTGACCTTTTTGATCCCACTTTGTGTCTTTTTTTTTTTTGCTACTTTTATAACAAATGTTGCAACTTTTCGGTTCTCTCACATGTGAGGTTTTCTTCCAGATCCGAAACTTTTATAGCTCTTATTATACATCCGCTTGGTTTTTGACATAAATGTGCACTTTTGCCCCTGCAAATGTGTGGCTTTATCTAACGAATGTGACAGGTGTCAGACCCCGCTCGCTGCACAGCCGGTGTCCCAACAGCACCCGTGCGCCGCGCCGACATCGGCCCCACGCATGGGTGCTGCTGGGGTCCCATACATTGGTATTCTACGCGTGCTGCATTGCAAGCACGGCTTCCCCCCACTGTGAGTGTGCGGTGCGGCTGTGTGGAAATGGTTGCACCGCTGTTAAGATACTCGGACGTGAAGCGTTCTCGGTTCTCCACTGTGGTCCTCATGCAGGAGGAGCAGAATGATGAACAGGATGGCAGTGACAGCCTCCTGTCTCCATCAGCCACCAACCTAAAGCACCAGCCTCTTCTGAGCTGAGGCGGTGGAACAAGTTCAAGTCCTGCTTTGGCAATAAGGGTAGAGCTTAAACCTCAAGGCTGTCCACACCGTGGGTGGGTGGGTGGGTGGGGGGGCTCTAACAGCTGTAACAGCTGTGACTGACCTTAAAGGCGAACTTGCGGGTGATGTTGTCCGACAGCTTCACTCCTGCGATCCGGAAGCTGAGCAGAGGCAGGCTCCCCAGCACCGCGTCCTCCTTCTCATCTGTGGAGACAAGAGCAAATGTCAACAAATCACGGACGCGGAGGCGCGGAGCGGCGACCTGCGGCCGCGCCACACGCGCCGGACAATCCCGGGACCGGTGGGTCCATTCAAGCTGCGGGGTGAAGCGGGGGGGGGCACGCTGGGTCCCAAACGCTTCACCGCTCTCCTTCCTGTAAAAATTCTGCCCTGCTCCACGGGAAAAGACGTCCACGATGCACGCCGCGATCTACTGCGGTGGCAGTGGCGCTCTCATCCACGCGCACAGAGACGGCGGTGAAGAGCGCGGGCGCTCCCTGGATGACTGAATAATGAAAGAAGCCATGAAGACTTGAGCAGCCTGAAAAAAGGATCCCTCTCCTCCCCCCTGCTCCTACCTTCAGAACGCGGCTCCCCCAGCGGAGCCGAGCAGCGCCGTGCCCGCCTGACTGAGCGTGTGCCTGTGTGGGCGTGTGTGCGAGACGGAGAGCAAAACAGAAAAACCAGCAGAGAGAGAGAGAGAGAGAGAGAGAGAGAGAGAGACGGGGCAATCTAAGGGAGGGGGAAGGGCTCGTGCGATCACACAATCCACAGATCCCTCCTCTGTGTGCGTGTGCGTGTGTGCGGGATAATGATCCACCCATGTGACTCAGTGTTGGAGGAATCTGGGCCTGCAGCCAAGTGTACCTGCTGCCTGTCTGCACCAATCACACTCTAGGTACACGCGCGCACACGCACACACACGCACGCGCACGCACATGGCAGCAAACTTCTGAATAATGCATTGATGTCTCTGGAGCAGCGAAGACCCAGTGCTATATACAGACCACTTTGGAGCAAAAACATGACGGGACAAACAGAACATGACGAGACAGCAAAGGCGCGCTGGGTGAATTCATGATGAATGTATATTGTAGTGTCGTTCAGATGTGCAGCTTAGATGGTTTTACCCGAGCTCCTAGCACCACTCTCAGGAGTCTTGGAGTTGCTTTCATCAGGATTTGTCCTTTAATTCACACATCAAACAAATCTCTAAAACTACTTACTTCCATTTACGGAATATTGCTAAAATCAGGACCTTCCTGTCCCAAACCGATGCGGAGGAACTAGGCCATGCCTTTGTCACTTCTAGATTAGATTATTGTAAATCCTTACTGTCAGGTTGTCCTAAAAGCTCTGTAAAAATTCTCCAATTAATTCAAAATGCTGCAGCTAGGGTATTAACGGGCACTAAAAAGAGGGATCATATTTCTCCCATATTAACCTCCCTTTACTGGCTCCCTATTGAATCCAGAAGCAAATGTAAAGTTCTTTTCTTGACATGTAAAACCAAACATAATCTATCCCCCAGTTATTCTAAAGAATTTATCGTACCCTATTATCCTAACAGATTATTATGCTCTCAGAATGCAGGAGTCCTAGTAATCCCTAAAGCCTCTAAAAGTACCATGGGGGGGGGGGGGGTAGAGCTTTCATTTATCAGGCCCATCTTCTATGAAACCAATTACCAGCCTGGGTCCATGAGGTTGACACCCTCTCTGCCTTTAAGACAAAACTGAAAACTTTTCTATTAGACAAAGTTTGTGAATAGACTTCCCACATGTTATAATCATGTAACTAGTAGTGCAACAGTACTATTCGTACTGTTTGTATGGCTAGATGTGTGTAGTGTTGTAGTCCGCATCAATGGGGCCCACGGCACACGTGTTTGTGTGTATGAGCTAAGTGACAGCTGGCTAGCTAGATGGTGAGATCAAGTTTTAACTGGAGTCATTCGATTTTTTTTTTTTTATTTTAGATTTTGTATACTTTATTGATCCCCAGAGGGGAAATTGAGGGCATCCACCTGGATGGATGAAGCAGCCACGGCACGGCGCTATCCCTTTACCATTCACACACACATTCACACCTAGGGCCACTTTTAGAGTCTCCAGTTAACCTAACCTGCATGTTTTTGGCCTGTGGGAGGAAACTGGAGAACTCCCGGAGTAAACCCACGCAGACACGGGGAGAATATGCAAACTCCACACAGATCACTGTTGGTCAGGGGCTGGGATCGAACCAGGGCTCCCATGGCCAAGGGTGAGTTGCTGTGCTGCCGCAGTGCTAACCACTGCGCCACTGCACCACCCATATTCACAAGTGTAGATTGATTTATGCGTGTCATAGTTGTGAATTTTACTATTACTAATCTACGTATGTCCACTAAAACACTGCTGATTATATAGTGTTTAGGCACTACACCACTAGGTCCAGCTACACATGCATTTGCTTGCAGTGCTACCTATGAAACTTGCTAGCTGGCTTAATAAGCCTGAAAACATCATCATCATCATAGCAGTCTGTCGGGGGCGACAATGACTGTTTCATTTAAGTCTGATCAGCTTCCTCCATGCAGCTCTGTCCTTCGCCCTCCACTTTTAGGAGCTCCTGACCTTGTTAACCCGGGCAACGTCCGAGCCAGTGTGAGTTGCTTTCTGACTGACCATTTCATGAAACTGCTTGCAAAGTATTTGAGTACCGCTAGCTTTTGCTGGGCTAGCGGCACATTCTGGGCAGATAGAGGTATTATCAGTGGCAAGGATAGGCCAAGACAAACTGACTCCAGTATCTGTTGCAGTGACTGACCAGATGATAGGTTTGTTTATCTCTGCTTTTTGTGTAATGCATGTCACGATGCACCAACTGGCAAAAGTCCGCCACAGACCTTGCGACAGATGTGCTTATCTGTCAGGATGTCCAGTCTCACCCCATGTAACTGGGAGTGGTCCACCACAGACCTGTGACAGATATTGTTTTTAGTTCTGCCAGGATGCCCAGTTTCACCCTCCACACCCTCGGAAGGGCGGGGTTGCCGGTTGAGTCGCCGACGGCTCGACCCATGAGACAGGTAGTATCGGTTTTCATGGTTATCCGGTAGCAAGCAAACCAATGCCTGACCTGACAGCCAGGCAATGGCTGTCAGGTCAGACATTGGCTGTCAGGTCAAGTCTACAAAATACTGTAATCCTAGGTTAACCTCGCTTTGACGCAACATTACACGCCATATCTGTATCAACATTGTTCTACCTGTATGTTGTTGTTATCTGTATGAACAGTACGTCTCTTCTTTTTTCACTACGTTCTTCTCTACCCTCACCCCCCTCCAACTGGTCTTGGTGGTTGACTGCCCCTCCCTGAGCCTGGTTCTGCTGGAGGTTTCTTCCTATAAGGGAGGTTTTCCTTGCCACTGTCGCCTAGTGCTGCTCATAGAGGATTGTTTGATCATTGGTGTAGGAATGTGTGATTAATAATTATGATCAGGTATAAAAATTATTTAATTTGTATTAATGTATTGGGACCTGAGATGTCCTCTGGGTCCACACACACAGAAAAAGTTAATAAAACACTCGTGGGGCACCAGCTTCTCTTTAAGGAGCATTTTAATCCTTAATTTCACTTTATACCTGTTTAATCACTCAATAAATTAATTAATAATCAGTCTCAAAATTTTAGTGAATTCGATACTGGGGCTTTGAAACCAGACTCAGAATGATATAAATTCCCAACAACTTCTCTCATTTTCACATATTTATTAAATGAAATGATGATTAAAGGACATTGAAATGAGTTTCATTAAACATTAAATTAAACTTGTAAATGATGGAGAAACAATGTGAACATTTGCAGAACCAGGGCAAAAATGTAAGCTGAATTTAGATCAGTTTGAAGTTAAGAGATTATGGAAAACAGAACGCAAATTTATGGGGAAAATTAAACTAATTATATGGAAAATTCTGGATTACTCTTAAGAAAATGAAAACGGAATTTTAAGGTAAAGAAGAGTTATGTTAATTGTTCTTTAATTTTGCATCTGATCAGATACTAAATTATTCTCAAATCTCAGACATTTTATTCAGCAAATGAATAAAGAATGCAGCATACGTGACCTTGTATGGTGAAGGGTCCTTTCGTTGTCGTTGGGAAGCTTTCGATGTAGAAAGTGTCAAAAACCATAATATTTGGCCCGCAAATATTCCGTGATACGGCCACTTTTTCAGTCAGTTGCCACAAGATGAGGTTTTGTTGATGTTTGATCCCAATGGCTGAAGTCCAGCCGAAGCGTCTCCTCTTTCATGAAGTGTTGATTTCTTCCGCTGCGCGTGGTTGTGGATCAACGACTTCTCACGAGGGAATTTGAGAATAATTACCAAAATCTGATCCAATAGCAAAATTAAAAGAATTTTTGGATTTTGTGGAGATGAAATTAGCTTCTAGTGTGTAGTTGGTCAATGAAATTAAAAATAAAGTCAAGATTAAAAATGGCGAGTTTAAAGAAAGTTTAACAGGAAAAAGTTATAAAAAATATATGTCTACAAATGGAGTTTGACTCCAAATTTAGAATTTGAGCTCAAGAAAGGAAAGGATTAATTCCTAGACGTTTAAAGAAAAACAAGAAAACACGTGGGAGAAATGTCCTTTGTTCTCCCGTGGTGCTGTGCAGTCATCTGGTGTGAAGACAAGACAAAGGGACAAAGAGCAGAGCCGAAAGAGGACGAAAAGAGAGTGACTCTTCTCTTTATCTGCGGATAACTTTCGCGGGCTTCCGGGAATGGAGAAAAGCTCCAGCCAATAGTTCTCCTTTGTGGGCGGGCTTTAAGAACTTTAGTCCAATAAACAAACAGACTTTTGTCTGTAGCAACCAATACCTTGACAGAGCCGTTGTCAAGCAGAGATTGGCCACAGTCGGTCACATGATTTGAGAGACGTTTTGGCAAATCTTAATACACACATCTTAAAACTGAACATTCATCTATGCAGTTATGTATAAAATCTAACCTATTTCAGTGGCCCATGCAACTTTATAACTAGTGCTTTTAAATTAACATGCAAGAATAAATATTCATTTAAACATTTTAGCATGCACATATTTAAAATCAAGGATTAATATATTTCAAACCCATTATTGATTGTCCACATCAAACATCAAGAGTCCATTTGCTTTTCCATGGTATCCTGAAAAAGAGAATGTTGAAAATTGAGTCTTTTAACAAAGATGTGATTAAAAGTTCACTGGTTAAGTCCAGCATGCCCCAGAGTTGCCAGAAGAGGGCAATGTTGAGCTGTGGATATTTTGTAGTGACCATATGGCATTCCACAAAGGTCTGTCTTTTGTCCATGTTCATTGGGCCCTAAAAGGTTAAGGAGGAATTCCTGAGACTGGTTTAACAAAGAAATGTTAGTTCAGCTGTGATCCTGGGATGAAAGAGCAGTTCTTGACTGTCCTTTTCCTGGGTGAAACAATGTCTTTAAGCTGAAGAATAATTTTACTGATGAACCAAAGTGAGATGATGCTACATTGGGGTCTTTCTTTGAATTGCTTATGATTTGTGCTTATGTATCTAGTGCTTTGAAATAACTTTTGTGATTAGGTGCTATACAAATAAAGTTGAATTGAACTGAAATCTACTCAAGGCCACACCAAGAACAGACCCAGACCAGAGTGCACTGAGACCAAGACTTGGAGTCGAGACCAAGTTGAGACCAAGACCACCGTGCCTGTATGTCTCGGTCTTGACCCCTAAATCAGTGATGTCAAGCACAATCAAAGGACGCATTCCGATCACCAAATAGTGCCCGATGAAGAGGACTGCATATGGTGTTCAGTCATATTAACTAAGATTCAAAGCTGTAGGGAGGAAAAGGTATTCAGTTCAAAGGGACCCGAGAACTGAACAATTGTGCATCACCTCACCATTATTAATAAGCTTAACTATCATTGGTTATTGTTTATATCAATTGATACTGACACAAATATATTTGTATTAACATTTTATTTAAGAAGTATAAAATGTTTACAGTAGTATCAGTACAGGTCCATGGCTACCATGGCAATGCAAATGTCAAATGGAGAAATTCTGTTAAGGGCAGCACTGTTAACTGATATTCCCTGAGCAGGGACAACCATTGAAGTACACTGTGGATCGGAACACAGCTAGAGGGTTAAAGCTACAAACTAAGCCCAAATTGAGCGTCAGAAAACTGAAACTGACCACAGTGACAGCAAAAGATAGATGGAAAAAGTGAAATAAGAGATATTTTTTTAAAAATGGCCACATTTTTATTTTTTTACAGTGCATCAAGAAAGTATTCACAGTGTTTCACTTTTTCCTCATTTTGTTATGTTACAGCCTTATTCCAAAAGGAAATATTTTCCTCAATATTCTACATACAATACCCCATAATGACAATGTGAATTTTTTTTATTTTTTTTTTAGATTTTTGAAAATTTATTAAAAATAAAAAACTAAGAAATCACATGTATATAAGTATTCACAGCCTTTGCTCAATACCTTGTTTGTACCTTTGGCAGCAGTTACAGCGTCAGGTCTCGTTGAATATGATGCCACAAGCTTGCCATACCTATCTATGGGCAGTTTTTCCCATTCCTCTTTGCAGCACCTCTCAAGCTCCATCAGGTTGGATGGGAAGCGTTGGTGCACAGCCATTTTCAGATCTCTCCAGAGATGTTCAATTGGATTCAAATCTGGGCTCTGGCTGGGCCACTCAAGGACATTCACAGAGTTGTCCTGAAGCCACTCCTTTAATATCTTGGCTGTGTGCTTAGGGTCGTTGTCCTGCTGAAAGATGAACCATCACCCCAGTCTGAGGTCAAGTGTGCTCTGGAGCAGGTTTTCATCCAGGATGTCTCTGTAAATTGCTGCATTCATCTTTCCCTCTATCCTGACTAGTCTCCCAGTTCCTGCCACTGAAAAATATAGCCACAGCATGATGCTGCCACCACCATGCGTCACTGTAGGGATGGTATTGGCCTGGTGATGAGCGGTGCCTGGTTTTCTCCAAACATGATGACTGGCATTCATGCCAAAGAGTTCAATCTTTGTGTCATCAGACCAGAGAATTTTGTTTCTCATGGTCTGAGAGTCCTTCAGCTGCCTTTTCACAAATTCCAGGTGGGCTGCCATGTGCCTTTTACTAAGGAGTGGCTTCTGTCTGGCCACTCTACCATACAGGCCAGATTGGTGGATTGTTGCAGAGATGGTTGTCCTTCTGGAAGGCTCTCCTCTCTCCACACAGGAACGCTGGAGCTCTGACAGATTGACCATCGGGTTCTTGGTCACCTCCCTGACTAAGGCCCTTCTCCCCCGATCACTCAGTTTAGACAGCTGGCCAGTTCTAGGAAGAGTCCTGGTGGTTCCGAACTTCTTCCATTTACGGATGATGGAGGCCACTGTGCTCATTGGGACCTTCAAAGCAGCAGAAATTTCTCTGTACCCTTCCCCACATTTGTGCTTCAAGACAATCCTGTCTCGGAGGTCTACAGACAGTTCTTTGGACTTCATACTTGGTTTGTGCTCTGACATGCACTGTCAACTGTGGGACCTTATATAGACAGGTGTGTGCCTTTCCAAATCATGTCCAAGCAACTGAATTTACCACAGGTGGACTCCAATTCCATCCATCCATCCATCTTCCACTGCTTTTCCAGAGGTCCGGGTCACGGAGGCAGCAGTTAAAGCAGAGAAGCCCAGACTTCCCTCTCCCCAGCCACCTGCTCCAGCTCTTCAGAGAGAATACCAAGGCGTTCCCAGACCAGCTGGGAGACATAGTCTCTCCAGCGAGTCCTGGGTCTGCCCTGGAGTCTCCTCCCAGTGGGATGTGCCCGAAACACCTCAAGTGGGAGGTGTCCAGGAGGCATCCTGATCAGATGGCCAAACCACCTCAACTGGCTCCTTTCAATGTGGAGGAGCAGCAGTTCTACTCTGAGCCTCTCCCAGATGACTAAGTTCCTCACCCTATCTCTGAGGGTGAGTCCAGCAATCCTATGAAGAAAGCTCATTTCAGCCGCTTGTATCCGCAATTGCATTCTTTCGGTCATTACCCAAAGCTCATGACCATAGGTGAGGGTAGGAATGTAGATTGACCAGTAAATCGACAGCTTTGCCTTAGAGCTTAGCTCCCTCTTCACCACAACAGACCGGTATCATGTCCTCATCACTGCAGATGCTGCCCCAATCCATCTGTCAATCTGTCGCTCCATTCTCCCCTCAATAATGAATAAGACCCCGAGACACTTAAACTCCTCCACTTGGGGCAGGAGCCTGTCCCCAACCCAAAGAGGACAATCCACCTTTTTCCGGCTGAGGACCATGACTCGGACTTGGAGGTGTTGATTCTCATCGCAGCCACTTCACACTCAGCAGCAAACTGTCCCAGTAAGACCTGTAGGTCACTGCTGGATGAAGCTAACAGGACAACATTATCTGCAAACAAAGAGATGAGATCCTGTGGTCTCCAAGCATGACACCCTCCGTTCCCTGGCTGCACCTAGAAATCCTGTCCATAAAAATTAAGAACAGGACAGGTGACAAAGGGCAGCGCTGGTGGAGCCCAACTCTCATCGACCGAGTGTTGGCAATCCGAACCAAACTCTCACAACAGTTGTATAGAGACCAGATAACTCGTAACAACAAGCCCGATACCCCATACTCCCGAAGCACCCCCCCCCCCCCCGCAAAAAACCATGAGAGACGTGGTCAAATGCCTTCTCCAAGTCCACAAAACACATGTAGACTGGTTTACATGGACTCCAATAAAGCTGTAGAAACATCTCAAAGATGGTCAGTGGAAATAGGATGCACCTGAGCTCAATTCTGAGCTTCACGGCAAAGGCTGTGACTACTTATGTACATGTGATTTCTTAGTTTTTTATTTTTAATAAATTTGCAAAAGTCTCAAAAACTTTTTCATGTTGTCACTATCGGGTATTGTGTGTAGAATTTTGAAGGAAAAAAATGAATTTAAACCATTTTGGAATAAGGCTGTAACATAAAAAGTGGAAAAAGTGAAGCGCTGTGAAGACTTTCTGGATGAACTGTATATATACACTACCGTTCAAAAGTTTGGGGTCACCCAGACAATTATTTTGTGTTTTCCATGAAAAGTCACACTTATTTACCACCATGAGTTGTAAAATGAATAGAAAATATAGTCAAGACATTGACAAGGTTAGAAATAATGATTTGTATTTGAAATAATAATTTTTTCCTTCAAACTTTGCTTTCGTCAAAGTATCCTCCATTTGCAGCAATTACAGCATTGCAGACCTAACATGATTGCACAAGGGTTTTCTAATCATCCATTAGCCTTCTGACACAATGAGCAAACACACTGTACCATTAGAACACCGGAGTGGTAGTTGCTGGAAATGGGCCTCTATACACCTATGTAGATACTGCACCAAAAACCCATTTGCAGCTATAATAGTCATTTACCACATTAGCAGTGTATAGAGTGTATTTTTGATTAGTTTAACGTTATCTTCATTGAAAAAAGTGCTTTTCTTTCAAAAATAAGGAAATTTCTAAGTGACCCCAAACTTTTGAACGGTAGTGTATATATATATTTCCACCCTCTATATTCAACCCAGCCACAGGGGTACGCAAGCCAGTGTCCTACTAGTGCCGGTCCCAAGCCCGGGTAAATGGGAGGGTTGTGTCAGGAAGGGCATCCGACATAAAACCTTTGCCAAATCAAACATGGGGATCATGATGAATGAGACTTTTATACCAGACTGGTAGAGGCCCAGAAACCGACTGCCACCGGTGCTGTTAACTGACAGGGTGCCGGTGGAAATTGGGCTACTGTTGGTCGAAGATCGAGGAGGAGGAGAGGGGGAAGGTGTGTTAGGAGGGAGAGAGAGAGAAAAGGAAAGGTAGAAGTGTGAAGGTGAGAGTAGGGACGTTAAATGTAGGGACTATGACTGGTAAAGGCAGAGAGTTGGCTGATTTGATGGAGAGAAGAAAGGTAGATATACTGTGTTCAAGAAACCAGATGGAAGGGAAGCAAGGCTAGGAGCATTGGAGGTGGATTTAAACTGTTCTACCATAGTGTAGATAGGAAGAGAAATTGAGTAGGAGTAATCTTGAAGGAAGAGTATGTGAAGAGTGTTCAGGAGGTAAAGAGGGAGTCAGACAGAATCATGAGTTTGAAGCTAGAAGTCAAAGGTGTGATGTTGAATACTGTCAGTGTGTATGCCCCACAAGTTGGATGTCAGGTAGAAGAGAAAGAGGAATTCTGGAGTAAGTTGGATGAAGTGGTAGAGAGTGTTCCCAGGTGGGAGAGGGTGGTGATTGGAGCAGACTTTAATGGACATGTAGGTGAAGGGAACAGAGGTGATGAGGAGGTCCTGGGTAGGTGTGGTCTCAGTACGTATCAATACATGTCTATGGTTACTGCGGTAACTCACGGAGGAGAGGGAGTCAACGGTTACAGGGTGTTTCAAATGGAGACATTTTGTGAAGGGGAGGTAACTTCACTGATATTCCCTGAGAAGGGAGCAGGGAATACAGTTGAAGTACACTGGGGATCTGAATGTAGCTAATATATCTGTGTACGATTGTTGGTGCAAAGGGGAATAGAGAACAATGGGGAAGGAGAGAGGGAGAGAGTGTAGGACGAACCAGCTGAGAAAATAATAATTATGATAATAAGATAAGCCTTTATTAGTCCCACAATGGGGAAATTCCAGCATTACAGCAGCAAATCATGATGCTTAATAATTCAAAGCAACCAAAGGAAGCGGCCTCCGGTATCACACCTGACATATGCCCCCATGAGTTCTAGCAAGGCATTAGTGGCTGTCAGTCAACAGAAAACAAAGATAAATGAGCTAACTTAAATCATGATGTAATTCTGGAGCTGAACCTGGAGAAAAAAAACAATGTATCTCAAAAAATAATGTGAAAAGTTACTTTTTTAATACTATTGAAAAAAAAATGTTTCATATTCATCGCCCAAAGTGAGCCATTTTCCTTTTTGAAAAAGCTTATAGTAAAGGTTGGATCAGGTGACCCTGAACCTTCTCTTACTTCTGCTGCTATAGGTTTAGACAGCCGGGGGACCTCCCATGATGCACTGGGCTTCACTTCTTTCTTCTCTATCAAATACATATTCTGAGATTTTTGCTGTTTCTTAACATTTGTCTGCTTTATTACATTTATTAGATTGAGTCCCCGTCATGCTGTTTGCTCTCTATATGTCTGTTCTTTTCTTCTTCTTCTCTATCCCCTCACCCCCAGCCAGACACAGCAGATGACTGCCCCTCCCTCAGCCTGGTTCTGCTGGAGGTTTCTTCCTGATAAAAGGGAGTTTTTCTTCTCCACCTTCGCCAAGTTCTTGTCTGCAATTGTGGTGTCTTTTCTCTACAGTTGAAAGTGCTATGAGATGACTGTTTTTGTGAACTGGCATTATATTAATAATGATGAATTGAATTGAACTGAAGCAATTATTATATTAAGTCGTGATAAATAGTTAGGTTTAAGATAAGATAAGATAAGCCTTTATTAGTCCCACAATGGGGAAATTCCAGGATTGCAACAGCACAGGGATAGCAACACTCAGAGCAACAATCAGAAGGCAAGAAAAAACAAGAGCAGCTAGTATACATATGTACATATTAATATAAATATATATATATATATATATAGACACACAGTGCAGAGCATTGTGGTTGGTGGATGTGCAGCAGAAAGTCTAAGCTCTCTCTCCGCGGATGTGGCGGGCCAGCTGGATGTCTTTGGGCATGATAGTGACCCTCTTGGCGTGGATGGCGCACAGGTTGGTGTCCTTGAAGAGACCCACCAGGTAGGCCTCGCTGGCCTCCTGCAGAGCCATGACGGCGGAGCTCTGGAAGCGCAGGTCGGTCTTGAAGTCCTGAGCGATCTCCCTCACCAGGCGCTGGAAGGGCAGCTTACGGATGAGCAGCTCCGTGGATTTCTGGTAGTGACGGATCTCTCTCAGAGCCACGGTACCGGGTCTGTAACGGTGAGGCTTCTTCACTCCGCCGTTGGCCGGAGTGCTTTTCCGAGCAGCCTTGGTGGCCAGCTGCTTCCTGGGGGGCTTTTCCTCCAGTAGATTTACGGGCGGTCTGCTTGGTTCTTGCCATCGCTCTTTATTATTCTGTCTTATATTTCTTGCACGCCGCCTAAACTCCAGCCCGGCACCCACGTCGTTTTCGCTTCAGTTCTCCCGGTATGTCGAGTTTCTCCGTTAGCACCGGGTGGCGGTTGAGTGCTAGCTAGCTCTTCCCTGCTGCATCGTCTCCTGCTGTAAACAGAGGCTCCGTCCGCCGACTCGGGAGACCTTTGGGGTGATCTGTGTGTCCGTGATATATATAGAGTGAAAGGTGTGCCGGATCAGAAAGTTATCACCGGATCAGAAAGAAGAAGGAAGATAAAAAGACTCGACTTGAGCCGCTTTTGCAAAAGGCATCCAACTCGTGTGGCGCTGGAACCGGAAGCCGGGTTTAAATATAATACAATATGTTAAGTTATACTGCACGATATCTGTGGGTAGGTTGTATTTAACTGATCTCAGATTAATACGTTTAACAGAAAAACGACAGCTGAATGTGAGTTTTTTATTAACTGGGACAGGACACAGCACAGAGACCGATATATTCGGTCTCTGTACGACCGTTGTGAGAGTTTAGTTCGCATTGCCAACACTCGGTCGGAGTCATTCCCAGTGAGAGTTGGACTCCGCCAGGGCTGCCCTTTGTCACCGGTCCTGTTCATAATTTTTATGGACAGGATTTCTAGGCGCAGCCAGGGAATGGAGGGTGTCATGCTTGGTGACCACAGGATCTCATCTCTGTTGTTTGCAGATGATGTTGTCCTGTTGGCTTCATCCAGCAATGACCTACAGCTCTTGCTGGGACGGTTTGCCGCTGAGTGTGAAGCGGCTGGGATGAGAATCAGCACCTCCAAGTCCGAGTCCATGGTCCTCAGCCGGAAAAAGGTGGATTGTCCTCTCCGGGTTGGGGACAGGCTCCTGCCCCAAGTGGAGGAGTTTAAGTATCTTGGGGTCTTGTTCACGAGTGAGGGGAAAATGGAGCGAGAGATCGACAGACGGATTGGAGCAGCATCTGCAGTGATGCGGACGTTGTACCGGTCTGTTGTGGTGAAGAGGGAGCTTAGTTCTAAGGCAAAGCTGTCGATTTACCAGTCAATCTACGTTCCTACTCTCACCTATGGTCACGAGCTTTGGGTAATGACCGAAAGAACGAGATCGCGGATACAAGCGGCTGAAATGAGCTTTCTCCGTAGGATTGCTGGACTCACCCTCAGAGATAGGGTGAGGAGCTCAGTCATCCGGGAGAGGCTCAGAGTAGAACCGCTGCTCCTCCACATTGAAAGGAGTCAGTTGAGGTGGTATGGGCATCTGATTAGGATGCCTCCTGGACGCCTCCCACTTGAGGTGTTTCAGGCACGTCCCACTGGGAGGAGACCCCGGGGCAGACCCAGGACTCGGTGGAGAGACTATGTCTCCCAGCTAGTCTGGGAACGCCTTGGTATCCCCTCTGAAGAGCTGGAGCAGGTGGCTGGGGAGAGGGAAGTCTGGGCTTCTCTGCTTGAACTGCTGCCTCCGCGACCCGGACCTCCGGAAAAGCGGTAGACGATGGATGGATGGATGGAGGACACAGCACATGAACAGATGCAAGATTCAAGGAGATGACTATGAGGACGCAGACATCATAGATGATGTATGTGGACAGAATATTTTGTCACAGCAGAGGGGTTTACAGTTTTTAATCTTAAGACTGACAGTCCCATCCCGCCACAAGTTTTAGACATTGCCGCCAGATCCACACCAGCCACAGCAGCCATCAAACCACCGGTCTGTCCAGAACCAACCGCAGAGGCCTCACCAGCCAAGGTTCGGTGGACAGCTCATCCTCCTGCTTTCATACCACTCCTAAACATTACAGTCTGTGGTGAAAAGTGAATCGTACACACACTAAGCCCATAGAATAGAGGGTTAGTACTAGTGAAGTGCTTTGAGTGGTCTTTGGGACTAGAAAAGGTGCTATATAAGTACAGGTCCTTATGAGGCAAAGCATGAAAAACTGTGCGCTGACAGAAACTAACAAGACCACAGGCGCAAAATGGGAAGCCTAATATACATAATAGGTCCTTTCTTTTACTTCAGTCTCTCACTACCCATGTGACAATATTCAGGTAACCCCGCACTTTAAGCTGAGTTCCGCTTAAGTTTCTCCCTTTAGTTTATCAGGATGAAAAAGCAAAGTATTTCTGATAGTCCCTACCTTATGATTGACATGTATTTAACAACTGAGTTTCTGCCATTCATTATTTAGTGCCAAGACTAGCACATGGTGTAGAAACCAGAGGGTTTTGCATTTTTTGTCTTCCAAAAATATTCAGCTTCATTTTCAGAATGCAGCTAGCCAACTACAGATTCTCAAAGAAGCCAACTGTATTAATTGAAGCCAAAAGGTAATGCAAATGTTGTACATTTTCTGTGCCTTCATGCACCTTCACACCTACAGAAATGTAGGCGTGAAGGTGAGCTTGTCCAGATAAGAACAAGTGAGAAGACACATCTTGTAGCTTTGCAAACTTATGCCTTAAAAAATCAGTACAAAATGTAGCATCAGCATCTGCACCACTTGGGTTCCAGATCCAACGACAATGGTTAAACTATGGTCACTAGTACCCTTACAAACGGCTGCGAACACCGTGCCAACGCTTTTTGCACCATTTCATACAGCCTTCTTAAGGAAGTGGTAGGAGAATCCAGCATTTGTAGATCATTTATTAGTTTGTGGCCAAGTTGATGGTCTTGTCTAAGATATCGACGAACACCCCATGAAAACCCCTCATCGTAGGGCGGTCAAATGAATGCCACAGGAACAATGTAAGAAATACACAAGATGTTGGCCATAAGTATGCCTCAATAACACCTTAAGTTGTTCTTGAGGGCACCTTACAGTGGTCGTAGAACACGCTGTACAAATCCCCGTTCGTGCAGAGATTCGTACAGCGTGCATAAGTAAGGCGGTAGTGAGGTGCTCATAAGATGGAAGTACAAAATGTACCAAAAGCCATAAGCTCTTCCTACCAACAACTTGAGAATGCTCTGAGTTGCATAAAAAATTTTCATAAGATGGCAGTAAGTATGGCGGAGAAAGATCTCAAGGCATCCTTACAAAGAACCTAACAACTCTAGGGCTGTCATATGACAGAAAAGCACCTCATTTCTCAAGAATGTCTCAAGTTGCTCTTGCAAACTGAACAGCAGCCATAAGAAACTATGCCCCCCTCCACGAATGTCTGCAAACTCCAGAATTCATAGGAGAACCCATCGTTCGTAAGAATCTTTGTGACGCTAGCTTTAGATCTGGTAAGCCTAGTATTGTCATCTTCAACATCATGGCTTATCTTCAGTTCAGACAAGGGTTACCCCAAACCTAACTCTAACCCACAAGGATCTTGGTAGTCGTAACAAGGAGCCACAAGCCATTTCCAGGTCATCAGTCTTCATCACGTCCTTTGGGTGTCCCATTTGATGCATGAGCTGAAAGCATTTATGAATCACTCCTCAGTGAATGAGTGCTTTGAAGAAACATATCCTAACACAAAACCACCGTCAACCCAGCAGCTTTTAGTGCAATCCTCATCAGTGAATGAAAGTTAAAATGCAGATTAAAGTGTAAGACAGGGCACCAACGATGATGTTTTGGCAGAGAAATCTGCATCTTTCTTCCTATATGATCATTCAAAATGGATGATTATCTGTCCCGCATATCAAAGCATGAAAGCTTTCCTTAACTGGGTCAGCATCCACTGAAAGCAACTCATTCACATTCAACTAAAATAGCATACTGCTACAGCCACATCCGATGATGCAGTTACAGTAATGGTCACGCACACTTGTGTTGGGTTCACATTGGTGGTTTTGGGTGCAGCAAGTGCTCGCCCGACAACCTGTACGCTACAATAATGTCCAAGTTTTTGGGCCTCTGGTCGTCGCTGGCATGGAAAAGGCAGTGGTGAATACACTGCCACACATTCCTCCCTCCATGGCTCCCTCTCTCTTTAAGTCCTCTTTCCCAAGAACACAGCTGGGCCAGGCAGAGAAGGCGGAGAGGGCTAGAACAAAAGCGATGTGTTCAGAATAAAAACAGAAGTCCTCAGAACAGAATGGATCACTTTAAAAATAAGAAAGAAAAGCACAGCATCTAAAGACCCGGTTTGTAATTAGAGTTTTGGAAAGGAACAATTTCACCCTTCTTTTTCTCATGGCTACATAGAGAAAAAGACAAACTCTGTCAATTAGCAACAAAGGGAAGAAATACTGTAGCAGTAAACCCTGTAGGGACTGTGGTGGACTGTCCAAGTCAAGCCACAGCATGTTCTCAATGAGCATCATACAGGACTATCTTGGCTAAGCTGGAATAGTCCTGCAAATTGTTATTCAAGGTTTTGATCTGCAAACAGATCACAGTGACGTGACTTCAACATTAGTGGGCATAGGAGGACTAGAAAAAGTGTGTCCTATGTAGTCAGCATAAGAATTAGTGTAGACAGCAACATCAGTAGCAATTTTACATGATTACAAACAACTGCCACATGCATTTCTGGAGCTGTCATATGATAATGACTTTGATATCTAAATGAATACTCAGCTATAACACTTATGGTGGGTCAATGCCTTCTTCCCTATTCAATTGACAATGCAAATCAACTGCATTTAGTATAGGGAAGGTCAAATCATATTAATACTATGTATCAAACTACATTTATTGTTATTTTAGATTTCAAAATAAGTGGGTTACAAAAGCAGCCAAATACCGCTGAGCAGAGCTGCTGCTGGAGCAGAGCGAGGCTGCAGTCCAAAGAGATCTCAGTGACCCATTAATCTGCATGTGAGAGATCCCTTCTGCATGTACATGGGCAGACTGGGGTCCAGGAGATGTACACACCTGCTAGTACACGCAATAGCCGTCACAGAAAATTATAAGTTTCCTTTTTTGTGGTCATATACAGTATATCAATAAAAATCAGCATGTAAGCAAATCAAAGTTAAAAAAACATGAGGTGTCAGCTGAGTTTAATTAAACTTTTAAGATGAAAAACTGGCTTCTCCAACTACAACATCACTGCCTGGATAGTCCTGTTTGCAAAGACTTCAGTCTGTTGTGTTACCAGACTACTTTCTAGAACCAGCGCCAGTCACGTCTGGACTGTGCTAAAGACATGGACACAAGTAAGAGAACAGGACCAGAGGCGATTCCTACCAAACCTAAAAACAAGACCACTTACTGTGTTGCAGTCATCATCACTTCCAGGTGTGCACTATAACATCCCGTTTGTCCTGTCCTCTACTTGGGAACCTGCATGACTCTGGTCAGAAGAGGAGGAGGGAGAACCCACTCTACTGTTTGGATTTTGGACTGTAATACTATTTCAAAAATGCTAGTTGACCCAGACAGATCATAAAAAAACATTTATTAAAATGTGTTTTTTCATGAATAGCATATAAACATTAATACCAGGAATTACTGATAAAAAAAATGGAATGACTCAGTAACAAGAAGGTGGAATACTGATAATATTAATGTAAAAGCACTACATAAGGCTCCATCTTCAACATCCTTTGTCCAATATCTCCACTATCCCTCCTCTGCACATGTCCAAACCATCTCAGCCTTGCCTCTTTTTACTTTGTCTCCAAACTGCTCAACCTGAGCTGTCCCTCTGATATAAATATTTATAATCTTGTCCTTCCTAGTCACTCCCAATGAAAATCTTAGCATCTTAAACTCTGCCACCTCCAGCTCCATCTCCTGTCTTTT
Organism: Pholidichthys leucotaenia; assembly: GCA_020510985.1. Taxonomy (NCBI): domain Eukaryota; kingdom Metazoa; phylum Chordata; class Actinopteri; order Cichliformes; family Pholidichthyidae; genus Pholidichthys; species Pholidichthys leucotaenia. Next base: position 484,205,118 of record CM035837.1, read on the forward strand.
TGTGAGCGCCACCATCTTCAAACCATACACCATAGCAGGTCTCACTACTGTCTTGTAAATCTTCCCTTTCACTCTAGCTGCTACCCACCCTGTCACAACTCACCCCTGACACTCGTCTTCACCCACTCCACCCTGCCTACACTCTCTTCTTCACGTGTCTTGTGCATTTTCCATTGCTTTGGATGCGTGACCCCAGGTATTTAAACTCAGATGCGTCAGGAAGGGCATTCGGCATAAAATCCTTGCCAAATCAATACGCAGACCCATGAACCACTGTGGCGACCCTGTATAGGGAGAAGCTGAAAGTGTGTGTGTATGTGTGTGTGTTCTAGCTTTGCACATTTATGAGTAAAAGTTGCAAATATGAAAGGAAGAAAAATCAAGTAATGTGTGAAATAATTAGTGACATAATTCTGTTGCTACATATGTACATGCTTACTTAACTAGGTGATCATGTGAACCAAAGAATCTGAAAAAAGATATAAAACATATAAAAATAAATTAACTGAAATAATACGAACTAGTAAAAAATTATACTTCAGGAAAATGTTAAATGAAAATAAAAATAATTTAAAAGGAGTCTGGGATATATTAAATAAATTAAGGAAAAATGGAACTAAGAAAATTATATATCCAGAGTATTTTACTGATAATTGTGGTGATAATTATGATAAGAACATGGTAGTAAATAAAATGAATAATTTTTTTGCAAATGTTGGACCAGAGTTGGCAGCAAAAATTTCAAACCAAGGAAGAGACACCGTGAGTGAGACATTGGAAATAACCCTCGGTCAATCTTTCTCTCAGCGGTGGATGAACTAGAGGTGAAATCTGTTGTTGAAAAGTGTAAAAATAAATTATCTACTAATTGTGATGGTGTGGCGAATGAAATAAGGGAACCCAAGTGTGGAGGCACGGAATAAGTGCAGGACACAGCAAACTGAAGTTTAAAAGGGTGTTTTATTCATCCTCCATCACAGGACTCACTCCAGCGCTGTGTAAGTGCGCTGGAGCGAGCCCTCAGTCTCTAGTCAGCAAACAGGCAATGCGTGTAGTCAGAGAGAGGGCAAGCGATATGCAGTTCACTTAAATACCCAGCTACAGACAATGCATGCATGGCACATTAACATCACAGTAAAAAGCAGGAAGGCATGGACATTTGCATTAGAGTCACGCATATCAATAGCAAGATTACTGGCACCGGGATTAGACAAAGAGAGGCTGCCTATTGATATCAGTCCATACATCTCACTGTTATGCTAATTGCTCCAGCTGAGCGCTCTGCTTGTCCGTAGGCTGTGGGGGTCACCCACACTACTCCCCCCCAGAGGGCTCAGCAGGGAGCTGAGGCCTCGATCGTCCGGCTTTGGTAGCGAGCTGCGGGAAAAGCTCTGTGCAGGTGGAGGTGGAGGGAGGGGGGTGGGGGTAGCAACTGCCAGCCTGGGACGGCGAAGTTGTCTGGGCCGCGCAAAAATTGCATGTGGATCCACGAAGTTGAGGGGCTGTCCCGTTGAACGTGGCGGAGATCCACAGCGGCTGTGAGAAGAAAAATTTGTCTCTGACTCCTCTTGTGGCTATGAAGAAAAACAGGAGCTGCAGCTGTGTGAGGGACTTGGCGTGTTGGCTTTAGGTGCACGCGCAGCCCTAAAGCCCTCAGGGACAGCTGACGGCTGAAGTCCCATTGTGCGCCGTAGCTGAGACCCATACAAAATCCTGTGTGCGGGCTGTGTGTGTGCTTCAGGTGTGTGAGCAGCCCTGAAGGTTCCGAGGATGGCGGTCGGCCGTGTCTCTCGGGCGTGTGCAGCGGCGGAGGAGAGATGGCGGTCTGTGGAGCCGGTATTGTCCCGTGCGTGGTGCGCTGTCCTCGTAACCCCCCGGTGTGCGTGCGGGGGTTCGGTGCGTGGGTGGTCCGCTGTTGAGAGGTGAGTCAGGGTCAGGGAGCTTGCTGGAGATCAGCGTCGTTGGCGCCGATGGTCGTCCCTGTTTTGGCTGTTGCTGTCATTCGCTCGTGCCGGGTCATGGTGCGTTCTGGTCCACGCTCTGCGTTCTCTGTCGGCCCAGGAGGTTGCCGTCATGGAGAGAGGACGAGGATGCGTGCGCGCTCGTGTGGATGCGGAGGAGCGGTGAGAGGGAGTAGACGCTCTTTGTCCCTCGGCCGGTCCCAGCGTGGATGTCCCGATCTCAGGCGAGGGTCGCACCATGATGCTTTCTGCAGCCTTCCCAGTCATGGATGATCTCCAGAGAGTTCGCCTGGTGTTGGCTCTGCTTGTCCGTAGGCTGTGGGGTGGTCTCCCGTGTGGCAGAAGGGAGGGCAATCCATTTGCGTCAGGCAGCTGCGTTCATTCGTCGTCGCGAGTCACTGCCGGGGGCTGCGTTCGTTTGTCGTCAGCGTGTTCTTGTATTCGGGGTCACCAGTGTGGCGGATGAAATAAGGGAACCCAAGTGTGGAGGCACGGAATAAGTGCAGGACACGGCGAACTGAAGTTTAAAAGGGTGTTTTATTCATCCTCCATCACAGGACTCACTCCAGCGCTGTGTAAGCGCGCTGGAGCGAGCCCTCAGTCTCTAGTCAGCAAACAGGCAATGCGTGTAGTCAGAGAGAGGGCAAGCGATATGCAGTTCACTTAAATACCCAGCTACAGACAATGCATGCATGGCACATTAACATCACAGTAAAAAGCAGGAAGGCATGGACATTTGCATTAGAGTCACGCATATCAATAGCAAGATTACTGGCACCGGGATTAGACAAAGAGAGGCTGCCTATTGATATCAGTCCATACATCTCACTGTTATGCTAATTGCTCCAGCTGAGCGCTCTGCTTGTCCGTAGGCTGTGGGGGTCACCCACAATGGTACTGATATAGCACTTGTAAAAAGAACTGTTGATGGCATATTAAAACCATTCACATATACAGTATTTGTAATCTATCATTTCAAACTGGCTCATTCCCGCAGAAAATGAAAATAGCAAAAGTAAAACCATTATTCAAGCAAGGAAATAAACACCAATACACAAACTACAGACCAGTATCGCTTCTCCCACAATTTTCAAAGATTCTGGAAAACGTCTTCAACAACAGATTAGAAAACTTTTTAAATACACACGATGTGCTTAATCAGAACCAATATGGATTTAGAGCAAAGAGTACAACATCGCTGGCAATAATGGAAGCAACAGAGGAAATAATAAATGCATTAGATCAAGGAAAATATGCACTTGGTGTATTTATAGATTTTAGAAAAGCATTTGATACAATAAATCATTCAATACTTCTTAATAAACTGCAAATGTATGGTATTAGTGGAATGGCTCTGAATTAGGTTACAAGTTATCTATCTGAGAGACAACAGTTTGTGAAGATGGGAGAATATCTGTCTGGATGTATGGGAATTGCCTGTGGGGTCCTCCAGGGGTCAGTATTGGGCCCCAACTTACAATTATAAATGATATATTCCAAGTTTCTAAATTATTAAAAATAATATTATTTGCTGATGATACTAATATATATATATATAAATATATATATATATATATATATTAGTATCATCAGCAAATAATATTATTTTTAATAATATTCCGAAATATATATATTCCGAATATATATATATATATATATATATATATATATATATATATATATATATATATATATATATATATATATTGGAAATAATTATAATCAACTAATCCATACTCTAAATAATGAATTAAATAAGCTTAAAAAATGGATGGATTGTCATAAATTATCACTAAATATAGATAAAACTAAGGTAATGATATTTGGTAATTGTGAAAATAAAGAAGATATACATATTCATATAGACAATGTAATTATTGAAAATGTTAAGGAGATCAGGTTTTTGGGTGTAATACTAGATGATAAAATTAGTTGGAAACCACATGTCAGATACATACAAAACAAAGTTGCAAAAAATGCAATTATAAATAAAATTAAGCAGGTCCTCGATTACAAATCGCTTCATATCTTGTATTGCTCATTAGTACTTCCATACTTGACCTATTGTATAGAGGTCTGGGGTAACAATTATAAAAGTACACTTAATTCATTGCTAATATTACAAAAAAAGGGCAGTCCGTGTTATACACAAAGTAGGGTATCTTGAACATACTAATTTATTGTTTTTACATTCAAAGCTATTGAAATTACTGGATCTGGTTGATTATTATACAGCACAATTAATGTCTAAAGTCAGTAAAAACCTTTTGCCACACAATATACAAAATCTTTTCAGTGAGAGAGAAGGGAAATATAATTTACGGGGGAACACAAAATTTAAAATGCACCTAGTAAGATCTACTAGGAAGGGTTTTTGTATGTCTGTGTGTGGGGTAAAATTGTGGAATGGGTTGGGGGAGAAACACAGGCAATGTCCAAACATCCATATATTTAAATCAACATATAAAGAAATGATTTCTGAGCAATATAAAAATAAAGAACAGTAACATTACAATGTGTCTTCAATGAAGAAAGGTTGTTATTGTGAATATATATGCTGAGTACTATTATTATTGAGATCATTATTACTGGAATTATAGTGTTAGGATTATTGTTGGGATGGAGTTGTTTGGAGTATTGTATAGGCCATGTGGTATTATTATTATTATTGTCGTTGCTGTAACTACCATATGGCTACCTATTATTATGGTTATTATTATTATATGGTTACTTATTGCGCCTAGGTATTGTAAGCCATGTGGGGGATATATGGTGGTATAGAGTATATGGTGATTATGATGATGATGGTGTTGTCTGTGATTGTATTGAACAAACCAGAAGTATTTATTTATTATTGTTACAGTTATTGTTGAATGTTGGTATTGTTGTCAATATGGACTGTCATTGTTGTATCATTTCTGTTGCATAATTTGATTATGGGGTGTATTATGTATTATGGTGTTGTATGGTGAATGTGGTTGTGGGATGAATGATGACTAGAGTGATGTTGTAATTTGTTGGGTATGGAAAAGGGGTGGGACTATATAAGCACTGGCTTCTTCCCACTCCTTTTGAACATTTTATTTTTTTTGGTTTTGATTTTTGTTTTAAATTCTTTTTTTCTTATTGTCTGAATGTTCAAATAAAATCAATCAATCAATCAATCAATCAATCAATCAATGTGAACGTACTTCCACCTCTCATGTATAACTAAGATATGAATTCTGTGAACCCTGTAATACAGAAACAAATGGCTTATATAGTTTGAAGGTCTGAAGAATTTCTTGAAGAGCAAAGAAAGAACAAACCTTTGTAGTAGAAGAGACACCTGTCAGTGAGGACAAACCACCTCCTGTTCCACTGCTTCACACCGCTGCTGGCCTGCAGGAACACACAGCACATACACACAATCATTATCATCACCACCATATTTAACTGGCCATCTTTGCTGTTTAGAGCAGAGGCAGCATCTGGAGCTGTGAACAGTCGGCCATGTTCAAACTACCTGCACTCAGATCCACATTCTGTGGATGAAAGAACCATGAACTCCAACTGTAAATCAACAGTTTGATTTGGGAACAACATGACTGGGCAGTAGACAGCAGAATAAACTGTGCTACCTAAAAACCAGACGGTCAGTGGCGGAGTGGCTCATTCCGCCCTGATGAAATCATCTTAAGAGTGGTCAGACCTCCTGACCATTGACCTTGCCCTAAAGCAGATCCACCTAAGGATCATTGTGAAAGCATCTGGTGACCATTAGGGCAAATGCCTAGGAGGAGTAGCAATTAAAATGCTCACTTCACAGAGAAATACACACCCACAGTACCTTTATTTTGTTAAACTTTTGCCAGCTCCATCTTCAACATCCTTTGTCCAATATTTCCACTATCCCTCCTCTGCACATGTCCAAACCATCTCAGCCTTGCCTCTCTACCACACCACCCTATCATCTGCTTTCTCTAGATCCACAAGACACAGTAAAACTCCTTCGAACCTTCTCTATACTTGTCCATCAGCACTCTTAGAGCAAACATTGCATCTGTAGTACTCTGTCTTGGCATGAAACCGTACTGCTGCTCACTGATTGTCACCTCTCCTCTTAACCTGGCTTCTAACAACTCTTTCCCATATCTTCATAGTATGGCTGCAGTATTTTCTCTGGCAACATATTTTTCCTGGGGGGGGGGCAGAAAACACATGACACTACTGTAACCGGAATATGTTAATTTTATACTATCTTTTTCTTTTTTTTTAAATTTTGCACAGTAACTTCACATATGGAACTCAGCATTTGAAGCATTGTACAACCAAGGCTTGAATGTTGGAATATTGGGCCAGTTGGAGTCCCATCCAGACGTTCTGTGTTTGGACTTTTTACTGGAGTCATCTAGGGATGGGTGTATCGATACTCAAGTATCGATATTTTATCAGATAAAATATCATGATACCACTATGTAAATACAAAATGTGAAATTTGTTTTCACTTTTGAGAGTTTTAGGCATTATATTTACCTCCGCCAGGAGGTTATGTTTTTGCCGGGGTTTGTCTGTCTGTCTGTTTGTCTGTTGGTTAGCAAGATAACTCAAAAAGTTTTGGACGGATTTCGATGAAACTTTCAGGCGTTGTTGGAAATGGTACAAGGAAGAACTGATTAAATTTTGGGGATCATCTGGATCACCGTCCAGAAGAAAACCGCCATTACGAAAAATGCCATTTTCGTGAATAACTACTGAACCACTAATCCTATCATTGTCAATCCAATTGCTAGTCATATGTTTTCATGGGCAAGGAATCTGAAACCATACACACAAACACTGTATGGGGGGAACTGTGGCCACCATTACGGAAAATGCCATTTTCGTGAATAACCACTGAACCACTAATATCATTGTCAATCCAATTGCTAGTCATATGTTTTCATGGTCAAGGAATCTGAAAACGTACACACAAACACTGTAGGGGGGAAACTGTGGCCGCCATTACGGAAAATGACATTTTCGTGAATAACTACTGTACCACTAATCTAGTGACTAGTGACTGCCTTAATGTGGCTTTTAATTCAATATTAGACTCGATTGGGTTTTCTCAGAAAGTAGGAAATTCTACTCATTACCTCCACCATACACTGGACCTTGTTCTGACATATGGCATAGAAATAAAAAATCTTGTAGTGTCTCCTCATAACCCTGTACTGTCAGACCATTGTCTGTTAACCTTTGATTTTACTATTTCTGACTATTTGGCTCCTAAAGAAAAATATTATCACAGTAGATGCCTCTCAGATGATGCTGTTTCCAAATTTATGCAGATTGTTTCCTCTATGCCATGTGTCACACAACGGAAATAAGCTATAGACAGCTTGCTCCTTCTGTAATTGATAACATGGTGGATAGTGTTTCAGCTTCTCTGCATCAGGCTCTAGACTTGGTGGCCCCCTTAAAAAAGAAAAAGTCTAATCAGAGATTTTTAACTCCTTGGTTCAACACAGAAACTCGTAGCTTAAAACAGAAGACTCGTCAATTAGAAAGAAAATGGCGCTCTACTAATTTAGATGAAATCTATTTAGCTTGGAGAAATCATCTTTTAATTTATAAAAAATCTCTTAGAAAAGCTAGAACGAGTTATTACTCTGCATTAATAGAAGAGAACAAGAATAATCCCAGGTTTCTTTTCAGTACTGTAGCCAGGTTGACAAAGAGTCAGGACTCTGTCAATCCTAGCATCCCCTTAGAGCTTACTAGTCAGGACTTCATGAACTTTTTCAATAATAAAATTTCATCCATCAGAGATAAAATCAATCAGATTCTTCCCACAGTTAACTTAAATACTGTAACTATTACAACTCCTTCTATTGATGTCTGTCTTGATGAGTTTACTCCAATCGACCTTTGTGAGTTAGACAAAATAGTTTCCTCATCCAAACCTTCAACTTGTCTTTTAGACCCTATTCCTACCAGGTTATTTAAAGAAGTCTTCCCACTTATTGGTAGCTTTATTCTTCATATAATCAATTCTTCATTAACTTTAGGCCATGTACCGCAGGCTTTTAAAACAGCTGTAATTAAACCCTTACTCAAAAAGCCAACGCTAGATCCAGGAGCTTTAGCTAACTATAGACCAATCTCTAATCTCCCTTTCATTTCAAAAATCTTAGAAAGAGTTGTTGCTACGCAATTATTTGACCACCTGCAGGGAAATGGTTTACTTGAAGAGTTTCAATCTGGGTTTAGAATCCATCATAGTACTGAAACAGCCTTAGCGAAGGTCACTAACGACCTCCTCATTGCATCTGATAATGGACTAGTTTCTGTACTTGGACTTAATGGATCTTCGTTGCAGTGGTTTAGATCTTATTTATCTGATAGGTTCCAGTTTGTTCATGTAAATGATGAGTTTTCTTTCAGCTCAAAGCTTAGTCATGGAGTTCCACAGGGATCTGTGCTAGGCCCTACTCTTTTTAGTTTATATATGCTTCCGTTAGGCAACATTATTAGAAAGCACTGTATACATTTTCATTGTTATGCAGATGACACACAATTATACCTGTCAATGAAGCCAGATGATACTAATCAATTAGCCAAGTTAGAAGCCTGTCTTAAGGAAATCAAAGCTTGGATGACTTGTAATTTCCTGCTATTAAATTCAGATAAGACTGAAGTCATTCTTGTTGGTCCAAAAAACCTTAGAAATTCCTTTCCAAATCAAACTTTCAGTTTGGATGCAGTTACTCTTTCTCTTAATAGCTCTGTGAGGAACCTTGGAGTTATTTTTGATCAGGATTTGTCCTTCAATTCACATATTAAATTTGTTTCTAAGACTGCCTTCTATCATTTGCGTAATATTGCCAAGATTAGGAGCATCTTGTCTCAGAGTGATGCTGAGAAGCTGATCCATGCTTTTGTTAGCTCGAGATTAGATTATTGTAATTCTTTATTATCAGGCTGTCCTAAAACATCTTTAAAAAGTCTTCAGCTGATCCAAAATGCTGCAGCAAGAGTTTTAACAGGTACTAGAAAGAGAAATCATATCTCTCCGGTTCTGGCCTCCCTTCATTGGCTTCCCATAGAGTTTAGAATAAAGTTTAAAATCCTTCTTCTTACTTACAAAGCTTTAAACAATCAGGCTCCTTTTTATTTAAAAGATCTGATACTACCGTATCATCCTAACAGAGCACTACGCTCCCAAAATGCAGGATTACTTGTAATACCTAGAATCTCCAAAAGTACAATGGGAGGCAGAGCCTTCAGTTATCAAGCTCCTCTCCTGTGGAATCAGCTGCCAATCTGGATTCGGGAGTCAGACTCGATCTCTGTTTTTAAGAATAGGGCTAAAACCTACCTTTTTGATATAGCCTACAATTAGGGAGGGATCATGTGTTTCTGAACCCTCCCTTAGTTATGCTGCTAATAGGTTTAGTCAGCCAGGGGACCTCCAGTAATGCACTGGGCCTCACTCCTTTCCTCACTCTCTATGAAATATTTTTTTTTTGCTGGTCATTAACATTTGTTTGTTCTCTCCCATAGATTGAGTCCCCATCGTGCTGTTTGCTCTCTACATGTCTGTTCTTTTCTTCTTCTCTATCCCCTCACCCCCCAGCCAGTCGCAGCAGATGACTGCCCCTCCCTGAGCCTGGTTCTGCTGGAGGTTTCTTCCTGTTAATAGGGAGTTTTTCCTCTCCACCGTCGCCAAGTGCTTGCTCACAGGGGATCGCCTGATTGCTGGGGTCTTTCTGCAACTGTGGGGGTCCCCCCTTCAGTTGATAGTGCTATGAGATGACTGTTGTTGTGAAATGGCGCTATATAAATAAAGTTGAATTGAATTGAATTGAATTAATCCTATCATTGTCAATCCAATTGCTAGACATATGTTTTCGTGGTCAAGGAATCTGAAAATGTACACACAAACACTGTATGGGCGGAACTGTGGCCGCCATTACGGAAAATGTCATTTTCGTGAATAACTACTGAACAACTAATCCTATCATTGTCAATCCAATTGCTAGTCATATGTTTTCATGGTCAAGGAATCTGAAAACCTACACACAAACACTGTATGGGGGGAACTGTGGCGCTTGGCAGAGGTCTGCGCTCTCCGAGTGCTTTTCTAGTTATATGTGAAAACCGGTGAAAAACCAGCCCAAGCATATTTTAGAGATGTTCTGCTGTGTCACATGATTATGGCAGCCTATCAGATGTCAGAGCCAAAGACTGACTGTGCACTGGCAGCCAAGCACTCACTCCCGTGCAGAGTGAGCTCAACAGCGTCAGGGACAGCAGAAGAATTGTTACACCATTCATCCATATTCTATGGTGATGCCAAGCAGTATAAAATTTGAAAAATAAACAAAACAAGCACTATTTAAGTTTGCAAAAATAATAGTGTAAAAACAAAACAAATAAATAATAAAAAAAAACCTTGCATTGTGAAAAATTACACATAGAATTTGGATGAATGGTGAAATATTTCAGAAGTAAGAAAATACTTGAATCCAGTTGAGAAGCTTCACCAAATTAAGAAACTGAATTAATTTTGCATTCATTTTAAGTCTAAATTATTTTTATTAAAATTGAAAAAAAAATCATTTTATTTTTATTTACTTTGCTCATTGTTGTATTTTATTATCATTTTATAAGCATTTCTTTCAAGTGTTTATGTTCATGAGTTTTATTCATATTTCATATTGCCCTTGCTATAACGTTGTTAATGAAACTGCAATTATTTGATTTTGGGCAAAAAGTATCGGTATTGGTATTGGAAAAAAAGTCCCATAAATTAATGGTATCATATCAAAAGGAAAAATGCTGGTATCACCCATCCCTAGTATCATCCTTCTCTCCTTCCTCTGCTCTCACCTCTCCTGAACCCTCTGCCTGAACACTTTCGTCTCCTTGGCTCCTCTCTTCTGTTTCCTCTTTCCCTCTCTGAGATCTGTCTAATTCAGATTCTCTCTCTGTCTATGGTGGTATACAAACAGGTTTGAAAATATCAAGTGTCTTTTTTTTGTCATGGTTTACATAAATGTCAAAAATATGTGTATTTTTTGTATTTTTATTATGGTGTTTCTTTTTTTCCATTGATAGAGTAGGAAAGGGAAAAAAAAACCCCATTCATAGTAGTAATTTGCCCTTGTAAATTTGCAGCTTTTTCTTGTAAAATGGCAAGTTGTTTTTTTTTCCCTGGGAAATTTGCAACTAAATTTGATTTTTTTTTTTAATAATTAAAAGTAGACAACCAAAAATTTCTAGCTGAGCTAAGGGTACAAAGAGCACCCACTTAAAAACTTGAGTAATGACTTCAGTCTTTAAAGTTTGAGGTTTTTCTCCAAAATTTATAACAATTTTCTTATAGTTTTCTACTTTTCTCTGTAAATTTATCTAAATTTGAAACCATTTTCCTCAAATTTGTAATTTCCTCTTGTAAAATTGACTTTTCCTGTACATTTCAAGATTCAAGATTCAAAGGCTTTATTATCATGTGCACAGTTAGGAAATGCAACATTTCCTGAGCAATGAAATTCTTACTTTGCTCTCTGAATGAATGCCAAGGTAACAGATACACATCAGTACTAATAAGGTAATAACACACCTAATACTAATGAATACTAATAACACACACTAATAACACACATTAGGCAATTAGGACATCTTAAACACACCTTAATACTAAGTACTAATACTAATGAATACAAATAACACCCACTAGGCAATTAGGACAGTTAAAGCAGTTAAAGCAGTTAAACTAGAGGAAACAAGAAGAGTGAAAATTGAAAATTCACAGGATGGCTATAATGGACAATGGTATAATATCAGAGATGATATAAACCTGAGATGGCATAAGCCAATGTACAGTGTGCAAATGAGCAATGTACAAATTAGCACCCAGTGTGAGAATTTCTATGTAATGATAATACCTAGTAGACTGTACAATGATAATTTAGCAGCACAGATGATATGGACATGAGACGGTGTGAGACTATGTACACTGTGCAAGTGAGCAATGTGCAAATTTAGCAATCAGTGTGTGAATTCCTATTTGCAAAGCTGTGTCCGGAGTGAGTTATTTATTCAGGAGTCTGATGGCAGTGGGAAAGAAGGAGTTTATTAGTCTGGATGTCTTGCATTTCACACTTCTGTACCTCCGGCCTGAGGGTAGAAGTGTAAACATTCTGTGCTGGGGGTGGGTGGGGTCCTGGAGGATGGAGGCAGCTCTCCTTTGGACTCTGCGGTGGTAGATACTCTGCAGAGAGGGGAGTGGAGTCCTGATGATCTCCGCTGTCTTCACCACTCTCTGCAGGCGTTTGCAGTCCAGGGCAGTAGTGCTGCTGTACCATGCAGTGATGCAGTTGGTCAAGAGACTTTATGATAAGTTTGTGGATTATATTTTGGCTAATTTTGTCTATTGTTTTAAAAATAAAATTACTGTTTTTTTTATATATATAAATTTGAAAGACACGGTGGTATTTTTTTTTAACTTTTTCCTTAAAACAATTTTTGACCATAATTTTGCAGAGCCAGAACAGAACAATAATTTAACTCTGATTTCAAAGAAAAAAAATAATAAAATTGTATTTAATGAAATAAATTAACTTAAATGACCAAAGATGCAGTTATTTCTGTTATTATATATATACTGTATATATATATATATATATATATATATATATACAGTGGGGTAAAAAAGTATTTAGTCAGCCACCAATTGTGCAAGTTCTCCCACTTAAAAGATGAGAGAGGTCTTCAATTTTCATCATAGGTATACCTCAACTATGAGAGACAAAATGAGAAAAAAAAAAATCCAGAAAATCACATTGAAGGATTTTTAATGAATTAATTGGTAAATTCCTGGGTAAAATAAATATTTGATCACCTACAAACAAGCAAGATTTCTGGCTCTCACAGACCTGTAACTTCTTCTTTAAGAGGCTCCTCTGTCCTCCACTCGTTACCTGTATTAATGGCACCTGATTGAACTCATTATCAGTATAAAAGACACCTGTCCACAACCTCAAACAGTCAGACTCCAAACTCCACTATGGCCAAGACCAAAGAGCTGTCAAAGGACACCAGAAACAAAATTGTAGACCTGCACCAGGCTGGGAAGACTGAATCTGCAATAGGTAAGCAGCTTGGTGTGAAGAAATCAACTGTGGGAGCAATTATTAGAAAATGGAAGACATACAAGACCACTGATAATCTCCCTCGATCTGGGGCTCCACGCAAGATCTCACCCCGTGGGGTCAAAATGATCACGAGAATGGTGAGCAAAAATCCCAGAACCACACAGGGGGACCTAGTGAATGACCTGCAGAGAGCTGGGATCAAAGTAACAAAGGCTACCATCAGTAACACACTACGTCGCCATGGACTCAAATCCAGCAGTGCCAGACATGTCCCCCTGCTTAAGCCAGTACATGTCCAGGCCCGTCTGAAGTTTGCTAGAGAGCATTTGGATGATCCAGAAGAGGATTGGGAGAATGTCATATGGTCAGATGAAACCAAAATAGAACTTTATTGTAAAAACTCAACTTGTCGTGTTTGGAGGAGAAAGAACACCATACCTACTGTGAAGCATGGGGGTGGAAACATCATGCTTTGAGGCTGTTTTTCTGCAAAGGGACCAGGACAACTGATCCGTGTAAAGGAAAGAATGAATGGGGCCATGTATTGTGAGATTTTGAGTGAAAACCTCCTTCCATCAGCAAGGGCATTGAAGATGAAACGTGACTGGGTCTTTCAGCATGACAATGATGCCAAACACACCGCCCGGGCAATGAAGGAGTGGCTTCGTAAGAAGCATTTCAAGGTCCTGGAGTGGCCTAGCCAGTCTCCAGATCTCAACCCCATAGAAAATCTTTGGAGGGAGTTGAAAGTCTGTGTTGCCCAGCGACAGCCCCAAAACATCACTGCTCTAGAGGAGATCTGCATGGAGGAATGGGCCAAAATACCAGCAACAGTGTGTGAAAACCTTGTGAAGACTTACAGAAAACATTTGACCTCTGTCATTGCCAACAAAGGGTATATAACAAAGTATTGAGATGAACTTTTGTTATTGACCAAATACTTATTTTCCACCATAATTTGCAAATAAATTCTTTAAAAATCAGACCATGTGATTTTCTGGATTTTTTTCTTCTCATTTTGTCTCTCATAGTTGAGGTATGCCTATGATGAAAATTGGAGACCTCTCTCATCTTTTAAGTGGGAGAACTTGCACAATTGGTGGCTGACTAAATACTTTTTTGCCCCACTGTATATATATATATATATATATATATATATATATATATATATATATATATATATATATATATATATATATATTAGAAATCTCACCACCCAGACAGCAGGAAAAACCTCCCTTATTTTGAAATCCAAATGTTGGCACATTTAGTTTGTCTGAAGGCTGCTGACGGATTAAAATCAGTGACTTCGTGAATTTCGGTCATCTTAACTTGCCAGGTACATAATAATGAACATAGATTAGTTAATTAATATTAACTAAGGTAAAGGTAAAAACATCTCCTTTTTATTCTTGTCTGATATAAGAAAAACTTTAAAAAACTAATAGTTAAAAAGAAGACAAAATTAATCAACTCAGGCTTCCAACCACATCTGTTAGCTTTTGAAAGATGTAAAATAAGATCCAAAGTTTCAGATAGGAATAAATTTATGCATCTAATTTGCATAATGTTGCGGCACCTCTTTAAATTCCATAACTCAGTCAAAACTGGACTTTGGATGTATTTAAACAAAGAATGGTTCAGTCTTTTGACACCGTTTTTTTGTATAGAGGTACCTCAACATCTTATCTTCAAAGTATATGAACAAGAAATCAATACATTAAAAAAAACAGAAATAAGTCACTTACTGTTGACAAAGGTGGGCTGGCTGGCTGGCTGGCTGACATGGTCGCTGTGTTTTCACCAATCATGGTCCATATTTTGCATTCTGTCGGTCATTTAAAGTCTGTACCACATCTACAAAGTCTTATGATTATCCCACATAAATTTTGCTTGTATCCCGCAGCTATTTTCCACGTACAAAGCCGAAAAAGTGATGGTGACCGATCATGGCCACATTAGCTTTCTGGGCTAAATGCTAAAAACAGGAAAAGGAAATGAGGAGTTATTCTGCTTTGGTGTATTACGTGTCATCCACTGAGTCCTCCAATGGATGTCTGCCAACTTTTGAAACTGGCAAATCAGTACAATTCAGTACAGATCTCCAATGCAGGCCCCAATGCAGGCGGTCATGTGAGAGTGAGATGACAGGCGCAGTGCCGTGCTCTGCCACTAGGACACACAAAATTCTCACACTCAAAGGGTTAAACCCATGATAAATGCCTCCACTGCTTATATACCTCTTCTGATTTTTTTCCAGGTTTAAAGTACTTTAATAAGCTCATGTTTCTCTCGGACAGTGAAACTAGTGAGACACTCTGCCTGGCGACTGGAGTGGTCACGCAGACGGGGCGCTTCTGAACTCCGCGCGGATGACAGTCACGCACGTTGTTCATGTGTGCACTTGTGAACCATCATTCCTTCATATTTTTTTCATAAATTTATATTTCTTCTTAGAGTGGCAGAATAAATTCAAGCATGGTGAGCTGCCACCCGGAAATGTTACCAGAGGAAACCATGGGCTGATCAATTTTATGCCTCTGTAGTTATTACAGCTCTGAGCATCACCTTTGTTCTTCAAGATCTGTACCACTACACTTCATCCCCCCTCCTCAGGCATCCTCTCACTTGGAGAGTGAGAGGATGCCTGTGTTAAACAACCTGGTTAAAAAGTTTACTGCTGTGTCTCCTAAAAATCATCAAACCTCCACAGGTATGTCATCTGGACCAAATAGTACTGTCTACTTTCTTCATCTTTCTGACGGTCCCACATTTTCTTTGCCAATCTCTTCCTTTGAATAATTTCCTGGACTTCATCATTCCACCAGCGACTCTCCTTGACTTCTTTCCTCAGTCCAGAAGATACACTAAATACCTCTTTAGTAGTTTCTCTCACCACTTTAGCTGTACTTTCCCAGTTTTCTGATAATTCTTTCCAAACATCCAGAGTCTAGATCAACTCCTTCCCTAAACTCTGTGCAATATTCTTCCTTCTTTAGCTTCCACTAGGGGTGGGAAAAAAGACTGATTCAGTAATGGATCGCGATACTTGGCACTGGCGAAAGTGCATCGATCCATAAACACACGGATCGATCTTTTATTTTTAAAAATTGTGCACACATATACAGGTACATCTCAAAAAATTAGAATATCAGGAAAAAGTTCAATATTTTTCATCACTCATTTCAGAAAGTGAAACCCATACTGTATATTATATAGATGCATTACACAGTGATATATTTCAAGTGTTTATTTATTGTTATTTTGATGATTATGGCTTACAGTCCATGAAAACCCCAAATTCAGTTTCTCAAAAAATTAGAATATTACATAAAATTAATTTAAAAAAAATAGTTTTTTAATAGAAACATTGGCCAATTGAAAAGTATGTCCATGTACCACTCAATACTTGGTCGGGGCTCCTTTTGGATTAATGACTGTATCAATGTGGCGTGGCATGGAGGTGATCAGCCTGTAGCACTGCTGAGGTGTTATGAAGGTCCAGGTTGCTTTGATAGTGACCTTCAGCTTGTCTGCATTGTTGGGTCTGGTGTCTCTCATCTTCCTCTTGACGATCCTCCATAGATTCTCTGTGGGGTTTAGATCAGGAGAGTTTACTGGCCAATCAAACACAGTGATGCCATGGTCATTAAACCAGGTTTTGATACTTTTGGCAGTGTGGGCAGGTGCCAAGTCCTGCTGGAAAATGAAATCAGCTTTTCCATAAAGCTTGTCAGCAGAGGGAAGCATGAAGTGCTCTAAAATTTCCTGGTAGACGACTGTGCTGACTTTGGTCTTGATAAAACACAGTGGACAAACACCAGCAGATGACATGGTTCCTCAAATTATCACTAACTGTGGAAACTTCACACTAGACCTCAAGCAACTTAGATTTTGTGCCTCTCTGCTCTTTCTCCAGACTCTGGGACTTTGATTTTCCAAATGAAATGCAAAATTTACTTTTATCTGAACAGAGGTCATCTGCTAGTCAATCAACATTTCTATTAAAAAAATATTTTTTAAAATTAATTTTATGTAATATCCTAATTTTTTGAGAAACTGAATTTGTGGTTTTCATGGGCTGTAAGACATAATCATTAAAATTAAAATAAATAAACACTTGAAATATTTCACTCTCTGTGTAATGAATCTATATAATATATGGGTGTCACTTTCTGAAATAAGTGACAAAAAATAATGAACTTTTTCATGATATTCTAATTTTTTGAAATGTACCTGTACTTTTGGGTTATCAGTTAATTAATGGTGTTTTCAGTCCACTAGATGGTGCAAAGCAAACTCCCAGTCAAGTGAAGTCATAGCTTGTCTCGATGATTTGCAGCCAGCTTTGAAAGTTAGGAAGCAGTTAGCTCAAAGATAGCTCAAATGTCGGGCGTTTTTTGGATTTTATAACAAAGATGGAAGGAAAGACCTTGACATAACGCACAACCCACAAGAAGTACTGCACAGAAAAAAGAAAAAAACACTTGGAATACGGCGGGCCAGCACACATCTCGGAGCAGCATTAGCAACGGCTAAGCTAATCGGAGCTTTTTCTCTGATCGGCAAGTAAGCAAACTTTATTTATGAAGTGCTTTTCAGAGACATATAGTCACAAAGCGCTGTACAATAAAATGGAATAAAAGAAAGTTGATAAATAAAAAATAATTTCAAAAATACAAAAACAAGTTAAAAATAAGATTAAAATCATTTTAAAATATCAGACTTGCCATTAAAAAGCAGATGAAACTCAGTGGAAATCCTCATTAAACAAAAAAGTTTTCATATGCTTTTTAAGAGTCTACAGAGTCAGCTAAACGTATCTGGAGTGGGCGTCAATTCCAAACACCGTCCATCGCCCTTCCTGTGTGCAGAGACATGTCTCCGCCGAAAATGAAGCCCCGAGAATACTTTATTATAGATAGATAGATAGATAGATTGATAGATAGATAGATACTTTATTTCGAACAAAAAAAGTATAACAAAAACAAACAAATGACAAATGCAATAAAGTAACAGTATACACTGTTCGAAAGGGAGAAGGAAGAAGTGAACACTTATTAATTCCATCTCCTCTTTTCCATAAATAGACCCATGTGAATTTTATACAAATTACCACCTTTAAGACCCCAAGTAAACAATTTACTGTATTTTTTACAAATCAACATTAACACCCATCCATCCTAACATACATTGATGTCCATACATCAAAACCAGCCTCAAACAACACAGATATACACAGTGCTGTCCCACCCACCATTCCATAGTGTCCCATAATGTCCCAGAGTGAACATAATGAATCGTACATATAAATACTACCCTTCTAGCATATATCCTTTCAGCAAATGGTGTTTATACCTCTTTTTGAATTGATTTCTGTTTGTACATAGTTTCAGTTCCGGCTCCAGACTGTTCCACAAATCCACCCCACAGACAGATATGCACATACTTTTCTTGGTTGTTCGTATCTTGGGTTTTGTAAGGTTTAATTCTCCTCTCAAATTATGATCATTGTCTCTTTTTTTAAACATTTTTTGTATATTAGTTGGGAGTTGATTACTAATTGCCCTGTACATTACTTGTGCTGTCTTAAATTTAACTAAATCGATGAACTTTATGACATGTGACTTTAAAAACAATGAATTGGTATGGTCTCTATATCCTACATTGTTTATTATCCTTATAGCTCTTTTTTGTAATGTGCATATTGACTGTAGGTTGGTCTTGTAGGTGTTTCCCCAGACTTCTACACAATAGTTAAGATAAGGTAAAAACAGTGAATTGTACAATAAGGCCAATGATTTATAGTCCAAGATGTGTCTTGTCTTCCCCAGTATGCCTATACATTTTGCTAACTTGGCCCGGATGTGACTGATGTGAGGTTTCCAGCAGATTTTATTGTCTAGCGTCACCCCCAGAAACTTATTTTCCTGTACTGTTTCTATTCTGGTATCATCTATCGTTACCATTATTTCATGATTTATTTTATAATTTCCAAACAACATAATCTTTGGTTTTTTTAGATTTAGAGATAATTTATTTTTGTTGAACCACTGCGTTAACTTTTCCATTTCAGTTGTGACCACCTCTAAAACCTGTTGCAAATTCTCACCAGTGCAAAGGATATTTGTGTCATCCGCAAACAAAATAAATTTCAGAATTTTTGATACTTGGCATGTCATTTATATACAAAATAAAGAGTTTGGGTCCCAAAACTGACCCCTGGGGCACACCACAAGTGATGTCCATGAAGGGTGATTTGTGCTCACCAATTTGTACAAATTGTTGTCTGTTACTTAAGTAACTTTCCACCCAACTCAGTCCTACCCCTCTTATCCCATACCTTTCCAGTTTCCTTAGTAGTTGTCACCACGGGTTGAGATGCCGTCTCGGCACTCAGCCCATGTTTTCCCTTTTCCCATTGAGCAGCGTCTCAGCAGGCTCCCAGCTGGCAGCATTACGGACGGCTGGGGCCAATTAGTCCTCATCAGCTGGGGCGCTGCCAATGAGGATAAATAGGAGCAGCCTCGATGACTCGGGGCTGCGACATAAACACATTGCTAAGCTGAAGCCCCTTCGTCTGGTGTCAGCTTCTACTCCTCTTGCAGCATTCCTGTGTTTGTATCCCGCTGTGAGTATGTACGTCTTGTTACCCCCATGTCCGGTACGAGCTGCTTACCTCTGCGCTGTACAACCTGTGAGTGTACGTCTGCATGAGTATCTGTGCTCTCCTCATCCCTTACCCTTTACCCTAAATAAAACATCACGACTCACTGGCTTGTCCCTGGCTCTGATTGCCCGGCTCCCTAGAGCCGGATATGACAGTATGTCGCAGCCAGAAGAGTTACCGGCGGCCGTGAGTCGCCGTGGAAATGTACCTTTCTGTCCGGGTGTCAGCGCTGCTAGCATGCCGTTTCCCAGGAGTCACTTCCGGCGCCAGGGCGACGAGCTGAGGTCCATCTCGGAGGCTGTCGATGGGACGCTCTTCACCCTGCACGACGCCTCCAACGCGAGACGCTGGCATCCGGGCCGTGCCGAGGAATTCCTGGACTGTCACCCTTATTCTGTGTTCCATCTGGAGGACAGCGCCAGGATAGACGCTGCAGGTACACAGCGAGAGAAGCTCCACGGGGTGGATGGAAATCCCGGCAGGAAGTCGAAGTGGGCGACGTCTTTCCCCGCTTCGGAGTCCCGTTCCTGCCGTCATTCCAGTCTGGGAGTTCACGCCAGCCAGAGGACTTCCCCCGACCTGCGCCACGTCACTCGGGATTCCCTTCCAGGAGCCGCAGCTGACAGCAGTTATGTCCGGGGTCGAGTGGCTGTCGCGAGCTCTACTGTGTTTCCTGCCACCACCTTCTGGCATGTGGCGGCGGCGGCAGTGAGGTTGATGGAGAGGACTTTGGGGCTACGAAGCTTTCCCGTGCTCGGCGCCTTCCTTGCCTCGATCTCCGATCTGGAGCGGCGAATCCTGGGTTTCCCCCTCGCTTCGTTCCCCGGGAATAGCCGCCATCACATCGCCGAGTCACCCCTGCACGAACCTCGTCCGGATCCAGTTCTGGGCCATCGTCAGGACAGTTCCTCCCACGCAGCTGTCACCTCTTCGCCTCGTCTGTGTGGAGATTCTACAGCCTCGTTCCCTGAGCCTCATTCCCCCGCTGTCATTCCTGGACATTCGGGCTGGCTCACCCCAGCTGTTTTCCCCTCCTCCTCGACGCGCTTCCTGACTGCTGTGTGTGCCTGGAATTCCGGCCTGGTGAGCTCTCTGCTGGAGACGACGCGAGCGATCCTCAGACGAACTCCTGGGGGGTCCTCCGTTATCGCCGGGCGGGGAGAGAAAGAAGCAGAATCCACTACAGCAGGCGATACTCAACCTCCAGGGGGCAGGCAAGTCATTGTTTTTTCACACCTGCTTAATGATTTGCTCTGTCACATCCCTGGAGGAGAAGTTCAGGGTTCGCAGCTCCCTGAACTCCCTCCACCTGCTGTAACCTGTATTCCTAATCCCGCATCCTCTGTGTCTCTCTCCGCCGAGCGGTCCCCGGCTCCGGGTCAACGTGGTGGGATATGGAGAGGGCCTGTGGTTCCGCAGCTACATTGCGGACGGAGGAGGGGGACTGACTGCTGCGTGGAGTCTACGCCGACGATTGAGCGTCCCCGGGTCTCCACGGAGGAGCGGTTCAGTCCAGCGGGACGAGATTCTTCTGGCTTCACGCCGAGTGGATCGTCGGCGGGGTCACCGGAGCTGGAGGAATCTCAAGCTGCGCTGACCATTGTGCTGGCTGCGGGGCCCGACGCGGCTAGATGGGAGCCTGACAACGACCTGACGACGGATCCTGGATCTTCGCAGTCCTGGACGGCGTCAGAACCCGAGATCAGGCGAGTGCTCTCCTTTCTTTTCTCTTTTTATCCTTGAGCACTTCAGCCTATCTCCAGGGGAGACGAGCAGGGTGCAGCCGCCCGCTGCGTCTGAGCTCGTCTCGCCGGGTTCTGGCGCTGCCGGTGATCCTGATCCCGGTTCTGTTTTCACTTCTGAGCCTTCTTCCAGGGTCACCGGCGAGGAGTTGCTGTTCCTCGTGGTGCTGGAGGGTCCGGGTTCAACGTTGGAGGTCGGTTCTGGTGCAGTGTCCAACGTGGGTTCGCCCGAGACCCAATCGGGGTCCAACGTGGGTTCGCCTGAGGCCCGATCGGGGTCCGACGTGGGTGCTGCCCCAGTATTGTCCAGGTCCGGTGAGGAGGTGGCCGTTTCCCTGCGGCCTGACGCCCGCCGCCCTCGTCATCGGCTCTCCCCTGAGCCTCTTCCACAGGGATCCGCTCTGATCCTTCGCCCGTCTCAACGGTCCTGGTGGTTGAGTGATGCGGGTCGACGACCCGACCCACAGAACTTTCGGTTCGGTGATCTGGTTCCCCCCACTGGTCTGTGTTTCCCTCTGGGCAGCCTGGTTCGGCTGCCGGTGGACTGGATTCCTGGGATCTGGGTCCGGAGTTCGCCGTCCGAACACTTCTCTTTCCCTGATTCGCCAACGGGACGATGGGCGGGGAGATCTCCGGAGCCATCTCGGCTATTTGTGGACTCTGCCTGCCATGTTCCTCGGGTGTCACTTTTTCTTTTATCTTTGTGAAGGTCACTCGGGTGTAATATTTTGTCCTGTTGGTGGATTCGTTTTTATAGTGCTGTGTGTTTTCCATCGCTCATGCTCAGCATTTTACTTTTTGTGCCATGTTTTTAGCCTCGTTTTTTCATTGTAGAGTTATGTTTTGTTTCCTTTCAGACCATGCTCTGCAGTTATCCATTTATTCCAGTCACTTTCATTTCTTTAGGTGGCTGTGGGTATTTATATATTCGTGTGTGTGGGTTTTTCTTTGCCTGCACTCAGTATTTCTTTTTTATGCCCTGTTGGTTCATTAGAGTCATGTGCCTTGTTTTCCGTAACACCATGCTCTGTAATTGTCCATTTGTTCCAGTCACCTTCACTTTTCTTGGTGACTGTGTATTTTTTTTTTTTTTTTTTGTTACTTATTTGTACCCATAGGTAGACTTGGTTTGCAGTCTGGTGACAAGCCACCGGCTGCTGGTCGCTGCGTGCGCGAGCGCCCTAAACCTACATGTTTTTGGTATGCGGGAGGAAACCGGAGAAATCCCGGAGTAAACCCGCGCAACACGGGGAGAACATGCAAACTCCACACAGCTCACTGTTGGTCGGGGGCTGGGATCGAACCCACGATCTCATGATTCCCGCGGTCCCCCGGCCGAGGGTAAAACTGTGCTGTCAACAGTGCTAAACCACTGCACCACCGTGCATGTACTTAAAGTGGCGCTGTGTATTGTGTTCCCCTTTATTTAACCTTACTCAGCATTTTTACCCTGTACCTTTTTGGTGGTTTTTTTCCTTGCTCTGGGTCACGCATTGTTGGTACTCTCTGAGTAGTGTGTAACCGGCGTGCTGACCCAGTTCTTCTCCCCATTCGAACCTGGGTTGATTATTCCCTGTTTTGTTCAGTATTGTATTTGGGTTTTTTTTTCCCTGCCACCCTACATTGCCCCATTGGTGTTGTCCTTCCCTTGGCCTCTTCCCCTCCAGTCCTGCCTCCCTTCCTCCCACCCTAGGTGGGGGGGGGGGGGGGCTGGGATGTTCCTGGTCGTTCAGGAGCCCGACCTTGAGGGGGGGCTCTGTCACCACGGGTTGAGATGCCGTCTCGGCACTCAGCCCATGTTTTCCCTTTTCCCATTGAGCAGCGTCTCAGCAGGCTCCCAGCTGGCAGCATTACGGACGGCTGGGGCCAATTAGTCCTCATCAGCTGGGGCGCTGCCAATGAGGATAAATAGGAGCAGCCTCGATGACTCGGGGCTGCGACATAAACACATTGCTAAGCTGAAGCCCCTTCGTCTGGTGTCAGCTTCTACTCCTCTTGCAGCATTCCTGTGTTTGTATCCCGCTGTGAGTATGTACGTCTTGTTACCCCCATGTCCGGTACGAGCTGCTTACCTCTGCGCTGTACAACCTGTGAGTGTACGTCTGCATGAGTATCTGTGCTCTTCTCATCCCTTACCCTTTACCCTAAATAAAACATCACGACTCACTGGCTTGTCCCTGGCTCTGATTGCCCGGCTCCCTAGAGCCGGATATGACAGTAGTATTCTGTGGTCAGTGATGTCAAAAGCTTTCTTTAAATCTATAAATACTCCTACAGCAACCTTTTTTTATCTATACAACTAGTAATTTCTTCTATAAGTTCGATCAGTGCCAAAGATGTAGATTTATCTGCTCTAAAACCATACTGGCTATTTGTAAGGAGGTTGTGTTTTTCAGTGAAATCATTCAGTCTCTTAGTGAAGATTTTTTCAAGTATTTTGGAGAATTGTGAGAGTAAAGAGACTGGCCTGTAATTTGTGAAGCGATGACTGTCTCCTGTTTTGTAT
Source organism: Pholidichthys leucotaenia (assembly GCA_020510985.1). Taxonomy (NCBI): domain Eukaryota; kingdom Metazoa; phylum Chordata; class Actinopteri; order Cichliformes; family Pholidichthyidae; genus Pholidichthys; species Pholidichthys leucotaenia. Next base: position 484,229,120 of record CM035837.1, read on the forward strand.
AGAGGTATTACTTTTGCTATTTTCATTTTGTCTGGAAATGTACCAGTTTGAAATGACAGGTTACAGATGTGGGTGAGTGGCTTAACAATTCCTTCAATTACTTTTTTCACTATTGTCATGTCAATTTCAATCCAGTCCGTTGATTTTTTGTTCTTAAATTTACTCACAGTCTCGATAATTTCCTTTTCAGTAACTGCACCCAAAAAGATTGTGTTTGGATTTCTATCTTCTATTTCATTCACAGAACCACTGTAGTTTGTTTCTGGTGTCACTATTGATTTTGCTAATTCAGGACCAACACTTACAAAAAATTTATTGAAACCACTGACCACATCTTCCATATTATTTATCAAATTGCCATTTTCAATAAAATATTCTGGATAATTAGCATTCTTAGGACGATTACTAATAATCCCATTGAGTACTTGCCATATTCCTCTTAAGTTATTTTTGTTATCCTCTAATATTCTGTTGTAATATTCTTTCTTACAGGTCCTCATTATATTAGTAAGCTTATTTTTATATCTTTTATATTTGATCTCAGCTTCCACCATTCTGCATTTAATGAATTGTTTATATAATGTATTCTTCTTTTTACATGCATTTATTAACCCCTTGGTGACCCAAGGAATATATGTTTTTTTTTTTGTTGTCTGTCACTGTATTGTTTTATAGGACAGTCTTTATTGTACAATGATTGAAATATTTGTAAAAAATTATCATATGCTTTATTTGTCATTTTCGTCATAAACTATCTTCCAATCTTGTATTAATAATTCCTTTGTCAGTAAATACATTGATTCTTCGGTTCTTATTCTTTTATATTTAATATTTTTGGTATGCTTTTTCTTCCTATAATCACATTGATAGACAACAAAAATCGGCAGGTGGTCACTGATATCATTCAGTAAAAGCCCACTCCTGATATTATTTTCCATAATGTTTGTGAATATGTTATCTATTAGTGTGGCACTGTGTGACATGATTCTGCTAGGTCCAGTAATTGTTGGATGTAAGCCCATACTGTACATTGTGTTGATAAATTCTTCTGTCAAACTATGTTGTTTTGAGTTCATCAGATCTATATTGAAATCCCCGCAGATGAACATAACTTTATGAGTTAGTTTTGCGTACATTTTTTCCATCCAGTCCTTAAATAAGTCAATGTTTGATCCAGGTGTTCTATATACACAGCTCACTACTACATTCTTCACATTGTCCAGACAAATTTCTATTGTAATACATTCAAATAAATCATCCACAGTTACTGACAGATTTTCAGCAACCTTGTATTTCAAGCTCTTGTCAACATAAATTGCAACTCCTCCTCCTTTTTTCACTTTTCTATTTATATAATTTAATTCATAGCCATCCATGGTAAAATCCACTCCTTTCTCTTCACTGAGCCATGTCTCTGATATTGCCACAATATTGAATGGCTCTTTAAATTGATGTAAATAATCTTTAATGTTATTAAAGTTGGCATAGAGACTTCTGCTGTTGAAGTGGATCATAGAAATATTGAAATCAGATGTGACCATTGTGTTAAACTGATCATCTGTGTAGTAATTACAGTCATTATTGATGGAGCTAAATAAATTATTATCAGGGTCTATGTTATATTCTACGTCCTGTGGGTTGTGATCTGTATATTCAAAAACTTTCAGTTCCTGTTGTTCCTGTTTGTTGATCTTTTGATTCCTGTTGTTGAATGTCTTGTAGCAGATGAGTATAATCCTTCAGTGTCCTACAGTTGTCTGATTGTTACTGTGACTCCAGTTCATAATATTCATTGATATTTGTCCAGTTCCATAATATTACGGATATTAATGACCTTGGCTTCTTCAGGTGATCCGTTTAATTTAATGAATATTTTACAGTTTGATGTCCAGGTGTTTTGAATCTTTTTCTGCTTTTTCATGTATCTTGCTTTTCTGGCTCTTTCTCCGTTTTCCTTCGTGAGGTGCTCGTTTATGTAAATATTCGTTCCTTTCAATTTCCTACCTTGTTTCAGCAGTGCAGTCTTGTGTTTTCTGTTCACAAACCTCATGATCACAGCCGGTTTGTCGCCGTTTTTCCTGGGCAGAGCGTGGCAGGACTCAATGTTGTTGCAGTCCAGCTGAATTACTTTGGACTGCATGAAAGCCGCCACTTGTTGCTCAGTGGATTCCTCTTCTAGCTCACTTCCACTGCTGTCCGCGGCCACCGCTCTCACGTATGATCGGGGTTTAATGTGGAGCCTCGTGATGATCACGTCGTTCACTCGAGTGTTCTGCTCCATTTCCGACATTCTGCTCTCCAGATACGCCAGCCTCTTTTCCTTCTCAGCGTTCTGGCTCCGCAGCACTTTTATCTCCTCTACCAGGTCCAGGATGGTTCTTTGCTGCGTCTTCACAGCAGAAATCTCTTCCGCCAAGAAATCCAGTGCTTTTTAATTTCGTCCACCTCCTCAGTCTGCAGAGTTTTCCTGGGAGCCATGATCCCGGCCAATGAACGTTGATTTTGATCGTAGGAAAAAAAAACACACGTGGGAGAAATCCCTTTGTTCTCCCTGAGCGTGAGGGGCCCGATTGCTTCACCAGCCACTACTGGCAATTTCTCCTTTTTTTGCACGAGCAGGATTATTCTCCAGTGGTAGTAACAAAAAAAAAGCTCAAAACGCCAGCTCTAAACTGCATTTTAAACAGAAACGAACTGGGAGCCTTTACTTGTGCATCCTCACCTTACAGGAACCGGAAGTCATCTCCCGGTCTATGAAAGCAATGTCAACAGTTTTATTTTGGGACATGATCTGAGGTTGAATAAGGTGAAAAAATTTGAAATATATGGGATCATGATACTCAATTATTGTGATAGGATCAAATCGTGAGTTCCCTCACAATTCCCACCCCTAGCTTCCACCATTTAATCCTTTGCTCTGTCTTCATGTGCTTCCTCTTTCCAAAGTCATCTGACGTCAGATGACGTTTTCTGAAGAAGACTGTAAGTGACAGTCAAAACATGTCACGGTGTGAAACATCTCTTTACTTTGTCTGAATAGAAGAATAAGATCAGTTGTAATCCCTGGAAAAATGCACAATATGAGTCCCAGGTATTGATGAGTTAAAACTTCTGTGTAAATTTGAAGACAATCTGACCAAAAATGTAGAAGCTAGAGTGACAACATCTTGACAAACAAAAGAACGGACAGAATGTAATTATTATACCCCCCACAATTTTGTTGCGTGTGGGTACAATAATAATATTTAAAGGGGTCATTGACTGCACTTTTTCCACATCTTAACAGCTCACTCATGTCTTAATGAAGTGTTTGGACATATTTTATTCACATTTTCTTTAATTTTTTAATTATTGAAACATATCTGATTTGTATTTTTTCTGGCTTTCTTGAAATGCTCTGATTTAAAGCCTATCACTTTAAGAAACATCCTTCATCTATTCAACTCCTCCCTCCCTCTTACATCGGTTAGCCATTAGCTGGCTAGCTTCTAGCCTTTAGCTTCTAGCCTCCTTCTAGCTCAAATGAGCAGCGCTGGTTCACTGATCCACAGTTGATGGTGTATCTGGTATCACTTCGGCCCATCTCCCAATAATTTTTCTGTGATTACACAATAAATCGCTAGCACCGTATGCTGGGTGGCCCCCCATTTGCTGCAACCGACCTGGAATGTGGCCTGAGGCTGCTGGCTGAGCTGAGGCAAAGACTGCCGAATTGAGCTGCCGAGCCACGGAATCTCAAAGTGCAGTGTTTCACTCTGTGGGATGCCGCGCCGTTCCCACAGCCAGCGCGGAGCTCCAGAGAATGGTTGTGGAGCTGGCTGTGAGAGCTAGTAGCCTCAAGTCCAGGTTGGTTCCATGACCGGCATGCTGGTGCTGGCTATTTGCTGTGGAATCACGGCGAAATTATCGGGAGATGGGCCAGAGTGATGTGAGGTATATTGTGGACTGTGGACTGGTGAACCAGGTGGTAACAGGGGTGACGACTATGATCTAAGGAAAATAACAATATGAGCTGTGCTTAGTGTGAGCCTCCTGGTACCAGTGTTAGCTGGGAGGCTAATAACTCAGGGGCTAATAGGCTACCTTTAGCACCCCTGCCATCTACATGACGGACAACTAGACGGGCCAATAATAGAGCAGTGGGCAGGTCTCAAGGACGGTGGTGGGTTGGCTTTGTCAAATCGTGATGTATACTATTTACCAGGAAGAGTCAAAAATGTTTCTGGGAGAGAAAAACGATAAACGCTGTGTGTTTTTTAAAAGAATTGACTATTTTGATATTTTTTGGATAATTACGTGACCAACAGACACATTTCAGACAGTTAAAACCTACAAACACACCATTTTTCAGTCAATGACCCCTTTAAAGCTGGGTAGCACAGAACTTCAAATAAACCACAAACATCATGTTTTTAATGCAACGTCATTGATGGCTCAACAGCAAACTTCAACCAAATACTGCATTCTTATGTCCCTCTTTTTATGCAGCAGAAGAACTACTGACATGTCACCACCAAGTGCCCAACACCAGCAGAGCAAACACTTCTTAACTGAATAAATACTTTGTCCTGGAGCAGCACTTCTGCTGAGCCTGATGGGGTTCAGAAGTCCACACAGAACACAAGTACAGACAAGAGCACATATTGAGAAACAGACCGAGTGCTTTGCTAATGCAACTGTTTGTTTGACTTTTCATTGTGTTTCTGGTGAATTTTTTTCCAAACCAGCTTTACTGGCTGCATTTATGCTGCCAGTATTCTGTAACACACAGCAAGTGTCAATGTGTCATTTGGTCTGACTGAGATTGAACACTGGGAACGCAGGAGGTAATCGGATATTGGACTTCCTCAGTCCTCAATACAACTGAGTCAGAATGATGAAATACAGGCAGCAATGTTAATATTGTGTGTATGTATGTATGTGTGTGTGTGTGTATATATATATATATATATATATATATATATATTTGTACCTGCTTGTACAGCCATCCCTGCTTGGTCACCTCTGCTTTGGGATTTCTGCGCATAGAGTTGGAGCGCTTCCCGAACGTAGCAGCCTTCCTGGGTGTACGGGATATCTGCAGGTCCGATCAAACACATATCAGTCATGGAATTATATGTGCAACATAATCTAAACAAACAATGCATCAAGCCTACATGAAAAGTTGGGCGAGAAAGAAATACAGATGAGGTGTCAAAATCAGTCTTAGTGAGGGTGATGAATAAAGCCAGAGGGGCAGGTACTCATTTTTATTATCTCTTTTTTATTGAAAATGTAGCAGGAATTATATAAAAACGTCTAGCACTCATCCCAAAAAATGTATGTTTAATAGCAGGGTAATGATTTAGTCTTGGTTAGTCCCAGTTTTATGTTGAAAGTATTTCCTGCGCTGTTCTTATTTAATCTCGTGATCTGTGTTTTATTTTGAAAGCATTTTCTGTGGGCCTTCAGTTATGATTCTCAAATTACTGTAAGGCTTAGCTTTGCATGATTCTTGTTTAATTTTGATAGTTCTTCCTATTTAGTCCTTGCTTCTGATTTTCAAATTACTGCTGTTTATTTTAGGTTTTTGTTATGTATTGGGGTTACGCACATTGTTAGTTTGGGTTATGTGGGCTACCGTAATTATTGTCAGGTGGGGTCTTGTGTGTAACAGGAGACTGTGCTCCAGAGTTGCCCAGAGTATTACTAGATCGCTATCGTGACCACTATCCTTGTTATAAATGCACCTGCCCTGACTCCAGTAAACCCCTTCAGTTTCGGAAGATACTTCTCTGTCTCTGTCTCCATTCTTTAGTGCTTGTAGCAATTAGTCACAACACAACTGGCAACAAGGATGGGATGTACTTACGCAGTGCCTTGGCTGCAATGAATGGCATAAAAAAAAAAAAAATCCGTGGAGCGACACATACTGGAGGTGAAGAGCAAAAGCTAAAGAACGGCAGGTATTGCTAGCAGCAAACACGTGAAGGAACATGGAGGAAAACACGTAAGTGGAGCTAACAAGCTAAAGAAATAACTCTTGCTAAATTATAAGTGAAGGCTTAGCTTCTTATTAAAGGAACAGTAAAAGACAAGAGGAACTACGTATGCCTTTGATTGGAACTTTTGGACCATTTGATCAGTCTGCAGAGACTTGGAGTGCATACACAGACCGCTTCAATTTTTTTGTTGTGGCTAATGACATTAAAGAGGACAAGGTAGTGGCAACCTTCCTTAGCGTAATTGGACCTAAGACATTTGGCTTATTAAGGGACCTCCTCCAGCCTGGAGATTGTGGAAAAATTAAATGAACATTTCTGCCCCAAGACCCTAGTTATTGCAGAGCGGTTTAGATTTCACAAAACAAATCAAGAAGAAGGGGAATCCATTGCTCAATATGTGGCAATACTACAAAAAAACTGACTGAGCATTGTCAGTTTAATGCATCCTTAAATGACGCATTACGTGACACGCTTATCTGTGGGTTGAAGAGTGAGACAATACAGAAGCCCCTACTCACAGAAGATAATCTGACTTTTAAGACAGCTCTAGACACTGCATTATCGATGGAGATAGCTACTAAAGAAGCTCTACAGCTCAGGGCGGCAAAAAGAGTATACAGTGTATCAACCACACAAGACAGACAGAGAAGTGGCACCAAGGAATGTTACCGTTGTGGACAACGGGATAACCATTCATCAGAATGCTGGGCTAAGGAGCTCACAATGCCACTTTGGTAACAAAACAGGACACATTGAACGAGTTTGCAAGACTAAACAAGAGAAACTAAACAGAAACACAAAAGGGCCAGAGAAAGGAAAAGCAGATACAGACATGGACAAAATTGTTGGTACCCCTCTGTTAATGAAAGAAAAACCCACAATGGTCACAGAAATAACTTGAACCTGACAAAAGTGGTAATAAATAAAAATTCTATGAAAATTAACCAATGAAAATCAGACAATGCTTTTGAATTGTGGTTCAACAGAATTATTTTAAAAAACAAACTCATGAAACAGGCCTGGACAAAAATGATGGTACCCCTAGAAAAGATTGAAAATAATGTGACCATAGGGACATGTTCAACCAAGATGTGTCCTCTAATTAACATCACAGGTGTCTACAAACTTGTAATCAGTCAGTCGGCCTATTTAAAGGGTGACAAGTAGTCACTGTGCTGTTTGGTGACATGGTGTGTATCACACTAAACATGGACCAGAGGAAGCAAAGGAGAGAGTTGTCTTAGGAGATTAGAAAGAAAATTATAGACAAGCATGTTAAAGGTAAAGGCTATAAAACCATCTCCAAGCAGCTTGATGTTCCTGTGACTACAGTTGCACATATTATTAAGAAATTTAAGATCCACGGAACTGTAGCCAACCTCTCTGGACGTGGCCGCAGGAGGAGACGGATAATGCGAATGGTAACAAAAGAGCCCAGAACAACCTCTAAACACATTCAAGGTGAACTCCAAGGTCAAGGTACATCAGTGTCAGATCACACCATCGGTTGTTGTTTGAGCCAAAGTGGACTTCATGGGAGACAACCAAGGAGGACACCACTGTTGAAAACAAATTGTAAAAAAGCCACACTGGAATTTGCAAAACTGCATGTTGACAAGCCACAAAGCTTCTGGGAGAATGTCGTATGGACAGACGAGACAAAACTGGAACTTTTTGGCAAGGCACATCAGCACTGTGTTCACAGACACAAAAATGAAGCATACCAAGAAAAGAACACTGTCCCTACTGTGAAACATGGAGGAGGTTCTGTTATGTTGTGGGGCTGCTTTGCTGCATCTGGCACAGGGTGTCTTGAATCTGTGCAGGGTACAATGAAATCTCAAGACTATCAAGGTATTCTAGAGAGAAATGTGCTGCCCAGTGTCAGACAGCTTGATCTCAGTCGCAGGTCATGGGTCTTGCAACAGGATAATGACCCAAAACACACAGCTAAAAACACCCAAGAATGGCTAAGAGCGAAACATTGGACTATTCTAAAGTGGCCTTCTATGAGCCCTGATATAAATCCTATTGAACATCTGTGGAAGGAGCTGAAACATGCCGTCTGGAGAAGGCACCCTTCAAACCTGAGACAACTGGAGCAGTTTGCTCATGAGGAGTGGGCCAAAATACCTGCTGAGAGGTGCAGAAGTCTCATTGACAGTTACAGAAATGGTTTGATTGCAGTGATTGCCTCAAAAGGTTGTGCAACAAAATATTAAGTTGAGGGTACCATCATTTTTGTCCAGGCCTGTTTCATGAGTTTGTTTTTTAAAATAATTCTGTTGAACCACAATTCAAAAGCATTGTCTCATTTTCATTGGTTAATTTTCATAGAATTTTTATTTATTACCACTTTTGTCAGATTCAAGTTATTTCTGTGACCATTATGGGTTTTTCTTTCATTAACAGAGGGGTGCCAACAATTTTGTCCATGTCTGTATGCACCTGCTCTGACTCCAGTAAACTCCTTCAGTTTTGGAAGATACTTCTCTGTCTCTGTTCTTTAGTGCTCATAGCAATTAGTCACAACAGTTTTGTTCTGTGATTACTTTGGCGTTTCATTCAATCTACTTTCCTTATTTAATTCCCTGTTTAGTCAGAGCTTGTTCTTTCTGGTTTCATGGTCCGATCTCCCTCTGTGTTCCTGTTCCTTCCTGGTTGTTCTGTCTCTCCGCTCCTCATCTTTCCCCTCACCTGCCCGATTGTTGTCAGCCATTTGATTGTCTTATACCTTTACATGTTTGTCTCATCCTTTCCACCGATGCGGCATCATTGTACGTTATGTGGCTTTCTCCCCGTCTTCCCTGGATTATTCCTCATCCTCTGCCCAGCCAGCATGGTCATGTGAGCCCACTATAGATTAATACTGGGCTGTCTTATGGGTCCCATGTGGGTTTGTACACAGGTTCCATGTTGGCCCCGTCTGTGTTTGCCCACATAAACTTTACCTGTGGTGCAGATAATCGCTTTACCCACGTTAAACCCATCAGGGCCCCACAGAGTTTTAATGTGGGGGAGCAGGTTTTAGCAATGCCTGTGCCACAGGCACAGGCACAGGGTTGATATCAGTGTAGTCAGGAGTTTACTTGGAGCTGGTGTACTTGGTAACAGCCTTGGTTCCCTCAGACACGGCGTGCTTGGCCAGCTCACCGGGCAGCAGGAGGCGCACTGCGGTCTGGATCTCCCTGGAGGTGATGGTGGAGCGCTTGTTGTAGTGGGCCAGACGAGAGGCCTCGGAGGCGATGCGCTCAAAGATGTCGTTGACAAAGGAGTTCATGATGCTCATGGCCTTGGAGGAGATACTGGTGTCAGGGTGGACCTGCTTCAGCACCTTGTAAACATAGATGGCGTAGCTCTCCTTCCTGGTCTTCCTCTTCTTCTTGCCTCCTTTACCGGTGGTCTTGGTCACGGCTTTCTTGGAGCCCTTCTTGGGCGCAGACTTGGCGGGTTCAGGCATCTTGATTTCTCAATACTTTGCAGCAACGAATGGCTAAATTATGCAACAAAAAGTCATACATTTTCACATTTTTTTCTCAGAAATTTGTAAGAAAAAAGTAACAAATTTACAAAAAATGGCAAATTTATGAAAAAAAGGCACAAATTTACTAGAAAAAGTCACAAATTTATGAGAAAAAAGTTGTAAATTTACATGAAAAGAAACTAAAATTACTTGAAAAGAGTTACAAACTTACAACAAAAACCTAGCAAACTTACAAGAAAAAAGTCACAAATTTATTAGGAAATTTTTTTGAAAAAGTTGCAAATTAACAAAAAAAAATAGTAAATATATGAGTAAATTGAAAATTTATGAAAAAAAGTCCCAAATTTATGAAGAAAAGTTATGTTTACACTAAAAAAAGTTGAAAAGTTTTGATAAAGTTCCAAATTTACAAGAAAAATGTCACAAAATTGTGGGAAAAACTCAAAAATGCACAAGAAAATAGCAAATTTACATGGGAAAAAGTAACAAATTTATGAGAAAATGTTGCAAGATTACAGTAAAAAAAAATGGCAAGTTTATGAGAAAGTTCCAAAATAACAAGAAAAAAATTGCAAATTTGCAAGAAAAAAGTCACAACTTTTTCAAGACAAGAGCACTCTGAGGCCAGTGCAATATCCCTGCCTCCGTTTTCTTTGACGATCCCAATACTTACTGACGGAGAGCAGCTTTCACCTTTTCAGTATAATTACTGTGGCAGAAACAAATTATGATGAACCATCATCAGTGAATATACAACAAAACATACAACCATAGCTGTAGGTCAGGATCCTGAGGTGAACCTGTGTAGCAAGTTTGGTGACCCTAGAGAGCTTTATGCGTTCTATAGTAAGAGAGCAAGGGGAGTGCCAACCTTGACCTTGCCATCCCCAAAACACAATCACACTTCAAGGTCACAGGGTGCCCTAGCTTTACTCATTGTACAGTAATAAGGTATAGTGAATGTTAACCTTGACCTTTTGACCCCAAACCCGCAGTCAGAGGTCAGGATCACAAGGTGAACCTGTGTACCAGGTTTGGCAGCCTTAGCTTTACTCCTTTTATAGTAATAGTAAATGTAGCACTTACCATACTGCAACTACAATGTTAACTTTGAACTTTGACTTTTGACTCCTTGACCCCAAACCCATAGTCAGGTGAGGGTGTAAATCGTCCAAGGTGTGTCTCAGATACAACTAGTGTATCGATTTGAAAAGCCTACATCATTTCTTTCAGTAGTTAACTCTGTTTAGAAGATTTAGGGAAAAATCTGACCATTGACCTTTGACCTCAAGGTCATCCGATGAGAGTGACATTGAAATATGCCTATCATCAGAGTATCTCAAACCATGGTACCAAGTTTCAAAAGAACTGTAACAAAACTGTAGGAGGAGCTGACTTCACAAAAGTGGGAGAGATGGACGGACGGACCGCAACATAATCCTCCTTTGGGCTGTGACTGGCGGGGGATAAAAAATGAACAAATCCATGAGAAAGTTTAAAATTTTCAAGAAAAATGTATCAAAGTAGGAGGAAAAGTCACAAATTTACAAGAAAAAGCAAATTTATGAGAAAATCAGTTGAAAATAAGTAAACAAGTGAAGTCCATGTGGGCAAACACAGATGGGGTGAAGATGGACGCTGCAGACAAACCTACATGAGCCCATAAGACAGCCCACTTTAACCTGTGGTGGGGCCCACATGGACATGCTGGCTGGTTTACTGCTATTTTCAAGGACAGTGCAGGGTGATGAACACTGACATCAATGGAAACTTGCCAGATTGTAGCCGGGGGCTAACTTCTATCTGTTGTCACAGCTTCTCCTTCCCCCTTTCTATTATGCTGAGCACCAAGCTAGAGGGCAGGAAGTGCCATTTATATGGTCTCTGGTATGACCCGACTGGGGCTTGAACCCACGACCTCCCGGCTGAGGCGCGGCTGCTCTACCACTCGTGCACCGCTCCGGTGTTATCTTTATTAATCTGTTTTCTCTCCCTTAGTTATCCCAGCGTCCAGTTTTGTTCCTGCGGCCCTCGTGCCACGACGTTTACGTCAGAGTTTTCTTGGTATTTCAGTGTAGTTAGTCTCTCCAGTTTTTCAGCTTTTTGTTCACTAGTCAATAAATGTTCGTTCCCCTACAATCTTGCCTGCTCCTGCATCCACACCACAATCAGACTGGAGCAAAAAGTCACAAATTCACGAGAATGGGGACAACAGTAACAAAAATGTTTATGGGCTGGACAAAATATTGTAGACCCCCCCCCCCCCGCTCCAATACTAATACCCGTGATATAGACAAACCAACCAGTCAGATGAAAATACGTCTGCATCTGATTAGTTCTAAGAAAATATTCATTTTGATTCACACAATGATGATATTTAATATTTGATAGGCCTACTACTCTAATTAGCACAGTACACTCACATTATCTATTCACACGTGTTTATCATGAAAATGCATGTGTGTGCATGTCTCCTTACCCGAGTGTAAGACGGAGTTCCTGGAGACAGATCCGACACCATACTGGCACTTTTAGACTGAACGATCTTCCCGGCAGCTGTATTCACCTTCCCATTCATTTCCAAGTCCCAGTACCTGGAGAGTTAAGACACCACACTGTTGCTTTACTGTGTGTGTTCCACTCCTGAGCCTCAGCCTGCACATGAGAGTCGCAGCCCTAGCCGGTGCACACTCGTCCTTTAAGGCAAACTGCCACAATGTCCATTGCTTTGAATGGCTCACGCAAAGTGCAACCCCAACTCCAGAGAAGTTGGGATGTTGTGTGAAACGTAAATAACAACGCAATACAATGATTGAAAAATCCTTCTCAACCTATATTCAACCAAATTAACTACAAAGACAAGACATTTAATGTTCAAACTGATAAACTGTATTGTTTTGTTGCAAATATTCTTTTATTTTGAATTTGATGCCTGTAACATGGAGAGGGTTGGAGTTACTGAAGAAGATGTAGGGATAGGGTGAGTTGGAGGCAGATGATCCACTGTGGCGACCCCTAAAGGCAGCAGCTGAAAGAAGAAGAAGAACATGTTCCAAAAAAGCTCGGACAGGGGCAACAAAAGCCTGGAAAAGTTGAGGAATGCTCAAGGTGAGTGTCATGATTGGGTATAAAAGGAGCATCCTTAAAGGCTCAGTCATTCTCTAGCAAGGATGAGGTGAGGCTCCCCACTTTGTGAACAACTGTGTGGGCAAATAGTTCAACAACCCCTTAACATTCCAGCCAATTTCCCTAAAAATAAAGTAAATCAAAAGCTGTTCTTCAACCCTTTACAGTATCTTCATGGGGTTGTCTCATTCAAAAGAAAACACTCATTTTTTTGTAAAACAGTCAGAATCCCTTTAAGTGCCTCTGCCGCTGGTGTAACAGTGGTGTAAACATAACAAATTTGAAGAAAATAAGGTTCACCTGGGGTTTTTTTTTAGATACAGATGCCTGAAAATAACATACAGCTGTTTGATATTGGCTGGAAAACACAATAAGAATGTAGAACCAAGTGTTATGAAGTTCAGGTCAAACTGTTGCAACAATACCACAAAAAATGAATATAATGTAGAGGATTAAGTTCAGGCGGGGTACAATGAGCTGGAAGGTTGCAGAGTTTTATTTCCTCCATCAAAATGAGACGCACTTGTAGCGCTGTGCGCTACTGTGTTACACCGTGCTGTGCTGTGTCGTGCTGCTCTTTTATATGTTATACAAACAGAGAGAATGCATGGCACCTTAGCATATTGATATACGTACATATCAGTCAATACATATGATTAGCCTGACCAACTGACGCCCAGACGTCTTCTCCTTAATCCGGGGATGTATAAACAATAGTCCATTGTTCTGGTTGTCCCCCCAGGGGCTCTCTGTCCGTATGTGAATTGTCCTCTGCTTCTTCCGGACCTTCTGAGTGTGAGGATGAATGTCCCTGTAGATTGTGGTGGGTCACCACAGGGCTCCCCCCAGAACACTCAGAAGGGCCTGTGATCCCCCACCCCCCACCCCGTCGTTTGGGCTCCAACTCCGGTAGAACTGTTGGAGGGCATGTCAGTCCGTGGGGGGGACGGGGGAGGGGTGGAAAAAAAACGTGTGCTCCGCTCCAGGTTCCAGCACGTCAAACGGCCGTGGATCGTGGGTGCATGGGCCGGTGTGCTTCGTGCGTAATGGAACAAGACGGTGATTGGCCGGCTTTAGGGAGTGAGGTGCGGGAAGAGCGCTGTGGAGGAGGAGGGGGGGGTTGGGAGTAAGTGAGTGCCGGCCCGGGACGTCAAAGGTGTCTGGGCCGTGCAAAAATTGCGTGTGGATCCGCGATGGTGAGGGACTTTCCTGTTAAACCTGGCAGTGATCCACAGCGGCCATGAAAAAAAAAAAAAATTAAGTCTCTGACTCCTCTCGCGGCTTGATCCAGCAAGGATGTGGGGAAGGCGAGCGGCCAAATTCCCCGAGGATGCGTAGCGGCTGTGAAACAACTGCAGCTGTGTGAGGGACTTGGCAGTTTGGCTTTTAGGTGCGGAAGCAGCCCTAAAGCCATCGGGGACAGCAATCGGCTAAATTCCCCTTGTGCGCCGTGGCTACAAAACCCATACAACGTCCTGTGTGTGGGCTGCACGTCTGCTTCAGGTGCGTTAGCAGCCCTGAAGGTTCCGAGGGTGGCGATCAGCCGTGTTTCTCGGGCATGTGCAGCAGCGGAGGACGCTGTATCAGTCTGTGGAGCCAGACTGTCCCTGTGCGTGGTGTGCGCTTGGCGCAGTGACCACATAGCTGGCAGCTGCGCTGTCCTCGTAATCCTGCGGTGTGCGTGCGGGGCTTCTGTGTGTGGGAGGTCTGCTGTCGTGATGTTAGTCAGGTTCGGGGAGCTTGGTGGAAATCAATGCAGTCGGCGCCGATGTCCTTCCCCGTTCAGGCTGCTTCCTTCGGCTCACTCGTGTCGCCGTTCATGGTGCGTGTCGGTCCCAGCGCTGCGCTCCGGAGCGGGCGCTCCGGTAAGGGTGAAGAGATTGCAGGCATTCTCTGGTCCTCTGTGTCCACAGCGCGGTGAGAGGGAGCAGACGGTCATTCTCTCTCATCAGGTCACCAGTGTGGAGGGAAAAGATCAGGCGAGGGGCGCACCATAACGCGTGCTGGGGCTTCCCTTCTGGGTCATCTCCGGGGTGTTCACCTCGTGTTCCATTCTTCGTCAAGGGTCACCAGTGTGGAGGATTAAGTTCAGGCGGGGTACGACAAGCTGGAAGGTTGCAGAGTTTTATTTCCTCCATCAAAATGAGACACACTTGTAGCGCTGTGCGCTACTGTGTTACACTGTGCTGTGCTGTGTGTGCTGTGTCGTGTTGCTCTTTTATATGTTATACAAACAGAGAGAATGCATGGCACCTTAGCATATTGATATACATATCAATCAATACATATGATTAACATGACCAACTGGCGCCAGGACATCTTCTCCTTAATCCGGGGATGTATAAACAATAGTCCATTGTTCTGGTTGTCCCCCCAGGGGCTCTCTGTCCATATTGAATGGTCCTCTGCTTCTTCCGGACCTTCTGAGTGTGAGGATGAATGTCCCTGTAGATTGTGGTGGGTCACCACAATAATACACAGCTTTTTTTCCCTCAGGTTGCAACCAGGCGTTTTTGAACTGTGCCATACCTTGGAAAAACGTTTATAACTTTCCAGTGCTTCAACGTAGAAGTGTCATGTTGGGCTCTAATGAAAAGTGACATTCAGGGCTATCATGCCCCATATCCAGATCCACTGTCAGTAGTAATGACACAGAGGAAGTAAAGTATAAACATCACACACAAGGTTGGTAGAAGCGACTCAGCTTTGTAGAAGCAACTGAACAGTACATACGGGAGAGGCACAAGCTTTATAGGGTGTGTGTGTGACCAACCCAGCCCTATCAGCTATCATTAAGTTCAGAAATTACACATCCATAATCAGCATACTTAGCTGTAACAGGCTCATTTTGTCCGCGTTAGCTGTGGGGCTGGTCCTTCATGCTAAGCAGGCACTCACTGAGTATTGAAGGCTGTGAAAACACAAAAGAAGGGCCTATTGGGTCAAATGAGGTATCAATCAGATCAAGACTGTCACATGAGTTTTTTGAGCTTCTGTTTATGTCATCTGTATGGGAAGTGTAGTTTTTATGGCGCAAAAACAAAAAAAGCAGGAAGTTAGCTAGCTGGGTTTCAAACAATGCTGCGATTTTATGAGCATTGCCCCCTGTAATCACCTAGATGGACAATAAATCTTAGGCAAATGGATCTATTGGACCTTTTGCAATAAAACTGGACCATATTTATTGGACTGTCATTAATTACAGGACTCTAAGAAAGCTTCATTGGTGAGTAAATGCTACGTTGCTATGCTGTGCTAGCTCGTTTGATGCGCTATTTAACTCCAGTGTTATGTTTGTATCTCAAATCTGTTTTAATATCCAAAATAGATGAAATTCTAAGCTTTCAAATGATGTAAGGCATGACTACCCACTCTAAACATGTTCACCACACTTCACTCATTTGCAGCAGAAATACTAAACACTGGAATGTTAAGGGGTTGAACAATGTTTGTCAGCACAACTGCAAGGAATTTAGGGATTTCATCATCTATAGTCTATGATATCGTCAAAAGATTCAGAGAACCTGGAGAAATTTTTGCACCTCAGTGATAAGGCCAAAAACCAGCATTGAATGGTTGAAACCTTCGATCCCTCAGTTGGCACTGCATTAAAAACTGACATCATTGTGTAAAGGATATCACCACGTGGGCTCAGGAACACTTCAGAAAACCATTGTCAGTTAATACAGTTCCTCACTACTCTACCATGCAAAGCGAATGCTATATATCAACAACACCCAGAAACACCGCCAGTTGCTCTGGACCCGAGCTCATCAGAGATGGACTGATGCAAAATGGAAAAGTGTGCTGTGGTCTGATGAGTCTACATTTCAAATTGTTTTTGGACGCTGTGTCCTCCGGGCTGAAGAGGAAAAGGACCATCCAGATTGTTATCAGCGTGAAGTTCAAAAGCCAGCATCTGTGATGCTGTGGGGGGGTGTTAGTGCCCATGGCATGGGAAACGTGCACATCAGTGAAGGCACCATTCATGCTGAATGGTACATACAGGTTTTGGACAACATGTGCTGCCATCCAAGCAACGTCTTTTCAGGGACATCCCTGCTTATTTAAGCAAGACAATGCCAAGACACATTCTGTAATAAAAGTGTGTGGGTACTAGACCGGCGTGCCAGCAGTCCAGACTTGTCTCCTATTCAAAATAAATGTTGCATCATGAAGCACAAAATATGACAACAGAGAAGCCAGACTGTTGAGTAACTGAAGCTGTAAATCAAGCAAGAATGGGAAAGAATTGCACCTACAAAGCTTCAACAATCAGTGTCCTCAGTTCCTACTGAGTGTTGTTAAAAGGAAAGGTGATGTAACACAGTGGTGAACATGACTCTGTCCAGCTTTTGTGGATCATGTTGCAGGCATCAAATTCAAAAGCACTGGAGCATATTTTTTTCTGGATCTATCTATTCGATCCAGATTACAGCAGGAACATGAAGATAGCCCACCACTGAAGGAAGTGGAGCCCTGCCACTGGCAGAACTAGCATGAACTTTTAGCAGGAGCTTCATCAGTGATTCAGAAGCGTCCATTATTAGTGACATGAACAGGACTGATGAGGACAACCTCAGACACGTTTACAGTGGAACCATTTGCTACGCCGCTGCTGTCTTCACGTTAACCGTGAGACCCATTGATGTGTGTTGGTGTGTTTGGGTGTTAACGTGTGTACATCTGTTTGTTCTTCACAGTCACTGAGGGTCAAAGTCAGAAACGGTTGCTGAGCAGGCAACCACAGTCCTGGTAAAAAACATGGAAGTCTAGCCAGCAGGTCCACGTGGGCTCCACCCAAGGTTGAATGTGGGCCGTCTTATGGGTCCACGTGCATATGTATTTGCCCACATGGACTTTACCTATTTTTAACGTTTTTTCTCATATTCTATTTTCTAGTAAATCCGGAACTTTTCCTTCTGATTTGATAAACTTTTCTTGAACATTTTAAACTTTCTCATAAATCTGCAGCTTATTTTTATTGTAATCTTGCAACTTTTTTCATAAATTTATGATTTTTTTTATTGTAAATTTGCAACTTTTTTGTCATAATAATTTTTTCTTGTAAAGCTGTGACTTTTTTCTTGCAAATTTGCAAAATTTTTCTTGTAAGTTTGTGTGCTATGAGATGATTGTTGTTGTGAAATGGTGCTATATAAATAAAGCTGAATTGAACTGAATTGAATCTTAAGTAATTTTTACAATTTTTTTCTTGTAAATTTGCAACTTTTATCTCATAAATGTGCTATTTTGTTTTATAAATTTGTCACTTTTTTCTTACAAATTTATGGGAAAAACCGTGGCTAGCCACAGAAAAACCAGGACCAAGTGTCTTGAAGGGGATGTTGAGATATTTACAAATTGTAAAAGTGTGGAATCTCAGCTTTCCAATGATGTCTAACACATGGGAATCTGAAAAGATCTGAAGAAGATGTGGCCATCTGAATGTTAGCACCTCTCAGACTACTTCTCTGAGAAAATCAGGTTCAAAGTTTCCAAGGATTGTCACCTTCCAGGGAAGCCAGGTGGGGGCGCTAACCAAAGCTGGTCATTTGCATGAACCAAACCTTGTACAGTGCTCATTAAAAGGCGCTCTGCTTAAGTAGCCATGTGCTTCTACCTGAACATGCTGCTGATTGGCTGAAATGAATAACAAAGACGTGTGACTAACCAAACAAAGTGGATATGTAAATCAGTTGTGGTAGCCACGCCCCCGAAACTAGGAAGCGGTCTGGCTGATATTTCCCTCTGAAACTTCTCTATTTCAAATACTACGTTTATGGTTTTAAAATCTCCCACACTGTTATTTGAAGCACGGAGTAGCTTCTTCATGATTTCAATGAGCGTACTGAACAAAAAAAAAAAAAATCACAAATTTAAAAAAAAAAGTATTTTTGTTTTTTAGGAATCCCGTCAGGCTGACTTGTTGCTGGTTTACTTGTGGCGGGTGACGAATGTGAAAATTGATGACCTTTTTTACATAATTTTGACGATGGCACAAGTGCTACTAAAACCTGATCACCCGCTTGAAACCCATGTGGGGTCCAGCTGGGTAAACCGATTACCTGCTGGTACCACAGCTAAAGTCCATGTGGGCAAACACAGATGGGCCCAACATGGAGCCAGTGGACAAACCCATATGGGACCCAGCGGGCAGCCCAATTAAGCCTATGGTGGGGCCCACATGGACATGCAGGCTGGGAGCAGACAGTCTGCTTCAACTGTTAAAGCAGCTCCACCATCTGAGAGTTTATTATGAGTATTCAAACATCACAAATATCAAAAAGTGTGTGTCCACTCAGTGCCGGCTAGTAAACAGGACAGGCATGAGTAACGCCAGGATAACCTGGCAGAAGGTGACCCTCCTGACATGCTAAATCCTGGCTCGCTCCTTCTTCCCATGCTGCTGGTGACCTGCACTGCCACTGTTCCTCTTCTAAACTGTTAGAGAAATGCACTGATGACCAGGAAAAATAAAGCAGATAATAAAAGCATAATGAAATGTGAGCGGTTACTTACTGCCGATAAGAGTGTCGGGGTTTGGACTCCTCCAGTGGGGCAGGCCTCACTGCTGGTTTAGCTGGTCCACTGGGGTCATGTTGACTGAAAATACACAGATGAAGGACAAAGATAAAACATCACAATCCAAAACAAATGCACACTGTCCTGACCAAATGCTCACAGTCTAACGCACAGAAAAGGCACTATAGCAATTAAAGCTAAACATGCTAATGAGTTGACAGTTAAAGCAAGAATGTGGCATGTGGTCACACTGTTTAAAGGCTTGTCTGACCGCCCTCGCCCGCAGGAGTATAGACAAGAGCACTGCAGGGTTTGAACCACGGACATCAGTCTGCTCGGTGCTTTAAGCCTGCTCTGTGCTGTGCTCACATCTATATGGCCCTCTTGGCTGTGCACGGCAAAGCAAGTACTCTGGCATTAATGCAGCAAGCAGCTACCATCTATAATTCCAACCACGCATTATGTTAGACTAATCAGGTGACAGGTTGATTCCTGCACAGTGACAGTCAGGTGACAAAAATAAACAAACAACAATAGTAACAATCATGTTCATCATCATAAACTCAAGCTGGTAAAAATAATTTTATAGCTAATTGTGGTTAGGGTCAGTGGGTGTTTGATCATTATTTTGTTCTGGGCTATGATTCAGTATATTATACAACAATTAGTTCTGAGTAATTTGACTGGACAACAGGGATTCCAGGATATATATATATATATTCCACAATAATGGCACTCCAATGTTTCACTGGATATGAATCACTTTGCTTCAAAGGTGTTCTAATAACCGTTAATTACTAGCAGTAATTTATTGTAAACTCTGCAGACTTGAGAATTAAAACACTAAGTTGGATACCTTAATTTCCACAGTGAAGCACTGCTTGAAAAGAATTATGCATCCATGACCCAGAAGTCCAACCCGTTTGAAAAAAAACTTTATTATAGAGTTTACAAAGCCTGCCGCTGCATAAACTTTAAGCTATTTCACGTCCGTTTGAAAATAGGCAGTGCTAAAGTTGGATTTATTGTCTCAATTAACAAACCACAATACCTCTGTGGTGATGGAGTGTTTGTTTCATCTGAAAATGCCAAGAAAAAGCGAGCAAAGTGTGCTGAAGCCAAATCACTAGCATGCTCACTAGCCACCAGCATTGGTCACGTTTTAGTCTCGGCCCTTCTGTGGTACCGACTCAACTGTTCACCAGTATGTTTTATAAACACTGACTTTTGCACTTGACAATATTTAATTTGTTTACATGTCTGTGAAATGACAACTGACGTCTTCATGCTGATTGAGATGTTTAGCAACAGTTACTGGCTACATTTAGAAGGGACTATTTTTTCTCAGCTGTGAAAAATAACTGATTAAAGAAACAAATCATTATATTTTGTCCAGTATTGCTGTCATTTAATAAATTGTGCTTGCAGAACTGTTGCATTAAAAGCAATATTACACCTGAGGTCGTATGGTATCATTGACTATAGTAACTATGGGTGTGACATGTCTAAAGCCCTCCACGACACATCAGGCATATGACGTATTAACACCCACAGTTACTATATTCACTGATACCATACAACCTCAAGTGTAATAATGCTGAACTATTCCTTATGTCTTGTTGCTTTTGTCCTTTATGCTGATTATTGTCTTGTACCATGCTTAAGGCCTTTACATGCTCCACAAGAACAGAGAAATTTGTTCTGCTGCCCTGCTTTTGCATATGTACAGGCCTTCAGGCTGAAGTTGTTCTGTGAGTGTTTTATGCAAGCCTAGTCTGTCTCTTTGGTTCTCAGGTTCAGTTTGTAGCACCCTGTCTCGATTAGTTCATGCAGCTTTACTTCCTGTTTATTTTGTTAGATTACTTCCTGTCTCTGGTTATGATTTTCTGCTTGGTGGTTTGGTTATGGAATCTCATCACTTCAGTTCACATCACCTGTGTTTGCATCTGGCTCTGTTTAGCAGTTAGTGGTTTGGTTTAAATTCAGTGTTGTTTCTCAGTTCTGTGTGGCAACATTACATGGTTCATGGGTTACCTTCTGTCATGTATGGATTTACAGTGGTGTGAAAAAGTGTTTGCCCCCTTCCTCATTTCTCATTTTTTTGTATGTTCGTCACACTGAAATGATTCAGATCATCAAACAAATTTAAATATTAGACAAAGATAACACACGTAAACACAAAATGCAGTTTTTACATGAAGGTTTTGGAAAGCTGAGTTCAATTTCTCTAGCCACACCCAGGCCTGATTACTGTCACACCTGTTCTCAATCCTGAAATCACTTAAATAGGACCCGCCTGACAAAGTGAAGTAGACCAACAGATCCTCAAAAGCTAGACATCATGCTACGATCCAGAGAAATTCAGGAACAAATGAGAAACAAAGTAATTGAGATCTATCAGTCTGGAAAAGATTACAAAGCCATTTCTAAAGCTTTGGGACTCCAGCGAACCACAGTGAGAGCCATTATCCACAAATGGTGAAAACGTGGAACAGTGGTGAACCTTCCCAGGAGTGGCCGGCCGACCAAAATTACCCCAAGAGTGCAGCGACGACCCATCCAAGAGGTCACGAAAGACCCCACAACAACATCCAAAGAACTGCAAGCCTCACTTGCCTCAGTTAAGGTCAGTGTAAATGACTCCACCATAAGAAAGAGACTGGGCAAAAATGGCCTGCATGGCAGAGTTCCAAGACAAAAACCACTGCTGAGCAAAAAAGAACATAAAGGCTCGTCTCTGTTTTGCCAGAAAACATCTTGATGATCCCCAAGACTTTTGGGAAAATGCTCTGTGGACTGATGAGACAAAAGTTGGGCTTTTTGGAAGGTGTGTGTCCCATTACATCCAACGTAAAAGTAACACAGCATTTCAGAAAAGGAACATCATACCAACAGTAAAATATGGTGGTGGTAGTGTGATGGTCTGGGGCTGTTTTGCTGCTTCAGGACCTGGAAGACTTGCTGTGGTAAATGGAACCATGAATTCTGCTGTCTACCAAAAAATCCTGAAGGAGAATGTCTGACCATCTGTTCGTGACCTCAAGCTGAAGCGCACTTGGGTTCTGCAGCAGGACAATGATCCATAACACACCAGCAAGTCCACCTCTGAATAGCTTAAGAAAAACAAAATGAAGACTTTGGAGTGGCCTAGTCAAAGTCCTGACCTGAATCCGATTGAAATGCCATGGCATGACCTTAGGGCGGTTCATGCTTGAAAAGCCTCTAATGTGGCCGAATTACAACAATTTTGCAAAGATAAGAGGGCCAAAATTCCTCCACAGTTCTGTAAAAGACTCATTACCAGTTACCGCAAATGCTTGATTGCAGTTGTCGTTGCTGAGGCTGGCTCTTAGGTTTTTTTTTTTTGGTTTTTTTTTACTTATTTTGTACCCTTAGGTGGATTTGTTCTGTAGTCCGGTGACAAGCCACCAGCTGCCGGTCGCTGCGTGCACAAGCGCCCCTTAACTCCCTAACCTGCATGTTCTGGCATGTGGGAGGAAACCGGAGAAATCCCGGAGTAAACCCACGTAAACACGGGGAGAACATGCAAACTCCACACAGATCACTGTTGGCCGGGGGCAGGGATCGAACCCACGATCTCATGATCCCCGCGATCCCCCGGCCGAGGGTAAAACTGTGCTGCCGCGGTGCTAACCACTGCGCCACCGTGCACCCCCAGGTTTAGGGGGCAATCACTTTTTCACACAGGGCCATGTAGGTTTGGATTTTTTTCCCCTTACTAATAAATACCTTAATTTAAAAACTGCATTTTATGTTTACTTGTGTTATCTTTGTCTAATATTTAAATTTGTTTGATTATCTGAAACATTTAAGTGTGACAAATGTATACAAAAAAATGAGAAATCAGGAAGGGGGCAAACACTTTTTCACCCCACTATGTCTGCCTTGGTCTCTGTATGGAATGAACCCGGTGGAGGATTTGTTGTCACAGCACCTCTGAGGTCTGTGTTTAGTCAGTAGTTTTCTCAGTTTATTGTCTCAGTGTTTCCGTGTAGTTCTAGGATCAACTCCTTCCCTAAACTCTGTGCAATATTCTTCCTTCTTTAGCTTCCACTAGGGGTGGGAAAAAAGACTGATTCAGTAATGGATCGCGATACTTGGCACTGGCGAAAGTGCATCGATCCATAAACACACGGATCGATCTTTTATTTTTAAAAATTGTGCACACATATACAGGTACATCTCAAAAAATTAGAACATCAGGAAAAAGTTCAATATTTTTCGTCACTCATTTCAGAAAGTGAAACCCATACTGTATATTATATAGATGCATTACACAGTGATATATTTCAAGTGTTTATTTATTGTTATTATAAATTAAATAAATTAAATTAAATAAATTAAATAAATTAAATAAAATAAATTAAACAATTAAATAAATTAAACAATTAAATAAATTAAATTGTTATTATAAATTTATTTATTGTTATTCCCCCTCATGGATCGTCACTTTATCGTGGTGGGGGGGTTTGCGTGCCCCAGTGATCCCAGGAGCTATGTTGTCTGGGGCAATTTGCCTCTGATAGGGTCTCCCAAGACAAACTGGTCCTGGGTGAAGGGCCAGACTAAGAACGATCCAACAGACTCTCATGATAAATTGTATATCAAGGATTCAGTGTACCCCGCCCGGTATGGGGTTACCGAGGCCCCACCCTGGAGCCAGGCCTGGGGGAGGGGCTCGAAGGCTAGCGTCTGGTGGCCGGGTTTCCACCCATGGGACCCAGCCGGGCTCAGCCAGAAGGAGTTACATGGGCCCGCCCTCCAGTGGGTTCACCACCTGCAGGAGGGATCATGGGGGTCCGGTGCTATGCGGATTAGGTGGCGGTCAAAGACGGAGACCTTGGCGGACTGATCCCAAGCTTTCTAAACTGGCTTTTGGTACGTGGAATGTCACCTCTCTGGTGGGGAAGGAGCCTGAGCTGGTGTACGAGGTTGAGCGATACCGGCTAGATATAGTCGGCCTCACCTCAACACACAGCTCCGGTTCCGGAACCAGTCTCCTGGAGAGGGGCTGGAGCTTGGCCTTTTCTGGAGTTGCCCCGGGCGAGAGGCGACGAGCAGGGGTGGGTATGCTTGTATCGCCCCACCTTGCTGCCTCTATATTGGAGTTTTCCCCGGTGGACGAAAGGGTTGCTTCCCTGTGCCTTCGGGTTGGGAAACGGGTCCTGACCATCATTTGTGCCTATGCGCCAAATGATGTTTCAGAGTACCCACCCTTTTTGGAGTCTGTGACTGGGGTGCTGGAGGGTGCTCCTCCTGGAGACTCCATTGTCCTACTGGGGGACTTCAATGCACACGTGGGCAACGACAGTGAAACCTGGAGGGGGGTGATTGGAAGGAACGGCCTGCCCGATCTGAACCCGAGTGGTGTTCAGTTATTGGACTTCTGTGCTAACCACAGTCTGTCCATAACGAACACCATGTTCAAGCATAAGGGTGTCTATATGTGCACCTGGCACCAGGACACCCTAGGTCGCAGGTCGATGATCGATTTTGTTATCGTATCATCAGACCTGCGACCGTATGTCTTGGACACCCGAGTAAAGAGAGGTGCAGAGCTGTCAACTGATCACCACCTGGTGGTGAGTTGGATCCGATGGCAGGGGAGGAAGCCATTCAGACCTGGTAGACCCAAACGTATAGTGAGGGTGTGCTGGGAGCATCTGGCTGAGGCCCCTGTCCGGGAGGTCTTCAACTCCCACCTCCGGAAGAACTTCAACCACATTCCGAGGGAGTCTGGAGACATGGAGTCTGAATGGGCCATGTTCTCCACCTCTGTTGTTGAAGCGGCGGCCCAGAGCTGCGGCCGCAAGGTGGTCGGTGCATCTCGTGGTGGCAACCCCCGAACCAAGTGGTGGACACCAGTGGTGAGGGGGGCCATTAAGCTGAAGAAGGAGTCCTATCAAGCTTGGTTGGCTTGTGGGACTCCCGAAGCAGCTGAGGTGTACCGGCAGGCCAAGAGGAGTGCAGCTCGGGTGGTTGCTGAAGCAAAAACCCAGGTATGGGAGTTCGGTGAGGCCATGGAACAAGACTTTCGGTCGGCTTCAAAGAGATTCTGGCAAACTGTTCGGCGGCTCAGGAGGGGAAAGCAGCTCCCTGTCCACACTGTGTATGGTGCGGATGGGACACTGTTGACTTCGACTGGGGATATCGTCGGGCGGTGGAAGGAATACTTCGAGGATCTCCTCAATCCCACTGATAAGCCTTCCACAGAGGAAGCAGGGTTTGGGGACGAGGGGGATGACTCGCCTATCACAGGGGCTGAGGTCGCCAAGGTGGTTAAAAATCTCCTTGGTGGCCGGGCTCCGGGGGTGGACGAGATTCGCCCTGAGTACCTCAAGGCCCTGGATGTTGTTGGGTTGTCATGGTTGACACGCCTCTGCAACATTGCGTGGAGGTCGGGGGCAGTGCCTTTGGCATGGCAAACCGGGGTGGTGGTTCCTCTCTTCAAAAAAGGGGACAGGAGGGTGTGCTCCAACTTTAGAGGGATCACACTCCTCAGCCTCCCTGGGAAGGTCTATGCCAAGGTACTGGAGAGGAGAGTCCAGCCGTTGGTCGAACCTCGGATTCAGGAGGAGCAATGTGGTTTTCGTCCTGGCCGTGGCACATCGGACCAGCTCTTTACCTTCTCGAGAATTCTTGAGGGTTCGTGGGAGTTTGCCCAAACAGTTTACATGTGTTTTGTGGACTTGGAGAAGGCATTTGACCGCGTACCTCGTGGATTTTTGTGGGGGGTGCTTCGGGAGTATGGGGTATCGGGCTTGTTGTTACGAGCTATTCGGTCTCTGTACGACCGTTGTGAGAGTTTAGTTCGTATTGCCAACACTTGGTCGGAGTCATTCCCAGTGAGAGTTGGAGTCCGCCAGGGCTGCCCTTTGTCACCGATCCTGTTCATAATTTTTATGGACAGGATTTCTAGGCGCAGTCAGGGAATGGAGGGTGTCATGCTTGGTGACCACAGGATCTCATCTCTGTTGTTTGCAGATGATGTTGTCCTGTTGGCTTCATCCAGCAATGACCTACAGCTCTTGCTGGGACGGTTTGCCGCTGAGTGTGAAGCTTGAACTGCTGCCTCCGCGACCCGGACCTCCGGAAAAGCGGTAGAAGATGGATGGATGGATGGATTTATTGTTATTTTGATGATTATGGCTTACAGTCCATGAAAACCCCAAATTCAGTTTCTCAAAAAATTAGAATATTACATAAAATTAATTTTAAAAAAATAGTTTTTTAATAGAAACGTTGGCCGACTGAAAAATTTGTCCATGTACCACTCAATACTTGGTCGGGGCTCCTTTTGGATTAATGACTGTATCAATGTGGCGTGGCATGGAGGTGATCAGCCTGTAGCACTGCTGAGGTGTTATGAAGGTCCAGGTTGCTTTGATAGTGACCTTCAGCTTGTCTGCATTGTTGGGTCTGGTGTCTCTCATCTTCCTCTTGACAATCCTCCATAGATTCTCTGTGGGGTTTAGATCAGGAGAGTTTACTGGCCAATCAAACACAGTGATGCCATGGTCATTAAACCAGGTTTTGATACTTTTGGCAGTGTGGGCAGGTGCCAAGTCCTGCTGGAAAATGAAATCAGCTTTTCCATAAAGCTTGTCAGCAGAGGGAAGCATGAAGTGCTCTAAAATTTCCTGGTAGACGACTGTGCTGACTTTGGTCTTGATAAAACACAGTGGACAAACACCAGCTGATGACAATCAGTCTCTCCCCAGCCACCTGCTCCAGCTCTTCAGAGGGGATACCAAGGCGTTCCCAGACCAGCTGAGAGACATAGTCTCTCCACCGAGTCCTGGGTCTGCCCCGGGGTCTCCTCCCAGTGGGACGTGCCTGAAACACCTCAAGTGGGAGGCGTCCAGGAGGCATCCTAATCAGATGCCCATACCACCTCAACTGACTCCTTTCAATGTGGAGGAGCAGCGGTTCTACTCTGAGCCTCTCCCGGATGACTGAGCTCCTCACCCTATCTCTGAGGGTGAGTCCAGCTATCCTACGGAGAAAGCTCATTTCAGCCGCTTGTATCCGCGATCTCGTTCTTTCGGTCATTACCCAAAGCTCGTGACCATAGGTGAGAGTAGGAACGTAGATTGACTGGTAAATCGACAGCTTTGCCTTAGAACTAAGCTCCCTCTTCACCATAACAGACCGGTACATGTACATCTTGTTGTTACCGGTCTGTCTGTCATCCTCCAATGTCATCAAAATGACTCCAGGTCCTACAAGATTTGCTGTCACACGAGTTGATGATATTCAATCAGCATTTCAGCTCTTCATATCCCCACCAATAGAGAAGATTATACTGGAAATGACCAACTTGGAGGAGAGGCGTGTATTTCAGGAGAAATGGAAGCCACTGGATCAGACTGACTTGCGTGCTTACATTGGAATTCTGGTATTAGCTGAAGTGTACAGGTCAAAGGGAGAAGCAACTGCAAGTCTATGGGATGAAGAGTATGGAAGGCCAATCTTTTGAGCAACAATGTCTCTGGAGACATTTCACATGATATCTTGTGTGATCTGATTTGACAACCGTGACACCAGAGCTGGTTGACGTGAAAGAGACAAACTAGCTACGTTTAGAGATGTATGGGATAAATGGGTTGAAATTCTACCTTTGTTGTACAATCCTGGTCCCCATGTTACTGTAGATGAGCGCCTTGTACCATTCAGGGGGCGCTGTCCTTTCCGACAGTACATGCCCAACAAGTCTGCCAAGTATGGCATCAAAATGTGGGTAGCCTGTGATGCAAAATCTAGCTATGCATGGAATATGCAAGTGTATACTGGAAAGCTACCTGGAGGAGCGTCTGAGAAGAATCAGGGGATGTGTGTGGTGCTGGAGATGAGTGCAGGGTTGCAAGGTCATAACATCACATGTGACAACTTCTTTACATCCTACCGCCTTGGAGATGAACTTCAGAAGAGAAAGCTGACTATGTTGGGAACAGTCAGAAGAAATAAGCCAGAACTTCCCAGTGAAATTCTGAAGATGCAGGGCAGACCTCTGCATTCCTCAATATTTGTTTTCACTGAGAAAGCAGCAGTTGTTTCATACTTCCCAAAGAGAAACAAGAATGTTCTTGTAATGAGCACAATGCACACAGATGCATCTCTGAGCACAAGAGAAGACATGAAGCCACAAATGATCCTGGACTACAACTCCACCAAAGGAGGAGTTGACAATCTGGACAAAGTCACAGCAACATACAGCTGCCAGCGCAAGACTGCCCGTTGGCCCTTGGTGATTTTCTTCAACATTGTCGATGTGTCTGCTTACAATGCCTATGTCCTGTGGACTGAAATCAACCAGCAATGAAATGCCGGCAAATTGTACCGACGTTGGCTTTTCCTGGAAGAACTCGGCAAAGCACTTGTCACTCCCAAGATCCAGAGGCGAGCCAGGCCAGCTCGATCCCCAGCAGCTGCAGCTGTCATTGAAAAGGTCAAGGTCAGGTCATCCAACCAATCTGCAATGGATCCAGTGGACACAGGTGTAAAGAAATGGAAAAGATGCCAGGTCTGTCCCTCCCGAGAGGACAGTAAAACAAGTACCTCTTGTGTGAAATGCAAGAATTACATCTACAGAAAGCACACAGTTACATTCTGTCCATCATGTGGAGAGCATTGAAAATGTTGAACATTGAAAATGTGAGAAAAAGGGGCAAGTTAAATAAAAAAAATGCAGAGGGAAAAACTTGAACAAAATAGTTCTTATATTCTTGAAATTAAAAATGTATTGTTATGTCTCTTTTATAAATGTTTATACAATCTAAAATAAAGTTGTTATTGGTTTAACCTGTTTTTTGACTGTTTTGAGTGGATTTACACAGTACGGGTCAAAATGACCCGCAACATAATCAATGTAATTTTTTTTTCAACATAATACAAGGGCTAGCCACACCTAGGCCTGATTACTGTCATGTCTGTTCTCAATCAAGAAATCACTTAAATAGGACCTGCCTGATAAAGTGAAGTAGACCAAAGAGCTAGACATGCAAAGAAATTCAGGAACAAATGAGAAACAAAGTAAATGAGATCTATCAGTCTGGAAAAGGTTATAAAGCCATTTCTAAAGCTTTGGGACTCCAGCGAACCACAGTGAGAGCCACTATCCACAAATGGCAAAAACATGGAACAGTGGTGAACCCTCCCAGGAGTGGCCGGCCGATCCAAATTACCCCAAGAGTGCAGCGATGACTCATCCATGAGGTCACAAAAGATCCCACAACAACATCCAAAGAACTGCAGTCTTACTTGTCTCAGTTAAGGTCAGTGTTCATGACTCCACCATAAGAAAGAAACTGGGTAAAAATGGCCTGCATGGCAGCGTTCCAAGATGAAAACCACTGCTGAGCAAAGAGAACATAAAGGCTCGTCTCAGTTTTGCCAGAAAACATCTTGATGATCCCCAAGACTTGCAGGAAAATACTCTGTGGACTGATGAGACAAAAGTTAAACTTTTTGGAAGGTGTGTGTCCCATTAGATCCACCGTAAAAGTAACAGCATTTCAGAAAAGGAACATCGTACCAACAGTAAAATATGGTGGTGGTAGTGTGATGGTCTGGGGCTGTTTTGCTGCTTCAGGACCTGGAAGACTTGCTGTGGTAAATGGACCCATGAATTCTGCTGTCTACCAAAAAATCCTGAAGGAGAATGTCCGGCCATCTGTTTGTGACCTCCAGCTGAAGCGCACTGTAAAAGCGCTGTAAAAGACTCATTGCCAGTTATCACAAACATTTGATTGCAGTTGTTGCTGCTAAGGGTGGCCCAACCAGTTATCACTTTTTCACACAGGGCAATGGAGATTTGGATTTTTTTTTCCCCTTAAGAATAAACACCTTCATTTAAAAACTGCATTTTGTTTTTGCTTGTGTTATCTTTGTCTAATATTTAAATTTGTTTGATGATCTGAAACATTTAAGTATGACCAACATACAAACACTTTTTCACACCACTGTATGTACAGACAGTATCTCACAAAAGTGAATACACCCCTCACATTTTTGTAAATATTTTATTATATCTTTTCATGGGACAACACTGAAGATATAACATTTTGATACAGTGTAAAGTAGTCAGTGTACAGCTTGTATAACAGTGTAAACTTGCTGTCCCCTCAAAATAACTCAACACACAGCCATTAATGTCTAAACTGCTGGCAACAAAAGTGAGTACACCCCTATTGAAAATGTCCAAATTGTACCCTGTGTCAATATTTTGTGTGGCCACCATTATTTTCCAGCACTGCCTTAACTCTCTTGGGCATGGAGCTCACTAGAGCATCACAGGTTGCCACTGGAATCCTCTTCCACTCCTCCATGACATTACAGAGCTGATGGATGTTAGAGACCTTGTGCTCCTCCACTTTCCGTTTGAGGATGCCCCACAGATGCTCAATAGGGTTCAGTTCTGGACACATGCTTGGCCAGTCCATCACCCTCAGTTTCTTTAACAAGGCAGTGGTCATCTTGGAGGTGTGTTTGGGGTTGTTATCATGTTGAAATATTGCCCTGTAGCCCAGTTTCCGAAAGGAGGGGATCATGCTCTGCTTCAGTATATCACAGTACATGTTGGCATTCATGGTTCCCTTACTCTTACTCTCTTACTCTTACGCTTAACAGTTTATTCACACACACACACATCACACATTATCAACAGCATGAATGAATTACAATATGAATTATCAACAGCATGATTAGCAGTATACAATAGGCTTTTTTTTTTTACATTGTTTTGGAGTGTGAATGGGTCATCCCAAATAAGCTATTTAAAGCTTTTAGTAGGGAGCCCAATTCTACTACAAACTGATGATGGAAATCAGTCTGATGTCTTTGTGTACAGGATCACTCAATGAACTGTAGCTCCCCAGTGCCGGCAGCACTCATGCAGCCCCAAACCATGACACTCCCACCACCATGCATGACTGTTGGCAAGACACTCTTGTCTTTGTACTCCTCACCTGGTTGCAGTCACACACGCTTGACACCATCTGAACCAAATTTTATGTTGGTCTCATCAGACCACAAGACATGGTTCCAGTAATCCATTTCCTTTGTCTGCTTGTCTTCTGGAAACTGCTTGAGGGCTTTCTTGTGCATCATCTTTAAAAGGGGCTTCCTTCTGGGACGACAGCCATGCAGACCAATTTGATGCAGTGTGTGGCATATTGTCTGAGCACTGACAGGCTGACCCCCTACCCCTTCAACCTCTGCAGCAATGCTGGCAGCACTCATACAGCTATTTTCAAAAGACAACCTCTGGATATGATGCTGAGCACATGCCATCAACTTCTTTGGTCGACCATGGCGAGGCCTGTTCTGAGTGGAACCTGTCCTGTTAAACTACTGTATGGTCTTGGCCACCATGCTGCAGCTCAGTTTCAGGGTGTTGGCAATCTTCTTATAGCCTAGGCCATCGTTATGTAGAGCAACAATTCTTTTTTTCAGATCCTCAGAGAGTTCTTTGCCATGAGGTGTCGTGTTGAACTTCCAGTGACCAGTATGAGAGAGTGTGAGAGCGATAACACCAACTTTAACACACCTGCTCCCCATTCACACCTGAGACCTTGTAACACTAACCAGTCACATGACACCGGGGAGGGAAAACGGTTAATTGGGTACAATTTGGACATCTTCACTTAGGGGTGTTCTCACTTTTGTTGCCAGCGGTTTAGACATTAATTGCCGTGTGTTGAGTTATTTTGAGGGGACAGCAAATTTACACTGTTAAACAAGCTGTACACTGACTACTTTACATTGTATCAAAGTGTCATATCTTCAGTGTTGTCCCATTTAAAAATTATAATAAAATATTTACAAAAATGTGAGAAGCGTACTCACTTTTGTAAGATACTGTAAGAGTACGGAGTGCAGAACACATAATAGAGTAAAATGGCCCAAGGATTATGGAGAATATGTACAGTAGTGATTTCACAGATGGGTCAATACACATGAAAGTGAGGAGTGCAATGACAGGTAAGTTATAGTGATAATTAAAAGGTCCTCAGTTCTGTTCATGTGAGCGTTCCGAGGGCATGCAGTTAAAGAGCTCATTGACTGCATTTTTTCCACATTTTAGCAGCTCACACATGTCTTAATGAAGTGTTTGTGACATATTTTATTCACATTTTCTTTACATTTTTAATTATTGAAGCACATTTGTTTTGTATTTTTTCCTGGCTTTCTTGAAACACTCTGATATAAAGTCTATCACTTTATATCATGGCTCCAGAGCCACAGGTTGCAGACTCCTAATATAGTGGATTCAAATGTAGTGGACTATATCGTAAACTCAATATAACAATAAAACTTCAGCTTCCAGACACTACTTGACTTGTTTTCCAGGCACTATTAATGATGTCATCATAGTGAGACGGTAAAACATAACAGATTAACGGGATTAAAAAGTGACTACCGAGATGTATTTTGTAGTAAATATGTATATAATTAACAAGTATTGTATAATACTTGACAATAAAATAGTGGAAAACATCACTTAACTTTGTAAACCTATTTAATTTATCTAGTGTGCACATTCCTCAAAACTGCAGTGTGCAAAAGAATAAGAAGTCATGCATGTCAAAGGTAAAAAACATGATATTACATATTTTCAAAAGCTTGTTCTGATTGTACACATATTAAAGAACAAATGCTGAACATGTACTGCATATTATGTGATTTTGGACATGATGTAGCCTGTGTGACCCCGTGTGTCCTCCCAGATGGGGACACTTGCCATCCCGGAAGAGAGCCCTTCAGTCATCATGGAAATATTTAATCCAGGGATTAATCCCTCTAAACAATTTAATGTTGACCTTCAGTGAACCAAAAGTGCACACAAATGTTGTCAGCAAAATGATCCAGCAGCGTAACAGAACAGACAGTTATTGAAAGGACAGAGCCCCTGTGTCTCTTTTATACAGAAGGTGTCCTGTAACTGTGCTGAGCTGGGTAAAGCTGCAGTCACAAATATTCTTACGAACAGCTGTGAACAGCATACGAGTGATTTTTGGACCATTTCGTATGGCTTCTTTAAGGTGGACGTAGGAGAATCCAGCATTCGTAGACTCTTTATAAGTTTGTGGCCAGGTCGATGGTCTTGTCCAAGATTTCAACGAATACCCCACAAAAAACCCTCATCACTGGGCGGCCGTGCGAATGCCATAGGAACAACGTAAGAACTGCACAAGATGTTGGCCCTAAGTATGCCTCAACAACAGGATAAGTTGTTCTCGAGGGCCTCTTACAGCAGTTGTAGGAAATGCCATACCAATCCCCATTCGTACGGAGATTCATACAGCATGCGTAAGGTGGTAGTGAGGCACTCATAAGGTGGAAGTACGTCATTCATGCCACATTTGTGCCAACAAAATGTACTGAAAGCCATAAGATCTTCCTATCAATGACGAGAGTGCTGTGAGTTGAACAAAAATTTTTGTAAGATGGCCATAATCTTATGCCGTCAAGTATGCCGTAGGAAGATCCAAAGACACCATTACAAAGAATGTAAGAACTCTAGGGCCATCGTATGACAGAAAGGCACTTCATTTCTCCAGAATGCCTTAAGTTGAGCTTGCAAATTGACCTGCAGCCATAAGAAACTATGCCCCCCCACAAATGTCTGCGTACTCCAGAATGCGTAGGAACTCATCATTCGTAAGAATCTTTGCGACTGTAGTTTAAGATTGTCATAAATCTTCACTGTATAACAATGAGGATTATTTCTATAAGATACCACATTTTCAGAAAAACATCACTTTTTAGATCCTAGTTTAATCTAACAAGTCAACAGGCCCAAACTCAAAAAACCCTCATTAGACCCTGGAATTCTATCTAACTACCATCCTATCTCAAACCTCTCATTCCTTGCAAAGGTCCTGAAGAAAGTTGTGGCTGCACAGCTACCAGAATATCTTCAATCAAACTCCTCTTTTGAAAAATTTCAATCTGGTTTTCGCCGGGGCCACAGCAAAGAAACAGCCCTGGTCAGGGTCACCAAGGATTTACTGATGGCTGCTGACCAGGGCTCTACCTTACTGCTCATCCTCCTGGACCTTTCAGCTGCTTTTGATACAACCGACCATAAAATTCTATTACACCGGCTACAACTATACACTAAACTTTCTGAAACTGCTCTTCAGTGGTTCCACTCTTATATCTTGGGTAGGGTTGAGTATGTGATCCTGGGGGAGGTTAAATCAATGCCCCACTATATCACCTGTGGGGTCCCTCAGGGGTCTGTCCTTGGGCCAACCCTGTTCCCCCTAGGCCATATCATCAGCAAGTATGGAATTTCTTTCCATTGCTATGCTGATGATGCCCAATTCTACCTTAGACCTTAGGACAGACAGCTTGTCTGGAGGAGATGAGGGTGTGGATGAGCGAAAATTTTCTTCAGCTAAACTACAACAAAACTGAGGCCATACTCACTGGCACTCCACGCCAGCTCCAATCCTCCCTTGTCACCAGCATCTCACTTGCTGGTCAGATCATTCCACTTTATTTAGCTGTTATTAATCTTGGAGTCCAATTTGACCCGTACTTAACATTTGAACATCACATTCAACAACTTTGTAAAACTGCCTTCTTTCATTTGAAAAACATAGCCAAACTTCACCCCTTCCTCTTTCTGACAGATGCAGAGAAGCTGGTCAATGCCTTCATCTCCTCCAGGTTAGACTACTGTAATGCGCTTCTTGTTGGGGCTCCTGGCAGGAACCTCCAGAGACTCCAGTACATCCAGAACAGTGCTGCCAGGATCCGGAAGAGGAAGCAAAAATATGATCACATCACCCTGGTTCTTCACTCTTTACACTGGCTCCCGGTAAATGTGAGGATTGAATATAAACTCTGTCTCCTCACATATCAGTGCATACATGGTAATGCACCTGATTATTTAAAAGAACTCCTTCAACATCAGAAACACACCAGAAGCCTCCGTTCCACAAATACCTATCGACTACATACCCCCAGGTTTAAGCGACGGACAACGGGAGACAGAGCTTTCCAGGCAGCAGCTCCACGGCTGTGGAATGGTCTGCCTGATTACATAAGAGCGCCACAGACAGTGGAGCCTTTCAGGAAATCTTTTAAAATTTCTTCTCTTTTATAAAGTATATCAATAGTTACCTATGTGATTTTAGCATTGTTTTTACTGTTCTTACTTTATTTTAATTATTTTAATGATCTTTTTTTAACAGCTTGTACTGTGTGGCACTTTGAGATTTATTTTCCTTTTAAATGTAAAGTGCAATATAAATAAAATTCATTATTATTATTATGAAGGAAATCAGAGACACAGAAAAGTAAAAAAAAACAGGGACCTTTCTGCTTGCCTTACTGCAACTTCAATCACCAACATCATTCCAACTTCCTAACCTGGGGGTAGGTTTCCCAAAAGCATAGTGGCTAACTATGTCAGCAACATCTATACATCCATCCATCCTCTACTGCTTATCCGGGAATCTGTGGTACCCCAGCCAGAGTATCCCAGACTTCTGCCTGATCTTCATGCAGATCAGATCTGATCTGATCTGATCTGATCTGCATGATCAGATCTGATCTGCATGATCTGCATGATCTCCATGATCCCGCCTGCAGATGGTGAGCCCACTGGAGGATGGACCGATGGGCCTCCTTTGAGTACACTGGGTCCTAGATGTCACGTTTTTCATGGAGATCTACCGGACCTTTCTTAGTCTGGCCCTTCACCCAGGACCAGTTTGCCTTCGGAGACCCTACCAGGGGCAAGTTGCCTTCTACAACATTAGAACACTCAAACCCCTCCATCACGATAAAGTGTCGCTCCACAGAGGGGATATTAGCAACATATACATGGTACAAATTATACACAAGTGTTTCCCAAAACCAACAATCAGACTATGATGGAGCAACTTCCATAGTCTAAATGACACAGGTGTTTCCCAAACCATAGTTCCAGCATACATTGGCAAACACTGCAGTAAAATTCTCTTGAGTTACAGTAAATGCATAGTTCCTGGAGGTGACACCCTCTGCAGTCAACAGACATGCAGGCAACAATGTACTTACTTGAGAATATTAAATGAATCATTGGAGGGAAATTTAGGCTTTGACAAATGTAAAGAAAACACTATTTATTTTGTAATTTTCTGTTGTGTATTTAAGAAAAATCTAAAAACCAATTGTCAGGCATCAAAGACATACGTTTTATAGGTATGATAGTTGGTTTGTGCTACATTTTGTGCAATAATATTAGTAACTTTACCAACAGTCTGGAACTTCTCAAGAGCAGATTTTAACTAGAAAAGCACTCAGAGAGCGCATACCTCTGCCAAGGCTCATTCCCTCCCTCCCTTTGTCCGTCCATCTGTCCATACCTCCTTGCCTCCATCCCTCTGTACATTGCAAGATAGGGCCTTGGTGGAGGTTGCACTCATGGATCACCTAATGCAAGGGTGTCAAAGTCATTCCATGGAGGGCCAGGACCCTGCAGGTTTTACCTCCACCCAGTGTCTTCAGCAGGTGTTTTCACTGATCAGCAATCAGTGGGTAGAAATTCAGTGAAATGACCTGTTGAAGACACAGGGTGGAGGTAAAACCGGGAGGGTCTTGGCCCTCCATGGAACGAGTTTAACACCCGTGAAATGGGTTCATGTGTAGCCCAAGGGCCGCCTGTTGCTATCTCCATTGTTAGCAAAAATGACCCACATGCAACCCCCTTGTTAACACGCCATCTTCCCATTCCCATTATTAGTACGGGCCTAGTTTATGCAGCACAGCTGAACATGTCAGTGTCTTCCCGGGTCATTGATCATTTATCGATGTTGCTGCAGAAGCAGGCAGATGTGGGTTTTTTGGTCTGCTCTGTAGCTGACACTTTCAATTTGTGCATGCCCATTACCATGGTAACCCTGGAAGTTGAACTACATGATTTTTTTTTTTTAGTTAGTGTTCCATTTTTTGTGTTTCCTTTCATTCTGCACATCACATGTGGTGAACCCATTTCTATATTATTCTTTAATATATTAATGAAAGTCTGAGTCTTTAGTGGGTCGTGTGATCAGCATCACGTCCAGTCTGTGGTCTAAACTGACAGGTACCACTACAGAAATAGCACAGGAACAAGAGCGGGAAAAGAAAAATGAGGGAACTGACAGGAAGAGCCCACGAGCTTATGTGCCCCAAAGACTGCTGGTCCAGCAGGAAAATGTATCTTTTAGGTATTTACCTCCGCCAGGCCGGAGGCCAGGAGGAGGTTATGTTTTTGCCAGCGTTTGTCTGTCTGTCTGTCTGTCTGTCTGTCTGTTTGTTTGTCTGTCTGTTTGTATGTCTGTTGGTTAGCAAGATAACTCAAAAAGTTTTGGACGGATTTCAATGAAACTTTCAGGCGTTGTTGGAAATGGTACAAGGAAGAACTGATTAAATTTTGGGGATGATCCGGATCACCGTCTGGATACAGGAATTTTTTAAAGGATTCTTTAACATTGTGAGATACGGCCATTTTCAACATGTGTGCAGGCCCAGTGGAGGGCGCTGCTCGTCGTGTCTGACGAACACAAACTCCGCCTTCTTCAAAGTTTTAGGCACAAAAGCACACGGAACACAGTGCTGGGCAGGGCTCGGCAGCGTGCCTGTGTGCCTGTGTTTGCGCTACGCTGCAAAAGCTCAGACGGGCAGCTGTCCGCCGCCGGATTATTTGGCAGAAATTCCCCGGCCAGCCATAGTAGCTGCGCAAAAAGAAGCTCTCTGCCGGGGAAGCTTCCAAATCCTCTTTTGCCGCGGAGCGCAACCCCAATAAAACCCACGCCAACCTGTCTACCCAATTTGCATCCGTCAGTGAAGCCCTCAGTGCTGCTTTCAGTGATCTATGAAAACGCTCGCATAACCCATTGGCCTGTGGGTTGCACGCGGTTGTGTCATGATTTCTTTTGTTTTTTCTTTTGAATTCTTGGATGGAACATGGGTGGCCAATATAAGCTGCGGATTGAGCCATCACACATTTTCGATAACTTATGTTGAACTATATAATCAGAGGAGTTATTGTCTAATTTGACCTTGTTGGATTTTATTACCCCCTTTGTTATATTATTCACTTTCTTTTAACCTGTACTCTTAATCTATTTGAAATAAAGATTAATTCATTCATTCATTCAATTGCAACGCCCGCAGCCTGGGAGTTTGCAGATGCAGGAGATGGACACAACACCAACACTTCAGCTTATTACCTCCGCCAAGGAGGTAATGCTTTTACTAATGAACCACTAATCCTATCATTGTGAATCCAATTGCTAGTCATATGTTTTCATGGTCAAGCAATCTGAAAACGTACACACAAACACTGTATGGGGGGGAACTGTGGCGCTTGGCGGAGGTCTGCGCGCTCCGAGTGCTTTTCTAGTTAGACATGTTCTCAGAGGAAAATAGTTGCAAATATATGAGAAAAATGGTTTTTTTTAAAAATTATGATGAAAAAGTTTAAAATTCTGTTGAAAAAAGTTTAAAGATGCATTCTGGCGGCTCTAAAACCACCATCACAAACAAATGTGTTTTGACCATAGTGCCCAAAATAGTATATTGTGGCTTTTTATACACACAAAAAAAAACAACTTTCATTGCCTTAGAATTGCTCAGAAAGAGTTTTTTTTTTTTTTTTTTATCTTCCACCTACTTAAATATGCATGAATCTATGAATATTCTAATTAGCTGGAAGAAGAGGACATTGGGCCAGGACTCAACTTGAGGAAGGATCATTCTTGGTAGGGCGGAAAGTCGCAGCCCAGCCCAGCGTGGAGGCTGGAGGGCTCCCCGCTGGTCTCTGGTTGCCCACTTGCTGAGGATCTCCCGGCGAGCGGCAGAGTGCCCCATCTGCCAGCGAAGTAAGCTGAGAGCAGCTCGCTGGGGGCCGGCGGTCCGGTGCACCTACCCGCTGCCGTGGATCGCTGGCCATTGCGCCACAGGCAGACGGGTGGTGGTCTTTGCACCTTCGTCTCCCTAAGAGCAGACATCTCTCTCTGGTTCAGCCTTCTGACCGTGTGCCTCCCATTCCTCCATCTCCCTCAGTAAGCAGGGTGAAATGCAGGCTGCAAACCCACGTCCTCTCTTTTGTATTTCAGCAGGGACACTGATGTCATTGCAAACAACTCTTAAAACCTACCTTATCCAACTTCTAAACAGTCATACATTTCTTTTCTTTAAATCTTTGCTCAAATCCACTAGGTACAATGATGTGATAAAGTGTTTACAACTTTACTCTTTACTTTATAATAATAGTGCAAATGGAATGTTAACCTTGACCTTTGACCTTTTGACCCCAAGCCCATAGTCAGAGGTCTGGATCCCAAGGTGAACCTGTGTACCAGGTTTGGTGGCCCTAGCTTTACTTGTTGTATAGTAATAGTAAATATACAGTGGTGTGAAAAAATGTTTGCCCCCTTCCTGATTTCTTATTTTTTGTATGTTTGTCACACTTAAATGTTTCAGATCATCAAACAAATTTAAATATTAGACCAAGATAGCACAAGTAAACACAAAATGCAGTTTTTAAATGAAGGTGTTTATTATAAAGGGAAGAAAATCCAGACCTACATGGCCCTGTGTGAAAAAGTGATTGCCCCCTAAACCTAATAACTGGTTGGGCCACCCTTAGCAGCAACAACTGCAATCAAGCGTTTGTGATAACTGGCAATGAGTCTTTTACAGCACTGTGGAGGAATTTTGGCCCATCTTTGCAGAACTGTTGTAATTCAGCCACATTGGAGGGTTTTCGAGCATGAACTGCCTTTTAAGGTCATGCCACATTTTGCATCTGAATCGGATTCAGGTCAGGACTTTGACTAGGCCACTCCAAAGTCTTCATTTTGGTTTTTTTTAAGCCATTCAGAGGTGGATTTGCTGGTGTGTTTTGGATCATTGTCCTGTTGCGGAACCCAAGTGCGCTTCAGCTTGAGGTCATGAACAGATGGTCGGACATTCTCCTTAAGGATTTTTTGCTAGACAGCAGAATTGATGGTTTCATTTACCACAGCAAGTCTTCCAGGTCCTGAAGCAGCAAAACAGCCCCAGACAATCACACTACCACCACCATATTTTACTGCTGCCTCACCGTCGGCCTCCTGCCAGAGTTTACCCCCAGTCCGTGGGTCTCCTCCCTCGTCGGGACGGCCGTATTCGGGGAAGGAGATGAGGGTTCCTTGGCCGCCTTCACGGCTGCTCTCTCAATCAGTTTACGCTGGGCCACAATCCATGCCACTCTTTCCTTCCCTTCCGGAAAGGAGGTAAGGTGATATTTTAACAATGTCCTCTGGGCAAGATCCAGCTGCTCGTATGCCGCGTAGGTGGGCATGAGGCGACGTGCTTCGGACAGGTAGCCATCAATCTCCTCAACCCACTCGGGGCAATAATCTTGCATGAAAGCAGACACGCTAACGGGCAATAAGAGCACCCAGAGGAGGGGAAAAACACAGGCACCCAAGCAAACTCACGGTGATCGGCGTCTCCTTTTGGCTGCGACCAACTCTTATGGTGTGGTCCTGGCGGACCGCTAATGAGTCACTATAGACCAGCCGATGAGTTTGTACATTTATTAAACAAGACATAAACTACAAAATAATGAGCCTCGTGGGGCGAAACACAAATAAAGGCAAGACACAACACTGACATACAATTTAGCGAGGACAGAACCAAACGCTGGAAAGAACTGGCCTCGGGCGTAGGGAAACCAGACTGACAAAGGCCAAGGTCGCAGCCCTGAGCAAACAGAGCTGCTCCCTTAAATAGGGCTTGACAGATTAATCAGCTGATGAAAGGTTATCATCTGATAGGAATCCAGCCGTCCCGCAGAGCTTGGCTCTGACAGCCGGAAGCACCGCCGAGACGCTGTCATAATAAAAGCCTGGAGGCCAAGAGGTGCGCCAGAGGAGATAACGGGGAACTACCGCACAACCCGAGTGCAGACAGAGTCAGCACACGGACCATGACACACCACTGTTCCATGTTCTCGCCATTTGTGGATAATGGCTCTCACTGTGGTTCGCTGGAGTCCCAAAGCTTTAGAAATGGCTTCATAACCTTTTCCAGACTAATAGATCTCAATTACTTTGTTTCTCATTTGTTCCTGATTTTTTTTTTTTTTTGGATCGCAGCATGATGTCTAGCTTTTGAGGATCTTTTGGTCTACTTCACTTTGTCAGGCAGGTCCTACTAAAGTAATTTCTTGATTGAGAACAGGTGTGGCAGTAATCAGGCCTGGGTGTGGCTAGAGAAATTGAACTCAGGTTTCCAAAGATGTGATAAACCACAGTTACACACGTGGACAAAATTGTTGGTACCCCTCTGTTAATGAAAGAAAAACCTACAATGGTCACAGAAATAACTTGAATCTGACAAAAGCGGTAATAAATAAAAATTCTATGAAAATTAACCAATGAAAATCAGACAATGCTTTTGAATTGTGGTTCAACAGAATTATTTTAAAAAAACAAACTCATGAAACAGGCTTGGACAAAAATGATGGTACCCTTAACTTAATATTTTGTTGCACAACCTTTTGAGGCAATCACTGCAATCAAACAATTTCTGTAACTGTCAGTGAGACTTCTGCACCTCTCAGCAGGTATTTTGGCCCACTCCTCATGAGCAAACTGCTCCAGTTGTCTCAGGTTTGAAGGGTGCCTTCTCCAGACAGCATGTTTCAGTTCCTTACACAGATGTTCAATAGGATTTAGATCAGGGCTCATAGAAAGCCACTTTAGAATAGTCCAATGTTTCGCTCTTAGCCATTCTTGGGTGTTTTTAGCTGTTTGTTTTGGGTTATTATCCTGATGCAAGACCCATGACCTGCGACTGAGACCAAGCTGTCTGACACTGGGCAGCACATTTCTCTCTAGAATACCTCGATAGTCTTGAGATTTCATTGTACCCTGCACAGATTCAAGACACCCTGTGCCAGATGCAGCAAAGCAGCCCCACAACATAACAGAACCTCCTCCATGTTTCACAGTAGGGACAGCGTTCTTTTCTTGGTGTGCTTCATTTTTGTGTCTGTGAACATAGAGCTGATGTGCCTTGCCAAAAAGTTCCAGTTTTGTCTCATCTGTCCATAGGACATTCTCCCAGAAGCTTTGTGGCTTGTCAACATGCAGTTTGGAAAATTCCAGTCTGGCTTTTTTATGATTTGTTTTCAACAGTGGTGTCCTCCTTGGTTGTCTCCCATGAAGTCCACTTTGGCTCAAACACCAACGGATGGTGCGATCTGACACTGATGTACCTTGACCCTGGAGTTCACCATGAATGTGTTTAGAGGTTGTTCTGGGCTCTTTTGTTACCATTTGCATTATCCGTCTCTTCCTGCGGCCACGTCCAGGGAGGTTGGCTACAGTCCCGTGGATCTTAAATTTTTGAATAATATGTGCAACTGTAGTCACAGGAACATCAAGCTGCTTGGAGATGGTCTTATAGCCTTTACCTTTAACATGCTAGTCTATAATTTTCTTTCTAATCTCCTGAGACAACGCTCTCCTTTGCTTCCTCTGGTCCATGTTTAGTGTGATACACACCATGTCACCAAACAGCACAGTGACTACTTGTCACCCTTTAAATAGGCCGACTGACTGATTACAAGTTTGTAGACACCTGTGATGTTAATTAGAGGACACATCTTGGTTGAACATGTCCCTATGGTCACATTATTTTCAATCTTTTCTAGGGGTACCATCATTTTTGTCCAGGCCTGTTTCATGAGTTTGTTTTTTAAAATAATTCTGTTGAACTACAATTCAAAAGCATTGTCTGATTTTCACTGGTTAATTTTCATAGAATTTTTTTTATTTATTACCACTTTTGTCAGATTCAAGTTATTTATCAGCTTTAGTTATCAGCTATCCAGGACGACATGGCGGCAATAAAGTCCAAACTCGGCGACACACCCTCTCCAGCTGACGCCCGGGTCGTGGACATGGTGGCAATAAAGTCCAAACTCGGCGACACACCCTCTCCAGCTGACGCCCGGGTCGTGGAAGATGATGATGAAGATGACAATGAGGCTTGCAGTACTCAGAGTGCTGTCAACATCCCCAGCAATAAGGAGACTGTGGTAACAACTGTTGACCACGCCCCGGTCACCACTGCAGCCCGTGATCCACCTACTGCCACGTCCGAAGGGGAGAATGCGGACGAGGCCGCCAACTCTACAAAGACCAGTTTTGTTGACGTTGCCAAAGCTGCCAAAGTTGCTGTAACTGCTGAAGAACGCGAGGGTGAGTTCAAGGAAGTTGAAAGTCGTCGTTCCAAGAAGAAGAGGAGGTCCTATGCTGATGCTCTTCAATCGTCTGACAACCAACCGTCTGACAAGCAGACCACGAACCAGCTACAGGCTGTCAACAAGACACGCCCCCACCCACAGTTACGCGTTGTACCAAAGTCTGGTAGGAGGTCTGGCGGACATCAGAGTCAAGGTCAAGGTCATAAGATGCACCAAGTCTTCATCAGTCGACTTGACCCCACCACCAGACCCCATCATGTACGGTCCTACATCAAAACCCATGTTAAATTAAATGACAATATCAAGATTGAGCAACTAGAAACCAAGTATGATGGTTATGCCTCTTTTAAGATTACATGTCCTGCCAGTTGCAGCAAGAAGTTGCTTGACAAAAATGTGTGGCCATCTGGTTTATACCTCCGACAGTTTTTTGAGAGGAAATGATCAACATGTGACTGTCATTATTGTGTTTGTCATTATACGCATTCAATAGTAGGACCAACCTTAGAATATGTTCATTTAAATCCTTTTAAATCCTTCACCTGAACAATGAGAGCAAGTTTTTAGCCAAAGTCAAATTCCTTGTATGTGTTGTGCATACTTGGCCAATAAAGCTGATTCTGATTCTGATTCTGATTCTGATTTAACTGCAAGAATGTAAAAACTTCATTTAATGAGATCTCCAGTTTATGTGATAACCATGACATTGTGTTGTTGCAGGAACACTGGTTATTCAAAAACGAATTGTCTATTCTGAGTAGATTACATGGTGACTTTATAGGACAAGGTGTCTCCTTTATGGATACGAAAGAACGTGTTATTTTAGGTCGCCCCTATGGCGGCGTCAGTATCCTATGGCGGAAGTCACTTGTGAACAGTTGTGTTGTGAAAACTTATGATTGCTTAAGAGTTATAGGTATTGAAGTCAACTTGGGTGACTTTCACTGTCTTATATTATGTGTACAGTGGGGAAAAAAAGTATTTAGTCAGCCACCAATTGTGCAAGTTCTCCCACTTAAAAGATGAGAG
Source organism: Pholidichthys leucotaenia (assembly GCA_020510985.1). Classification (NCBI taxonomy): domain Eukaryota; kingdom Metazoa; phylum Chordata; class Actinopteri; order Cichliformes; family Pholidichthyidae; genus Pholidichthys; species Pholidichthys leucotaenia. The sequence goes on from CM035837.1 coordinate 484,273,533, forward strand.
AGGTCTCCAATTTTCATCATAGGTATACCTCAACTATGAGAGACAAAATGAGGAAAAAAAAATCCAGAAAATCACATTAAAGGATTTTTAATGAATTAATTGGTAAATTCCTCAGTAAAATAAGTATTTGGTCAATAACAAAAGTTCATCTCAGTACTTTGTTATATACCCTTTGTTGGCAATGACAGAGGTCAAACGTTTTCTGCAAGTTTTCACAAGGTTTTCACACACTGTTGCTGGTATTTTGGCCCATTCCTCCATGCAGATCTCCTCTAGAGCAGTGATGTTTTGGGGCTGTCGCTGGGCACCACAGACTTTCAACTCCCTCCAAAGATTTTCTATGGGGTTGAGATCTGGAGACTGGCTAAGCCACTCCAGGACCTTGAAATGCTTCTTACGAAGCCACTCCTTCGTTGCCCGGGCGGTGTGTTTGGGATCATTGTCATGCTGAAAGACCCAGCCACATTTCATCTTCAATGCCCTTGCTAATGGAAGGAGGTTTTCACTCAAAATCTCACGATACATGGCCCCATTCATTCTTTCCTTCACACAGATCAGTCGTCCTGGTCCCTTTTCAGAAAAACAGCCCCAATGTATGATGTTTTCACCCCCATGCTTCACAGTAGGTATGGTGTTCTTTCTCCTCCAAACACGACAAGTTGAGTTTTTACCAAAAAGTTCTATTTTGGTTTCATCTGACCATATGACTTTCTCCCAATCCTCTTCTGGATCATCCAAATGCTCTCTAGCAAACTTCAGACAGGCCTGGACATGTACTGGCTTAAGCAGGGGGACACGTCTGGCACTGCAGGATTTGAGTCCCTGGCGGCGTAGTGTGTTTCTGATGTAGCCTTTGTTACTTTGGTCCCAGCTCTCTGCAGGTCATTCACTAGGTCCCCCCGTGTGGTTCTGGGATTTTTGCTCACCGTTGTCATGATCATTTTGACCCCACGGGGTGAGAGCTTGCGTGGAGCCCCAGATCGAGGGAGATTATCAGTGGTCTTGTATGTCTTCCATTTTCTAATAATTGCTCCCACAGTTGATTTCTTCACACCAAGCTGCTTACCTATTGCAGATTCAGTCTTCCCAGCCTGGTGCAGGTCTACAATTTTGTTTCTGGTGTCCTTTGACAGCTCTTTGGTCTTGGCCATAGTGGAGTTTGGAGTCTGACTGTTTGAGGTTGTGGACAGGTGTCTTTAAAACTGATAATGAGTTCAAACAGGTGCCATTAATACAGGTAACGAGTGGAGGACAGAGGAGCCTCTTAAAGAAGTTACATGTCTGTGAGAGCCAGAAATCTTGCTTGTTTGTAGGTGACCAAATACTTATTTTACCGAGGAATTTACCAATTAATTCATTAAAAATCCTTCAATGTGATTTTCTGGATTTTTTTTTTCTCATTTTGTCTCTCATAGTTGAGGTATACCTATGATGAAAATTGGAGACCTCTCTCATCTTTTAAGTGGGAGAACTTGCACAATTGGTGGCTGACTAAATACTTTTTTGCCCCACTGTATATTTCCCCTATGACAATGTTGAAAACTTGGATGAATACTTGCACTGCCTGAGTCTTGTTAAACGTATCACCGAGGACTTTCCAACTCCATATGTGTTCACAATTGGTGACTTCAACGCTAATACAGCACATTCTAGTTGTTTTGGAAACAAACTGGTGTCTTTTTGTGAGAGTTACTCCCTACACATCTCGGACAGGATTATCCTACCAAGTGATACCTTTACTCATGTTAGCTTGGCCCACGGCTCTACATCATGGCTTGATCACTGTGTGACTACATCCTCAGGCCATGATAACATATCCAATATCAAAGTTCTGCTTGACTATGTGAGTTCTGATCATGTACCCTTATCCATAGATATTGAGGTATCTAGTGCTGTAAACGGCCCCCGGGAAGCTCCCTCAGCCACAACGAGCAGTAGAACATACAAATGGCGTGATGCCACAGTGTCAGACCTGTCCAGATATAAGAAACTTACTTGTAGGAAACTCTGTAACATCCGTGCTCCTATGGACGCCATCAGGTGTCACGACCGTAATTGTGCGGCACACAGGGACGATATTGACAGGTTCTACAGTGATATTGTTGATGCCCTAAATTACTGTGTGAGTGAATGCATTCCTAGTCACAGTGTGGCCACCCAATATAACGTCACAGGCTGGAATGATGTAGTTAGCGAGGCTCACACAGCTGCCCGGGATGCTTTTTTGTGGTGGAGGAGTAATAGCAAACCACGTTCTGGTCCAATATTTGAAAACATGAAAAATTGCAGGGCTAGGTTCAAATATGCTCTACGAGCATGCAGGCGCAATGAAGAAAGTATCAAATGTGACCAGCTAGCTAATCACATGAGTGAACTGAACACGGTAGAATTCTGGAAACAAATGAAGGCTATGAGCTCCCACCGGTCTGTCAGATCAAACACTATTGATGGTGTGACTGGTGACGATAATATTGCTGAAAAGTGGAAATGTCATTATGAAGCTATTTTCAACTCAGTCAAGAATGTTTCAATGAAGGATTCTGTTATGCATGATATTCGTCTGTACAACGATATGTTTGATGCCTCTGATATTTCTGCTGTTACTCCTGTTGAAGTTGATTCACTGATCAAAGTTCTTAAGAAAGGCAAATCAGCTGGCCCTGACTGTCTCACCAGTGAATGCCTCATCAACGCCGATTTCAACTTGTGTATTTTGTTGTCATTGTGTTTTAACTGTATGTTTGTTCATGGTTACATGCCAGACATGTTGATGGACTCTGTTATTATTCCTTTGGTGAAAAACAAGTGTGCCAGTCTTTCTGACATGAACAACTACAGACCTATAGCTATTGCTAATGTTATATCTAAACTGTTAGAGGGTTTATTTCTGAACAGAATTGAGGATTATCTGTGGACAAACGACAATCAGTTTGGTTTCAAATCAGCTCTTTCAACTGACAAGGCTGTTTACCTACTCCATGAATTTGTTGACTACTTCAGAAGCCACTCCACTAGTGTTTATGCTACGTTCCTAGATGCTAGCAAAGCTTTTGACAGGATTAACCACTGGGGTTTGTTCAGAAAATTGATCGATCGAGGTATCCCTATTTACATTGTTAGCACCCTGCTATACTGGTACAGAAGGCAGTCTATGGTTGTTAGATGGGGCAATGTCACCTCATCCAAATTTCATGTGACCAACGGTGTTAAACAAGGTGATATACTGTCACCCTTGTTGTTTAATGTCTATGTTGATGATCTCAGCATACTGTTGAACAATACAAATGTGGGCGGCTCCTTTAACGGTGCACTGTTAAATCACATTTTCTACGCTGATGACCTCTGTTTGTTAAGTTTATCTACCGCAGTGATGCAACATCTCCTTTCTGTATGTGAAAAATTTGGTAAAAAAAATGACATCCTGTTCAACTGTACTAAATCTATGTGTATGGCTTTCAAACCAAAGGGCGTCAATACGTCGAATCCTGTTATGTCACTTTGTGGTAATAGCTTGAACTTTGTTGAAAAAGTCAAATACCTAGGTGTGTGGATTGAATCTGATAAGACCAATGCTGATTGTAACAGGCATCTCAGGAAACTGTACGCTCAAACCAATTTACTGTTGCGTAATTTCCATAGATGTTCTCCTGAAGTCAAATGTATGTTGTTCAAGACCTTCTGTACCTCAATGTACTGCTCGCCGTTATGGTTTAATAGCAATGTTGCTGTTAGGAACAAAATCCGCATTGCATATAATAACTCCCTAAGAAGGTTGTTAAATGTATCACGAAGGTCGAGTGCAAGCAAGCTGTTTGTGTCTGTGAACATTCCGTCTTTTGGAGAATTGATACGTAAGAATGTTTACAGTTTTTTGAGAAGACTGCTGGAATGTAACAATCATCTTATATCAGCAATTGTCAACTCGTCACTCACACTTCATTCCAGCATTTGGAAGTGGTGGCGTTCCATTTTACACTGAGCCCATTATGTTTTTTTGTTGTTACAAGAGCACCGAGTGTCTGCTGATCTGTATATACTTTATTTATTTATCTATTTGTAATATGAACCCTGAGTTTGAAATAAACGTTTGAATTGAATTGAATTGAATTGAATTTCTGTGACCATTGTGGGTTTTTCTTTCATTAACAGAGGGGTACCAACAATTTTGTCCACGGCTGTAATTTATGTTTTAACCACGGGGCAATCACTTTTTCACACAGGACCATGTAGGGTTGGATTTTTTTTTTTTACCCTTAATAATAAACACCTTCATTTAAAAACTGCATTTTGTGTTTACTTGTGTTACCTTTGTCTCATATTTAAATTTGTTTGATGATCACACTACTGTATATAATCATTTACAGTATTACAAAGACAACAGATTAAACCCTTGTGAGTTGAAAAAGCTATTATCATCCATCCATCCATCTGTCCATCCATCCATAAGCTACTGCTTTTCCAGGGATCTGGGTCATGGAGGCACCAGTCTAATCAAAGCAACCCAGGCTTTCCTCTCCACTGTCCGACAGCGTCCCCAGTCGAAGTCAGCAGCTCTCCATCCACACCATATACAGTGTGGACAGAGGTGCTTCCCTCTTCTGAATTGCCGGACAGTTTGTCAAAATCTCTTCAATGCTGAATGAAAGTCTTGCTGAACTCCTCCCACACACGTGTTTTAGCCTCAGCAACGCACATTTTACTCTGAAACTCTCTACTAACTGGACTAAACCACATAAATCTGGAAAGATGATCAGCTGGTTACAGAAGTGATGGGAGCTGCAGAGCTCTAAAATTTGACTATTTTTCCATTTAACTTTCAGCACCCTCAGCGCAGTGACAAGTGAAAAGATCACGGGAAAACTGTCTAAAATAATGCAAGTGCTTGAGAGACACCAAGCCAGACTGAGGCGAACTGATCAGGTGATGAGGAAGCATGATGGCTGTCGATATGGAGTCAGTGGAAATCAAGGGGTGACCTTGACAACAAAGCCTTATGTTAAACAGGTACCAGTTTCTATTTCTCTTTGCATTTCAGCCTGACTTGCTAAAAATGCACTCGCTATACACAGGAGATACGGTAAAGTCATAGAAAGTGGAGATACACTGACATGTAAGAAAGGGTATGCCCAATTTTAACTTGCTCTTCTCGTGTAAAGGTCACATTTGTAATTAGGCTCTGTGCAAAGTTTTGGAGATTTAACAAATTAAGGCTGGCAGCAGCGATGAATGGGCAATTGCACTTTCTTGCATGTTGGGGCCTGCTGCACATGAATTCATGCTGCATTTGAGCAGTTTTCATGCCAGCATAAAGGGCTAGACTCTCTGTCAGAATAAGAGAACGTTCCTATGCACACAGTGTAGCATCGAGGTTGGGGTTTCTTGTGTTGCTTCTTTTTGTAGTGAGCTCTGCTGTGCTTCTGTTCCCTCTTCATCATATTTTAAACTCATAACTGAGCATAACTCTTCTCTTTGAGGGTTTTAGGAGGAGTCGGCATTTGTCGAGCCAGCTAGCGTGGGCACCATGTTGTACCATCATCATTCCTTTGTAGAACCCCAGCCAGCATGTCCATGTGGGCCCCACAAGAGGTTTAACTCAGCTGTCTCATGGGTCCATGTGGGTTTGTCCACAGGCTCCATGTTCGCCCCATCTGTACTTGCCGGCGTGGACTTTAACTGCGGTACAGGTAAGTGGGTGATCTGCTTCAACCCATCTTGGCACCACATGGGTTTAGTGTGGGTGAGCAGGTTTCAGTAACACTGGTGCTATCGGCAGAATTAGGAGGAAAAAGTCACACATTTATGAGGAGAAAATAACAAATTTATGAGAAAGAAAATGTGAAAGTTCAGGAAAAGGTCAAAAATTTATAATCAAGTTAAAATTCCTTGGAAAAGGTTAAAAACTTGCAAGAAAAATTTATCAAGTTTAAGAAGTCAAAAATTTATGAGGAAAATTTTTAAAAAGTTGCAAATGAACAAAAAAGCAGCAAATATATGAGTAAATAAATCAAAAATTTACAAGAAAAAAGTTACAAATCTATGAGAAAAATTGCAAGTTTACAGTAAAAAAAGTTGAAAATTTTCTAGAAAGTTTCAAATTCACAAAAAAAGTTTATGGGGAAAAGTCACAAATTTATATGAAAATAGCAAATTTACAAGGAAAAAAAGAGTAAAACAAAAGTGGCAAATTTATGAGAAAGTTCCAATATTACAAGAAAAAGTTAGCAAATTTGCAAGAATTTGGGCAGCTCAGTGGTGCAGTGGTTAGCACTGCGGCAGCACAGTAAGAAGGTCATGGGATTGATTCCACCCCCTGACCATCAGTGACCCTGCTGTGTGGAGTTTGCATGTTCTGCCCGCAGGTTAGGTTAAAACATGCAGGTTAGGTTAATTGGAGACGGTAAAGTGGCCCTGAATGTGAATGTCCATGTGAATGGTGAAGGGACTGGCGCCGTGCTGTGGCTGCCTCATCCATCCAGGTGGATTCAACGATTCTAAGATTTTATTTGTCAATACTACTATACGTCCCAAAAGCCAGTTTAGGAAGCCTGGGATCAGACCGCCAAGGTCTCCGCCTTTGACCGCCACCTGATCCACACAGCACCGGACCCCCATGGTCTCTCCTGCAGGTGGTGAACCCACTGGAGACATGGAGTCTGAATGGGCCATGTTCTCCACCTCCATTGCTGAAGCAGCTGCCCAGAGCTGCAGCCGCAAGGTCGTCGGTGCATCTCGTGGTGGCAACCCCCAAACCAAGTGGTGGATACTGGTGGTGAGGTGGGCCATTAAGCTGAAGAAGGAGTCCTATCAAGCTTGGTTGGCTTGTGGGACTCCCGAAGCAGCTGAGGTGTACCAGCAGGCCAAGCAGACTGTAGCTCGGGTGGTTGCTGAAGCAAAAACTCGGGTATGGGAGGAGTTTGGTGGGGTCATGGAACAAGACTTTCGGTCGGCCTCGAAGAGATTCTGGCAAACTGTCCGGCGGCTCAGAAGGGGGAAGCATCTCCCTGTCCACACTGTGTATGGTGTGAATGGGGCACTGCTGACTTCGACTGGGGATATCATCGGGCGGTGGAAAGAATACTTCGAGGAGCTCCTCAATCCCACTGATACGCCTTCCACAGAGGAAGCAGAGCTTGTGAACGAGGGGGATGACTCGCCTATCACAGGGGCTGAGGTCACCAAGGTAGTTAAAAATCTCTTTGGTGGCCGAGCCCCGGTGGTGGACAAGATTCGCCCTGAGTACCTCAAGGCCCTGGATGCTGTAGGGCTGTCATGGTTGACACACCTCTGCAACATTGGGTGGAGGCCAGGGGCAGTACCTTTGGCATGGAAAACCAGGGTGGTGGATCCTCTCTTTAAAAAAGGGGACCGGAGGGTGTGCTCTAACTTTAGAGGGATCACACTCCTCAGCCTCCCTGGAAGGTCTATGCCAAGGTACTGGAAAGGAGAGTCCGGCCGTTGGTTGAACCTCGGATTCAGGAGGAGCAATGTGGTTTTCGTCCTGGCCATGGCACATCGGATCAGCACTTTACCCTCTCGAGAATCCTCAAGGGTTTGTGGGAGTTTGCCCAACCAGTTTGCATGTGCTTTGTTGACTTGGAGAAGGCATTTGACCACGTCCCTCGTGGTTTTTTGTGTGGGGTGCTTCGGGAGTATGGGGTATCGAGCTTGTTGTTACGAGCTATTCGGTCTCTGTACAACCGTTGTGATAGCTTGGTTCATATTGCCAACACTCGGTCAGACTCATTCCCAGTGAGAGTTGGGCTCTGCCAGGGCTGCCCTTTGTCACCAATCCTGTTCATAATTTTTATGGACAGGATTTCTAGGTGCAGCCAGGGAATGGAGGGTGTCATGCTTGGTGACCACAGGATCTCACCTCTGTTGTTTGCAGATGATGTTGTCCTGCTGGCTTCATCCAGCAATGACCTACAGGTCTTACTGGGATGGTTTGCCACTGAGTGTGAAGTGGCTGGGATGAGAATCAGCACCTCCAAGTCCGAGTCCATGGTCCTCAGCTGGAAAAAGGTGGATTGCCCTCTCCGGGTTGGGGACAAGCTCCTGCCCCAAGTGGAGGAGTTTAAGTATCTTGTGGTCTTATTCACGAGTGAGGGGAGAATGGAGCGAGAGATTGACAGACGGATTGGAGCAGCATCTGCAGTGATGTGGACGTTGTACTGGTCTGTTGTGGTGAAGAGAGAGCTTAGCTCTAGGGCAAAGCTGTTGATTTACCAGTCAATCTACGTTCCTACCCTCACCTATGGTCATGAGCTTTGGGTAATGACTGAAAGAACAAGACTGCGGATACAAGTGGCTGAAATGAGCTTTCTTCATAGGATTGCTGGACTCACCCTCAGAGATAGGGTGAAGAGCTCGGTCATCCGGGAGTGGTTCAGAGTAGAACCGCTGCTCCTCCACATTGAAAGGAGCCAGTTTAGGTGGTATGGGCATCTGATCAGGATGCCTCCTGGACGCCTCCCACTTGAGGTGTTTCGGGCACGTCCCTCTGGGAGGAGACCCCGGGGCAGACCCAGCTGGCCTGGGAACGCCTTAGTATCCTCTCTGAAGGGCTGGAGCAGGTGGCCGGGGAGAGGCAAGTCTGGGCTTCTCAGCTTGAACTGCTGCCTCTGCGACCTGGACCTCCGGAGAAGCGGTAGAAGATGGATGGATGGATGGATGGATGGAATACTACTATATGTACAGGACATACAGGAGAATTGAAATGATGTTTCGCTCTCTCTTCAGTGGTGTGCACAATATAAAAAAAGAAAAGGACTAAGGCTGGAAAAACAACAACAGCAGTCTATGTACAGTAATGCTACCCGTAGTGCATCATCATCATGTAGCAGTCCTGTTGGCCTGATGAACAAAGCTGTTTAGCAGTCTTGTGGAGCGGACTCCGAGGGCAGGGGGCTGAAGAGGGAGTGTGAGGGGTGGGAGGTGTTGCCTGTAATGTTGATGGTTCTGCAGGTGAGGTAGATGTCCAAGAGAGGGGGCAGGGGGGCACCAATGACCTTGCTGGCTGCTTTCACTGTGCATTGTAGAGTCTTCCGGCAGGAGGCAGTGCAGCTTCCATACCACACCATGATGCAGCTGGAGATGCTCTCAACAGTGCCCCGGGAGAATAAGCACATGATGGTGGATGGGACTCGTGCTCTCCTCAGTTTGCGGAGGAAATGGAGGTGAGTCTGAGCCTTCTTTGCCACCCTTGTCCAGCTGCTATTGATAAATCAAGATCATTTGTTTGAGATCAACAAAACTGACCTTTAGGGGATCTGTTTTAACATCTAGTACAGGGGTGTCCAATCATGTGTCATGGAGAGCCAAGACCCTGCAGGCTTTACCTTCAGCCAGTGTCTTCAACAGCAGATTCCACTGAATTTCTTCCCTCTGATTGCTGATAAGTGAAAACACCTGCTGAAGAGACTGGGTAGAAGAGAAAACCTGCAGGGTCTCGGCCCTCCATGACACATGATTGGACACCCCTGATCTAGTATAAGAGTAACCTTTAAAAACTTTCACTGATTCAACCCTTTGAATATGATCACTGATTGCAAAAAGAAGAACTCAAGAAGCATGAATCACTGACACCTTTTTTGTCTTTTAACACGCTGTGAATCTTTATTAAAATTTAGCTAACTACCCAAGTGTCTTGGGGCTGGTTTAAGGAGAATCTGCAACTTCATGGGAAGCTTAAGTCTACATGCTTCAGTAACTACAGCCAGCAAGGCTTTGCTGAAAGTCTCAAAGCCAAAGCTTATCTGCAGCTGTTCTACAGAGAAACAGTCACAAGAACACACCACTGACAGCACCATCACACTCGACAAGTTGTAGAAATCATCATTTAGAAATGTCCACAACACGTGCACAACTGAAGAGTGCTCCATAATCATACAGTAAATAGCAGGGCATAATTGGTGCCGGCACCTGCTAGATCTTGTTCTGCCACCTCCTACGTATGTTGGGGCCTGAATCTCTTTAGTGGGTTCTGCCACCTCTTGTTTCACTATGAAAATATGTAAATAAGTTTGGTGTTTTATCTAAATGTTATCTGTGTTATAAGTTTTTATTTACTGTATTGCACAAAAATGCCTCGTCTACATATTTTATCTACATTTTGAATTGGATTTTAGCGGGGGGAGGGGTCACTTCTGGCGGAACAGAACAGAGAATAACGGTGGACAAACTCATTCCCCTTTTTGGCCTGCTAGCTCCACTCTGTTCACATATTATAAAAGCTACCAAAGACCGCAGTCTGTATTCTAGAGACACAAAGATGGCTAAACAAAGAAAGATGCTAAATTAAAGCCTATTCATGGGCTGATATGGAAGCATTAAGGTTAGAGGAAATTTTACTTTTTTTTCCCTCTGCCGTGTCTTTGTTTTTTATTGGTACAATTAATGCTACATATCTAAATCGTCCTTAGGTGTGACCGTGAGAGTGAATGGTTGTCTGTCTCTCTGTGTTGGCCCTGCGATGGACTGGCGATCTGTCCAGGGTGTACCCTGCCTCTCACCCAAAGATGCTGGGATAGGCTCCCCCGCGACCCGAAAAGGATTAAGCGGAAGAAGATGAATGAATGAATGAATGAATGCTGTTGTGAAGTGTGTGTGCATACATATTTTAGTATAGTTACAGTAAACCACACAAGCTTGTGGGTGTATTTGTAGTGTGTGACAGAAGTAATGAAATGCTGCAAACTGTTAACAGCTATTTGTATCTCCTCCTGCTATAAGTGTTGCTTAAAACGGTGTTCTTTAGGTTTATTTAGTTGGAAAATGTAGCATTTAGGCTGCCCAATTTTTCTTTTGTGATTTTCTTAATGTGTTTAGTCATTTTTGTATTCTTTTTTTCTGTTTTTTTTTTTTTTTTGCCGTTTTCACATCACGGTACCTTTACCTCCTCTGCTGAGCTGTAGGAACATCGGTCTCTCTGTGTTCCAGGACCTCTGGCTTTACAAATTAAGCACTGGTAAAAGCTACTAAGTCCTTCTTAACTAAGGACCCCTTTACACAGCACAGAGATCATTGAGAGATTGGGCCAGTTTTTGATCTATGGGATCTTTGAGTTGACTGTGACAACTGTGGAGATCACTAAAGATCATTGGTTGATCAAATACTGTCCAGATCTCTCAATAATCTCCCAATGACCCCCCCCCCCCCCTGCATAGGGGATATAAGCGACATGCATGCTGTTTGCCATCAGCACACTGCCAGATCTTTTTTTCACATTCGGTATAACAGAAGAAAAGTTGGAGAAGCTGTTGCAGTGAGAATCCCAACTTCCCCTGCAAACAAAAGAGCAGGAAAATGTTCCATATTAAGAAAGTGAGACTGAGGAACAAGAAGGCTTAAAGTGTTTCTGGAAGACAACAGCTGAATAAAGAGCAAAGAAAAAGAGGAGATCATAGAAAATCAGACTTGCTGAAAAGGAAGAAGTCATAGAAACTCATTGCATTTATTGGATAAGATGATAAGACAAGATCAAGACAGACTCAGGGGAGTCAAACATTAGCTCAAGGGCAACACATGTCATCTCAAGTTAACTGAACCAGTAAATTAACTTTCTTTTTCAAAGTGTTTTTCAAAGTGGTCAAAAGGGTTGTGTTATTACCTCCTCCAAGCAGGGAATGTAATCACCGTGGTTTGTCTGCTTGTCTGTCTTTTAGCAGGATTACGTAAAAACTACTGGATGGATTTGGATGAAATTTTCACCAGAGGTGGTTCTTGGGCTAGAAAGGAAACCATTACATTTTGGTGATGATCTGAGAATGCATACCTCCACCAAGGCTCTTATCTTCTCACAGTGTGTTAGCAAGAACCTTCCAAAACTATTGGATAGACTTCGATGCAGTTTTCACCAGAACTGGATCATGGCCTACACATGAACCCATTACATTTTAGAGGTGATCCATGATGGACAGAAGGAGCATTGGTGGAGATATGCACTCTCTGCGTGCTTTTCTAGTTATCAGAGTTTGGATGACTTGTAATTTCTTCCAATTTAAATTAGATAAGACTGCAGTCATCACATTGACACAAAAAGCCTTAGAAATATTATTTCAAAGCAGACACTTAGTCTAGATGTTATTATTACCTCCACCAAGGGAGGAGGTAATGTTTTTGGAAGCGTTAGTTGGTTGGTTTGTTGGTTTGTCTGTTAGCAACATTACTCCAAAAGTTATGAATGGATTTTGATGAAATTTTTAGGAAAGGTGTGTAATGGCATGGGGAACAGATGATTAGATTTTGGTGGTGATCTGGATCACGATCTGGATCCAGCAATTTTTGAAAATTATTTTATATAATAATATTGCACTTTTCATGTACTGCCCCTTTAAGACGGGTCCACAGAGTTACATGCGTGGTCACATCATAAAGCCATGCACCTCCGCAACCCTGAAGCACTGCATGATTACCACCAAACACTGCAGAAAAACTAAAACAGCTTCAAACTACAAGGAATATGGTCTCCATCCACATAGTATGTGATGATTGACATTATTTCATCTGAAGATGGCAAGAAAAAACAAGCAAAGTGCGGGGTTTAAGACGGGGTTCGGCATGCGTGTGGATGTAACTCCAGCTGGCAGACAAGGATGTTGTTGCAGCCACATGATTCACACGGTATGTAGACACAGTAAACTTCAGCACTGGACAATGTTTAATTTTTCTGGTTGTGAAATTACAACAGGCCTGTTCTGTTATGCTTGTTTACTACACACTGCAGTGATATGACACTGCACTGTTGTGTAATATTGCTTAATAATTATGAACCTTGTCAGTATAACTGTAAAGGAGAAGAGAGAAGGAAAAAAAACTACCTGAAAGATTCAGTAAACCATGATGTTGATTTAAGTTGGAACTGCCCAGCCCCAATGTATGGTCAATACAATTATGACAGTCTTGTTATTATAATGTAGTCATATATTGTAGTCATATTGTTTTGCTGCCGTTTCTCTGTCTGTTAGCAGCATCATGCAAAAACTCAGATACATTTGGATAACATTTTCACCAGAGGTAGTTCTTGACCCATAGTTGAACTCATTAGATGTTGGAGGTGATCCGTGAGTGCATACCTCCACCAAGGCCCTATCTCACAATGTACAGATTAATGACGATATGGATGGACAAAGGGACAGAGGGCAGGACAATGGGAGGGAGGGATGGAGCCTTGGCAGAGGTATGCACTCTCTGAGTGCCCTCTAGTTCTATTTCCTAACAGTTCTGTGAAGAACTGACTTGACTGACTTTAGTAGACATCAATCATCCCCAGTTGGAGGAAGTCATTTGACACAGAGTGAGGAAATTCAGACTCTGAAAATATCTCATTATGCTGAACACAAACTACAAGAGATGGAGAATGATATTGATCCTGATAACCACTTCTTCAATAATATTCATAATCCCTGTGATTATTACACTGAAAAACAATTCAAAAGTCAAGTGCAATTAGATGGTAAATTATCAATAATACACTTCAACAGCAGAAGTCTTAAGAAAAACTTTCCACAGATTCAGGACTATTTAAAACAGTTAGAAAATTTACAGCTATCGCAGTCTCTGAAACTTGGCTCAATGAAGAGCAGGCTTCTTTGATGGCAATAGAAGGATATCACATGTTTATTATTAATAGATCTCAAAAAAAGGGTGGTGGTGTTGCACTGTATATTGATGAACTATACAGGTGTAAACTTGTAAATGGAATGTCCTTTGCATTACCAGGGATTCTGGAATGTGTTACTGTTGAGACTGATTAGACTGAAATCTAATTATAAGTTGTATATATAGAATGCCGGGAACTTGCATTGAGACATTCAGAGATAAGTTAGTTGAGTTGTACAATAATATAACTAATAAGAAAATGGTTGTAATCTGTGGAGACTTCAATATTGATTTACTAAATCCATTTCAACAAAATGTAATTACAGAGTTCATGAATTCTATGTACAGCATGAGTCTATATCCCACAATAACACATCCCAGTAGAATCACATTTCACACTGCTACACTTATTGACAACCTGTTTGTTAATATTATTGATAAGAAAATAGAAAGTGGATTATTGATAAACGACATAAGTGACCATCTGCTAGTCTTTGCACTTATCCATGGCCACATGGGGGCCAATACAGAAAAAACTTTAAAATCTTTCAGACACAAATCACAAAATGCAATCAGTTCTTTTAAAGAAGACCTGCTGAAGCAAGACTGGACAAAAGTCTATGTATCAGATGTAAATGAAGCCTACGAGACATTCATGAACATTGTAACCACTCTTTATGAAAATAATTATCCATTAGTATTTTTGGATAATTATTATACATGAGTGAGGGGAAAATGGAGCGAGAGATCGACAGACGGATTGGAGCAGCATCTGCAGTGATGCGGACGTTGTACCGGTCTGTTGTGGTGAAGAGGGAGCTTAGTTCTAAGGCAAAGCTGTCGATTTACCAGTCAATCTACGTTCCTACTCTCACCTATGGTCACGAGCTTTGGGTAATGACCGAAAGAACGAGATCGCGGATACAAGCGGCTGAAATGAGCTTTCTCCATAGGATTGCTGGACTCACCCTCAGAGATAGGGTGAGGAGCTCAGTCATCCGGGAGAGGCTCAGAGTAGAACCGCTGCTCCTGCACATTGAAAGGAGTCAGTTGAGGTGGTATGGGCATCTGATTAGGATGCCTCCTGGACGCCTCCCACTTGAGGTGTTTCAGGCACGTCCCACTGGGAGGAGACCCCGGGGACCCCAGGACTCGGTGGAGAGACTATGTCTCCCAGCTGGTCTGGGAACACCTTGGTATCCCCTCTGAAGAGCTGGAGCAGGTGGCTGGGGACAGGGAAGTCTGGGCTTCTCTGCTTGAACTGCTGCCTCCGCGACCCGGACCTCCGGAAAAGCGGTAGAAGATGGATGGATGGATGGATTCTTAGATGGAATATGGGTGGGCAATATAAGCTGCGGCTTCAGCCATCACCCATTTCAGATAACTTATGTTGAATTGTATAATCCGTGGAGTTATTACCTCCGCCAAGGAGGTTATGTTTTCATCAGCGTTGGTTTGTCTGTCTGTTTGTTTGTTTGTTAGCAAGATAACTCAAAAAGTTATGGACGGATTTTCATGAAATTTTCACAGATTGTCAGAAATGGGGTATCCTACAGATGATTAGATTTTGGTGGTGATCCGGATCACCGTCCACAACAAAACCGCCATTACGCAAAATGCCATTTTCGTGAATAACTACTGAACCACTAATCCTATCATTGTCAATCCAATTGCTAGTCATATGTTTTCATGGTCAAGGAATCTGAAAACATACACACAAACACTGTATGGGGGGAACTGTGGCGCTTGGTGGAGGTCTGCGCTCTCCGAGTGCTTTTCTAGTTGTTTAATTTGACCTTGTTAGATTTTTTCCCCTTTGTTATATTATTCAGTTCTTTTCATTTAATCTTTACATTTAATCTATCTGAAATAAAGATTCATTCATTCATTCATTCATTCATTCAACCTTCAAGTCTTTTTTGATCAGGAACACATTTCCATTACTTACTGTACATTACATCAGTTTTTTTTTTTATCATTTGTGTGATATCGCCAAGATTAGGAATGTGATATTCAATTCAATTCAACTTTATTTATATAGTGCCATTTCACAACAACAGTCATCTCATAGCACTATCAACTGTAGGGGGAACCCCCACAGTTGCAGAAAGACCCCAGCAATCAGGCGATCCCCTGTGAGCAAGCACTTGGCGACGGTGGAGAGGAAAAACTCCCTTTTAACAGGAAGAAACCTCCAGCAGAACCAGGCTCAGGGAGAAGCAGTCATCTGCTGCGACTGGCTGGGGGGTGAGGGGATAGAGAAGAAGAAAAGAACAGACATGTAGAGAGCAAACAGCACAATGGGGACTCAATCTATGCGAGAGAACAAACAATTGTTAATGACCAGCAAAAAAAATATTTCATTGAGAGTGAGGAAAGGAGTGAGGCCCAGTGTATTACTGGAGGTAATATTATGAAGATCTGAAGTGTACATGTGTGCCACGCTTCCGTTTTTGCACCAGTGGTCTCATGAGTTTATCTCAGTCTGTTTTTTACACCTTGCATCATGCCATCTAAGTATCTGCAGACCGTCTTCCCACTTTACGCTGCAAGGAGGAGACTCTTTTATGGAAACACTCCCCTGCATCACGCACAGACCGAAGTGGCCCCCTCCCCCTAGTCACAGCTGTGACTGTATCCAAGGTCTGTATCCACGAGATGAAGCGCTGTTGTGAAATTGAATGCATTTACCGGGGTATTCCTTCCTATCTTCTGCCCAGAGTAGTCTGTGGTGGGATGAAGAGGTGAGATCGTTGGTTATGGAGGCCCTTTTCGTAGCCTTCAATATCATGTAGAAACTCAAGAAAAGCTCTGAGTGTTACTAAACATGAAAAGTTCCACCTCGCCTTTGCCTGTAACCATGGAGTTACAGCTCCATCCATGCTGTAACACAGTTTACTGTTGAGAAAAAAAAAAAATGTTGGAGGAATTCTTTAGTGCGGAATTATATTTTGTGTTTTTTTTTTTGTTTTTTTCTTAGTTTGAAATGGCTTTTCTACACTGAAAATACTGTATAGAGGTGGACTTTTTGTGAAATTTTGTTTTTTAGATATTAATCTTTTTCTTTTTTTTTAACATAATACAATTTAGTTTGTGTTCTCCTGGAAAACATTTTTAGGATTTTAGAATTTTAGACCTATTTATTTGGAGTCAACAAACACATTTAGTGTTCTCCTGTATTATAAAATTTTATATTATATAAAATATATAATATAAATAGTAAGTTGGATATATATAAAATATTATATATACATTTTATATTACATATTTTGTTTGAAATTGAACAAAGGATTCATTTTAAATTTTTGTTTAAAAATTAATACAGAGTTAAAAACCGCTAAAACAATAGCTCAATAAAATAATGTGTGAAAGCAAGTTAAATGATCCTGGCCTGTCTGTAACAGCTGTGGTCTTCTGAAAGAATGTCCATGAAATGATGACGGGTTTTACAAGCACATTTTGAGATAAATTTGTCCATGTGTCAGATTTCTCTTCCATTTGTTTTAATAAAAGATGTTGGAAGTAAATTCATAGGTCATTGCAAATACTTTGCTTTAAAAGGACCAAGTTGTCACACCATGGGAGGGAAAAATCCTGAATAGAAAAAAAAGTGCATCACGATGCATTGAGAACGGTTTTAGAATCAGATCATTGTTCTGAATCATAATTCAATCATAAGGTGCCTAAGATTCCCACACCGAGCTTGGACCTCGGCTGAGGAGGAGAACCTAGTTATCGGACCTCTTGCAGTTTTAGTTGGTGACCTAAGCCCTAAGAGAAACGGAGTGAATTTAATAAAACCTAACTACTCATTCAGCAACAACACAGCATGATGGTGTGAGTTAATGAGAGAAATGGCACCGTTTGCTTGTAACCAGTGCATTAAACCTGGGAATGAGATGCGTGATGAGATGTTTGTGTCCTCTCCTCAGTATTCTGAGGACAGTGTTGTTCCAAACAGCCGTGCTTGGTCTCATAGTGACATTTTCCATTTCCACGCTTTATGATGACAGCTGAGTCACTGATAATCAGCACACTGCTTTGGTGCTTTGCTTTGGCAGAATTAACACATATTTTTCTGTCCATTCCTCTTTCAATTCTCGGATTTCTTGATCAACCTTCCTTGCTAAAAAAAAAAAAACAAAAAAAATCTTCCTTGCCAAGTTCTTTTTAAGAGAATGAATGACAAGGGACTGTGTGTGTGTCACTTTTCACCACAGATTGTAACATTCAGGAGAGGTGTGGAGACAGGAGCATCCACACATCGGCCACTGCGCTATACAGAGCCTCTGTCTGGTGTGTGCTCGGTGACTGTGCTGGACAGTACTGGTGGAGGCTTGATGAAGTCAGGAGCTTTGTGACTGTTTGTGCGCGCATATTCTTCGTTTGTGTGTGACTGTGTGAGTGTCCCACACACTCACCATTTTTACCCTTTCAATGTGTTAAACTGATGGAAGTTAAACAACCTATGTACCAGTACCATGTAATATAATTCAGAAGTGCTAAAATTTATTCGTGTCTCTCATTTTGATGAACAGGGTTGTAAAAATTCTGTTATAACCTTTTGAAAGGTTATAGCAGAACTGTAGTATGCATAGGGTCATTGCCCATTTGGAAGACCCATTTGCACCCAAGCTTTAACTTCCTGGCTGATGTCTTGAGATGTGAGCCTGAAACTGGGGAGGGTACCACAGCTGTGGAAAACATCTTGTGTGGTACCTGTACCAAAAACTTCCCACCCCAAAGACCTGAACAGCTACAGACCGGTGGCCTTGACGTCCCACTTGATGAAGACCCTGGAGAGACTGCTCCTTGCTCACCTCCGCCCCCTGGTGGAACCAGCGATGGATCCACTCCAGTTCGCCTACCAGCATGGCATTGGGGTGGAGGATGCGGTGATCTTCCTCCTTCACCGTTCTCTGTCCCACCTGGAGAAGCCCGGGAATATGGTGAGGATCATGTTCTTTGACTTCTCCAGTGCTTTCAACACCATCCAACCGATGATCCTGAAGGACAAGCTGCTGCGCGCAGGGGTGGACCAGCACCTGTCATCATGGATCCTGGACTACCTCACGAACCGGCCTCAGTTTGTGAGAACCCGGGACTGTGTGTCCGACACGATCATCAGTAGCACGGGGGCCCCCCAGGGAACGGTGCTGGCTCCCTTCACACAACACAACACACTGCCATCTACAGAAGTTCTCTGATGACTCTGCGATCGTTGGCCTCATCTCCAATGGAGATGAAGCTGAGTACAGAGGGCTTATCCAGGACTTCGTGGACTGGTGCCATCGGAACTGCCTCCAGATCAACGCGAGGAAAACTAAGGAGCTGGTGGTGGACTGCCGCAGGCATGGGCAGCCCCTCACAGTACCAGTAAATATACAGGGAACAGACATCGAGATGGTGACATCCTATAAGTACCTGGGTATTCATCTGAACAATAAACTAGACTGGTCACACAATACTGATGCACTCTACAAGAAGGGACAGCGCAGGCTGTTCCTGCTGAGGAGACTCAGGTCTTTTGGTGTACAAGGGGCGCTGCTGAAGTCATTCTATGACACGGTGGTGGCATCAGCCATCACTTTTGGAGTGGTCTGCTGGGGCAGTGGCATTACTGCAGCCGATAGGAAGAGACTGAACAAACTGATTAAGAAAGCTAGCTCTGTCCTGGGGCAGCGCCTTGATCCGATGGAGGAGATAGGAGAGAGAAGGACGGTGGCTAAACTGTCATCTCTGCTGGAGTCCGAGTTCCACCCTATGCAGGACATACTGAATGCACTGAGGAGCTCATTTAGCAGCAGACTACATCATCCCAGGTGCACAACCGAGAGGTTTCGTAGGTCCTTCCTACCAACGGCTGTCAGACTGTACAACCTAAGCAGGGCTGCTCGCAGAGATAGCAAAAAAGACGTAACAAACTAATAGTTTTTTGAATGCAGAAGATGCAATAGACTTACACAGTGGTCCTCTCCGGCATACAACTAGGAGCATGCCGGTCGCTATGGAGGGTGAGAGTGTGTATGGGCACATAATCATACCATGCAGGATAGCTGGGTAGACGGTTATGCTGTTTCATTCCATCTAGCGGCAATGCTCTGCACTGTGTGTGTTTATATATTTGCATATTTGTTCCGTCTAGCTGCAATGCTCCGTACTGTGGGTGTTTATATATTTATATATCTACATGTTATTCCATCTAGCTACATTGCTCCGCACTGTGTGTGTTTATATACTTGCATATTTATTCCACCTAGCTGCAATGCTCCGTACTGTGGGTGTTTATATATTTACATATTTATTCCATCTAGCTACAATGCTCTGCACTGTGTGTTCATATATTCATATATTTATTCCATCCAGCTACAATGCTCTGCACTGTGTGTCTGTGTGTGTGTGTATATATATATATTTTATAGTAATACGTACATATGTTTATTAGCTGCTCTTGCTTGCTTGTTTTTTTTTTTTTTTTTTTTTTTTTTTCTTGCCTTCTGATTGTTGCTCTGAGTGTTGCTATCCCTGTGCTGTTGCAATCCTGGAATTTCCCCGTTGTGGGACTAATAAAGGCTTATCTTATCTTATCTCTTATCTTATTTCCACATAATGTCCTTTCCTCATGATGCCATCTATTTTGTGACGTGCACCAGTTCCTCCTGCAGAAAAGCACCCCACACAGCATGATGCTGCCATCCCCGTATTTCACAGTCGAGATGGTGTTCTCGGGCATGCAAGCTTCCCCCTTTTTCCTCCAAATGTAACGATGGTCATTAATGGCCAAACAGTTCAATTTTAGTTTCAACAAACCACAGGACATGTCTCCAAAAATGAAGGTCTTTCAAGAGCAACTTGAGCATTCTTGAGAAATGAGGTGCTTTTCTGTCATACGATGGCCCTACAGTTCTTACGTTCTTTGTAAGGGTGCCTTGGGATCTTCCTTCGGCATATTTACTACCATTTTACAAAAATTTTTGTGCAACTCACGGCACTCAAGTTGTTGGTAGGAAGATCTTACGGCTTTGGGCACATTTTGTCAGTATAAATGTTGCACAAATGATATACTTCCGCCTTACGCATATAATAGAATAGACTAGGCTTTATTGCCATTGTACAGTTGTACAGTACAACAAAATTGTGGGTTCTCCACCAGGCTACTGCACAATAAAGTAAGAGAAAAGGATTAGATAAAACGCAGTTATGAACACACGATTAAACACATGACTGAAATAAAAATAGCCCAGTATTATGGAAATACCTGCATACACCGGTATGGCAGTGGCTTTACGGATGAAACTATGTACATAAGAGTGCAGAGTGCAGAACACACAATTGAACACATAATTGTTCAATGAAAATGGCCCAAGGATTATGGAAAAATATACATAGGTGTGGTAGCAGTTTCACACATGGGTCAATATGCATGAAAGTGGGGAGTGCAAAGACACGTGAGTTATTATGATAATTAAAAAGGTTTTCAGTTCTGTGCACGTGAGCACAAATCTCCGTTCAAATGGAGATTCGTACGGCATTTCCTACGACTGCTGTAAGGGGACCTCAAGAACAACTTAAGGTGTTCTTGAGGCATACTTACAGCCAATATCTTGTGTAGTTCTTAGGTTACTCTTATGGCATTCGTATGGCCGCCTTAAGAAGGCCATACAAAATGGTCCAAAAATCGTTCATATGGTGTTCACAGCCGTTTGTAAGGGTATTTGTGACCATAGCTTAAAGATGCCTACTGTCTCACTTACATACCACAAAAACAAACCAAGACTAGTTTAAATCCTCTTTTCCTGATGAGGATAAACTCCATGATGGAACGGTTCTTGCCAAGAACTGGAACCATCCTTTGTTGGAACCCCTAGAAATGCACCATCAAAAATGCCTAAAAATGTGTATAAATGGCAACCAGTTCTTGCCTAAACAAATATAGTATAAGAGATGGATAATACATGAAGAAATTAAAGAGTACTTGTAATTACTATTAAGTACTTGTATCAGTTTCACAACTTCTGTAAAATCAATTTGATTTTTCAAACAACTACTTCTAATTCAGAAGCAGTTTCTTGTGAAACAAAACCAGACCGTTTCTGCCCTTAATCAATCAATCAATCAATCAATCAATCTTCCTGTTTTTTGGGGGGGATTACAAATTTACAAGAGTGAAGTTGATAATTAAATTAATTGATGAGAAACTGTCTCAAATTTATGGGTAGAAGTTTGGAAGTCTCAAATCACAAATGAACAAGAAAAGTCACAAATCAAAGAGAAGGAAGTTACACGATTCTAAGAAAAAACATCTCAAATTTAATAGAATGGGTGAAAGTTTGAGAGAGCCCTGCTTTAACACCACATTTGTAAGATTAATGTGTCAGATTACAGAAGAAAGTTGCATTTGCAAGATTAAATACAAATGAGTAAAAGAAAAGTTGTTTCACAGGAGAAAGAGATGTGCTAATAACTAATACTGACAGGGGAGTTTAGACTTATAACGCTGATGTCTTTCCAGAGCCTTTTTGGGCAAAAAAATGCTCAGACTGTCTCCTTGTATAGTACAGGTTGCCGACGCCTGAGTTAGACATGTATCACCCTACTAGGTCCTAAGGTTTTCACAGGTTTCCATAACTTCTGGAGTTTGACCGACTTGCCTATCACACACACTGCACTCACAAACAGATTCATAACAATACAATCACAAGAAAACACCGTACCTCATGCATCCGCACACTTCAGCCACACATATGTGTGCACCACAGCTCAAGGTTCCCTGCTGGTACTGCATTGCAGTCCTCTCTGACCTCCAAGCTTCTGGTCACCCACTCCTCCGACAACAGCCCCTCGTCGCCTCTTTTTTCCTCCCCCTTCATCATCCTCTCAGCCCCAGCTTAGCCGCTGGCTCTTCTCCTTCCATTCCACCTACCTGACTCTTCTGTCCACGCGGAACTTCAACATCATCCACCGGGTTGCTCATATATCAGCAGTGCAGGATGCGGGACGGATGAGCAAACAATCGGGAGAGAAGAGGATGAACAGAGGTGGTGGTGGTGGAGGGCCAGGGATTGGAGTGAGTGGAAGAGGAAGACAAACGGAGCTATGTTCTGTCCTATTGCCGGCATGCCTCTGCCTGTCTCCTAACCTGACTCACCCTTCCTCTCTTCTTTATCTCCCTTTTAGTGTATCTTGCCATCTGTCTCACCTACAGACTCCACATACATTTGCTGCTTTTCGAGCAGAGAAGTGCAGCGCTCAGCATGTTTGGTCCCTGTAGCCCAGACTGATATACACTCCGTCTCTCCATCGTGGTGTCTATCTCATTTTCTACTCTCTCTCTCTCTCTCTCCCTCTTTCCCTCTCTCTCTGTCTCTCTCTCCTTCTCTCATTGTCTGTGTATCAGCATCTTTCAGCTGCTTTATCCAGACCAATCCACACACCCTCCCATTTCGTCACTGACTAAAAAAAAATGTGTTTTTGTAGGTTTTAAAGGGGTCATTGACTGAAAAACGGTGTTTGTAGGTTTTAACTGTCTGAAATGTGTCTATTGGTCACGTAACTATCTAAAAAATATCAAAACAGTCAATTCTCTCTCTAAAAAAACCCCAAAAAACACAGCCTTTATCTAGTTTTTCTCACCCAGAAACACCAGAAACGTTTATGACTCTTCCAGGTAAATCTTATACATCATGTTTTGACAAAGCCAACCCACTGCTGTCCTTGAGACCTGCCCATTGCTCTATTATTGGCCCACCTAGCTGTCTGTCATGCAGATGGAAGGGGTGCTAAAGGTTGCTTATTAGCCCCTGAGCTATTAGCCCCCGAGCTAACACTGGTACCAGGAAGATCACACCAAGCGCAGTTTATATTGCTATTTTCGTCAAATCTTAGTCACTCGAATAGCCATTCCTGTTACCACTTGGTTCACCAGTCCACTGTCGACAATATACTGTACTCTACCTAGCGTCACTCCGGCCCATCTCCCAATAATTTCACCGTGATTCTACAGCAAATCACCAGCACCGGCCTGTTCGTTGCAGCAACAGACCTGGCCCAGTGGAGGTGGTACTTACACTGGGACCCAAGGCTGCTGGCTCTCATGGCCAGCTCCCCCACCATCCTCCCTGCGACTCCGCCCTTTGAGATCCCGTGGTTCGGCAGCTCGGCTCAGTCAGCAGCCTCGGGTCCCAGGCCAGGTTGGTTGCAGCGATCGGGGGACCGCCCAACATGCGGTGTTAGCGATTTGTTGTGGAATCACAGTAGAATTATTGGGAGATGGGCCGAAGTGACGTGACATACACTGTCGACTGTCGATCAGTGAACCAGCACCACTCATCCGAGCTAGAAGGAGGTTAATAATAATAATAGATTGCATTTATATAACACCTTTAAAGATACCCAAAGCACTTTACAATGAGTCCATTATTCATTCACTCCACAGACAGACATTGATAGTGATAAGCTACTACTGCAGCCACAGCTGCCCTGGGGCAGAATGACAGAAACGTGGCTGCCAATCAGCACCAACAGCCTCTCTGACCACTACTGAACATTTACTGCATACACATTCATACCCAGTGTCATGGCCACTGGAGGCAAGGTGGATAAAATGTCTTGCCCAGAGACACAACGGCAGGATGGCTGGGGAGAGCGGAATTTGAACCACTAACCCTCTGGATATTGGACGACCAGCTCTACCTCCTGAGCCACTGCCACCCCTAAAAGCTAAACCTAAAAGCTAAAGGCTAGAAGCCAGTCAGCTAATGGCTAACTGATGTAAGAGGGAGGGCGGAGTTGAATAGGTGAAGGATGTTTCTTAAAGTGACAGGCTTTAAATCGGAGTGTTTCAAGAAAGCCAGGAAAAATACAAAACAAATTTGCTTTAATAATTAAAAAAAATAAAGAAAATGTGAACAAAATATGTCACAAACACTTCATTAGGAGATGTGTGAGCTGTTAAAATATGGAAAAAGTGTAGTCAATGACCCCTTTAATCTTTTGAAATGCATCTATTGGCCACATGGTTATCAAAAAAAAAATATCAAAACACTCACTTCTCTTTAAAAAAAAAAACAGCCCTTATATCGTTTTGTGCCCGAGAAGCCATTTTAACTCATCTGGGTTTGCTACAGAACCTCAAACATGGTAGGCCCAGACTCTATACTGCTCAATGTACACATTTATTTAAGACAAGGCTTGAAATTTTGAGCAATTTTAGATCCAACAAAAATTTACCTGACATGACCATAACACAGCCAAGTCACAAGTATAAACTGCAACATTAATGATAAAAGTGATTTTTCCTCCTTTCCGCCGGCGCATGACGTAAAGAGGCCGGTCTAATGATTCAGAGGTGTGTTCTGGCCAACCCAAATCAAAGTGCTCCTGCCCATCCCTTTAATGCAAAGAGGCACATTATCTAAAGTGAACTGTGATCATGACAGTCTAAGACAGGTTTTGCACTGACCAAAGCCCGTGTGGGTGAGCCAAAATGCATGCGACAGTAACGCTGCTTGGTAATAAGGAAGACATACAGTAGATCACTGCTGATGCCCAGTTAGTTATGTTAGAAAGAACAAATGGGGAAGAATGGGCTGAAAAATCAGCTGAATCTACCCCGTCTTGCGTGGGGGTCTGCTGAGGTTTGTGGCCCTCTATCCCAGTCCCTCCCAGGTGGGAGGGGTTACTGAGATCTGGCGAGGCTTCCTGTCCACCGCCAACCCCCGTCACAAAGTGAGCTCGCTCTCAGTTGCCTCTGCCAGGGGCTGACGGGTGGCAGTCAGGGAGCTTGCTGAGGGAGAACCATGACCCTAGATGCGGTGTGGGCGGCCTCGGCCCAGGGCACGTGGCCGAGGCAGATATGGGCGCATCTCCTGTCTCTCTGGGGAGTTACAGTGAAAAGTGAAACGCTGCACCCTCCTCGTTCATTACATTTATTCCCCCCAAAATAAACACATTAATGCCTAATTAGTCCGTGGTGAAAACAAAAATGTGGATGTACAGTGGGGCAAAAAAGTATTTAGTCAGCCACCAATTGTGCAAGTTCTCCCACTTAAAAGATGAGAGAGGTCTCCAATTTTCATCATAGGTATACCTCAACTATGAGAGACAAAATGAGAAAAAAAAATCTAGAAAATCACATTGTCTGATTTTTAAAGAATTTATTTGCAAATTATGGTGGAAAATAAGTATTTGGTCAATAACAAAAGTTCATCTCAATACTTTGTTATATACCCTTTGTTGGCAATGACAGAGGTCAAACGTTTTCTGTAAGTCTTCACAAGGTTTTCACACACTGTTGCTGGTATTTTGGCCCATTCCTCCATGCAGATCTCCTCTAGAGCAGTGATGTTTTGGGGCTGTCGCTGGGCAACACGGACTTTCAACTCCCTCCAAAGATTTTCTATGGGGTTGAGATCTGGAGACTGGCTAGGCCACTCCAGGACCTTGAAATGCTTCCTACGAAGCCACTCCTTCGTTGCCTGGGCGGTGTGTTTGGGATCATTGTCATGCTGAAAGACCCAGCCACGTTTCATCTTCAATACCCTTGCTGATGGAAGGAGGTTTTCACTCAAAATCTCACGATACATGGCCCCATTCATTCTTTTCTTTACACGGATCAGTCATCCTGGTCCCTTTGCAGAAAAACAGCCCCAAAGCATGATGTTTCCACCCCCATTCTTCACAGTAGGTATGGTGTTCTTTGGATGCAACTCAGCATTCTTTCTCCTCCAAACACGACAAGTTGAGTTTTTGCCAAAAAAGTTCTATTTTGGTTTCATCTGACCATATGACATTCTCCCAATCCTCTTCTGGATCATCCAAATGCACTCTAGCAAACTTCAGATGGGCCTGGACATGTACTGGCTTAAGCAGGGGGACACGTCTGGCACTGCAGGATTTGAGTCCCTGGTGGCGTAGTGTGTTACTGATGTAGCTTTTGTTACTTTGGTCCCAGCTCTCTGCAGGTCATTCACTAGGTCCCCCCGTGTGGTTCTGGGATTTTTGCTCACCGTTCTCGTGATCATTTTGACCCCATGGGGTGAGATCTTGCATCGAGCCCCAGATCGAGGGAGATTATCAATGGTCTTGTTGGTCTTGGCCATAGTGGAGTTTGGAGTCTGACTGTTTGAGGTTGTGGACAGGTGTCTTTTATACTGATAACAAGCTCAAACAGGTGCCATTAATACAGGTAACAAGAGGAGGACAGAGGAGCCTCTTAAAGAAGAAGTTACAGGTCTGTGAGAGCTGAAATCTTGCTTGTTTGTAGGTGACCAAATACTTATTTTCCACCATAATTTGCAAATAAATTCTTTAAAAATCAGACAATGTGATTTTCTGGATTTTTTTTCTCATTTTGTCTCTCATAGTTGAAGTATACCTATGATGAAAATTGGAGACCTCTCTCATCTTTTAAGTGGGAGAACTTGCACAATTGGTGGCTGACTAAATACTTTTTTGCCCCACTGTAATAAAAATCTTCAGACTGACTTGCCTCCCCCTGCGCCGCACATCAAACTGGAACACACATATGCTCCCTGTTCATTCATTCATTCCCTACAAAATCCTATATTAATGCCTAATCTGTAGACTCCAACAGTAATTCCACAATGAAAATGAGTGTGGATGGAATTAAAAAAAAAACAACTAGTGTGTGATCATCATATAATTAAAATGATGGGTGATCATATCATGACTGTTACATCTCTCTCCATTAAAATAAAAGAAGATCCCAGTGCATGCCGTTTCCTCATGACCTCCGGAGCTGTGCAATTTCAAAACACGCCACAGAAATATCATTAAACAATGCGCTTCTGATGATAGACCTCATTTTTCCTGAACCAAAGCAGATTGTCACGACATGCACTATGATAGTAATGCACATTAGATTGCGCACCGCCACACCTCTTTGAAATAAGCCTCCACCTGCCAGTGCAGAGCAGGTGTACTGTCTACTGGTAATTAGATGGTGTGATGCAAAGTGTAAAAAACAGACAATGCACTGCCAGAAACTAACAAAAATACTGGTGTATGGCATAAAGTCTGACGGAAAAGTCGGCAGATGGTCCTATGTTTCATATTTCAGAAAACTTTTCATTACGGTGAGACTTGTGTCTGTTGTAACCATTAGGCTACTGGAATGCATCAGGAGTTGTGCCATTTCATAATAGATATTCCCGACAACTTGTTTTGACATTTCAGTTCTTACTAATCAGTAGCTCTTGTTGTTTTCCCAACGTTACCAATGTTGATGTGCCTGGCTCACTCTGAGTGGGTAAAATACTGCAGATTTTATATACTGCAGTTTGGTTGCAGTTGAATGCATCTTATATATATATACATATATATACATATATATATATATATATATATATATATATATATATATATATATATATATATATACAGGTATATATATACAGTGGGGAAAAAAGTATTTAGTCAACCACCAATTGTGCAAGTTCTCCCACTTAAAGGATGACAGAGGTCTCCAATTTTCATCATAGGTATACCTGAACTGTGAGAGACAAAATGAGAAAAAAAAATCCAGAAAATCACAGATCAGTCATCCTGGTCCCTTTGCAGAAAAACAGCCCCAAAGTATAATGTTTTCACCCTCATGCTTCACAGTAGGTATGGTGTTCTTTCTCCTCCAAACACGACAAGTTGAGTTTTTGCCAAAAAGTTCTATTTTGGTTTCATCTGACCATATGACATTCTCCCAGTCCTCTTCTGGATCATCCAAATGCTCTCTAGCAAACTTCAGACGGGCCTGGACATGTACTGGCTTAAGCAGGGGGACACGTCTGGCACTGCAGGATTTGAGTCCCTGGTGGCGTAGTGTGTTACTGATGGTAGCCTTTGTTACTTTGGTCCCAGTTCTCTGCAGTTCATTCACTAGGTCCCCCCGTGTGGTTCTGGGATTTTTGCTCACCGTTCGCGTGATCATTTTGACCTCACGGGGTGAGATCTTGCATGGAGCCCCAGATCGAGGGAGATTATCAGTGGTCTTGTATGTCTTCCATTTTCTAATAATTGCTCCCACAGTTGATTTCTTCACACCAAGCTACTTACCTATTGCAGATTCAGTCTTCCCAGCCTGGTGCAGGTCTACAATTTTGTTTCTGGTGTCCTTTGACAGCTCTTTGGTCTTGGCCATAGTGGAGCTTGGAGTCTGACTGTTTGGGGTTGTGGACAGTATATATCTGAACGTATATAGGCGGCCAATCCAAATATCTCGCATTATGAAGTGGTTATAATTAATGCCATTTTATTTAGTGAATGACTGCTAGTGTGACTAGGAAAACCTACATTGGCTATATATACGTATATATATATATATATATATACTGTATATATACAGTATATATATACAGTATATGTGTGTGTGTGTGTGTGTGTGTGTGTGTGTGTGTGTGTGTGTGTACAGTACATCCGGAAAGTCTTCACAGAGCTTCACTTTTTCCACATTTTATGTTACAGCCTTGTTCCAAAATGGATTAAATTCATTTTTTCCTCAAAATTCTACACACAATACCCCATAACGACAACATGAACAATTTTTTTTGTGATTTTTGCAAATTTATTAAAAATTAAAAACTAAGAAATCACATGTACATAAGTATTCACAGCCTTTGCTCAATACTTTGTTGAGGCACCTTTGGCAGCAATTACTGCCTCAAGTCTTTTTGAAATGGATGCCACAAGCTTGGCACACCTATCTTTGGGCAGTTTGGCCCATTCCACTTTGTAGCACCTCTCAAGCTCCATCAGGTTGGATGGGAAGCATTGGTGCACAGCCATTTTCAGATCTTTCCACAGATATCCCTATCCTGACTAGTCTCCCAGTTTCTGCCATTGAAAAACATCCCCACAGCATGATGCTGCCACCACCATTGGCGTGGTTATGAGCGGTGCCTGGTTTCCTCCACACATGACGCCTGGCATTCACGCCAAAGAGTTCAATCTTTGTCTCATCAGACCAGAGAATTTTGTATCTCATGGTCTAAGAGTCCTTCAGCTGCTTTTTGGCAAACTCCAGGCGGGCTGCCATGTGCCTTTTACTAAGGAGTGGCTTCCGTCTGGCCACTCTACCATACAGGCCTGATTGGTGGGCTGCTGCTGAGATGGTTGTCTTTCTGGAAGGTTCCCCTCTCTCCACACAGGAACACTGGAGCTCAGTCAGAGTGACCATCGGGTTCTTGGTCACCTCCCTTATCAAGTCCCTTTTCCCCTGATCACTCAGTTTAGACTGCCGGCCAGCACTAGGAAGACTCCTGATGGTTCCAAATTTCTTCGATTTATGGATGATGGAGGCCACTGTGCTCATTGGGACCTTCAAAGCAGCAGAAATTTTTCTGCACCCTTCC
The DNA here is from genome assembly GCA_020510985.1 of Pholidichthys leucotaenia. Classification (NCBI taxonomy): domain Eukaryota; kingdom Metazoa; phylum Chordata; class Actinopteri; order Cichliformes; family Pholidichthyidae; genus Pholidichthys; species Pholidichthys leucotaenia. The sequence continues at coordinate 484,303,496 of CM035837.1, forward strand.
CCAGATTTGTGCCTCCAGACAATCCTGTCTCGGAGGTCTACAGACAATTCCTTTGACTTAATGTTTGGTTTATGCTCTGACATGCACTGTCAACTGTGGGACCTTATATAGACAGGTGTGTGCCTTTCCACATCATGTCCAATCAACTGAATTTACCACAGGTGAACTCCAATGAAACTGTAGAAACATATCAAGGATGATCAGTGGAAACAGGATGCACCTGAGCTCAGTTTTGAGCTTCATGGCAAAGGTTGTGAATGAATGAATGAATGAATCTTTATTTCGGCTAGGTTAGACTAAAAGATTAAAAGAAAGGAACAGAATAATACAACAAAGGGAAAAAAAAATCCATCAAGGTCAAATTAAACAATAACTCCTTGGATTATACAATTCAACATAAGTTATCCAAAATGGGTGATGGCTGAAGCCGCAGCTTATATTGCCCACCCATGTTCCATCTAAGAATTCAAAAGGAAAATAAAATAAAAGTGATTACAAATCAGAACAAAGCCAAAACAAAACGTGACAAAAAACTAAGCAACAAAACAACACAGACTGGATATGACAATCCTTATGTGATTTTAGATGTTGGTTTGTAAATATGTTTGGAGTATTTCTTCCTTTAGTTTTTGTTTAAAGTGTCCAAGCGTTGTACATGATTTTAATTCAGGTCCAAAAGCGTTCCACAATCTGACTCCTTGCACTGAGACACAGTGTTGCTTGGTGGTAGTTCTCACTGAAGGTTTTTGAACTGGAGTGGTGGCTCAGTTGGTAGTGCATCTGCCCCACACCCAGGAGGCAGGGGTTCAAATCCCGGCCGGGTCATGCTGAAGACCATATAAAAGTGGAACTTCCTGCCGTCCAGCTTGGTGCTCAGCAATAATGGAATGGAGGAGGGAAATCTGTGGCGGCGCCTTGCATGGCAGCGACCCTCTGATTCTACACTGGGGTGTGTGTGATTGACACTGTAGATAGGAAAAACACAATGTTGTTCTACTGTACATGATTGGTTGTACGGTTGAATGACAATAAGGGTGATTTAATTTACATGATCCTCTTAAATGATATTTTTTCTCCCTTATTTGGAACAACTTTTGGATATTTGCGGGCAGTGATAGATTCTTCACTTTAAACATTATTACTGCAGTTTTAAAGTCAATCAGATCTTTCAACTTGAGAGCTTTTAATTTAAGAAAAAGTGGGTTTGTTGGTGGTCCATGCCCCCTCATGGATCGTCACCTTATCGTGGTGGGGGGGTTTGCGTGCCCCAGTGATCCCAGGAGCTATGTTGTCCGGGGCAATTTGCCTCTGATAGGGTCTCCCAAGACAAACTGGTCCTGGGTGAAGGGCCAGACGAAGAACGATCCAACAGACTCTCATGATAAATTGTATATCAAGGATTCAGTGTACCCCGCCCGGTATGGGGTTACCGGGGCCCCACCCTGGAGCCAGGCCTGGGGGAGGGGCTCGAAGGCTAGCGTCTGGTGGCCGGGTTTCCACCCATGGGACCCGGCCGGGCTCAGCCCGAAGGAGTTACATGGGTCCGCCCTCCAGTAGGTTCACCACCTGCAGGAGGGATCATGGAAGTCCGGTGCTATGTGGATTAGGTGGCAGTCAAAGGCGGAGACCTTGGCGGACTGATCCCAAGCTTTCTAAACTGGCTTTTGGTACGTGGAATGTCACCTCTCTGGTGTGGAAGGAGCCTGAGCTGGTGTACGAGATTGAGCGATACCGGCTAGATATAGTCGGCCTCACCTCAACACACAGCTCCGGTTCCGGAACCAGTCTCCTGGAGAGGGGCTGGAGCTTGGCCTTTTCTGGAGTTGCCCCGGGCGAGAGGCGACGAGCAGGGGTAGGTATTCTTGTATCGCCCCACCTTGCTGCCTCTATATTGGAGTTTTCCCCGGTGGACGAAAGGGTTGCTTCCCTGCGCCTTCGGGTTGGGAAACGGGTCCTGACCATCATTTGTGCCTATGCACCAAATGATGTTTCAGAGTACCCACCCTTTTTGGAGTCTGTGACTGGGGTGCTGGAGGGTGCTCCTCCTGGAGACTCCATTGTCCTACTGGGGGACTTCAATGCGCACGTGGGCAACGACAGTGAAACCTGGAGGGGGGTGATTGGGAGGAACGGCCTGCCCGATCTGAACCCGAGTGGTGTTCAGTTATTGGACTTCTGTGCTAACCACAGTCTGTCTATAACGAACACCATGTTCAAGCATAAGGGTGTCCATATGTGCACCTGGCACCAGGACACCCTAGGCCGCAGGTCGATGATCGATTTTGTTATCGTATCATCAGACCTGCGACCGTATGTCTTGGACACCCGAGTAAAGAGAGGTGCAGAGCTGTCAACTGATCACCACCTGGTGGTGAGTTGGATCCGATGGCAGGGGAGGAAGCCATTCAGACCTGGTAGACCCAAACGTATAGTGAGGGTGTGCTGGGAGCGTCTGGCTGAGGCCCCTGTCCGGGAGGTCTTCAACTCCCACCTCCGGAAGAACTTCAACCACATTCCGAGGGAGTCTGGAGACATGGAGTCTGAATGGGCCATGTTCTCCACCTCTGTTGTTGAAGCGGCAGCCCAGAGCTGCGGCCGCAAGGTGGTCGGTGCATCTCGTGGTGGCAACCCCCGAACCAAGTGGTGGACACCAGTGGTGAGGGGGGCCATTAAGCTGAAGAAGGAGTCCTATCAAGCTTGGTTGGCTTGTGGGACTCCCGAAGCAGCTGAGGTGTACCGGCAGGCCAAGCGGAGTGCAGCTCGGGTGGTTGCTGAAGCAAAAACCCGGGTATGGGAGGAGTTCGGTGAGGCCATGGAACAAGACTTTCGGTCGGCTTCAAAGAGATTCTGGCAAACTGTTCGGCGGCTCAGGAGGGGAAAGCAGCTCCCCGTCCACACTGTGTATGGTGCGGATGGGACACTGTTGACTTCAACTGGGGATATCGTCGGGCGGTGGAAGGAATACTTCGAGGATCTCCTCAATCCCACTGATACGCCTTCCACAGAGGAAGCAGGGTTTGGGGACGAGGGGGATGACTCGCCTATCACAGGGGCTGAGGTCGCCAAGGTGGTTAAAAATCTCCTTGGTGGCCGGGCCCCGGGGGTGGACGAGATTCGCCCCGAGTACCTCAAGGCCCTGGATGTTGTTGGGTTGTCATGGTTGACACGCCTCTGCAACATTGCGTGGAGGTCGGGGGCAGTGCCTTTGGCATGGCAAACCGGGGTGGTGGTTCCTCTCTTCAAAAAAGGGGACCGGAGGGTGTGCTCCAACTTTAGAGGGATCACACTCCTCAGCCTCCCTGGGAAGGTCTATGCCAAGGTACTGGAGAGGAGAGTCCGGCCGTTGGTCGAACCTCGGATTCAGGAGGAGCAATGTGGTTTTCGTCCTGGCCGTGGCACATCGGACCAGCTCTTTACCCTCTCGAGAATTCTTGAGGGTTCGTGGGAGTTTGCCCAACCAGTTTACATGTGTTTTGTGGACTTGGAGAAGGCATTTGACCGCGTCCCTCGTGGATTTTTGTGGGGGGTGCTTCGGGAGTATGGGGTATCGGGCTTGTTGTTACGAGCTATTCGGTCTCTGTACGACCGTTGTGAGAGTTTAGTTCGCATTGCCAACACTCGGTCGGAGTCATTCCCAGTGAGAGTTGGACTCCGCCAGGGCTGCCCTTTGTCACCGGTCCTGTTCATAATTTTTATGGACAGGATTTCTAGGCGCAGCCAGGGAATGGAGGGTGTCATGCTTGGTGACCACAGGATCTCATCTCTGTTGTTTGCAGATGATGTTGTCCTGTTGGCTTCATCCAGCAATGACCTACAGCTCTTGCTGGGACGGTTTGCCGCTGAGTGTGAAGCGGCTGGGATGAGAATCAGCACCTCCAAGTCCGAGTCCATGGTCCTCAGCCGGAAAAAGGTGGATTGTCCTCTCCGGGTTGGGGACAGGCTCCTGCCCCAAGTGGAGGAGTTTAAGTATCTTGGGGTCTTGTTCACGAGTGAGGGGAAAATGGAGCGAGAGATCGACAGACGGATTGGAGCAGCATCTGCAGTGATGCGGACGTTGTACCGGTCTGTTGTGGTGAAGAGGGAGCTTAGTTCTAAGGCAAAGCTGTCGATTTACCAGTCAATCTATGTTCCTACTCTCACCTATGGTCACGAGCTTTGGGTAATGACCGAAAGAACGAGATCGCGGATACAAGCGGCTGAAATGAGCTTTCTCCGTAGGATTGCTGGACTCACCCTCAGAGATAGGGTGAGGAGCTCAGTCATCCGGGAGAGGCTCAGAGTAGAACCGCTGCTCCTCCACATTGAAAGGAGTCAGTTGAGGTGGTTTGGGCATCTGATTAGGATGCCTCCTGGACGCCTCCCACTTGAGGTGTTTCAGGCACGTCCCACTGGGAGGAGACCCCGGGGCAGACCCAGGACTCGGTGGAGAGACTATGTCTCCCAGCTAGTCTGGGAACGCCTTGGTATCCCCTCTGAAGAGCTGGAGCAGGTGGCTGGGGAGAGGGAAGTCTGGGCTTCTCTGCTTGAACTGCTGCCTCCGCGACCCGGACCTCCGGAAAAGCGGTAGAAGATGGATGGATGGATGGATGGGTTTGTTGGTTCCCTGTAAGCAGCTTTGTTTATTATTCTAATAGCTCTCTTCTGAAGCATAAAGACTGGATATATGTTTGTTTTATATGTGTTTCCCCATACTTCAGTACAATATGTCATGTATGGGAGTATTAATGAATGATACAAAGTATATAGTGTGAGTTAATTCAGCAAATATTTCACTCTGTGTAATATTGCAATTGATTTAGATATTTTATCTTTAATATAATTAATATGTGACTTCCAACACAGTTTATTATCAATTATTACTCCAAGAAATTTAATTTTGGATACCCTTTCAATCTCTACACCATTTACACTGAGTTTAGATACTAAGTTGTTGTGATGGTTGTTAAAAATTATAAATTTTGTCTTACTTAAATTGAGCGTTAATTTGTTTGAATCAAACCAGTTTAAGCTTTCCTAATTCCTTTCCGAGTGTATCCAAAAGTTGTTCCAAATTGCTTCCACTGCTGAATACTGATGTACATGTGATTTCTGAGTTTTTATTTTTAATAAATTTGCAAAAATCTCAAAAAAACTTTTTTTCACATTGTCATTATGGGGTATTGTGTGTAAAATTTTGAGGAAAAAAAAGAATTACATCCATTTTGGTATAAGGCTGTAACATAACAAAATGTGGAAAAAGTGAATATATATATATATATATATATATATATATATATATATATATATATATATATATATATATATATACACACTGTATACAGTGGGGAAAAATAAGTTCTGAACCCGTCAACATTTTTCTCATGAAACATATTTCTGATGGAGCCACAGACCTGAGATTTTCACCAGGATCAGTAACAACCCAAGTAATCCATACGTACAAAGAAATCAAGACAACTGTGTTCATAAAACAAGTTATATTTAATAAAGTGGAATGACAAAGGGAATAAGTATTGAACACACAATGAAATTCATTTAATATTTAGTAGAAAAGCCTTTGTTGGTAATAACAGCTTCCAGACACCTCCTGTATGGAGACACTAGGCATTGCTCAGGAGTGATTTCAGCCCATTCTTCCACACCAACTGTCTCCAAATCTTGAAGGTTCTGTGGGTGTCTTCTATGAACTCTGACCTTCAGTTCGTTCCATAGATTTTCTATTGGATTCAGGTCAGGTGACAGACTGGGCCATTCTAGCAGCTTTATTTTCCTTCTCTGGAGCCAGTTGAGAGTTTCCTTGGCTGTGTGTTTGGGATCATTGTCTTGCTGAAATGTCCACCCTCGTTTCATCTTCAGCATCTTGGCAGATGGCAACAGGTTCTTATCAAGGATGTCTCTGTACATTTGTCCATTCATCTTTCCATCAATTATATGAAGTCTGCCTGTACCATGTGCTGAAAAACACCCCCACACCATGATGGGATGTGCAGTGCCATTTCTCCTCCAAACATGCTGTGTGTTGTGGCATCCAAAAAGTTCAATTTTGGTCTCATCTGACCAGACTATATTCTCCCAGTACTTTATTGGCTTGCTCAAATGTTGTGCAGCAAATTTTAAACAAGCTTCAACACGCTTTTTCTTCAGCAATGGAGTCTTGCGAGGTGAGCGGGCAAAGAGCCCATGTCGGCTGAGTGCATTACTTATTGTTTTCTTTGAAACAGCAATACCTGCTAACTCCAGGTCTTTCGGGAGCTCTCTATGGGTGGTCTTTGGCTCTTGGATAACTCTTCTGATAATTCTTTTGACTCCTCTGTCAGAAATCTTGCGAGAAGCTCCTGGTCGTGGCCGGTTTATGGTAAAATGGTTCAGGTTCAGGTTCAGGTTACTTTATTTGTACCCGTAGGTAGATTTGTTTTGTAGTCTGGTGATATCCATATTTACAAGCCACAAATTACTTTCAACATAGACACAAACACAGGCACACATGAAGCTGACTAATAAATGGTAAATGGTACTAAATAAATGGTATTATTTCTACTTCAGAATGATGGCTCCAACAGTGCTCACTGGAACATTCAGCAGTTTAGAAATGTGCCTGTAACCAATGCTATCATTATGTTTTGCAACAATAAGGTTGCGAAGGTCTAGAGAGAGCTCTTTGCTTCTACCCATCATGAGTTCTTTGTGGTGTGACAATCTGATATTCACAGACCTTTTTCATCAGCTATCAATTAGGACTTAACCAGCTGAAATTAATTTGCACTGATGGGGGATGGGATGGCTTCTAATGGATTTAAGCTCAATTCTTGGCTTTTTATGCCTTTTTGCACCTCTTTTTCTTCATGTGTGCACCATGGCTGCCTCATCCTTCCACGTGAATGCCCTGAATTTCCCTCTGGGGATCAATGAAGTACACAAAATAAAAATAAATAAACTAAAATAAAAATTTCTGGCTACTCGCCTCTGCTCAAAATATATAGTGTACGGAGGTGACTACTTGTGTAATTTCTATAAATGGAAGTTTTTAAAATCTGCCAATAAACAAGCACAACACCAGCATTAACAAAGTCAAGTCCATTAGGTCAAACAGGTGACAAATTAATCTCCTCAGCTTTAACAAACTAGAACTTCTGCAACTGCAATGTCCAGCTGTGTTTTGGCCACTTTCCTATCAAATCTCGCTCAGTCATAATGAAGGAGCCAGAATGTTTTGAACAGCTGGTGAACATCTCCCTGAGCTTCTCTCTAGCTGCTCTCTTGATTTTGCAATAATCTCTAACACTAGTTTCCTGAGCTAAAAGTTCAAGTTGAACTCTTAATCCTGTAGCTTTATTTTAATATCCAGTTCCTCATGGGAAAAGCCTCTTGAACATAAGCAATCTCCTCCCCTTCGCTGCTTAATGTGACATAGATTGACAGAATTTGTTGTTTATAACAAAAGCATATTTAGTTTTTCATGCCCACTTTAAGAACCAATCCCATGCATGTATGCTGCAGCCTGCTGAGTTTGTGAAAACTGCCAATCTTTTATTGAGTCTGCTGTTAAAAAAGGAGAATCAAGTGATTTTGCATCCCCACTGCCCCATGTTGGTACGATGTTAGCAAAGCAAGAATGCAGTATTCTGAAGTACTGACACACTCTGGGAGTCAGATTTTTCAGAAGCTGTTGAATGGTCCAAACCTGAAGTCACGCAGCACGTTCAGGAAGCTGACGAGGCAGCCCAGTGTCATGCTGGTCCTGATGGCTGATTACTGAGAGCTCACAGTCAGCTGGTGGGCTCAGCCAGTTGTCAGGCTGCATCTGAACATGTTAAAAATTCACTTTGTTCCACCACAATGCTGGCTGCTCCTCGGATGAACCGTCCTGTTAAAGCTGGGTTCGCACTATGGCGTTTGGACCAACTTTTACAGATGTTTGGAAAAATCAGAGAAATCAGCCTAAACGTTGGAGAAATTACATTGGTGAGCAGGTTGTTTTAATCCAGCAAACATCAGTTTTGAAGAACTTCTGCTAGCATTTGCCAGCGTTGCATTCAGCATTGGCAAACCTTTGCCAACTTAGGCTAGTGAATGTGTAACTGTTGCCAACTCAGGTTAACTTAAGCAAACAAATACGCCACGCAGGTCAGCTGACGTCAGTGTCAGGCCACGCTCACATCAAGATCAGCGCTGGTAGAGGCTTCCTGCCATTCTGAACTTGCTGCTGGAGTGAGCACATCTCCCCTGGGCATTAAGTTTCAGTGGATAATTTTAGTGTTTTGGACTATGTGAGGGGCAGGAGAGGCAGCAGCGTCTCAAAAGAGGCACGCCAAGATGGTAGCGTTCTCACTAATCGCCATCTGTAGTCCCTGAGGCATCAGTTTTAGTACAACATTTACTGACAAATGGGCAGCACTGACGCAACAGTGTCACTCAGACAGGCCTATCTGCTGTGGATAATCATGTTGGCTGTTTTGTAGTTAATTTGATTGATTACACTTTTAAACCTTTTAATAACAAAATATTGCTAAAATCTAAACTGATGCATTACGATGGGTCTGAAATATTTGTAAACGTGTCCTGTTATAATATTGCATGAGTTCATTGACGATACACAGAAGAAATTCAATATTCCACCGAACTCCATCACTGAACAGTGATAGAAACTAAAATAATTATAATGGTGACTGAACAACTGCCATTCCCTAAAGTAAAGATTCACTATTATCTTGAATATAAGTGATGAAAGATCAGACAAATAAGTGATCTGACAAACAAATAAACAAAGATCTGAAACAGTCACTAATGTCGGATGTCCCATTCATTTTCAGTGTTTAGCTATTCTGTAATTAACATCCACACAATCAAATAAATCTTAGCGCCATTTAGTCCCTTTTATACTTGTCAAAGTCTAACATGTGACTGCCTCCATATAGGCTGCACCTCTTTGTGTTCCACTTGCAAACCCAGCCTACATTTGGGCCTGGGAAGCCTGACTGGGATCCCTGTTTCAAACGGGAAGACTTGGTTCTACGGCCAATGCACTAGTTTCATTTCACTCTATTTTTCTATATAGCACCAGACTACCATGATTCCCTAAAGAGTTTGTTGTTGTCGTCCTCACGCTGCCCCCCCCCAAAGGCTGTAAACCTCAGGGAAACACTTTTTTTTATAAAATTTTCCAATTTTTTTCTCAATTTTTTATGATTTTTCTTGTACATTTACGCACTACTATAATCTCACTGATATACTAGTTGTCCTGCATTAACTCTCCTTACAGTCTATATGGAGATGAAGGGGGACACACACACACACACACACACACAGAGTAAATCAACCTGCCCCGGGTTATAGGAAGGGCTTACCAGGACACGGGCCCAGGACCCCGGCTTGTGTGGAACCTCAAAAGAAATTCTGTTTTTTTTTTGTCTTGCTAACTCTGCCATACCCAGTGTTTATTGGACGGTTTGTTTTGGTGCGTCAACTTTTAATTTGTTGAGGTGTATGTCTATCCTGCCTGTTTAATTAGCTGGTTAAGAGTCGACATTTGACCTGATTAAGGTTGGATGTGGGCCGGTAATGAATGAATGATGATGGCATACGATAGCGGTGCCCAAAAGAGGAAAAAGAAAACAGGAAGGTGAGAAGGAGGTTTTAAAAAAGACTCCTAAATTGGCAGGGTTTTTTTAAGTCATGATACAGCCGGACGGTGTCAACTTTACTGTCACAACAAGCTGTTTGTCAAACTGTTAGCATTACAAATGCTAAGACAGGGTGCACCTGCGGAGGCGCTGTCTGAAGATCCATCAGTCACGGAGGGCAGAACTTTTCTGGCCACAGAAGCTCCGGGTCACTGAGGTTGTAAAACAGCCGTTATAAGTGTCAAGGATTGGTCACTCTGGGAGTACTGGGTCTGATATCGGAGCACGTGAACGTTCCTACAGACAGCAGGAACATTTTTTTCTCCAAGTGCCAGCTCAATCCCAAACTTGCAAATGGTAAGTATGTTTCAAGACGGTGGCTTCTACTTTCACCTTCCACGGCTGTTTGGGTTGTTTTGCCTGCCGCATATACAGCCAATTATTTGGCAGCGGTTATGGATATGGAAGCTGTATCACTACATGAAATGTCTGTTGGCACGGACGAGTTGACTAACCAACTAAACCTTTTCAGAACAGCTGCTGCTGTGGCTTAGCTAGATAGTCCGTTGGGCCTGTGATCAGAAGGTTGCTAGTCTGTGTCCTGCTGTCAGCACCTTGTCCGAACTATTCTACTTGATATGAGATGAAACTTAGACTTCAAATTAAGAGGTTAGCCTTAGGGAGTGGGTCAAGTTTAAAAGATAGTAAATAGATACTAAATAAACATTTTGAAACAAATAAATGCCTCCGATTTCTGTACCTGTAGCCTGCTGCTTTTAAGATACACGTTCAATTCAACTTTATTTACATAGCACCATTTCACAACAACAGTCATCTCATAGCACTTTCAACTGTAGGGGAAAGCCCCACAACTGCAGAAAGACCCCAGCAATCAGGCGACCCCCTGTGAGCAGCGCTTGGTGACGGTGGAGAGGAAAAACTCCCATTAATAGAACGTACGGGCCAATCAGATTTGAGCCGTATCTGTAACAAGAATTCTGTGGGTACAGTTGTGTAGCCATAGCCGTGGCGCAGTGGTTAGCACTGTGGCAGCACAGCAGCTCAACCTTGGCCATGGGACCCCGGGTTCGATCCCAGCCCGCGACCAACAGTGATCTGTGTGGAGTTTGCGTGTTCTCCCTGTGTCTACGTAGGTTTACTCCGGTTTCCTCCCACAGGCCAAAAACATGAAGGTTAGGTTAACTGGAGACTCTAAAGTGGCCCCAGGTGTGAATGTGTGTGTGAATGGTGAAGGGATGGCACTGCACCGTGGCTGCTTCATCCATCCAGGTGGATGCCCTGAATTTCCCCTCTGGGGATCAATAAAGTGCACAAAATAAATTAAAAAAATGGCCACTGCCTTAGTAGTTTAGGACCTTGGTCAAGCTGATCCCTCAGTGAGCCCGGCTACATGGCCATAATAATCCGATAACTAATAATCTGATAATGGTAATAATCAGATATGACATGTTTACATGCACTGAGTAAATGGATTATTGGACAATAAACTATGTGTGTTGATGTTTCACGTTATGGAACACAATCATTGCCTTTTCTCTGATTATTGTTTTTACATGACTACTTTAATAATCACATAACTCCGGAAATCCGATTATAAACAGTTTATTACTGTGCATGTAAGCGCGGCCATTTTGCATATCATACGCCCATAAATATATGGGAGGGCCCCAAATATTGCTCTAGCCCAGGAGCCCACAACCTCCTTAACTCAGCCCTGAATGCATTTTCTGAAGCCTCGGGATGTCCTTGGTGAAATGAGCAGCTTGCTTTACTTTTTCAGCCCATTTTGGACACCACCGTCACATCTGGATTTCTGCACTGATTTCAGAACAAATGGCTCCTAAATGTGAGTGCCTGGATGGAGATACTGGACTGTTTCTGTGAGCCTAGCCTGAAAAAGTTTTCACCCAGCCAGCATGTCCATGTGGGTCCCGCCAAAGGTTAAACGCTGGGCTCTTTTATGGGTCCATGTGGGTTCATCTGTCTTTGCCCACATGGACTTTACCTATGGAGCAGGCGAACAGATCACCTGCTCACCTGCTCCATAGGGTCTCAGTGGAGGTGAGCAGGTTCCCATCACACTGTCACTATGGGCACAGTTATGCAAATCAAGTCCCTAATTCATGAGGAAAAAATGTCAACATTTAGAAGAAAAGCAGTGACAAATTTACAGTGTTGGGAGTAACGTGTAACGCCACTACTTTTGCAGTAACATGCTCTGTAACAAAATTACTGTTTAAAAATTCAGTAATGTGTTGCAGTTACTGAAATTTGATCAGATGCGTTACTCGCGTGACTCGCTTTATTAATACTAGTGCACACCTGTGCATGCCCATAGAAACCAAGTATAAGCAAGTATTTCTGCATGCCCATAGAAAGCAGATGTAAGAAAGGGTGTAAGCAAGCATGTCAGTACTCAATCAGTCATGCCTGCCTTTGATCGTTGATGATGTCATAGTGAGTCCTGTTATCGTGAGGCATGCCTGCGTTTGATCTTTGAAGATGTCCTATGATCTGTGACACACAGATATGATGTACTGCTTTGAATGGGTGTGGTTTAAAGTAGTGTGTCCTATTGTAGCGATTCCTGCGCTCTGTATGACGTCATATAGGCCGCAGGTGAAGACGTGGCTGGACCCTCTGCAGTTTGCATATCACAGCCCCATCTAGGAGTTGAAGATGCTGTCATGTACCTGCTGCAACGAGCCCATCTGCACCTGGATGGAGGAGGAGACACTGTGAGAATCACATTCTTTGATTTCTCCAGTGCCTTTAACACCATCCAGCCACTGCTGCTGGGTGAGAAGCTGAGGGTGATGGGGGTTGACAGCTCTGTGATCTCCTGGATTACGAACTACTTGACAGGTAGACCACAGTTTGTCCGGCTGGGCAATGTCTTGTCTGGAGTGGTGGCTTGTGATACGGGAGCTCCACAGGGGACTGTGCTCTCTCCTTTTCTCTTTACCTTATACACCACTGACTTTCTGTACAACACAGAGTCCTGCCACCTGCAGAAATTCTCTGATAACTCAGCTGTTATGGGGTGTATAAGAGGAGGAGAGGAGGGACAGTACAGGGCACTGGTAGATAGATTTGTGGAGTGGACAGAGCAGAATCACCTGATGTTGAATGTCAGCAAGACATTCAAGAGATGGTGACCGACTTCAGGAAGAGGAAGACTCCTTCTCAGCCACTGCAGATTAGGGGGGAGGATGTGGGAGTGGTTGAGGACTACAAATATCTGGGTGTCAGGATCAGCAGTGGGTTGGACTGGAGATCCAACACTGATGCTGCGCACAAGAAGGGGATGAGCAGACTCTACTTCCTGAGAAAGCTGAGATCCTTCAATGTGTGCAGCAGGATGCTGGAGCTTTTCTACCAGACCGTTGTCGCCAGCGCCATCTTCTTTGCTGCTGTCTGTTGGGGTAGCAGTATCAGGGCCAGAGATACCAACAGACTTGACAAGATTATCAAGAGGGCTGGCTCTGTAATTGGTCTCAGACCGGAGACCTTTGAGACAGTGGTGGAGAGGAGAACACTAAATAAACTGCGATCCATCATGGACAATCCTGATCACCCCCTCCACCACACACTAGATAGACAGCGAAGCACTTTCTCCAGTAGACTACTACAGCTTTGCTGTCGAACGTCCAGGTACAGGAAATTTTTCCTGCCACATGCAATTTCACGACAATTGCATGTGGCAGGAACTCACATTGCATGTGGCATGTGGCAGGAACTCACGACATCATAGTGAGTTATTACTCACTATGATGTTGTATTCTAGTCATAGCTATGCTGCCACACTGCACCTTACAGACTAACCGGTACATCACATTTCACTCTGCTCCTGATAGTCCTTCTCTGTGCAATGGGATGATTCATGTGTTTATACGGGTCATCATATATTAAGCTATGATGTATATAGGTTTTATAGTCGTGTTAGTTTTTACTTTCCACGGGTAATCCCTTTGTCTGTCATGTGTGTGTTTCTGTTGTTTGGTTGTCTACTGTGATCAATAAAGAACATCGATCTATCTATCTACAGCCGTATTGGTGCCCCTCTGTTAATGAAAGAAAAACCCACAATGGTCACAGAAATAACTTGAATCTGACAAAAGTGGTAATAAATAAAAATTCTATGAAAATTAACCAATGAAAATCAGACAATGATTTTGAATTGTGGTTCAACAGAATTATTTTTAAAAAACAAACTCATGAAACAGGCCTGGACAAAAATGATGGTACCCTTAACTTAATATTTTTTTGCACAACCTTTTGAGGCAATCACTGCAATCAAACGATTTCCGTAACTGTCAATGAGACTTCTGCATCTCTCAGCAGGTATTTTGGCCCACTCCTCATGAACAAACTGCTCCAGTTGTCTCAGGTTTGAAGGGTGCCTTCTCCAGACGACATGTTTCAGCTCCTTCCACAGATGTTCAAGAGGATTTAGATCAGGGCTCATAGAAGGCCACTTTAGAATAGTCCAATGTTTGGCTCTTAGCCATTCCTGGGTGTTTTTAGCTGTGTGTTTTGGGTCATTATCCTGTTGCAAGACCCATGACCTGCTACTGAGACCAAGCTGTCTGACACTGGGCAGCACATTTCTCCCTAGAATACCCTGATAGTCTTGAGATTTCATTGTACCCTGCACAGATTCAAGACACCTTGTGCCAGATGCAGCAAAGCGGCCCCAGAACATAACAGAACCGCCTTCATGTTTCACAGTAGGGACAGTGTTCTTTTCTTGGTATGCTTCATTTTTGCATCTGTGAACATAGAGCTGATGTGCCTTGCCAGAAAGCTGTGACCATTGTGGGTTTTTCTTTCATTAACAGAGGGGTACCAACAATTTTGTCCACGTGTGTATAGACATCCTTCTGAGATCATAGGAACAGCAGCCTTACGGTTTATCTGATGTCATATAGAGTTCCATTTATGTGACATCATGTAGACATCCAGTAAACGGTCCTATGAACACCGACATCATAGGAACATCATAGGATATCAGGAAGGCCCGTGCATGCCCATAGAAACCAAGAAACCGGAGCACCCGAAGAAAATCAGTACTTTGCTTGGCATTTTACACATTTGTAGTGTAGACTGGCATTCATCAAGGTTACACATTTGCCATCATATAGGCATGGCGAGTCATCCTATGATGTCTGAGTTCATAGGACGCGCTATGATGATGAGGCAGAGATCAAAGGCCGTCCTATGATGTCCTAAAAATGTGCTTTCAAGTCTGTCATACCATCTATGCTGGTGAAGGGTGTCCTCCTGTCTCAGACGGGTGCGATGTACTGCTGGAACCTCAGGTGTTTCATCTTCATGGCATCTTTTCTGACGTGCAGCAGTTGTCGTTATTCTATTGCTCTCCATCTGGTGGGTCTTCTTCTTCTTCTTCTTTATTGAGACCATTGGTTGAGGGATAGGTGTGTCGTAATTCCAGTTCATGGACAGGATAATTACTACACTTCTACACTTGATCTTAGCCAAAAGGCAGAGAAGCGATCATGAAAATAGATTCTAGCAGAAAGAGGCTTTCCGGCATGGACTCACTGTATATGACATCATAAAGACATGAAGGCAGGCTTGATGTATATGACATCATAAAGACAATCGCGAGTCGTCCTATGATGCTTGAGTTCATAGGATGTCCTATGATGTCCTATAAACGTGACAGACACGCACACAAACAGACAGACACACAGAGATTTCTTGCTTTTATAGAGTGATGGATACATGTTTTAGCACAAATAAACTGACCCTACCGTAGCTGGCACAGCCATCAGTCTCCTCCGCGGGTTGGTTTCCTGTCCCGCGGTGGGAAGAAATACTGTGGCAACTTCTCATATGGAGCCCTGATCGATCACCTGTCGTGGCAGTGAGTAGCCCCCTAACAGCTCCTTACCTCTGTGGTAACCCACTCTAGCAGGAAATGTTGGAGCCTCATCCGTCGCCTAGGAGCTGCACAGAAGCCCCCTAGCCAAAGCCGAGCATCCGTCACACCCAACCAAGTTGCATCCCACCTACTGACTATCGCCAAAGCACCCCAAGACAAAGACACCAGAAGAACAGTTACAACTGAGCTAAAAAAACACCAAAAAATGCCTGTAGAGGAAACGAACCCTGAACCCTTCGAGGCTGCTGAACTGGAGAAAGTCCTACAGGGCCTGAAATGTGGAAAGGCAGCAGGATACGATAACATCTTCCCAGAATTCATGAAGAATCTTGGCCCCCGAGCCCTAACCTGGTTGACACAATTCTACACAAGGATCACACAAACGAACTCGATCCCAAAGAAATGGCGGACAGCAAAGGTCATTGCCATCCCAAAACCTGGCAAAGACCACAAACTACCAGCAAGCTACCGCCCAATCTCCCTACTCAGCGTTCCTTACAAAATCATGGAGCGCCTAATACTGCAACGCATTTCCCCAGAAATAGAGGATATTCTAAGTGTGGATCAAGCAGGTTTCCGCAAGGACCGCAGTACAGGAGAACAAGTACTGGCCCTAACCACCTTCATTGAAAATGGCTTCGAGAGCAGACTGAAGACAGGGGCTGTGTTTCTCGATCTTACAGCCGCCTATGATACGGTCTGGCACAAAGGCCTCCTCCTGAAACTTATAAAGGCGATCCCTGCTTGGGCAACAGCAATTATAAAAACCCTGCTGACCAACCGAAGGTTCAGAGTCCACCTCAGTCAGAACACAAGTGCATGGAGAATGCAGAAAAACGGACTCCCACAAGGCTCAGTTCTAGCTCCAACTCTGTTCAACCTCTACATAAACGACCTGCCTACTACAAAATCCCGCAAATTCATCTATGCAGACGACATCTGTTTGGCATTCCAAGCACCAGACTTTGAACCACTGGAACGGGTGCTCACGGAAGATCTTGCTAAACTGGACCAGTTCTGCAAAATCTGGCGCCTAAAACCAAGCCCAGCAAAAACCGTCTCCAGTGTATTTCATCTCCACAATGCAAAAGCTGCCAGAGAACTAAACATCCACCTGAGCGGACTCAAGCTTAAGCATGCCCCAAATCCAACTTATCTTGGAGTGACCCTTGATAGGACCTTATCCTTCAAGGAACATCTAAAGGGGACGGCTGCTAAGGTGAAAGTACGAAACAACCTGCTCTGCAAGCTCGCTGGTGCAAAATGGGGGGCGGCAGTCTCCACCCTGCGCACCTCAGCACTGGCCCTTTCATACTCTGTAGCAGAATATTGTGCCCCTGTCTGGTCCAGGTCATCTTACACACACCATGTAGACACCCAGCTCAACTCAACCATGAGAACTATAACTGGAACAATCCGCTCAACACCACTCCCCTGGCTCTCTGTACTGTCAAACATAGCCCCTCCACACATCCGGCGAGCAGCATTAACTCAAAGGATGCTCCAAAAAGTTAAAGATTTTCCTCACTTACCAATCCATGCAGATATCTACACCCCACCCACTGCCCGACTTTCATCCAGACGGCCGATTTGGAAAAACCCTCCCCCAGCTGACTTTACCATCCAGACAGCTTGGCAAGAGGAATGGGAAACCAAGGAGGTCCCAAACAAACAGCTGGTGATAAACCCCAACCAACAGGTCCCGGGCACCAACCTCCCAAGGAGACAGTGGTCTACACTCAATCGCTTCAGGACTGGACATGGCCCCTGCTTGGCCAGCCTTCACAGATGGGGCAGTAGCCCTAGCCCACTGTGCGCATGTGGAGAGGAGCAAACTATGGAACACATCATAGAGGCTTGCCCGCTCCAAAGACTGGAAGGAGGATTACACACCCTCCATACAGCAAACCAGGAGGCAACTGCTTGGCTTAAGGACTTTGCATTCGCTAAATAAATAACCTCTGTGGTTAAACACGAGTATTTTTTGAGCAAGAAGCTCGCATTTAATGTCCACAGTTGTGTAAATATGTAAGTTGTGTCAGTAATTTTAAGTTTTCTTATGCAAAGAGAAAAAGTGTCTCGGTTTGTTGCAGTAAAGAACAGCTTCTTGTAAGCGGTGACCTTTCATTTATCTGTGCTTTCTGTTTTATTTTATCTCATTCATTTACATAATGTGATCTGCAACTATTTCATGGAAGTAAATCCTCTAAATATGCGTTTTTAATGGGCTGGTCCAGGGGTGTCAAACATATGTCTCTGTGAATTCACAGCTTTATTTCTAGTAAATTTCTGACTTTCTACTAATTACAATAGTTTGTGTAAATCTGAGACTGACATAATGTCTGGCCCAGGAAACACGCACGCAGGCTCAGGGTAGATTAAACAGCTTTATTTAACAAGCAGGTGTGTCTGAATGGATGTATGCGGTATGTGTATGTGCTGGGGTGAACGCCAATGCGCAGGTAGCAGAGCAGCGCGCCGTTCAGCCGGATAACCCTATGGAGAGAAAGCAGAGGACAAGGGTAATGGGAACCACACCGAGACAGGGATAATTAGAGTGTTGCTTACTTGCAGGGACAGGTGGCTGGCGTTGGCAAGTGATGAGCCCGGGAGACAGCGTCCTGCAGGGCCTGCGTGGATGGTGGAGATGAGTCGGCAATGACGGGGGAAATCCGCCGCCGGGGAGTCCACCTGTGCACAGGGGTGAAGAACTTTGGAGACAAGGTAAGG
Organism: Pholidichthys leucotaenia; assembly: GCA_020510985.1. NCBI lineage: Eukaryota > Metazoa > Chordata > Actinopteri > Cichliformes > Pholidichthyidae > Pholidichthys > Pholidichthys leucotaenia. Next base: position 484,321,772 of record CM035837.1, read on the forward strand.
GATGCTTACGTGTTGTAGTAATCTTGCTGGTGATCTGAGGTTGATTCACGAGCTTTGGAAGTGCCGACGAGAACAGACGGCTCCAGACCGCAGCACTGGGCCGAGTGGGCTAAATAGCCCGCTGCTGACGAGGCGCAGGTGTGCGTGCAGCTGAAGCCGCTGATGAGCGGCGAGTCGTGACAGTATTCCCCCCCCCCCTTGCAGCGCCTCCTGGCGCTGGTTTGTCCGGATGCGCCCGATGGAACTCCGTGATGAGACTTTTGTCTAACACCCAAGAAGAGGGCACCCAGGACCTCCATTCCAGACCGAATCCCTCCCAGTCCACCAAGTACTGCAGGCCACGACCTCGGCGCCGGGAGTCCAGGAAGGAGGCAACTCTCCAGGCCGGGTGGCCGTCGATCATCATAGGCGCGGGCGGCGCTGCGGGCGGGGGACAGAGGGGGTCGGAGACATACTGCTTGATTTTAGAAACATGGAAGGTAGGGCAAATGCGGAGGGAGGGGGGGAGGGCCAGATGCACAGCCACCGGGCTGACAATTTTAGAAATGGTGTGGGGACCAACAAAGCGTGGGGCCAACTTCCTCTTCTCTCCCTTGAGGTGGATATCCTGAGTGGCCAACCAGACCTGTTGACCCACCTGGTAGGCAGGGGCCAGTTTCCTGCGACGGTTAGCCGTGGTGCTGTTGCACGCCACCGTGCATAAGAGCGCGTCGCGTGTCTTGGACCACAGAGCCCGACAACGTCTCAGGTGCGCCTGGATGGAAGGGACCGCCAGCTCCGCCTCCTGCTCCGGGAACAAAGGTGGATCATAGCCCAGAGACGCCTTGAAGGGAGACATCCCTATAGCAGAAGACCGAGCGGTGTTGTGGGCGTACTCTACCCAAGACAGGTGCGTGCTCCAGGAGGACGGGTTAGAGGAAGTGACGCAGCGTAGGGTAGCTTCCAGCTCCTGGTTGGCCCGCTCACACTGCCCGTTGGATTGCGGGTGGTGACCGGAGGAGAGGCTAACTGTGGCCCCCAGGGCGTTGCAAAAACACCTCCAAACCTCAGAGACAAACTGGGGACCCCGATCTGAGACGACGTCCACCGGTATCCCGTGTAGCCTGACCACGTTCTGAACCAAGAGGTCCGCTGTCTCCTGCGCCGTTGGAAGACCCCGAAGTGGCACGAAGTGGGCGGCCTTGGAGAATCGGTCCACGATGGTCAGCACGGCGTTATAGGAGTTAGAAGTGGGGAGACCAGTGACCAGGGAGACCAGTGCTATATGGGACCAGGGTCTGCCAGGGGTCGGCAGAGGCTGGAGCAAACCCGCGGATGGAGAATTACCTGACTTGGCGGTGGCACACACAGGGCACGCCTGGACGTAGTTGGCGGCATTCTTCTGCAGACCCGGCCACCAGAAGGAGCGCTGGAGGAGATCCACTAGCCGAGATACACCAGGGTGACAGGCGAGCTTGGAGGTGTGGACCCAATGGATGACCTCCCGCCGGACAGAAGATGGAACGAACAACCTTCCCTCCGGTCTGCCGCCAGGGTCCGGTTCAGTCTCCTGCGCCCTCCGGATCTTGTCCCTGATGGACCAGGAAATCGCTCCTACCACACACGAACTGGGCAGGATGGGGTGGCCCGGCTCCTCCGACATCTCAGGGGTGAACTGCCTGGAGAGGGCATCGGGTAGGCCGTTCTTAGAGCCGGGGCGATAGGTTATGGTGAAGCGGAACCGGGCAAAGAACAGGGACCAGTGCACCTGGCGGGCATTCAGACGTCTAGCAGATCGAAGATACTCCAAGTTCTTATGGTCCGTCAGCACCACGAATGGTAAAGCTGCCCCCTCCAGCCAGTGGTGCCACTCCTGCAGGGCGAGCTTGATGGCGAGAAGCTCCCTGTCCCCGACGTCGTAATTCCACTCGGCCGGGGACAGGCGCCGTGAGAAGAAGGCGCAAGGTTGCTTGACCCCATCGGTGGGTGATCGCTGGGACAGCACCGCCCCCACCCCCGTATCAGACGCGTCGACCTCCACCAGACACTGCAGCGCGGGGTCGACCTGGGTCAGGACCCGGGAGGAGGAGAACTCCGTCTTCAGCGCCTGGAACGCCGCAGCGACCTCTTCAGTCCAGCGGAAGGTGTTCTTAGGGGATGTGAGACAGGTCAGCGGGGCAACGATGGCACCGAAGTTGGGTACAAAACGGCGGTAGAAATTGGCGAACCCATTGAATTGCTGGACCTGCTTCCTGGAGGTCGGCGTGGCCCATTCCACCACCGCTTTAACCTTAGCAGGGTCAGGTAGGACCTGGTTGTGTGAGATAACAAAACCTAAGAAGGAGGTGGTCTTGGCGTAAAACTCACACTTTTCAGCTTTTACATACAACCTGTTCTCCAGCAGCCACTGCAGGACCTGCCTCACATGCACCTGATGTTCTTCTCGTGACCTGGAGAAGATGAGGATGTCATCCAGGTACACGAACACGAAGAGGCCCAGGAAATCACGCAGGACGTCATTGATAAGGCGCTGAAAAACGGCAGGGGCGTTGGTCAGACCAAAGGGCATTACCAGGTACTCAAAATGCCCACTTGGCATTCTAAATGCTGTCTTCCACTCATCCCCCTCCCTGATCCGGACGAGATGGTATGCACTGCGGAGATCCAATTTGGTGAACCAGGTCGCCCCCTGCAGGGAGTGGAAGGCAGTGTCCATCAGCGGCAGGGTATAACGGTCCTTCTCTGTGATGTCATTCAAGGCCCGGAAGTCGATACACGGGCAGAGGGACCCATCCTTCTTCGACACGAAGAAGAACCCTGCGCCGAGCGGAGACGAGGAGGGGCGGATGATACCTGCGCTGAGTGACTCCTTGATGTAGCTGTCCATCGCTTCCCGCTCAGGCGCTGACAGGCTGTAAAGACGACCCGACGGCAGAGGAGCCCCCGGGCGGAGGTTGATGGCACAGTCGTAGGGCCAATGAGGAGGAAGGGACATCGCCCTGGACTTGCTGAAAACGAGGCCCAGATCGTGGAATTCCGAGGGCACCAGGGTGAGATCCGGAGGCGCGGCGTCCTTAACCGGGGGAGGAGAAGACGGGGCGCAGGCTGCGGACTGTAAGCAGGTGCCCATGCAGAATGAACTCCAGGCGGCGATCTTTCCTGTCCGCCAATCCAGCACAGGGTTGTGCAGGCGCAACCAGGGATACCCAAGGATGACAGGCGTCACAGAGGAAGACAGGACGTAAAGGGTGAGTTCCTCTCAGTGGTTACCCGAAATTATAACTGGGACTGGTTGCGTGCGATGAGTCACTTGCCCGAGGGGCGCACGGGAAAGGGTGATCAGGCTGAGAGGAGCGGCCAGAGGGTGGCAGGGAATGCCCAATTGGGTTGCCAGGCTCTTTGAAATGAAGCTATGCTGTGCTCCTGAGTCCACCAGTGCGTGTGTGAGATGCCCTGTGGCGTTGTGACAAAATCGGATGGGCAAGGACAGACTTGTGAGGGGATTTGACCAGTTAGAGTCCGCGAGGCCCCCTACAGTGACTCGCGGACCTCCCTGTTTGGCTTTTCCGGGCAATGCTCCACGGAATGTTGGTCTCCTCCGTAATACATGCAGAGACCCAACTTCCGGTGGCGCTGTTTCTCCGCTAGGGGGAGCTTTGACCGGCCTACCACCATGGCCTCCAATTCCTCAGAGGACTCCGGTGGAGGTAACGCCAGGGGGCGGTCTTGAGGCGTGCGGACGGAGCCTCCATACGAGCGGCTGCTAAACTTCCGCTCGGTGGACCGTTCACGCAGCCTATTGTCTAAACTAATGGCGGTGGAAATCAACTCCGCCAGTGTCTCCGGAAGATCCCGACTGGCCAGTTCATCCCTCAGACCCGAGCTGAGGCTGCGGAGGAAGATGCCACAGAGTGCGGCCTCATCCCAGCCAACCTCCTCCGCTGCAACCCGGAAGTCGATAGCATAGTCCGCCGCTGACCGGCTTCCCTGTTGAAGAGCAAGGAGCCGGTCAGTTAGGACGCTATTGCGCCGGGAATGGTCGAAGACCTCGAAAAAGCTCTGCACTAACTGGCTATAAGAGAGGTTCGCGTAACTGGGCTTCGCCATTACGGCGTAAGCCCAAGTTAGCGCTCGCCCCTCCAAGAGATTACCGATGTAGCCAGTTCGGCTATGGTCTGAGGGAAAATCCCCGGGAACGCGCAGAAACACTGACTCACACTGCATAATAAACCCCCGCGCCCCGCCGAGTTTTCCGCTGAAGCGGGCGGGGGTTGGGATCGGTGTGAGTTGGGTTGGCGTTCCCGAGGTAGACTGACCGGGCACTGGAGCGGCAGGAGCTAGCCCACCCTGGCGAGCCGAGGGGAACGCCTGCTGGGGGTCCAGGCGGTCTAACCGGTGAGTAATGTTAACCAACTGGTTTAGGATCACCTGCTGTTGATGGGCTATTAAATCCACCCGAGCCTTGAGGGTGGAAAGACGGCATGCGAGCCCGCTGTCTGCTGGGCCGCTCTGCTGGAGCCGTACTGACATAATGTCTGGCCCAGGAAACACGCACGCAGGCTCAGGGTAGATTTAACAGCTTTATTCAACAAGCAGGTGTGTCTGAATGGATGTATGCGGTATGTGTATGTGCTGGGGTGAACGCTGATGCGCAGGTAGCAGAGCAGCGCGCCGTTCAGCCGGACAACCCTATGGAGAGAAAGCAGAGGACAAGGGTAACGGGCACCACACTGAGACAGGGATAATTAGTCAGAGTGTTGCTTCCTTGCAGGGACAGGTGGCTGGTGTTGGCAAGTGAGGAGCCCGGGAGACAGCGTCCTGCAGGGCCTGCGTGGATAGTGGAGATGAGTCGGCGATGACAGGGGAAATCCGCCGCCGGGGAATCCACCTGTGCACGGGGGTGAAGAACTTTGGAGACAAGGTAAGGGATGCTTACGTGTTGTAGTAATCTTGCTGGTGATCTGAGGTTGATTCACGAGCTTTGGAAGTGCCGACGAGAACAGACGGCTCCAGACTGCAGCACTGGGCTGAGTGGGCTAAATAGCCCGCTGCTGACGAGGCGCAGGTGTGCGCGCAGCTGAAGCCGCTGATGAGCGGCGAGTCGTGACAGAGACATTTTTTTCTCTGTAAGATGACTTTTTTCTCATCATTTTTTTCTCCTTTTTTCTGATGGGAACAAGGACCCTTGATCTTGCTGTGTGCAAGAGGATTTAAGTATGCATTTAAAAGTAACATGAAAGTTACTTTTCCAAGTAACTAGTTACTTTAATCATGCAGTAACTCAAAAGTAACTCAGTTACTTTTGAAAAGAAGTAACTAGTAACTGTAACTAATTACTACTTTTTAGTAACTTGCCCAACACTGCAAATTTATGAGGAAAAAGTACAAGAAAAAATGTTGTAAATTTACGAAAAAAGTGAAAATTTAGGAGAAGAAAGTTGCAAATTTCCCCCCAAAAATGTAGCATTACTTGGTGTTCCAAACTTAGAAGAAAAAAATTATCAAATTTACAAGAAAAGTCACAAATTTATGAGAAAAAAATTAGAAAAAGTTGCAAATTAACAAAAATGTAGCAAATAAGTAAATAAATTGAAAATTTATGAGAAAAAAGTTACACATTGAGAAAAAAGTGCAAAATTTATAGGAAAAAGTTCTAAGTTTACAGTAAAAAGGTAAAAATGCAAGAAAAAGTCACAAATGCACATGAAAATAACAAATTTACAAGGAAAAAAGCAACAAATTTGTGAGAAAATGTTGCAGCACTACAGTAAAAAAAAAGTGGTAAATTTATGAAAAAGTTCCAAAATTACAAGAAAAAGTTAGCAAATTTGCATGAAAAAAGTCATAATTTTACAAGAAAAACTAACACATTTATGAGGAAAAGTTGCGCATTTACAGTAAAAAAAAGTTGCACATTTATGAGAAAGTTTTATTTTTTTAAGTAAAATTTATCAATTGGGGGAAAAGTCACAAAGTTACAAGAAAACAAGAAATTTATGAGAAAATCAACTGAAAACAGGTCAAGTCCATGTGGGCAAAGACAGATGGGGCCAGCATGGAAGCCGTGAACAAACCCCCATGGACACAGGTGTGGCCTGTAGTGGCGTGCATGTGGACGTGCCGTCACACGTGCACGTTGAAACACAGTCAGCTCATTCACTACATGGCTTTTAGATCCACAATGGTCACCAGTCTGATGGGTGTTTTATATTCAAACCAGTTATGGTTGTATTCTAGACAAAGTTATCTTTAATTTAAGGCGTAATTTCTTTGGGTTGGATGAAAATTATTTTAAAGAGTGAAGAACCCATCCTAGTGAAGCATCTGTAGCTAAACTCAGTGCCGGAGCATGTCTGAAGGTGGTGCATGGACTGAAAACATGCAGTGCAAATGACCGGACCACCCAAGGCTTCAGAAAGCCATGACTTGGTGGTGCTTTACTGTGGGGGTGCACGGGGACCACAGTCAGTGAGCACAGCTGTCAATCAGCAGCAGGAGCAGCAGCAGCTTTATAGCTTTCTGCATTACCGCCCCCTACTGGAAGGAAGCTGTTGTTCAGTTGTGTGCTTGCTGTATGTCACCGTTCAGTCAAAAAGTGGCTGATGGCGGCTGGGTGGATGAGTGTGCAGTGCAGCACCTCATAGATGTGCTGTCTGCAACAAACACCACAGAGCAGGAGCTGACGTACTTCTCACAGTTTCATGGCCTTTGTTTGGTCAGGAACGACGTCCTTCACATCACTTCAGCACTCTCACCGTCTCCCAAAAGCCACTGGGGAAACTGACCCTGCAGTGTGTGGTGTGCTTCAGTGTACTAGTGTGAAAGTGCACTGCGGAGTGCTCCTCTACAGCGTCCTGCCCTCCCAGCCTTACCCAATCACTCCCACCGCCTCTGCCCTCCCTGCTCAGCCTAATAACCTGTCTGAGTTATTTCTCCTACACAATCTTTTGTCCTCACTTTTATGTCACTGAACAGCGGCTGAACCCATTACTACGGTTGTTGCCATGGTCACCACTGGCTTGTGTGTCTGTGTGTTGTTATGTACTTAACCTTTTAATCCTTACATAGCAGCCATTAGCAAATTAGGAAGCTATGCATACACATATGTATATCCAGCCTTAATAGAAAAAGATGCTGTATGACCAGTGGACAGTATTGTGATTTTGTCATTTTATTAATCTTTAACGAGACAGGCTGTCCCAGGTAATCTCTGTTATACTCCAGTGTAGTGGCGTGGACTAAAAATGCAACACACACAGCACATGGATTAAGTGTGCCCTGAATGAAAGGTGAGCAGGGGCTGGTAGAATACATCACACTCCTATTGTTCATGCTGTGACCTGAGCCTGCAGACAGCTACTTTCCCCGGGTGTGTCCTCCGTCTCAGATGTTGTGGAGGCGGAGCTCAGGTGTCAGCTGACAGAGAGGGCCTTACCAGTCTCACCAGAAGCCATTAGCTTGGGACGAGTGTGTGCGGTCTGAGTGCACTGGTTACTCAAGCTTACCTTTTTTTTTTGATCAGCGTAAAGCTCTGATGCTTGTTTAGCTTTTACAGTATTCATCAACAACCACTGTGCCCTCCACCACTTTATCAATTATCAAAGAAAGCATTCATCAATTTCCCTCCATTCTTTCTTTCCACACCAATACTGCTGCTATCATTTCCCCAGACGGGAATGGGGGCTCATCCAGGATACTTAAAAAGGAAGTTAGAAGTTTAATTTGATGTTTTTATAGTCTCACTGTTTCTGGGAAGGGAGTAAGTCCCTTAGGGGGGTTGGAAATTCATGGATCTTGCCCCTGGTTTTTGTCTTTCAAGTCACCTTGAGTCTGATAATCTCCAGAAAAGAATTGAGTTAAGTTTGGTGGTAACAGAAAATGGGGAGATGTGTCCGGTAACTGGTGTGGTGCAGCCCACCATGTAATTAAAACTCCTATTGTTTGTCTAGTCTAAAGCAATGGTCATGAAGATTCCATGAACAATGGGGTCGTAAGAATCTCCCAGTTCCTACAGATTCTGGAGCTGGCAGACATTTGTGGAGGAGGCATAGTTTGTTACGGTTGCTGTTCAATTTGAGAGAGCAACTTGAGGCATTCTTGAGAAATGAGGTGCTATTCTGTCATATGATGGCGCTAGAGTTCTTTTGTTCGTCATCTCTATACTGTGGGTAATGGAACATTTGATTGAGAACTATCAGTTATCCTACCATGCATTTCTTCAGTCAGTTTACACTAAGTTGGTCATAGTGGGCAAGTATTTAACCAGCTTTAACCTGGAGAACTAAATGTGTGTCAGGGATAATTTACGGCACTGTGCTGTCTCTGTATTGAGACTATACTGACATTTAATAACATTTGTTATCGTTATTCAGAACTTTATAGTTTGTGCACACAAACCCAATATTCTCACCAACTGGATCATGGGGATCATGGTTATGTGAACCAGGTGCCACTCTGCTTGGACTGCTGCTCCTGTGACCCAGACCCCAGGATAAGCTTCAGAACAACTGAACTAATGATGGCTGGATGGATTTACTTGGTATGACATGGCTTCTCTCTATAGAAGCATCATCATTTAGCTACATTAGGGCTTTCATCTGCTTGGCTCCACAAGCTGACACAATATATGAAGGAACTAATGAATGAACCAGTTAAAAAAGTAAACTATTGTAATTATGCAAACTGCAACAAAATAAAAGCATAATGAAAAAAGTTTCCTTTCAAAACAAAATATTTTAAGGTTAAATAAGGAATGAGCTTAAAGTGACAGTCCGCCAAAAATCAAGTTTTTTCTATTGTTATCATGTCTGTAACATGCTTTTTGTGTAACAAGCACTGGGCATGGCTAAACACCTGAGTTCACTCCCCCAGGGGAAGAGGGAGGAGCCGACGTGGCTCTGTGGACGGACGCTCATGGTCTACCTACCACTGACCACAATGACGATCAGCATCCTTTCCCAGGGACGGCGCAAAACTGTGGCTGGCCGTAGTTTTCCACCGCTGGGACTACTGTATTCTGGAACCCTGTAGCACACGCGGGGTATGGTCAGCTCAGAGAGTGGAGTCCACCGGCTGTCGCACCTGCACACGCAGGGTCCTGGAGGTGCCCACAGAGGAATGGGAGGCACACGGTCGAAAGGCCAAACCAGAGAGAGATAGGCGAATGAAGGTGCCAAGACTGCCACCTGTCCGTTTTGCCTTCGTTTGACTCGGTGCGGTGAAGGGATTTTCGGGAAGGGAGGACACAAAACAAAAGAGGAGACATTAACCTACCCACTCCCTCTGGAGGAGGGAGGTGAGTTGGGTAACTAGGGGGCAGGTGGCGCAACGGCCGGGGTGATGCCGTGCTAAGGTTGTGGTTCCCTGGAGGCGGGCGGCCACAATGGACCACCAGCCCCCAGCGAGCTGCCCAGTGGGCACCAGTCAGCCCCCAGGTGGGACGGCCAGTCCCACAGACAGGCTCCAGTGATGTGACGCTCATTGCCTGTTTCCAGAAGTCGTGCACAGTGCAGCTGAGAACAGGATTGCGCCTTCATTTTAATATTATTAATGTATCGGCTCGCTCAATTACTTTTAATCCTTACTGATACCAATCCAGACATTTTGCCTGGATCGAACCCGATACCGATACGGCGGATCAGATCGGCTCATCCCTACTTTAAACAAACTGGGCCCCACATGATTTTAAAATGGGTGAGCAGGTTTCATTAACACTTGTGCCATAGGTAAAATTATGCAAAACAATCACAAATTTATGAGAAAAAAATGTCAAAATTTATAAGAAAAAAGTGGCATATTTATGAGGGAATAAAGTCACAAATTTGCTAGAAAAAAGTCACAGATTTATGGGAAAAAATGTGAAAATTTAGAAGAAAAAAGTTGCAAGTTTACAAGAAAAAAACTGTAAAATTACTAGTGGTGTTGGATGATTAAAAATTTTAATTGCAATTAATATTTTGGAATGTTGAGCTAATTGTGATTAATAACACGTTAATCGCATGTTTTTCCATAGAGATACAGTGTACCTTAACATGGTAATTTTTCAAGTTTATCATACTGCTATGAGCATGGGAGTAGACAAACATGCTTGCTGTCTTCACCTGCAGGTTTATTAAAGCTCTCAACATATTCAAAATGATAAAAATTATCCAGAATATTCTCCAGAAAATTTTCAAAAGTATTGCTGCATGTGCAAACAACAGAATGCTAGGGCTCATTAACGTCACTGCAGCCCAACTCAGCATCCAACCAGCAGCCACAAATGGAGCTTGCTCTTCTTCCCGTAGCAAACATCCACAACTTTTAAGCAGATCAACACCACACCATGGACCTCATGTGTTACAACAGACACAATTTCCCTTTTAGCAGAAACACTGGAAACATAAACAAACAACTCTCTCTCCCGTGATGACGCCCCACCGTGCTGCAAAAATGGCGGAGGAGTGAATGGACATTACAAACACAACTTGAGATTTTTTTTAGACTGGTACTCACCAACAGTTGGACCCAAAGCTATGAGGGTGAAAAGAGGCAGATTTCTGTCTGTGTCAGCTGCTGGAGGTCAGCTTCAACCTAGCATGTAGCTACTAGCCAGCTAGCTAGCTTCCACAGAAGAAGAAGAACCCAACATCCAGGCGAAGTTTTGGAAGAGGCTGTAACAATTATCCAGGTGAGACAGATAACCTTGTAAACTTAAACATGACGGCACTTTGGGGATTTCCATGGCTGCAATCCAGCTTGTTTGACTTCACAATGTCTACATGGCGTGCACAGTGTCCGTGGGCAGAGTGGCTTTGGTACGGAGAGCTGCTAGGCCAAAAAGTACTGTTTGCGCTTCCTGCTAACTGCCATTAACCGCGCTCACAAAATCTGTTGCCGTTAACGGGTTAACGGGCGATTAACGCGATAACGCCAACACCACTAAAAATTACTCAAAAAGAATTATGTACAAACTTACAAGAAAAAATTAGCAAATTTACAAAAAAGTCACAAATTTATGAGGAAAACAATTAGAAAAAGTATGAGTAAATAAACTGAAAATTTATGAGACGTACATGTACCTGCCTCTTGCCCAAAGATGCTGGGATAGGCTCCAGCCCGCCCCACAACCCAAAAAGGATTAAGCAGAAGAAGATGGATGGATGGTATATAACGTATAAAGATGCGTTCAGACGCGTTCACGCAACACAAATACATTATAACTTAATGTAAACACACGACATGAATTCACCGTCTGAGTGAGATGCAGACAGGTGAAGTTGCCTTTAGAACTTCTGCAGCTGTGTTCAACCTGCTGTGGAAATCTCCAAAATAACAAGGCTTATATTATCTGACGGGGCTCGCCTGAAAAAGTTGTCCCGTCCTCCAAAACTTCACAAGATGGGCGTTTCCGTTGCTAGCTTGCTAGCTAGATTCAGCTGAAGAATTCCCGGTCCCTTAGTCTCCAGGTGAGTGGCAGTCTCATTTTCAAACTAGTTTACTCTCCAATGTTGATATTTTTACTCAGATGACGGCGCTATCCCTGGGACTTGAACACGCGAATGCACGATTTCACGTGTGCTCACCTCTTTCCATTTACTTTGTATGGATTCGCGCTGCCTGTTCGCGTTTGGTCTGAATGCACCTTAAGAGTTCCACAAAAAGTCAAAAATGTCTCTGGCGTTTCTGGGAGAGAAAAGTTAGATAAAGGCTGTGTGATTAGGAGAATTGACTGTTGGAAAATCTGGGGCTAATTAGATGACCAGTAGACTGATTTTAGACAGTTAAAACCTCCAAACACACCATTTTCAGTCAGTGACCCCTTTAAATCTATCAGCAACTACTACTGAGTGCAGCTTTGAAGGAATGTCCCATTTCATAGGGGAAGCGGTGCAATTTTTTTTGTATACTTTATTAATCCCAGAGGGAAATTCAGGGCATCCACGTGGATGGATGAGGCAGCCTCGGTGCGGCGCCGGTCCCTTCACCATTCACACACACATTCACACCTAGGGCCACTTTAAAGTCTCCAGTTAACCTAACCTGCATGTTTTTTGGCCTGTGGGAGGAAACTGGAGTAAACCCACACAGACACGGGCAGAACATGCAAACTCCACACAGAAGGGTCACTGATGGTCAGGGGGTGGGTGCTAACCACTGCACCACCGAGCTGCCCAATGAGAACTGGGACAGACCTTTAAAAAACTCAATTCGATATATGCATACAATGCTTCTATCCTAATGACTGCTGTGATAGGACCCTTGAGTGCCACATCTTATAAAGTCTGTGATCAAAGCCTTCTCATCCTGCTTTTGCTCTGATGAGCTTTGCTTGGAGGATTGGAGGGGAATTGACTGGGATTAGCTGAGTGCTGCCATGTGGCATTCAGCAGCAGCTTTTCAAAAGACACTCAGTGGAGAGCCTCTTGTTCTGTTTTAGCCACCTTACCTGCACTAACACTTTGACACCTTCTTTTAATTTGTTGAATGTGCAGCAGGTCATTATTTTTTTGTGGTGGTAGCACAACCAAGCAAAACAGCTGGTATTTTCTCCTCTTTTCTACCATTTTTATGCATTTGTGGCATTTGGGTTGGAGTTTGCTTGTGTTAGGCTCTATGTCCTAATAAAACAGAAACCTCTGTGTCAGTCCTGTACTCAGTATGGAGATCCAGTCAGTGCAGGTTATTGGGACTGTGCATGATACTTCATTTTCATGGAAAAATCAACCTGAAGCTCTATAAGCAATATCACAACAAAGCATGATAAAGGCAACAAAAAGAAAATAGGTTACTGCTACTTGTTTATGACAGTAAACACATTTTAGGACAAACATGATAAATTTGATTTGATTAAAGTAGATTCAATTTAAACTTTCTATTTGGCCAGTTTTACTAGCAGGAATTATGACGTATACATGATCTGTACATTCTGACCTTAAGCAGCTTGTGTGCTTGATAGATGGACAAACAGACAGACAGACTTTATTGATCCCAAAGTGGGAAATTACAGGCAGTAACTGTTTTGTGAAATCAACTCCTACATTTTATTCCAAATGTTTTGAAACTTGGTACCAGGGTTTAATATACATTGATGATGTGCATATTGCAATTTGACTCTGATCGGATGGCCTTGAGGTCAAAGGTCAGAGGTTGTTCCCTAAATCTTTTAAACGCAGCAACTACAGAAAGAAATGATGTAGGCTTTTCAAATCAATACAGTAGTTGTATCTAAGACACATCTTGGATGACTTACACCCTGACCTGACTATGGGTTTGGGATCAAAAGGTCAAAGGTGAAGGTTAACATTCCATTTGCACTATTCCTACACAACGAGTAAAATTAGGGCCACCAAATTTGGTACACAGGTTCACCTTGGGCTCCTGACCTCTGACTAGGGGTTTGCTGTCAAAAGGTCAAGGTTAACATTCCCTATGCCCTATTACTGCACAACAAGTAAAGCTAGGGTCAACAAACTTGGTACACAGGTTCATCCTGTGACCCTGAAGGGTGATGATGGATTTAGGATTGCAAGGTCAAAGGTCAACATCAAATGGTATATCTCCTCCAGGATATACTGTATATATATATATATATATATACACTACCGTTCAAAAGTTTGGGGTCACCCAGACGATTATTTTGTGTTTTCCATGAAAAGTCACACTTATTTACCACCATGAGTTGTAAAATGAATAGAAAACATAGTCAAGACATTGACAAGGTTAGAAATAATGATTTGTTTTTGAAATAATAATTTTTCCTTCAAACTTTGCTTTCGTCAAAGAATCCTCCATTTGCAGCAATTACAGCATTGCAGACCTAACATGTTTGCACAAGGGTTTTCTAATCATCCATTAGCCTTCTGACACAATGAGCAAACACATTGTACCATTAGAACACTGGAGTGATAGTTGCTGGAAATGGGCCTCTATACACCTATGTAGATACTGCACCAAAAACCAGACATTTGCAGCTAGAATAGTCATTTACCACATTAGCAATGTATAGAGTGTATTTCTGATTAGTTTAAAGTTATCTTCATTGAAAAAAAGTGCTTTTCTTTCAAAAATAAGGAAATTTCTAAGTGACCCCAAACTTTTGAACGGTAGTGTATATATATATATATATATATATATACGTGTGTGTGTGTGTGTGTGGTTAATTGAGTTATTGCAAATTGGCTGATGTGTGTACGTTTTGTGTTGGCACGAGGGTGCAGAACATCCGTACAATGATGAGTTAATAAACAGCGTAGTTAAATGTGGAGCTGTGTTATCTTGTCATTAATGCACTAATGGTGACGGCGCTAGATTAAACACGTCAAAACAGTTCACATACAGGCTCAAACTGAAGTGCTATGGCCAAAAGATACACTTACTTTTCAAAAGGGTCCAACACCAACAAAAATGTAACAACCACAACAAAAGCAAACATTTCACTCACACAGCAACTGTCAGTCATGTTAACTTATTCTTTCAGTCACTCACAGCTGCTGAGTGACTGAAAGAATAAGTTAACATGACTGACAGCCGTGGACAAAATTGTTGGTACCCCTCTGTTAATGAAAGAAAAACCCATAATGGTCACAGAAATAACTTGAATCTGACAAAAGTGGTAATAAATAAAAATTCTATGAAAATTAACCAATGAAAATCAGACAATGCTTTTGAATTGTGGTTCAACAGAATTATTTAAAAAAACAAACTCATGAAACAGGCCTGGACAAAAATGATGGTACTCTTAACTTAATATTTTGTTGCGCAACCTTTTGAGGCAATCACTGCAATCAAACGATTTCTATAACTGTCAGTGAGACTTCTGCACCTCTCAGCAGATATTTTGGCCCACTCCTCATGAGCAAACTGCTCCAGTTGTCTCAGGTTTGAAGGGTGCCTTCTCCAGACGCCATGTTTCAGCTCCTTCCACAGATGTTCAATAGGATTTAGATCAGGGCTCATAGAAGGCCACTTTAGAATAGTCCAATGTTTCACTCTTAGCCATTCTTGGGTGTTTTTAGCTGTGTATTTTGGGTCATTATCCTGTTGCAAGATTCATGACCTGCGACTGAGACCAAGCTGTCTGACACTGGGCAGCACATTTCTCTCTAGATTACCTTGATAGTCTTGAGATTTCATTGTACCCTGCACAGATTCAAGACACCCTGTGCCAGATGCAGCAAAGCAGCCCCAGAACATAACAGAACCTCCTCCATGTTTCACAGTAGTAGTAGTAGTAGTGTTCTTTTTTTGGTATGCTTCATTTTTGTGTCTGTGAACATAGTGCTGATGTGCCTTGCCAAAAAGTTCCAGTTTTTTCTTGTCTGTCCATAGGACATTCTCCCAGAAGCTTTGTGGCTTGTCAACATGCAGTTTGGCAAATTCCAGTCTGGCTTTTTTATGATTTGTTTTCAACAGTGGTGTCCTCCTTGGTCGTCTCCCATGAAGTCCACTTTGGCTCAAACAACGACGGATGGTGCGATCTGACACTGATGTACCTTGACCTTGGAGTTCACCATGAATGTGTTTAGAGGTTGTTCTGGGCTCTTTTGCTACCATTCGTATTATCCGTCTCTTCCATTTTTCATCAAGTTTCCTCCTGCGGCCACGTCCAGGGAGGTTGGCTACAGTCCCGTGGATCTTAAATTTCTGAATAATATGTGCAACTGTAGTCACAGGCACATCAAGCTGCTTGGAGATGGTCGTATAGCCTTTACATTTAACATGCTTGTCTATAATTTTCTTTCTAATCTCCTGAGACAACTCTCTCCTTTGCTTCCTCTGGTCCGTGTTTAGTGTGGTACACACCATGTCACCAAACAGCACAGTGACTACTTGTCACCCTTTAAATAGGCCAACTGACTGAATAAAAGTTTGTAGACACCTGTGTTGTTAATTAGAGGACACATCTTAGTCGAACATGTCCCTATGGTCACATTATTTTCAATCTT
Organism: Pholidichthys leucotaenia; assembly: GCA_020510985.1. Taxonomy (NCBI): domain Eukaryota; kingdom Metazoa; phylum Chordata; class Actinopteri; order Cichliformes; family Pholidichthyidae; genus Pholidichthys; species Pholidichthys leucotaenia. Next base: position 484,337,677 of record CM035837.1, read on the forward strand.
TTCTAGGGGTACCATCATTTTTGTCCAGGCCTCCTCATCATGGATGCACTTCAGGACCCCCGACGCAAAGAACTGAATGAACTCGCCCTCACTCTGTCTCAACTAGCAGCACAGGTGAACGTATCACTCCAATGGATTCCTGCCCACTGTGGAATCTACGGAAATGAGACGGCTGACAGACTTGCTAAGGAGGGTGGGCAGCAAGACCAGGAAGACAGGCAGGTCTCTTACAGTGAGGAGAAAACCATTATTAAGGCCCTGTCTTACAAGAAGTGGCAGCAGCAACACCCAAACTTCTGCAAGGATGACAACTACTATAGTCTGAGCAGGGCTGACCAAGTCGTTCTGTTCAGACTCCGAACTGGGCATAACAGAATGCATGCTCACATGCACCAGAAACTTAAAGTTGGACAATCGGACAGATGCCCATGTGGTACTGCCCAAATGACTAGCGAACACCTCCTCCAAGACTGCCCAGACCACGCTGCACTCAGACGAGCTACGTGGCCTGACCCCACATCGCTGAACCAAAAGCTGCACGGGGACCTCAGGGACCTCCGCAGGACAGCAGCATTCGTCAGGGCAGCTGGTGTGACCATCTAGCGATCGACGACGAAGAAGAAGAAGTCCAGGCCTGTTTCATGAGTTTGTTTTTTAAAATAATTCTGTTGAACCACAATTCAAAAGCATTGTCTGATTTTCACTGGTCAATTTTCATAGAATTTTTATTTATTATCACTTTTGTCAGATTCAAGTTATTTCTGTGACCATTGTGGGTTTTTCTTTCATTAACAGTGGGGTACCAACAATTTTGTCCACGTGTGTACAAACTACAGCTGTCAATATGAACCAGGCAGGGCCAGATATGTTATGACATTTAAGCAGTGTTGGGCAAGTTACTAAAAAATAGTAACTAATTACAGTTACTAGTTACTTCTTTTCAAAAGTAATTGAGTTACTTTACCAATAACTGCATAATTAAGGTAACAAGTTACTTTGAAAAGAAACTTTCATGTTACTTTTAAATGCATACTTAAATATCTTAGGGGCTTATCAATGTCAGGCTGAAAACAGACTGTTTCAGACAGAGCTTCTAGAACATCTTCAGTCTGCTTTATCCTGCCTTGAGAGCTCTTATTGTGGGAAAAATCTGAAGAAAATCAACACAAAATTGCCAGTAATTTCCTCATTCTGGAGTGAGAAATGGGGTTTGTGGAGTGGGAGAGATGGAAAAAGAGTGTGAATCACTCCAAAAGAGTGAGTTGGCAACACTGCATAAAGCTGTCCATCTATATCTTACCATTATGATATGGATTTAATCCAATGTGCAGTGATCCAAAGAAAATGTCCATTATCCACAGTCCAAATCTCTGCTGTGGCAGACATGATCCAGTCTGTAGTGTGGCACTACAGAGGTTAATGAGCACCGGCATGGTGACGCAGCCATCAGAGTGATGCCATCACGCCGGACCATTTTAGGCCTCGCTCGGCTTTCGGCCCTCGGCAATATAGCGTACAGCCATAACCAACCTGTATTGTAATTGTAATGGAATCATTGTGATTACAGTTTATGTCCCTCTGTCAGCTGATGCGGTGGTTGCCTGTGACGTCATCAGCTCCACGACTGCCACATTACTGGAGAAGTGCCCTGATGCATTTAGGTTAGACTCCCACACACCCCTCCCCCAAACCCTCCTGTGCAGCACCTTTCTTGGTCTCCCTCCCTCCCCCTCCTCTGGAGACACCAGCACCAGCCACTCCCCCACCATCCCCATCACTGTGACTACAGACCAGGTTAAGAAACAGCTGGAGAGACTCCGTCAGTGGAAGGCTACAGCCCTGATGGCATCTCTGCCAGGATCCTGAGGACCTATGCCAATCAGCTAGCTCCGGTACTGAAACACCTGTACAACCTGAGCCTGAGTTTGAAGAGAGTACCGGTGCTGTGGAAGACATTCTGCCTGGTTTCTGTCCCCAAGAAGTAATCTCCATCTGGCCTAAATGACTATCGACCAGTTGCCCTTACATCCCATGTGATAAAGGTCCTGGAGAGAGTGATCTTAGCCCACCTGAGGTTGCAGGTGAAGATGTGGCTGGACCCTCTGCAATTTGCATATCAGCCCTATTTAGGAGTTGAAGACGCTGTCATCTATCTGCTGCAACGAGCCCATCTGCACCTGGATGGAGGAGGAGACACTTGAGAATCACATTCTTTGATTTCTCCAGTGCCTTTAACACCATCCAGCCACTGCTGCTGGGTGAGAAGCTGTGGGTAATGGGGTCGACAGCTCTGTGATCTCCTGGATTACTGACTACCTGACAGGCAGACCCCAGTTTGTCCGGCTGGGCAGTGTCTTGTCTGATGTGGTGGTTAGTGATACGGAAGCTCCACAGGGGACAGTGCTTTCTCCTTTTCTCTTCACCTTACACACCACCGACTTTCAGTACAACACCGAGTCATGCCATCTGCAGAAATTCTCTGATGACTCAGCTGTTGTAGGGTGTATAAGAGGGGAAGAGGAGGGGGAGTACAGGGCACTGGTAGACAGATGTGTGAAGTGGACTGAGCAGAATCGCCTGAAGCTGAACGTCAGCAAGACCAGAGAGCTGGTGATTGACTTCAGGAAGAAGAGGACACCTTCACAGCCATTGCAGATTAGGGGGGAGGATGTGGGGGTGGTTGAGACTACAAATACCTGGATGTCATGATCAGCAACAGACTGAACTGGAAATCTTACACCGATGCTGCGTGCAAGAAGGGGATGAGCAGACTCTACTTCCTGAGGAAGCTGAGATCCTGTCATGACGGCCGCTGGGCCGTCATCTGCCTCATCATCTCCGGCTGCGCATACACCGGCAGGTGCCAATCAGCGGCCTTTAAAGGCCGGCATCACTGACGGCTCGGCACGGAGTCGTCTGTCGTCTTTGCCTGGGAATGAGCCAAGACCACGACCTCAAGCCAAGTCGAGAACGTCACGTCAAGACTGGTCACGTAAGAGATCTCTGCACTCATCATCTCCTAGCCTTCTCCCCTGTGCACAGGTGGACCTCCCTGGCGGCGGACCAGCCTCCCCGGCCAACAGGGCATCGCCTCCTCCATCACGGAGTTCCTCCTCACCCCCGCAACTACGGGCACCATCACTACCATGTCGCACGGGCACTCGGAGCCAGCAGAACACAACCTGTGGCACATGCAAGTAAGCCTAATCATCTGCAATTACCCGCCATCACTGAACAGCTGTAATTGTTTATGCTTGTGTGTTCCAGGGTAGCCAGGTCGCTACCAGAACTGCTCAGCTCCTGTGACCAGACATCTATATTCACACTTACACACGCACTACACTCACTTTCACTTAATAAAGAATAATTGTCCTTATCTGCTCGTGTCAGCGTCTGTCTCCTGGGTCCTGAAACATGTCATATCCTTCATCATGTGCAACAGGATGCTGGAGCTTTTCTACAGGCTGTTGTCGCCACCGACATCTTCTTTGCTGCTGTCTGTTGGGGTAGCAGTATCAGAGCCAGCGACACCAACAGACTTGACAAGATTATCAAGAAGGCTGGTTCTGTAATTGGTCTCAGGCTGGAGACTTTTAAGCCTGTGGTGAAGAGGAGGACACTGAACATACTGTTATTTATCATGGACAATCCTGATCACCCCCTCCACCACACACTGGACAGACAGCGGAGCACTTTCTCCAGCAAACTGCTACAGCTTCACTGCTGAACGGTTAGGTACAGGAAATCTTTCCTGCCACATGCCATCTCACTGTACAATAACACTCTGATGTTGAATTCTGGTCATAACTGTGCTGCCATACTGCACCTTACAGTCTAACTGGTGCCTCACATTTTAACCTGCACCTGATAGTCCTGTATTGTACAGCAAGTATGATTCATGTTTCTATACGGGTCACCATCTATTCATCTATGATGTATATAAGTTATTTAGCAGTTTTACTTTCCATGGGTAATCCCTTTATTATGCTGTGTGTGTTTCTGTTGTTTTGGTCGTCTACTGTCATGCTGCTGTTACAATGTAATTTCCCAGGTTGGGATCAATAAAGTACATCTATCTGTCTCTCTCTCTCTCTCTATCTATCTATCTACAGTGCTTCCGGAAAGTCTTCACAGTGCTTCACTTTTTCCACTTTTTATGTTGCAGCCTTATTCCAAAGGGATTCAATTCATTTTTGTCTCTCAAAATTCTACACACAATATCCCATAATGACAAGGTGAAAAAAGTTTTTTTTTTAGATTTTTGCAAATTTATTTAAAATAAAAAACTAAGAAATCCGATGTACATCAGTATTCACAGCCTTTGCCATGAAGCTCAAAACTGAGCTCAGGTGCATCCTGTTTCCACTGATCATCCTTGAGATGTTTCTACAGCTTCATTGGAGTCCACCTGTGGTAAATTCAGTTGAATGGACATTATTTGGAAAGGCACACACCTGTCTATATAAGGTCCCACAGTTGACAGTGCATGTCAGAGCACAAACCAAGCATTAAGTCAAAGGAATTATCTGTAGACCTCCGAGACAGGATTGTCTGGAGGCACAAATCTGGGGAAGGGTACAGAAAAATTTCTGCTGCTTTGAAGGTCCCAATGAGCACAGTGGCCTCCATCATCCATAAAACGAAGAAATTTGGAACCATCAGGAGTCTTCCTAGAGCTGGCCGGCCATCTAAACTGAGTGAACAGGGGAAAAGGGACTTAGTAAGGGAGGTGACCAAGAACCCGATGGTCACTCTGTTAGAGCTCCAGTGTTCCTCTGTGGAGAGAGGAGAACCTTCCAGAAGGACAATCATCTCTGCAGCAATCCACCAATCAGACCTGTATGGTACAATGGCCAGATGGAAGCCACTCCTTAGTAAAAGGCACATGGCAGCCTTCCTGGAGTTTGCCAAAAGGCTCCTGAAGGACTCTCAGACCATGAGAAACAAAATTCTCTGGTCTGATGAGGCAAGATTGAACGCTTTGGCATGAATGCCAGGTGTCATGTTTGGAGGAAACCAGGCACCGCTCATAACGCCAATGGTGGCGTTATGAACAGCATCATGCTGTAGAGATGTTTTTCAGCAGCAGGAACTGGGAGACTAGTCAGGATAGAGGGACAAATGAATGCAGCAATGTACAGAGACATCCTGGATGAAAACCTGCTCCAGAGTGCTCTTGACCTCAGACTGGGGCAATGGTTCATCTTTCAGCAAGACAACGACCCTAAGTCAGCCCACTGGCCAAACAAAGTCATCCACCTGCGATGATCATCCACATGGTAGGGTCCGGAAGTGCGGCATATGCATTCTGCATGGTGGAAATGGACAATGTTAACTTGCTGCTGCTGCTCAACACCGCTGCAATGAGGCCGATATTGAATTGGGTCACGGTGAAGAAGTTTTTCCCCAACCACACGATTGGCAAGAACCCACCGGCACTCTATGGGTATGGTAGCTACAGAGTTAGCAATGTAGGGACCATCACATTAACGGTTCGCTATGCGTCAAGAGTTGTTACTGACTTAGTGTTTCAAGTGACCACGCATGGAGACAACATACTTGAATGTGATCTTTTCTACCAACTGGGCTTCTCCATCCGCGACAGTAACGGACTCCATTTGACCGACTACGATGGTTAGGACACAACATACCCCAATGGCGATGACGATGAGTGGGACGAGACACAACAGGATGATGATGACGAGAGTACAGCCGTTCCGAGCACACAGGAAGAACAGTGCCCGGGGGCGGGGGGGCAGCGACCAGACTCGTCTCAGATCATCACCCAGCATGAGCCCATGGGAGCCGCTGTGGAGTGAGAGGGAGCCCGTGCCTACTGAGTATCCCGGGACACAACAACCCAGCGTAGATCCTAACAATGATGATAGTGACACATCACAACAATCAGACTTCCTAGGTGAGGGAGAGAAGGGACCGGACTGCTTCAGAATCCTCCCACAGCGCCAATCTACATGAGCCACAGCTGAGCCACTGAATGAAGAGTCCGCGATCATACAGGACACAGTAGAGTCACTGGATGTCTTCCGAATCCACGACCAGCATCGGCCTCCAGGAGTCGCCGCAGTGGCGCAGGATGAAGAGTCCATGACCCACCAGGTAACAGCAGAATAATTACAACCTGATGGACGCCCAACGACAGACGTGGAAACTACATCACCATGACCGCAGCGACACGTGCAGCCAAACAGAATGCCACTTGCGGTGTTGGATTGGGTTTGGGTCCACAAAACCGAGTGACCAGACCCACAGTCAACTACAACACAACCTCCAGCACCACTGACACACATGAGGATCACCGCGCAGCTGGCAACAGCGACCTTCCAGCTTACAGATGGTTTGGTGCGGCACGCCAACCATGGACAAGAGTTTGCGGGAGTCAGCTCACACAGTGTGGGATCCGGACGGGAGTTTTTTGGGGGATGGGCCTGATCGGGGGGTCCCCGCACCGCCAGGAGTGCATCCACCATGGGCTCGCTACAAAGCCCCTCCCACAGGACTGCCTTCCCCATGGAAGAAAAGAAAGAAAAAGGGACTGTTTAGGTTGGAGTGTGGCTGTCAGCAAAGAGTGGCAGAATAACCCACTCAGCCGCGTTGGGCTATGCAGTGGTCTATCCGGGAGACAGCAAGCTGGGGGACATAGTCTCTTCAGGGTGTCCTGGGTCTGCCCCGGGGTCTCTTGTTAGTGGGAGGTGCCAATGGCGATTTTGGGTGGTGGCCAAGGATGGCCAGGACTACCCCTGAAATCTGATTAGCCACCCCTGTGGCCACCCTTGATTTGATAGGCAATTTTAGACGTTTGTCAAACCAAAGGGAAACTATCAACCATTCATGACAGCTCAGGTGATTTGCTGATTTGGGGCCAGTTTAATTCAAAGCTACATGTAAATTTAAGTTGTCAGAGGTGATTTCTGGTCAGTTCGATGTGTGATTTATGGGTCTTTTGGGATCTGCAGAAAAGGGCACCTGCCTTGGCATTTCATCATCCTCCGTTGATTGCCTGCGGCCGGTGTGGTTCAAACCAGGAGAGGATGCTTAACGCTACGCTGTCTGTTTAAGACGAAGTCTGTCCTCTGACAGGTATGGTCATTCAGTGTCAAACTGCCATTTGCATGTGTGAAAACTTTTCTTTCTTTTTCCAGCACACAAATGTGTGTTGGTTTTTAAACTGGACCTGTGAGTCTGAAAAAGATTTTATATACGTATACACACACACACACACACACACACACACACACACACATATATATATATATACGTATATATGTATGTATGTATATCCACTGCTCAAAAAAATAAAGGGAACACTAAAATAACATGCTAGATCTGAATGAATGAAATATTTTTATTAAATACTTTGTTCTTTACATAGTTGAATGTGCTGACAACAAAATCACACAAAAATTATCAATGAAAATCACATTTATTAACCCATGGAGGTCTGGAAAAACACACTACAGGCTGATCCAGCTTTGATGTAATGTCCTTAAAACAAGTCAAAATGAGGCTCAGTAGTGTGTGTGGCCTCCACGTGCCTGAATGACCTCCCTACAACGCCTGGGCATGCTCCTGATGAGGTGGCGGATGGTCTCCTGAGGGATCTCCTCCCAGACCTGGACTAAAGCATCCGCCAACTCCTGGAGAGTCTGTGGTGCAACGTGGCGTTGGTGGATGGAGTGAGACATGATGTCCCAGATGTGCTCAATTGGATTCAGGTCTGGGGAACGGGTGGGCCAGTCCATAGCATCAATGCCTTCGTCTTGCAGGAACTGCTGACACACTCCAGCCACATGAGGTCTAGCATTGTCTTGCATTAGGAGGAACCCAGGGCCAACCGCACCAGCATATGGTCTCACAAGGGGTCTGAGGATCTCATCTCGGTACCTAATGGCAGTCAGGCTACCTCTGGCGAGCACATGGAGGGCTGTGCAGCCCCCCAAAAGAAATGCCACCCCACACCATTACTGACCCACTGCCAAAACGGTCATGCTGGAGGATGTTGCAGGCAGCAGAACGTTCTCCACGGCGTCTCCAGACTCTGTCACGTCTGTCACATGTGCTCTGTGTGAACCTGCTTTCATCTGTGAAGAGCACAGGGCGCCAGTGGCGAGTTTGCCAATCTTGGTGTTCTCTGGTAAATGCCAAACGTCCTGCACGGTGTTGGGCTGTAAGCACAGCCCCCACCTGTGGACGTCAGGCCCTCATACCACCCTCATGGAGTCTGTTTCTGACCGTTTGAGCAGACACATGCACATTTGTGGCCTGCTGGAGGTCATTTTACAGGGCTCTGGCAGTGCTCCTTCTGTTTCTCCTTGCACAAAGGCGGAGGTAGCAGTACTGCTGCTGGGTTGTTGCCCTCCTATGGCCTCCTCCACGTCTCCTGATGTACTGGCCTGTCTCCTGGTAGCGCCTCCATGCTCTGGACACTACGCTGACAGACACAGCAAACCTTCTTGCCACAGCTCGCATTGATGTGCCATCCTGAATGAGCTGCACTACCTGACCATCCGCCACCTCATCAGGAGCATGCCCAGGCATTGTAGGGAGGTCATATAGGCACGTGGAGGCCACACACACTACTGAGCCTCATTTTGATTTGTTTTAAAGACATTACATCAAAGCTGGATCAGCCTGTAGTGTGTTTTTCCACTTTAATTTTGAGTGTGACTCCAAATCCAGACCTCCATGGGTTAATAAATTTGATTTCCATTGATAACTTTTGTGTGATTTTGTTGTCAGCACATTCAACTATGTAAAGAACAAAGTATTTAATAAGAATATTTCATTTATTCAGATCTAGGATGTGTTATTTTAGTGTTCCTTTTATTTTTTGAGCAGTATATATACAAACACTAGCTTAGCTAGCTTTGTCATAAAGCTAATGAATAGTACCGGTAGCAGCTTTGCACTACTAGCATCACTAGCATTAACATGAGACGTTTATGAAAATCAGCTAGGGTTTTGTTTGTTTCTGCTTCCCTGATTAAGTATTACCTAGAAATATGAACATTTATTTTCTGAAATAATGACAGTTGTATAAAAATTATACAGAATACAGATGCATTTCTTCAATAAGGCTAACATGGCTAATCAGGGTGTGAAATTAAAACAGAGGCAGTAAGGGTGGGTAGAGTAATCAGAAATGACAAATAAAGGTAAAATATTGTGATATTCTTTACTCAACTGTAAGTAAGAGCAGTCATAAAAAATATTAGCGGAAACTTTAACCTAAAAAAGTAAAAGGTAGTAAGTAACATTTGCCAATTTGTCATTTTTCCCTCTTTTTTGAAAATTTTCTCATAAATTTGTATATTTTGTGCTCTAAATTTGTGGCCTTCATAAATTTGCAACTTTTTCTTTTAACTACATATTTTTACTCATAAATTTGCAACTCTTGCTGGGAGCAATGATCATCAAGATTGAAATGGATAAACTTGAAGTGTATCACTCTCTGTGTAATGACTCTGTATAGTGTATGGGTTTCACTTTCTGAAGAGTTTTTTTTTAGATGTACCTGTAGATTTTGATTTGATTCTTATTCATCTGATAGATTCCAGTTTGTTCATGTCAATAATGAGTTTTCTTCCAACTCAAAGCTCAGTCACGGAGTTCCACAGGGATCTGTGCTAAGCCCTATTCTTTTTAGTTTATATATACTTCCTCTAGGCAACATTATTAGAAAGCACTGTATACGTTTTCATTGTTATGCAGATGACACACAGTTATACTTGTCAATGAAGCCAGATGACAGGTGAAATAAACATCACAGATGCTTTGCTACAAGCTGTTACGACCCGAGCGCTGGGTTCTGTCCGCGCTCGGGCCACGCACAGTTCGCTGCCGGCCTTGACAGCTGTGGGTTGTATTCTGGCCTCACCGGGCTCTTATTCTGAAGGTGCTCGGTGGGGCTTCCGCCTGTCAAGGTTGGTCAGCTGTCTGTCATCACTGCTCGTTAGTGTTCGCCTTTATAAGGCGGGCACTGACGGCAGTTAGATGGCGGGAGCATAAGTCGACCTTAGGTCAATTTAAGTCAACCTACCCTCGTGATACCCTGTCAGACCTTCATATCAGGTTCACCTTTATTATTGTCTTGTCATAGTTTAGCTCGTAGTGATTGGGGTTAGCCCTACGAGCCCTTATATCTCTTAGTGTGTGTTTTTGCCCTTAGCGGCTCATAGCCTTGTGTCCTGTCTTGTCTTGCAAATAAAACATCATTGCAAAACTCACCGGTGGACTCTTGGCGTCTTATACTGGCTCGTGAGGGCCACACTTGACGGTATGCTCCCGCCATAGCGTCCAAATGGAGACGCCAGACGTCTAAAAAGAGACGCCATCGAGACGCCTTTTTCACCGTGAGTTTTTGCAGTTATTGGACTGTTGTTCTTCCTGTCTGGGTGTCAAATGTCAATCCCTGGGAGAATGCTGTCATCCAGGGGCCGTGGTCGGCGCCTGGGCAAGGAGCTAGCGAGCGCCCTGGAGTATGTTGATGGATCGCTCCTGGCCACTACCTTTGACGACAACCCGTACGACATGCTCTGGCACCTGGACTACGCTGAGGTTCTGCTGGACGACCTTCCTCTCCACTACGACGTCCACCCGGAGGTTAGGATGAGGAGGGCTGAACTTGCTGCGCAGCGCAAGACACTCCGTGGGCTGGTGGGAAATCCCGGCAGGAAGCCGAAGAGGAGACATCCCCGCTCCTCACGTCCGGATCCCATTCCTGCCTCCACTCCGGTCCAGGAGTTCGCTCTGCCCAGGGGTGATCCCCACCAGAGACCGTCGTCATTCGGGAATCCCCTGGAGGAGCTCCAGCTCACAGCTACTTCCATCTGGGACCGCGTGGTGGCTGCTCGTTCAGCAACACATCCCTCTCTGATTATGGAACATGTGATGGCGGCAGTCAGACTGGTGGAGAGGAATCCCAGATTAAGTGACTTCCCAGAGTTTGCCGATCTCCTCGCCTCGGTCTCGGCACAGGAGCGGCGATTCCCAGACCTTACCTTCGCCTCGACCTCTGCCAGAAACCGCCGTCACCTCCACAATGGACCTCAGCAGAATCCTCGGCTGGACCCGCTGCCGGCAATGCCCATCAGCGAACCTCCGAGAGCGGCTCCACCTCGTCTTTCCAGGGGGCCATCCAGCGGGGAGAAGGAGGAACAGCGTCCCCTACAGCAGGCACTGTCTCTCCTCCTGGAGAAAGGCAAGTGCAAGTTAATTTATTACATCATGATTGTAACCAGCCTTGTCTGACTCCTGGGGGCGGAGTTCGGGGTTCGCAGCCCCCCGAGCTCCTTCCACCTGCTGTAGAGACTATAACTAAACCTGCTGCCTCTGTGTACCCCCCCTGTTGAGCAGCCCGTGATGCCAGGCCAACGTCATCAGTTGAAGAGGGGGCCTGCAGTGCTGGAAAGCCTGGATCCGGCCCTGCAGCCACGTTGTGGATGGAGGAGAGCAGGGGACTGTGGCCCGGAGCCTGAGCTGACGATAGAGCGTCCCCGGGTCTCCTCGCCTGAGCGGTCCGAGCCAGTGGGTCGAGTGTCCCCTGCCCCCATGCCAAGCGGGTCATCGGCATGGACTTCAGAGCGGGAGGAACCTCAGGCTGCAGATGACATCATGCCAGCTGCGGAGCCCGACGCAGCTGAGTGGGAGCCAGAAGACGATCTCCTCCCATCTGAGCCCGGATCGTCGGAGTCCTGGACGGCGTCAGAACCCGAGATCAGGCAAGTGCTCTGTTTTGTCTTTCTCCTCTATGTCTTTGACCATTTTTGCCTGTCTCTTGGGGAGGCGAGCCGGGTGCAGCCATCCACTGCATTCGAGCTTGTCTTGCCGGATTCTGGCGCTGCCGGTGATCCTGATCCCGTTTTTTTTTTCTTCTGAGCCCTCTCCCAAGGTTGCCGGTGCAGAGCAGGTGCCAATCGCTGTGCCGGAGGTTCCAGGTTTGGAGTTGGAGATCGTTACTGGTGAGGCCCTGATCCAATCGGGGTCCATCGTGGGTGCAGCATGGGCTCAGTCCGAGCTCGTCACCGAAGTGGCTCTGACCCAATCGGGGTCCGACGCGGGTGCAGCTATGTCCCAATCGGGGTCCATCGTAGGTGCAGCGTCGGCTCGTTCTGAGCAAGTCACCGAAGTGGTTCTGACCCAATCGGGGTCCGACGCGGGTGCAGCTATAACCCAATCGGGCCCCAATGGAGATGCAGCGCCAGCGTGGTCCACAGACGGTGGAGGAGCTGCAGACCCCTCACCACTGGATGGATTACGGACTCATCCTTGCCTTCTTTCACTTCCTTGTGGTAACGTATCGTCACTTCCTGTTTTGCTGTCTGCCTGTGTGGTTTGCTTTGTGGTTTGCTCTCTAGCCACTAGCTATGGCTACTAGCTCTCTTTCCTCTCCTCCTCTGGTGTGCTCTCTCTGTCAGATGTTTAGCTACACCTCTGCCTCTTTTAGCGATAACGATAAATGTAATAAATGTTGTCTTTTTGAGGCGCTCAAGGCGAGGTTGTCTGATTTGGAATCCCGGCTCCGCTGCATTGAAACACAGTCTGCGCCAGTTAATCTTGACGGACGCCCATTAGCTGCAGCGGAGCTAGCTAGCTTAGGTCCCACTGTCAGCGGTCCCTCGGCTCTCCTCAGCAGCGAGGAGACTGGGTGGGTGACGGTGAGAAGGAAGCTTAGTCGCAAAGCCCCGGTACACCACCAACCTGTTCACATTTCTAATCGTTTTTCCCCGCTCAGCGACACACCCGCTGAGGAAAAAACTCTGATCATTGGTGACTCTGTAGTCAGAAACGTGAACCTAGAGACTCCAGCGGCCATAGTCAAATGCATTCCTGGGGCCAGAGCAGGCAACATCGAGTCAAATTTGAAAATGCTGGCTAAAAGTAACTGTAAATATTCCACAATTGTTATTCACACCGGCATTAATGACATCCGTCTCCGGCAGTCGGAAGTCACGAAACTTAATATAGAATCGGTGTGTGACTTTGCAAAAACGATGTCTGCCACTGTAGTATTCTCTGGGCCCCTCCCCAATCTGACCAGTGATGACATGTTTAGCCGCTCGTCATCCTTGAACCGCTGGCTGTCTGTGTGGTGTCCTAAAAATGACGTGGGCTACATTGACAATTGGAGCTCTTTTTGGGGAAAACCTGGTCTTATGAGACGAGACAGCATTCATCCCACTTTGGATGGTGCTTCTCATTTATCTAACAATCTGGCATCTTTTTTATCCAAATTTCCAAAACCATGACTACTCAGAGTTGGGACCAGGAAGCAGAGTCGCAGTCTTACACGCCTCTCTGCAGCTCCTCTTCATCTGCCACCCCTCAGCTTAGCCCCTGTCTTCCCCATCAGAGAATCGTTGTCTGCTCCCTCCAAAGTGAATAAAAATATAATGTATAAGCATCCCAAAGTGATAAAGCAAAATATTGGTAAAACTCAAATTAAACATAAAGCCTCTAAATTTAATGATTTGGCCTCTGTTCCTCCTCATAATTTAAAAATTAAATGTGGTTTATTAAATATTAGGTCTCTAACTCCCAAGTCTCTGTTAGTCCATGATTTGTTAATTGATCATCAGATTGATTTAATTTCCCTTACAGAGACTTGATTAGGACAAGAGGATTATGTTGGTTTAAATGAATCAACTCCCTCTGGTTATTTAAACTGTCAAAATCCCAGAAGTTCTGGTCGTGGAGGAGGAGTAGCAACAATTTACCATTCCAAATTACTAGTTAATGTGAAGCAAAAAACATGTTATAATTCCTTTGAGGGCCTGGTCCTCAGTATTGGGCACTTTAGCAATTTTAGGTTAAACCCAATTTTATTTGCCATAGTTTATCGTCCCCCATCAACCTACTCAGAATTTTTATCTGAATTTGCTGATTTCTTAGCTGATTTAGTGCTGAAATCTGATAGAATAATTATAGTAGGGGACTTTAATATACATGTGGATGTAGATAGTGACTGCCTTAATGTGGCATTCAATTCAATATTAGACTCGATTGGGTTTTCTCAGAAAGTAGGAAATTCTACTCATTACCTCCACCATACATTGGACCTTGTTTTGACATATGGCATAGAAATAGAAAATCTTGTAGTGTCTCCTCATAACCCTGTACTGTCAGACCATTGTCTGTTAACCTTTGATTTTACTATTTCTGACTATTTGGCTCCTAAAGAAAAATATTATTACAGTAGATGCCTCTCAGATGATGCTGTTTCCAAATTTATGCAGATTGTTTCCTCTATGCCATGTGTCAACACAACAGAAATAAGCTATAGACAGCTTGCTCCTTCTGTAATTGATAACATGGTGGATAGTGTTTCAGCTTCTCTGCATCAGACTCTAGACTTGGTGGCCCCCTTAAAAAAGAAAAAGTCTAATCAAAGATTTCTAACTCCTTGGTTCAACACAGAAACTCGTAGCTTAAAACAGAAGACTCGTCAATTAGAAAGAAAATGGCGCTCCACTAATTTAGATGAAATCTATTTAGCTTGGAGAAATCATCTTTTAATTTATAAAAAATCTCTTCGAAAAGCTAGAACGAGTTATTACTCTGCATTAATAGAAGAGAACAAGAATAATCCCAGGTTTCTTTTCAGTACTGTAGCCAGGTTGGCAAAGAGTCAGGACTCTGTCAATCCTAGCATTCCCTTAGAGCTTACTAGTCAGGACTTTATGAACTTTTTCAATAATAAAATTTCATCCATCAGAGATAAAATCAATCAGATTCTTCCCACAGTTAACTTAAATACTGTAACTACTACAACTCCTTCTATTGATGTCTGTCTTGATGAGTTTACTCCAATCGACCTTTGTGAGTTAGACAAAATAGTTTCCTCATCCAAACCTTCAACTTGTCTTTTAGACCCTATTCCTACCAGGTTATTTAAAGAAGTCTTCCCACTTATTGGTAGCTTTATTCTTCATATAATCAATTCTTCATTAACTTTAGGCCATGTACCGCAGGCTTTTAAAATGGCTGTAATTAAACCCTTACTCAAAAAGCCAACGCTAGATCCAGGAGCTTTAGCTAACTATAGACCAATCTCTAATCTCCCTTTCATTTCAAAAATCTTAGAAAGAGTTGTTGCTACGCAATTATTTGACCACCTGCAGGGAAATGGTTTACTTGAAGAGTTTCAATCTGGGTTTAGAATCCATCATAGTACTGAAACAGCCTTAGCGAAGGTAACTAACGACCTCCTCATTGCATCTGATAATGGACTAGTTTCTGTACTTGTCCTTTTAGACCTTAGTGCAGCTTTTGATACTATCGATCATAATATTCTACTTGATAGATTAGAACACTATGTTGGACTTAATGGAACTTCGTTGCAATGGTTTAGATCTTATTTATCTGATAGGTTCCAGTTTGTTCATGTAAATAATGAGTTTTCTTTCAACTCAAAGCTTAGTCATGGAGTTCCACAGGGATCTGTGCTAGGCCCTACTCTTTTTAGTTTATATATGCTTCCTTTAGGCAACATTATTAGAAAGCACTGTATACATTTTCATTGTTATGCAGATGACACACAATTATACTTGTCAATGAAGCCAGATGATAGTAATCAATTAGCCAAGTTAGAAGCCTGTCTTAAGGAAATCAAAGCTTGGATGACTTGTAATTTCCTGCTATTAAATTCAGATAAGACTGAAGTCATTCTTGTTGGTCCAAAAAACCTTAGAAATTCCTTTCCAAATCAAACTTTCAGTTTGGATGCGGTTACTCTTTCTCTTAATAGCTCTGTGAGGAACCTTGGAGTTATTTTTGATCAGGATTTGTCCTTCAATTCACATATTAAATTTGTTTCTAAGACTGCCTTCTATCATTTGCGTAATATTGCCAAGATTAGGAGCATCTTGTCTCAGAGTGATGCTGAGAAATTGATTCACGCTTTTGTTAGCTCGAGATTAGATTATTGTAATTCTTTATTATCAGGCTGTCCTAAAACATCTTTAAAAAGTCTTCAGCTGATCCAAAATGCTGCAGCAAGAGTTTTAACAGGTACTAGACAGAGAGATCATATCTCTCCGGTTCTGGCCTCCCTTCATTGGCTTCCCATAGAGTTTAGAATTAAGTTTAAAATCCTTCTTCTTACTTACAAAGCTCTAAACAGTCAGGCTCCTTTTTATTTAAAAGATCTGATACTACCGTATTATCCTAAAAGAGCACTACGCTCCCAAAATGCAGGATTACTTGTAATACCTAGAATCTCCAAAAGTACAATGGGAGGCAGAGCCTTCAGTTATCAAGCTCCTCTCCTGTGGAATCAGCTGCCAATCTGGATTCGGGAGTCAGACTCAATCTCTGTTTTTAAGAATAGGGCTAAAACCTACCTTTTTGATATAGCCTACAATTAGGGAGGGATCATGTGTTTCTGAACCCTCCCTTAGTTATGCTGCTAATAGGTTTAGTCAGCCGGGGGACCTCCAGTAATGCACTGGGCCTCACTCCTTTCCTCACTCTCTATGAAATATTTTTTTTTTGCTGGTCATTAACATCTGTTTGTTCTCTCCCATAGATTGAGTCCCCATCGTGCTGTTTGCTCTCTACATGTCTGTTCTTTTCTTCTTCTCTATCCCCTCACCCCCCAGCCAGTCGCAGCAGATGACTGCCCCTCCCTGAGCCTGGTTCTGCTGGAGGTTTCTTCCTGTTAAAAGGGAGTTTTTCCTCTCCACCGTCGCCAAGTGCTTGCTCACAGGGGATCGCCTGATTGCTGGGGTCTTTCTGCAGCTGTGGGGGTTCCCCCCCTACAGTTGATAGTGCTATGAGATGACTGTTGTTGTGAAATGGCGCTATATAAATAAAGTTGAATTGAATTGAATTGAATTCTTTCCCCTCTACTGAGTCACCGCCCCTGCGCATCATCGACGGGGGCCGTGGGGGTTCCTGTTCACTCGCCCCGGCTCTCCCAAGTTTTGTCCTCGTCAGGGAGGCCACTGCGGGCTGTTTTCCCCCGGGACTGGTGGCGGGGGGACGCGGGTCGGCCACCTGAGGAACTGCTTCGCCGGTTCGGCGCCCCGGGTTGGCCACCCGACGTGTTATGTGTTTTTCCGGGCGACCTAGTTCGGCCACCAGAGGAGTGGACGTGTTGGGCTTTGGACTCTGGTGAGCCGCCCGGTCATGTCCCACCTCCCATAACCACCCGTCGGCCGTTGGGCTCGGGGAGACCTCCTGAACTGTTCCTATGGCACCTGGTCTCCACCGGTTGGCATAAACTGTCGGGGGGGTAGTGGATATTTCTCTATTTTGTTTTGCGTTTAGTTAAGTATGAGTCAATAATTGTTCTGTTTTCCTGTATTTGGTGATTTGAAGTTTTCACTTGAGCATTCACACAACTGAGAAGCCATTTTCTTGTGAAACATGTGGGCAAAGATTTAATTTTCTCTTTCTGTCCTGTATTTTAGTTATTCTGACCCAGTAATTCTGTTTTTTTTTTCTCCATGATTTCCTGTGCTATTTTCTGTAATTGTTAGTTGAATATTTAATTTAATCTGAGTATTTGGTATCTCTTGTCATTGTCCTGTGTTTAGTTATTTTTCTTGCCGGGTTGACTTTGTAATTGCACTGTTTCTGGGTTTGGTCTCTCTCCCTCTGGACCTACCCCCAGCCACCCACCCTGGGGGGTGGGGAGGGAGCAGGGTGGTCCGTGGGCATTCTGAGCCCACCCTTGGAGGGAGGGTACTGTTACGACCCGAGCGCTGGGCTCTGTCCGAGCTCGGGCCACGCACAGTTCGCTGCCGGCCTTGACAGCTGTGGGTTGTATTCTGGCCTCACCGGGCTCTTATTGTGAAGGCGCTCGGTGGGGCTTCTGCCTGTCAAGGTTGGTCAGCTGTCTGTCATCACTGTTCGTTAGTGTTCGCCTTTATAAGGCGGGCACTGACGGCAGTTAGATGGCGGGAGCATAAGTCGACCTTAGGTCAATCTAAGTCAACCTACCCTGTCAGACCTTCATATCAGGTTTGTCTTTATTCTTGTCTTGTCATAGTTTAGCTCGTAGTGGCTGGGGTTATCCCTACGAGCCCTTATATCTCTTAGTGTGTGTTTTTGCCCTTAGCGGCTCATAGCCTTGTGTCCTGTCTTGACTTGCAAATAAAACATCATTGCAAAACTCACCGGTGGACTCTTGACGTCTTATACTGGCTCATGAGGGCCAGACTTGACACAAGCAGAAACTGCAGAAGCAAAGTAGATGAAATATCAGTTTCTCCTCTTAATAGTCCTGTTTGCTAGGTTGTCAGAGCTTCGTTAGAGGATCCCTCCTGCATCATCAGTAGGTGTCTCAGGGTCATAGGGATTTTACACCTGAACCTGTACACCTCGCCTGCGTGGGGAAGCAAAGATTAATCTTCACTTGCAGAAGGGTTCCAACCATGGTCTCTTGTGAGCCACAACCACCTTGAACTAGCCTCGGCCACTGAGGCTATGTCCCCAATGGCTTTCAGTAGATGTTGAGGTTCCAGACCTATCTTGGGTAAAAAAACGGTGCAAAGATGCGGCTGGAAACCCATGACAACCAACCTCGATGGGGAATAAAGTAGTGTGCCACCCTTTGATACAAGCCTCATCAACTAGGTTCTGGTATTTTCTTTTTTGAGCTCATGAGATATGGCCAGCCTCTCCTCCCAAGGCACTGTAAGCTCAACTATTACAATGGATTTTGCACTCCGAGAGCAAAGAATCATGTCCGGGCGGAGTGTGGTTGTTGCTACTTCTTCTGGGAAGACGAGCTTCTTGTTTAGGTCGACGTGCATCTCCCAGTCTTCATGTCAGGTCAGGAATTGGTCTGCTTGCTACCGGGTAACCATGAAAACTGGTACTACCTGTCTCATGGGTCGGGCCGTCGGCGATTCAACCGGCAACCCCGCCCTTCCGAGGGTGTGGAGGGTGAAATTGGGCATCCTGGCAGAACTAAAAACAGTATTTGTTACAGGTCTGTGGTGGACCACTCCCAGTTACATGGAGTGAGACCGGACATCCTGGCAGATAAGCACATCTGTCGCAAGGTCTGTGGTGGACTTTTGCCAGTCGGTGCATTGTGACATGCACTACACAAAGAGCAGAGATAAACAAACCTATCATCTGGTCAGTCACTGCAACAGATACTGGAGTCAGTTTGTCTTGAAGGCCTGTCCTTGCCACTGATAATACCTCTATCTCCCAAGAATGTGCCGCTAGTCCAGCAAAAGCTAGCGGTACTCAAATACTTTGCAAGCAGTTTCATGAAATGGTCAGTCAGAAAGCAACTCATACCAGCTCGGACGTCGCCCGGGTTAACAGGGTCAGGAGTTCCTGGCAGCGGAGGGCAAAGGACAGAGCTGCGTGGAGGAATCTGGTTAGACCTAAATGAAACAGTCATTGTCGCCCCTGACAGACTGCTATGATGATGATGATGATGATGATGATGATGATGATGATGATGATGATGATGTTCTAAATGTGCAAATTTTTCCCACAAACTGCGACTTTTTTCTTGCACCTTTCTGACTGAATTTGTGAGGTTTTCTCATTGATTTGAGACATTTTTCTTGCAAGCTTTTAACTTATTTCTTACTAATTTGTAACTTCTAATCAAAAATTTATGACTTTTCTGCTATAAATTCACTATTTATTTGTAAACCTTGGTACATTTTCTTGCATATTTGTTATATTTGTGACTTTACTCTGAACAGAGAGAGAGCGAGAGAGATGTCATTAACATCATGTTGCCACTTTCTGAAAACACATTCAAACCAAAACCTCTAATGATGTTTCTCTGTGAATTTAGGTGAAGAAGAATCAGTTTCAGTGGGCCAGCCAGCAGTGTCTGACAGTCCGCTGGCTTATCATAGTAAATCAAATTCTGACCTTAGTTTACACATATTATGTAGATCTAAACAGAAAACAGAAAGATAAAAGAATATTGTAATGTCAGTCAGAACAAGAATTTCGGTCGGCCTCCAAGAGATTCTGGCAAACTGTCTGGTGGCTCAGGAGGGGGAAGCAGCTCCCTGTCCACACTGTGTATGGTGCGGATGGGGTGCTGCTGACTTCGACTGGGGATATCATCGGGTGGTGGAAGGAATATTTCAAGGATCTCCTCAATCCCGCTGACAGACCTTCCACAGAGGAAGTGGGGCTTGTGGATGAGGGGGACAACTCGCCTATCACAGGGGCTGAGGTCGCCAAGGTGGTTAAAAATCTCCTTGGTGGCCGGGCCCCGGTGGAGGACGAGATTCGCCGTGAATACCTCAAGGCCCTGGATGTTGTAGGGCTGTCATGGTTGACACACCTCTGCAACATTACTTGTAGGTCCAGGGCAGTGCCCTTGGCATGGCAAACCAGGGTGGTGGTTTCTCTTTTTAAAAAAGGGGACCAGAGGGTGTGCTCCAACTTTAGAGGAATCACAGTCCTCAGCCTCCCTATGCTAAGGTACTGGAGAAGAGATTCCGGCCGTTGGTCGAACCTCAGATTCAAGAGGAGCAATGTGGTTTTCGTCCTGGCCGTGGCAAATCAGACCAGCTCTTTACCCTCTCAAGAATCCTTGAGGGTTCATGGGAGTTTGCCCAACCAGTTTACATGTGTTTTGTGGACTTGGAGAAGGCATTCGACCGTGTCCCTTGTGGTTTTTTGTGGTGGGTACTTCGGGAGTATGGGGTATCGGGCTTGTTGTTACGAGCTATTTGGTCTCTGTACGACCGTTGTGATAGCTTGGTTCATATTGCCAACACTCAATCAGACTCATTCCCAGTGAGAGTTGGACTCCGCCAGGGCTGCCCTTTGACACCGATCCTGTTCATAATTTTTATGGACAGGATTTCTAGGGAACGGAGGGTGTCATGCATGGTGACCACAGGATCTCATCTCTGTTGTTTGCAGATGATGTTGTCCTGCTGGCTTCATCCAGCAATGACCTATATGTCTTACTGGGACGGTTTGCTACTGAGTGTGAAACGGCTGGGATGAGAATCAGCACCTCCAAGTCCAAGTCCATGGTCCTCAGCTGGAAAAAGGTGGATTGCCCTCTCCGGGTTGGGGACAGGCTCCTGCCCCAAGTGGAGGAGTTTAAGTATCTCGGGGTCTTATTCACAAGTGAAGGGAGAATGGAGCGAGAAATTGACAGACAGATCGGCGCAGGATCTGCAGTGATGTGGAAGTTGTACCAGTCTGTTGTGGTGAAGAGGGAGCTGAGCTCTAAGGCAAAGCTGTCGATGTCGATTTACCAATCTACGTTCCTACTCTCACCAATGGTCACGAGCTTTGGATAATGACCGAGATTGTGGATACAAGCGGCTGAAATGAGCTTTCTTCGTAGGATCACTGGACTTACCCTCAGAGATAGGATGAGGGGGCTCAGTCATCCGGGAGAGGCTCAGAGTAGAACCGCTGCTCCTCCACATTGAAAGGAGCCAGCTGAGGTGGTATGGGAATCTGATCAGGATGCCTCCTGGACGCATCTCTCTTGAGGTGTTTTGGGCACGTCCCTCTGGGAGGAGACCCTGGGGCAGACCCAGGACTCGCTGGAGAGAGTACATCTCCCAGCTGGCCTGGGAACGCCTTGGTATCCTCTCTGAAGAGCTGCAGCAGGTGGCCGGGGAGAGAGAAGTCTGGGCTTCTCTGCTTGAACTGCTGCCTCCACGACCCAGACCTCCGGAAAAGCGGTAGAAGATGGATGGATGAATGGATGGTAATGTCAGTATGTCCAGGGGCCAACTGTGAAAATGACTAAATGTTTCATTCCTCCAGGTACTTTACCAAGTGAAGACATTGATTCTGAGGCCATGTCAACAGCTGCAGGTTGCCACAAAAGAGCTGAAGGCCAAAATTTTAAGAGCAAAACAGAATTATAAATCAGAGTTGGAAAGCAAGATGGCAACAAAGAAACTTGGTTCAGCCTGGGCCAGTATGAAAACTATTGCAGGCCTTCAGAGCACAGAGCACACTAATCGTGTGTTTTTAGATGGTTTTAATTCAGACACAGAGCTGGCTAATGCTCTTAATTGTTTTTATGGTCGTTTTGATTCCTCTGATTTTAGCACAGAAACCCAAGATTTGAAACAGAAACTCAAAGACAATCAGCACTTTAATATTGAGGTGCAGGATGTTAAAAGGGCGTTCTGTGCTGTTAAAGTGAACAAAAGTCAGGGCCCTGATAATATATGTGGGTGCTTGGTAAAGTCCTGTGCACATGAACTGAGTCCTGTATTTCACTACATTTTCAATAAGTCCTTACAGACACAACATGTGCCTAAGATCTGGAAAGATGCTGTGGTTGTCCCCGTTCCAAGATCCAGCTGTCCTAAAATGGTAAATGATTTTATATCAGTTGCTTTGACTTCAATTTTAATGAAAATTTTTGAAAAACTGGTCAGATTTGAGGTCCTAAAGCAGACTGAGCATGCATTGGATCCTTTGCAGTTTGCCTATAGGCCTCACAGAGGAGTGGAGGATGCCACTGTCACTCTGTTTAACATGCTTTTTAAACATGTGGATTTTAATGGGACACACGCCAGGCTTTTATTTGTGGACTTTTCTTCCGCCTTTAATACAATCCAACCTCATATCTTAGTTGAAAGGCTCCTGCAACAATTTGATTTGAGTAATAATCTGGTGGGTTGGATTCTGCATTTTTTAACCAACAGGACACAGAGAGTAAGGGTCAATGCTACATTGTCTGACCAAAAGTGTTCTTCTACTGGCTCTCCTCAGGGGTGTGTGCTGTCACCACTACTCTTCATTCTGTAGACAAACATGTGTCGGAGCAGACATGACAACAGACACATTATAAAGTATGCTGATGATTCAGTTGTTGTCAGTCTCCTCCAGGATGGTGAGAGTGGCCACGGCCCAGTAGTTGATGATTTTGTTCACTGGTGTGAGGATTCCTACCTGCAGCTGAATACATCAAAAACTAAAGACATGATTATTGACTTTAGGAGGAAAACTCCCAGGCACAAAGTCACCGTACTTAAAGGCCAGACCACTGAATGTGTACAATCCTACAAATATCTTGGGATGATTATTGATAGTAATTTAAACTTTGAAGAGAACTGTGAAAGGGTGTGCAAAAAGGGTCAGCAACATTTGCATTGTTTAAGGAAACCTGCATGCTTCCAAATTGACCGAACCATAATGACAATGTTTTATCGGGCTTTTATTGAATCTGTTTTATCCTTTTCTTTAGTGTCATGGTTTGGTCAGATAAAACTGAAACAGAGGAAATCCTTGGATCAGGTGGTTAGATGGTCCAGTCGTTTGCTTAGTGAGTCACAGCTGAGCCTGACATCCCCGTACACCAGACAGGTACAGAGGATGGCTACCTCCATTCTAAATGATGACTCCCACCCCTTGCACTGCCACTTTCAGCTTCTTCCCTCCAGACGGAGGTTTGCTGTCCCACAAAGTAAAACCCAGCGCTACAAAAACAGCTTTGTTCCTGCTGCTGTTAAAGAATTGAACAAGATGTAACAATATATCACACATAATTTAGTTACCGTACCTATTTATTAATTTTATTTTATATTTACTTATTTTTGTAGGTTTTTTATTTGGGTTCTAAATCTTTTATTGGGTTTTAGACTTTTGAGTTTTTAACCTCTTTGACTAGTCTTTAACTTTTTAATATGACCCTTCTCTCTTATCTCCTTGATTTTTTCTCTCATCTCTTTGTCTTATGTCCTGATTGGTGGAGCCTTGAGTACTTTTATCATGTTTATAGTCAGCTTCATGTGTGCTTGTGTTTGTGTTTATGTTGAATGTAATTGTGGTTTGTAAATATGGATGTTGACATAACGCACGGCTCAGGAGACGCACACACACAGGCTTAGAGTAGTTCAAAGAGTTTATTAACAGCAGGAGTGAATGAGTGCGTGTCTGCGGGATGTAAATGTGTTGGTGATGGTGTCTGCTCCAGGCACAGAGGCAGGTGACCGTACAGCCGAGCAACCCTATGGAGAGAGCACAGGGAGAGGGTGACGGGCATACACCAACACAGGAGGGATTTATGGCGAGAGAAGGACTTACTTGGTGGGTCAGGACAGCTGGCACAACAAGGGGGCGAAGCCCGGAAGACAGCCACCTGGAGAGCTCCGTACAGCAGCGAGGATTGGGCGATGGAGAGGAGATGTCCGCCGCTGGGGAATCCACCTGTGCACAGGGGAGAAGACTGAAGAAAAGAGGTAAGCGATCTTCTTACCAAAATGGTGACGCTGAAGGGAAGTATGCTCACAACGGTGAGGGACGAAGTCTGACGGCTTCAGGCCGAGCCTCCGGGCGAGACGGCCTTTATCCCTCGCCACTGATGATTGTCAGGTGCGTGAGCAGGTGGCGCCGCTGATGAATGGCGCGGCGTGACAGTACTCCCCCCTCTAGCAGCGCCTCCTGGCGATGGCTTATCCGGGTGCGCTCGGTGGAAGTCCGCGATGAGCGATGGGTCCAACACAAACGACGGGGGCACCCATTGTCGATGCTCGGGCCCATAGCCCTCCCAGTCCACCAGGTATTGCAACCCACGACCTCGGCGCCGGGAGTCCAGGATGGAGGAGACGGACCAGGCCGGATGGCCACCAATCATCCGGGGCGCGGGTTGCGCTGCAGGAGGAGGGCAAAGGGGGTCAGTGACTGCCAGTTTCACCTTCGACACATGGAAAGTGGAATGGATGCGGAGGGAGGGGGGAATAGCCACGCGCACAGCCACCGGGTTGATGATCCGGGTGATGGGAAAGGGACCCATGAATCGCTGTGCCAGCTTCCTCCTCTCGCCTTTTAATGTGACGTCCTGGGTAGACACATACACGAGTTGCCCAACTCTGTACGCCGGGGCAGGTCTTCTGTGCCGGTCCGCCACGGTCCTGTTGCGCTCCGCTGTGCGTAAAAGCGCATGACGCGCGGCAGCCCAGGTGGAGCGGAACTGCCTAAGGTGCGCCCTAACAGAGGGGACAGTTACCTCATTCTCCTGCGCTGGAAACAGCGGGGGGTCGTAACCCAGGGACGCCTTGAAGGGGGACATCCCCGTTGCAGAAGAGCGGGCGGTGTTGTGGGCATACTCCACCCAGGCGAGATGGTTGCTCCAGGACGTCGGCTTGGATCTAGTAACACAGCGGAGCGCAGCCTCCAGCTCCTGATTGGTCCTCTCACACTGCCCGTTAGACTGGGGGTGATGGCCGGAGGAGAGGCTCACCTTGGCTCCGATGGCGTTACAAAAGGATCTCCAAACCTCGGATGAAAATTGGGGACCCCGGTCCGAGACCACGTCCACCGGAATCCCGTGCAGCCTGACCACGTGTTGGACGAGGAGGTCCGCCGTCTCCAGGGCAGTAGGGAGACCTCGCAGGGGGATGAAGTGCGCCGCCTTGGAGAAACGGTCCACGATGGTCAGGACGGTGTCAAAGGAGTTGGAAACGGGGAGTCCGGTGACGAAGTCCAGTGCG
Source organism: Pholidichthys leucotaenia (assembly GCA_020510985.1). Classification (NCBI taxonomy): domain Eukaryota; kingdom Metazoa; phylum Chordata; class Actinopteri; order Cichliformes; family Pholidichthyidae; genus Pholidichthys; species Pholidichthys leucotaenia. The sequence goes on from CM035837.1 coordinate 484,363,107, forward strand.
ATGTGCGACCAGGGCCTGCCGGGGACGGGCAGAGGCTGGAGCAGACCCGCTGGGGGGGCATTTCCCGACTTGCTGGTGGCACAGATTGGGCAAGCCCGGGCGTAGCGGGCTGCATCCCTCCGCAGGCCTGGCCACCAAAAGGACCGTTGGAGGAGGCTGATCATCCGAGAGGTGCCGGGATGACAGGTGAGCCGGGAGGTGTGGAGCCAGTGGATGACCTCTCCTCGGACCGCAGATGGGACGAACAGTCTTCCCTCCAGTCCGCCGCCAGGATCAGGTTCCACCTCCTGTGCCTTCCGGATCTTGTCTTCAATGTCCCAAGAGATGGCACCGAGGACGCACGACCTGGGCAGGATAGTGTGGGGCGTCTCCTCAGCCTCCACGGGGGTGAACTGCCTAGAGAGGGCGTCAGGCAGGCCGTTTTTGGAGCCCGGCCTGAAGGTGATTGAGAAGCGGAACCTGGCGAAGAACAAAGACCAGCGCGCCTGGCGGGCATTCAGGCGCTTAGCAGATCGTAAGTACTCTAAGTTCTTGTGGTCCGTCAGGACCACAAACGGCAGGTTCGCCCCCTCTAGCCAGTGGCGCCACTCCTGTAAGGCGAGTTTAATGGCCAGGAGCTCTCTGTCCCCCACATTGTAGTTTCTCTCCGCCGGGGACAGGCGCCGGGAGAAGAAGGCGCACGGCCGTTTGGCGCCATCGTCAGGTGACCGCTGGGATAACACTGCTCCCACTCCCGTGTCCGATGCGTCCACCTCCACAATGCACTGCAGCGCGGGGTCGACCTGGCGAAGGACCCGGGAGGAGGAGAACTCCGCCTTCAGCGCCCTAAAGGCAGCAGCGACCTCTTCAGTCCACCGGAACGGGACCTTCGGGGACGTGAGGCGGGTCAGCGGTCCGACGATCGAGCTGAAATTTGGGACAAAGCGGCGGTAAAAATTGGCGAAGCCAACAAACTGTTGCACCTGCTTCCGGGATGCGGGAGTAGGCCACTCCACCACCGCCTTCACCTTCTCTGGGTCTGGGAGCACCTGATCTTGAGCGATGATGAATCCCAGGAAGGATGTGGTCCTAGCGTAGAATTCGCATTTCTCAGCCTTCACGTACAGACGATTCTCCAGCAGTCTTTGGAGGACCCGCCTCACATGGACCTGGTGCTCGTCCCTGGACCTGGAGAAGATAAGGATGTCATCCAGGTAGACGAACACAAAAAGGCCGATGAAATCCCGGAGGACGTCATTAATGAGGCGCTGAAAGACGGCAGGAGCGTTGGTCAGCCCGAACGGCATGACGAGATACTCAAAGTGGCCGTTCGGGGTACGGAAGGCTGTCTTCCATTCATCTCCCTCCCGGATCCGGACGAGGTGGTAAGCGCTGCGTAAATCCAGCTTGGTAAACCAGGTCGCCGCCTGGAGGGAGTGAAAGGCAGTGTCCATGAGGGGCAGGGTGTAACGGTCCCTCTCAGTGATGTCATTTAGCGCTCGGTAGTCTATGCAGGGGCGGAGGGATCCGTCCTTTTTCCCGACAAAGAAAAACCCTGCCCCCACGGGTGACGACGATGGGCGAATAATCCCAGCGCTCAGTGATTCCTTCAGGTATGTATTCATGGTCTCCTTCTCCGGCGCCGACAGGCTGTAGAGCCGACCAGATGGCAGGGGAGCCCCCTGGCGGAGGTTGATGGCACAGTCATATGGTCGATGCGGGGGAAGAGACATAGCTTTCGATTTGCTCAATACCATACCCAGGTCGTGAAATTCTGGAGGCACCAGTGACAGGTCCGGAGGTGCTGTATCCGCCACAGGGGGAGCCGCGGATGGGGAGCAGGCAGCGGACTGAAGGCAGGTGCCCATACAGAAGGTACTCCATGCCGATACCCCAGCGGACCTCCAGTCCAGGACAGGGTTGTGGAGGCGTAGCCAGGGATACCCCAGGATGACGGGCGACACAGAGTTGGGCAGGACGTAAAATACCATCTCCTCCCGGTGGTTCCCTGAGATGATGACTGGGACAGGCATGGTTTGGTGAGAAACTCTCCCAAGGGAGGCACGGGAGAGATGGACCAGGGAGATGGGGTGTTTTAATGCCTGACAGCGGATGCCCAATCGGGTTGCCAGGCCTTGTGAAATGAAGCTGCCCTCTGCGCCCGAATCCACCAGTGCGTGGGTGAGGTGCCCAGTGGGATTGTGGCAAAAACGGATGGGCAGCTTTAATTGAGTGAGAATGTCTAACCGGTTGGGATCCGCGAGGCTCCCTACAGCGTTTCGCGGACCCCGCCGACTGGCTTTCCGCGGGCAACGCTCCACAGTGTGTTGGTCACCTCCGCAATACATGCAGAGGCCCAACTCACGGCGGCGTTGTTTCTCCGCAGGGGAAAGCTTGGTCCAGCCCGTCACCATCAGCTCCGACTCCTCGGGGCACGATGCTGGCGGCGCCGCCAGGGGGCGAGCTTGGAACAGGTGCGGCGAGACTCCACGAGGGCGAGAAGAAGAAGACTTCCGCCCCGAGGAGCGCTCGCACAACCTGTTATCCAAACTTATCGCTAAGGATGTCAGCTCCGCTAGCGTCCCAGGGATATCCCGTCCAGCCAGTTCATCCCTCAGATCACTATTGAGGCTGCGGAGGAACAGGCCACAGAGGGAGCGTTCCTCCCAGCCCAATTCCTCCGCCGCTACCCGGAAGTCGACCGAGTAGTCCGCTGCCGACCGGCCTCCCTGCTGGAGAGCGAGAAGCCGATCGACCTGGACCGTCTCGGTTTGAGAATGGTCAAAGACCTCCAGAAAGCGCCTCACGAACTGGTCATAGGTGAGGGTGGCATAACTGGGCCTCGCCATTACGGCGTAGGTCCAAGTTAACGCACGCCCCTCCAGAAGATTCCCTATGTAACCAATCCGACTGTGATCCGAGGGAAAATCTCCGGGCACACGGTGGAACACGGACTCACACTGCATAATGAACCCCCGCGCTCCACCGAGCTTACCGCTAAAGCGGGCGGGGGTCGGAATCGGTGTGAGCCGAACCGGTGCCACTGGAGCCGGCTGGACGCCCGCTGGAACAGCAGGAGCCGCGCCACCCTGACGAGCCGGGGGGAACGGCTGTTGAGGATCTAAGCGGCCCAACCGGTTAGTTAAGTTTAATAATTGATTCAGAATAACCTGCTGTTGATAAGCTATTTGATCCACTCTAGCCTCGAGAGTGGTAAACCGGTGTGCGAGCCCGCCGTCCGCCGAGCCGCTCTGCTGAAGCCGTACTGACATAACGCACGGCTCAGGAGACGCACACACACAGGCTTAGAGTAGTTCAAAGAGTTTATTAACAGCAGGAGTGAATGAGTGCGTGTCTGCGGGATGTAAATGTGTTGGTGATGGTGTCTGCTCCAGGCACAGAGGCAGGTGACCGTACAGCCGAGCAACCCTATGGAGAGAGCACAGGGAGAGGGTGACGGGCATACACCAACACAGGAGGGATTTATGGCGAGAGAAGGACTTACTTGGTGGGTCAGGACAGCTGGCACAACAAGGGGGCGAAGCCCGGAAGACAGCCACCTGGAGAGCTCCATACAGCAGCGAGGATTGGGCGATGGAGAGGAGATGTCCGCCGCTGGGGAATCCACCTGTGCACAGGGGAGAAGACTGAAGAAAAGAGGTAAGCGATCTTCTTACCAAAATGGTGACGCTGAAGGGAAGTATGCTCACAACGGTGAGGGACGAAGTCTGACGGCTTCAGGCCGAGCCTCCGGGCGAGACGGCCTTTATCCCTCGCCGCTGATGATTGTCAGGTGCGTGAGCAGGTGGCGCCGCTGATGAATGGCGCGGCGTGACAGATGTCACCTGACTGCAAAACAAATCTACCTACGGGTACAAATAAAGTAACCTGAACCTGAACCTGAACCTGAAGGATGACATAGACGTTCATGCTGTACACAAAAATGCTGCCCCACCTGGTTCTCATGGTATGTGCAATGTTCTATGTTTCTACTATGTAAATATCGTGGTTAATGGTGTAATACTGACTACTACTTCACCTTGTAGCATATAGTTGTAGTTGCAGTCAAAATCATTCAACCTGTATGAGGTTTATTGGCAAAATGTCTAAAATAGCAGCTGTTTACAATAAACAAATCAAACAGAACAATTGACAGTGCTGTGAAAAAGTGTTTGCCTCTGTCCTGGGTTCTCATTTTTTGTACGTTTGTCACACTTAAATGTTTCAGTTCATCAAACAAATTTAAATATTACACAAAAATAACACAAGTAAACACAAAATGCAGTTTTTAAATGAAGGTGTTTATTATTAAGGGGAAAAAAGTCCAAGCCTGCAAGCCCCCCCCCCCCCCCAACCCTGGTTAAAACATAAATTAATTGTGGTTTATCACATCTTTGGAAAGCTGAGATCAATTTCTCTAGCCACACCCAGGCCTGATTACCGCCACACCTGTTTTCAATTAAGAAATCACTTAAATAGGCCCTACCTGACAGAGTGAAGTAGACCAAAAGATCCTCAAAAGCTAGACATCATGCTGCGATCCAAAGAAATTCAGGAACAAATGAGAAACAAAGTTGAGATCTATCAGTCTGGAAAAGGTTATAAAGCCATTTCTAAAGCTTTGGGACTCCAGCGAACCACAGTGAGAGCCATTATCCGCAAATGGTGAAAACATGGTACAGTGACCAGCCGACCAAAATTACCTCAAGAGTGCAGTGACGACTCATCCAAGAGGTCACAAAAGACCCCACAACAACATCCAAAGAACTGCAGGCCTCACTTGCTCAGTTAAAGTCAGTGTTCATGACTCCACCATAAGAAAGAGACTGGGCAAAAATGGCCTGAATGGCAGAGTTCCAAGATGAAAACCACTGCTGAGCAAAAAGAGCATAAAAGCTCGTCTCAGTTTTGCCAGGAAACATTTTGATGAGCCCCAAGACTTTTGGGAAAATACTCTGTGGACTGATGAAACAAAAGTTGAACTTTTTGGAAAGTGTGTGTCCTATTACATCTGGCGTAAAAGTAACACAGCATTTCGGAAAAGGAACGTCATACCAACAGTAAAATATGGTGGTGGTAGTGTGATGGTGTGGAGCTGTTTTGCTGCTTCAGGACCTGGAAGACTTGCTGTGGTAAATGGAACCATGAATTCTGCTGTCTACCAAAAAATCCTGAAGGAGAATGTCCGGCCATCTGTTCGTGACCTCAAGCTGAAGTGCACTTGGGTTCTGCAGCAGGACAATGATCCAAATCACAACAGCAAGTCCACCTCTGAATGGCTTAAGAAAAACAAATTGAAGACTTTGGACTGGCCTCGTCAAAGTCCTGACTTGAGTCCGATTGAGATGCTGTGGCATGACCTTAAAAAGGCAGTTCATGCTCAAAAATCCTTCAATGTGGCTGAATTACAACAATTCTGCAAAGATGAGTGAGCCAAAATTTCTCCACAGTGCTGTAAAAGACTCATTGCTAGTTATCGCAGATGCTTCATTGCAGTTGTTGCTGCTAAGGACAGAAAGACAGATACTGGAGTCAGTTTGTCTTGGCTTGTCCTTGCCACTGATAATACCTTTATCTCCCAAGAATGTGCTGCTAGTCCAGCAAAAGCTAGCAGTATTCAAATATTTTTCAAGCAGTTTCATGAAATGGTCAATCAGAAAGCAACTCATACCAGTTCTGACGTTGCCCGGGCTTACAAGGTCCGCGCTGATCTGTTCACACTCCGACGGGCAGCAAAAAGTAAGCTAGGAGCAGGAAGACAAAAGAAGAGGAAAACAGCAGCCTTGTGTGTAGCAGAATGGAATGCACGCACTCTGTTGGACAAAACATCGCAGCGCCCAGAAAGACAGACCGTGCTTGTGACCCTGGAAATGAACAGGTACAATGTAGACATAGCTGCACTTAGTGAAACAAGATTGTCTGGATTTGACAGCTTGGAAAACCATGGGTACATCTTCTTTTGGAGTGGGAGATCAACTCAAGAATGGAGAGAAGCAGGAGTGGGCTTTGCAGTTAGAAAGGAGATAGCAGCAACGCTTGATGAGGAACCAGTGCCAATCAATGACAGGATAATGACTATGAGACTCCCACTACAGCGGAAGATGTATGCCACACTCATCAGTGTATATGCCCCAACAATGACCAACACAGAGTAGGTGAAGGAAGAGTTCTACAGTGATTTACGTGAAACTATGAGGCGTGTACCGACTGATGACAGGATGATACTCGTTGGAGATTTTAATGCCAGAGTTGGTTCGGACACTGAGAAATGGAAAGGAGTGTTAGGCAGTCATGGAGTAGGCAAATGCAATGCTAATGGAGAACTTCTACTTGCACTATGTTCAGAGGACAACCTTGTGATAACCAACACTCTATTTAAGCACAAGGACACACACAAGAAGACATGGATGCATCCAAGATCCAAGCACTGGCACTTATTAGACTACATCATAGTCAGACAGAGAGACAGAAGGGATGTATTGGACACCAGAGCAATGAGAGGCGCGGACTGTGGTACTGATCATGTTATGCTGAGATCTAGATTAAGGATTTGGAGACAAAAACAGCACTGCAGGACGGGTGCGAAGCCACCACGGAAGCTAAACACTAATGCACTAAAAGGCCAAAAGAAGCAGGGAGAACTTACACAGGAAATGGATGAAAACTTGAAAGACTGGGACAGCAACAACTCAGAGAATGACATAGAAGAGGAATGGGCAACACTGAAGGATACAGTGTATCAGACTGCGAGTGATGTATTAGACCACCCTGAGAGGAAACATCAAGATTGGTTTGATGAGCATGATGAACACCTGAAGAAACTACTAGAAGTGAGGAATATAGCTAGGCAGGAAAACCTACAGTGTAACACATGGTTGAAGAAGAAGAAATACTCAAAGGCTCAGAGTGAGCTACAGAAGTACACCAGAGAGATGAAGTCCAACTGGTGGGATGAAAAAGTGGAGGAACTTCAAACTGCAGCAGACAGAAAGGACATGAAAACATTCTTCACAGGTTTGAGAGAAATCTACAGCCCTAAACCAAGAGGACTGATCCAACTAAAGGCCATGGATGGTGAAAAACGGTTTTGCAGGAGAAAGACAAGATCCTGGACAGATTTGCAGACCACTTTGACCAACTACTAAACAACCCTGGAGATCTCACTGAAGAGGCTCTAGTGCAGCGACCAGCTGTATCAAGTCTGGATGAATTACCAAATTCTAATGAACTAATGGCAGCTATCAGGACAACACAGGGGGTAAAGCTCCAGGAAGGGATGGAATTCCAGCAGAAGTGTGGAAATTTAGTGGTGTTCAGCTGACCAACTGCCTGCACAAGCTCATCCAAGCGATATGGGATGCCCAGAAAGTACCTCAAGACTGGAAGGATGCAAGTATTGTGCCTTTGTTCAAGAAAGGTGACAGGAAAGGCTGTGGAAATTACCAAGGTATATCACTGTTAGCCACTGTTGGTATGATTCTCTCACGTGTACTATTGAACAGACTCAATGAACACATCTCGCAGAATATACTACCAGAAGCCCAGTGCGGCTTTAGAGGTGGAAGAAGCACAATGGACATGATTTTCTGCTTGAAACAGGTTCAAGAAAAGTGTATTGAACAGAACATGCCACTTTATGTAGTCTTCAAAGACTTCAGTAAAGCCTTCGATACTGTTTCGCAACAAGGACTTTGGCAGGTACTCAAGAAATATGGCTGTACAGAGAAGTTTCTCAGCCTGATCGAGGCACTCCATACAGGTATGCAAGCAAACGTGGCAATGAGTGGTTCAGTATCTAAAGACTTTTCAGTAAACAACGGGGTGAAACAAGGTTGTGTGCTAGCATCTACACTCTTCTCGCTATATCTGGCAGCCATGCTTGAGGTGGCCTTCAAAGACACTTCAGAAGGAGTATACATTCAAACAAGGAAAGAAGCAGACTTGTTCAATGTGGCACAGTTTAAAGCCAAGGGTAAGACATCGATAAAGGTAGTAAGAGAAATGCTCTTTGCCGATGACAGTGCTCTAGTTGCACACAGCGTGGAAGATATGCAATCTTTAGTGGAGAAATTTGCAAGAGCAGCTAGCCAATTCAGCCTCCAAATCAACATCAAGAAGACAGAGTGCCTTTATCAACCACCAAAGTTCCAGTTATCAACATCACTACCAGAAGAGATCAGCATTGGTACAGAGCCATTCGTCAAGTGCAAGACTTTCAAGTATCTAGGGAGTACTGTTTTCGAGAATGCTAGGCTGGAGGATGAACTATCTCTCAGAATGGGAAGAGCCAGCGCTGTGTTTGGAAACTTCAGGGAGAGACTGTGGAACAATCGACATGTGTCTATCCGTGTGAAATGCAAAGTGTACAGAGCGACAGTACTGGCGACTCTATTATACGGTGCTGAAACTTGGACTGTCTACAGAGTGCAGGTGAAGAAACTCCATGCATACATGATGAGACACCTTCGAGCCATAATGAACATCTCATGGAAAGACAAGATAACCAACACAGAAGTGTTGAAACGAGCTGGTCTGCCATCAGTGGAGGACATGCTAATACATATGAACCTGAGATGGCTCGGACATGTTGAGAGTATGGACCACCAGCGTCTCCCTCAGCAGTTACTCTACTCACAGTTATGCGAGGGCAAACGCAGTCAGGGTAGACCAAGGCTCAGATTTAAAGACAGTGTAAAATGAAACTTGAAGAAGTTGGACATAGACAGGAGTTCCTGGCAGCGGAAGGCTAGGGACAGAGCTGTGTGGAGGAATCTGATCAGACCTAAATGAAACAGTCATTGTCGCCCACGACAGACTGCTATGATGATGATGATGATGCTCAGGGCAGCCCAACCAGTTATTAGGTTTAGGGGGCAATCACTTTTTCACACAGGGCCATGTAGGTTTGGATTTTTTTCCCTTTAATAATAAACACCTTCATTTAAAAACTGCATTTTGTGTTTACTTTTGTTATCTTTGTCTAATATTTAAATTTGTTTGATGAGCTGAAACATTTAAGTGTAACAAACATACAAAAAAAACGAGAAATCAGGAAGGGGGCAAACACTTTTTCACACCACTGTAAATAGCTCATCACAACTAATATTACAAGTGGTTTCTCCCAGTTCAACACAAAATTCCACCTTTAATGACTACTGCTGTTTCATATTTATTCAACGCCTTCGTGACGAACTTCTTTAGTCCTTAGTAGAGCACCCTTTAGCTGTTATGACCTGCTGCAAACATGATGCATAGTCAGACACCAGCTTGTGGCAGTGTAGTGAGGAATCTTAGCCCATGAGGACCTCCAGTTCACTAATATTGTTGGGTTTGTGTGCTGCAACCTTTCTTAACTCTTTAGCTGTCCCAGTCACCGTATGGTAAAGAAATTTTTGTCAATAAAATAGTTCAGATTTCCAAGGCTATAACTTGAAAGTTGCAAGAGATAATGGCTTACTGTCAATTAGAAAGATGTAGACTATGACCCAAAGTTTCAGATAGAAATAAATGTATGCATCTAATTTGCATAATGTCACAGCAGCAATGTAACTTACATAACTCAGTCAAAAGTGGACTTTGGACACCTTCACACAAAGAATGGTTTGGGGTTTTTTTGACACTGTTTTGTCTACGGGGTTATGTTTTTATCTAATCTTCAAAGTATATGAACCAGAAAATCAATAAAATGTGAAAAAAAACAAACAAACATATATTCGTCTCTTACCTGTGGTGGTGGTGGGGCAGGGGGGGCTCACTCACGTGACTGGTCCGTTTTTGCCCATCGTGGTCGTTGTTTTGCGTTTGGTCGGTCATTTACACTCTCTACCACATCTACAAACTCTTATGATTATCCCACGTGAATTTTGGTTGCATTATGCGACTATTTTTCCAGTATGATGCAACTTCTCTGAGGCTCCATGACAATGACAGACGCGGCCATCTTGGTGTTGTGAGCTCAGTTTTCACCCATCGTGGTCGTTGCTTTGCGTTTTGTCAGTCATTTACGCTCTCTACACATCTACAAACTCTTATGATTATCCCACGTGAATTTCGTTTGTATTACGTGGCTATTTTTCCAGTATGATGCAGTTTCTATCAAGATCACCGCCGCCGTGACCATTGTGGTGGCGGCCACATTGGTATTGTGAGCTCAAAGCAAAAAAAGGAAGAAGAAAATTGAGGATTTCTTCTTCTTTGCTGTATTCCATGTCAGCCATGATTCCTCCGACGCGTGTCTGCCACCTTTTGAACTGTCAGATCAGCACAGATCAGTACAAACTCTCAGTATAGCCAGGGGATGTCAATGAGTTGACAGGTGCAGCTGCTGCGCTGTGCCACTGGGGGCGCGCGGCCCGTCCATGAAATGTGGACAGTTAAAGGGTTAAATCCTACCAGAGATTTTCAATGGGGTTCAAGTAAGGTGACTGTGATGGCCACTCTAGTATCTTCCAGGACTTTGTTTGCTTGAGTTTGAGACAGCACTTTGACAGCAGAAGTAGTCTGGTTTGTGCAGGAGCAAAGTAAGATTGCTCATTGCATGGAATCTTTGATTTCTAAACGTGACAAAACAAACATCGAGAACTGAATAAAAAACATCTGCTGAATGTAAACATGAGTTTTTGAGTTAAATTCATAGTTATATATATGTTGAAGAAAATCTGTGTGATATTTAAACATAGTCATGTGGCAATAAACTGTTAAACCTCTTCCTAACTTGGCCACCACATATAAGCTGCGAGTCCAACCTTGGCCCCCCCAGTAAAGCTTTTCTGGACATGCCACTGGGAGGTACCTGAAACACCTCAAGTGGGAGGCGTCCAGGAGGCATCCTGATCAGATACCCAAACCACCTCAACTGGCTCCTTTCAATGTGGAGGAGCAGTGGTTCTACTCGTTGAGCCTCTCCTGGATGACTGACTCACAGTATCTCTGAAGGTGAGCCCAGCAACCCAACAGAGAAAGCTCATTTCAGTCACTTGTATCCGGTCTCATTCTTTTGGTCATTACCCAAACTTTATGAATATAGTGAGGAACGCAGCATGAGCAGTAAATCTTGATTAAGCCAACAGGACAACATCATCTGCAAACAGCAGCAATGAGATCTTGTGGTCACCAAACATGACATCCTTGGCTGCACCTAGAAATCCTGTCTATAAACATTATGAACAGGATTGCTGAAAAAGGCCCTGGGACAGGGATGCAGCCCACGCAGAGTCCTGGGAATGAGTTCAACTGATTGTTGGCAATACGAACCAAACTTTCACAACAGTCGTACAGAGACCGAATAACTCGTAACAACGAGCCACCTAACCCATACTCCTAAAGCACCTCCGCAAGAAACCACAAAAAACATGGTCAAATGCTTTCTCCAAGTCCACAATACACATGTAGACTGGTTGGACAAACTCCCACAAACCCTCAAGGATCCTTGAGAGGATAAAGAGTTGGTCCAATGTACCATGACTAGTGGTTCAGGGAGTGGCTTGTCCAATAACCAGAGGGATGGCAGTTCGAATTCCGCTCTCCCCAGACATCCTGCCGTTGTGTTCCTGGGCAAGACACTTTACCCACCTTTCCTCCAGTGTCCATGACACTGGGTATGAATGTGTATAAATGTTTGGTAGTGGTCGGAGAGGCCGTTGGTGTGGATTGGCAGCCATGTTTCTGTCAGTCTGCCCCAGGGCAGCTGTAGCTACAGTAGTAGCTTACCACTGCCATTGTCTGTCTGGAGTGAATGAATAATGTATCCATTGCAAAGCATCTGAGTGTCCATAAAAGAGCGTTATATATAGTAAATCTGATGCATTATTATTATTATTGCTCCTCCTGAATCCGAGGTTCAACCAATAGTCAGTCAGCCTGTCTCTCTATTATATACTGTATATGTATCATCATCACTACCTACTGTATATTTATACAGAGAGGTCACTAAGAGTAAGCAGTAATCAACCAAGAACAATGAAACCAAGATTTCAGTTACACACACATTTCCACTTACATAAGTTCAGATTTATGCAGCTGTTTAAAATGTTAATAAGCTGTGAATTTTCAGTTAGAACACACGTGGTCCTTCTGCTCAGTGTCACCCACTGAAAGCACAAAAGTCACATTGTCAGAGCTGATGATCTATGAGCTGCGCCTTCATCTTGACCACAACCTGGATGCAGCCTAGCATGAGGATCACTGCATGTGAGTGTGGTGGGAGCAGCACCCCCTGTGAAACGTTGGTAGATGGATGAACAGACTGATGAGCTATAGTATTAACTTTTCACTTCTTTTAGACGCCCCGTTGAAAGTATAAAAAGACAGTTAAGAGCAGCTATTCATACACCACTTGCATCCAGGACTCTCTGTGCTCATAATCAATCCAGTGAGGACATAAGGTAAGCAACAAGACTAGACACGTTCTACAGGAAAAAACAAAACTTCTGTCTCATATTTTCCTTCAACAAAAATATGACTCACCCCTGAAAATATCCGCGTTTCTCAAATGTGAAACAGTTCACTGGTACTGATGGTGTTAGAGATACGCAACTGTGAAGGGTTTCATTCAACTGTGACTTTATCTGTCATCCAACACACTTTAGGTTGGTTGGGTGATATCTGTGTGTGTGTGTGTGTGTGTGTGTGTGTGTGTGTGTGTGTGTGTGTGTGTGTGTGTGTGTGTGTGTGTGTGTGTGTGTGTACACCCAAAAAAGGTTTCAGTGCATGTGAGACCAGACGTTGGCCATGCTAGGACGATGCTGATGTGAGCCCAGCTTCATTCCATGTGTCTTGGCAATAAAGAAAAGTTGCACAAACATTTAGCACACTGTACAGCAGGGGTCACCAACTGACAGACTCTGGTCCAGGTCCAGAACCCAAGACTCCTCCGTCCAGACCCCGAAGCTTTTTGATACAACTTGTAAAACAAAGGGACACGGTTTTGTTTTGACAAAAAAAAAAAAAAAAAAGCAGAACTGAAACACGGTATCGGCAGCTGCACGGACATTTTTTGGTGTGACATCTTGGGCGGTCTCCACAGAGCGGGCATGTGTGGCTGCAGCCACAGGACCCACATGACACCGGCTTTGGATGTGACTGAGCCTCCGACATCCTGTAAAACAATAATGCTGCGTGTGTTGGCGAGGCTGAAAAGCTGCACACCTCCTCTGCCCCTGTGACAGCATTACCCAGACACACACAAACAGCAGAGAAGAACTAACTCACAGCATTCTGGAGTCTGCAATTAGATTTCATGTCCATTTTTAGGCTGACAGTTTGGGTTTTTTAATACTGAAAATATAGTTTTGAGGTGGACTTTCTGTGAAATTCTGTTTAAATGTCTGTCATTTATTTAGTTTGTGTTCTCTCATAAAACTTCACATTTTTAGGATTTAAGATGTAGATTTTAGAACTTTAGTTGTTTATTTGGAGTCAAAAACACATTTAGTGTTCAACTGTATTATTATGATTAAATTATTACATGTTTTGTTTGAACTTTTGCACAGAATTTGATATTTTTTGTTTGTTTAAAAACTAATTCAGAGCTAAAAGCAACAGGAACATCTTCATAAACTAATGTGTCAATGGTACAGACCTGCTGCAGACAGCTGTGCACTCCTGAAAGACTGCCCATGAAAGGGTGGCAGTTCTGAAAAGCACATTTTAAGGTAAATTTGTCCATGGGACTCACCACATTTCTCTTCAAAATCAGACCTCAGCTGGGGAGCACTAGGGATGGGCGTATCGATACTTCGATACCAGCTGGTCGATACTTCTTAAAATATCACGATACCAGCGTGTTAATACAAAACGTGCAATTTGTTTTGACTTCTGATAGTTTTATGCATTAAATTTCTGTGTGAAAACCTGTGAAAAACCAGCAACAGTGGGGGAAAAAAGTATTTAGTCAGCCACCAATTGTGCATGTTCTCCCACTTAAAAGATGAGAGAGGTCTCTAATTTTCATCATAGGTATACCTCAACTATGAGAGACAAAATGAGAAAAAAAAAATCCAGAAAATCACATTGAAGGATTTTTAATGAATTAATTGGTAAATTCCTCAGTAAAATAAGTATTTGGTCAATAACAAAAGTTCATCTCAATACTTTGTTATATACCCTTTGTTGGCAATGACAGAGGTCAAATGTTTTCTGTAAGTTTTCACAAGGTTTTCACACGCTGTTGCTGGTATTTTGGCCCATTCCTCCATGCAGATCTCCTCTAGAGCAATGATGTTTTGGGGCTGTCGCTGGGCAACACGGACTTTCAACTCCCTCCAAAGATTTTCTATGGGGTTGAGATCTGGAGACTGGCTAGGCCACTCCAGGACCTTGAAATGCTTCTTACGAAGCCACTCCTTCGTTGCCCGGGCGGTGTGTTTGGGATCATTGTCATGCTGAAAGACCCAGCCACGCTTCATCTTCATTGCCCTTGCTGATGGAAGGAGGTTTTCACTCAAAATCTCACGATACATGGCCCCATTCACTCTTTCCTTTACACGGATCAATCATCCTGGTTCCTTTGCAGAAAAACAGCCCCAAAGTATGATGTTTTCACCCCCATGTTTCACAGTAGGTATGGTGTTCTTTCTCCTCCAAACACGACAAGTTGAGTTTTTACCACAAAGTTCTATTTTGGTTTCATCTGACCATATGACATTCTCCCAATCCTCTTCTGGATCATCCAAATGCTCTCTAGCAAACTTCAGACGGGCCTGGACATGTACTGGCTTAAGCAGGGGGACACATCTGGCACTGCAGGATTTGAGTCCCTGGTGGCGTAGTGTGTTACTGATGTAGCTTTTGTTACTTTAGTCCCAGCTCTCTGCAGGTCATTCACTAGGTCCCCCCGTGTGGTTCTGGGATTTTTGCTCACCGTTCTCGTGATCATTTTGACCTCACGGGGTAAGATCTTGCGTGGATCAGTGGTCTTGTATGTCTTCCATTTTCTAATAATTGCTCCCACAGTTGATTTCTTCACACCAAGCTGCTTACCTATTGCAGATTCAGTCTTCCCAGCCTGGTGCAGGTCTACAATTTTGTTTCTGGTGTCCTTTGACAGCTCTTTGGTCTTGGCCATAGTGGAGTTTGGAGTCTGACTGTTTGAGGTTGTGGACAGGTGTCTTTTAGACTGATAACGAGTTCAAACAGGTGCCATTAATACAGGTAACGAGTGGAGGACAGAGGAGCCTCTTAAAGAAGAAGTTACAGGTCTGTGAGAGCCAGAAATCTTGCTTGTTTGTAGGTGACCAAATACTTATTTTACCAAGGAATTTACCAATTAATTCATTAAAAATCATTCAATGTGATTTTCTGAATTTTTTTTCTCATTTTGTCTCTCATAGTTGAGGTATACCTATGATGAAAATTGGAGACCTCTCTCATCTTTTAAGTGGGAGAACTTGAACAATTGGTGGCTGACTAAATACTTTTTTGCCCCACTAAGACATGTTTTAAAGACGGTCTGCCATGTTATGTGAATATGTCAGCCTATCAGATGTCAGAGACGAAGACTCACTGTGCACTGGCAGCCTCAGTCAAGCCGTCACGGTGACTCTGGTGCAGACTGAGCTCAGCAGTGTCGGGGCCGACAGAAGTATGACTTGTGAAATGTGGCATCATTCATCCAAATTCAGTGGTGATACCAAGCAGCATAATTTTGAGAAGTAAACAAAATAAGCACTATTTAAGCGTGTAAAATAATAGTGTTTTAATAGGGTCACATTAAATAAATGTGACCCGTGCTGGCACAATGAGTCAGAATGTGCACCGCGTCATTACAAGCTGCAGGCAGGAGAAGTCATGAATCATGACTCTTTCTTTGCTAGCAGCAAGTCCTAGGAAAGCCCCCATGAGTGCCTGGTATCACTGGAAAGCTTAGAAAACGTACTTTCTAAAAATACATATGTTTGGGCAGACGGCGTAACTCCCAACCAATCAAACGCAAGTTTTAAACCTAACCAAAATATAAACAAATTGGCTTTTTCCAGGTCCATTTCTGTGCACTTCCTACAAATTAAATATTATTTTGAAGGTCTTTCAGTGCAGAATATGGAAATAACATTACATCAGTTTTGATAATTTCCTCAAAGTGGCTCATTTTGCCAGCACAGGTCACAAATAATAAAATAAATTAAAAAAAACTGCACTGTGAAAGAAATTACACATATATGCTGCTTGGTATTACCATTTCTGTTCTGCTGACCTAGCTGCTTGACAGGACACGGTGGGGAAAGAATTTGGATGAATGGTGAAACATTTCAGCAATCCAGCTGAGTGAGCTTTCATCCAGCGTACTGACCCACCTGGATGACTGACAATCTTCACCACATTAAGAAACTGAATTAATTTTGCATTCATTTTAAGTCTTAATTATTCTATTATAATTGAATTATATTTCTTTTTATTTTTATGTACTTTGCTCATTGTTCTATTTTATTATAATTTTATTCACCTTATTCCTAGCCCCCATGATGCCTTGCGTGATTATTGGCGCAACTTCCGGTACTATTTTAGAATGTGTGATTGTCACTGAAAAGGGACACTTTTCCTTGTTATAAAACAATGTCTTTGGCATCAAAAATGTGGGAACATGACCTTTTGCACCTCAAACACAGTAATATAATCATACCACTTCCCACGACTATGGAGGGACGGGAAGATGACCTTAAAAAGTGGCCTGGCAGACAGTAGCTCCGTTAGTTAGCTCCGCTGCTAAGATGCTAATGCTGTAAACAAATAAAAACTCTGAGATACAGCAATGTCTCCACCACAATAAAATCTGATGCATTTTGTTAAAAGATGTTGGACATAATCAGATTTGCCTCAGCTGCAGCTGTCTGTTTTACCCCCAAATTAAAATGCTCATGCTGCTGTCATGCCCTGAATGCTTGTTATTTAACTTGTACAGACCTTTTCTGACAGCTGTTCAGAATTTTATTGATCTATATTTTGTGA
Organism: Pholidichthys leucotaenia; assembly: GCA_020510985.1. Taxonomy (NCBI): domain Eukaryota; kingdom Metazoa; phylum Chordata; class Actinopteri; order Cichliformes; family Pholidichthyidae; genus Pholidichthys; species Pholidichthys leucotaenia. The sequence continues at coordinate 484,380,027 of CM035837.1, forward strand.
TAATTTAAAAATTAATGCATGCTGAAGCTGCTAATATAAGATAAGATAAGATAAGATAAGCCTTTATTAGTCCCACAATGGGGAAATTCCAGGATTGCAACAGCACAGGGATAGCAACACTCAGAGCAATAATTTAGAAGGTAAGAAAATAAGAGCAGTGAAAATACACATGTACACATAAATATATAAATATATATACACAGTGCGGAGCATTGTAGCTGGAATAAACAGCATAATAGTCTATTTAGTTACCCTACATAGTTTGAATATGTACCCATACATATTGTCACCCTCCGTAGCGATTGATATTGTCCTAGTTGTAGACTGGAGGGGACCATTTTGTGTAAGTCTGTTGCGTCTTTTGCATTCAATACTATTAGGTCGTCACACTTTTTTGCCATCTCTGCGAGCAGCCCTGCTTAGGTTATAAAGTCTGACAGCCGTAGGTAGGAAGGACCTGCAAAACCTCTCGGTCGCGCACCTAGGATGATGTAGCCTACTGCTAAATGAGCTCCTCAGTGCGTTCAGTATGTCCTGCATAGGGTGGGACTCGGACTCCAGCAGAGATGACAGCTTAGCCACCATCCTTCTCTCTCCTATCTCCTCCACTGGGTCAAGGCGCTGCTCCAGGACAGAGCTAGCTTTCTTGATCAGTTTGTTCAGTCTCTTCCTATCGGCTGCTGTGATGCCACTGCCCCAGCAGACCACTCCAAAAGTGATGGCTGATGCCACCACCGAATCGTAGAAGGTCTTCAGGAGCAACCCTTCTACACCAAAAGACCTGAGCCTCCTCAGCAGGAACAGCCTGCGCTGTCCCTTCTTGTAGAGTGCGTCGGTATTGTGTGACCAGTCTAGTTTATTGTTCAGATGAACACCCAGGTACTTGTAGGATGTCACCATCTCAATGTCTGTTCCCTGGATGTTAACTGGTGCTGTGAGAGGTTGTCCTTGCCTGCAGCAGTCCACCACCACCTCCTTAGTTTTTCTTGCGTTGATCTGGAGGCAGTTCTGATGGCACCAGTCCACGAAGTCCTGGATAAGTCCTCCGTACTCAGCTTCGTCTCCGTTGGAGATGAGGCCGACGATCACAGAGTCGTCAGAGAACTTCTGTAGATGGCAGTGTGTTGTGTTGTGTGAGAAGTCCGCAGTATAAAGGGTGAACAGGAAGGGAGCCAAAACCGTTCCCTGGGGGGCCCCCGTACTGCCGATATCAAGTCCATATCGTTCCAAGATATGGACGAACGACGAATGCAAAAAAAAAAAAATAAATAAAATTATTTGATATCTTTCATAAATCGTTAAGCCTTAGGAAGTAAACTGTTCTTATTTCTTATTTCTTATTTTACTTCATACAGCCTTCATTCAGGTGACATATATATATATATATGACACATAAATGTCAGATCTGTGACATTCATACAAGTGAAAACATACCTGGTGCTCTTGCGTCTGTACCACCAATCACACCAGCAGTCCTTGTTAGTTTTCAGTGCATCATTTACGCATTGCCGGTGAGAAGCCTCCATTTGTACAGTCTATGGCACAACCACCAACACCAGCAGCAAGTACCAGAACTACGCCAAAACATTCAAAAAATACAAAAACTATGTGCTGAAATTAGCTGCCACTTCAGTGCAAAACACGTATGTGGACTATACCTTAAAATTAATTTGAAAAACTTTTAAAAATGCTATTTTAAATGCCCCACTACTCCACTCTTACTGACTGATTTAACACTACTTCAGCTGAAACCGGAAGCTCCGCCCATAATCGTTCCTACAGCGGCACCTCCAGGAATAAGGTGGATTGCATTTCTTTCAACTATTTATGTTCATGAGTTTTATTCATATTTCATATTGCCCTTGCAATAAAGTTAATGAAACTGCAATCACGTGATTTTCCTTTAAGGGGCAAAAAATATCAGTATCAGTATCGAAGAAAAAGTCCCATAAATTAATGGTATCGCAACAAAAGGAAAAATGCTGGTATCGCCCATCCCTAGGGAGGACTGACCTCTGACCCCTGCTGTACAGCATCCTAAAGACGACCGCAACCTCTGGTGGAGAAACAGCAGATGAATCGTTGGTGTGTAGCACAACAGCTCCAGATCAGACCAGATTGGTTTTACCTTTGAAGGAGCGGGAGCCTTCATCTGAAACTCTTCCTCTTCCTTTAACAGTGAAATGCACTGCACAGCTGAAACAGTCGCACTACTAATATGTTTTTGCATCACATTATTTGAAAAATTGTACCAAATGTCTGAATGCAATAATGAATTAAAGTTTGCTCTGCAAAAACAAGACATTTCACAAGAAGACCACAGTTTGCAGATCTCCCTGATGCCTCTGAACCCTGTCGTCACAGTTTAAATCCAACATTAACAGAAGCACAGAGCTTACCTATTTCATGCTTAAAGCAGCACATATGTGCATTTGCAGTAAATGCGCAGTCGGCATCTACAGGTCAGCAGGTATTAATGGAATTAGGGAGAACTAAAAGAAAGGATTTCAGTTGATTTCCAGTCAGTTTAGTCCTGGAACGAGCACCGTTATCTGGGGTGAGACACCAACACACAGGCTCATTCACAACAAGCAGCAAACCCTTTCACACCAAGCATGCTACTTACCAGCTGCATGCACAGATTGCTCTTCTGCCCCTGCTGCCTCTATTCCAGTATGCGTGGCACAGAGGGAGTCTCCTATCGTGGCATCAAAACGTCAGCCTGAGCCATTATTAGCCAACAATGGATCCTCCTACAAGGAGTGCAGACACTGACTGACTGACTGGATGCAGGACAATAATAGGCAACCTCTTCTGAGAAGGGATGATGGTGGTGGTGGGAGGAATGAGTCCACAGAGCATGCCTGGCAGAAAATCCCTGGGTATTACAGCATCACATGACCACCATCTACTGCCAAGACAGAGAGCGAGCAGAGGAGTCAAAGGTAGAGCGAGGAGAGGACTGATGAATGGGTGAAGGAGGCTGGCGTCTCAGTGGTGTGTGGCTAATCGCCGTGGTGCAAGCGGAGAGCAGGCATCAGCCAGAACAGCAACCCCTCCCTGAGGAGGAGAGAGGCAGAGACAGGCAGTCGGGGGGTGGGGGGGGGACACAAGCAAAGCCCCACTGGCCGCTCATCTTTGCTCCCTTATTGGTCTGACTGCAGCGGGAATGAACGGGAAGAAAGGACGGACGCCATGGACACACGCAGGGCTGAAGTGAACAAAGAGGCTTGTTTTCGCAGAGCTGGCGAAACAAATCTTTATCTCAGCTGCAGAATCTGACGTGTGTTAAGTGGGACATGATATGAAGAGTGAAAGTGGAAGAATGTTTAGTTTGTCTCCTTATTTCTGAATAAAAATGAGTCTGTTATGCCTCTGCAGCATGAATGGATTATTCTGTCTAGCAGGTAGAACAGACAGCCTTCTTTAGCTCCGTGCTATTTATTCTGTTACGCTCCAGATCAGCATGTTTTAACCAGGTTCCATTGAACGTCAAAGTTCCTCTGGAAAATTTCTAATTTCTCTTCTTAATTGGTCCAAAAACCTGAAAAGAATCTGCCATTGTTGTGTACGGTTGCCTACATAACCCATGAACAACAACAGTACATTAGTAGCATTTTTTGGGGGGGACGAATTAAGACGTGGAATTAGAAAAGACTGCTTTACTTCAACTGAAGATGACTACAAGGTGGGGAAGAGACTGGAAACAAAAACTGAAACACCAACCAACACTGTCCAGCTAGCAGGCCACCTGACTAAAGCTAATGGATGGCACATAAACTGGCTGGTGGACAATAGCAAATTACACTCATAAAACTACAATAAAGCACATTTTCTCCATTATTAAGAATGGTGACTGGGAAGTTCTTGTTTTCAAAGAGTGACCCCAGTTTTGGTGGAGCAGCATAACATTAACAAACTAGAAAAGCACTCAGAGAGCGCAGACCTCCGCCAAGCGCCACAGTTCCCCCCATACAGTGTTTGTGTGTACGTTTTCAGATTCCTTGACCATGAAAACATATGACTAGCAATTGGATTCACAATGATAGGATTAGTGGTTGAGTAGTTATTCACGAAAATCACATTTTCCGTAATGGCGGTTTTCTTCTGGACGGTGATCCGGATCACCACCAAAATCTAATCATCTGTAGGATACCCCATTTCTGACAATCTGTGAAAATTTCATGAAAATCCGTCCATAACTTTTTGAGTTATCTTACTAACAAACAAACAGACAGACAGACAGACAAACAAACAGACAGACAAACAAACAGACAAACCAACGCCGATGAAAACATAACCTCCTTGGCGGAGGTAACAAATGAAGTAATAAGCAATAATAATTGCTTATTACTGTCAGCTTATAAACTGTGTTTGTAGAAAGTGCTGGATAAAAGCAGTATTACACCAGAGGTTGTGCAGTATCCTATAGCTCTGAGGTCGTACTGGCAGGCACTCCCTCGTTTACAATATTGCTTGAATATATTAAGTATATTTTATTCTACATATTGCGTTTTGGATCAGTTCATCATCAGATATTGTCTCATATGCAACTAATTGCAGGTGTCGGCAACCTTCACTTCCAAAAGAGGCATTTTTCATCAACTTTTGGGAAAAAGATCCTCAGACTAGGACTAGACTAGGGCAAGGGTGGAACTTTGTTTTGACCATGGGGAGGGGGAATCTCTGCCCGTATAAGGATTTTTTTTAAAAATCTATTTTATTATAGGGCTGTCAGCACATCAGTACAGGCAGTTGTCTCCAATGTCCTCTTTTTCATTTTTAAATGAAAAGGATGTTTTTAAGCAAAAATGACAGTACATGTGTATCCTAGTGCGGAGGAAGAGCACAAAACCATTCTTCTTCTTTCAGCTGCTCTCTTTAGGGGTCACCACAGCAAATCATCTGCTCATCATGATCCACACGTTTGATTTGGCAAAGGTTTTATGTCGGACGCCCTTCTTGACAACACATTTACTACAGCTTGGGACCAGCATAAGGAGTACACTGCCTTGTACACTCCCTGTGGCTGGGTTGGAAGTGCGCACAATCATTAACTTTGATAATTTACCTCTTTATTTTGGCATTCCCGTATTAGTAACAGTTGTACAAAATTATTTCCCTGATTTACCAAATCTATAATCAGCCTTGTAATAGTCTATGCCACTATGAAGCAGCAGGCCTACTTATAAGCCAGCCTATAATGTGTTCAGTATTTCAGCACTGGCAGAAATCAAGTTTTGACGATGGTTACCTGGTCATGTGTGCCTCCTGTGCCTCCTCTCTCGTCATCAGTAGCGTCTCTGTCTCTCCCTCTGGACACCTGCGCTGATTCTCTGGTTACCTTTACCTCCTCTCTCCTCTCCTTCTCGGTTCACCCTGCTGCTGCCCTATTCTTGCTCCTGATATAAAAAGCTTCAGTTAATGTTCAAATGGTTTAAAAGCGGTACTCCATTGACAGTTTTGGAGGATGTAATTCATGCTAGATTTTCCAATGTCAAAAACTTGGAAAGATGTGAAATATTCTTCACCCCTTCTTCCTTCTCACTTCCGCCCTCCAAAGAGAGCAGACGCCTTTTTCTTCTCTCCTGCTCTGACTTATCTCCTTCCTCCCCTAACTAACTGGATCCCAGCTTGCTATCGTCTGTCTGCGTGTCTCTACTGCTGATTATCGAAAGAAATTATGGAATTAATAAGCTGGGCTTTGAACGCAACTGACACTATTTTTTCAACGAGGAAAAGTGCCCCGGGGGAGGTTGTTTGCCCCGCAGGAACGGCTGCTGCGGGCTATTTGAGGGACACAAGTAATTGGAAACTAATGTGCCTGTCTGATCTTTCCATCGAAGATGTAGAAGATTTGTACGTCTTCATAGTAATGGTGATTGGGATCATTCTGATTGGATCTGGGATTGTCCTGGTGTACCGTAAATTGATGAAGATGGACACAACCTATCAAAACGCTGGCCAGGCGAGGTTCAACCATCAAATTGAAAAAATGGAGAGGACTCTGATAGCGGCAAATGGAGAACTGTCTCGGAAGGTGGATTACATCATGATTACGCTGAGAGCCGTCCATGAAGGATTCAACGCCCAGCAATGAAGGATTAAGTACTGAATCTGTAAGAGAATATAAAGTTTTTTCTCTTGGGATCAGCACTATTCGATGAATCTGACTCCCCTCACACAAATCCTCCAGATTATCTGCAGTTTTTTGTTTTCAAAACATTGAGCTCAGGCCTTCGGACAGCCAGCTGCATGGCTCAAGGACAATGCCAGCAGCTAGACAAAACATCTCCTGCCAAGAGACCTTGTTGTTCTTAACTGATACAAACACCTACATTCAACACTACATCCACACTGATTCAAAAAACTGATGAAAAAGATTATTCACTCACTGCTCTCTCTGTGTCCTTGTGAACTTTTTTGTCTGCTAACTGTGCATTGAGGGCTTTTTTTTCTTGTAATCATAATATTGATCATATATGACCAGTATTCTGACAATCAGTGGTTTTTTTGCTCCTTCCTATTGTATTATCCTTTCTTCCCTATGCATCCTGTACCCATCTGATGACAGGCACGTTCACAGATGCTGCCGTGTCACCGGAAATGCAGGTCATTTTCTGTGTCAAGTCAAATCCCTCGTATGTTATCAGTCATATCTGTTAATGTACCTGGCAATAAATCTTTTCTGAGTTTTTTTCTGAGTTTCATCTTAATAGCATCTTAACAGTGCAATCAGTATTAACTGAGGTTAATCTAGCCACTGAATGAGGCTTAATCACCATTATTCTTAAATCATTTTATTTTGTTATTAATTAGTTGTGGTGATTAACACATTTATTCTGATAGGACTAATGTTTTTTCTTTAATTTCTGATGTCACCACTTGCCACCATGTGGTTATTTCTTACCAAGCAGATGAAGTAAGGACACTACTGTGATTTAGTCAGCGAGACTATGACAAAATTAACAGTTATCCAGCCTGCAGAGGCATTATGAACACAGCACATCTTATCATTAACACAACACAAATACTGTCACGATCTGAGCATGGGGGATTTCACCGTGCTCTGTCTCTTTGCCTTTTGTTTTTCCTTATTGGTATAATTTTGTATTTTGGAATTTTATGCCTGTTATGTTTTTTCTAGTTTACTTTCACTTACTTGGTATTGTTTCTTTGTATGATTTATTTTTCTGTTTACGTTCAGTGTAGTTTTGTTATTTGGGTTTATTTGTCCTTATCTATTTCCACTTTTATTTTGCCAGTGTCTTCTCTTTTCTTTCTATCTCTGGAGTTGCAGTTGTCAGGAGTACTTCGGGGTTTTTTCTCTGGTTATGGGTGGTGCTCCTGTCAAACTATCAGCTCCATCTGCCCTCCTCATGACTCACAGCTGATTGTCATTTTTTCCCCTGCCCGCTCATGTGATTCACACTGGTTACTTTTTGTGTTAATTGTTTCTGATCCTATTTAAGGGCTGTTATTTTCATTTCTCTTTGCCGGAGTCTTGAGTTTCTCTCCCCTCGTCCTCACCAGAACCTAACCCTTGTTTTGGCGTGTTTAACTCGTTTGTTCGTTTGACAGTTTGGATTTTTGTGTTGGAGCACTGTGTGGACTTTGTGTTTTGGTTTGTCTAATAAATTTCACAAGCTAGCAGTCCAGGGCATGGGTCTCTCTTCTCTGCCCTGAGGGGCATTTATGACAAATGCCAAATTTTCTTGAGTGAGAAAAGCAGATCATTAATGGGAACATGAAGAGTGAGTCTGTGTGTGTGTGTCTATATGTACACATGTATGTTGTAAAGTGAATGCAGATGTATTTGTGTATGTAGGCACATGTACACACGTGGACAAAATTGTTGGTACCCTTCTGTTAATGAAAGAAAAACCCACAATGGTCACAGAAATCACTTGAATCTGACAAAAGTGGTAATAAATAAAAATTCTATGAAAATTAACCAATGAAAATCAGACAATGCTTTTGAATTGTGGTTCAACAGAATTTCTTTAATAAAGGAGCTCATGAAATGGGCCTGGACAAAAATGATGGTACCCCTAGAAAAGATTGAAAATAATGTGACCATAGGGACATGTTCAACCAAGATGTGTCCTCTAATTAACATCACAGGTGTCTACAAACTTGTAATCAGTCAGTCGGCCTATTTAAAGGGTGACAAGTAGTCACTGTGCTGTTTGGTGACATGGTGTGCACCACACTAAACATGGACCAGAGGAAGCAAAGGAGAGAGTTGTCTCAGGAGATTAGGAAGAAAATTATAGACAAGCATGTTAAAGGTAAAGGCTATAAGACCATCTCCAAGCAGCTTGATGTTCCTGTGACTACAGTTGCACATATTATTCAGAAATCATTTGATTGCAGTGATTGCCTCAAAAGGTTGTGCAACAAAATATTAAGTTAAGGGTACCATCATTTTTGTCCAGGCCTGTTTCATGAGTTTGTTTTTTAAAATAATTCTGTTGAACCACAATTCAAAAGCATTGTCTGATTTTCATTGGTTAATTTTCATAGAATTTTTTTTTCATAGAATTTTTATTTTTATTTCTGTGACCATTGTGGGTTTTTCTTTCATTAACAGAGGGGTACCAACAATTGTGTGCACATGTGTTTATGTGTGTATGCAAGTATGTGTGTATATCCATCCATCCATCTTCTACTGTTTAATCCTTTTTGGGTTGCAGGGGGCTGGACCTTATCCCAGCATCTTTTGGATGAGAGGCAGGGTACGCCCTGGACAGATCACCAGTTCATTGCAGGGATGTGGGTATATACAGTGGATATAAAAAGTCTACACATCCCTGTTCAAATGCCAGGTTTTTATGATGTAAAAAAAATAGACCAAGATAAATCATTTCAAAAGTTTTTCCACCATTAATGTGACCTATAACCTGTACAACCCAATTGAAAAACAAACTGAAATCTTTTAAGATGAAAAATAACACACCCTGTTATAACTGGGGATGTGGCTGTGTTCAGAATTAACCAGTCACATTCAAACTCATGTTAATGGGAGTCAGCACACACCTGCCACCTTTTAAAGTGCCTCTGATTAATCCCAAATAAAGTTCAGCTGTTCTAGTAGGCTTTTCCTGACATTTTTGTAGTCACATCTTACAGCACAAGTCATGGTCTGCAGAGAGCTTCCAAAGCATCAGAGGGATCTCATTGTTCAAAGGTATCAGTCAGGAGAAGGGTACAAAACAATTTCCAAAGCATTAAATATACCATGGAACACAATGAAGACAGTCATCATCAAGTGGAGAAAATATGGCACAACAGTGACATTATCAAGAACTGGACGTCCCTCCAAAATTGATGAAAAGACGAGAAGAAAACTGATCAGGGAGGCTGCCAAGAGGCCAACAGCAACATTCAAGAAGCTGCAGGAATTTCTGGCAAGTACTAGCTGTTTAGTACATGTGACAACAATCCATCTAGGGTGGCAAGATGGAAGCCTTATTTTACAAAGAAAAGCATCCAAACCCGGCTACATTTTGCAAAAACACATTTGAAATCTCCCAAACGCATGTGGGAAAATGTGTTATGGTCTGATGAAACCAAAGTTGAACATTTTGGGCATAATTCCAAAAGGTATTTTTGTTTGGCACAAACACAACACTGCTCATCACCAAAAGAACACCATACCTAAAGGAAGCATGGTGGTGGCAGCATCATGCTTTGGGGCTGTTGGTCTTCAGCTGGAACTGGGGCCTTAGTCAAGGTGAAGGGAATTGTGAACAGTTCCAAATACCAGTCAGTGTTGACACAAAACCTTCAGGCTTCTGCTAGAAAGCTGAAGATGAAGAGGAACTTCACCTTTCAGCACAACAATGGCCCAAAGCACATATCCACATCAACAAAAGAATGGCTTCACCAGAAGAAGATTAAGGTTTTGGAATGGCCCAGCCAGAGTCCAGGTCTGAATCCAATCGAACATCTATCGGGTGATCTGATGAGGGCTGTGCACAGGAGATGCCCTCACAATCTGACAGATTTGTAGCGTTTTTGCAAAGAAGAGTGGCCAAATATTGCCACATCATGATGTGCCACGCTGATAGACTCCTACCCAAAAAGACTGAGTGCTGTAATAAAAGTCAAAGGTGGTCAAAGGTCAAAGGTATTAGTTTAAGGGTGTGCATATTTATGCTACCAGATTATGGTAAGTTTTTTATTTTTTATTTTTCCCCTTAAAAGATTTCAGTTTGTTTTTAAGATAAGATAAGATAACCTTTATTAGTCCCACAATGGGGAAATTCAAGAATTGCAGCAGCAAAGGGATAGCAACACTCAGAGCAATAGTAAATAAGATGAATAGAACTGGTTAGCCAAAGCAGTAAATGAATATACATATGTACACAAATATATACACATTGCAGGAGCATTGCAGCTAGATGGAATAAGCAGCATTATGGTTTAAGTTACCCTGCAGAACATGAATTTGTACCCAGACAGTATACTTCGTATTTGAATCAACAGTGTTGTTGCTACCCTCAGTAATAACTGTTATTGCCCTAGTTGTTTAATGGAGGGGACCATTTATTGTGCAAAGTTGTTATGTTTAGTACATTTAATATGACCTCTACGAGCAGCCCTGGTTAAGTTATAAAGTCTGACAGCCGTAGGTAGGAAGGACCTACAGAACCTCTCCGTCGTGCACCCAGGATGGCACAGCCTACCGCTAAATGAGCTCCTCAGTGCGTTCAGCGTGTCCTGCATTGGGAGGGATTCGGACTCCAGCAGAGATGTCAGCTGAGCCACCATCCTCCTCTCTCCTATCTCCTCCACTGGGTTGAGGCGTCGCCCCAGAACAGAGCTAGCTTTTTTGATCACTCTGTTCAGTCTCTTCCTGTCAGCTGCCGTGATGCCACTGCCCCAGCAGACCACTCCATATGTGATGTGTGATGCCACCACCGAATCGTAGAAGGTCTTCAGGAGGGTCCCTTGCACTTCAAAAGACCTGAGTCTGTTCAGGAGGAACAGCCTGCACTGCCCCTTCTTGTAGAGTGCATTGATGTTATGTTACCAGTCCAGTTTATTGTTCAGGTGAACACCCAGGTACTTGTAAGATGTCACCATCTCAATGTCTGTTCCCTGGATGTTTACCAGTGCTGTGGGGGGTTGTCTTCACCTGTGACAGTCCACCACAAATTCCTTAGTTTTCCTCGCATTGATCTGGAGGCAGTTCCCTTGGCACCAGTCCATGAAGTCCTGGATAAGCCCTTATTACTCCGCATCATCTCCATCAAAGATGAGGCCGACAATCGCAGAGTAGTCAGAGAACTTCTGTAGATGGCAGTGTGGTGTGTTGTGTGAAAAGTCAGCAGCGTAAAGGGTGAACAGGAAAGGGGCCAGAACTGTTCCCTGGGGGGGGGCCCAGTCCTGCAGATGATGGTATCAGGCACACAGTCCTGGGTTCTCACAAACTGTGGTCGGTTTGTGAGGTAGTCCAGGATCCACGATGACAGGTGCTGGTCCACCCCTGTGCACAGTAGCTTGTCCCTCAGGATCACTGGTTGGATGGTGTTGAAAGCACAGGAGAAATCAAAAAAACATAATACTCACAGTGCTCCAAGGCTTCTCCAGGTGGGACAGGGAACAAAGTAGGAGGAAGATCACTGCATCCTCCACCCTAATGCCATGCTGGTAGGCAAACTGAAGTGGCTCCATTGCTGGTCCCACGAGGAGACGGAGGTGGGCGAGGAGCAGCCTCTCCAGGGTCTTCATTAGGTGTGATGTGAGGGCCACTGGTCTGTAGCTGTTAGATAGATTAGTTTATTTGACAGGGACAGTGCAATAAACATAGACAATTAATCAATGACAATCAATCTGATGTGTTGCACATAGAGTGTATAGCTATTAGCTAATTTGCAACTCTTGTCCCTGGATGGGCTTTAGAAAAGAGAATCAAGTAAAGAAAAGAAAAGAAAAAAAAATACACAATGACCACATACATCAATGCAAAAAGATTATAAATACACAATTATAAATATTATAAATATTATAAATATTATAAATACACAAATATAACAACCTGACTCACATTTGCCTATTTCAGGCCTCCCTCCCTTCGTCACTCACTATAAACAAACACATTCATTCCTTCCCTTCATTCACTCTCACTTTGCAGACAATCAATTCATACATGAGTACATTCTTGTTTATTTTTCAGCCAGTTTTTAACCTTTTTAGTGAATGTTTTAAACTCCGTTATTATTTTAATTTCATTTGGCATTGTGTTCCAGATGTGACTGCCCTTTATAGAGAAAGCTGTTTGTCCAAATGTGGTTCTGCGGTGGAATATTTTACAGTTATTGTTAACAGAACTCCTGGTGGCTCTGCTGCTGTCCTGTCTTTGGACGAAACCAGCAAGTGGCTCGGGTGCTGATTTATGGAAACATTTGAACATTAATTTCAGAAAACAGAGGTCAATGAAACTCTCAAAACTCAATAGGTTGTATTTTTTTAAAACATTACAGTGATGCCACCTAATGGGCTTTTTGTCCAAGATTTTTAGGGTTTGATTATATAATGAACCTATATGTCTTATTGTGGAAGGGGCTGCTTGAGCCCAGACTGTCAAACAGTATGATATATGAGAAAAAACCATAGAATGCATATACAGTACAGCTGCTTCGTAAGGTATGTAATATCTAATTAATTTAAAGCAGTTCAGATTTTTTTTTACTGTTTTTGAAATTTTCTTTATATGAAGATTAAATTTGAGTTGAGGATCTAGTACAATGCCAAGGTATTTGAATTCTGTAGCTAAACTGATGTCATGATCATGTATATTAACTTTAAAACGTTGCAGGTTACATTTTTTGATTGAAAAGCACATTGAGACTGTTTTCTGAAGGTTCAGCAATAGATGGTTCTGGAGGAGCCACTCTTGGACATCAACCATACTTGTAGACAGTACATCTGCAGCCTGTGCTGGAGTCTTGGCAGCTGTGTAAATAACTGCATCATCTGCATAAAGTTGGCATGTTGCAGCTGAGCAGTGTAACGGCAAGTCATTAATAAAAATGCTGAAAAGTAAAGGACCAAGAATGGACCCTTGTGGGATACCCATGCGGTTGTTTAAAAATGAGGATTTATCCTGGTGAACTTTTACACACTGTTCTCTATTCTGGAGATAAGATGCAAACCATTCTAATGTATCTGGGGAGAAGTTAATGTATCTGGTTCAGGTCTTTGGGGTCAGGGGTCTTCAGTATGGGTACTACACAGGATGTTTTGCACAGCTGTGGTACCCTCCCCAGCTTCAGGCTCAGGCTGAAGATGTGCTCCACGATCCCACACAGCTGGTCTGCGCAAGACTTGAGGAACCTCAATCTGATGTTTTCCAGACCCGCAGCCTTCCTCGCCTTGATCTTCTTCAGCTCAGTTCTCACCTGGGTCTTAGTGAGGGTCAGGTTGGGGCAGGGGGGCTGTGTGCTGAGAGGGTGGGGGTGTTGGGGGGAGGCTGTGGACAGCAGGACTAGTTGAAGGTGGAGGCAGCAGTGGTTGGTGGGCAGGTGGAGAAGAGGGCAATTGGTCAAATCTGTTAAAAACAGGTTCAGGTTGTTCACCCATTTTCTGCCCCCCATGGCTTGGGAGGAGATATTCTGGTGCCCAGAGATGGTTTTGAGGCTTCTCCAGACACTGCTGTCACTCTGCTGCAGCTTGTCCTCCATCTTCTTCCTGTGGCTGTCCTTCCCCTCTCTGATCTTTCTCCTTAGCTCCCTCTGTACAGACTTTCGCTCCTCTTTGTATCCCGACCTGAAGATCCTTTTCTTCTCCTTCAACAATGACTTTATCTCAGGGTTGATTCAGGATTTGTTGTTTGAGAAACACTGAATGGTCTTGGTGAGTACGGTGTTGTCCACACAGAAGTTGATGTAATCTGTGATGGTGTGTGTGAGGCCATCAATGTCCTCACCATGTGGATCATAAAGCTGCTCCCACACAGTGGATTCAAAACAGTCCTTCAGAGCATCCTCCACCTCCTTAGACCATATTTTCACTGTATGGGTAACAGGAGGTTGTCTGGGTACCAGGGGTTTGTACGCAGGTAGGAGGTGAACCAAGTTGTGGTCCGATCTTCCGGGGGGGGGGGGGGAGTGGTGATGCGGTGTAAGCCTCCTTGGTGTTTGCATAAAATAAGTCCAGTGTTTTATTGTCTCTGGTGTGGCATGTGACATACTGAGTGAAAGTGGGCAGAATGGAGGACAGTGAAGTATGGCTGAAATCACCAGAGATGAGCAGGAGAGCATTTGGGTGTTGTGTCTGCAGCCTGCTAGTGACTGCGAGGACGATGTCACACGCTGTCTCAGCGCTCGGAGAGGGGGATACATAAATAACAATCCCGACGACATGTGAGAACTCCCTGGGGAGGTATGCCAGTTGCATGCTAACCGCTAGCAACTCAATGTCCTTGCTGCAGTGTTGTTCTTTAATTGTGATGTGCCCAGGATTACACCATCTGTCATTCACATACATTATCAGTCCCCCGCCTCTGCTGTTCCTGTTGTCTGGTGTCCGATCTGCCAGCATTAAGTGGAAACCCTCCAGATCGATGTTAGCATCTGTTGCTAGTTCTGTTAGCCAACATTTCAGTAAGCAACACTAGAAAAGCACTCGGACAGCACAGACCTCCGCCAAGCACCACAGTTCCCCCCATACAGTGTTTGTGTGTACGTTTTCAGATTCCTTGACCATGAAAACATATGACTAGCAATTGGATTGACAATGATAGGATTAGTGGTTCAGTAGTTATTCAAGAAAATGGCATTTTCTGTAATGGCGGTTTTCTTCTGGACGGTGATCCGGATCACCACCAAAATACAGTGTTTGTGTGTACGTTTTCAGATTCCTTGACCATGAAAACATATGAGTAGCAATTGGATTGACAATGATAGGATTAGTGGTTCAGTAGTTATTCACGAAAATGGCATTTTCTGTAATGGCGGTTTTCTTCTGGACTGTGATGCAGATCACCACCAAAATCTAATCATCTGTAGGATACCCCATTTCTGACAATCTGTGAAAATTTCATGAAAATCCGTCCATAACTTTTTGAGTTATCTTGCTAACAAACAAACAAACAAACAGACAGACAGACAAACAAACAGACAGACAGACAGACAAACCAACGCCCATGAAAACAAAACCTCCTTGGCAGAGGTAATAATGCAAATGTCTTTGAAGACGCCGTCATACTGGGACATAGCTGCCAGTTCGTCCGTCTTGTAAAGCAGCGATCTCACGTTTCCCATAATAACGGATGGAAGAACGGGTCTGTACCTTATTCTCCTTGTGTATCGCTTCACTCCAGCTCAACATTCCCATCGTTTTTGCCTGATTTCTTTTGGGATATTGAGATTTTGCGTTAGCACTGTGGAGCAACCCAATAGCTCCTCCGCTCACCGGGTCGGGAGTCATTGGCGATATGAGCCGAGAGATTGCTAATATCAATGCCAGTGCAGTGATATATGTGTCCTTGGCGTCATTGATGGATTTGGGGTAACAGGATCAGAAAGTTGTGGCAAGAAAAAAATAATAAATAAAAAACGAGAAAGAATTGAGCCACTGCTCAATTCTGAATCAATCTCAATCCTACTGGTCCCACACGTAGGATTGAGAATGATTATTATTATTATTATGATTATTATTTTCAGTTGGGTTGTACAGGTTATAGGTCACATTAATGGTGGAAAAAGTTTTGAAATTATTTATTTTGGTCTCATTTTTTACATCACAAAAACCTGGCATTTGAACAGGGGTGTGTAGACTTTTTATATCCTCTGTAGGTATTTACAGTGCATCCAGAAAGTCTTCACAGCGCTTCACTTTTTCCACATTTTGTTATGTTACAGCCTTATTCCAAAATGGATTACATTCATTTTTTCCCTCAAAATTCTACACACAATACCCCATAATGACAATGTGGAAAAAGTTTTTTTTTGAGATTTTTGCAAATTTATTAAAAATTAAAAACAAAGAAATCACATGTACATAAGTATTCACAGCCTTTGCCATGAAGCTCAAAATTGAGCTCAGATGCATCCTGTTTCCACTCATCATCCTTGAGATGTTTCTACAGTTTCACTGGAGTCCACCTGTAGTAAATTCAGTTGATTGGACATGATTTGGAAAGGCACACATCTGTCTATATAAGGTCCCACAGTTGACAGTGCATGTCAGAGCACAAACCAAGCATGAAGTCAAAGGAACTGTCTGTAGACCTCCGAGACAGGGTTGTCTGGAGGCACAAATCTGGGGAAGGGTACAGAAAAATTTCTGCTGCTTTGAAGGTCCCAAAGGGCACAGTGGCCTCCATCATTCGTAAATGGAAGAAGTTCAGAACCACCAGGACTCTTCCTAGAGCTGGCTGGCCGTCTAAACTGAGTGATTGGGGGAGAAGGGCCTTAGTCAGGGAGGTGACCAAGAACCCGATGGTCACTCTGTCAGAGCTCCAGTGTTCCTCTGTGGAGAGAGGAGAACCTTCCAGAAGGACAACCATCTCTGCAGCAATCCACCAATCAGGCCTGTATGGTAGAGTGGCCAGATGGAAGCCACTCCTTAGTAAAAGGCACATGGCAGCCCACCTGGAGTTTGCGAAAAGGCACCTGAAGGACTCTCAGACCATGAGAAACAAAATTCTCTGGTCTGATGAGACAAAGATTGAACTCTCTGGAGTGAATGCCAGGCGTCATGTTTGGAGGAAACCAGACACCGATCATAACCATGCCAACGGTGGTGGCAGCATCATGCAGTGGGGATGTTTTTCAGTGGCAGGAACTGGGAGACTAGTCAAGATAGAGGGAAAGATGAATGCAGCAATGTACAGAGACATCCTGGATGAAAATCTACTCCAGAGCACTCTTGACCTCAGACTGGGATGACGGTTTATCTTTCAGCAGGACAGCGACCCTAAGCACACAACTCTGTGAATGTCCTCGAGTGGCCCAGCCAGAGCCCAGACTTGAATCCAATTGAACATCTCTGGAGAGATCTGAGAGCGGGTGTGCACTGACGCTTCCCATCCAACCTGATGGAGCTTGAGAGGAGCTGCAAAGAGGAATGGGTGAAACTACCCAAAGATAGGTGTGCCAAGCTTGTGGCAACATATTCAAAAAGACTTGAGGCTGTAATTGCTGCCAAAGGTGTATCAACAATGTATTGAACAAAGGCTGTGAATACTTATGTACATGGGATTTCCCAGTTTTTAATTTTTAATAAATTTGCAAAAAATTTCAGAAAAACTTTTTTCATGTTGTCATTATGGGGCATTGTGTGAAGAATTTTGAGGAAAAAAATGAATTTTAATCCATTTTGGAATAAGGCTGTAACATAAAATGTGAAAAAAGTGAAGCACTGTGAAGACTTTCAGGATCCACTGTACGTCCACCAACGGAGTTATGTTTTCGCTAGGGATGCATGATATAGTCATGTGAAAAAATTTGGACACCCCTTTAAATATTCAGATCTTTATTAATAAATGTTCAGGTATCCATGTCTAACCTTGTTTTTGTTTTTATTTGCATTTTTTTATGTCTTTAATTCATTTTTAATTCTTTAGTTGTATTATGTGAATCTCCCAGTATTTTTAACATTGATATTAAATATCCATATGTCCAAATATGTTTAAAAAATGCACAGGCTGATACAGGGTGTCCTAATTTTTTTCACATGAACTATGTCGGCATGCTATCGGCATCAGCAAGAAATAGTATTTACAGCCACTACATTACAGCGGACAATTGGAGTGATGCTCGGCTGCAGGAGTGGACTAGGATAAAAATTCAGGTTGGGAGTCTGACTCCATCCCAGGCCACCCTGTTGTTCTGAACCAGAAACCATCACCGCTACATTTGCGGACCACCATATTGACACATCAGCTGTCAAACTAGTTATAAATGTGGTGGTGACAACCTTTAGCTGGGAGGGAAAACAGCTCTTTTTAAAAAGAAATTTCAGTTAATTAATCATTTTCTAATTTTGCACTGGGCTCTGGACCTCTCTCTCTGCACACCTTGTTGCTCTGCAGGATGAGATAAAAAATGTAACTAAGCTAAACTTAAACCTGTACTCCTGAGGCAGTAAGTAATTCTATGCATCCTGATTACACTGCATCAAACAGCGTGCTACATTCCATATTCAGACCGTGGTTCTACGTCGTACCTGAAGGTTCTCGCTGTGTGTCTGACCCTGAACTCTGCACCATCTCAGCCTCTGCAGAAGCAGCTCTGGTGCTGCTGCTTCCTTCTCCACCTTTTCAGAAAAACAAAAAACATATTTCCTGTTTAGCTTACTGCTGTTCGCATTCCACCAATGATGGGGGGGTGGCAGTGGCTCAGGAGGTAGAGCAGGTCGTCCAATAACCCCACGGTTGGCGGTCCAAATTCCGCTCTCCCTGGATATCCTGCTGTTGTGTCCCTGGGCAAGACACTTCACCCCAATTGCTCATTTTTTAGGGAAAAAATATACAATACTGTTCCATAGGCTACATCAAGGCTCAAAATATTTTCAGTTTTATAAGTGAAACTTTAAATTCTGGGTTTCTGGTCTGCTTAGGGCTGTGCCATATGACGATACACTGTAAGCTGGTGATGTGATAAAAAATGTCTACCATTTCTCAGAAAACTGTATCATTTATATTTAAGCAATATTACAGGCAACGAAGTACGGTATCATGACTACAGTGACTGTGGGTGTGATATGTCTAATGCCATCCCTACACTGAAAATTTACACACAGAGCAGCAAGGAGAAACAGTGATTAAAATAAAGAAAGAAAGAAATATACTTAAATAATAAAAATGTGCATGCACGTGAAAACACTACAGGTGCATCTCAATAAATTAGAACGTCATTGTCAAGTTGATTTATTTATTTCAGTAGTTCAATTAAAAATAATTGAACTCATATATCGATTCATTACACCCAGATTGATATATTTCAAGTGTTTATTTCAATTTTGATGATTATGGCTTACAGCTCATGAAAACCCCAAATTCAGTTTCTCAGAAAAATTAGAATATTGTAGACTCCTGGTGTCACATTCTAATCAGCTAATTAACTCCAAACACCTGCAAAGGTCTTCTGAGCCTTTACTGGTCTCTCAGTCTGGGTCAGTAGTCTACACAGTCATGGAGAAGACCGTCACTGACACCCTCCACAAAGAGGGTAAGCCACAAAAGGTCGCTGCTAAAGATGCTGGCTGTTCACAGGGTGCTTAATGGAAAGTTGAGTGGAAGGAAAAAGTGTGGCAGAAAAAGCTGCACGCACAGCAGGGATAACCACAGCCTTGAGAGGATTGTGAAGCAAAGTCCATTCAAGAATTTGGGGAAGATTCCCCAGGAGTGGCCTGTGGCTGGAGACGGAGCTTCAACAGCCCCCACACACAGCCATATCAGGACAGGGGCTACAACTGTCACATTCCTGTGTCAAGCCACTCCTGAACCAGAGGCAGCATCAGAAGGTCTCACCCGGGCTAAGGAGAACACAGACTGGACTGCTGCTCAGTGGTCCAAAGTCCTCTTTTCAGATTAGAGTAAATTTTGTATTTCACTTGGAAATCAAGGTCCCAGAGTCTGGACCACAGAATCAAAGTTATTCAAGTTGCTTAAAGCCAAGTGTGAAGTCAGTAGCCACGGTTACATGGGCAAAATTTCTTCAATCCGATTACAATTCAGATCAGAACTTTACTGTTTACATGGAGCCTGAAAAAGCTGATCCGATTAGGACGTGCGTTTCCATGTGTCACACGTTTGAACGGAATAAATCATTTTGACATGCGCACATCAACATTTTGACATTCTGAAAATAGTAGAAGAAGAAGCAACTTCTAGTGTTAGCAAGCCCCGCTTTGTGTCTTTCTCTTTTTGAAATGGACCTGTATTGTGTTATTCAGACTGTACTTTTGCTTCTGCTGGTCTCCGTAATGAAGCTACAAGTACATACTTCTGCATATGACGAACAGAGGGAGACAGCAGGACGATACAGACCAGTTCTGTTTTACTCCCACTATGTCTTCCGCTAGCTGCTGTAAAGGCGGAAATATGTCGCGTCGACATGTGGCTGACGTACAGACATGCGCGGTAAATATATTTTCTGCCCAACCTTCGGAATAAGTGGTTTCATGCACACCATTTGGATTAACAATCGGCATAACCCACCCATCTCAATTGGAACGAAATTTTGATCCAAATGAGCGTGATCGGGTCAGAATATTCAGATTGACGTGTTTACATGAAGCATTTTTATTCTGATCAGGCTTTTAATCCCATTACTTGTGTCCGTGTAAACATGGTCAGTGGTGAGTTGAGGAGCCATGACATCTGCTGCTTGGTCCACTGGGTTTTATCAAGTCCAGAGTCAGCACAGTTGTCTACCAGGGAATTTTAGAGCACTTCATGCTTCCCTCTGCTGACAAGCTTTATGGAGATGCTGATTTCATTTTCCAGCAGGACTTGACACCTGCCCACACTGCCAAAAGTACCAAAACCTGGTTTGATGACCATGGCATCACTGTGACTGACTGGCCAGCAAACTCTCCTGACCTAAACCCCATAAAGAATCTATGGAGTACTGTCTAGAGCAGGGGTGTCAAACTCATTCCATGGAGGGCCAAGACCCTGCGGGTTTTACCTCCGCCCAGTATCTTCAGCAGGTGTTTTCACTGATCAGCAATCAGTGGGAAGAAATTCAGTGAAATCAACTGCTGAAGACACTGAGTGGAGGTAAAACCCGCAGGGTCTTGGCCCTCCATGGAATGAGTTTGACACCCCTGGTCTAGAGGACGATGAGAGACACCAGACCCAACAACGCAGACGAGCTGAAGGTCACTATCAAAGCAACCTGGGCCTCCAGAACACCTCAGCAGGACCACAGGCTGATCCCCTCCATGCCACGCTGCACTGATGCAGTAATTCATGCAAAAGGAGCCCCGACCAAGCGTTGAGTGGTGCATGGCCATACTTTTCAGTCAGCCAACATTTCTATAGAAAAACTGAAATTTGGGTTTTCATGAGCTAGAAGCCATAACTATTAAATTTAAAAGAAATAAACACTTGAAATATATCACTCTGTGTGTAATGAATGTATATGAGTTTCATTTTTAAACTGATTTATTGAAATAAATCAACTTTTCAATGACATTCTAATTTATTGAGATGCACCTGCGTATATAAAATTGGTTGACCGAGCATAAGCTGCAGTATGACTTTAACCTGGATGGAAAAAAAATATGTTTATGTCAGTGTGGGCATGTACGTATGTATGCATGTATATACATATGGATGAGGGGGTGTGTGTGAAAAGTTCTTGTGCACTGACAAGTTTCACTGACCGCTTCATAGAAAACTGATAATTCGCCACTCAAACGCACAACAATGAGCTGGTGATTTTACCATAAATGTCTACTGTACCATGTCTCCCCCTGGAGGCGCTTCTCCACAACTGCACCCAAACATTTGCAATTCCCCAAACTGCAACACACTTACTCATCCTTTGCATGGTGATGCCACAGTACCTGACATGGTTCTATATGATAACCTTGCTGCTCTTGCTGTATGATCATGCTTAATGCATGTCAGATGCATTGTGCCACTGGTGTATGTCTGTGGACCACACTGGCTTGCTGTTGCTATTGTAGTCCCACCACCCTCAACACTGCATGTCATATTCAACAGGCATCAATGCTAGTACTATATTTCCTCACGGTGTGTGCATTTATTTTGTAAAAATTACATCCAATATTACTGAGTGCCAGGATCCAGTATTAGGGCTTTTGCTTCACAGGCAAACGAGAAGAAGAAGAAAACTACATCAATAACATAATGATTGGAAAGCAGGGGAAATAACGACCAATAGCCTGCCCAGCTTTTTGATAGATAGATAGATAGATAGATAGATAGATAGATAGATAGATAGATAGATAGATAGATAGATAGATAGATAGATGTACTTTATTGATCCCAAACTGGGAAATTACAGTGTAACAGCAGCATGACAGTAGACAACCAAACAACAGAAACACACACATGACAGACAAAGGGATTACCAGTGGAAAGTAAAAACTAACACGACTATAGAACCTATATACATCATAGCTTAATATATGATGACCCGTATAAACACATGAATCATCCCATTGCACAAAGAAGGACTATCAGGAGCAGAGTGAAATGTGAGGTACCAGTTAGTCTGTAAGGTGCAGTGTGGCAGCATAGCTATGACCACAATACAACATCATAGTGAGTTATTGTACAGTGAAATTGCATGTGGCAGGAAAGATTTCCTGTACCTGGCTGTTCGACAGAGAAGCTGTAGTAGTCTACTGGAGAAAGTGCTTCGCTGTCTATCTAGTGTGTGGTGGAGGGGGTGATCAGGATTGTCTGTGATGGATCACAGTTTATTTAGTGTTCTCCTCTCCACCACTGTCTCAAAGGTCTCCGGTCTGAGACCAATTACAGAACCAGCCCTCATGATAATCTTGTCAAGTCTGTTGGTATCTCTGGCCCTGATACTGCTACCCCAACAGACTGCACCAAAGAAGATGGCGCTGGCGACAACGGTCTGGTAGAAAAGCTCCAGCATCCTGCTGCACACGTTGAAGGATCTCAGTTTTCTCAGGAAGTAGAGTCTGCTCATCCCCTTCCTGTGCGCAGCATCGGTGTTGGATCTTCAGCCCAACCCGCTGCTGATCCTGACACTCAGATATCTGTAGTCCTCAACTACTCCCACATCCTCCCCCCTAATCTGCAGTGGCTGAGAAGGAGTCGTCCCCTTCCTGAAGTCAGTCACCATCTCTCTGGTCTTGCTGACATTCAATCTTTTCTGGAATGAGCCGCAGTACCAACATTTTCCTGCATCTGTGGTCAGGACTTTTTCTCATCCACTCCCTTTCCGCTCCTCCACCACCATAACCTTCCATTCTGCTGCAGGAGGCCACTGATCTCCGTTTTTGATCCCGATAGCAATGTTTCTGTGGTTCTTGTTAGTTTTAAACCAGCAGCTGAGAACGTCTGGAGCAATGTGCCGAACACAGACATGTTCATAATGTTCCATATACACAGTGAAGCGGTCTGTGTGTAAAACGAGCACGGCTGGAGGCAGATATTCACCTTGGAACTTAAGAACCAGACGGACACCACAACTGCTCACTTTCTCATCCACTTCTGCCTCCCCTTTTCCCTGCAGCCCCGCGGTGCGTTCAAGGTACCTCAGACAACACAAAACTGTGTTGCCAGGTTTCACGAGAGAAACAAGCAACCAGCTCTACGGAAACAAGCCCCCAAAAAAGCCCAACAAGCAACCTACCACGTTGTAAAAAGAGAGGCTGCTTGATAACATATAGCGATATATAGATTTATTTTTGCAGTGAAATGATTGTAAACACAGTCAACACTGAATAACGGAATTTTATAAACTCTACTTAACGAAAAATGCATATGCATTCTGCATAAGCAACAGCAAATTTATAGTAAACACAGTCAACATAAAAACTTTGAATAAATTAAATTTTTAAACTCTGATCAAAAGAAAACACATGTGCATTGTGCATAAGTAACAACACTAAACATGATTACAGTTTAGTGATGTGGGATGATGGGAGTTGTTGTCCGCTAGTCGTTTAAACAAAAACTAAATGTTACGCCGTTATTCTATGACAGCCAACAACTTTAATTGAGTGTAGATTTATCCTTTAAATTGACAAGCATCATATTTGGGCAGCTCAGTGGTGCAGTGGTTAGCACTGCGGCAGCACAGTAAGAAGGTCATGGGATCGATCCCACCCCCAGACCATTCACATTCACACCTAGTGCATGAATGGTGAAGGGATTGGTGCCGTACCATGGCTGCCTCATCCATCCAGGTGGATGCCCTGAATTTCCTTCTGGGATTAATAAAGTATTCAAAATAAATGTGTCATTCATGGCAAAATACAATCAAAAGATAATTTCACTCTTGTCATTCGTTTCAATGGAGAATTTTGTCAATTTAAGGTCCCATATAAGGAAGTAGAGGGGGCGTGGCTTAGGCTCTCTATACCAGACAGAATCCAAACATGTCCATGTTGTGTTGGGATTTGGACCCTTATTTGTGTGTGACGGGTGGTGGCTCCACCTTTCCACTTCCGCCACCACCCAGGGTATAAGAGATCAGTGAGCAGGACGGATGGTCTCTTGGCCACCTCTCTGCCTGGTGGGTACGCTTGTGTACTGTGGAGTGTCTACCAATAAACGTGTGTCCAGTTCAACACCTGGTCTCGTCCCTGGCTCCTACACCGACATAACATTTGGCAAAGAGGATAAAAGGTATGGAC
The DNA here is from genome assembly GCA_020510985.1 of Pholidichthys leucotaenia. NCBI lineage: Eukaryota > Metazoa > Chordata > Actinopteri > Cichliformes > Pholidichthyidae > Pholidichthys > Pholidichthys leucotaenia. The sequence continues at coordinate 484,404,354 of CM035837.1, forward strand.
GCATGTGTGACATCTATTCAGCCATTTCTGGAGCTTCCTGGTGAGCTGCCCATCCCTTGGGCGAGCATGGTTTGCCACGTTTCAGACGTACTTGGTAGCGCTGGACCTTGGGAGACTGGAGAAATTGAGGGCACGTGCACTGTTGGTTCATAATTTGGGAATGGAAGGACGGTGTATTTTGAGTACTTTGGGCAAATGTGATAGCTTTGAAGAAGTGGTGGAGCTAATGGCACAACATTTTCGCACCCCAGAAAACATCATCGTCCGCAGGATTCCGTTTCGACAGCGCTGCCAGCGGGTTGGCAAGTCAGTGCAGCGATTTGTGGCAGACGTGCGACAACTGGCCAGGGACTGTCAGTTTGGATCATTAGAGGAGGAGATGGTGTGCGACCAGTTGGCGGAACATACTATCAACCCTGCTACAAGGTCGAAGCTACTTACATTCTCGGACAAACTGATGCTATCCACAGCCATCGATTAAGCTCAGTAGTTGGAGGCGGCAGACAAGCTATTACGGAAGCTCAGTGGGAGTGTATTACATCAACAGCCTGAACCACAGTCAACAGCGCAAACAGTGGACCCGGACAGCGACGATGGCGTGGAAGGTGATGGAAGTTACGCTAATGGGATTTGGACCCTTATTTGTGTGACACGGGTGGTGGCTCCACCTTTCCGGTTCTGCTACCACCCAGGGTATAAGAGAGCAGTGAGCGGGAGGGGCGGTCTCTTGGCCACCTCTCTGCCTGGCGGGTACGTGTGTATACTGTGTAGTGTCTACCAATAAACGTGTGTCCAGTTCAACACCTGGTCTCGTCCCTGGCTCCTGCTACTGACATAACAGTCCACACCACTGATCTGCATAAAAAATACTGGATAGCTCACTAGCCGGCAGACGTGAAGCCACCAGAATATCTGTGGCTGCCATTTTAGTACACCCAAAACACTCAGCGAGTCAATGGGGAATGAATGTGTTTAGTAGTAAACGGTGCCACTTTTACCTAAATAACTTCCCAAAGAATTAACAGATTTTGAACTTCTTGGTATGGAGACACTGTTTATAATCTTGCACAACCAGTGAACTATAGAAATGGAGTTGACATCATGTTTCGCGGCCATGAGAAGGCTGGATAATCAGAAAAGTCCAGCCAAGGCGAGTAGTTCTGTGATTAATGCATGTAGTAAGTGTGTTTAGGCATGTGGTGATAATAATAGTCCTAATAATAGTCCTATATGAGTAAACTATCTTGCTATTAAGTGCCTAGACCTAATCTAATTTGCAAAATATGGGATCACAACCTTTTCACAAAGGTCCTATTTAAATTGAGGTAAAATTAGAGGAAAAAATGCCTGACATATTTTCTGTGATGATGTAGATCTAGGCCTTGCTATACATCAGGCCTATTCAAGTAGCGGCCCGCAGGCCACATGCGGCCCAGAACCAACCTTTGAGTGGCCCAGGCCATGCCAAGGAAATACAAATTTAAGAAAAAAATATGAAGGAATGACCGCAAGCACACACACAAACAACACACATGACCATCATCCGCATGGAGTTCAGAAGCGCCCCGCCCACGTGAGCGTTGCAGTCAGCAGGCAGAGGTTTTCTAGCGTTGCTGTCTAAGAGACACATGAGCTTATTAAAGTACTTTAAACATGGACAAAAGCAGAAAGGACATGTAAGCAGTGGAGGCATTTATGGTGGTTTTAACCCGCTGGGAACGGGAACAGTAATGAAGAGTTGCTTAGCAAGCATGTGGTGAGGCTTCATACTTGTAATGACGAGACACACACACCGAGTATCAGTCAGCACGTTTACTGGTAACTGCAACTGCAACCAACTCCCCAGTGGCTCGTGTACAACTCCTTATATATTCAGGTCATGGCCAGGGTCATACTGCCCTCTTGTGGTGACTCTATGAACTTCACATATCAATACATCTCCCTTTTTTTTCAAGTAAAGGTCATGTCCAACTATAAACTTAAAACTGTTTACATCTCTGTGTCAACCTTGTACACTGAATCACAACTTCAACATTTTCTCTGTTTACAACTCAACATCAACATCGACATTTTTTTTTTTTTTCCATTCATCTCAGTACTCCTTACATTTCCTCAATCAATCTTTTCGGTTTCACAATTTGCCTTTGTGAGCTTCTGTTTTGTGTCACCTCAGTCTATTCGTTAGTGTCTGTCTCTAAGTTCTGGTTCTCAGCCATTTCTGGTTGTTCGGTTTGGCTGGGAATTGGCATGTCGCTTGTTTCACTGTCTGTGACTCTCATTTTTGTCTGAGGCACTTTCAGTAAGTGACGTCGGTTTCGCCTCATTGTTTTCCCATGCTCTGTGATGACTTCATATGATCTGGGAGTTGTTTCTTTGACCACTTTTGCCAGCGGTCCCCATTCTCCATCACATCTCACTCGCACAATGTCCTCATGTGCAAGTGGTCTCAGAGGTCGTGCTGTTCTGTTGTACAGTTCAGTTTGCCTCTCATCGCGCCTCACATCTCTCTTTTCCATCACCTGAGATGCTGATGGAAGTCGCGTTCTGAGTTTCCGGTTCATGAGCATTTCTGCTGGGGAAAGTCCATTCTCCAGTGGTGATGCTCGGTAATTCAGGATCGCCAGATGTGGGTCTTCTGCATTGTCTGCAGCCTTTTTCAGTATGCGCTTCACAATTTGCACCCCTTTCTCTGCTAACCCATTCGACTGTGGGTACAGGGGGCTTGAGGTCACGTGCTTGAACCCATATGTGTCTGCAAAGTCTTTGAAGCACTGACTCGTGAATTGTGGTCCGTTATCGCTTACAACAGTCATTGGAATTCCATGGCGTGCGAACATTGTCTTTGTATGTGCAACCACCCTTTCTGCTGTTGTGTCACTCAACCCTGCAAACTCAGGGTAGGTGGAATGATAGTCCATGACTAACAGATAGTCCTTGCCCTTAAGCTGAAATAGATCCATGCCCACCTTTCTCCATGGACCTTGAGGCTTCTCATGGGGCCTCATAGGCTCCTTTGGCTGTTGATACCTGTGGCGCTGGCAAGTCTCACAGCGCTGCACATATGCCTCAATGTCCTTGTGCATGCTGGGCCAATACAAAACATCACGTGCACGTCTTTTGCACTTTTCAATACCCAAATGCCCCTCATGCACTAATTTAACCATTTCTGATCTCATGGAGGTAGGTATGACTATCCTTGTACCCTTTAACAGAACCCCATCTAACACAGACAGTTCACCTTTAAAGTGTTGGTAAGGCTTGTCAAGCATAACCTGTCCTGGTTGATGTATCTGTTCCATTACTCTTTTTAGTTTCTCATCCTTTTGTGTTTCTTTCACTATCTTCGTCCATTTTGCATCTGACACTGGCATGTGTGCCCTAATAGAGTCTACGTGTATTTGCACAGCTTCCTCTGTTGTGCTGCTGGTGTTGCGCAAGCTAGCCCTACTCAGCGCATCAGCTACAACTAGTTGCTTGCCTGGTGTAAACTCAAATTTCAAGTCATATTTCTGTAATCTTAACATTAGACGCTGGATGCGCGGCGGTGCGTCACCCAGTGGCTTCTGTGAGATAGCAATCAGTGGTTTGTGGTCTGTTTCTAGTATTACTGACCGTCCATACACATATTCGTGAAACTTCTCACATCCAAACACTGCGCCTAGAGTCTCCTTCTCTATTTGCGCGTAATTTCTTTCTGCGCTTGTCATGGTGCGCGACGCGTATGCAACTGGATACCACTTTGTATCATGTTTTTGCAATAGCACAGCTCCTAGGCCGGCTTTGGACGCATCTGTGGACACTTTTAGCAGTTTGTCCTGATCATAGAATTTTAACACTGGCTCCTGTATTAGACTGCTTTTGAGCCACTCCCATTCTCTGGCATGCTCTGCCATCCACTGCCACATTGTATTGGTCTCTAACAAGCTTCTAAGAGCTATTGTGTTAGCTGATAGATTTGGGATAAATTTCCCCATGTAATTGACTAGCCCTAAGGCTCTTTGCAAGTCAATTTTGTCCTGTGGTACTGGCAGCTCTGCTATGGCCCGCACTTTTTCCGGATCTGGTTGCACGCCTGCCCCAGATAACTTCTCTCCCAGGTATGTAATCTCCTGTACCCCAAATTGGCACTTACTCTTATTCAGTTTCATACCTGACTTTTGCGCCTGTGTGAGAACTCTAGCCAACCTTTCGTCGTGCTCCTCTTTTGTTTTCCCCCAGACTACCACATCATCAAGAAAAACTCCCACCCCTTCTATTCCGTCGAACAATTGCTGCACAGTTCTATGGAAAATCTCAGGGGCTGAGCTAATCCCGAACGGCATTCGTAGAAAGCAATGCCTTCCGAATGGCGTATTAAATGTGCACAATTTAGCGCTTTCCTCATCGAGCACTATTTGGTAAAACCCAGATTTGGCATCTAATTTTGTGAAGTAGCTTGCTCCACTCATTGTGCTGGTTATGTCAGATTTTGTTGGTAGCCTGTAATGCTCACGCTGTATCACCTTATTTAGATCTTTCGGATCTATGCACAATCTCAATTCTCCATTTGGCTTCTCCACTTTAACTAAGGAGTTAACCCATTCAGTTGGTTCTTCAATTTTTCTGACCACTCCGTCTGCTATCAGTGAGTCTAGTGTTTCCCTCAGCCTTTTTTTAAGAGCTATTGGCACTCTTCTTGCTGGATGTATGACTGGCTCTGCATTCTCTTTCAGCCTAATTTTTTGTTTGCCTGGTAGGCGGCCTATTCCTTTGAACACCTCTTTGTATTCTTTCACCCAGTCAGTGTGTTTGGGCCTACTTGTAGTAGCCTCTGTGTTTTCTCGTGCTGTCACCTTGTCTGTATCAATGACATTCACCCTCTTGATCAGACCTAGCTGATCGCATGTTTTCAAACCCAAAATTGCTTGTCTATTTCCATCAACAAGTACAAACAATGCATTCACTGTCTTATCTTTGCTTGACAGTGTAACCCTGCACATTCCCTTAGTGGGTATTGGCTTATCGTCATATGTTCTCAGATTAATCTTCTTGTCTCTTACTTTCGGTTTGTTTTTCAGTCTCTTAAAGTCTTTCATTGGCAGGATGTTTACCTGCGCACCTGTGTCGAGCTTCAGTGACATGTCCGTGCCATTCACATCCAAGCACGCAATCCATTCATCAGCGCTCGTCTCACCCTCGATGGCGTCCACGAAGAACTGATCCTCTTCGCTGTCGCTCTTTTTCTCCACAAGTTGCACCCTCTTCTTCGAGAAGCAGGTCTTTGCGAAGTGATTCTTTCCGCCACACTTGCGACATTCCTTCCCGAATGCTGGACACTGCTTCGGCGCATGTTGCATTCCACACCGCTCACAGTTCCCGCGCGCTTGCCCTGGGTTTGCATCCCTTTTCCTTGCATGCAACGTTCCTTTCGGCTTCGCACGCTGCACTGCATCGACCTCAGCAGTCTCGCTTTCCTTGCTGCTAAAAGTCTTTAATTGTGCCTTTGTACTCTCAGACACTTGGCAAATCTGTATCGCTTTCTCCAGCGTTAAGTTAGTCTCTTTAAGTAATTGCATCCGCAATTTGTTGTCTTGGACCCCAATTACAATTTGGTCCCGTATCATTGACTCACTCAATGTTCCAAAGTTGCATGACTGACTTTTCAACCGTAGGTCTGTGACATACAGTTTGATCGATTCTGACTCTTTCTGAAGTTTGTTTCTGAACACATACCTCTCGTACGTTTCATTCTTTCTCGGTGTGCAATAATCGTCGAATTTCTTCATCACGACATCGAATTTGCCTCTTTCTTCTTCCGTGAAGACGAATGTGTTGAACACATCTAACGCAGCTCGCCCTGCTACTGTTAGCAGTAATGCTATCTTCCTTTCCTTGTCACGAAGACCGATAGCTAGCGAATAAAGTTCAAAACTTTGCTTGAATGCTTTCCAGTTCTCGTTGACGTTACCGGTCAACTTTAACTCGTCCGGCTGTCGAAGAGCGTTCATCTTCGCCGTCGGTTCGTATCTTTATCCTGGTACCATGTAATGATGAGACACACACACCGAGTATCAGTCAGCACGTTTACTGGTAACTGCAACTGCAACCAACTCCCCAGTGGCTCGTGTACAACTCCTTATATATTCAGGTCATGGCCAGGGTCATACTGCCCTCTTGTGGTGACTCTATGAACTTCACATATCAATATAATACTGTATGCAGAGAAAGGCAAGAGTGACTGAATCGCTTAGGACTGACTTCACCAGCTACTACAATATCCATCCAACCATCCATTGATGGATGGATGGATGGATATTACAGTATGTACTTGGCAAGTTAAGATGACCGAAATTCATGAAGTCAATTGTAACCCAGCTGAGAAAATTACCCTTTTTTTTTTCTCAGATGTCAATTGTATTAATACAATTGTGTGATTTTATTTTGAAAACCGATTATTTTGGGGAAGAGGAAGTGTGATCCTCGTTATCCAATTTTTAAATTCCCGTTTAATGGTCACGTTAGGTGATCTGGGTCTTCCCATTCGTTAAGAGCAATATTAGCCCCACCTTCCGAGTAGAGGCAGCAAGCGCGCACTTGGGTTTCGGTCTTTCACGATATGAGAGCGGACAAGAGAAGCTGTGAGCGGTCTGGTTCACACTGATACCTCTTCTTGGTGAGTTAATTCAGAAAGATGCTATAAATGGATCTAAACACTCTCCAAACGCTAATTTGCAACTTTTATTATCCTAAGTTGACGGGAGCACGAGCTTGAGAGGCCGTGAAGCGGTGACTTTTGCTGTGTTCACACTGAGACCTCATCTTGGTGAGTCAGATACATGCTAATGTTAGCGTTATGCTAATGCTAATGGCGAGTGGATTTTTTCCTGTTTAAAAGCAATGGAAAAGGCTGTCTTTGTGTCTGTATGATTTTCCTAAATGTGATTTCAGTTCCCAACAGTATGCTGAAGTACTTTTAGTTCTTATGCACTATTTCTGTCAAATGTAATGTGTAGTTTGATGCTAAAAGCACATGGTGTTGGTCCCCTATGTAAAAGCATAGGTTATGCTAAACCCAGTAGCTCAGACCGGGTTTTACTGATTTTAAATGGGAATATTGGAAGGGATGGGACAGTATATTCCCTGGTTATGTGATAAATTAATTGTATTTCATTTCATGAATTACAAAGACAAGGTTAGAAAGGATTAATCATAATTTCATGGTTAAGTGATGCAGAGATAAAAAGAGGAATTCATTTAATTGGTTACATGAAAAAAGGGTATTTCATGTGCTACCAGAGAGATTGTGAGAAAAGAACACATGCATGTAAGATGTAAAATGTGAAATGTAAGATATTACTATATTGCTGGATTGTAATAATAGTAATGTGAGAGAAGAATTTAAACACTAAGCCATGGTGTTATATAAGAAGGGATTGGAAGACGAATTACTCTAACTGTAAACAATAATACCATTATTGTTGTGCAGGCTAGGTTTTTTTGGTTGCCGACCAAAAACCTTCTGGATCCTGGATTTTCTCCGAATGGAGATGGCGAGCCTGACCCGAGACTGAACCGAGATTGAACTGAGATCTAACCAAGATCTCGATTGAAGAGCATCCTTCCTCTCTCCAGTGCCCAGGATTCAAAGTGGTAACAACCCAAGTCGCCGCTTTAAAAGAGGAAAAAAAACCTGAGTCTGGAGATACAAGATATCTTGACTGGTCAAACGACTAAACCGAAAGGACAAACAAACACTGAGCTCAGTAGGACATTTTTGGGGTTTTATTTCATGCCGGCCGTTGTTATATTTGTATATTTGTAAGTTGTTTGTATATTTTGTCCCTTTTATCTTTAATAATAACTGATATGAATTGCTCATTTCCTGCCTCCAGGTATTTCATTCCACATTTACTTTAATTCCCTGTTGTAACCCTTACGAACCTAGCAACTGGTCTACACTTAATAATTTCCCTTACCTAATTAACATAAGGCAGGGGTTACACAATGACTTTAATCCGTCAGCAGCCTTCAGACAAACTAAAAGTGCCAACATTTGGATTTCAAAATAAGGGAGGTTTTTCCTGCTCTCTGGGTGGTGAGATTTAAAAAAAACAAAAACAAACTATAAATGTATTGAAATATCATAACAGAAATAACTGCATCTTTGGTCATTTAAGTTAATTTATTCCATTAAATATAATTTTATTGATATTTTTTCTTTGAAATCAGAGTTAAATTATTGTTCTGTTCTGGCTCTGCAAACTTGTGGTCAAAAGTGTAAATTGTATAAGGAAAAAAAGTCAAAATTTTACCACAATCTGTTTCAAATTTATTAAAAAAAACTAATTTTATTTAAAAAATAAACAAAAATTAGCCATAAAAAATGTCATGATTCAACCCAAGAGAGAAGCCCAAATGCTGAGCAACCACACCAAACGAACACTCAGACTCAGATGATAAAAGTTTACACCACTTTAATGAAAATACAAAACCAAAAATACACAAATGGTAAATGGCATTCACTTATATAACGCTTTAATTCTCATCACTTGATGACCAAAGCACTTTACAGATCCTGCTGTCCACCCATTCACACACACATTCACACACTGATGGCGGCACAACTCTAAATAAAGTGCACAACTAAGGAAAAGCACTTAAACACTCAGTTAAATTTACGCACAAAACAGGTGCCCGCTGGAGCGCACGCAGCCTGGGGGGAGAGAGCAGAGAGAGAAGGTTAGGGGCAAGACTCTCCACCAGAGGAAAATAAGAAAGGAGAACACTCTTACTTCAATGAGCAGAGGAGCCCAGCAGGGAGCTCCTGCATGGGACCATCCTGCAGGGGGAAGACGGATGACCTGGGTGGAACGTCTGATGTCTTCGGGTCAGGCAAGCGTGATCAGCCCCAGAGTACACACCGCTGAGGTGGCAGCAAACCTGAGGAGAGGAAGAAGACACGGGGAGTGAAAAAACACAGGTCTGTGGGAAATGATGAGGCTGGCTTACGAGCAGACGAAGATTTATTACCACTCTCACATCATCCATACACAGAAAGTACTGAATCAGTCAAGCCAGGTTCTCCTTATAACTTCAACAGATCATCTCATATCTGCATGACATTTCACATCACACTGCATGACATCTAACCCCACAATACGTCTCCCTTAAACCCCCCAGCTCCCTCTTCCTGCCAACTCCCCATGACGTCCTCACCTATTATTCTGTTATGTTTAATCACTGCCTCCTGACTGAGACGCTGTCTGCTGATTCCTCCACAATATACATTTCCATACCCCCCCCCCCCCCCCCCGACAGAGTTTCAGTCACCATGTCTTTTGGGCTTCAGTCTCCTCCCATATCTGCTGTAACTGGGGTCTCTGTGCCGGTGGGGGGCTGCTGGACGTGTGACTGACTGCGGGTGGGCCAAGGCGGGGGGGGGGGGGGGCTTTGCTCTGCCCGTGTGGCTGTTCTGGTGAATCGTTTGCCTGGGGAGTTCTCCGTGGGGGTCTTCCACGCCGGGGGGCCCGGACCAGCAGCACTTGCTCGTCTGCCACTACAAAGGCGGGCGTAAGTCTGTCTTGTGGGCCTCAGGTTATTTCACACCAGATGCGCGGCACCGTGCCACTTCAAGCGCTCGGAAAACGCTAAGGCCGGCAGTCGGTAGCAGCTGCGACCACCGGTGAAGAGAACAAGCTGCTCTACGTGACGGACTCGCGCTCGGGGAGACGCTTCCTTATAGACACCGGAGCCCAGAACAGCGTCATCCTGCCGTCCTACGCTGACCGGCTGACAGGACCTAGCGACCCCTGAATGGTGGCAGTAAACGGCTTGGAGATTAAGACATTCGGTGAGAGAACACTGACCTTATCTCTACATGGCCGCTCGTATGAATGGACTTTTATCATAGCAGCACTGTGTTGCCCGCTCCTGGGTGCAGATTTTCTGTGTGTATGGTTTACTTGTGGATGTTGCTAACAGGCGCCTGGTTAATGCACTGTCCTTTGAATATCTCCCCTGTATAGCTCGAGGGACCCGGCCAACAGCACAAGCCAGCGTCACAACTCCAGGCGATAAGTTCCACGCACTGCTCACTCAGTTCCCAGCACTCACGGTCCCAACGTTTTCGGCGGCCATTGCTAAACACGGGGTGGAGCACTTTACCACCACCACCGGGCCTCCCGTTTTTGCAAGACCTCGGCGCTTGGACACAGCTAAACTGGCCATAGCGCGCGAGGAGTTCGCCAACCTGGAAAGGTTGGGCATCATCAGGCGATCAAACAGCCCATGGGCATCCCCGCTACACATGGTCCCTAAGGCTGAGGGATCGTGGCGACCGTGCGGTGATTTCCGCAGGTTGAACAATGCCATGGCGCACGACCACTACCCGATTCCCCACATACAGGATCTTTCCGTTCACCTCGCTGGAGCGTGCATTTTTTCCAAAATAGACCTGGTCCACGGTTACCACCAAGTCCCAGTGCGCGCTGAGGACGTACCCAAAACAGCGGTAATCACTCCATTCGGTCTATTCGAGTTCCTGCGCATGCCATTCGGGTTAAAAGGAGCGGCACAGACGTTCCAGCGCATGATGGATGCAGTGCTGCGCGATCTCCCGTTCGTGTTCGTCTACCTGGACGATATCCTGGTAGCCAGTACGTCCGAAGACGAACACAAAACCCACCTCAGCAGGGTTTTCCGGAGGTTGGAGGAGCACGGGTTGATAATCAACCCGGCGAAATGCCAGTTCGGCGTGATGGAGATTGATTTTTTGGGGCACCGCGTCTCTCCGGAAGGAGCGATCCCGTTGCCCAACAAAGTGCGTGCCGTGGCAGATTTCCCCCGGCCTCAGACGGTCAGGGCGCTGCAGGAATTTTTGGGGATGGTGAATTTTTATAACTGTTTCCTTCCCCGCGTGGCTCATGCAACCATTATACGCCGCGCTCAAGAGACAGAAACCCGCGGATGGAGTCGAATGGACCCCGGAGCGAGAGCGGGCATTCTCGGAAGTTAAAGTAGCCCTGGCAAACGCCGCACTGCTGGCACATCCGGACCCGATGGCCCGGATAGCGCTCACCACCAACGCTTCAGCCGGGGCCATAGGGGCGGTCGTGGAGCAACGCGTTGCCGGGACTTGGCAGCCGCTCACATTTTTCAGCAGAACTTTGCGCGACAGCGAACGTAAATACAGTGCATTCGACAGAGAGTTGCTGGCTCTCCATCTGGCCATACGCCACTTCCAGTTCTGGCTGGAAGGGCGCAGCTTCACCGCGTTCGTAGACCACAAGCCGCTAACGTTCGCGATGGCCAAGGTTTCAGAACCGTGGTCGGGCCAGCAGCAGAGACAGCTGGCCGCAATCTCAGAGTTTACTACCGATATTCAGCATGTGTCGGGTAAACTGAATGTGGTGGCGGACTGCCTCTCGCACGCTGTGGTGGCCCCAGTCTACATGGGGATAGATTACGCAGCCATGGCCGCGGAGCAGATTAGCGATGCAAACGTGCGCGCGTTCCAGTCTGGACCAACAGGGTTAAGGCTGGAGAGCAGGGTGCTGCAAGATGGCAGCCCCCCCAATCTGCGACGTCTCCACGGGACACCCGCGTCTGGTAGTCCCGGTTGCGTGGCGCCGCCGCGTGTTTAAGTCAGTTCACACTCTAGCGCACCCAGGAGTGCGCACGTCTGTCAAAATGGTGGGAGAGAAGTTCGTGTGGCCGAGCCTACGCTAACAAGTAAAAGAGTGGGCTGCAGCCTGCGTGGCGTGCCAACGAGCCAAGGTACACAGGCACACGAAGGCTCCCTTGGAACCATTTCCGGTACCGGCTAAGAGGTTCAACCATGTGCACGTGGACCTTGTGGGCCCCCTCCCGCCATCACAGAGGTGCACGCACCTCCTGACAGTGGTGGGCCGCACCACGCGCTGGCCAGAAGCAGTCCCGCTGGCAGTAACCACGTCCGCGGACGTAGCACGCACTTTTTTAACAACATGGGTGGCGCGTTTTGGAGTCCCGTCGAACATTACGTCCGACAGGGGCCCGCAATTTGTTTCCGACCTCTGGTCCATGATGGCCCACAGCCTGGGTGCTGCAATTCATCGCACAACCACGTACAACCCACAGGCCAACGGTTTATGCGAGCGTTTTCATAGATCACTGAAAGCAGCATTCAGGGCTTCACTGACGGATGCAAATTGGGTAGACAGGCTGCCGTGGGTTTTATTGGGGTTGCGCTCCGCGCCAAAAGAGGATTTGGAAGCTTCCCCGGCAGAGCTCGTTTTTGCGTAGCCCCTATGGCTGCCCACGATGCCCACCGCCCGCCATTGCACCCACCCTATGATGGCCCGTTCAGAGTGCTGGAAACAGGGGACAAGCATTTTGTGCTAGACTTGGGGGGTAGACGGGAGAGAATTGGCATAGACAGACTCAAACCCGCTTTTGTAGTGGCGGATGAGCAAGTGCTGTTGGCGAGGGCCTCTCAGCATGGAAGACCCCCACGGAGACCTCCCCAGGGGAACGATTCATTAGAGCAGCCACACGGACAGAGTGAACCCCCCCCCACCACCACCACCACGGCTCACCCGCAGTCGGACACACTCCCAGCAGCCTCCCACCGACACAGCAGCGCCACAGAGGCAGTAAACCCCAGTTACAGCAGAAATGGGAGGAGACTGAAGCCGAAACAGCATGTGGACTAATGTTCTATTGTTCTATCTAAGATGCTGGGGGGGCGGTGTGGGCCTCAGGTTATTTCACACCTTAGACAAAGACAATGAATACACATGGGAGAACAATGCCCAAGTGGGTGAGAGGGGGTTGAATGAAGTGTAGTGTAGATGTCATGCGGTGTATGAGGAAGTGCCTTGAACCTTGTGAAGTGTGACTTGATATAGAGAGAGGAATGCTTGATGTGACCAGTCAGTCTGTTCTTTGCTTGTGAGATGTGAGTGTGTAATAAATCGTCTGAAATTAATATGCCTCTTCGTTTACACACTCCACAGTCTATGCATATTTTCTCCCGACGCCCCCCCAAGTCTAGCGAAAAATGCTTGTCCCCTGTTTCCAGCACTCTGAACGGGCCATCATAGGGTGGGTGCAATGGCGGACGGTGGGCATCGTGTCTGACAAACACGAACGCGGTGTTCTTCAAAGTTTTTGGCACAAAAGCGCGTGGAAAACAGTAGTGGGCCGGGCCCGGCAGCGTACATGTGTCTGCACTACGCTGCAAACGCTGAGACGGGGAGCTGTCCGGCGCGGGATTATATGGCAAAAATTCCCTGGGCAGCCACAATGGCTGAGAAAAAACCAGCTCTGCCGGGGAAGCCTCCAAATCCTCTTTTGGTGCGGGACGCAACCCCAATAAAACCCACGGCAATCGGTCAACCCAATTTGCATCCGTCAACGAAGCCCTGAGTGCTGCTTTCAGTGACCTATGAAAACGCTCGCATTGTGGGACACATATGTATCACTTTAAGCTTCACATCTCAGAGTAGAACAAAGGACTGGGTCTCCTTGGAGATAACAGGAGGATGTGAAAATTTAGTCTTTGGTATGCAAGAGACGGCCTTGGGGGATTTCCTGGTCTGCCAGAGACTCTGAGGAGGATGTTGTAGGATTTAAGAGAAGATGCATTGTTACTTGGGATTAAATGCAATGTGACTGTGAGCTTTGAAGGTCCTGGATATATAAAGGACGAATGTCTGTGTTTTTCCTCTTTCTGCTTTGCTGATGTTGGAAGATGTGAATAAACCTGACTCGTGAGATAAACTCTGCCTCATCATTTTCACATTTCCACAGCATAACCCATTTGCCTGTGGGTTGTACGCGGTTGTGCGATGAATTGCAACACCCAGGCTGCGGGCCATCGCAGACCAAAGTTCGGAAACAAACTGAGGGCCCCTATCGGACGTGATGTTTGACGGGACTCCAAAACGCGCCACCCATGTTGTCAAAAAAGCACGCGCCACATCCACGGACGTGATTGCTGCCAGCAGGACTGCTTCTGGCCAGCGTGTGGTGTGGTCCACCACTGTCAGAAGGTGCGTGCACCCCTGCGACGGCGGGAGGGGGCCCACGAGGTCCACGTGAACATGGTCGAATCTTTTAGCCGGTATACTAAACGGCTCCAAGGGAGCCTTCGTGTGTCTGTGCACTTTGGCTTGCTGGCATGCTACGCAGGCTGCAGCCCACTCTTTCACTTGTTTGCATAGGCCTGGCCACACGAATTTTGCTCCCACCATTTTGACTGACGCGCGCACTCCTGGGTGCGCCAAAGCGTGAACTGACTCAAACACGCGGCGGCGCCACGCAACCGGGACCACCGGGCGCGGGCGTCCCGTGGAGACGTCGCAGATTGGGGGGGGGCTGCCGTCTTGCAGTACCCTGCTCTCCAGCCTTAACCCTGTTGGTCCAGACTGGAGCACGCGCACGTCCGTATCGCCAATCTGCTCCGCGGCCATGGCTGTATAATCTATCCCTACGCAGACCGGGGCCACTACTGCACACGAGAGGCAGTCCGCCACCACATTCAGTTTACCCGAGACATGTTGAATATCGGTAGTAAACTCCGAGATCGCGGCCAGCTGTCTCTGCTGCCGGCCCGACCATCGTTCCGAAACCTTGGCCATCGCGAACGTCAGCGGCTTGTGGTCCACGAACGCGGTGAAGCTGCGCCCTTCCAGCCAGAACTGGAAGTGGCGTATGGTCAGATGGAGAGCCAGCAACTCTCTGTCGAACATGCTGTATTTACGCTTACTGTCGCGCAAAGCCCTGCTGAAAAAAGCGAGCGGCTGCCAAGAACCGGCGACACGTTGCTCCACGACGGCCCCTATGGCCACGTCCGAGGCGTCGGTAGTGAGCGCTATCCGGGCCACCCGCTCTGGGTGCGCCAACAGTGTGGCGTTTGCCAGGGCTGCTTTAACCTCAGAGAACGCCTGCTCTCGCTCCGGAGTCCATTCAACTCCATCCGCGGGTTTCCGTCTCTTGAGCGCGGCGTACAATGGCTGCATGAGTTGAGCTGCGCATGGGAGGAAACGGTTATAAAAGTTAACCATCCCCAAAAATTCCTGCAGCACCTTGACCGTCTGAGGCCGGGGAAAGTTCGCCACTGTGTGCACTTTGTCGGGCAAGGGTATCGCTCCCTCCGGTAAGATGCGGTGGCCCAAAAAATCAATCCCCGTCACGCCAAACTGGCACTTCGCCGGGTTGATTATTAACCCATGCTCCTCCAACCTCTGGAAAACCTTCCTGAGGTGGGTTACGTGTTCATCTTCGGATGCACTGGCTACCAGGATATCATCCATGTAGACGAACACAAACGGGAGAACGCGCAGCACCGCGTCCATCATGCACTGGAACGTCTGTGCCACTCCTTTTAATCCGAATGGCATGCACAGAAACTCGAATAAGCTGAACAGAGTTATTGCCGCTGTTTTGGGTACGTCCTCCGCACGCACTGGGACCTGGTGGTAACCGCGGACCAGGTCTATTTTAGAAAAAATGCATGCTCCGGCGAGGTGAACGGAAAAATCCTGAATGTGGGGAATTGGGTAGCGGTCGTGTGCTGTGGCGTTATTCAACCTGCGGAAATCGCCGCACGGTCGCCACGACCCCTCAGCCTTAGGGACCATGAGTAACGGGGATGCCCATGGGATGTTCGATCGCCTGATGATGCCCAATCTTTCCAGGTTGGCAAATTCCTTGCGCACTATGGCCAGTTTAGCTGCATCCAAGTGCCGAGGTCGTGCGAAAACAGGCGGCCCGGTGGTGGTGATAAAGTGCTCCACCCCGTGTTTAGCGATGGCCGCTGAAAACATCGGGACCGTGAGTGCTGGAAACTGAGTGAGCAGTGTGTGGAACTTACCGCCTGGAGCTGTGACGTTGGCTTGTGTTACTGGCCCGGCCCCTCGAGCTGTACAGGGGAGAGAGTCAAAGGACAATGCATTAACCAGGCGCCTGTTAGCAACATCAACTAGTAAACCATGTGCACACAGAAAATCAGCTCCCAGGATTGGTAAACTCAGAGCTGCTATGACAAAAGTCCACTCGTATGTATGGCCGTGTAGGGATAAAGCCAGTGTCCTCTCACCAAAGGTCTTAATGTCCGAGCCGTTTACTGCTACCAGCCAGGGGCAGCTAGGTCCTGTCAGCCGGTCGACGTAGGTCGGCAGGATGATGCTCTTCTGGGCTCCGGTGTCTACGAGGAAACGCCTCCCTGAGTGCGAGTCCGTCACGTAGAGCAACTTGTTCTCTTCACCGACGGTCACAGCTGCTACCGACTGCCGGCCTTGGCATTTCCCGAGTGCTTTAATTGCCACGGTGGCGCACATCTGCGTGTGTTCTCTCCGAAGCGGAGGTGGTAGAAGCAGAGCGTGTCTCTCTGGCGCTCCTTGGCCCCCGCTGCCGCTACCGTCAGTGGCTCCTTGCCTCCTCTGGTCGTCTCGCTGGGTTCCGACGCCGCTGCGTTCACTGTGAGCGCTCTGGTGGTGAGGATGATCCGGTCTGCCTCCTGGGCTAGTGCACGGTAGTCACGCACGGCCAGCAACGGCGAATTGGCCAGGACCGCTTTCGCCTCTGTTGGAAGGTTCCGGAGGAAAAGGTGGGCAAACAGAAAATGCCCGTCGTCCGTGCCCATTAACGCCAACATCTTCTCCATCAGATCGATGGCCGAACCATCTCCTAACTCGGAACACCTCCGGAGCTTCTCTGCTCTCTCACAGTCCGAGAGCGTGTAGCGTCGAATTAGCGCAGCTTTGAGAGCCTCATATCTGCCGTGGGCTGGGGGCTGGTCGAGCAGGCTCGTTTCCTGCTGAGCTGTGCGAGAGTCCAGCGCTGCAACCACATGGAAAAACTTGGTGTCGTCTGCCGTTATTCCCCGGAGGGTGAACTGGGCCTCGGTGTGGTGGAACCAAGAGCGCGGGTTGTGCTGCCAAAAGTCCGGCAGCTTGACTGCAACAGCGCACGCATTGCTGGGGGTTCCCGTCCAGGCCGTCTGTGGGATGCTTGCCGCGTTGCTGGGGCTTCCCGTCCGGGCCGACTCCGGGGTTCTTGCCTCGTGTTCCATAATACGTCTCGGGTCACCAGTGTGGAGAGTGTGGGAAATGATGAGACTGGTTTATGAGCAGATGAAGCTTTATTACCACTCTTACATCATCCATACACAGAAAGTACTGAATCAGTCAAGCCAGGTTCTCCTTATAACTTCAACAGATCATCTCACATCTGCATGACATTTCACATCACATTGCATGACATCTAACCCCACAATACATCTCCCTTAAACCCCCCCAGCTCCCTCTTCCTGCCAACTCCCCATGACGTCCTTGCCTATTATTCTCTTATGTTTAATCACTGCCTCCTGACTGAGACGCTGTCTGCTGACTCCTCCACAATATACATTTCCATAGGTCAACCAAAAATGCAATAACAAGTGAGCTTGATTGGGCAACAATACCCAATGGTCCAGCGGCGCTGTATCCACACACTGGACCTTAAATATGCTGAGGCACCAGAGGGCAACAGGTGCAGTGAATCACGCAGGTGTGACGATTACTCCGGAGCCGGGAAAACAGGAACAGGAGGGGAGGGGAGGGGGAGTACGCTCGCCTGATCATCACAGTGGCCCCTCCGCCCCCCAAGGGCGCCTCCTGGCTTCCCACTGGGCTTCCGTGGGTGCGCTCGATGGAATGCCCACACCATCCGCTTGTCTAGGATATAGGAGCGCCGGACCCAGGACCTCTCCTTCAGACCGTACCCTTTCCAGAGTACCAGGTACTGGCAGCCACGACACCGTTGACGGACGTCCAGAATCTTCTGTACGGTATAGGTGGTCTGACCGTCGATGACCTGGGGGGGAAGTGAGGGATCCGGAGGAGGGCAGAGAGGGCTGGTGGGAGGGGTTTGATACGGGAGACATGGAAGGTGGGATGGATCCGCATCAAAGGTGGCAGGTCCAGCCAAACAGTTACATTGTTTATGATGCACTTGATGGGGAACGGGCCCAGATAGCGTGGGGACAGCTTCCAGGACTCTGTCTTCAGCAGAATCTGCTTGGCGGACAGCCAAACCTTCTGTCCCACTGTGTACTTCGGCACCGGCGCACATCTGCGGTTTGCGTACTGCTAGTTCCGCTCTGCAGAACGGAGGAGGGCAGCTCTCATGGCCCTCCACAGATGCCAGCAACAGCACGCGTTGAACCTCCATATATGGAACGGCGAGATCCCTCTCCACCATGGGCAGCAGGGGCGGATTGTAGTCTATCGAAGCTTCGAATGGCGTCAGCCCAGTGGCGGAGGAGATGGCAGAGTTATGGGAATATTCCACCCAAGTCAGGTGGGACCTCCAGGTGGTAGGGTTGCAGAATGCCTCACCTCAGGGTGGCCTCCAAGGACTGATGAGCACGCTCTGCTTGACCATTGCTCTGCGGGTGGTATCCGGACATCAGGCTGACTGTAGCACCCAGGAACCGACAAAACGCCTTCCATACCTGAGATGTAAACTGGGGACCCCAGTCCGAGACAATGTCCATGGGGATCCCATGCAGGCGGGTCACATGCACAGTCAATAAGTTGGCCGTTTCCGTGGCTGATGGCAGCTTGGGGAGAGGGACAAGATGGATGGCCTTAGAGAAACGGTCAATGATGGTGAGTATGACTGTGTTGCCCTGGGATGGAGGGAAGCCCACTGTGCAGCTTTATTGTGATTGCAACTAAACATAAAAATCACAAAATATTTAGTTACAGCAGTGAACAGATTACCTTTTTTAACTTTAGATGTTAATACTACACCATTTACTTGACTGTAGTGATGTGTGGGTAAAGACGAAGGAGCACATGGTAAGTGAAGAACTGATTAAAAGCCTTTATTTATTTTTTTTGCCAAGTACTACAAGATATAATGATATGATTAGCTCTCCAAGTTGAGTCAAGCGATGGCAAGTTGAGTCATCACCGTCATTCCGTGTGGTATATGGACCAGAAGAAACTGCAAGGTGTGGGCCAGAACTGGGCCAGACACCAAGATGTCTGGCCCACTTATGGCTCATGCCATTTGTGAGATGTGGTCCGAATCTGGCCCAGTTGTGCCCCAAATGTGACCCATCTGGTCCAGATGTGGCCCATGCCAATTGTGAAATGTGGCCCACATCTGGCCCTATTGTGGCTGACTTCTGGCAACCGGACTCAGGTTGAGTCATTGCCGTCATTCCACGCCATATGTGGGCCAAAACTGGGCCAGACACTGTCTCAGACATCTGGCTTACTTATGGCCCATGCCTTTAGTGAGATGTGGTCCACATCTGGCCCAGATGTAGCCCATCAGTCGCCCATCTGGCCCAGGTGTGGCCCACACAATTTGTGAGATGTGGCCCACATCTGGCCCTCTTGTGGATGACTTCCGGCAGCCGGACTTGGGTTGAGTCATTGCCAACTGCCAGGTGTGGGCCAGACACTGTCTCAGACATCTGGCCCACTAATGGCCCACACCATTTGTGAGATGTGGCCCACATCTGGCCCTATTGTGGCTGACTTCCGGCAGCCGGACTCAGGTTGAGTCATCGCCATCATTCCACGCCATAAGTGAATGAATGAATGAATGAATGAATCTTTATTTTCGGATAGATTAAAAGTAAAGATTAAAAAAACAAACAGAATAATATAACAAAGGGGGAAAGAAAATCCAACAAGGTCAAATTAGACAATAACTCCTCTGATTATACAGTTCAACATAAGTTATCCGAAATGGGTAATGGCTGAAGCCGCAGCTTATATTGCCCACCCATATTCCATCCAAGAATTCAAAAGAAAAACAAAACAAGAGCGATTACAATTCAGAACAAAGCTAAGATAAAATGTGACAAAAAAACTAATCAACAACACAACGCAGACTGGATATGACAATCCTTATGTGATTTTACATGTCATTGTGGGAATGTGAGAATGACGAGACAGAGTTCTCTCTCGAGTCAGCTTTATTCACATCTCCAACATCACGAAGCAGAAAAAAGAGAGCCACACAGGGAACTCTCATCTTTAAATACCAGGACTCTTACAGTTCACAAGTCACATGTCTATGTGTGTCCACCACACAAAGCTCCCCCAACATTTTAGAACAAACAAGGGAATAACAACATGCATGCCGTGATAGTATCAATACACATCAGTCCACATGCTGTCTGGGCTTCCGTCTCCTGCCGTATCTGCTGTAGCTGGGATTCAATGTCTCTGCGGCGCTGTCACGCTGGGGGTTTGCCGTCTGGGGGTGGAAACCTTTTGTCAGCACCTGTGGGTGTTCTGGGTAAACATTACTCTGTGAAGCCCCCCGCGGGGGTCTACCTCGCCGCGGGGTCCTCGCCAGCAGCACTTGCTCATCTGCCACCACAAAAGCGGGTTTGAGTCTGTTTATGCCAACTTTCTCTTTCCTACCCCCCAAATCTAGCAAAAACTGCTTGTCCCCTGTTTCTAACACTCTGAACGGTCCGTCATAAGGCGGTCGCAGCGGGGTTCGATGCGCATCGTGTCTGACAAAAACAAACTCTGCGTTCTTCAAAGTTTTAGGCACAAAAACGCGTGGAAAACTGTGGTGCGCCGGGCCGGGCAGCGTGCTTGATTCTATGTTACTCCGCAACAGCTGAGACGGGGAGGCGTCTGGCGCAGGGTTATCTGGGAGAAACTCCCCAGGGAGCTGGAGTGGCTGCGCAAACACGAGCTCCGCTGGGGAGGCTTCTAAGTCCTCTTTAGGCGCAGAACGCAACCCCAATAACACCCACGGTAACTTGTCTACCCAATTTGTACCCGTCAGTGACGCCCTGAGAGCTGCTTTCAATGACCTATGAAAACGTTCGCATAACCCGTTAGCCTGCGGATTGTACGCGGTTGTGTGGTGAATTGTGACACCCAGGCTGCGGGCCATTGTCGACCAAAGCTCGGATACAAATTGAGGGCCTCTGTCGGACGTAATGTCCGACGGAATGCCGAAGCGCGCCACCCAAGCTGTTAAAAACGCGCGCGCAACCTCCTCGGCCGTGGTTGATGCCAGCGGGACCACTTCAGGCCAGCGCGTGGTGCGGTCCACCATTGTGAGAAGGTGTGTGCACCCTTGTGACGGCGGGAGGGGGCCCACGAGGTCCACATGAACGTGATCGAACCTCTTGGCCGGAATGTGAAACGCCTGCAAAGGAGCCCTCGTGTGTCTGTGTACTTTGGCTCGTTGACACGCCATGCAGGCTGCTGCCCACTCTTTAACTTGTTTGCGGAGGCTCGGCCACACAAATTTATCTCCTACCATTTTGACCGACGCGCGCACTCCCTTGTGTGCCAAAGAATGAATCAAGTCAAAAACGCGGCAGCGCCACGCAGCTGGTACTACTGGACGCGGCCGTCCGGTGGAGACATCGCAGATTAGGGGGGCATACCGTCGTACAGCACCCTGCTCTCCAGCCTTAACCCTGTTGGTCCAGACTGAAGCGCGCGACCTCCGCATCACCAACCTGCTCCGTGGCCATGGCTGTGTAATCTACTCCTACGCTGACTGGGGCCGCCACGGCACGCGAGAGGCAATCTGCCACTACATTGAGTTTGCCCGCCACATGCTGGATGTCAGTGGTAAACTCTGATATCGCGGCCAGCTGTCTCTGCTGCCGGCCTGATCACGGTTCGGAAACCTTGGCCATCGCGAATGTTAGCGGTTTGTGGTCAACGAATGCGGTGAAAGAGCGTCCTTCTAGCCAGAACTGAAAGTGGCGAATGGCCAAATGGAGAGCAAGCAGCTCCCTGTCGAACGCGCTGTATTTATGTTCGCTATCGCGCAAGGTCCTGCTGAAAAATGCAAGGGGCTGCCAAACCCCGGCTACATGTTGCTCCACGACCGCCCCTATGGCCACCTCTGATCCGTGAGTGGTGAGCGCTATGCGGGCCGTTGGGTCTTGGTGTGCCAACAACGCAGCCTTTGCCAAGGCTGCTTTCGCCTTCGAGAACGCTTGGTCCTGCTCCGGGGACCACTCGACCTTATCCGCGGGTTTCTTTTTTTTGAGCGCGGCATACAGCGGCTGCATGAGTTGCGCCGCGCAGGGGAGAAAACGGTTATAAAAATTCACCATTCCCAAAAACTCCTGCAACGCCCTGATCGTCTGCGGCCGGGGAAAATCTGCCACTGCGCGCACTTTGTCAGGAAGCGGAACTGCTCCTTCGGGGGAGACGCGGTGTCCTAAAAAATAGATCTGCGCCACCCCGAACTGACACTTCGCTGGGTTGATTATTAACCCGTGATCTCCCAACCTTCGGAAAACTGTGGCCAGGTGTTTTTCGTGTTCATCTTTGGACGCGCTGGCTACTAAAATATCGTCCAAGTAGACGAACACGAAAGGGAGATCGCGAAGCCCCGCGTCCATCATGCGTTGGAACGTCTGAGTAGCCCCTTTAAGTCCGAATGGCATGCGTAAAAACTCGAATAGGCCAAACGGAGTTATTACTGCTGTTTTGGGTATGTCCTCAGCGCGCACTGGGACTTGGTGGTAACCGCGGACCAAGTCTATTTTAGAAAAAACATGCGCCCCTGCCAAATGAACGGAAAAATCTTGGATATGCGGGATTGGGTAGCGGTCGTGTGCTGTAGCGTTGTTTAACCTGCGGAAATCCCCGCAAGGTCGCCATGATCCGTCGGCTTTCGGGTTCATGTGCAGCGGGGAAGCCCACGGGCTGTTTGAACGTCTGATTATGCCCAACCTCTCCAGGTTGGCGAACTCCTCGCGCGCTATGGCCAGTTTAACTGCGTCCAAGCGCCAAGCTTTTGCAAAAACGGGCGGTCCGGTAGTGGTAATAAAATGCTCCACCCCGTGCTTAGCGACTGTTGCCAAAAATGTGGGGACTGTGAGTGCTGGGAACTGAGTGAGCAGTGTGTGGAACTTACCGCTTGCAGCTGTGACATTGGCTTGTGCTGTTGGCGGGCCACTCGTGCTGTACAGGGGATAGAATCAAAAGAAAGTGCATTAACCAGGCGCCTGTTAGCGAGATCAACCAACAAACCATGTGAGCACAGAAAATCAGCCCCCAACATATTGAAATTTACTGCTGCTACAACAAAAGTCCACTCAAATGTACGGCCGTGTAGAGACAGAAGCAGAGTCTTCTCACCAAAGGTCTTAATCTCCGAGCCGTTCGCTGCTGTCACCCGGGGACCTCCGGAGCCAGCTAGTCTGTCCGCGTAGGAACATGTGATGAAACTCAACTGGGAGCCTGTGTCGACGAGGAACTGCCTCCCCAAGCGTGCGTCCGACAAGTAGAGCAGCTTGTTCTCCTCCCCGAGGGCCGCGGCTGCTACCGACCCCCGGTCTTGGCGTTTCCCGAACGCCCGAACTGGCACGGTGGTACACATTTGCGTGCCCTCTCTGCGAAGCGGCCATGGTAGAAACAAAGGATGTCCGATCCGCGTTCCCTGGCCCCTGCCGCCGCCGTCGTCAGTGAGCCTGGTACCGCTGCCTCTGGCTTCCTGTCGTCTCTGGTCATCGCGCTGAGTTCCGCTGCAGCGGCCGTGGCTGTGCGCCGCTTGGTGGCGTTGACAATCCGCTGCGCCTCTCGGCCCAGCGCGCGGTAGTCCCGTTGGGCCAACAGTGGGGAACTGGCCAGCGTCGCTCTCGCTGCTGACAGTAGAGTCCTGAGGAAGAGGTGGGTGAAAATGAAGTGATCGTCGTCAGAGTCTTTCAACCTCAACAACTTCTCCATCAGGTTCGCGGGCATGTCATTTTCTGACTCCGTCAGCGCCAGGAGCCTCTCTGCTCGCTCCTCCGCCGAGGGGGTGAATTGCTGGATGAGTGCAGCCTTCAATGTGCCGTATTTGTCGCTGTCCGGCGGCTGGTCGATCAGGCTCTCCACATGCTGGGCCGTGTTGTTGTCCAGCTTTGCGACTATGTGGTAGAATTTTGTGGCGTCTACCGATATCCCCCGGAGGTTGAACTGCGCCTCAACCGCGTTGAACCAGGAGCGTGGATTGTTCTGCCAGAAGTCCGGTAGCTGGACTGTAGCGGCATTCGCTTGGCTGGGGGCTCCTGACAAGGCTGGCCCAGGGGAATTCTCCTCTTGCATGATACGTCTTGGGTCACCAGTGTGGGAATGTGAGAATGACGAGACAAAGTTCTCTCTCGACTCAGCTTTATTCACATCTCCAACATCACGAAGCAGAAAAAAGAGAGCCACACAGGGAACTCTCGTCCTTAAATACCAGGACTCTTACAGTTCACAAGTCACATGTCTCACAGACCACATTGCATTATAATGACAGTAACAATTCATCCTCTCTCCATGATATCACCCCCACTGTCTACAATGCATCCCCTCTTTAATCCTTTAATTATACCCCCACAGTCTCAAGCTTTGCATACCAAAGCTAACACTCTTGCAGCTTCCTGTAATCACCGAGGAAGCTCTGCCTTTGTTCTGATCTAAAATGTGAGTCCAAAAACAGGTCACGTATGTGTGTCCACCACATCATCTTGTATATATGTTTGGAGTATTTCTTCCTTTAGTTTTTGTTTAAATTGTCCAAGCGTTGTACATGATTTTAATTCAGGTCCAAAATCGTTCCATAATCTGACTCCTTGCACTGAAACACAGTGTTGCTTGGTGGTAGTTCTCACTGAAGGTTTTTGAAATATACATGTTCCTCTGAAATGATATTGTTTCTCCCTTATTTGGAACAACTTTTGGATATTTGCGGGCAGTGATAGATTCTTCACTTTAAACATTATTACTGCAGTTTTAAAGTCAACCAGATCTTTCAACTTGAGAGCTTTTAATTTAAGAAAAAGTGGGTTTGTTGGTTCCCTGTAAGCAGCTTTGTTTATTATTCTAATAGCTCTCGTCTGAAGCATAAAGACTGGATATATGTTTGTTTTATATGTATTTCCCCATACTTCAGTATAATATGTCATGTATGGGAGTATTAATGAATGATACAAGGTATATAGTGTGGGTTGATTCAGCAAATATTTCACGCTATGTAGTATTGCAATTGATTTAGATATTTTACCTTTAATATAATTAATATGTGACTTCCAACACAGTTTATTATCCATTATTACTCCAAGAAATTTAGTTTCGGATACCATTTCAATCTCTACACCATTTACACTAAGTTTAGATACTAAGTTGTTGTGATGGTTGTTAAAAACTATAAATTTTGTCCTACTTAAATTGAGCGTTAATTTGTTTGAATCAAACCACAGCTTAAGCTTTCCTAATTCCTTTCCGAGTGTATCCAAAAGTTGTTCCAAATTGCTTCCACTGCATAATAAATTAGTGTCATCGGCAAACAATATTAAATCCATTTTTTTTCGAAACTTTACATATATCATTTATATACATATTGAATAACAATGACCCCAAAACTGAATCCTGTGGGATTCCACAAGTAACCTTCAGTAACTGTGAGTTTTTGTTACCAACACATACATACTGATATCTATTCTTTAAGTAACTACATAACCAGGACAGTGCTAACCCCCCCTAATACCACAATTTTGTAGTTTCTTAAATGACCCACTGTATCAAATGCTTTTTTTTTTTTATAAGTGGGTCAGAAGAAAACTGCCAGGTTTGGGCCAGATGTAATTTGCTATCTGGGAGTCATCTTAAGTTAAGTAGGTTAGAAAAAATATTTTTTTTTTCTGTCATATGTGACGACTCAGGTGAACATGAGCATAGAGTGATGATATAGAGTGAAGTATGTGGCGGTAATGCACCTGTAAGCTGGTTGCCAACTGCCAATCAAATCTAAAAGAAGAAGAAGAAGCAATGATGAGACCATAAAAGAAAAGCAAAGAATGCTGTAAACCCATCACAGCACTTTAAAAAATTATTTTATTTTATTTTTGAGAGCTCCTTTTATTAAATCACTGTTATGACAGAAAACTGTTTTTATTTTATACCTTAACATTCTGACTTTGTAAAACATAAAAGTAAATGGAATTGCCATAATTAATTGTTAAGCTCCAACAGAAGTAAAAAAAAAAAGGAAGGATCCACAGAGTAATTTGCATTTCGAAAACAAACACCTGGACAGGTAGTAATATGCAAATGAGTATTTTAACTGAAAGAGAGTATTTGCAGACATTAATTAGCTGTTACACCTGGCTGACTGACAAGAGACATGGCTCCAACAAGAAAGAAATGAGTTGAAGCAATGGAAAAGATTATAAAACTCCATCAAGAAGGTAATTCAACATGGAGTGCAGCAAAAGATGTTCATTGTTCCCAGTCAGTTGTGTTCATCCATCTATCTGTCTTCTACCGCTTTTCCGGAGGTCTGGGTCGCAGAGGCAGCAGCTGAAGCAGAGAAGCCCAGACTTCCTTCTCCCCAGCCACCTGCTCCAGCTCTTCAGAGAGGATACCAAGACGTTCCTAGGCCAGTTGGGAGACGTAGTCTCTCCAGCATGTCCTGGGTCTGCCGCAGGGTCTCCTGCCCACTGGACATGCCCGAAACACCTCAAGTGGGAGGCGTCCAGGAGGCATCCTGATCAGATGTCCAAACCACCTCAACTGACTCCTTTCAATGTGGAGGAGCAGTGGTTCTACTCTGAGCCTCTCCCGGATGACTGAGCTCCTCACCCTATCTCTAAGGGTGAGTCCAGCAATCCTACGGAAAAAGCTTATTTCAGCTGCTTGTATCTGCAATCTCATTCTTTTTAGTCATTACCCAAAGCTCATGACCATAGGTGAGGGTAGGAACGTAGGTTGATCGGTAAATCATCAGCTTTGCTTTAGAGCTCAGCTCCCTCTTCACCACAACAGATTGGTACAATGTCCACATCACTGCAGAGACTGCTCCGAACCGTCTGTCAAATCTCTCACTCCATTCTCCCTTCACTCGTGAATAAGACGTCAAAATATTTAAACTCCTCCACTTGGGGCAGGAGCTTGTCTCCAACCCAATGAGGACAATCCACCTTTTTCTGGCTGAGGACCATGGACTCAGACTTGGAGGTGCTGATTCTCATGCCAGCCGCTTCACACTCTGTAGCAAACCATCCCAGTAAGACCTGCAGGACATTGCTTGATGAAGCCAACTGGACAACATCATCCGCAAACAGCAGAGATGAAATCAATCAATCATTCAATCAACCTTTATTGTCATGATGCTATGCATACAACTGTAGTGCAAGCAAGATGAAATTGCGTTTCTCTAGGCATCCGTATTGTAAAAAGAACATAATTTAAAAACACACTCACCCCCCCACCCCCTACCCTGACAGCCATTCACACATCCCTGAGACACATTTGGATATTACAGTAATGTTGTGGAGAATGTGTGGAAGGATGAGACTGAGTTTATTCCTCAGGTTCAGCTTTATTCACAATCACATACTCCAACAATTTCAAAGCAGGAAAAAGAGGATGAATCATCTCACATCTGTCTTTTATACCCCGGACATCAAAACTGCAGTCACATGGTGTTTAATCAAACATACAGTCACATGGTACTTAATCCCAGTCACAATGTAACTCCTCTGATCTTCACACCATCGTCCTTTAGTCTCCGGTGGTCCGGAAATCTCTCCAGGTCATCTCCCTGAAACAAAAGCCAAATCTCACACTCTCCCGTTACCTCTAGGAGGCTCAGTCCCTTTGTTCCCTGAGATGTGCAGCACACAATAAACACACAGCAATATATTTGTGGAGCATATGTAACCAACATATCATATGTAACCAACATATGTGCCCACATGACCCCCCCCCCAAACATCTAAGATGGAACAATCATAACTAGAGATGCATGACATAATAACATTACTACATATCAATCCACCTGTTGCCTAGGCCTAAGTCTTCTGCCGTATTTGCTGTAAGCCGGCTTTACTGCCTCTGCAGTGTCCTCCCTGCTGTGGGACTGTTGCCTGTGGATTAGAACTGTTAGTCAATCTCTGTGGGTGTTCTGGAGAATGCCTTCTAGGGGGTCTGCCACGACGGGGGGCCCTCGCCAACTGCACAGCTTCATCCGCCAAAACAAAAGCGGGTTTGAGCCTGTTTATACCAATTACCTCCTTTCTGTCTCCCAAATCTAGCAAAAAATGCTTCTCTCCTGTTTCCAGCACCCTAAATGGTCCATCGTACGGCGGCCGCAAGTTTGGGCGATGGGCATCATGTCTGACAAAAACAAACTCCGCATTTTTTAAAGCTTTCGGCACAAAAACGCGTGGGAAGCTGTGATGAACTGGGCCAGGAAGTGTGTTTGATCCCGTGTCGCTCTGCAACTGCTGAGCGGGGGGGGCAATTTGGCGCAGGATTATCTGGGAGAAATTCCCCGGGCAGCCGGAGAGGCTGTGCAAAAACTACCTCAGCTGGGGAGGCTTGTAAATCCTCCTTAGGTGCAGAACGCAACCCCAATAAAACCCATGGTAGCCTGTCTACCCAATTTGTATCCGTAAGCGACGCTCTGAGGGCTGCTTTCAATGACCTATGGAAACGTTCACATAAACCGTTAGCCTGGGGGTTGTATGCGGTAGTGCGGTGGATCGTTACCCCCAGGCTGCGGGCCATTGCTGACCAGAGCTCGGACACAAATTGAGGACCTCTGTCGGACGTTATGTCCGACGGAACTTCAAAGCGCGCTACCCAAACTGTTAAAAACGCGCGCGCCACCTCCTCGGCTGTGGTTGATGCCAGTGGGACCACTTCTGGCCAACGCGTGGTGCGGTCCACCATTGTCAAAAGGTGTGTGCACCCCTGTGACGGCGGAAGGGGGCCTACCAGGTCGACATGCACATGATCAAAGCACTTAGCCGGGATGTGAAAAGGCTCCAAAGGAGCTCTAGTGTGTTTGTGTATTTTGGCTCGCTGACAAGCTATGCAGGCTGTCGCCCATTCCTTGACCTGTTTGTGCAAGCCCAGCCATACAAATTTCTCTCCTACCATTTTCACCGATGCGCACACCCCCGGGTGCGCCAGAGAATGGATCAAGTCAAAAACGCGGCGGCGCCACGCAGCTGGTACCACCGGACATGGCCATCCAGTGGAGATATCGCAGACTGGGGGGGGGGGGCATACCATCTTGCAGCACCCTGTCCTCCAGCCTTAACCCTGTTGGTCCAGACTGGAGTGCGCGCACGTCCGCATCGCTAATCTGCTCCGCGGCCATGGCTGCATAATCTAACCCTACGCGGACCGGGGCTGCGCGCGCTTCCGCGTCGCTACCCTGGCCCGCGGCCATGGCTACAGAGTCCGCCCCCACGGGGCCTGGAGCCGCCACAGCACGTGAGAGGCAGTCTGCCACTACATTATATTTACCTGCCACATGCTGGATATCGGTGGTAAACTCCGATATCGCGGCCAGCTGTCTCTGCTGCCGGCCCGACCAAGGTTCCGAAATCTTGGCCATCGCAAAAGTCAGCGGTTTGTGGTCCACGAACACGGTGAAACGGCGCCCTTCCAGCCAGAAGTGGAAGTGGCGGATGGCCAAGTGTAGAGCCAACAACTTCCTGTCGAACGCGCTGTATTTTCGCTCGCTATCGTGCAAGGTTTTGCTGAAAAACGCGAGCGGTTGCCAGGCCCCAGCTATGTACTGTTCAACGACCGCCCCTATGGCTACATCAGGTGCGTCAGTGGTGAGCGCCATGCGGGCCGTTGGAACTGGGTGTGCCAACAAAGCAACGTTTGCCAGGGCTGATTTGACTTGAGAGAATGAGCGCTCCCGCTCAGGAGACCATTCGATTTTATTCGTGGGTTTTTGTTTTTTTAGTGCAGCGTACAATGGTTGCATGAGCTGCGCTGCGCTGGGGAGGAAACGGTTATAAAAATTAACCATTCCCAAAAACTCCTGTAACACTTTGACCGTTTGAGGTTGGGGAAAATTTGTTATTGCGCGCACTTTATCGGGCAGAGGGACTGCTCCTTCTGGCGAAACGCGATGCCCCAAAAAATCAATCTGCACCACCCTGAGCTGACACTTCGCTGGGTTAATTATTAACCCGTGCTCTGCCAACCTCCAGAAAACTGCTGTGGCTTTTGTGTTCGTCTTCGGACGTGCTGGCTACCAAAATGTCGTCCAAATAGACGAACACGAAAGGGAGGTCGCGTAGGACCGCGTCCATCATGCGTTGGAACGTCTGCGCCGCTCCCTTGAGCCCAAAAGGCATGCGCAAAAACTCAAAAAGCCCGAAAGGAGTTATTACCGCTGTTTTGGGTATGTCCTGAGTGCGCACTGGAACCTGATGGTAACCGCGTACTAAAGCTATTTTAGAAAAAATGCGCGCCCCCGCCAAATGAACCGAAAAAACCTTGGATATGCGGAATTGGGTAGCGGTCGTGTGCTGTGGCGTTATTCAACCTGCGGAAATCACCGCAAGGTCGCCACGAGCCATCAGCCTTTGGGACCATGTGCAGTGGTGAAGCCCAGGGGCTTTTCGAACGCCTGATGATGCCCAGTTTTTCCAGGTTGGCGAACTCCTCGCGCGCTATGGTCAGTTTAGCTGAGTCCAGGCGCCGAGCTTTTGCAAAAACGGGCGGGCCGGTGGTAGTGATATAATGTTCCACCCCATGTTTAGCCACTGTCGCCGAAAACGTTGGGACTGTGAGTGCTGGGAACTGAGTGAGGAGTGCGTGGAACTTACCGCTTGCAGCCGTGACGTTGGCTTGTGCAGTTGGCGGCGCCACTTGAGCTGTGCAGGGAATAGAGTGAAAGGAGAGTGCATTAACCAGACGTCTGTTAGCAAGATCAACCAATAAACCATGTGAGCACAAAAAATCAGCCCCTAACATGTTGAAATTGACTGCCGCTACAACAAAAGTCCACTCAAATGCACGGCCCTGCAAAGACAGAAGCAGAGTCCTCTCACCGAAGGTCTTAATTGCTGAGCCGTTCGCTGCTGACACCCGGGGACCCTTAGACGGCGTCAGCCGGTCCGCGTAGGAAGGCGTGATGAAGCTCAGCTCGGAGCCTGTGTCCACGAGGAAATGCCTCCCCGAGCGCGCATCCGTCAGGTAGAGCACAGCCGCTACCGACCCCCGGTCTTGGCGTTTCCCGAGCGCTTGAAGTGGCACGGTGGGAGGCACTTGTGTGCCCTCTCTGCAAAGCGGTGATGGTAGAAGCAAAGGACGTCGTCCGCTCCGTGTCGCCTGGCCCTTGCTGCTGCCGTCGTCGGTGAGTCTGGTGCTGCAACCACTGGCCCCATGCCGTCTCCGGACGTTCCGCCTAGCTCTGCTGCCGCGGCCAAAACCGCGCTCCGTTTGTGGGCGTCGACGAGTCGTTGCGCCTCCTGGCTCAGCTCATGGTAGTCTCGCCAGGCCAACAGAGATGAGCCTGCCAGGGTCACTCTCACCGCTGGCGGTAGGGTCCTGAGGAAAAGGTGGACGAAGATAAAGTTGTCATCCTCGGAGTCTCTCAGCCTCAGCATTTTCACCAGCAGGTCTACGGGTCTGTCATTCTCAGACTCCGTCAATGCTAGGAGCCCCTCTGCTCGCTGTTGCACCGAGGGGGTGAAGTGGCTCATAAGCGCAGCCTTCAATGCGCTGTATTTGTCGTTGTCCGGTGGGTGATTGACCAGATTCTCCACCCTCTGGACTGTGCGGCTGTCCAGCTTCGCCACCACATGGTAGAATTTTGTGTCGTCTTTCGAGATTCTCCGGAGGTTGAACTGCGCCTCGACCGCGCTAAACCAGGAGCGCGGACTATGCTGCCAGAAGTCCGGCAGCTGGAACGTGGCGGCATTCATCAGGCTGACTTCTGCCGAGCCCCGCTCGGGAGAATTATCTCTGCTCATGCTTCGTCATAAGGTCACCAGTGTGGAGAATGTGTGGAAGGATGAGACTGAGTTTATTCCTCAGGTTCAGCTTTATTCACAATCACATACTCCAACAATTTCAAAGCAGGAAAAAGAGGATGAATCATCTCACATCTGTCTTTTATACCCCGGACATCAAAACTGCAGTCACATGGTGTTTAATCAAACATACAGTCACATGGTACTTAATCCCAGTCACAATGTAACTCCTCTGATCTTCACACCATCGTCCTTTAGTCTCCGGTGGTCCGGAAATCTCTCCAGGTCATCTCCTTGAAACAAAGGCCAGATCTCACACTCTCCCTTTACCTCTAGGAGGCTCAGTCCCTTTGTTCCCTGAGATGTGCAGCACACGATAAACACACAGCAATATATTTGTGGAGCATATGTAACCAACATATCATATGTAACCAACATATGTGCCCACAATGTTAACTTATTACAGTTGCAGTTAACATGATAATAACTGCCTATGTATATATAAAACAATTAAAATGGCTAAGTGAATCTAAGTAGCTAAGAGAAATAAATACTTAAAACTGACTAAAACTATACTATACATATAATATACAGTACATAATGTCCATAAAGTGCAGTAATATGTGTAAAGGATTGTGGATCAACTGTTCAGCATCCTAACAGGTTGTGGAAGGAAGCTGTTGATCAGTCTGGTGGTTCTGCCTCTGATGCTCCGGAATCGTTTGCCAGATGGCAGCAGTTCAAAATGTTTGTGCAGAGGGTGAGGGTGGTCCTTAACAATGTTCGGTGCCCTACTCCTACAACGGCTCTGAAAAAGTTCTTGAACAGAGGGGAGGGAAACTCCAATTACCTTCTCAGCTCCCTTAACTATCCTCTGCAGAGCTTTTTTGTCTGACATACTGCAACTGGAGTACCATGTTGCAATGCAGTACATCAGAACACTCTCCACCACACCTCTGTAGAAGGTCCTGAGGATGTAGATGGGGAGAGAGGCCTGTTTGAGTTTCCTCAAGAAGTGCAATCTCTGCTGGGCCTGCTTCCTGATCCCCAAGGAATTCTTACTCTTACTTTCTTTGATCCAAGATGGCGCCCACAGCGGTCGACATGGTGCTTCGCTGCGCTCTTTGTTTGTTTTTGTTTGTCAATTGTGTGTCTGCTTGCACTTATACCCGTGAAGAACTTTTAAATATCAGGACTTTCACCCCCACGGACCTCCTCCCAGTTTTTCTAGCCCCTGCCGCCGATCTGGTTTATTGTTTGGCTCGGAAAGTGAGACGGCGGAAGAGAGGAAGACGAGCGGGCGCTCTCGTGCGACTTCGCAGGAGAGGCTCGCGAACGGCGCTGCCTGGCATATTTCTGTCCAATACCAACTCTCTCTCTAACAGGGTGGATGAACTGAGACTGCTGATGCGTTTTAAGGACCTCGCCTCCTCAGCTGTCCTCTGCTTTACTGAGACCTGGCTCCGGGAAAATATACCGGACAGCGCGCTGCGCCTCGACGGCTTCCAGCTCTTCCGTGCTGATCGTGACACAGAGCTTTCCGGCAAGACCACAGGAGGCGGAGTCTGCTTCTACATCAACTGCATCTGGTGCTCTGATGTAACGGTAATTTCCAAACACTGTTCTCCTGCCTTGGAATTTCTTGTTATCAATTGCAAGCCCTTCTATTCCCCGCGGGAGTTTGCTTCTTTCATAATGATCGCTGTGTACGCCCCTCCCGACGCGGACACGCGCGAAGCTCAGCGCGTGCTCGCGGATCACATTCAACACACAGAGCGGAGTTTTCCAGACTCGCTGATTATTGTGGCTGGCGACTTTAATCAGTGCAATCTGAGCCACGATCTCCCCCGCTACAAACAGTTTATTAAATGCCCCACCAGAGGATTAAACACACTGGATCACTGTTACACCACAGTGAAAGACGCATATCGCGCTGTCCCTCGAGCTGCGCTGGGATTATCTGATCACGTGATGGTTCACCTCATTCCCACATACAGACAGAGATTGAAGCTCACTAAACCTGTTGTGAGCACTACGAAGATACGGACCAGTGATGCTGAGGAGAAGCTGGAAACGTGCATGGAAATATCTGACTGGGGCATGCTTAAAGGAGCCACGCATGATCTGGATGAGTACACGGACACTGTGAACTCATATATCCACTTTTGTGAAGAGAACATTCTTCCATCACGCACCAGGGTGAGTTACTCTAATGACAAACCCTGGTTCACAGCTAAGCTCAGACAGATCAGGAAGGAGAAGGAAGCAGCGCTGAAAAGTGGAGACAGGGACTGCTACAGGGAGGTTAAATACCGGTTTAACAGAGAGCTGAAGAGGGCTAAATCTGTGTACTCAGAGAGACTCCAGCAGCAGTTCACTGCTAATGATTCGGCTTCCGTGTGGAGAGGACTGAGGCAAATCACCAACTATCGACCTAAGGCTCCTAAAGGTCAGGATGACAAAGCCCTTTGTCAGAGACTGTCCCAACACTATGCCCGTTTTGACACCTCGTCATCTGTGTCCAACTCCCCCCCTCCCTCCAGCTCCACAGCCTCCACATTCCCTACTTCATTTAAGGCACCCCCCCCCCCTCCTCCCCCCCTCCCCTTATCATCAGTGAGCAGGATGTGCTCAAACAGTTCTCCAGACTGAACCCGCGCAAGGCCCCCGGCCCAGACGGCGTGTCTCCCTCCACCCTGAGACTCTGTGCGAAACAGCTGGCTCCTGTATTCACAGACATTTTTAACACCTCCCTTAAGTTATGCCACGTGCCATCCTGCCTCAAATCCTCCACCATCATCCCTGTCTCCAAGAAGCCACGGATCACTGGACTTAATGACTACAGACCTGTAGCGCTCACCTCTGTAGTCATGAAGTCCTTTGAGCGCCTGGTCCTGTCCCACCTCAAGTCCATCACCACCCCTCTCCTGGACCCGCTGCAGTTTGCCTACCGAGCCAACAGGTCTGTAGACGATGCAGTCAACCTGGCCCTCCACTCCATCCTGCAGCACCTGGACTCCCCGGGAACCTACGCCAGGATCCTGTTTGTGGACTTCAGCTCCGCATTCAACACCATCCGCCCCGCTCTGCTCCGGGACAAGCTGTCCCTGCTCAACGTGCCTGACTCCCTCTGCAGGTGGATCATCGACTTCCTGACGGACCGGAGGCAGCATGTGCGGCTGGGAAAGACTGTCTCAGACTATACTAGCATCAGCACCGGATCACCCCAGGGCTGTGTACTTTCCCCCCTACTCTTCTCCCTTTACACCAACTCCTGCACCTCCAGCCACCAGTCTGTCAAGTTGATCAAGTTTGCGGACGACACCACCCTCATCGGGCTCATCTCCAACGGCGACGAGTCCGCCTACAGGAGAGAGGTGGCCCAGCTGGCGTCCTGGTGCAGCAATAACAACCTGCAGCTGAACGCTCTGAAGACAGTGGAGATGATTGTAGACTTCAGGAAAGTCACTACTCCTCTGCCCCCCCTCACCCTCTCAGGCTCTCCCATCACCACTGCTGATTCCTTCCGCTTCCTAGGCACTACCATCACCAGGGACCTCAAATGGGAGCTGACCATCAGCTCACTCATCAAAAAAGCCCAGCAGAGGATGTTCTTCCTGCGGCAGCTGAGGAAGCTCAAGCTACCCACCAAGATGTTAGTGCAGTTCTACACAGCCATCATCGAGTCCATCCTCACCACCTCCATAACCGTGTGGTACGCAGGAGCCACTGCCAGGGACAGACTAAGGCTGCAGCGCGTCGTGCGCACCGCTGAGAAGGTGATCGGCTGCAAGCTCCCATCTCTCCAGGATCTGTACATCTCCAGGACCCGGAGGCGTGCTGGCCGGATCATAGCCGATCCCTCACACCCTGGTCACGTACTGTTTGCCCCCCTCCCCTCTGGTAGAAGACTTCGGTCCATCCAGACTAAAACCTCCCGTCACATGAACAGCTTCTTCCCCTCTGCCATTAGACTGCTGAACACTAAGTGACTCTCGTGCACCATGTACAGCAGCTCAACCAGACTCATGTCAATCATCACTGTTTTCTTCCTGCATTACCGACTGCACTATATAGTTCTCCACAGTATCTGCTGCTGGCTAATATATATTTTAACTGTTGACCAGTATCACTTAATCTTATCCTACACTTTATTACATGTATAGTTTATTTCTCTTATCTTATCATGTTTAATGTTGCAGCATTGTACCGAGACAAATTCCTAGTTTGTGTACTACATGAACAATGGCAATAAACCTGATTCTGATTCTGATTCTGATTCTGATTCTTACTCCAGGTCAGGTCCTATGAGATCTGCACTCCGAGGAACTTGATGTTCTCCACTCTCTCCACCGAACGGCCACTGATGCAGAGAGGGACGTGTTCAGGCTGTGACCGCCGGAAGTCGATAATCATCTCCTTTGTTTTGTCCACGATGAGCACCAGATTGTTCTCCCTGCACCAGCCCTCCAGGTCTCTCACTTCTTCCCTGTACATTGATTCCTCATCCCTCTGAATAAGTCCCACCACTGTGGTGTCATCCGCAAACTTAATAATCTGGTTCCCCTCATGTCTGGACACACAGTCATTTGTTAAAAGTGTAAACAACAGTGGAATGAGTACACAGCCTTGAGGGGATCCAGTGCTCAGCGTGATGGAGTTGGAGATGTTGTTTCCAACCCGGACAGACTGAGGTCTCTCGGTCAGGAAATCCAGGATCCAGAGACATGTGGCGATGTTCAGACCGAGAAGGAGTAATTTCTCCATCAGTCTCTGGGGAATAATGGTGTTAAATGCTGAACTGAAATCAATGTACAGGAGTCTGGCATAGGTGTCCTTCTGATCCAGCTGGGTGATGACAGAGTGCAGGGTGGTGACTATAGCGTCCTCTGTGGAGTGATTTGAACGATACGCGAACTGGAGCAGGTCATGTGATGCAGGGAGGCAGGCTGTGATGTGTGGTTTAACAAGCCGTTCAAAACATTTCATCACAATTGGTGTCAGTGCGACAGGACGATAGTCATTCAGTCATTCATTTAGTCATTCAAATCCTGTGGTCACTGAGCATGACACCCTCCAATCCTTGGCTGCACCAAAATATCCTGTCCATAAAAATTATGAACAGGATCGGTGACAAAGGGTAGCCCTGGTGGAGTCCAACTCTCACTGGAAACGTGTTTGACTGGGTGGTAGCATTACGAACCAAACTCTTGCAATGGTCATATAGGGACCAGATACCTCATAACAATGAGACCGATACCCCATACTCCTGCAGCACCCCCTGCAAGAGACCACGAGGGACACAGTCGAATGCTTTCTCCAAGTCCACAAAACACATGTGGCCTGGTTGGGCAAACTCCCACGAACCCTCAAGGATTCTTGAGAGAGTAAAGAGTTGGTCCGATGTGCCACGGCCATGACGAAAACCACATTGCTCCTCCTGAATCCGAGGTTCGACCAGCAGTCGGACTCTCCTCTCCAGTACCCTGGCATAGACCTTCCCAGGGAGGCTGAGAAGATAGATAGATGTACTTTATTGATCCCAAACTGGGAAATTACAGTGTAACAGCAGCATGACAGTAGACGACCAAATGACAGAAACACACACAGCATAATAGACAAAGGGACTATCCATGGAAAGTAAAACTGCTCAAAAAGCTTATATACATCATAGATGAATAGATGGTGACCTGTATAGATACATGAATCATACCTGCTATACAAATGAGACAGTCGCCCACGACAGACTGCTATGATGATGATGATACAATGCAGGACTATCAGGTGCAGAGTGAGATGTGAGGTACCAATTTTGCTGTAAGGTGCAGTATGGTAGCATAGTTATGACCAGAGTTCAACATCAGAGTGAGTTATTGTACAGTGAAATGGCATGTGAAAGGAGAGATTTCTTCTACTTAACCGTTTGGCAACGAAGCTGTAGCAGTCTGCTGGAGAAAGTGATCCACTGTCTGTCCAGAGTGTGGTGGAGGGGGTGATCAGGATTGTCCATGATGGATTCCAGTTTATTTAGTGTCCTCCTCTCCACCACCACCAGTGTCCCCTTCAGCAGTTACTCTACTCACAGTTATGCAAGGGCAAATGCAATCAGGGTAGACCAAGGCTCAGATTTAAAGACACTGTAAAAAGAATCTTGAAGAAGCTGGATATAGACAGGAGTTCCTGGCAGTGGAAGGCTAAGGACAGAGCTGCGTGGAGAAATCTGATCAGACCTAAATGAAACAGTCATTGTCGCCCATGACAGACTACTATGATCTCCGCCACAGTCCGTCCTGAGACCAATTACAGAGCCAGCCTTCTTGGTAATCTTGTCAAGTCTGTTGGTGTCGCTGGCTCTGATACTACTACCCCAACAGACAGCAGCAAAGAAGGTGGCGCTGGTGACAACAGTCTGGTAGAAAAGCTCCAGCATCCTGTTGCACACATTGAAGGATCTCGGCTTCCTCAGGAAGTAGAGTCTGCTCATCCCCTTCTTGTGCACAGCAAGAGTGCTGGATCTCCAGTCCAGCCTGTTGCTGATCATGACACCCAGGTATTTGTAGTCCTCAACCACCTCCACATCCTCCCTCCTAATCTGCAATGGCTGAGGAGGCGTCCTCTTCTTCCTGAAGTTAATCACCATCTCTCTGGTCTTGCTGACGTTCAGTCTCAGGTGATTCTGTTCTGTCCACTCAACAAATCTGTCTACCAGTGTCCTGTATTCCCCCTCCTCTACCCCTCTTATACATCCAACAACAGCTGAATCATCAGGGAATTTCTGCAGGTGGCAGGACTCGGTGTTGTACTGAAAGTCAGTGGTGTTTAAGGTGAAGAGAAAAGGAGAGCGCACAGTCCCCTGTGGAGCTCCCGTATCACTAACCACCACGAGACAAGACACTGTCCAGCCAGACAAACTGTGGCCTGCCTGTTATGAAGTCAGTAATCCAGAAGATCACAGAGCAGTCGACCCCCATCACCCGCAGCTTCTCACCCAGCAGCAGTGGCTGGATGGTGTTAAAGGCACTGGAGGAATCAAAGAATGTGATTCTCACAGTGTCTTCTCCGCCATCCAGGTGCAAATGGGCTCGTTGCAGCAGGTAGGGGACTTTGACTTCAACTCCTAAATGGGGCTGATATGCAAACTGCAGAGGGTCCAGCCACGTCTTCCCCTGTGGCCTCAGGTGGCCTAAGACCAGTCTCTCCAGGACGTCCATCACATGGGATGTGAGGGTAACTGGGCAACAGTCATTCAGGTCAGATGGAGAGGACTTCTTGGGGACCGGAACCAGGCAAGACGTCTTCCACAGCACCGGTACTCTCTCCAGACGCAGACTCAGGTTGTGAAGGTGTTTCAGTACTGAAACTTGCTTGTTGGCACAGGTCCTCAGGATCCTGGTGGAGATGCCATCAGCGCCTGCAGCCTTCCGCTGACGGAATCTCTCCAGCTGTTTCTTAACCTGGTCTGTAGTCACAGTGATGTGTGTGTGTGTTGGGGGGGGGGGATCTGGTGTCCCCAGAGGAGGGTGAGGGGGGAGACCGAGAGAGGTGCTGCGCAGGAGGGTGGTGGTAGGGGTGTTGGGGGTCAGGCTGTGTTGTGGGGGTGACAGGAGGGTGGGGGGAGGGGTGTGTGGGGGCTTGGCTGTGTTATGGGGGTGACAGACGGTGGGTTGAACCTATTAAAAAAACATTCAGAAGTGTGATAGTTGGTAGAGCATCCACCTCACACCTGGGAGGCCTGGGTTCATATCTCGGCCGGGTCATGCTGAAGACCATATAAAAAGTGGAACTTCCTGCTGTCCAGCTTGGTGCTCAGCAATAATGGAGCGGAGGAGGGAAAATTTGTGGCTTCACCTTGTATGGCAGCGACCCCTTTGATTCTAGATGTCATTAACATTGTAGATTAGAGAAACGTAATTTCGTTCTACTGTACATGATTGGCTGTATGGATTGAATGACAATAAAGTTGGCTTTGCCTTTACCTTTACCTTTTTTACCTTTAAAGTTGGAACACACCCTCTGGTCCCCCTTTTTAAAAAGAGGAACCACCACCCCGGTTTGCCATGCCAAAGGCACTGTCCTCGTCTTCCATGCAACATTGCAGAGGCGTTGTCAACCATGACAGCCCGACAACATCCAGTTCCTTGAGGTACTCAAGGGCGAATCTCATCCATCCCCAGGGTTCGGTCACCAAAGAGTTTTTTAACCACTTCAGCGATCTCAATTCCTGTGATGGGAGAGTTATCCCCCTCGTCTTCAAGCCCCGCTTCCTCTGTGGAAGGCGTGTCAGTGGGATTAAGGAGATCCTCGAAGTATTCCTTCCACTGCCCGACAATATCCCCAGTCGAAGTCAGCAGCACCCCATCTGCATCATACACAGTGTGGACAGGGAGCTGCTTCTCCCTCTTGCGTCGCTGGACAGTTTGCCAGAATCTCTTCAAGGCCGACCAGAAGTCTTGTTCCATGGCCTCACCGAACTCCTCCCACACCCAAGTTTTTGCTTCCGCAACCACCCGAGCTGCACTCCTCTTGGCCTGGTGGTACACCTCAGATTCTTCAGGAGTCCCACAAGCCAGCCAAGCTCAGTAGAACTCCTTCTTCAGCTTGATTGCCCCCCTCACCACTGGTATCCACCACTTAAGATAAGATAAGATAAGCCTTTATTAGTCCCACAATGGGGAAATTCCAGGATTGCAGCAGCACAGGGATAGCAACACTCAGAGCAATAATTAAAGGCCAAATGTCACGTAATTTTTTTTTCTAAATGACAACGAATTTTGATAAAATACACATAGCTTAAACCAAATATTCATACCGGAGACCATATCACCCACCCGTATTTACATAATTGCACAAAATACACCAGGCGAAGGCCCTGCCTTGCTCGCTGGCTTGTGACAGCCAATCCAGACTGCGGCCATGATTTTGACGTCACAAATTTCACCCTGGCTGCCCTGCCTATCCACATTCACACTTATCAACATTGGACAATCATGACGGAAAGTGACAGCGATTGTGAACAAATTAGTTTAGTTTTGTCTTTTTTTGTCTTTTTTTTTTGTCTTTTCTTTTTGTCTTTTTTTTGTCAGTGGTTCAGACAGTGACAGAGGCATAGAACCTTACAGGTTCGAGCCGTCCGAGACGGAATCAGATGCTTTGTCTGATGACAACAGTTCCGACGATGACCAGAGAACAGAACCAGTGAAAAATATCATTGAATTGGACATTAATCGCCTCCAGAATTGGGAAGCCGAAGGGGGTCTGTTGAGGGCGCCCCATAAATATTGATTTTTCGGAAGCCATTATTATTACAGTGGAGGAGAGCCGCTGCTGTCAAGAAATTGACCAGATCAATATGAGAATGGAGGCGCATACCTGTCAAGAGAGAAGTTTTCGCCGTATTTTAATACGGGGAAAATGCAATTTTAGCAAATATGGGCGTATTGCCATTTCTGTACGCCCAAAAGAAAAATATACGGGAAAAAAAATTATTGAGTGTGTTGAGGAACACGTCGTGTGTGTGAGACCCCCACAGCTAGGGTGCTGGCAGATCGCTCAGCCTGAGCTATTCTCACTACTGTTAGAAGTGTGGACTCAATCATTAGGCTGATGGCCGGGGCGGGCAGATCGCTCAGCGTGAGCTATTATCACTACACTGAGAAGTGTGGACTCAGTCATTAGGCTGATGGCCGCCCCGGCAGATCGCTCAGCGGGAGCTATTCTCACTACTGTTAGAAGTGTGGACTCAATCATTAGGCTGATGGCCGGGGCGGGCAGATCGCTCAGCGTGAGCTATTATCACTACACTGAGAAGTGTGGACTCAATCATTAGGCTGATGGCCGCCCCCGGGCAGATCGCTCAGCGGGAGCTATTCTCACTACTGTTAGAAGTGTGGACTCAATCATTAGGCTGATGGCCGGGGCGGGCAGATCGATCAGCGGGAGCTATTATCACTACAGTTAGAAGTCATTAGGCTGATGGCCTCACACTCTCAGCTGTCCTGTGGCTGCAGAACAGAAAGGAATCACCTTCCAAATCCAGAATTCTGCCTTTTTTATTTTGAGCCGGACGCTGAGTTGTGTTGTTATTGTCAAATATCCATGAATCCTTAAAATATTTGACAATAACAACACGAATTACATTTAAAACATTTCCCAGAAACGTGTCCCTTATTACCCTGCCGTCCCTTATAGCTGCGTTTTACGGTATTAAAATACGGCGAAAACGTATCACTTGACAGGTATGAAAACATTTCCCAGAAAAGTGTCCCTTATTACCAAGCTGTCCCTTATAGCCCCGCTTTAAGGTATGGGTGAAATATCCAATTTTTTCTTTCTTGTTGCTCACTTCAATCTTCCAGTCTCCATATAAACAATCAATCGGGATACCCCAAGCATCAAACTAAGGTACAATCTATTTCGTCACTTCCGCCTTCTTCCCCAGGCGATTCCGGGGGCCGTGAGTAGGAACGTCAGGCCAAGCGTGGCAGTTTTAAATTAACAAATATTCCGGCATTACTGAAGCATATGCACCAAGACCCGAACGGATCGGTTCCCTTTTATATCTAGTTTCAAGACATTTTAAGGACCCTGTTACGTGACATTTGGCCTTTAAGAAGATACGGAAAATATAAATAAGAGCAGTGGATATACATACATACACATAAATATATAAATATATATACAAAGTGCAAAGCATTATAGCTAGATGGAATAAACAGCATAACCGTCTACTTAGTTATCCTACATAGTATGAATATGTACTCATACATATTGTCACCCTCCGTAGCGACTGATATTGTTCTAGTTGTATACTGGAGGGGACCATTTGTGTAAGTCTGTTGCGTCTTTTGCATTCAATGCTATTAGGTCGTCACGTTTTTTTGCTATCTCTGCGAGCAGCCCTGCTTAGGTTATACAGTCTGACAGCCGTAGGTAGGAAGGACCTGCGAAACCTCTCGGTTGCGCACCTAAGATGATGTAGTCTGCTGCTAAATGAGCTCCTCAGTGCGTTCAATATGTCCTGCATAGGGTGGGACTCGGACTCCAGCAGAGATGACAGTTTAGCCACCATCCTTCTCTCTCCTATCTCCTCCACTGGGTCAAGGCGTTGCCCCAGGACAGATCTAGCTTTCTTGATCAGTTTGTTCAGTCTCTTCCTATCGGCTGCTGTAATGCCGTTGCCCCAGCAGACCACTCCAAAAGTGATGGCTGATGCCACCACCGTGTCGTAGAATGTCTTCAGCAGCACCCCTTGTACAC
Organism: Pholidichthys leucotaenia; assembly: GCA_020510985.1. Taxonomy (NCBI): domain Eukaryota; kingdom Metazoa; phylum Chordata; class Actinopteri; order Cichliformes; family Pholidichthyidae; genus Pholidichthys; species Pholidichthys leucotaenia. Next base: position 484,447,324 of record CM035837.1, read on the forward strand.
CAAAAGACCTGAGCCTCCTCAGTAGGAACAGCTTCGCTGCCCCTTCTTGCAGAGTGCGTCAGTATTGTGTGACCAGTCTAGTTTATTGTTCAGATGAACACCAAGGTACTTGTATGATGTCACCATCTCAATGTCTGTTACCTGTATGTTTACTGGTGCTGTGAGGGGTTGTCCTTGCCTGTGGCAGTCCACCCCCACCTCCTTAGTTTTCCTCGCGTTGATCTGGAGACAGTTCCGATGGCACCAGTCCACGAAGTCCTGGATAAGTCCTCTGTACTCAGCTTCATCTCCGTTGGAGATGAGGCCGACGATCGCAGAGTGGTCGGAGAACTTCTGTAGATGGCAGTGTGTTGTGTTGTGTGAGAAGTCCGCAGTATAAAGGGTGAACAGGAAGGGAGCCAAAACCGTTCCCTGGGGGGCCCCCGTGCTACCGATGATCATGTCAGACACACAATCTCGGGTTCTCACAAACTGTGGCCGGTTAGTGAGGTAGTCCAGGATCCATGATGACAGGTGCTGGTCCACCCCTGCGCACAGCAGCTTGTCCTTCAGGATCATCGGTTGAATGGTGTTGAACGCACTGGAGAAGTCAAAGAACATGATCCTCACCGCATTCCCGGGCTCCTCCAGGTGGGACAGAGAACGGTGAAGGAGGAAGATCACTGCATCCTCCACCCCAATGCCATGCTGGTAGGCGAACTGGAGTGGATCCATCGCTGGTCCCACCAGGGGGCGGAGGTGAGCAAGGAGCAGTCTCTCCAGGGTCTTCATTATGTGAGACGTCAGGGCCACTGGTCTGTAGCTGTTCAGATCTTTGGGGTGGGAAGTCTTTGGTACAGGTACCACACAAGATATTTTCCACAACTCTGGTACCCTCCCCAGCTTCAGGCTCAGGTTGAAGATGTGGTCCACAATCCCACACAGCTGGTCTGCACAGGACTTGAGGAGCTTTGCGCTGATGCCATCCGGTCCCGATGCCTTCCTCGCCTTGATCTTCCTCAGCTCCGTCCTCACCTGGGTCTTAGTGAGGGTCAGGTTGGGGGGCTGTGTGCTAGGAGTGGGGGGGCGTTGGTGGAGTGGGGTGTGGACAGCAGGTCTCGATGACTTCAGAGGCAGCAGTGGTTGTTGTGCAGTCGTGGGGGAGGGCGATTGGTCAAACCTATTAAAAAACAGGTTCAGATTGTTCGCCCACTCCCTGCCCCCCGTGGTCTAGGGAGAGGTATTCTGGAGCCCAGAGATGGTTTTAAGGTTTCTCCAGACCCCGCCGATGTCACCCTGTTGCAGCTTGTCCTCCATCTTCTTCCTGAAGCTGTCCTTGCCTTCTCTGATCTTCCTCCTCAGCTCCCTCTGTACGGACTTCAGCATCTCCCTGTTCCCTGACCTGAAGATCCTCTTCTTCTCTCTCAGAAGTGTTTTTGTCTCAGGGTTGATCCAGGGTTTGTTGTTCGAGCAACACCGTATGGTCTTGGTGGGTACGGTGTTGTCCACACAGAAGCTGATGTAGTCCGTGATGGTGTGAGTGAGGCCATCGATGTCCTCACCATGTGGATCGTAGAGCTGCTCCCAGGCAGTGATTTCAAAACAGTCCTTTAGCGCGTCCATTGTCTCCTCAGACCATAACTTCACTGTGTGCATGACCGGAGGTTGTCTGTGTACTAGGGGTTTGTACACCGGCAGGAGATGAACCAAGTTGTGATCCGATCTCCCGAGTGGGGGGAGTGGTGATGAGGTGTACACCTCCTTAGTATTTGCATAAAATAAGTCCAGTGTTTTATTGTCTCTAGTGTGGCATGTGACATACTGGGTGAACGTGGGTAGAATGAGGGACAGTGAAATATGGTTGAAATCACTTGGTTTAGGGGTTGCCACCACGAGATGCACCAACAACCTTGTAGCCACAGCTCTGAGCAGCTGCTTCAACCATGGAGGTGGAGAACATGGCCCATTCAGACTCCATGTCTCCAGACTCCCTCGGAATGTAGTTGAAGTTCTTCTGGAGGTGGGAGTTGAACACCTCCCTTACAGGGGCCTCAGTCAGACGTTCCCAGCACACCCTCACTATACATTTAGGTCTACCGGGTCTGAGTGGCTCTGCACCTCTCTTTACCTGAGTGTCCAAGACATGTAGTTGCAGGTCTGATGACATGATAACAAAATCGATCATCGACCTGCAAACTAGGGTGTCCTGGTGCCAGGTGCTCATGTGGACACCCTTACACTTGAACATGGTGTTTGTTATGGACAAACTGTGGTTGGCACAGAAGTCCAATAACTGAACACTACTCAGGTTCAGATCGGGCAGGCCATTCCTCCCAATCACACCCCTGCAGGTTTCACTGTCATTGCCCATGTGTGCATTGAAGTCACCCAGTAGGACAATGGAGTCTCCAAGAGGAGCACTCTCCCGCACCCCAGTCAGAGACTCCAAAAAGGGTGGGTACGCTGGACCATCATTTGATGCATAGACACAAATGATGGCCAGGACCCATTTCCCAACCTGAAAGTGCAGGAAACTACTCTTTTGTCCACCGGGGAGAACTCCAATGTCAAGGCAACAAGGTGGGGGGATATAAGAATACCCACTCCTGCCCCTTGCCTCTCACCCAGGGCAACTCCAGAATAGACCAACCTCCAGCCCCTCTCCAGGAAACTGGTTTCACAACCGGAGCTGTGCATTGAGGTGAGCCCAACTATATCTAATTGGTATCTCTCAACCTCATGCACCAGCTCCAGCTCCAGCTTCTTCCCCATCAGTGAGGTGATGTTCCACGTCCTAAAAGCCAGTTTTGAAAGCCGGGGATCAGATCGCAAAGGTCTCTGCCTTTGCCTGCCACCTGATCCGCATAGCACCGGACCCCCATGGTCCCTAATGTAGGTGGTGAGCCCACTGGAGGGCGGACCCATGTAACCCGAAGGAGTTATGCTCATATGTTTTGGATATTATTTCAACTTGTCAAAGATGAAATAAAATGTTAAAATAACTTTTCATAACCCTATTTTTGGGGTGCTGAGTTTCAATTTAGGAGTGCTGCAGCACCTCTAAAAAAGGGGCTGTCCTCACCTATGGTGTGTAATATGACAGTCAAAAGGTTCTGTTTTTTCTCATCTCCCTACATTACATTCTCCCACTATTTCATAGGCTTGTCTAAATACTGTTTAGCAAACAAACAATCTTCAATATGCCTTTACTTTAATAACGGACTCTTCTGAGGTGAGCGTTCATGGAGCCCATTATGATGCCATCTGTCTCCAAGAGACAGGCTCCCTGTGGCTGATGCGGCAGCAGCAGCAAACTGGGCTATAAATTGGCTCATTTGTGCTGTTAGTGATGGCTGTGAGATAGGATAATTGATCAGTTTTCACCTCAGTAACTCTGAGACGTTCTGTCAGTGAAACCTGTTGAGTTTCTGCCGGGTTCTGCGTTTGAGGGGTTTGTAATGACATGATTTTAGTAATGCTGGAACCCAGCAATAGAAACGACAACAGGAGACAACTGGTAAAGTGTTAAGATTGTGGAGACCGTGAAATGAAGAGGCTGAATTTATTTCTCAATTCAGGTGTATTGACAATCTCACATCTCCAGCATTCTTTCAACAGACAAAGAGATCGAACTACCCCAAACCCCCACTTTTATACCTGGGGACATCAAAGAACAGAATCACATTGTCATCAAACCCCCCATCGACAACAACTCTCCCCCAAGTCCCTTCGTCCTCCATCTGACCCCAGGAGGTCAGGAAGTCCTCTCAGAGTCCTCACCAAAGGCACCTCCACCTCCTGCTGTTATCCCCAAGAGGTTCAGACATATTGTTCCTTCAAAGACGTGAGGTTACAAAATACATATGCAGTCTTAAGCATCTCAATCATTGTGCTATACATATGCAGCCAAAATATGTGCGCCACAAAGATAAATATTTTATTGTACAAATTGTGATGTGAACTGACTAGTAGCCCTGTGGGGAGGAAAGAAGAACAGAGGAAATATCTGGGGGAAAATATGCTGGTTATACTGCAGTGAAAACAAAAGCTTACTTGTTAATTGTTTGTTGGCTGCTGGTGCAGAGGGCAGGAGGAAATAAATCGCAGCAGAACTGCTCCTGCTGTTGTGATGTTGAGGTGAAGGACTGCAGCAGAAGGTACACTGATGGTGAGGGGGAATATGCCCAGGGCTGGGACTTATTCCTAGGGGGGGAAGAGGGAACAGTTTGTAGAAAAATAAGTGTTCTTGTTTTACTTGATTACACAGAATCCGGAGGGAAAGTCCCGGCTGTGCAGCTGATAGAGTCCAAAATCCAAAGGGGGAGTGTCATGACAGCCCTTTCAGGGCAGGAATAAGGACACCAATGTCCAGCTGTGAGTTTGCACATTTAACCCTCTGAGTGTGTGAATTTGCGTGCCCCTAGTGGCAGAGCAACGCAGTGTGCCTGTCATCTCCCTCTGACATGATCGGCTCCTTTCAGGATTTGTACTGATTTGTACTGATTTGCCAGTTTCAGAAGGTGGCAGACATCCATTGGAGGACTGAATGGATGACGCGTAATACACCAAAGAAGAAGAACTCCTCATTTCCTTTTCCTGTTTTTAGCATTTTAGCCCAGAAAGCTAATAAAGCCGCAATCAATCACCATCACTTTGTTGGATTTGTACGTGGAAAATAGCCGCGGGATACAAGCAAAATTTATGAGGGATAATCATAAGACTTTGTAGATGTGGTAGAGACTATGAATGACCGACAGGATGCAAAATAATGACCAGGATGGTTGAAAACGCAGCGACCACGCCAGCCAGCCAGCCCCCCTTTGTCAAAAGTACATGAGGATTTTTTTTTTTTATGTACTGATTTCTTGTTCATATACTTTGAAGATAAGATGATGAGGTACCTCTGTACAAAAAACATTGTCAAAAGACCGAACCATTCTTTGTGTAAATACATCCAAAATCCAGTTTTGACTGAGTTATGGAATTTAAAGAGGTGCCTCGACATTATGCAAAATAGATGCATAAATTTATTCCTATCTGAAACTTTGGATCATATTTTATATCTTTCTAATTGATAGTAAGCCATTATCTCTTACCACTTTCAAGTTATAGTCTTGGAAATCTGAGCTATTTTATTGACAAAAAATATTTACCACTCTTGAGACACACTCAAAAGGTTAATAATAACGAAACACAAAGACACAACACTTAGGGCTGAATACAAAAAGACGAGTGGCACAGAGGCAAAGGCGTACAGAAACGTCAGAAAAAATACAAATGAAGCATGGAACTTATGCTAGGAGATCAAAATAGGAAGAGAGGTGGGGGATGCCCACCTGGATGAAGAGAAGGTTGCTGCCAGGAATGAATCAAGCATGTTTGCTTAAATAGGCAGATGGGGAGAAACCGAATGTGGATCAGGTGTGGGTACATGAGTGAAGAATAATTTGAACCAATCACTAACAGGTGTGACAGCCCCTGAACAGGGTTTGACAGCAGGAAGTAAACAAGGGTGACTGTCAAAATAAAAGCTCAAACCATGATGAATGAAAATCAAGAACAAATACGTGAACCAAAATACACTAAGAATAATAACCAAACACAGACTGGACAAAGGTAAGAGACAAACTAACCATAAATTCTTTAACACTTTAGTGACTCTGAGACATTCTACTTCTAAGAAAAGAACAAAAATGTGCCAGCATTGTAAGTGCATATTTATAGTAGACATGCAAAATTAATTGTTTGTGAAAATAAAGAAATACATAACAAACTATATATCTTACTTACTTACTTAATCCTTAATCCTTAATCCTGGTTCCAAGGTTGTCATAGCCAGGAGCTTCACTGGGGTTAAGCTCCCAGTGCTCATAAAATGCTCCTTATGGCGTGCGTCTCGAAAAGCCTCCGACAACTAAGTCCAGCTCCTAGCCTGCCCGTGTGGTTTAGTCTCTAAGCCCAGCGGAACTGCTTTTACTAATAGGAGAAGGGGCGAGGGCGGATATCTGGCACCTTAAAACCAGATGCTTCGGGTAGATGGTGGCTCGTCAACCTGGGAAGGTAGCCCATCTAGGGGAAGGTAAACCCTGATTTCAAACCTCTGCTGCCTTGCGGCATACCCGGTCACGGGAAAGGCTTCGGGAGTCAACCCTGAGGAAAAATCCGGAGTCGGAGCCCTTAAGGCAGTTCTATGTTGTGCTCAACATCGTTCTGGCAGCTCCTGCAACGGCGCTGGTGCCAAACTGTAGCAGCCCTGCTGTTCCTTTGGATTCTTCAGTGACGTGGAGAGGGGGGACATGCTGCATGGGCAACATCTTGTCCTCCATATCTTCCTGCCCAGGCTTGAATCCTACCAACGCCCAACGCTGGAAGGTAGAACACCGGATCACTGGAGAGGACGCTCCAGCTTCGCCTTTGGCGTAGACAAAACACGGGGAATGACAGTTACTGGTTATAAGCCACTGCTCAATTGGCGTAGAACACGGCGCCAGGGGTTGTTCCCGACGGTGGGAGGGATCATCAGATCTCACTGGACAGCTACCGCCCGCCTCAAGCTGGGCAGCCCCCAGCCAATAAGGTGTTGTCCCGCCACAGCTTGCTTTCCTCATTGGGTGCATGGGGATAAGGAGAAGTCCGAACAGCAGGCTGAGAACCTTTGCACCAGGCAAGACAATAAAACAAAAGAGACCAACTCTAAAACTGGGAACTTGGAACATCCGCACTATGATGACAGGACTCGCTGCTAACCTCAAGGACATCAACGACACCAGGAAGACTGCCATCATCAATAATGAGCTGAAGAGACTGGGAGTGGATATCACCACTCTCCAGGAAACACGGTTGGCTGACGCAGGCACACTGAGAGAGAAGGACTACACGTTCTACTGGCAGGGAAAGGGCAGTGACAAACACAGGGAACACGGAGTGGGCTTCGCAGTGAAGAACACCTTGCTGAAGATGGTGGAACCGGGCAGCACTGGCTCTGCACGACTCCTCACCCTCCGCCTGAACACCACTCAAGGCCCAGTCACCCTCGTCAGTGTGTATGCCCCAACTCTGACAGCCACACCAGAGGCAAAAGACGAGTTCTACGAGAATCTCGCAACAACTGTCAGGATCATCCCCAACTCTGAACAACTCATCCTCCTTGGAGACTTCAATGCCAGAGTGGGTGCTGACCACGACTCCTGGCCCTCCTGTCTTGGACCTTTTGGCGTGGGCAGAATGAACGACAACGGACAGCGGCTGCTCGAGTTCTGCACGTATCACGATCTGTGCATCACAAACTCGTTCTTCAAGACCAAGCCCCAACATAAGGTTTCTTGGCAACATCCGCGCTCAAAGCACTGGTACCAGCTGGACTTGATCCTGACCAGGCGCACCTCACTGAAGAACGTGCTAATCACCCGTTCGTTCCAGAGTGCAGATTGCGACACAGACCATTCATTGGTGTGTTGCAAGGTCAAGCTGCAGCTGAAGAAATTCCATCGTGCTAGACAACCTGGAAAGGCACGGATTGACACCAGCAAGATGGCCCAACCAGAACTTGTTGAGCAGTCTGCCTCCACCTTTGAGAAAGAACTTGGTGTACCACAAGAAGGAGAATCTGCAAAGCAGAAGTGGGAAGAGCTGCGAAACACCATCCACCGCACAGCCTTGGCTACCTTTGGGAGGAAGACCTCGAAGTCACAGGACTGGTTTGATGCCAAGTTGACCGAGATGACCCCCGTCATTGAAGCCAAGCGCTCAGCACTTGCTGAGTACAAGAAGTACCCAAACGAGAAGAATCCTCAGATTCTCAGGGCTGTGAGAAGCAAAGTTCAGCAGACTGCTCGGCGCTGTGCCAACGAGTACTGGACTCAGCTCAGCCAAGACATTCAAACCGCTGCCATAACAAGGAACATCCGTGGTATGTACGATGGCATCAAGAAAGCACTTGGTCCGGCTCAGAGCAAGACGGCCCACCTCAAATCTTCCACTGGGGAGATGATCACAGAAAAGAACAAGCAGATGGAGAGATGGGTGGAACACTACTCCGACCTCTACTCTAAACAGAACACCGTGACACCGTCAGCCCTTGATGCCATCGACTGCCTGCCATCCATGGACGAACTTGACGCCGAGCCAACCATCGACGAACTCAGCTGGCCATTGATAGCTTGGCCGCTGGCAAGGCACCCGGCAACGACGGCATACCCCCTGACCTGATCAAGCACTGCAAGACCACCCTACTGCTGCCATTGCATGACGTCCTCTGCCAGTGCTGGAAGGAAGGTGCCGTACCACAGGACATGAGGGACGCCAAGATCATCACCCTCTACAAAAACAAAGGGGAGAGAAGCGACTGCAACAACTACAGGGGCATCTCCCTCCTCAGCGTTGTTGGCAAAGTCTATGCACGAGTTGTTCTCGTCTGTCTACAGAAGCTTGCCGAACGTGTCTACCCCGAGTCTCCCGAGCGATCGACGGTAGACATGATATTCTCCATCCGCCAACTCCAGGAGAAATGCAGAGAACAGAACATGCCTCTGTACGTCGCCTTCATCGACCTCACCAAAGCGTTCGATCTGGTCAGCAGAGAGGGCCTTTTCAAGATCCTGCCAAAGATAGGATGCCCACCAAAGTTGCAAAGCCTCATCGAATCGTTTCACACCAACATGCAGGGGATAGTGCAGCACGATGGCAACGTCTCAGAGCCATTCAACATACGCAGCAGAGTGAAACAGGGCTGTGTACTTGCGCCAACCCTCTTTGGGATTTTCTTTGCTATGCTCCTGAGGCATGCCTTCAGCACAGCAACAGAGGGAATCTACCTGCACACAAGATCTGACGGCAGGCTTTTCAACCTCGCTCGCCTGAAAGCCAGAACCAAAGTACGCGAGGCTCTAATCAGAGACATGCTGTTCGCAGACGACGCTGCAGTCGCAACCCACACACAGCAGGAGCTTCAGACCCTGATGGACCGCTTCTCCCAGGCATGCAAGGACTCCGGGCTTACCATCAGCCTGAAGAAGACTAACGTCTTGGCGCAAGGCACAGAAGCACCACCAACCATCACCATCAACAACTACGAGCTGGAGGTCGTGAATCAGTTCACGTACCTGGGGACCACGATCAGTAACAACCTCTCCCTTGATACAGAGATCAACAAGAGGATTGGAAAATCAGCCTTCACACTCGCTCGCCTCACCACACGAGTGTGGGAGAATCCCAAACTCTCTGTCAAGACGAAGATGGCAGTGTACAACGCCTGCGTCATCAGCACACTGCTCTATGGGAGTGAGACGTGGACAACATACGCCCGGCAGGAAAAGAGACTGAACTCCTTCCACTTGCGCTGCATTCGCCACATCCTGGACATATCCTGGCAGGATAAAGTGCCCAACACAGAAGTTCTGTCCCGCGCCGGCCTTCCCTCCATGTCCACTCTACTCAGGCAGCACTGGCTCCGCTGGCTAGGCCACGTTCACCGTATGGAGGATGGCAGAATCCCCAAAGATGTCCTCTACGGAGAACTTGCAACTGGCAGGAGAGACGTTGGCCGCCCACAGCTGTGCTTTAGAGACGTCTGCAAGAGAGACATGAAGGCCCTGGATATCAACACAGAGCGCTGGGAGGACCTTGCAATGGACCGCTCCAAATGGAGAGGCACCCTGACCAGACAGCTCAAGGCGGGTGAAGAGAGACTGACTGATGCAGCAGATGAAAAAAGGACCCGCAGGAAGAACCGCCACAGACCCAGCAGCACGGAGACCACCCACAAGTGTGACCTGTGTGACAGGGACTGTCATTTGCGCATCGGCCTGTTCAGCCACAGGCGGTGCTGTTCCAGCAGAGTAGACGTTTAGGATTCTCTTCCATGGTCATCATAGACCGACGGAGGCCGATGATGACTTAATCCTCACCTGGCCACTTAAGTGACCGTTGCGGCCAATCGTCTGAAGGCAGGAAGGTCTTGGGCTAGGGCAATGAGGTCAATCAGAGGTCTTAACATTGTGACCTGGGCCATCCAGGACAGTCTGGCCCGACCTCGGGGGAGATGGCAGCCCTGGGGGGGAGGACAAGCGCTGGTGGAGAGGGCCTGCTTGGCTGGGGTCCCATCGTCCAATCTGGCTATGTGGCTGAGGAGCCGCAGCCTCCCTCTTTTGATGACGGTGGAGATGGGGATGGGACAGCCAGCCCTCCTGTAGACCTCATCATTTGTGGTGTGGTAAACCATCAGATATCGTGGATATTACGGAGGCAGGTCCGGTGAAATGTATCCAGATGGTGGGTGGTTGTGGTGGACAGTGTCCAGGTCTCAGACCTGTAAAGGAGGACAGGGACCACACAGGTGTTGAAGATTTGCAACTTTTTGGATGTGCAGATCTTCCCGCTCTGCCAGACTCTCGGGAGGCAGCCAAAAGCATTGTGAGACAGCTGCAGGCTGCAAGTACTCTCTGAATTTGATGAGCAGGAGCTGGTGATCTTAGATTAGAAGTAGACCAAGGGACGCCATGGCGACTGCAGCTTAACACTGAAGCTCTCAGACTCAATCCAGGATAACACCTTGAAAATCAAACTTAACGGATTTTTGGAGGAGTGAAAATCAAAAGACAAAATCATCATGTCTAAAGGAAAACAGAAGAAACTGAAATTCTCCAGGCTAGGACACGTATCGGCCGGAGAATCTGAACTGGAAGATCCCCGTTCAGAAGACGAGGAGCTGGTGATAGCTAACAAAAGGGTTAGCCTGAAATCACTATTTGAGGAACTACGACGATTTCGCCGAGATGTTACGGCCGAATTTCGGGAATTCAGAGAAGAATTGAAAAGGACAAACAGCAGAGTGGACCAGGCCGAGAACCGAATCTTGGAAACAGAGGATCGAATAAAAGTGCTCGAAGATTCTGTGCTGGACCTACGCAAAAGACAAGCAGCTATAGAGGCTAAGCTAACCGACCAAGAAGGAAAACAAAGAAGAGACAACATAAGAATTCATGGTCTGATAGAAGGAACCGAAAATGGTTTTAACTCAATGGCAGAATGCGTGGAATCCTTACTAAGAGAGAAATTGGATATTCCACAAACCACCGACTTGAAGATAGAAAAGGCACATCGTTCATTAGCCGCTAGGCCGGCGGCGGAAGCGCCCCCACGTTCGGTGTTGGTAAGATTTTCCAATTTCAAAATAAAACAAGAGGTTGTAAGACTGGCCTGGCAGAAAAAAGGATTTATGCACCAGGAGAGAAAAGTCTACGTGGAACACGATTACGCCCCGGAGGTCCTTAAAAAGCGCAGGGAATACAATGACGCGAAAAAGGTGTTAAGAGAGAAGAAATTGCGCTTTCAGACACCATTTCCTGCGAAGTTAAGGGTCTTCTACGGCGATGAAACGTGTCTCTATAATTCGGCGGAAGAAGCAACAGCTGACATGGCGAGAAGAGGGCTCCCGGTAACGGTGTTTAAACCCGCGGCAGACCCGAGTGTGAAGATCAAAGCGCAAACATGGACAACACAAAGACCCTCAAAATCCACGGACCAGCAGCGGGAAACCCAGCACCAGAGCGTCGCGGATAAACTATCCGTTTTCAGGTTGGAATAGCGACCTTTTTTTTTTTTTTTTTTTTTTTCTCTTGAATCAATCCGCACATCCAACCCCCCTCATACAAGGTAACAAACATTAAAGGAGATGCATATTCAGCATGTGGTAAAACATTTCATGGAACAATTATATTATTTGAAACAAATAAGTCTTTGTAATAAAAAAAAAAAAAAACTTGTTAAAATAGAAATGTGACAATAATCCACATGTTCTCCTCATACTAACAAATACTGTTTTTGCGTGAATGTTTGATGTGATGGGGGTGGGAGGGTGCACACAATTTCACAGGGTTTAGGCATAAAAGGAAAAAAAAAAAATCATTACAAGTTTGGATTGGGTTCTGAAACTCACGTTAAAAGCATGGGACTACTTTCAGTGGTAAGAGAGGGCCCTCAACACGTAACAGAGTTTGAGGAATTTCCCTCAGAGCCTTCACTCCATCAAGGCTCTTACAGGGTCTTTAAAAAGACCTCAGCTCAGGAAGTTCTTTTGACAGTTTTTTGTTTTAAAGTTTTTTACACTATGTTCTTAATGTTTTTCTTGTTTTTAATGTTCTTTCAGTTTCTGAGTAGCACAAAAGAGGGCCACCACACAGTTATACTAAACAAAACAACACAATGGAGAAACAGGGTGTAACCAAAATAATTTCATATAATGTAAAAGGGATCCTGAATCCAGTTAAAAGATCCAAGATTCTAGGCAAAATGAAAAAAGACAAAGCAGGAATAATACTTTTACAAGAAACCCACCTAACAGACGTGGAACACAATAAACTCAGTAGACAAGGGTTTAAAATGATCTCTTCATCTTCATATAAATCAGGGAGGAGGAGGGGAGTAGCGACATTGATATCAACCAAAATTACATTTGAAAAAAAATCAGAACACAAAGATAAAGAAGGGAGATACAGTTTGGTAACTGGGCGGCTAGAGGGAGAAGATATCACCCTGCTGAATGTGTATGCTCCCCCAGGGGCTAACTGGAAATTTTATAAAAATGTATTCGACCTAATGATAACTAAAGCTCAAGGTTTAGTGATATGTGGTGGGGACTTCAATCTTAGACTGAATCCATACTGGGATGCTTCTGGTAATTCCCCACATCAAAATAACACCCAAAACAGGAAGACTCGGATGCTACTAAAAGAAATGGGAATCTGTGATGTGTGGAGGGAACTCAACCCCAGTGTAAAAGACTATACATTTTACTCAACTCCACATTCATCTTACTCAAGGATTGACTATTTTTTTATGTTTAATAGAGACATTGGTAGAGTAAAAACATGTAAAATAGGACTGATGGATCTCTCCGACCACAGTCCGATCTACATGGACTTAAATATCCAAAAATACACAAATAATACATTTTCTTGGAGGTTAAATTCAAATGTCCTGAAAGGACCATTGAAAGATGAATTGGAGTCAGATATTCTCAGATATTTGGAAGATAACGATAATGGAGAAGTATCCCCTTTAATACTGTGGGATGCATGTAAAGCTGTAATAAGAGGAAAGATTATTGCAAAACTGGCAACCCAAAAGAAACTAAGACAAGAAAAACTATCCACATTAGAGTCAGAACTTAGGAACCTAGAAAAAGAACACAAAGGCAACACTCATTCTACTGACTCGCTCAAGATTAAGGAAATTAAAAACCAAATAAATGAGATCTACACAATAGAAATCCAGAAGAAACTTACATTTCTGAAACAAAAATACTATGAAGCAGGCAGTAAATCGGCAAAATTGCTAGCCTATAAATTGAGGAAACATCAAACAGAAAGAGCAATCTACAAAATCAGAGACCCAGTATCAAAGGAAATAAAATTCAGAATTCAGGATATTCTTAAAAACTTCGAGAATTACTATAAGAACTTATACTCCCACAAAAAACATAAAAACGCATCCGAGGCATTCCTAAACACATTAAACCTTCCCCAACTTACGGAGTCACAAAATAAAACACTACTGTCAGAAATACATCCTAAAGAATTGGAAAAAGCAATTATGAAACTTAAAGCTAACAAATCCCCAGGAGCTGATGGCTATACAGCAGAGTGGTACAAAACCTTTAAACAGCAACTATCTCCTCTCCTCCTGAAAACATTTAATTATGTCCTCCACACAGGGGAAATCCCCCCCTCCTGGAGAGAAGGGGTCATTGCAGTTATACCTAAACCTGAAAAGGATAAACTAGAGTGCTCCAACTACAGACCAATCAGTGTACTAAATCAGGACTATAAGCTTTTTACCATTATCCTTGCCAAAAGGTTAGAGAATATACTGACAGACCTAATTCATTTAGACCAAACAGGTTTTATAAGACAAAGACAGACACAAGACAACATTCGACGCACTTTACACATAATTCATCATATAAAAAAATATAACTTAAATGCAGTCATATTAGGATTAGATGCTGAAAAAGCATTCGATTCGGTTGACTGGTCTTTTCTATACAGAATCTTATCCAGTTTCAATTTTCATAACAACTTCATTAGAACTATACAGGCATTATATAAAAAACCAACAGCTAAAATAAGGATTAACGGTAATTTATCATCATCTTTTGAACTGGAAAGAGGATGTCGTCAGGGCTGCCCCCTGTCTCCACTGCTCTTTGCAATCTTCATAGAACCTCTGAGCCAATGGATAAGACAAAACCAAAAAATTCAAGGTATTACACTTGGTCAGAAGGAACATAAAATAGCACTCTTTGCTGATGACATTTTAATATACCTAGGGCAGCCGGACACTTCTTTACCAGAACTAACCTCAGTTTTTTCAGAGTATGGAGATTTATAGGGGTACAAATTAAATATGCATAAAACCCAAGTTTTAACATTCAACTATGACCCAAATCATTATTCACTAAGCAAACTCAAAACTAACTGGGAGTCGGAATCTATGAAATATCTGGGGGTCAATATCCCGAAACAACTCAACAAAATTATATCACTAAACTATGATCCACTGGTGACAAAAATAAAATCTGACCTAGCAAGATGGAATATGATACCATTCTTGGGTATTGCACAAAGAATTGAAGCAGTCAAAATGAATATACTTCCACGTCTTCTATACCTTTTCCAAACAATACCGGTAGAACCTCCCAAAAAAACATGGCAGGAGCTGGACAGAAGGATCTCAAGATTCATATGGCAGGGCAAGAGACCTAGAATCAGATATAGAACCCTACAGCTAAACAAAGACAAAGGTGGGCTCGCGCTGCCAAATATCAGGGACTACTTTAAAGCCGCACAAATTAAAACTTTAGTAGAGATATGTAACCCAGTCTACTCTGCACAATGGAAGGAGATCGAATGCCAAATAACAAGTGACATCCCCCTACAGGCGATAATAGGGAACAATGTCTTACCTAAGCTTTTGAATAACACTAACCCGTGGATAGAGACCCCGCTAAAAATTTGGTTTAAGATAGTCAGAGAGAATCAAACTAAAGAGCCCTATCGACTTCTGCAATGGATCGCCTATGATCAGGACTTTACTCCTAATAAAACAGACACCAGATTTAAAAAGTGGAAGGAGAAGGGGCTGATAAAATATTACGATTTTTTTAAAGGGCAAATCTTAAGAAGTTTTGAAGATTTGAAAAAACAAGGCCTAATAAATCAAGACCTTTACAGGTTCTTCCAGCTTAGACACCACATAAACAATATACTTAAAAAGGAGGTTTTGGAAAGGGCCCAGTCAGGTGTTCTGAAGGTCTTCTTAATGGCATATAAAGGGATCCCAGGGATCAGATACATTTCTAAAATATACCAAGGTCTTCAAGACTTAAAAGGAGACAACACATCTTATATAAAAGAGAGATGGGAAAAAGAGGGGAATTTCACTTTACATCTGGAAATATGGGAAAAGCTAAATAAACAGCAATGGAAAAGTACCTCATCCCTGCAGTGGAGAGAATTTGGATGGAAAAACTTGGCAAGATTTTTCAGAACACTTGCACAAAACAAATTTACCCATAAGGGATTGAACTGTTGGCGCTTGTGTGGTGAAAAGACTGCAAATCATTTTCATGTGTTTTGGTCATGCCCAGTTATCCACCAATATTGGACCAATGTACAGACAATATTGGGGAAAATATTCAAAATTACAGTTCCCTTTTCTTTTGTAACTTTGTATTTGGGTTTACTACCGGACTCACTGGAAAGACGAGGAGAAAAATACTTATTCAATGTTTTAATATTGGCAAGCAAAAAAGCTCTAACTAAAAAATGGATGTTGAAGGACTGTCCTACACCTGAAGATTGGACTAACGTGATCCAAGACATTTACTCGATGGAAAAGTTGACATTCGCACTGAGACAGGACATGGATGGGTTCATGAACTTTTGGCAACCCTGGACCGCATATGTGTCTTCCATTAGATCTAATCTTTGACAAATACCATTTCAATAATGGTTCCGCTCTTTGTTCCAACGCTACTCAGATGCTCTTTTATCTTTATTTACTTACTTTTTCTTTTTGTTTGTTTTTTACTGGTTTGTTTGTTTTTTTTATTTGTTTTTTGTTTTGTTTTTTTCTCTTTAATTTCACTTTTTCTTTCACTTTAAAAAAAAAAAAAATAAGGGGTGTTGTAAGAATTAATCTTCCAATGTTGTCAGATATCAGAAAATAAGGGAACATGTGATGAAAATGTAAACACTGCATTGCTGTAACGACCTGTATACCCTTTACAAAAACTTAAATAAAAAAAAAAAAAAAAAAGAAGTAGACCAAATTGTTGACAATCTCAACCAGCTTATTATTGATGATGATGACTTGTGGTGGTGGCAAGAAGTCTGACAGCGACTGGATCTTTGTCTTTGCCCAGCTGATGATGAGGCCCAGGGGTGATGCTTCCTCTGCAAGCAGCTCCAGTGCCTTGGCGATTATGTCTATTTGCATGGCTAAAAGCACCACGTCTTCCACATAGCACAGGTCTGTGAAGTGGAAGTGGAAGTTTTTTTTTTTTTTTTTTTTTTTTTTTTTTTTTTTTTTTTCCGGTTCCGCCGGACCGGCGGCGCCACACGAGTCGGCTGCCTGTTGCAACAGCCTTTTTTTTTTATCTTCTTTCTACACCTTTCACTCTGTATATATATCATGGACGCACGGATCGCCCCGGGGATCTCCCGGGTCGGCGGACGGAGCCACGGTTTGCAGCGGGAGACGCTACAGCGGGGAGGAGCTAGTGCTAGCTAGCACTTGGCCGCCGCCCGGTGCTAATGGGAAACTCGACATACCGGGAGCTGTAGCGAAAACGACGCGGGTGCCGGGCTGGAGTTTAGGCGGCATGAAAGAAATATAAGACAGAATAATAAAGAGCGATGACAAGAACCAAGCAGACCGCCCGTAAAATCTACTGGAGGAAGAAGCCCCCCCCCCCCCCCCCAGGAGACAGCTAGCCACCAGGGCTGCTCGGAGAGGCGCTCTGGCCACCGGCAGAGTGAAGAGGCCTCGCCGTCACAGGCCCGTGGCTCTGAGAGATCCGTCGCTGCCAGAAATCCACGGAGCTGCTCATCCGTAAGCTGCCCGTCCAGCGCCTGGTGAGGGAGATCGCTCAGGACTTCAAGACCGTCCTGCAGAAGACCAGCGAGGCCCACCTGGTGGGTCTCTTCTTCGCTAAGGGGGTCACCATCATGCCCAAAGACTTCCAGCTGGCCCGCTGCATCCGCGGAGAGAGAGCTTAGACTTTCTGCTGCACATTCACCAGCCATAATGCTCTGCACTGTGTGTCTATATATATATACACATTTATAGTAATATGGACATATGTTTACTAGATGTTTTTCTTGCCTTCTGATTGTTGCTCTGAGTGTTGCTATCCCTGTGCTGTTGCAATCCTGGAATTTCCCCATTGTGGGACTAATAAAGGCTTATCTTATCTTATCTTAAGTCAACTCTGAGATTGGGGCAGCGTTTGCATTCTTGACCCAGTAGTCAACCGCAGCATTAAAGAGGTTTGGTGCGGTGACACACCCCTGCTGGACTCCTGAAGTGGCGACAAAAGGGCATGACATGTCACCCTCGGCACGTACCCTGCTTGTGGTGTTGGAGTAGAAGTCCATGAGAATGTTGATGTACTTTGACGGGACTCCAGTGCCACGGAGAAGTTGCCAGAGGGCGTTTCTGTCTCGAGAGTCGAAAGCAGTTTTAAGGTCGACATAGGCCAAATAAAGAGTTTGGCAATACTCCTGCTGTTGCTGCACCAGGACACTCAAGGCAAGGATGGAGTCCGCTGTGGACCGGCAAGGGGTGAAGCTGGCTTGCTGGGGGTGGTGCTTGGCAAGGAGCAAGGGGCAGAGTGGCTCATATCATCCCCTTTAGACAAACCATATATCAGTAAAAGCATTTCAAACCCCTTAGAGTCCATTAATGTCCATCCATATACTTCAATAGTGGACATTGTCTGTGGAGAGTAACAAGTTAGTTCACAGTTCTAAGGCAACAGAAAGAAGGTAATATTTGTTTCGCAGGGAAAATACTTTATTCATCCATCCATCGGAGGGCAATATTGGACTTTCACAGTTTTTGAGTTTCAGTGCGTACACTCTTTAGTTTGGCCTGTTGAGCATCAGATTGGCATGTTTGTTGTAAAACTGTCAAAATTGGATTCTCTGGGTGAATTGATGTGCACAAACTAATTTGATGTCCCGACTGCCAGGCCACTCCTGCCCCAGAACACAAACATCGTTGTTCTTACAAGGGGCTGAAAAGTTCATAGTGGTCAAATTTGACCAAATGTGGATTATTTTTCAACATAGTCTCCCCTTCAGTCCACACACTTCTTCCATCGGTGTTGCAGCGCTTGGATCCCTGCGGTTGAAAAACAAACTACATTTGGTCAAATTTGACCACTATGAAATTTTCAGCCTATGAACTTTTCAGCCCCTCGTATGTATTGGAAAAGAAAGATGTGTACAATACATAATTCCTCTTCTGTGTGTTTTTGTGTGTGTGCGTGTGTGTGTGTGTGTGTGTCTGTGTGTGTGTGTCTGTGTGTGTGTGTTAAGCAGTCTTTTTGCTGCAGCTATGCTTCTTTCTATACTAAACCCGTCCCATCTTCAACAGTTTATTGGCAACAAAGGTATCTATTAATAGCTTTTCTGGGGCACTATGGAATTTTGGTAATACCCACATTTATTACAAAATTAGATTAGAATAATGAGAACTAATGAGAAGTATCATGCAGTCACACCCACACATCTTTCTTGTACTGGGTATGAAACAGCTCAGAGATGCAGCTCTACCTGTTGACACATGCCTCATCTGGCTCCCTAAAATTCATCTAGGATTATCAGTGGCTCACAGGAATGTAGATGATGAATCTGTGTGTGTGTGTGTGTGTGCGTGCGTGCGCGCGCGCGTGCGTGTGTGTGTGTGTGTGTGTGTGTGTGTTAGGTCTTTAAATGTGCTCAGCTATGACCTTGCGCGCGGGTGGGGGAGCTCAGAGGTAGAGCTCCACTCTTTCATACCCCAGGAATGAGGAAATGTTTACATGCTGCCACTACTGTTCATGAAACAACACACACACATACCAGTGCATACAAACCTGGATCATAAATCTCATCAGTGTTGAAAGAGTGGAGTCCAAACGTGCTTCCTGTCAAAACCTAATTTCTTACGTGAAGGCCGGTGTTGACACGGGCCTCATCTATCACAGACAACAAGTTCATGACGACAGTTGCTTGTTTGGGAAGAGGGACTGTCCCACATGAGGTGTGTTTACCTTCAAACAGAATACAACATTTCCTCACACTCCCAGAGAAGTTTGACCTGAACTATGTAAATAGTTTATGATCTGCAACAAAAAAGCATTTGAATGGTTAATGAATAGATAGATAGATGTACTTTATTGATCCCAAACTGGGAAATTACAGAATCTTGTCATAAACCAGCCCTCCCCGAGGGCAAACAGGATGCCAAACGCAGATTGTGATTTTTCAGTTTTATTAACAAAAGGAACACAGAAGCTGAACATAACCCAACAAAAACACAATGCGGAGGCTGGAGCGATAAATGCAAAAACGAGGAAGTGAGCAAAAACAGGATAAACAATGACTTAATTTTGACAGGATGACCAGGGGATTCTAGACGTGGATGATTGTCGACGCTGCTGCACCGGGGAATTGGTGCCCACAGCTTAAATAGGCCGCCCCTGATCACAAACACCTGTGGGGTCTGAGTGGCGATTATTGCTGGCAGCTGTGACAGAGCGCGAACAGAGTTTGACAGCAGGAAGTGACATGCGAGATGTCACCGCGCCAGTAACAATCAAAACAAAAACCAAAGAAGGAAATACAGACTCTAGTAAACAGAACCCAAATGCAGTCGAACAGAAAAATAAACAAACAGAAAAAGACAAAATAAATCTAATAACTAAGCACGGCCCCCACCCGTGACCGGAACATGACAAATCTCCGATCTTCTGAACAATATACAGTAGTACAATGCTGCTTTAAAGATGCATTCCGGTGGCTCTAAACCACCTAAAACTACCTCAAAAACAAATATGTAGTGCCCAAAATAGTATATTGTGGCTTTTTACTCAAAAAACTTTCATTGAATTGAATTCCTTTATTGTCATTGTATGCAAATATACAACAAAATTAGTCAGCTCCTTAAACATACTGCACATTAACCATATAAAAACACACACTCAATCAATAAAAACAATATACAGTATATAAATATAGATATAAATAAGACATAATGGGACTAAGAGTAAGTACATAAATAAAAGACCAAATAAGGACTTGATATGGCACATTCTACAATATGTCAGTTCTTTCATAATTAATTAATTATGGAAGATTATATGATGTGATGTGAGGGAGGGGAAATTCAAAGTTATTTAGTTCACGTAGGGCTGTATAATAAAAAGTGTTCCTCAGTGTGGAGGTGCAGCATTTTAAAGCCCTGTAGTGCCTTCCAGAAGGCAGTAGGACAAACAAATGATGGAACGTGTGACTGCTGTCTCCGACAATCATGCGGGCTCTGCTATAACAGCAGGACCTGTAGATGTTTTCCAGGGAGGGCAGGGGAGCACCAACCATCTCTTGTGCAGTGTCAACTACCCTCTGCAGGGCTGTCTTGTCTGCTGCCAAGCAATTCCCATGCCAAGCTGTGATGCAATATGTTAAAGTACTCTCAACAGAGCATCAATAAAAGGATTCCCACAGTCTTTTTGAGAGATTGACCATCCTCAAAAGTCTGAGGAAGTACAATCTCTGTTGGGCCTTTTTCACCACAGCAGTGGAAAGAACAGTCCATTTCAGGTCCTCACTGATAAGTGCCTAAAAATCTGAAGCTGGAGACCCTCTCAACCTCCTTTCCTCCTATTTTAACTGTCCCAGGCGCCGTTTGGCACATAACCCCTAGTGGTCAAGAGTGGTAAACATTTTTTGTCAAGAAAATAGTTCAAATTTCCAAGGCTATAACTTGAAAGTTGCAAGAGATAATGGCTTACTGTCAATTAGAAAGATGTAGAATATGATCCAAAGTTTCAGATAGGAATAAATTTAGGCATCTAATTTGCATAATGTCACGGCAGCTATATAAATTACATAACTCAGTCAGAAGTGGACTTTGGACATATTTATACAAGGAATGGTTCTGTTTTTTGACACTGTTTTTTCTACAGGGGTATGTTGTTATCTTCAAAGTATATGAACCACAAAATCAGTACAATCTAAAGAAACAAAGAAATGTGTCACTTACTGTTGGTGAGGGGGGCTCGCTGGCTGGCGTGGTCGGTCCGTTTTCGTCCATCGTGGTCGTTATTTTGCGTTCTGCAGGTCATTTGCGCTCTCTCCCACATCTAGAAAGTCTTATGATAATCCCACATCAATTTTGTTTGTATCCCATGGCTATTTTTCGTGTATGACGCAGTTTTAGCTGACAATGCATGACGATGACGGTGGCCATATCTGCTTTCTGAGCTCAAAGAAAGGAAACGAAGAAGAAGGATTTCTTCTTCTGTGGTGTATTCCATGTCAACCATGATTCCTCCAACGCGTGCCTGCCACCTTCTGAACTGGCAGATCAGTACAAATCCTCAGTACAGCTGGGGAGTTAAAGGGACGTCAGATTCAGCTGACAGGTGTAGTTGCTGTGCTGTGCCACTGGGGGTGGGTGAAAATCTGGCTATTTAAAGGGTTAAGTGGCAGGGGAGCTCCCTGTTCCTGCCTGAAGTCAATCAGCAGTTCTTTTGTCTTTTTGATGTTTAAGGATGGATTGTTCTCAGAGCACCACTCTGTCAGTCTGTGGACCTCTGTTCTGTAGGCAGACTCATCCCCATTGGTAATAAGTCCCAACACTGTTGTATTATATGCAAACTTTATGATGGTGTTTGTGGAGAATGACGGTGTGCAGTCATATGTATAGAGAGAGTAAAGGGCAGGGCTCAGCACACATCCCTGCGGTGCTGTGTTACATATGGCTCTCGCGAGCCATACAATGAGAGTCGAGGGCAGACCAGTGAGTTTGCGTTATTTATTGTGATAAGGGGAAAGGAACAAAGGAACAGGAGCTCGTGGGGCCAAAACACAAACGATGACACAAGGGTAAACACTTACACACAATGCAGGATGACAGAAGGGTGGCTGGCGCTGGACGTAGGGGTTCCAGCCTTACCCACGCCAGAGGAGAGCGTGGATCGTGCACGAGGTCACAGCCCCGAGTGATCGGAGCTGCTCCCTTTTATAATGGTTGACAGCATCTCAGCTGATAAGGTAATTGGGCTCCAGCCGTCCCGTAGAGCTTGACAGCTGGAAGCCCGCTGAGACACTGTCACAATAAGAGCTGGGCTGAGGAGGAATATGGCCTGAGCGCCGGTAAGAACGGCGAGTGTGACAGTACCTCCCCCTCCATGCCGGGCTCAGAACGGCCAGTAACACCCAAGCCCCACCACCACCACCACCACCACCTAGGGTGGGCGGATGGGGCGCAGGCCAGGAGGGTAAGAATCTGAGAAAAAAAAGATGAAAAACTACAATATTAGCAGGTAACAATGAAGCAATACAGAGTATGAGGAAAAAAAAAATACACAATACTCCATAGGCAACAATATGCGGACGGAAGGAGAAAAAAAAAAACCAACCCACTACTTAGGCAGAGGACAAACGTGGCAATTACCGAGAATGAGGTACAGAAAAAAACACAATACTCCATAGGCAACAATATGCGGACGGAAGGAGAAAAAAAAACACTACTTAGGCAGAGGACAAACGTAGCAATTACAGAGAATGAGGTACAGGAAAAAACCACAATACTCCATGAAACGACAGTAATGATGTATAGACAGACTCAATGAAAAACAACCCAGGAGACCATAAAATGAGAGTAGAGGCTCTTAAGGCGAAATCTAATAAATACAGGCATCCCTCAAACAGGAGGGGAAGAGAAAAAAAAAAGGCACGCTTAACGCGAAACAATTACAAGAATTAACATGGCTGCACCCACACAAAAACACAATGACTAGTCACAGCAGAGATAATTCAGTTCTGGGGGTCTCCCCGCACCCAGCGTCCAAACCGCCAACAGGGGTGAAGGGAAATGTTCAGGCGGCCTACCCGAATCCCAGGCCAGAAAACACAGTATGTCGGGCGGCCGGACCAGATCGCCGAACAGGAAGTCCAATAGGTCGGGCGGCCGAACCAAAGAGCCGAATGGGCACGGCAGTCCCTCTGACGGCCGACCCGCATCACCCAGCCACCAGGCCCGTAGGGGAGAGAGGGGCAATGGCTTCCCTGTGGAGGGAGATAGTGAGGGCGAGCCGGGCCTACAGTGAGAGGTCCATATGAGCCCTGGTGGAGAAAGCTTGGGGGGAAGATGAGAGTGACTCAGATGATGACGGTGAAGAGGGGGATGAAGATGATGATGAGCCGGTCCAATGTCCGATGGCAGGGGATCAGCAGCTCCCTCACCAGACCTGGATATCACTGGTGCTGCACCCACGTTGGACCCCGATTGGGTCTCTGTAGCACCCGCGTCGCACTCCGATAGGGTCGCGGCTGCTCCCGCGACGGACCCCGATTGGGTCTCGGTAGAACCCACGTCGGACCCCGATTGGGTCGGCGCCGCACCAGAACCGACCTCCAATCCCAAACCAGGAACCTCTGGCACAGCGGGCGATAGCAGCTCCTCGCCGGCGACCCTGGGAGAAGGCTCAGGAGAGAGAGAAGAACCGGGATCAGGATCACCGGCAGCGCCAGAACCCGGCGAGATAAGCTCGGACGCAGCGGGCGGCTGCACCCGGCTCATCTCCCCTAGAGACAGGCTAAAATGCTCTAATATGAGAAGGAGAAAAACAAAGTAGAGCACTTGCCTGATCTCGGGTTGTGACGCCGTCCAGGACTGCAAAGATCCAGGTTCAGACGGCAGGAGGTCGTCTTCAGGCTCCCACTCAGCTGCGTCGGGCTCCACAGCTGGCATGATGGTGCGCGCAGCTTGTGAGTCCTCCGGCACTGGTGCCCACGCCGATGGCCCAGACGGAGTGGTGGCAGGAGAACCTCGTCCTGCTGGACCGGACCGCTCCTCCGTGGAGACCCAGGGATGCTTCATTGTCGGCGCAGGTTCCACGCTGCAGTCCGCTCTCCTCCTCCGCCCACGGCGTAGCTGCGGAACCGGAACCAGGCTCTCCAGAACCGCAGGCCCCCTCCTCATCCCACGACGTTGGCCTGGTGTCAAGGACCGCTCAGTGGAGGGTGACACAGAGGATGAGGGATTAATAATTACAGCCACAGCAGGTGGTGGGAGTTTGGGGAGCTGCGAACCCCGAACTCCACCTCCAGGAGTCTGACAGAGCAAATCACAATGAGTGGATGAATTAACTGGGACTTGCCTGTCTCCTGGAGGCTGGGTGGTGACCGCTGTGGCGGACGTTGCTCCTCCCTTCTCCCGCCGGATGGTAACGGAGGACCCCCTGGGAAGACGTCGGGGAGCCGCTCGCAATGGTTCCGGGACGGAGCTCGCCAAGACAGGACTCTGGGTGCACACAGCAGCCGGGAAATGCGTTGAGGAGGAGGGAGCAACAGCCGAGATGAGCCGGGCCCGGAGCGCTGACGTAACAGCGGGGGAAGATGGTTCGGGAGACGAGGCTGCGGGGTTTCCCCTCTGATGAGGTGCAGGAGCGACAGCTGTGTGGGAAGTTGAGACCTTGCGGCGACCCAGAACTGGATCCGGATGGGATTCGTGCTGAGGTCGACGACCAGTGTGACGACGGCTACTTGCAGGGGGCGAGGCGAAGGTAAGGTTCGGGAATCGCCGCTCCTGTGCTGAGACCGAGGCAAGGAGGTCTGCAAACTCCGGGAAGTCCCTTAACCTAGGATTCCTCTCCACCAGTCTGACTGCCGCCGTCATATGATCAAAAGCCAGCGAGGGATTTGTTGCTGAACGAACAACCACCACGTGATCCCAGATGGAAGCAGCTGCGAGCTGGAGCTTCTCCAGGGGATTCCTGAATGACGAAGCTCTCTGGTGGGGATCACCCCTGGGCGGAGCGAACTTGTGGACCGGAGTGGAGGCAGGAATGGGATCCGGGCGTGAGGAGCGGGGATGCCTCCTCTTCTCTTCCTGCCAGGATTTCCCACCAGCCCACAGAGTGACTTGCGCTGCGCGGCGAGTTCAGCTCTCCTCGCATTGACTTCGGGGTGGTCGGCATAGCGAGGAAGATTGTTAAGGAGAACCTCAGCATAGTGTAGATGCCAGCAAATTTGGTTTGGGTCGTCGTCGAGACTAGCGGCGAAGAGCGTCCCATCGACGTACTCCAGGGCGCTGGCTAGCTCATTGCCCAAGCGCCGAGCGCGGCTCCTGGGAGACGGCATGCTCCCAGCGTTGACACCCAGACTGGGAAGAACAAAGTCCAAAACTGCAAACTCACGGCCGCCAGCGACTCACTTGGCTGTGACCTACTGTTACGTATGGCTCTCGCGAGCCATACAATGAGAGCCGCGGGCAGACCAGTGAGTTTGCGTTATTTATTGTGATAAGGGGAAAGGAACAAAGGAACAGGACCTCGTGGGGCCAAAGCACAAACGATGACACAAGGGTAAACACTTACACACGATGCAGGATGACAGAAGGGTGGCTAGCGCTGGACGTAGGGGTTCCAGCCTTACCCACGCCAGAGAAGAGCGTGGATAATCGTGCGCGAGGTCACAGCCCCGAGTGATTGGAGCTGTTCCCTTTTATAATGGTTGACAGCGTCTCAGCTGATAAGGTAATTGGGCTCCAGCCGTCCCGTAGAGCTTGACAGCTGGAAGCCCGCTGAGACACTGTCACAATAAGAGCTGGGCTGAGGAGGAATATGCCCTGAGCACCGGTAAGAACGGCGAGTGTGACATGCTCCAGTACTCAGGGTCAGACTTGGGGAGGTGTATGGACCAAGCTTCACAGTCTGAGACCGATTGCAGAGAAAATCTTTAATCTACTTGCAGAGATGATTGCTCAGACCAAGATCGTGTAGCTTCATGACCAGCCTACTGGGAAAGATTGTCTTAAAGGCTGAGCTGTAATCCACAGACAACATCCACACATATGTTCCCTTCTGCTCTAGATAGGTCATTGCAGTGTGAAGAGCTGTGTTTATAGCGTCCGCAGTCGATCTGTTAGCCCTGTATGCATACTGGTGCTAATCAATGGTGGTGGGCAGGATGGATTTAATGTGGCTCAGAACTAACCTTTCAAAGCACTTAGAAATAATAGGTGTCAAAGCGATTGGTCTCTAGTCATTTATTCTCTTAGGCTGCATTCACACCAGGATAGTCCGGCGGTCTTGGTTCAACTCAGCGGGGAATGGTGAGAATTTTCACACCTTCTTTTGGTTTGGTCTGCTTGAGTAAAGTGCTGTGTGAATGCAAACCAAACTGCTTGGATAGCGTCACACAGTTATAACAGCTGTTCGTTTGTGGTGCTGTAGCCGAAACCACCACTGACCAGGAAAAAAAAATCTTGGCGAAGAAGAGAAGTCCGGCTCATCGATTGGCCAGGGCCATGTTATGCCGAGAATTGCTTGCTTGCCAAGAATTGCATCCCATGCACCAAAACTATAAAATATAACACTACAGCCAGGCTTGTAACCCATCCATCCATCTTCTTCCGCTTAATCCTTTTTGGGTCACGGGGGGGCTGGAGCCTATCCCAGCATCTTTGGGCGAGAGGCAGGGTACACCCTGGACAGATTGCCAGTCCATCGCAGGGCCAACACAGAGAGACAGGCAACCATTCACTCTCACAGTCATACCTAAGGACAATTTAGAATCCCCTGTTTGATGCCAATGAACCTAACTTGCATGTTTTTGGCATGTGGGAGGAAACCGTAGAAATCCCAACGTAAACCCTCGCAGACACTGGGAGAACATGCAAAACTCCACACAGATCACTGTTGGTCGGGGGCTGGGATCGAACCCAGGATCCCCCGGCCAAGGGTGAGTTGCTGTGCTGCCGCAGTGCTAGCCACTCCACCACCACGCTGCCCTTCAGGCTTGTAACCATTTGTGCATTTTTAGAAGTACCCATTATACATTTTTAGAAGTAAAAATTGTTATTACCTCTTGTAAATCATCTTTAAATTATGTTTATTCAACGATGGGATGCAATTCTCGGCAAGCGAGCAATTCTCAGCATAACACCATTCCCTTCAAATTCAAATTCAAATTCAAATTCAAACGTTTATTTCAAACTCAGGGTTCATATTAAGAGCAAAACTAAAACGAGTAGAAAATAGATAAATAAATAAAAGTATATACAGATCAGCAGACACTCGGCGCTCTTGTAACAACAAAAAAACAAAAAAACAAAAAAACATAATGGGCTCAGTATAAAATGGAACGCCACCACTTCCAAATGCTGGAATGAAGTGTGAGTGACGAGTTGACAATTGCTGATATAAGATGATTGTTACATTCCAGCAGTCTTCTCAAAAAACTGTAAACATTCTTACGTATCAATTCTCCAAAAGACGGAATGTTCACAGACACAAACAACTTGCTTGCACTCGACCTTCGTGGTACATCTAACAACCTTCTTAGGGAGTTATTATATGCAATGCGGATTTTGTTCCTAACAGCAACATTGCTATTAAACCATAAAGGCGAGCAGTACATTGAGGTACAGAAGGTCTTGAACAACATACATTTGACATCAGGAGAACATCTATGGAAATTACGCAACAGTAAATTGGTTTGAGCGTACAGTTTCCTGAGATGCCTGTTGCAATCAGCATTGGTCTTATCAGATTCAATCCACACACCTAGGTATTTGACTTTTTCAACAAAGTTCAAGCTATTACCACAAAGTGACATAACAGGATTCGACGTATTGACACCCTTTGGTTTGAAAGCCATACACATAGATTTAGTACAGTTGAACAGGATGTCATTTTTTTTACCAAATTTTTCACATACAGAAAGGAGATGTTGCATCGCTGCAGTAGACAAACTTAACAAACAGAGGTCATCAGCGTAGAAAATGTGATTTAACAGTGCACCGTTAAAGGAGCCGCCCACATTAGTATTGTTCAACAGTACACTGAGATCATCAACATAGACATTAAACAACAAGGGTGACAGTATACCACCTTGTTTAACACCGTTGGTCACATGAAATTTGGATGAGGTGACATTGCCCCATCTAACAACCATAGACTGCCTTCTGTACCAGTATAGCAGGATGCTAACAATGTAAATAGGGATACCTCGATCGATCAATTTTCTGAACAAACCCCAGTGGTTAATCCTGTCAAAAGCTTTGCTAGCATCTAGGAACGTAGCATAAACACTAGTGGAGTGGCTTCTGAAGTAGTCAACAAATTCATGGAGTAGGCCTTCAGTTGAGGCATTTGTCAGCCACAAACTAATAAAGAGCTCCGCTGTCTGTATAACCCCCGTGCCGCCATCATGTCGCTAAACGTTTTAAAAACATCGGTATTCTTGTGTGCAGCTACAAACAGCTGAGAAATCTGGTTCTCAGACCAAATATCTATCAGAGCCTGCATTTCCTCCTCACTACTCCAAGTCCAAGAGACTACTACTACTCACTACTCCTCGGCTTTCTCTGCTAAAAGCATTTCTTGGATATGCGCGGTTGTCTTTATTGTATTTTCTACCCAAAATGGAGCAGAAGGACCGGGAGCTCTTCAGCTGAATCATGACGTTGGATTTATTTACCCACGGATTCTTGCCACAGATGTGAAACACATGTCAAGTTTTCAATTTTTTTCAGGTGAGTGGCAACTTCATCTGTCTGCATCTCACCCAGACGGTGAATAATGTCTTTTCATGTATTTACATCGAGTTATAATGTAATCGTGCTGCGCGAAAAATTCGCCCATTTGCATTTTGATGTGAAGGCACCTTATTGTAAACACCACTTTCTCTTCTCATTGTATGTTGCTGTGGTTACACAAACGTCGAGGGGCACATCCTCCCTTTGGTCTGCCGGATACTCCGTTTTCATTCACATGGCAAGCGAAGCGCACCAGACTGGGTTTGCAAGCAAACCGAGACCCCTTTTCAGGGGGACCAGAGTTGACTTGTTTGGTGCGCACCAGAGTTCCAATGCATTTAGACAGCACGAAACAAACCAAACTATCCACGGAATACACACTTTGGTCCTTTAGTCCGCACCAAACAGTGGCCGTGTGAATGCGCAATTAGAATTGCTTGGAAAGAGCTTTTAAATCTTGCACTTACTTAAGTATGAGCGGATTTATGAATATTCTAATTAGTTCAACCCATACTCCCGTCCACCAGCTGCTGATGCTGCAAGGCTAGCCTCTCAGAGGATGAGGGAGGGCTCTCCTCTGACCAAAAGACTACTATGCAAAAGCCCCTAAAACTGCATGTCCACCTATTCATGCATTTTCACGCTTCCCATGAGGGGGCATAACCAGGCAAGAGTCACAAGCCCAATACTCTTTAACTGCAAACTGCACAGAGAGTATCACTGTCTGGTCAGAGAATTTTGGCCAGTTTTCAAGCAGTATTTTCGCCTACAAAAATGCAGTTTGATGAGCTTTTTCAGTCTACCCCAACCTGCTCTGCTCTCCCCGACCTGCAGGGCTTGCATGTGCTTGGTCGCCGTGATTCCTGGTGGGTGAGCTGCTAGTCTGTTCACGATGCTAACAGACATTAAAGTTTTGCCTATACTGTATCTTCAAAAGTAAAAAGTAAAACATTTTTCTGAAAATGGTCGAAGTGAGAGATAAATGTGTAGTTGCCAAATATGTGTTTACTTTAACTAACAATGATTATTTTAACCTTTTGAGTGTGAGATTTTGTGTGCCCCTAGTGGCAGAGTGCAGCGCTGCGCCTGTCATCTCATTCTGACATGATCGGCTCCATTGAGGATTTGTACTGATTTGTACTGATCTGCCAGTTTCAGAAGGTGGCAGACATCCGTTGGAGGACTCAATGGATGACACGTAATACACCAAAGAAGAATAACTCCTCATTTCCTTTTCCTTTATTCCCTTCTTTTAGCTCAGAAAGCTAATATGGCCACGATCGGTCATCGTCACTATCACATAACTGGCTTTGTATGTGGAAAATAGCTGCGGGATACAAGCGAAATTTATGTGGGATAATCATAAGACTTTGTAGATGTGATAGAGAGCGTAAATGACCGACAGAATGCAAAATATGACCACGATGGGTGAAAACGCAGCGGCCACGCCAGCCAGCCAGCCCCCCTTTGTCAACAGTAAGTGAGGAATTTCTGTTTTGTTTTTTTAAAATATTGTACTGATTTCTTGTTCATATACTTTGAAGATAAGATGATGAGGTACCTCTGTACAAAAAAAAAACGGTGTCAAAAGACCGAAACATTCTTTGTATAAATATGTCCAAAGTCCAGTTTTGACTGAGTTATGGAATTTAAAGAGGTGCTGTGATATTATGCAAATTAGATGTGTCAAATTATTCCTATCTGAAACTTTGGATCATATTTTATATCTTTA
This sequence comes from Pholidichthys leucotaenia, assembly GCA_020510985.1. Taxonomy (NCBI): domain Eukaryota; kingdom Metazoa; phylum Chordata; class Actinopteri; order Cichliformes; family Pholidichthyidae; genus Pholidichthys; species Pholidichthys leucotaenia. The sequence continues at coordinate 484,477,850 of CM035837.1, forward strand.
TAATTGACAGTAAGCCATTATCTCTTACCACTTTCAAGTTATAGCCTTGGAAATCTGAGCTATTTTATTGACAAACATATTTACCACTCTTGACCACTAGGGGTTATGTCGCAGTTCGGCGACAGACACACTCAAAGAGTTAAAGGCTCCGGGGAGTGATCGGCTCCATGCACCTGCTCCTCATTTGCGTTTTATGGATCTGAGCGGGGTCAGTGGTAGGTAGAGGAATATTGGCCAAAGTGTTGTTAGTCACTGCCTCGATGACAGTTTGTCTGGGCCACATTCAAGCCATCCCCCTCCCCCCTCCTTTCTGCCTGTCTCTGCCTGTCTCTGCTCTCTCTCTGCTGCTCCTCGGCTCCTCCCTCTTCCCCTGAGTTAGCCAAGAGTATCCTTCTGATTGGTCAATGTTATAACCAAGCTAAGCAGGAATACTTGTATACAGTGGATATAAAGAAGTCAACACACCCCTGTTCAAATGCCAGGTTTTTGTGATGTAAAAAAATGAGACCAAGATAAATCATTTCAAAACTTTTACCCCATTAATGAGACCTATAACCTGTACAACCCAACTGAACAACAAACTGAAATCTTTTAAGGGGAAAAATTAAAAAAAAAAACTTACAATAACCTGTTTGAATAAATACGCACACCCTGTTGTAACTGGGGATGTGGCTGTCATAAACAGCTCAGCAGGGGCGGACGAAGACCCAAATGCTGGACTGTGAGTTGCAAAATGTTTAATAACAAAAGCACAAAACTGACATAAAGACAAAAACTACACATAACACAAGCAGGAGAAGGTTCAGGTAGGCGTGCGGGAATGCCAGGGAAAACAGGGCTCACATCTTAGAGAAAAAAACAGGAGAACAGCCTGGACAGGACCAGGCTGAGGTGCACGGGAACGCCAGGATAAAAGGGAATAAAAAGGCTTAACCTAAGACGGAGCACACCCGTCGATGCACACAGTAGGACACTGCAACGAGCTAGCATTGCAGCCATCCTTAAATAGGGCAAAGGAGAATGAACACAATACAAAGCAGGTGTGGGTGATTACAGTTGTGGGTAACATGGGCGAAAGTAATCAGATAGCCTATGACGGCTGTGCAGTCAGCGAACTTAAGCTACAGAGGAAGTAACACAGGCCGCTGTCAAAATAAAAGGACAGACTGGAAACATGGCAAAAAGGAAACTGACAGTAAATATGAAATGAATACAAAATAAGAAACAGACTAGATAATACTAACAGAGAGAAACAAACCAAAAGGCAAGGATGAGATAAATATAAAAACTGGAATTCTTAATATCAAAATTACAAGATTAGGGCTAAAAGTGAGAATAGGCTCAAGGCAAAACTGCTAATATTATAATGTCAAACTAAATGGTCAAAGACATAACAACAACCTAGACGGAACTAGGAATGATTAAACTGAGAAACAGGGATGCTAAAGAGCAAACAGAAACAAAAGGCAACTTAATATCATACATATAAATCCAAAACAGAAATGGGGAAGTTACAGAAAATCATCAAACACAAACTGAAAGCATGAGCACGGTGCCAATCACAATCAAACTCGTGTTAAATAGGAGTCAACACACACCTGCCACCATTTAAAGTGCCTCTGATTAACCCCAAACAAAGTTCAGCTGTTCTAGTAGGCTTTTCCTGACATGTTTGTACTCACATCTTACAGCACAAACCATGGTCCGCAGAGAGCTTCCAGAGCATCAGAGGGATCCCATTGTTGAAAGGTATCAGTCAGGAGAAGGGTACAAAATCATTTCCAAGGCATTAAATATACCATGGAACTCAGTGAAGACAGTCATCATCAAATGGAGAAAACTGGACATCTCTCCAAAATTGATGAAAAGACGAGAAGAAATCTGGTCAGGGAGGCTGCCAAGATGCCAACAGCAACATTGAAGGAGTTGCAGGAATTTCTGGCAAGTACTGGCTGTTTAGTACATGTGACAACAATCTCCCATCTTCTTCATATGTCTGGGCTATGGGGTAGGGTGGCAAGACAGAAGCCTTATCTTACGACGAAAAACATCCAAGCCTGGCTACATTTTGCAGAAACAAATTTGAAATCTCCCAAATGCATGTGGGAAAATGTGTCATGGTCCGATGAAACCAAGGTTGAACTTTTTGGCCATAATTCCAAAAGAGATATTTGGCACAAACCCAACACTGCTCATCACCAAAAGAACACCATATCTACAGTGAAGCATGGTGGTGGCAGCATCATGCTTTGGGGCTGTTTTTCTTCAGCTGGAACAGGGGCCTTAGTCAAGGTGGAGGGAATTATGGACAGTTCCAAATACCAGTCAGTGTTGGCACAAAACCTTCACGCTTCTGCTAGAAAGCTGAAGATGAAGAGGAACTTCATCATTCAGCACGACAATGACCCAAAGCACACATCCAGATCAACAAAAGAATGGCTTCACCAGAAGAAGATTAAGGTTTTGGATTGGCCCAGCCAGAGTCCAGACCTGAATCCAATTGAACATCTATGGGGTGATCTGAAGAGGGCTGTGCACAGGAGATGCCCTCACAATCTAACAGTTTTGGAGCATTTTTGCAAAGAAGAGTGGGCAAATATTGCCACACCAAGATGTGCCACGCTGATAGACTCCTATCCAAAAAGACTGTGTGCTGTAATAAAAGCCAAAGGTGCTGCAACAAAGTATTAGTTTAAGGGTGTGCATATTTATGCAACCAGGTTATTGTAAAAAAAAAAAAAAATTATTTTTCCTCTTAAAAGATTTCAGTTTGTTTTTCAGTTGGGTTGTACAGGTTATAGGTCACATTAATGATGGAAAAAGTTTTGAAATGATTTATCTTGGTCTCATTATTTTACACCACAAAATCTTGGCATTTGAACAGGGGTATGTCGGCTTTTTTATGTCCACAGTAGCTAGAAATGGTTTGTCCAAACTCGCCCGTTTCAGGGGGACGTTTCCAAACTGGAAATTCATAGCAGAAAAACATAAGCTTGGGACTGCGGTGAAATTTTGCTCTGGATATGTCTTGTAAATCACTAAGAACATGTTACAGACATGTTAACAACAGAAAAAACTTGATTTTTGCAAGAGTGTCACTTTAACTTTTCAACAAGTGCTGCCATCCAAAAACACATTGAGATTAAGAAAGCGTTAAGTGGTAATTGTGATTTATTGGTTGATTAGTATCATCACTGGAACCAAACCACAAATTAAACATTACTGGCACATTTTCTACATTTTAGCACCTTGGGGGAGCCAGATTATTTAGCATCTCAGACAAGAGACAGTGGATAAACATGGGAGAACAATACTCAGGAGGTTCCTGGCGAGATAGCAGGAAGGAGTCAAGGACGTAGGGGGTTGAATGCAGTGTGATGCAAATGTCATGTTGTGTGTGGAGAAATGCCATGAAACTTAAGAGGAGAGTGCCTGCTGAAATGTTCAGTCTGTTCTTTGCTTGTGAGATATGAGTGTGTAATAAATCGTCTGAAATGAATCTGCCTCTTCATTTACACACTCCACAACATTATCGTTGTTAAAGCTACGGTCAAAAATACCCTTACAAATGGCTGAGAACACTGTATGAATGATTTTTGGACCATTTCGTATGGCGGTCGTAGGAGAATCCAGCATTTGAAGACCGTTGGTAGGTTGTGGCCAGGTTGATGGTCTTGTCTAAGATTTTCTACGAACGCTCCATGAAATTCCCTCATCGTAGGGCGGCCGTATGAATGCCATAGGAACAACGTAAGAGCCATGCAACATGTTGGCTGTAAGTTTGCCTCAAGAACACTTTAATTTTTTCTTGAGGGCCCTTTACAGCAGTTGTAGGAAATGGCTTACAAATCTCCTTTTGTACAGAGATTTGTACAGCATGTGTAAAATGGTAGTGAGGCACTCATAAGGTGAAAGTACGACATTCGTGTGACATTTGTGGCATTGTTTGGGGTAGGCTGCATGCCCACCGTACAAATCATCATTCAAAGCTAGATTTTTGAGAAGGAAACAGCCGCCTCTCTATCCATGGTCACATTCACCAGCATTACCTGCTTCTCTCCAGCTCCTCCTGCCGCTGCCGAACTAAAGCAGTAGCTACAGCCACTTGATTATTTTCTTCGTCGCCTTGTAGCTGCAGCTGTAGAAAGTGCAGCTGTAGTTTTCTTGGCATTATTGCCATCTCGAAAGTAACAAATAACAAACTTTTCCACAAATTTTCTAGCAGATGTGATGATCACTTGGGCACAAAATGTTGGAGAGTGGATGGCCGCCACTTGTATACCCTGACAAAATGTGTTGAAAGCCGTTAGATCGTCCTACCAATGTGCTGTGAGTTGCACATAGGGGTGGCGTATAGAATAGAATCGGCTTTATTGTCATTGTACAGTTGTACAGTACAACAAAATTGTGGGTCCTCCACCAGGCTACTGCACAATAAAGTAAAAGAGAAGGATTTGATAAAACACAGTTACAGAATACATGACTAAACATACGCCTGAAATAAAAATAAAAATAGCCCACAGGTATACACTCAGGTATGGTAGTGACTTCACAGATGGAACTATTTACATAACAGTGCGGAGTGCAGAACACACAACTGAATAAAATGGCCCAAAGATTATGGAAACTATACATTGGAATGGTAGTGGTTTCACGGATGGGTCAATGTACAGTCATGTGAACAAATTTGGACACCCCTTTAAATATTCAGTTCTTTATTAAAATATATTCACATATCTATTTCTAACCTTGTTTATGTTTTTATTTACATTTTTAACATTTATTTTAGCCATTTTAAGTGGGAATGAATGCGGGGGTGTCCTAATTTATTCCTCACTATTTGTTTAGAATTACATTTTACAGAAAATTTGAAAAAAGTCTTTAAGTCCTTTTTAATTCTTTAGTTGTATTACATGAATCTCCCAGTATTTTTAACATTGATATTAAATATCCGTATGTCCAAATATGTAAAAAAAAAAAAAAAACACACAGGCTTATGCAGGGTATCCTAAATTTTTCACATGACTGTACATGAAAGTGCAGAGTGCAAAGACAAGTGTGTTATTATAATTAAAAAGGTCCTCAGTACTGTGCATGAGGGAGGGAGGGGGTGGGGCCTCTGACTGTTTGCAGTTCATATGGCCACCTTACGATAAAAACATTTTGTAAGATAGCAGTAAGTATGCCATAGGAAGATCCTAAGGCACTCTTACGAAGAATGTGAGAACTGTAGGGCCATTGTAATGCCCATAAGGCATTTGTTTATTCTTTGCATAGATATTTCTCATTTAATAAATGTTTTGTCCTTTATTTAGTTAAAATATAAAATAACTGTCGATAAGGTTTACTTGTTTGCACAGGTAACTTTGTTTTGAAGTGCCTCATCCGTTTACCTCACATCCTGTCTATTACTTCCTGTATGGTGCATATTTAAGGCACATATATGGCATGCTTGTATGGTACGCATTCTCCCCCACATGCATCCAGTAGGCATGACGGTGCAGACCCTACAGAGCAAACGTCCAAAGGAACAATGCCCCAGCAGGGACCTCGGCTAGGAGGTGGGTGCTGGGGAAGACGGAAGTCAGAGACAATGTCCCAACGGGAGCCTCCGAGGTGGAGAAGGAGACAGAGGCGCCAGCAAGTCTCGGAGGCTATATGTGACTGTGGGTTCATGTGTTTGCTGAGCTTCTGTGGGGTGAAGGTGTGAGATACTTGATGTGGGGGTTTAGTATCTCTGGTGTATAAAAGCTGTGAGGAAAGTTGGTTCTGTCTCTTTTCTGCTGAGAACTTTGATGATAGAAGATGTGACTTCCAATAAAGCTTTCCTGAGAAATAAACTCAGTCTCGTTTGTAAGGCATCTTCTACACTGGTGACCTACGACTACCTATGGCCGGTGACGGCGAGCTTTCCACACCGGACTCTTCAGGAGCCAACCGGGTTAACGCAGCTACCATGCTACAGCTGCCCGACTTCTGGCAACATAACCCGCGCTCCTAGTTTACCACTGTGGAGACGCAATTCCACCTTCGGGGAATCTCAGCGGATACAACGAGGTTCTACCATGTCGTCGCGAAGCTGAACAGCCTCACAGTGCAATGGGTGGAGAGCCTGACCAACCACCCGCCCCAAGACAACAAGTATGGCACACTGAAAGCTGCCCTCATCCGAGCCTTCACTCCCTCGCGGGAAGAGCGAGCAGAGAAACTCCTGGCGCTGACAGAGGGAGAAGCAGACAGGCCAGCGGATCTGATGGCAAAGATGATGAGCCTGAGAGGTGAGGATGACGACAGTTTTATCTTCGCCCACCTCTTCCTCAGAATGCTCCCGCCAGCAGTGAGAGTCACCCTGGCCAGCTCGCAGCCGCTCGTCAACCGCGACTACCACGAGCTGGGACAGGTGGCGCAACGCCTCGTCGACTCCCATAGACGGCGCGCGGCCACGACGGCAGCAGCAGAGATGACCGCCCCTTCGCGAGAAGGAGGGAGACCAGAGGCTGCGACATCGGATCCACTGACGGCAGCAGCGGCAGAGACCAGGAGAAGCGGAGCTGACAACGCCCTCTGCTTCTACCATCGATGTTTCGCCGAGAAAGCCCACAGATGCGTCCCACCGTGCCGGTATCAGCGCCAGGGAAACGCCAAGCCCGGGAGCCGGTAGCAGCTGCCACTCTCGGCACGAAGAACAGGCTGCTTTTCGTGACGGACGCGAATTCTGGGAAAGAATTCCTGGTGGACACGGGCTCCCAGCTGAGTTTTGTCAAGCCTACCTACGCGGACACCCTGGCGCCGGCCAGCGGCCCCCTGGTGTTAGCGGCGAACAGCTCCACGATCAAAACCTATGGGGAGAAGACGCTCCGCCTGTCCCTCCACGGGTGCACCTTCGAGTGGACCTTCGTTGTTGCTGCAGTTAACAACAACATGTTAGGTGCTGACTTTTTGTGCTCAAACAGTTTGTTAGTTGACCTTACTAATAGACGTATTGTAAATGCACTGTCTTTCTACTCTATCTCCTGTACAGCTTGGGTGGCCCTGCCTTCTGCACATTCCAATGTCACAGCTGCGGGTGGTAAGTTTCATGCATTACTCAACCAGTTTCCAGCACTCACGGTCCCTACATTTTCAGCGTCAGTTGCCAAACACGGGGTCGAGCATTTCATAAGTACCTCGGGCCCCCCTGTTTTTGCAAAAGCTCGGCGGTTGGACCCAGCTAAACTGGCCATCGCGCGCGAGGAATTCGCCAACTTAGAAAAACTGGGCATAGTCCAGCGTTCAAACAGCGCCTGGTCGTCACCCCTACACATGGTACCCAAGGCTGACGGCTCGTGGCGCCCTTGCGGCGATTTCCGCAGATTAAATAATGCTTCAGCCCACGACCGCTATCCGATTCCGCACATCCAGGATTTTTCGGCGCATTTAGCGGGGGCGCGCATCTTTTCCAAAATAGATTTGGCGCGTGGTTATCACCAAGTTCCAGTCCGTGCGCAGGACATACCCAAAACGGCAGTTATAACCCCTTTCGGGCTTTTCGAATTTTTGCGCATGCCTTTCGGCCTCAAGGGCGCCGCGCAGACGTTCCAACGCATGATGGATGCAGTGCTGCGCGACCTCCCTTTCGTGTTCGCTTATTTGGATGATATTTTGGTAGCCAGCGCGTCTGAGGCCGAGCACGAAAGCCATCTCACAGCCGTTTTTCAGAGGCTCACAGAACACGGGCTGATCATTAACCCAGGGAAGTGCCAATTCGGGGTAGCGAAAATCGATTTTTTGGGACACCGCGTGTCGCCAGAAGGCGCGGTCCCACTTCCAGATAAAGTGCGCGCGATAACGGATTTCCCCCAACCGCAGACGGTTAAGGCGCTGCAGGAATTTTTGGGGATGGTCAATTTTTATAACCGTTTCCTCCCAAACGCGGCACGGCTCATGCATCCATTGTACGCGGCATTAAAGAAACAAAAACCTGCATCTAAGGTCGAGTGGTCCCCAGATCGGGAGCGCGCTTTTTCACAGGTCAAATCAGCCCTCGCGAACGCTGCGTTATTGGCACACCCGGTGCCAGCAGCTCGCATGCCGCTAACCACAGACGCCTCCGACGTGGCAGTAGGAGCGGTTGTTGAGCAACTGGTGGCAGGATGCTGGCAACCACTCGCGTTTTTCAGCAAAACGTTGCGCGATAGCGAGCGTAAATACAGCGCGTTTGACAGGGAGCTTTTGGCCCTGCATTTGGCCATCCGCCACTTCCAGTTCTGGTTGGAAGGGCGCCGTTTTACCGCGTTCGTGGACCATAAACCCTTAACTTTTGCAATGGCTAAGGTTTCAGAGCCTTGGTCGGGCCGACAACAGAGGCAGCTGGCTGCAATTTCGGAGTTTACCACTGACATTCAACACGTAGCGGGTAAGCACAATGTAGTGGCTGATTGCCTCTCGCGTGCAGTTGCAGCGACAGGCCCCCAGGGGGCAGATTCGGCGGCTGCAGACCTAGGTCAGGCTTGCGGCGCGGAAGCGCTCACAGCCCCGGTCTGCGTCGGGTTAGATTATGCAGCCATGGCCGCTGAACAGGTTGGCGACGCGGACGTGTGCACGCTCCAGTCTGGGCCAACAGGGCTAAGGCTGGAGCACAGGGTGCTTCAAAGAGGCATGCCCTCCCTAATCTGCGATACCTCCACGGGGCGTCCCCGTCCCGTGGTCCCGGCTGCGTGGCGTCACCGTGTTTTTGACTTAATACATTCACTGGCACACCCGGGCGTCCGCGCGTCTATCAAAATAGTAGGAGAGAAGTTTGTTTGGCCGGGGCTGCGTAAACAAGTCAAAGAGTGGGCTGCAGCCTGCGCTGCATGTCAAAGAGCAAAGGTACACAAACACACACGAGCCCCTCTAGAACCTTTTCACATCCCAGCCAAACGCTTTGATCATGTGCATATCGACTTAGTAGGACCTCTTCCGCTGTCCCAGGGGTTCACACACCTTTTAACCATGGTAGACCGCACCACGCGCTGGCCAGAGGCGGTCCCTCTGGCGGCAACCACAGCGGCAGATGTTGCACGTGCCTTTTTAACAACTTGGGTCGCGCGTTTTGGTATCCCGTCAGACATAACGTCTGACAGAGGACCCCAGTTTGTTTCCGAGCTCTGGTCGTCCATGGCACTCAGCCTGGGGGTGAAAATTCATCGCACGACCGTGTATAACCCCCAGGCCAACGGTTTGTGCGAGCGCTTCCACCGGTCATTGAAAGCAGCCCTCAGAGCAGCTCTCACGGACACAAATTGGGTTGATAAGCTCCCATGGGTTTTATTAGGGTTGCGTTCAGCACCTAAAGAGGATTTGCAAGCCTCTCCGGCCGAACTTGTTTTCGCCCAACCCCTCCGGTTACCGGGAGATTTCCTCCCTGAGAACCCTGCTCCGGAGCACCTCCCCGCTCAGCTGCTGCAGAGCGACGTGGGGTCACACACCCTCCCCGGTCCCGTTCATCACAGTTTTCCACGTGTTTTTGTGCCCAAAACCTTGAAGAATGCAGAATTTGTCTTTGTTAGACACGACGCACAGAGGTTAGGTTTAAGGCCACCTTACGATGGACCGTTCAGAGTGTTAGAAACCGGGGAAAAGCATTTTTGCTCGATTTGGGAGACAGGAGGGACTTAGTCTGCATTAACAGACTCAAACCCGCTTTTGTGTTAGCTGACGACCCAGTACAGTTGGCCAGAACCCCCCGCCGCGGCAGGCCACCCGGGAGACGCTCTGCTAAGCTTTCACGACGATGTGTTAATGATTCTACTTCACAGATGCAGCAGACAGCCACAGGCAGAGCGAGACCTGCTCACAGCAGATATGGCAGAGAATTGAAGCCCAAACAGTGGGACATGTGATCTGTTGTGCCAAGTTTTTTTCTCTCTTGTTCTGTGTGGGGGTGTCATGATTCTATGCATTTGAAGTGTAACTTGTCCTTATTTGAACGTTTGGGGGGGGGTTATATGGTGCATATTTAAGGCACATATATGGCATGCTTGTATGGTACGCATTCTCCCCCACATGCATCCAGTAGGCATGACGGTGCAGACCCTACAGAGCAAACGTCCAAAGGAACAATGCCCCAGCAGGGACCTCGGCTAGGAGGTGGGTGCTGGGGAAGACGGAAGTCAGAGACAATGTCCCAACGGGAGCCTCCGAGGTGGAGAAGGAGACAGAGGCGCCAGCAAGTCTCGGAGGCTATATGTGACTGTGGGTTCATGTGTTTGCTGAGCTTCTGTGGGGTGAAGGTGTGAGATACTTGATGTGGGGGTTTAGTATCTCTGGTGTATAAAAGCTGTGAGGAAAGTTGGTTCTGTCTCTTTTCTGCTGAGAACTTTGATGATAGAAGATGTGACTTCCAATAAAGCTTTCCTGAGAAATAAACTCAGTCTCGTTTGTAAGGCATCTTCTACACCTGTCTCTTTCCTGGCTCTCTTCAAGAGTATGGCAGACATGTTTTCCATGTGCTGAATTTAATCCTTTGCCATCCACTGTTAAACATCACGAAAGCAATGCCGTAAGTTCATATATTTAACATTAAGGAGTTTAAGAATCATAAATATTAACGATTTGTTAAAAGGGTTGTAATTTAATGACAGATTCGAGGAAGTTTATTCGCAGTTAAAAAACACGGTAAAAAACATGTAGAAACAGTTACACGGTGTTAAGTAAGTGCATATGTAATGTGAATTCAATGTTAGAGGATATGTACGGAGAAATTATTTGTAAAACAGAGACGTAATGTATATTTGTAATTTCTTGTTACAGTTTTCACCAAATGTTAATGAAGAAGTGTGGAAGTAAATGATGAATCTTGCATCGACTCTGTCTTCATTGACTACGGTTTAGCTTGGTGTTTAGTCAGCGTTCCAACACGCTGTACGAGAACACTAAAGCCATCGTATGACAGAAAAGCACCTCATTTCTCAAGAATGCCTCAAGTTCTCACCTCATCCTGTCTCACCTGGAAGGAAAAGATACAGTGGTGTAAAAAAGTGTTTGCCCCCTTCCTGATTTCTCATTTTTTTGGTATGTTGGTCATACTTAAATGTTTCAGATCATCAAACAAATTTAAATATTAGACAAAGATAACACAAGCAAACATAAAATGCAGTTTTTAAATGGTGTTTATTATTAAGGGAAAAAAATCCAAACATCCTTTGCCCTGTGTGAAAAAGTGATTGCCCCCTAAACCTAATAACTGGTTGGACCACCCATAGCAGCAACAACTGCAATCAAGCATTTGCGATAACTGGCAATGAGTCTTTTACAGCGCTTTTACAGTGCACTTCAGCTTGAGGTCACAAACAGATGGCCGGACATTCTCCTTCAGGAATTTTTGGTAGACAGCAGAATTCATGGTTCCATTTACCACAGCAGCAAAGCAGCCCCAGACCATCACAATACCACCACCATATTTTACTGTTGGTATGATGTTCCTTTTCCAAAATGTTGTTACTTTTATGCCAGATGTAATGGGACACACACCTTCCAAAAAGTTCAACTTTTGTCTCGTCAGTCCACAGAGTATTTTCCCCAAAGTCTTGGGGATCATCAAGATGCAAAACTGAGACAAGCCTTTATGTTCTCTTTGCTCAGCTGTGGTTTTTGTCTTGGAACTCTGCCATGCAGGCCATTTTTGCCCAGTCTCTTTCTTATGATGGAGTCATGAACACTGACCTTAACTGAGGCAAGTGAAGCCTGCAGTTCTTTGGATGTTGTTGTGGGGTCTTTTGTGACCTCTTGGATGAGTCGTTGCTGCGCTCTTGGGGTAATTTTGGTCAGCCGGCCACTCCTGGGAAGGTTCACCACTGTTCCATGTTTTTGCCATTTGTGGATAATGGCTCTCACTGTGGTTCGCTGGAGTCTCAAAGCTTTAGAAATGGCTTTATAACCTTTTCCAGACTGATAGATCTCAATTACTTTGTTTCTCATTTGTTCCTGAATTTCTTTGGATCGCAGCAGTGATGTCTAGCTTTTGATGAATTTTTGGTCTACTTCACTTTGTCAGGCAGGTCCTATTTAAGTGATGTCTTGATTGAGAACAGGTGTGGCAATAATCAGGCCTGGGTGTGGCTAGAGAAATTGAATTCAGCTTTCCAAAGATGTAATAAGTCACAGTTAATTTATGTTTTCACAGGAGGCAGGGGGTCAATTTTTCACACAGGGTCATGTAGATTTGAATTTTATTTTTTTTTACCCTTAATAATAAACACCTTCATTTAGAAATAGTATTTTGTGTTTACTTGTGTTATCTTTGTCTAATATATAAAAATATTTGATGATCTGAAACATTTAAATGTGACAAACGTACAAAAAACTGAGAAATCAGGAAGGGGGCAAAAACTTCTTCACACCGCTGTACCTATGCCAGAGTTTTGCTAGCGGACTTTAGCTCAGCATTTATCACCATCTTGCCGCAGCAGCTGGTTGAGAAACTGCAACTGCTGGGAGTCAACACTAGCATCTGCAACTGGGTCTTGGACTTCCTTAACAGAGAGGAGACAGACTGTTAAGGTCGGCACCAGAACATCTGAGACCATCACAGTGATCACTACTGGGATGTGTTTTTGACTCCAGTACTGTTCACACTGCTGACTCACGACTGCTCTGCATCCTACAACACCAACCATATAATCAAATTTGCTGATGACACGACAGTTGTTGGTCTCATCACAAATGGTGATGAGTCAGTGTACAGGGATGAGGTGAAGAAGCTAGTGATTTGGTGCAACTGCCACAATTTCTGTCTTAGTGAAGGAAAACCAAAAGAATTTATCGACTTTAGATAGGACCAGCCACTCCACCACCCTCCATTAATCATTTGTGGTTCGGCCATTGAAAGAGTCCAGAGCACAAAATTTCTTAGACTTCATCTGAGTGACAACCTAACCTCCACAGATAACACCACAGGTTTGATCAAAAAGGCACAGCAGTACCTTCACTGCCTCCGGAGACTGAAGACAGCAGGCCTCTCTAAACCATCCGTGACATTGTTCTATTGCGACACCATTGAAAGCGTCCTCACATACTGCATTACCTCCTGGTACAGAAACAGCAGAGGAGAGAGAGAGACTGGTTAGAGTCACCAGGATGGCAGAGAGGATTAATGGCACCCAGCTGCCATCACGGACTGACATCTACAGCCACAGATGTAGGCGCAGAGGGCGTTGCATCTTAGGGGATCCCTCTCACCCCCACAGTCTCTACTCTCCGATGCCGTCAGGAAGGAGATACAGGAGCATTCGGATGAGGACGTCCAGGTTAAAGGATAGTTTCTTCCCTGCTGCTATAAGACTATTAAACCAGCAAAAACGAGATACAGGAGTATTCGAACGGAGATACAGGAGCATTCAAGCGAGGACGTCCAAGTTAAAGGTTAGTTTCTTCCCTGCTGCAATAAGACTTTTAAACGAGCAATAACCTATTTGCTATTAATTTTATCTGCAGTATTTTACTTATTTATATTATTTTAAGCAAACTTATGATGCTTATCTAGTTATTTCACATTTAGATAGGCTTGTTTGAGAGATACTGTTTTTAATTCTTTGAGTGGTTTTGCTGTAGAAACAGCATTTTGTTTTTATGTTTACCTGAAAATGACAATAAAAGGATCATCATCATCATCATCAAGTTGCTTCTGCGAATTAAAGGGCAGCCGTACCAACTTCCTAAGAAAGCTGTAAGAAACTATGCCCCCCTCCACTAATGTCTGCAAACTCCAGAGTTTGCAAGAAATGGGAGATCTTACAAGCCCATTGTTCAGAAGAATCTTTGTGACCGTAGCTTTACTTATCAAAGTAAACAATAATAACACAACTGAAGGTCAGATCTTAGTCACACTCACAACATCACACTAATCATCTCATTATCGGCAGCTCTTCTCATTAAGAAGAAGAAGAAGCCATCTCTGCTGTCATTCAGTCCATACAGCCAGTCATGTACAGTAGAATGAAATTATGTTTCTCCTGTCTACAATGTTAAATCACATGTAGAATCAGAGAGGTTGCTGCCATGCAAGGCACCACCACAAACAACTTCTCCTTGCCCCATTCTATTACACTGAGCACCAAGCTAGAAGTCGGGAGGTACTATTTTATATTGTCTTTGGTATGACCCGGCCGGGACTTGAATCCCCAACCTCCCCGTTGTGGGGCGGGTGCTCTATCAACTAGGCCACCACTCTGCACCTCAGATGATTACTGTCTGAGTATAAATAGACCTCAGTTTCCAGGTTCAGGTTCAGGTTCAGGTTACTTTATTTGTACCCGTAGGTAGATTTGTTTTGCAGTTGGTGACATCCATATTTACAAGCCACTAATTACATTCAACATAGACACAAACACAGGTACACATCTTACAAAATAGGTAAATATAAAATATGTACAATATAATTTTTATAGCTTGTTCAACTCTTTGACAGCAGCAGGGACAAAGCTGTTTTTGTAGCGCTGGGTTCTACTTTTTGGGACAGCAAACCTCCGTCTGGAGGAAAGAAGCTGAAAGTTGCAGTGCAAAGGGTGGGAGTCATCATTTAAAATCGAGTCGGCCATCCTCTGTACTTGTCTGGTGTACAGGGATGTCAGGCTCAGCTGTGACTCACCAAGCAAACGACTGGACCATCTGACTACCTGATCCAAGGATTTCCTCTGTTTCAGTTTTATCTGACCAAACCATGACATTAAAGAAAAGGATAAAACAGATTCAATAAAAGCCCGATAGAACATAGTCATTATGGTTCGGTCAATTTGGAAGCGTGCAAGTTTCCTCAAACAATGCAAATGTTGCTGACCCTTTTTGCACACCCTTTCACAGTTCACCTCAAAGTTCAATCCACTATCAATAATCGTCCCAAGATATTTGTACGATTGTACACATTCGGTGGTCTGGCCTTTTAGTATGGTGACTTTGTGCCTGGGAGTTTTCCTCCTAAAGTCAATAATCATATCTTTCGTTTTTGTTGTATTCAGCTGCAGGTAGGAATCCTCACACCAGTGAACAAAGTCATCAACTACTGGGCCGTGGCCACTCTCACCATCCTGGAGGAGACTGACAATGACTGAGTCATCAGCATACTTTATAATGTGTCTGTTGTCATGTCTGCTCCGACACATGTTTGTGTACAGGATGAAGAGCAGTGGTGACAACACACACCCCTGAGGAGAGCCAGTAGAAGAGCACTTTAGGTCAGACAATGTGCCATTGACCCTTACTCTCTGCGTCCTGTTGGTTAAGAAATCCAGAATCCAACCCACCAGATTATTGCTTAAATCAAATTGTTGCAGGAGCCTTTCAACTAAAATATGAGGTTGGATTGTATTAAAGGCAGAAGAAAAGTCCACAAATAAAAGCCTGGCGTGTGTCCCATTAAAATCCAGATGTTTAAAAAGCATGTTAAACAGAGTGACAGTGGCATCCTCCACTCCTCTGTGAGGCCTATAGGCAAACTGCAGAGGATCCAATGCATGCTCAGTCTGCCTTAGGACCTCACATCTGACCAGTTTTACAAAAATTTTCATTAAAATTGAAGTCAAAGCAACTGGTCTAAAGTCGTTTACCGTTTTAGGACAGCTGGATTTTGGAACGGGAACAACCATGGCATCTTTCCAGATCTTAGGCACATGTTGTGTCTGTAAGGACTTATTGAAAATATAATGAAATACAGGACTCAGTTCATGTGCACAGGACTTTACCAGGCGTCCACATATATTATCAGGGCCCTGACTTTTGTTCACTTTTACAGCGCGAAACTCCCTTTCAACATCCTGCATCTCAATATTAAAGTGCTGATTGTCTTTGAGTTTCTGTTTCAAATCTTGGATTTCTGTGCTAAAATCAAAGGAGTCAAAACGACCGTAAAAACAATTAAGAGCATTAGCCAGCTCTGTGTCTGAACTAAAACCATCTAAAAACACACGATTACTGCGCTCTGTGCTCTGAAGGCCTGCAATAGTTTTCATACTGGCCCAGGCCGAACCAAGTTTATTTGCTGCCATCTTGCTTTCCAACTCTGATTTATAATTCTGTTTTGCTCTTAAAATTTCAGACTTCAGCTCCTTAGTGGCAACCTGTAGCTCAGAAACAGACCCCTGTTTAAAGGCAAGTGCTTTCCTCTGTAAGCAGGATTTAACTGATTTAGTTACCCATGGTTTGTTGTTGGGGTATATTTTGACACGTTTACATGGAACAAACTTATTTTGACAGAAAGCCATGTATGAGCATGTGAGCTCAGCCAGAGAGTCCAAATCATCCCCGCAGGCTATTATAAACATCTTCCAGTCTGTAGATTCAAAGCATTCCTGGAGGCTGTGCTCTGAATCTTCTGTCCACACATCAATGTCTCTCATCTCCACCTTGCCTCTTCTGAGAGCAGTTTTATATGTGGGCAGCAAATGTACACAGTTGTGATCTGAGGATCCTAAAGGAGGAAGGGGGAGTGATTTATAGGCCCTCTCTATGGATCCATAGCACAGGTCCAATGTCTTTTTTCGCCTGGTTGGGCAGGAGACATACTGATGAAAGTTTTTAAGTGTCTTCTTTAAAGAAACATGGTTAAAATCCCCAAGAATGAAGTTTGGCGCCTCTGGAGAAATTGACTGCAGCCGCTGCACCACATCAGAGATGGTGCTGGAGGCGGAGTCAGCATCTGCCCTCGGATGAATGTACACAACTGTGATGAAAAGTTGGGGAAACTCTCGAGGCAAATAAAAGGGGCGTAGTGACACAGACAGCAGCTCCACATGGGGTGTACAGATGCGCTCTCTGACCGTGACAGATGTGCAGTACTGCTTATTAATGTATAAACATACGCCGCCCCCCTGACGCTTCCCAGTTACCTCTTCCTGCCGATCCGAGCGCAGCGGAGCTCCAAAGCCATCAATCCACAGGTCTGCATCCCGATCATGCGCAGTAAGCCAAGATTCAGTGAAAGCCATGACGCAGCAGTTCTTAAAATCCTTCTGGTAACGTACGTTGCCTTGAATTTCCTCCACCTTGTTTCTCACAGACTGTGCATTCCCAAAAATGATCGAAGGAAGAGGAATGTTACCAAACTGACGTCTCCTAAGGCGCAATTTCACACCTCCACGTCTTCCACGCTTCCTCCTGCCGCTTCTTTTTTCACCGCTGTGTCCGTCTCTCAAAATAAAGTCCGGCAGCTGAAATTTGGGCGCAATCAGAGACTCTGCACCAGCTGTGTTAAAGCGCAGCAACACGTCCCTGGAATATTGTATTCTGCCCGCTATTCTGCTCGCCATGGAGCTGAACGCGTTTACCTCAGAGACAAAGAGCCACAGCACAGATAGCAGCAGTGCGAGAGAGGAGAGGAAATCCATGTTGTGGGTACCAGGGAACTCTTCGCCATATATTCCACAAACGCTCCAGGGCAGAAACGACACAGAGGATTTTCTAAAAACGTAAAAAAGTACAAAAAACACACACACGCACACACGCACTATATCATCAAGCTGCTGGTTGCTGTGTGCGCATGCGCCCGCGTGGCTTTCCACTAGTCCCTCGTGGGTTTGCCTCAGCTCAACACTTGCCGTGAATGCTAGTTCAGGCTCTTATGTGCCCATCTCATACCACACCTTCTGATCAATAATCACAGGAAATTCCCTGGGCCTGGGATACCTCAACGCTCAGCCCTGCCAAGACCTGATGTAATCATTCTATTCCTCCACACACTCACCCTGACAAGTCCTTTTCTCACTCAGTCATCTCCTCCCCTGAATCTGTAAGTGAAAGGACTCTAGTTTATCATTATTCCTGGAACTCACTGTCATTAACAGCTGAAGAGGTTTAAGTTGCTCCCCTCTTCAACAACAGTAAGGACCTCTATTTATTGAGCATCCCCCATCCCCAGCATTGTTATAGTTACATTGTCCTCTTCTCTTCTCTTCTGTCCTATCCCAGGTCAGTTCCGGTGCAGACCCATCATTGTCCTTTTGATAAAAATATAAAACCTTGCATTTCTGGGTCTTGAGTGTTTCTTTTGTGGTAATCGCCATTGGGTCCTGTATTCAACGATGTCAATAACAGTCCAGTCAACAGTCCATAACAGTGTAACAAACAGCAATGTTAATCATCACAGTCTCATAACTACATAATATACAGCACATTGATGTTCCACATAGACAAGGAAACAGACAGTCATTTCAACTAAGTATAGTGTTTTTGGCTTGGAGAGGTTATTAGAAGAATGATATTGTACTTTATTCAGTGAGGTTTTTGACTCTTCTTTTGTCATACAAGGAATTTAGTGTATCATTGATATCCAGGCTTTATCCATTGCACGGCCAACAAATTCAGTAGATGACAGTTTGAGTATTAGATTATTTGTGATTCTTTTCTCAAATATCAGATGGCCAGCGGGTGACATTAGAATCCAACAGTTGAATTTTTTTGTTGCCTCTCATTCCAGGTCTGTTTCAATGGGAAACAGTGTTGAACAAGCAAACATTATGTAGTCCTTCACCAATTCTCCATCAGTATATGGCTTTATGTACTGATGTCATATACAGCGGGGAAAATAAGTATTGAACACGTCAACATTTTTCTCATTAAACATATTTCTGATGTAAAGGGCCACAGGATTGATCCCACCCACTGACCATCAGTGACCCTTCTGTGTGGAGTTTGCATGTTCTCCCCGTGTCTGCATGGGTTTACCCAGGGTACTCCAGTTTCCTCCCACAGGCCAAAAACATGTAAGTTAGGTTAATTGGAGATTCTAAAGTGGCCCTAAGCATGAATGTGTGTGTGAATGATGAAGAGATTGGCGTCGCACCGTGGCTGCCTCATCCATCCAGGTGGATGCCATGAATTTCCCTCTGGGATAAAAAAAATATATATATATACAAAAACATGTAGCCATTGATCTGAGATTGTCACCAGATATCAGTAATAACCCAAATAAATCATACATACAAAGAAATCAAGGCAGCTGTGTTCACAAAACAAGTTACATTTAATAAAGTGGAATGACACAAGAAATAAGTATTGAACACATGAAGAAAAAAAAGGTGCAAAAAGGCATAGAAAGCCAAGAGACCAGCTGAAATCCATCAGAATTTAGGAAGCCATCCCATTCCTCATCAGTGCAAATTAATTTCAGCTTGTTAAGTCCTGATTGATACCTTTTAAAAAGGTCTGTGAATATCAGATTGTCACACAACAAAGAACTCATGATGGGTAGAAGCAAAGAGTTCTCTCTAGCTCTTTGCAACCTTATTCAAATCAAATCAAATCAAATCAAACTTTATTGTCATATTGCTGTACATACAACTGTAGTGCAGGCAAGATGAAATTGCGTTTCTCTCGGCATCCATATAAGAAGCAAATTGTTGCAAAATATAATGATGGCATTGGTTACAGGTGCATTTCTAAACTGCTGAATGTTCTGGTGAGCACTATTGGAGTCATCATTCGGAAGTGGAAAGAACATCATTTTACCATAAAGCAGCCAAGACCAAGAGCTCCTCGCAAGATTTCTGACAGAGGAGTCAAAAGAACCCTCATGGAGAGCTCCAGAAAGACTTGGAGTTAGCAGGTACTGCTGTTTCAAAGAAAACAATAAGTAATAATTGTAATAAGTAATTGGGCAGTAATTGGGCCGCACGGTGGCGCAGTGGTTTAGCACTGCGGCGGCACAGTTTACTCTCGGCCGGGGGATCGCGGGGATCATGAGATCGTGGGTTCGATCCCAGCCCCCGACCAACAGTAAGCTGTGTGGAGTTTGCATGTTCTCCCCGTGTTGCGTGGGTTTACTCCGGGATTTGTCCGGTTTCCTCCCGCATACCAAAAACATGTAGGTTTAGGGCGCTCGCGCATGCAGCGACCGGCAGCCGGTGGCTTGTCACCAGACTGCAAACCAAATCTACCTACGGGTACAAATAAGTAACAAAAAAAAAAAAAAAAAAAAAAAAAGTAATTGGGCAGTGCGGTGGCGCAGTGGTTAGCACTGCACCAGCACAGCAACTCACCCTTGGCCATGAGATCCCTGGTTCGATCCCAGTCCCTGACCAACAGTGATCTGTGTGGAGTTTCCATGTTCTCCTCGTATCTGTGTGGGTTTACTCCAGGATTTCTCCGGTTTCCTCCCACAGGCCAAAAACATGCAGGTTAGGTTAATTGGAGACTCTAAAGTGGCCCTAGGTGTGAATGTGTGTGTGAATGGTTAAGGGATAGGGCCGTACCGTGGCTGCTTCATCCATCCAGGTGGATGCCCTCAATTTCCCCTCTGGGGATCAATAAAGTATACAAAATCAAAAAATCAAAATCAAAAAAAAAAAATGCACTCATCCGACATGGGTTCTATGCCCACTCACCTCGCAGGACTCCATTGCTGAAGAAAATGCATGTTGAAGCTTGTTTAAAGCTTGCTGCACAACATTTTAGCAAACCAGTAAAATGAAAAAAACATAAAGATACTTTAAAGTGCTGATGAATGAATGAATGAATGAATGAATTTTTAATGAATGAATGAATTTTATTTATTTCGGATAGTACATTACAGGTTAAAAGAAACTGTATAATATAACAACAAGATCAAATTAGACAAAGACTCCTTCTACTATACAATTCCATGTGAGTTATCCGAAATGGGTGATGGCTGAAGCCGCAGCTTATATTGTCCACCCATATTCCATCTAGGAATTCAAAGGAGAAAAAAGAGAAAACAAGACAAGAGCGATTACAATTTAAAACAAGGCTAAGACAAAATGTGACTGAGAGAAAAAGAAAACTGAGCTAGTCTAAGTTAAGCGGTTACTATTCAAAAACAAATCTAAG
Organism: Pholidichthys leucotaenia; assembly: GCA_020510985.1. Classification (NCBI taxonomy): domain Eukaryota; kingdom Metazoa; phylum Chordata; class Actinopteri; order Cichliformes; family Pholidichthyidae; genus Pholidichthys; species Pholidichthys leucotaenia. The sequence goes on from CM035837.1 coordinate 484,498,646, forward strand.
ACATAGTGTCACAGAGAAAAAAGAAAAAAAGAAAAAACTAAGCTACAACACAACACAGGCTGGATATGTCAATCCTTATGTGAGTTTACATGTCGTCTTGTAAATATGTTTGGAGTATTTCTTCCTTTAGTTTTTGTTTAAATTGTCCAAGCTTTGTACATGATTTTAATTCAGGTCCAAAATCGTTCCATAATCTGACTCCTTGCACTGAAATACAGTGTTGCTTGGTGGTTGTTCTCACTGTAGGCTTTTGAAATATACATGTTCCTCTGAGGTGATATCGTTTCTCCCTTGTTTGGAACAACTTTTGGATATTTGCGGGCAGTGATAAATTCTTCACTTTGAACATTATTATTGCGGTTTTAAAGTCAATCAGATCTTTCAACTTGAGAGTTTTTTGTTTAAGAAAAAGTGGGTTTGTTGGTTCCCTGTAAGCTGCTTTGTTGATTATTCTAATAGCTCTCTTTTGAAGCATAAAGAGTGGATATATGTTTGTTTTATATGTATTTCCCCATACTTCATTACAATATGTCATGTATGGGAGTATTAATGAATGGTACAAGGTGTATAGTGTGGGTTGATTCAGCAAATTTTTCACTCTGTGTAATATTGCAATTGATTTGGATACTTTACCTTTTATATAATTAATATGTGGCTTCCAACACAGTTTGTTATCAATTATTACTCCAAGGAATTTAGTTTCGGATACCCTTTCAATCTCTACACCATTTACATTGAGTTTGGGTACTGGGTAGTTGTGATGGTTGTTAAAGACTATAAATTTTGTCTTGCTTAAATTGAGCGTTAATTTGTTTGAATCAAACCACAGTTTCAGTTTTCCTAATTCCTTTCCGAGTGTATCCAGAAGTTGTTCCAAATTGTTTCCACTGCATAGCAGATTAGTGTCATCAGCAAACAATATTAAGTCCATTTTTTCTGAAACTTTACATATATCATTTATATACATATTGAATAATAATGGTCCCAAAACTGAACCCTGTGGGACTCCACAGGTGACCTTCAGTAACTCTGAGTTTTTGCTGTTAACACATGCAAACTGATATCTATTCTTTAAGTAACTACTTAACCAGGACAGTGCTACCCCTCTAATACCACAATTTTGTAGTTTCTTTAATAATAGATTGTGATCTACTGTATCAAATGCTTTTTTAAGATCCAGGAATACTCCAACTGAATACTCTTTATTTTCAATGGCTGTTGATATTTTTTCTGTAAATTCCATTAAGGCATATGCTGTTGTCCTTTTGTGTCTGAACCCATATTGCTGCTCACACAATAAATCATTCTTCAGTATGAAGTTGTCAATTCTCTCATAGAATATTTTTTCAAGTATCTTGGAAAATTGCGGTAATAGTGAAATTGGTCTGTAGTTGGAGAGTTCCCCTCTGTCGCCTGTCTTGTAAATCGGAATTACTTTAGCTATTTTCATTGCATTGGGAAATATACCTGATTGGAGAGACAGGTTACAGATATACGTCAGTGGTTTCACTATGCATTCGATAACAGTTTTGACTAGTAGCATGTCAATACCATCGCAGTCAGTAGATGTTTTACAGTAGATGTTGACACGTTCTTGACTTCCTCTAATTTTTCAACACATAATACAATTTACGCAATAGGTTGGTCTGTGCAGTTCTAAATCAAACAGGCTTTTTTTTTACACAAACATCCACGTTTTCATGAGTGCAACGTCACCCATTGCGTCAGTGGCTCGAAAACCCCCCGGCCATGTTGTAATGTCATCGACGGAACACAGCGCTTGGCTGCCCTTTGTACACACAGGATGGAAGCGGTTTAAAACATCGACCATGGTTCCAGCACATGTAGTCTGGAATTGATTTGTGTTGTCCAATCTTCAAACGATTGTAGTTCCGAAGAATGGGATGACAATGTAGAATCTCGGGGCATCAAACTGTATAGATTTGAGCCGTGCCAAGCGGGCATTGTGTCTAGCAAGTCAGACTCAGTGACAGTCAGCTGTTCATGTTTTGTGTGCATCATCTGCCATATTGTCAGCCAGCCAATATTGCCAACACTATCACGACATGTTAGCCACTCCACACAGCCGTGGTTCTGTTGTGTCCCTTGTAGCGATGTCAGCTCTGGGGCGCAACCGTGGTTAACACGTCACCTCTCCATGTTTGCTGGGAGATGTCGGCCCCGAACGCCTACTGTTTTTGTTTCTGTGTATTTTTTGTAAGTCTTCACCTTTTGGGATCAGTTTTTATGTTCAACACATGTGCTGTGGTGAATCCTGCACTTAAGTCCTCGTTATGTATGCGTAAATCCTGCCTCTCCGTGCGCTCTTACGCAGGGCAGGGAGAGGGTGCATGAAATAACGAGGATTTACGTGTAGGGTTCACCACAGCACATTTAATATAGAATGACAGACAATTCCCAAAAAGTGAAGACGTACAAAAAACACACTTACTGATGGTGTTTGGGGACAGACATCACCCAGAGAATGAATGAGAGGAGACGTGTTAGCACAGGTGCGCCCCAGAGCCGACATCGCTTCAAGGACGCACGAGAACCACGGCGAACATGGAGCGACTAACACGTCGTGAGAGTGCTGAAAATACTGGCAGACTAACAGCACAGATGACAATACTATTGACCAGCAGTGCGTTAATGGCAAACGGCCGCCAATATGTACACGCACTGCTGGTGATGGTGTGATGAGAAGCACCTGGGTGAGGACTGGGAAACATGATCAGCGGGAGTTTGAATCAGCTGGTGATAATGATAGAGAGGACGTGTTCGGACCAGTGAGATGTAAGCATGCGATCACAGAAAGTAGGTCAAAGCTGCGCGTAAATCCATTAATCCTTCCCCTCCTCTGTATGCTCCTGCCTAAAAGCACACCAGGAGGCTTATGACAGTTGGAGCTGAAGCGTGTGATGTGGTCCTGTGTTTATCTAAGCCTGAGACACAACGTGAAGGCATAGCCATAAAATTAAAACAAGAAACCAGAGAAACTGTGAGCTACAAAGCTGCTGTCATTCTAGTTAACAACACCGGAGTCCATTCTGTTGATTACATCATGGGGGTGCTGCCCTTAATTCGGTGGGTGGCACCACAGTCCAGTCAGCGGCTGCGGTTTTTTGATGATAACTAGTTTATGCAGGTGCTGTTGTAAATATTATATTGATCATTGACAATGACTTTTGGGTTTACACAGCATGCTAAAAAATGTCAAAAACATGTCATCAGCACTTTAATAATTCCAATTACAGAACCAATAAATCAATCAATACATGAACATATCTTTCCTGATGCATTGAAACTGGCCATTGTAACCCCCATGCACAAAGCTGGAGACAAGCTGGAAATTAGTAATTATAGGCCAATAAGTATACTTCCTGTTTTGTCAAAAGCCATTGAAAAGGTGGTAGTAGACCAATTGGTCAATTCTGCCCATCTGCTGCATCCCATGCAGTTGGTTTCAGTGCGAACCACTCAACTGAGACTGCATGCTGTTACTTTATTGAAGTGATTAAAGAAAATCTTGAAGGGAAGGGGGGTAGTAGGAGCCATCTTTTTAGACTTGTGTAAAGCCTTTGATATGGTCAATCACTCAGTCCTTCTTTTGAAACTATCAGGATATAAACTGTCCATGAATACCCTTGGCTGGTTAAAATCACATCTATCTGGTCACTCCCAGTGTGTTGTACATAAACAATAAAGTATTCCAATCAAAGGCTTGCACAATGGGAGTACCACAAGGTTCAATTTTAGGCCTACTGCTGTTTAATTTGTATATTAATGATTTGCCATCAGTATGTGAAAATGATGTATGTAGATGTATGCAGATGACACAATCCTCTATACACATGGGAAAGATGCCAAACAAGTGGCTGACAAGTTAATGATGGCAATGGAGAAAGTGTCAAAATGGCTTAATCAATCATACCTCACTCTGAACGCAGGGAAAATAGCTACCATGTACTTTACCAACAAACAAAATCATACACATTTATCTTTTGTTCTTATTAAAGACAGAGATAGAAAAGAGATGTTTTTACCATCTTTACATGTTTCGACTGTTCACGGCAGCCTTTGAAGGCTGCCGTGAACAGTCGAAACATCTCCTTTCTGTTTTTGTCTTTAATAAGAACAAAAGGTAAATAATTAAAAGAAGACAAAATGAACCTACTTGAGCTAAAATCATACGCACTATCCGACTATAACTGTAAATGGAGCAAATATAGAAAATGTAACAGAGTTTAAGTATTTGGGTGTCACATTAGATCCCACATTCAGCTTTAAAAAGCACATAAAATGGATGAGCTGCACTCAGAAATATAACCTTGCAAACTTTTATTGCATGAGAAACTCACTCTAAAAGGAGCAAAAATCTTTCTGAATGCCATGATTTTGACACATTTTTCCTATTGCATCTCATGCTGGTCACAAGCCAATAGTGGGACTCTGAAACCCTTGGAATCCCAGTATAAACAATCCATCAAAATTCTGGAGGAGAAGACATGACAGTATCACCATTGTGGTATACTTGCCAAACACAAGATGTTAAGCTTTGAAAACATGATCATGCATGCAAATACTGTATATGGTTGGTCTTTAAAATTATCCATGGTTCTGCACCCCCACCCCCAAGACTTTTGTGTACCTGACTTCTGAACAAAGTACCAGAGTAACAAGGACTTCCTCTAGATGGCATTGTTGCATCCCCCTATGTAAAACTGCTTTTGGACAATCAGCATTCTCATACAAAGCTATAATGGAATGGAACAAGCACTGTAGCATCATCTCACTTTGGCTCAGCAATAATTATTCGTCTGCTTAAAGACATTTTGTTTCACCCAGGAGTAAGACAGTAAAGAATGGATTTTCTTCCTCCAGGCCACAGCTGAAATCCCATTCCTTTGTTAAAACCAGTCGAAAGAATTCAACTAATGCATTTCCTGTTTTGACCCTTTATTGCCCCCATAAACATGGAGACATGGAGACCTGGCCACACAGATCCACAACTCAGTTAATTTCCTTAAACTCTGGGACATGCTGGATTTAACCAGTGAACTTTAAAGTACATTATTACAAACTCAATTCTAAACCTTCTTCTTTTCAGGACTATGAAAAGCAAATGGACTCTGATGTTCTAATGTGGAAAATCAATAATATGTGTGAAATGCATTAATCTGTGATTTTATATATATATATATATATATATATATATATATATATATATATAAATGCATGTTAAAAATGTTTAAATGAATGTTTATTCCTGCATGTTGATTTAGAAGCACTACTTATAATTTATACTAATCACTAAAGTTATCTTAGCTTAAGACACAAAGGAAAAAGCACACTCCAGTATGTATCAAATTTGCCTCTAAAACCATGTGACTCCAGCAGCCAATCTCTGCATGACAACTCTTTCCCCAAAAGCTCCAGACAATACCACCAGTTGGCCTCCGTCGGTCTATGATGACCATGGAAGAGAATCCTAAACGTCTACTCTGCTGGAACAGCACCGCCTGTGGCTGAACAGGCCGATGCGCAAATGGCAGTCCCTATCACACAGGTCGCACTTGTGGGTGATCTCCGTGCTGCTGGGTCTGTGGCGGTTCTTCCTGCGGGTCCTTTTTTCATCTGCTGCAGCAGTCAGTCTCTCTTCACTCGCCTTGAGCTGTCTGGTCAGGGTGCCTCTCCATTTGGAGCAGTCCGTTGCAAGGTCCTCCCAGTGCTCTGTGTTGATCTCCAGTGCCTTCATGTCTCTCTTGCAGACGTCTCTAAAGCGCAGCTGTGGGCGGCCAGCGTCTCTCCTGCCAGTTGCCAGTTCTCCGTAGAGGACATCTTTGGGGATTCTGCCATCCTCCATACGATGAACGTGGCCTAGCCAGCGGAGCCTGCGCTGCCTGAGTAGGGTGAACATGGAGGGAAGGCCGGCGCGGGACAGAACTTCTGTGTTGGGCACTTTGTCCTGCCAGGATATGTCCAGGATGTGGTGAATGCAGCGCAAGTGGAAGGAGTTCAGTCTCTTTTCCTGCCGGGCGTATGTTGTCCACGTCTCACTCCCATAGAGCAGTGTGCTGATGACGCAGGCGTTGTACACTGCCATTTTCGTCTTGACAGAGAGTTTGGGACTCTCCCACACTCGTGTGGTGAGGCGAGCGAGTGTGAAGGCTGATTTTCCAATCTTCTTGTTGATCTCTGTATCAAGGGAGAGGTTGTTGCTAATCGTGGACCCCAGGTACGTGAACTGATTCACGACCTCCAGCTTGTAGTCGTCGATGGTGATGGTTGGTGGTGCTTCCGTGCCTTGCGCCAAGACGTTAGTCTTCTTCAGGCTGATGGTAAGCCCGAAGTCCTTGCATGCCTGGGAGAAGCGGTCCATCAGGGTCTGAAGCTCCTGCTGTGTGTGGGTTGCGACTGCAGCGTCGTCTGCGAACAGCATGTCTCTGATTAGAGCCTCGCGTACTTGGTTCTGACTTTCAGGCGGGCGAGGTTGAAAAGCCTGCCGTCAGATCTTGTGTGCAGGTAGATTCCCTTTGTTGTTGTGCTGAAGGCATGCCTCAGGAGCATAGCAAAGAAAATCCCAAAGAGGGTTGGCGCAAGTACACAGCCCTGTTTCACTCTGCTGCGTATGTTGAATGGCTCTGAGACGTTGCCATCGTGCTGCACTATCCCCTGCATATTGGTGTGAAACGATTCGATGAGGTTTTGCAACTTTGGTGGGCATCCTATCTTTGGCAGGATCTTGAAAAGGCCCTCTCTGCTGACCAGATCGAACGCTTTGGTGAGGTCGATGAAGGCGACGTACAGGGGCATGTTCTGTTCTCTGCATTTCTCCTGGAGTTGGCGGATGGAGAATATCATGTCTACCGTTGATCGCTCAGCGTGGAAGCCACACTGAGACTCGGGGTAGACACATTCGGCAAGCTTCTGTAGCCGAACGAGAACAACTTGTGCGTAGACTTTGCCAACAACGCTGAGGAAGGAGATGCCCCTGTAGTTGTTGCAGTCGCTTCTCTCCCCTTTGTTTTTGTAGAGGGTGATGATCTTGGCGTCCCTCATGTCCTGTGGTACGGCACCTTCCTTCCAACACTGGCAGAGGACGTCATGCAATGGCAGCAGTAGGGCGGTCTTGCAGTGCTTGATCAGGTCAGGGGGTATGCCGTCGTTGCCGGGTGCCTTGCCAGCGGCCAAGCTATCAATGGCCTTGCTGAGTTCGTCGATGGTTGGCTCGGCGTCAAGTTCGTCCATGGATGGCAGGCAGTCGATGGCATCAAGGGCTGACGGTGTCACGGTGTTCTGTCTGGAGTAGAGGTCGGAGTAGTGTTCCACCCATCTCTCCATCTGCTTGTTCTTTTCTGTGATCATCTCCCCAGTGGAGGATTTGAGGGGGGCCGTCTTGCTCTGAGCTGGACCAAGTGCTTTCTTGATGCCGTCGTACATACCACGGATGTTCCCTGTTATGGCAGCGGTTTGAATGTCTTGGCTGAGCTGAGTCCAGTACTCGTTGGCACAGCGCCGAGCAGTCTGCTGAACTTTGCTTCTCGCAGCCCTGAGAATCTGGAGATTCTTCTCGTTTGGGTACTTCTTGTACTCAGCAAGTGCTGAGCGCTTGGCTTCAATGACGGGGGTCATCTCAGTCAACTTGGCATCAAACCAGTCCTGTGACTTCGAGGTCTTCCTCCCAAAGGTAGCCAAGGCTGTGCGGTGGATGGTGTTTCGCAGCTCTTCCCACTTCTGCTTTGCAGATTCTCCTTCTTGTGGTACACCAAGTTCCTTCTCAAAGGTGGAGGCAAACTGCTCACCAAGTTCTGGTTGAGCCATCTTGCTGGTGTCAATCCATACCTTTCCAGGCTGTCTAGCATGATGGAATTTCTTCAGCTGCAGCTTGACCTTGCAACACACCAATGAATGGTCTGTGTCGCAATCTGCACTCTGGAACGAACGGGTGATTAGCACGTTCTTCAGTGAGGTGCGCCTGGTCAGGATCAAGTCCAGCTGGTGCCAGTGCTTTGAGCACGGATGTTGCCAGGAAACCTTGTGTTGGGGCTTGGTCTTGAAGACTGAGTTTGTGATGCACAGATCGTGATATGTGCAGAACTCGAGCAGCCGCTGTCCGTTGTCGTTCATTCTGCCCACGCCAAAAGGTCCAAGACAGGAGGGCCAGGAGTCGTGGTCAGCACCCACTCTGGCATTGAAGTCTCCAAGGAGAATGAGTTGTTCAGAGTTGGGGATGATCCTGACAGTTGTTGCGAGATTCTTGTAGAACTCGTCTTTTGCCTCTGGTGTGGCTGTCAGTGTTGGGGCATACACACTGACGAGGGTGACTGGGCCTTGAGTGGTGTTCAGGCAGAGGGTGAGGAGTTGTGCAGAGCCATTGCTGCACGGTTCCACCATCTTCAGCAAGGTGTTCTTCACTGTGAAGCCCACTCCGTGTTCCCTGTGTTCGTCACTGCCCTTTCCCTGCCAGTAGAACGTGTAGTCCTTCTCTCTCAGTGTGCCTGCATCAGCCAACCGTGTTTCCTGGAGAGTGGCGATATCCACTCCCAGTCTCTTCAGCTCATTATTGAAGATGGCAGTCTTCCTGGTGTCGTTGATGTCCTTGAGGTTAGCAGCGAGTCCTGTCATCATAGTGCGGACGTTCCAAGTTCCCAGTTTTAGAGTTGGTCTCTTTTGTTTTATTGTCTTGCCTGGTGCGAAGGTTCTCAGCCTGCTGTTCAGACTTCTCCTCATCCCCATGCACCCAATGAGGAAAGCAAGCTGTGGCGGGACAACACCTTATTGGCTGGGGGCTGCCCAGCTTGAGGCGGGCGGTAGCTGTCCAGTGAGATCCGATGATCCCTCCCACCGTCGGGAACAACCCCTGGCGCCGCGCTCTACGCCAATTGAGCGGTGGCTTATAACCGGTAACTGTCATTCCCCGTGTTTTGTCTATGCCAAAGGCAAAGCTGGAGTGTCCTCTCCAGTGATCTGGTGTTCTACCTTCCAGCGTTGGGCATTGGTAGGATTCAAGCCTGGGCAGGAAGATATGGAGGACAAGATGTTGCCCACGCAGCATGTCCCCCCTCTCCACGTCACTGATGAATCCAAAGGAACAGCAGGGCTGCTACAATTTGGCACCAACGCCGTTGCAGGAGCTGCCAAAACGATGTTGAGCACAACATAGAACTGCCTTAGGGGCTCCGACTCCGGATTTTTCCTCAGGGTTGACTCCCGAAGCCTTTCCCGTGACCGGGTATGCCGCAAGGCAGCGGAGGTTTGAAATCAGGGTTTACCTTCCCCTAGATGGGCTACCTTCCCAGGTTGATGAGCCACCATCTACCTGAAGCATCTGGTTTTAAGGCGCCAGAGATCCACCCTCGCCCCTTCTCCTATTAGTAAAAGCAGATCCACCGGGCTTAGAGACTAAACCACAGGGGCACGCTAGGAGTTAGACTTAGTTGTTAGAGGCTTTTCGAGACGCACGCCATAAGGAGCATTTTATGAGCACTGGGAGCTTAACCCCAGTGCCGCTCCTGGCTATGACAACCTTGGAACACTGTTTGTTATTGGACTAAAAGTTCATCGAGCCCGCCCACGAAGGACGCTCATTGGCTGAGATTCCGGTCAACCCGGAAGCCCGCGGAAGCTCAACAGAGCTTATAAAACGGAGGAAGACTCTCTGATTCGTCCCATTTTTTTTACCGAGCCTTTTTCACCGATCCCTTTTTCTCTTCGCTCTGATTCATTTCCTTCTCTCATTCGTCTGTCTATTGTCCATTGTCTACACACAGCAAGAAAGAACAAAGGACCGTCTGAACAGACTTCTACCATGTGTCGTTTTTCTGAACACAGAGCAGATAACTCGTAATTTGTTTATGTAACTTTGTATTTTAATGTTTTTCCTTTTTCTCTTAAATGCCTAGGAATTCCTATTTCTTTGAGCTCAATTCTTAATGGGAGTTAAACTCCAATTTTTATTTATCACTTTTTCTTTGTTAAACTTTCTGTAAAACCACTGTTTGTTTAATTTTAATGTAAACTTTAATCTTGACTTTATTTTTATAATATTTTTCTTGACCAATCACACAACAGAAGCTATTATTTTATCTAAAGTCCGAAAGTTTTTTTTTTCATAATTTGAGATCTGATTAGATCTAATTATTCTCGAAGACCTCTGGAGGGTCGTGTCTACAAGGAGAAAACGCGCAGCTGTTTATCACACGCTGAAGAAACGTCGTCACCATCTGGCTCCGAGCCCAGTTTCAACTGTGGGTCATACAGCCCAAAATCCAGCCTCTTCGACCGCTTGAATTTAAAGGTCGAAATGTGGACCCTGAAAATATCTGCGGGCAAATATTCCCTCTAACGTCCACGAAATCTTGGGCTGAGGACGACGCCGAACGAGGAATCACGTGAGCTGCAAACTTTAATTCATCTGCTGAATTAAACGTCTGAGGTTCGGTAATAATTTGTTTATCTAATCAGATGCAAATTAAGAAGCCCTTAACATAACTCTTCTTTTCGTTAAAATTCCGTTTTTATTTTCTTAAGATTAATCCAGGACTTTTCATATAATTAGTAAACTTTCTCCATAAATTTGCATTGTTTCCATAATCTGTTATCTCAAACTGATAGAAATTAATTTCTCAGTTAACCCTGGTTCCGAAAATATTGACATTGTTAATCTATCATTTACAAGATTGATTCTATGATTAATGAAATTACTGCAATGTCTGTTAATCATTTCGTTTAATAAATATGTGAAAATGAGAGAAGTTGTTGAGAATTTATTTCATTCTGAGTCTGTTCAAGCACAGGTATTGAATTCACGGAAAAATTCTTGAGACTGATTATTAATTAATTTATTGAGTGATTAAACAGGTATAAAGTGAAATTAAAATTAAAATTGCTTCTTAAAGATAGAAGCTGGTGCCCCATGAGTGTTATTAACTTTTCTGATGTATTTGAAACGAGACTTGATCTCAGATTACAATACATCAATATAAATTAAATAATTCATACCTGATCATATTCATATTTATTAATATTCCATATTTCCTTCTACACTCCCTACTGCTTTGAAGACCAGAACAAATTACAGAGACTTTTCCACAGAGACTAAAAAATGGGTTTTAAGTAATGAAGCCTGCCAGCATTGACTCTCCCCCTTAAATGGCATTTGAAATTGTACTCTTAAATTGTTTTTTTGTGTGCCGTCCCTCTTATCTTTTAAACTTACTCCTTGCTTGTTTCGGGGTCAATGGTTCCTGAAACCCGACCTGAATTACTTTCTATATGTACTGTTTTTCTTTTAATATCTTCCTGTCATGATTCAGGGAAAATGAGGCTCAAACACAGAGCTGCCAGAATGAACATTTGGACACAGGTGTAAAAAGTTCACCAGTTTATTGTAAAAATAAAACTAACACACAACTCTAAATAAAGATGCTCAACTAAAGAAAAGCGCAACACAAAAATGCGCATTTAAATTTACACAAACTGGTGCCCACTGGAGCACACGCACCCTATGGGGAAAGAGCAGACAGAGGTCATTAGGGACAGAATCTCCCGAAGGGGAGAATAATAATGGGAAAGCACTCTTACTCGGAGAGCAGAGGAGCCTGGCAGGGAACTCCTGCTTGGACCAGGGGAACAGGGGAAAGGATGTTGACCTGGGTGGACGTCTGGCGTGTTCTCGGTCAGGCGAGCGTGATCAGCTCCGGAGTACACACCTATGGGTGGCAGCAAACCTGGGAGACAGAAGGACACAGGAGTCAAAATACAGATCAACCGGTAAGAATAACGTTTTAAGTGCCTGAACGTTTTCACGGTAGCAAACCTAACAATCCAGCGATGGATGCTCCACAAGCTGGCTCTTAAATACGCTGGGTAATCAGGACGCAGCAGGTGTGTAGTCACGCAGGTGTGTCTGATCCTCCAGAGCCGGCAGGAACAGGAGGGGAGGGGGAGCTCGCTCGCTGCATCACCACACTTCCTACCTGCCTCAGGGATTACAGATGGAAATTAGTGAGAATGCTGTAATCTTGTACAGAGCATCTTTACCCTGTGTTTAATATTTTTTCTGTACATGGTCCCTGACAAATAAACCAATAATCTAAACTAAACTAAGTTAGAACTATAGTTCTAACTATAGTTTAGTTGAACTATATGATACTACTACTACTATGATACTACTACTGATACTATATGATCAAAGTGCTTTACAGATCCTGCTATCCACCCATTCACACACACATTCACACACTGAATACTTCAAGGCGGCGTATGATTGGCTCCCATGGGATGCGTGCTTTCGTGTTCTATTTCCAATATCTGAAATACACAGCACACATGTGCAAAATGCCAAATGACGCAATTCAAAAAGTTATGTTTGACAAGAGGAGAAATTGGGGGAGGGTTGAAGAAGGGTTGGTGGTGGGAAGGGAGTGTTGGTATCGATAAACAGCAGGCCCTGAAGGCAATGATGAAGAAAGAAGACTTCATGCGGATGTTGGAGATTTGATTTCCATGCTCCAAGCAGCCGCGCCCAAGGCCGATCATGTGCTGTGCAGGAATACATGATGATACTGATGGCGACAGAGCCGCCATACACAGGTGCTAGCCTGACCCACCAGGAGCAGCTGGGGGTTCAATGTCTTGCTCAAGGACACTTCCACATGCAGACTGCGAACAGTGCAGGAGTCGAACCCCTCACCCTCCGATCAGTAGTTGGCCACACTACATCTGCGTCACAGTGGCATGAGACCAAAATTGAACTTTTTGGATGCCACAACACACAGCATGTCTGGAGGATAAATGGCACTGCATATCAGCCCCAAAACGCCTTACCAACAGTGAAGTCTGGAGGTGGGAGCATCATGGTTTAGGGGTGTTTTTTCAACACATGGTACAGGCAGACTTCATATAACACTGGTCAACACCAGATTTATTGTCTAAGGGTTTTTTTAGCTGATATAGGACAATTTTGATGTGCTGAATCCAAAAATCACATTGGTTTTGCTCAATCAGGTCAACCTTTTGAATTATGGCCACATGTTTTATACGTTTTTATTTACATGTACAGGTATTTTCGCTTTATATGATGTAAAATTCTTTTTTATGTCTTGAAATTCTCTGAATTTTGAACAATGATGACGTAACATTCAATTTACATTTACCTTTTTTTCAAGAGAAAAGGATGTCATTTTCGGATTCAACGGTGCAAAATTGTCTTAAATCAGTTGAAAAAACACAGACAACTTACAAAAAAATTATTTTTGTAGCCCTGTGTAATTGAAGGAAAGATGAATGTAAAAACGTACAGAGACACCCTTGATAAGAATCTGTTGCAATTTGCCAAGATGCTGAAGATGAAACGAGGGTGGACATTTCAGCAAGACAATGACCTCAAACACACAGCCAAGGAAACTCTCAACTGGCTCCAGAGAAGGAAAATAAAGCTGCTAGAATGGCCCAGTCAGTCACCTGACCTGAATCCAATTAAAAATCTATGGAACGAACTGAAGATCATAGTTCATAGAAGACACCCACGAAACCCTCAAGATTTCTTGAAGACAGTTTGTGTGGATGAATTGGCTAAAATCACTCCTGAGCAATGCTTGCACCTAGTTTCTCCATACAGGCGGCATCTGGAAGCTGTTTTTACCAACAAAGGCTTTTCAATAAAATATTAAATGAATATCAATGAGAAAAAGTTGAAGTGTTCAATTCTTATTTCCCCCGCTGTATATGACTTAAAACATCATCAGATTTTCACACAAGTCCTAAAAGTAGATAAATATGTTACCTTTTCATTCATTTATTGAGGAAAATGATCCAATATTACATATCTGTGGTTGGCAAAAGTTTGTGAACCTTTGATTTCAGTATCTGCTGTGACCCCCTTTTGCAGCAATAACTACAACTAAATGTTTCCAATAACTGTTGATCAGTCCTACACATCAGCTTGGATGAATTTTAGCCCGGGGGACTACAGATGCAAATTAGCAGTATTGCTAAATCTGGCATACTGACATTTGTATTAATGTTCATTAGTATGTAATGCCCCTTTCAAATAATCATCAAACTTAAAATTAATTCCTCCATACATAACAGCTTCAACTCTGAGATGCTGGTGGGTTTCCTTGCATGAACTGCTTGCTTCAGGTCCTTCCATATCTCAGTTGGATTAAGGTCAGAACTTTAATTTGGCCATTCCAAAACATTAACTTTATTTTTCTTTAACCATTCTTTGGCAGAATGACTTGTGTGGTTAGAAGAAAAAGCCAACTTTTTATTGTCATTCAGTCAATACAGCCAATCATGTACAGTAGAACAAAATTACGTTTCTCATATCTACAATGTTAATCACATCTAGAATCAGAGGGATCGCTGCCATGCAAGGCACCTCCACAAACAACTTCTTTTCTCCTTTCTATTACATTGAGTACCAAGCTAGAAGGCGGGAAGTACCATTTTTATATGGTCTTTGCTATGACCCGGTCAGGGCTTGAACCCACAGCCTCCCAGTTGTGGGCTGGATGCTCCATCAACTAGGCCACCACTCCTAAGACAAACAGTTTGCAGGTACTTTGTGATTAGGATGTTTAGGCATGTGAAGACCTTGTGTTTCAAGTCATGCAGTGTAGATAAATGCATCACGTGCTTGTTGTGTGCTTCTACAAGATAATAGCGATCTCATGCTGAATAGGCTTGAGGTGTAGCTTAAAAAGGAGTGAGAGCTATGGATGTTGTACATGTGCTCATCACTCAGATGTGAATGACTGTGCGTCTCTTTTTGGCCAAAAAGATTAAATCATTTTGCTCACACTTGGATCGCTTCTCTCATGTATTTCAACTTGCCATCACATTCAGAATTTTTCTGACAACTGGGTTCTCTTTATCTACTTTTAGGACTTGTGTGAAAATCTGATGATGTTTTAGGTCGTGTTTACGCAGAAATGAAGACAATTCTAAAGGGTTCACAAACTTTCAAACACCACTGTACATTATATGTATCATAAGAAATGCTGAAAATTGCATTCCTGTCTGGTTAATCTCAGTATCTTCGATATTAAAACCTGATAGCCTGCAAGAGCACCTACGTTTTTCTTTAAGCTATCCTGGCCTTTCCCAATGTTTTCACCCCCTGAGTCTATCCTTTATATGTTTATTTCTTGAACACAGACTTCCCTCTTGCCTTATTTACAGCCTCTATAGGAGTTTGTCAAGATTTAGGAGAGTGATTCCCCTGGGTTAGAGCTTCAGACACACCTGTGCATACATGGTGTGTATAGTGAGCCCATCAACTCATTCAAAGGTTAAGTATTGCTGAAAAAAAAAATGTGTTTGTTCTCGGACAAAGTGACAGATTACACCAGAACAATACTGAAGAGAACAGCTTGGATTCAGTGAAAGTGTAACTAAGGGTCTAGGTAGAATTTAAATAATATACTTTTACACTAAAATATTAAAACCCAAAGCCAAGGTGGCTCAGTTGATGTTAAGATTGATTTAGCTTTTACTTTGAAAACAAAGGACATCTGTTCTATATAAAAAAGCAGTATTACTTGTTCTAAAATTAACACAGTATAATTCATTGTTAGGTTGAGAAACTTTTGGTCAGAGTTCAAGTGAGAATGTGACTGACACTCAAAAATCCAATAATGAAAATCTAAAATTTCATCAACAACTGCAACTATATGAGAATATGAACTGATGGGCTGAATTTGATACTAACACCTGGGGAAGCCTTTCAAAGCAATGGGCAGGACACAAGAGAGGTGGAATATCAGAGGTAATTTGTGACAGCGGAAAGAGGGAAGGGGATGGTTTATAAGGCCATAGTGAGACCTGCTATGACGTGTAGTTTGGTGATGGTGGCACTTGTTATGTCTGGAAACCCGGAGTGATGCACAGAGAGCGGTGCTGTTGTGAACACGAACTTTATTACATCAAATCGTATCACATGCATGCGGTTCTGATATCGCTTATTGAGCCAGCCGGGAAAGAGGACCTAAGATGGCTGCTCTCTCCTTATATGGACTGGTGTGATGACAACACCAGCCGGCTGCGTCATCACGCTGCTCCCGAGTATTAACCCCTTCACTATATTCACCTCTCCATTGAAAAAACACCAAACATTTTATTAATTATAACTCTCCCCAATTTGGCATAAACAACAATCACCATTAACAATATTAACTGGGGTTAGCGGGTGGACCGCCGCTCAACCCGACGTGGCTGAGTGGATTATTCTGCCACTCATCCCTCGGCAGCCACACTCCTAACTAAACAGTCACTTTTTTTTTTCCTTACAGTCTTCCATGGGGGAGGTGGTTCTGCTGGAGGGGCCTTGTAGCAGGCCCGTGGTGGGCGCGCCCCTGACGGTGCCAATTTTAGCAGGCACGGATGCCATCCCTCTGAAGCCATGGCACACTCGTCAACACTGTCCCAGCCTGGATCCCACACCAGCTGGATCAGCTCCAACACCGCATCCCGATCTGCAGCAGCTGCTCTCACCTCCCGCGGACGGCTGTCTCGCCGTCCTGATCCTATTTCCAGCTGTGCTGTTACCTTCATGCGTGTCAATGGTGGTGACGATGTAACAGCCGACTGTGAGCCCAGTTGCTTGGTTCCGCGGGCCCGAACCCAGTTCATCATTGTGAGTGGCGCTCTGCACGGCTGCGTATGGCGTTGTGGTTGTAATGGTGTGGTACTCACGTCTGCTGTGGGGCATCCACTAGGCTGTGGTGGTTCTGCTACATCCTGTTGGGTCACGGACTCTTCACCCAATGCTACAGTGGCTGTCCTTGGAGGCCAATGCTGGTTGTGGATCCTGAAGACGACCGGCGTCTCTCCTGTGTCATTTACGGTCATGGACTCTTCACCCGTCAGCTCAGCTGTGGCTCCGGTAGGCTGGTGCTAAGCAAGGATTCTGAAGCAGTCCGGTTCTTTCTCACTTTCATCTGGTGCTGGTTTAGATCGGAGTGATGTGTCGCTGTTCTCTGTGTGCGTGGGCTCCCTCTCCTGCAACTCCGCAGCGGCTCCCGTAAAGTCCTGCTGGGCGAGGAGCTGAGGCGAATCCGGTCACTGTTCTCCCTCCGTGCCATCTTCGTTCTCTGCGTCGTGTTCACCCACAGTGCTGTGGTCACTCATTGTACTGAGTTCTCCATTTTCGCCGTGCTCACTCTCTGTGCTGTGTCCACTCTATGCTACATTTGCTTTCTGGGCTGTGGTCTTCAGCTGCACTCACGTCCACGAAGTCTGGGTATAATGGACCTGGACTGTCGACAGTCTTCCTGGATACCATGAGGGTGAAACCCACCTCGCAGAATAAATCCCACCCCATAACATTATCACCCTGGCGTGTCACCTGGAACCAGAACGCTGGAATTTTCCTTTCACCGTACTGCACTGCAAAGGTGATGTTCCTGCTGGTCATGGCGCATTCGTTGTCTGGCAGTTCCACGGCATCAGGTTGCCGGGGGGTGAGCCTCCTAACCATGGCCTCATTTACCAGGGACTGTGAGGCAGCAGTGGCCACCAACATTGGCATACTGACGCGGTCTAGCTTCACCACATGCTGCGATCCTGACCAGCCTTCGGGGCCCACAATGTTGATGCGGTCTCCATAGAGTGTGGGGTCGGCGAGCCTAGCTTCGCTGTGTTCACTTTCCGTGTTGTGCTCTTCGGCTAGCTTGTCACGGGTTTGCTCATCTTCTAAGGGCCCGAGGACACATGTGCTCGTTAAGACTCTGAGCTCCTTAGCGTAACATTGAGTTGACTCACCCGCATGTTTTTCGCTGGGTTGTTGTTCTGTGGTGTCCTGCGGTCTCATGGTGTCGAACTCGGGGCCCTCCTCAGAGTGTATGGAGTCAGCCGGCTTAGCATCCGGGGCAACCGTCCGTGGAACAGCAAAATGTTTGGTCATCGATGCCACATAGTCATCATACGTAGCCCCCTTTTTTAAATTGTCGACTATCCGCCACCCTTCTTTACCCAGGTGACCATATAGAATTGCTCGCATTCACTGGTTTCTCCAGGTTTAGAGCCTCCGTGTAGCTGGTGAACTGCTCGAACCAGCGGGGCCTTGTAACATATAGCTCACTGTGGTTTTCCTGAAAGGCTGTGGTGGCCTCACGCACGCCTCCGTGGTTTAACTCTTGTTGCCAGATGTTATGTCTGAAAACCCGGAGTGATGCACAGAGAGTGGTGCTGTTGTGAACACGAACTTTAGTACATTAAATTATATCACATACAGTACATGCAGTTCTGTTATCGCTTATTGAGCCAGCCGGGAAAGAGGCCCTAAGATGGCTGCTCTCTCCTTATATGGACTGGCGTGATGATGACACCAGCCGGCTGCATCATCACACTGCTCCCTAGTATTAACCCCTTCACTACAGCACTGACAAAAAGACGGCTTCAGGTGGCAGAATTGAAGATGCTAAGATAGATTGGGAGTAACTAGGAGGAACAGGATTAGAAACGAGTACATCAAAGGGGCAGCTCAGGTTGAGCGGTTTGGAGACAAAGTAAGAGGCAAGACTAAGATGGTTTGGATATGTGCAGAGGAGGGATAGTGGATATATGATGGAAAGCTGAAAAGTTCATAGCGGACAAATCTGACCAAATGTGCTTTATTTTTCAGCCGCAGGGATCCAAGCACTGCAACACTGATGGAAGAAGTGTGGAGAGTGAAGGGGAGACTATGTTGAAAAATATACATTTGGTCAAATTTGACCACTATGAACTTTCCCCCCCTGTATTGGGGGGGGGGGTCCTTGTATTGGGCCAAGGATGTTGAAGATGGATCTGCCAAGCAGGAGAAGAAGAGGAAGACCACAGAGAAGATTCACAGAGAGGGTTTGTGTGACAAGAGCAAGGGATAGGGTGAGATGGAAGCAGCTGATCTGCTGTGGCGACCCCTAAAGGGAGCAGACCAAAGAAGAACACGTTAGACTGAATTTCATACCAAGATTAAGAATGGCAGCAGCCCTCAGTGAAGGTATGTGCATCACTTATTGTGTTTTCATTACAAACAAAACAAAGTTTGGTTGCGGAGGGGCAGCCACTATCTTGGGGCTAATGTTAGCTTGTTAGCTATTAGCTCCCATAGTGAACACATTTTTTTGGACATTAGACCCTGAACATTCTCTAATGGACCCCCTGAGTGTGATGTATGGAAATGATAGTCAGAGTTATGTCATGAAGCGAACTGAACTTTATTAAGGACACATAGAGAACTATATACAGTGGCCGTGCCCCCCTAACGTTATGCCAGGGGCGGGTATGGCAAGCCCCGTGGGCCACATACACTCACCACACCCACTACACAATATTCCCCTCCCCCTTACTAATGTTCAAAACACATACACAGAGTTCAGACCCACCCCAATTTAGGATCCGAATCATGCACTAAGGGAAATCACAGGGAACAGTGAACTAGAATGGCCTCACTCATTTACCCAAAAAACAACTAAAATTAAACAGTGTCTCTATGCAAAATAATCCCATAACAACTCATTCATAACTCACACCAAACACCATATAGATATATTTACATTAAAATAATTTAAGTTATGCCACAGTCCATGGGCAGCCACGGATAAAACCGGCTCAGAGGCCTAGGGCAGCCCCATAGCATGCGTGCCCCTAGCAACCGTCTGCCCCCGGGGTCGAAGCTGACCTCCCCGGAGAGAATGTCCCCTCTCACCACCGACTGCTTCTCCCATCTGGACCCGCAGTGCTGCTGCCCAGCACGCCGTCCCTCCAAGCCTGTTGGTCTGCTCCCGACCGCCTTCAGCACCGCTGCAGCTGTCACCGCTGTAGCCCCAAACACTCCGGCCCCCTGTGGCCGAACTCCGGGAAAAACCGAAGCTCGCTCGTTGGCACCACTCCTCAACCCAGGCACCTCGCCGCTGCTCCCAGCACCCTCATCCAAGGTGCTCAGCTGCGCTGCCTCTGTGCTCGGCTATCGATGCTCTCTCCCGGGGCTCACAGCATCACTCTCGCCGGTGTCGCTCACCGACCCAGGCCCCTCGCCACTTCACCCAGCACCCTCGTCCAAGGCACTCTGCTGCGCTGCCTCTGCGCCCGGCTGTCGCTGCTGCTTCCTGGGGTCTTCAGCCTGTTTGCTGCCGCCCTCCGCTGCCCAGACTCCAGCTGTGGGGAACACTCCGGTTGCTGCTCCCCCCCTCTGCCGGTGCTGCTCACCGCGCCGTCAACATCACCAGCGCTACGGTCACCCACCGTGCTGAGCGACTCAGCTGGCTTGCCGTCATTGGTAACCAGGGGCTCTAGTCCCCGCTTGATACCCAGCTGGTAGCTTGTAGCTCAATTTTGATGCGCACCTAGCATTGTGGCTAACCGTCCCGTTGCCACAGACTGAGCTTTTAGCTCCTCCGAGCTAACTAGCTTATCTCCTCTTGGCGCCAACGGTCTCGCTATCCACAGCTCCAGCTTCTTGTCCCTTGGATGTTCGGCAAAATGTCCAACCAGCCACCCGACAGCATCCGCATAATGCTCCATCTCTCCCAACATGCCGAAACTTCTCCGACCCTCTGTGCCGAGACGACGGACCAACAGCGCCTGTCCTCAAACTCCATTGAGTTTACCCAGGCCCAGCCCAGCGATGTATCCCCCAAGGCATCGCTATCCAATCCGGCCACAGGATCGCTGGCTCTCCAGGACACTCCAGAAACGGCTGTAGAGGTGAAGGTAGCCCATACGCCTCCATGGCTTTCTCTCATCGCCAAAATGTTATGTACAGAAATGACGGTCGGAGTCAGAGTTATGCCATGCAGCCAAGTGAACTTTATTAAGGACACAAAGAGAACTATATACAGTGGCCGTGCCCGCCTGATGTCACGCCAGGGGCGGGTACGGCAAGCCCCGCGGGCCACACACACTCACCATACTCACTACACAATACTGGGGTCCAAGGCCGCTGCATGAAAAACACTGAATTGATGAACGAGGAGAGAACAGGGCTGTCATGTGACTGGAATTTAAAGAAAATGGCAATAAAAACTGCATTTGACAAGTTAACTCCTAGCAGCTATAGCAGTGTCACAGCTGTCATGACTGTGTGGGTTTGGATGTCCACGGCGGTCCTCTCACCGCTGCTAACATGAGTGGAGATGAAGCTTAGAGGGTTTGTCTTCCATTGAGCTCTTCTTTTCACATCACGGGTGCAGCAAAATCTAAACTGCTCATTTGGAGAACGGTACAGACAAACGCTGACCTGAACAAAGCGACAGCCATTGCAGGTACCCAAATATAGATTCACAAAAGCACTGGAAAAGTGAAATTTTCCCCATCTGTGCCTTTAAACCCATGACATGTGGTTCAGGGATGCTGTGCCACATCAATAAGAAGCGCCTGCACAGATAATAGCTGGGAACATGTGCAGCCCCCAACCACTGCCCATTTTCCTGCTGCAGGGTGAGCCCCGCAGTAAACTGGATACACCGCATTGGTCAGTGTCACCACCTCAAAGACATGTTTTTTTTGTGTGTGTGTGTGTGTGTGTGTGTGTGTGTGTGTGTGTGTGTGTGTGTGTGTGTGCGCGCTCTATTTGTCTGTTTGTTGATCCTCAGAGGAACATATGGTGTCACGAAACAAAGCCTCAGCCCCGTCTCCTATCAGCACTGATAACTGGCCTCAGTCCTCCCCTCAGGGGTGAACAACAGGATACATGCATGGACGCCTCGCGCACGCACACCCAGTCCCAGGCTGCCACCTCCTTTTCCATTTACAGCCCCCCTCCCCTTTCATCTTTCCTCAGATTGCAGCAGCTGGAGGACTGTCTCTCCGAGGGAGGTTGGACAACAGCAGGACGGAGAGGATGAGCTGTGAAACAGCACATTAACAGCTAATTACCCCATGCACACACCCACACACAAACAAAGCATTTAGTGCCATCAAAACACCTATTATGTAATCTGGGTTAAGTTGAACATTTAGTTAGGGAGCATCTTTAAAGGAGATTCCAAAGAAATACCAGACAGAACATAAAGGGGGTTTGACTTGAATTATCTTATGAGGAGTGATCTGTGTGGTCGTAGGTTTGACGGCTAACGATTAACTTAAACTTATTAAACTTATTAAAATTCATACTTTTGCATTGCAGAGGACAGTAGCTGATTGGTGCTGAGATCATGTGCAGCCTTCCTAAAGTCAAAACAAACGAGGGCACTCTGAGGTGAGCGCAGCAGCCCGTGCCTCCGTTTTCTTTGAAGATCCCATTGTTACTGAAGGAAAGCAGTTTTCAACATTTCCATATATTTATTGTGGCAGAACCAAATTATGTTCAGCCTATCTTCCATGAACCTTTTTCTTCTTCTACCTCTTGCAGCTGCTCCCTTCTGGGGTCTCCACAGTGGATCATCTGCCTCCATCTCACCCTATCCCTTCATCTTCCTCTGCAACACCAACCCTCTCCATGTCCTCCTTCACTACATCCATGAATCTTCTCTGTGGTCTTTCTCTTTTCCTCCAGCCTGGCAGCTCCATCTTCAACACCCTTTGTCCAATATCTCCACTATCCCTCCTCTGCACGTCCAAACCATCTCAGTCTTGACTCTCTTACTTGGTCTCCAAACTGTTCACCCTGAACTGTCCCTCTGATATACTCATTTCTAATCTTGTCCCTCCTAGTCACTTCCACTGAGAATCTTAGCATGTTCAACTCTGACACCTCCAGCTCCATTTCCTGTCTTTTCGTCAACACCACTGTCTCCAAACCATACATCATAGCAGGTCTCACTGCCGTCTTGTAAATCTTCCCTTTTACTCTTGCTGCTACCTTTCTGTCACAAATCACCCCTGACACGTCTCTCCACCCACTCCACCCTGCCTGCACTCTCTTCTTCAACTCTCTTGTGCATTTCCCATTGCTTTGGATGGTTGACCCCAAGTATTTAAGCTCATCTACTTTCACTACCTCTACTCCTTTGATCTTCACCATTACACCTGCCTCCCTCTCATTCACACTCATGTATTCTGTCTTGCTTCTACTGACTTTCACTCCCCTTCTCTCCAGAGCAAACCTCCACCTCTCCAGGTTCTCTTCCACCTGCTCCCTACTCTCACTGCAGATCACAATGTCGTCTGCAAACATCATGGTCCGCGGAGACTCCTGCCTGATCTCGTTTGTCAGGCTGTCCATCACCATGGCAAACAAGAAGGGGCTCAGAGCCGATCCGTGATGTAATCCCACCCCCACCTTGAATCCATCTGTCACTCCTACAGCACACCTCACCACCATCTTGCTGTCCTCATACATGTCCTGCACCACCCTCACATACTTCTCTGCCACTCCTGACTTTCTCGTACAGTACCACACGCCCTCTCTTGGGACCTGATCATCTACTTTCTCTAGATCAACAAAGACACAATGCAAGTCCTTCTGACCTTCTTTGTACTTCTCCATCAGCACTCAGAACAAACATTGCATCTGAAGTACTCTTTCTTGGCATGAAACCGTACTGCTGCTCACTGATTGTCACCTCTCCTCTTAACCTGGCTTCAACAACTCTTTCCCATAGCTTTATAGTGTGGCTGATCAATTTTATGCCTCTGTAGTTACTACAGCTCTGAACATCACCTTTGTTCTTGAAAATTGGTACCAAAACACTTCTTCTCCACTCCTCAGGCATCCTCTCACTCTCCAAGATTCTGTTAAACAATGTGGTTAAAAAGTCCCCTGCCATCTCTACTAAACATTTCCATACCTCCACAGGTACGTCATCTGGACCAATCGCCTTTCCATTCTTCATCCTCTTCAAAGCTGTCACCCAATCTGCTGTACATCCTTTCCAGCCCTATCTCTCTGTCTAGCCAGTCGGTACAGCTCCCTTTCTCCTCCCTTAGTGTCCAGCCTCTCATACAACTCACTATATGCCTTATACTTTTCCTTTGTCACCTCTCTCTTTGCCATGCACCTAGATTTCAAATACTCCTGTCTACTTTTTTCATCTCCCTGACTATCCCACTTTTTCTTTGCTAACCTCTTCCTTTGAATACTTTCCTGTACCTTCTCATTCCACCACCAAGTCTCCTTGTCTTCCTTCCTCTGTCCACTGGATACACCACATACCTTTCTACCTGTTTCCCTCAATACTTTTGCTGTATTTTCCCAGTCATCTGGTAATTCTTCCCTACCACCCAGAGCCTGTAACAACTCCTTCCTGAACTTTGTGTGACCTTCTTCCTTCTGTAACTCCCCCCACTTAATCTTTGGCTCTGCCTTCACTGTCTTCCTGTTCTTGCTTTCCAAAGTTATCCTACAGACTACCATCTGATGCTGTCTAGCTACATTCTCCCCTTCCACCACCTTGCAGTCTCCTGTCTCTTTCAGATTTCTGCTTCTGCATAAGATGTAGTCCACCTGTGTGCACCTTCCTCCACTCTTGTAAGTCACCCTATGTTCCTCTCTCTTCTTGAAGTATATGTTCATCACAGCCATTTCCATTCTTTTAGCAAAATCCACAACCATCTGTCCTTCCACATTTCTCTCCTTAAGACCATACCTATCCAGGACCTCCTCATCACCTCTGTTCCCTTCACCTACATGTCCATTAAAGTCCGCTCCAGTCACCACTCTCTCCCGCCTGGGAACACTCTCTACCACTTCATCCAACTTACTCCAGAATTCTTCTTTCTCTTCTACCCGATATCCAACTTGTGGAGCATACGCACTCACAACATTCAACATCACACCTTTGACTTCTAGCTTCAAATTCTGTCAGACTCCTTCTTTACCTCCTGAACACCCTATACTTAAGGCCCTTTTCCACTAGTCCCCAGTCAGCCCTACATGCCTCTACATGGTTTTACACCGCCCAGCATGCTTTTGTTTCCATTACAGCTGAGTACCGCTTGGGATGGGTGGGATTTTTTTACAACGAGGCGGCGCCACACTCCCGTGACGTGCGTTTAGGAGGCCATAGAGCCTAAGACATGAGGATACGAACCAAATCACATATGAAGGTAAGGTAATGATTGCTAATACTAGTTTGTTTTAAGTCCGCCTTACTACATTGTAATGTCTGCAAGTTATCGCTATTAGGTACTAAAATATGTATGCTGTGTGTGTGTTTCAGATGGCTTTCTTGTGGGAAAATTACTGCTTCAAACCGTGGGTCTGGGCGTTCAACACAGTCTCTCACTCATGTCACCCCAGCTTCACAAACACTCAGTGGTTATAGAACTTAAGAATGTCTGTAGAAATGTTTAGCTTCCTGTGCAACAAACTGCTCTGATCTGTGTGAAAATCATGGAGAGCCTGTTGAGACATCATGAGATGTACCTGCTCCAGCCAGTGGTATCGTGGCAAAAAGTGATCAGCTGCAAAAACTTGATCGCCAGGTGCCATACTGTATTTATGGGGTTATATTAGCCGTAAAATATATATTTCAACAGGTAAACAGTACTGAGAATATACTATACATGTATTCATGTAGTATTGCACTGGGAATTTTGACAATAAACCTTTGTACTTTTTGCAGATCTGTCTCCGATTTTGTTTTATGTGTGAAGATTACCACCAAGTGACAGAAATGAAATACTAAAAGATTGGAAAAGCTGTCTAAGAACAATCCAGCAGTTTGAGAAATCACTTTTGGTTTGGTGTAAGTCTGTCAACAGAATTATGAGCCATAAAGCAGTTTGTGTTAAAATGTTAAATCCCATTAAACCCTAACCCAGGGGTGTCCAATCATGTGCCATGGAGGGCCAAGACCCTGCAGGTTCTCTCTTCTACCCAGTCTCTTCAGCAGGTGTTCTCACTGATCAGCAGTCAGTGGAAGAAATTCAGTGGAATCTGCTGTTGAAGATGCTGTGTAGCATCATCTCACTTTGGCTCAGCAACAATTATTCTTCTGCTTAAAGACATTTTTGTTTCATCCAGGAATAATGCAAATAAATGGATTTTCTTCCCCCAGGCCACAGCTGAAATCCCCTTTGTTTTGTTAAAACCAGCCTAAGGAATTTCCCCAATGTCCTGCTCCACTTTTATTGCCCCCATAAAACCTACACAGATCCACGACTCAGCTAATTTCCTTAAACTGTGGACATGCTGGATTTAAACAACTTTAAAGTACATTATCACAAACTCAATTCTAAACCTTCATTCTTTTCAGAACTATGAAAATGCAGATGGACTCTGATGTTTTTGATGTGGAAAATATGTGTGAAATGCATTAATCTGTGATTTTATATATATATATATATATATGCATGCTAATGTTTATATGAATGTTTATTCCTGCATGTTGATTTAGAAGCACTGCTTATAATTTATACTAATCACTAAAGTTATCTTAGTTTAATACATAAAGGGAAATTTTAACTTCCAGTATGTATCAGTCTTGCCTCTAAAACCATGTGACTCCCACAGCCAATCTCCGCTCGACAACTCTTCACTCCAAAGGACTCCGAACAATAGACTGTTTGTTCATTGGACTAAAAGTTCATCAAGCTCGCCCACGAAGGACGCTCATTGGCTGAGATTCCGGTCAGGCCAGAATCCCGCGAAACTCAACAGAGCTTATAAAAAGGAGAGAGACTCCGGTTTCAGCCTCTTTTTTCGTCAGACTCTCTTTTCGTCACTCTTTCTGCTGCAGATCCTCTGTCCGGCTCGGCTCCCTTTTCCTGATTTCCTCCATTGCCTACACCCAGCAAGGGAGAACAAAGGACTTCGACCACATGTCGCTTTTCTGAACACAGAGCAGATAACTCGTAATTAATTTATGTAACTTTGTATTTTCTTTTTCTCTTAAATGCCTAGGAATTCCTTTTTCTTTGAGCTCAATTCTTAATCGGAGTCAAACTCCAATTCTTAATTTATCACTTTTTCTTTGTTAAACTTTCTGTAAAACCACCGTTTGTTTAATTTTAAGGTAAACTTTAATCTTGACTTTATTTTTATAATATTTTTCTTGACCAAGCACCTACCAGAAACTACTATTTTTATCTAAAGTCCGAAAGTTTCTTTTCTAATTTGAAATCGGATTAGATATCTTTTAATTATTATCGAAGACCTCTTGAAGAAAGACGCAGCTGAGAAATCAACGCGCAGCTGTCCCACATCGCTCTGAAGAAAAGTCATCTAACCCAGTTACAACTCTGGGTCATACAGCCCAGAATCCAGCCTCCTTCGACCGCTTGAATTTAAAGGTCGAACTGTGTGGACTTTGAAGTATCTGCGGGCAGATATTTCCCCTAAAACCTTCATGAAATCTTGGGCCGAAGACGGACGACAGAACTATCATCACCGGGACACGTGAGCGGCAAACTTTAATTCCACTGCTGAATTAATGTCTGAGGTTCGGTAATAATTTATATATCTAATCAGATGCAAATTAAGAAGCCCTTAACATAACTCTTCTTTTCATTAAAATTCCGTTTTTATTTTCTTAAGATTAATTTAGGACTTTTTCATAATTAATAAACTTTCTCCATAAATTTGCGTTGTTTTTAATAATCTGTTAACTCAAACTGATAGAAATTCGTTTCTCAGTTTAACCATGGTTCCGAAAATATTGACATTGTTAATCTATCATTTACAAGATTGATTTTATGATTAATGAAATTATTTCAATGTCTATTAATCATTTCGTTTAATAAATATTTAAAATGAGAAGTTGTTGGGAATTTATTTCATTCTGAGTCTGTTTCAAGCCCAGGTATCGAATTCACGAAAGAATTTTGAGACTGATTATTGATTGATTTATTGAGTGATCAAACAGGTATAAAGTGAAATTAAAGATTAAATTGCTTCTTAAAGATAGAAGTTGGTGCCCCTTACGAGTGTTATTAACTTTTCTGATGTATATGAAACGAGATTTGAGCTCAGATTCCAATACATCAATATAAATTAAATAATTCATACCTGATCATATTTATTATTTATTAATATTCTATTTTCCGTTACATTTATTGGTACCCCGCGTGGAGGCCTGGTTGAACTTGAGACAACTCAGAAAGAAATTAATACATAACCTGTGTGATTTTGGTCAATTTTAACTCACAAAGTGCTTCATTGTCTGCAGGCAGTCTATTGTCTGTCTCTGTGTCACGAGGGGGAGGGGGTGAATTCGCCCCCCTGATTACTCCTGATAACTGCTGTGTGTGTCTGCTGACCAAGAGAAGGTGGGGGTGAAGACCCCACTGCACTCTAGTCAGTTTTTTTTGTTGTTGTTGTTTAATGCATGCTTAAACGTGATTACACGCTGAATAATTAAAATAGGCCTGGGAACAAAATAGCGAAGAAATCCTATTTGTTTTCCCTATTATTTCAACACCCCACAGGCGAAGCAAACCCTTGGAGGATTTAATTGAATTAACCATTGTATAAACTTGTTGAATAAAGTTTAGGGAGACCAAAGTTTTCCCGTCTTTGGAAAGCAAGGCGTGGTTTTATGGACTGAAGCTTGAGCGTCCACGTGGCACGTGCACGCTCAGTCGCGCATGCGACCGTCAAGCTGTGTATGAAAAACTGCGCATGTGTAGATCGGCTCAGCGACGCCATCTTAAGTCTAGGTAGAGTTCCCTGTAGCCGCCATTTTGAGTAGAGATCCTTGACTCCTTGCGACGTCATTGGGTTTCCTCTTCTGGAAGTGCAGACGAAAACTGCCTCCATCTTGTGGTGAAACATAGGGACTGCAATTTTTATTTAAACTTCTAATCTTTAAAGACGATTTATAACCAAAGTAAGTCTTCAAAGTAACTTCAAAGCAATTCATATTATTCGGAATAAACTAAATTTAACACTAATCCAAACTTTTATGCCAAGAATAAAAGGAAAAGGACCTGTTGGCTTCTGAAAGTTTTTCTCAGTGATGAAACCCCACTAACTGCATAGACACCTATAGCAGGAACATATATAAACACTCCTATTGTATTTAATCACTTATATAACCACATATTATAATCTTTTAAGCTAAAAGCAAACATATTTACACACTTTTAAGCAAAAAGTTGCAAACTTTGAAGCTATATGTGTGCTTATTTTGCTGTTTTTAAATGTGATATGGTGTGATTCCCTTCCCACAGAAACCCAGTTTTAGCTTAAGGATTCTAATGCTGATGTTTACTCAAGAGTAACATTAAAGTAGGATTGATCCTGTGCATTTTGACAAATTTACAGACTTATTGAATATTTATAATTTTTCCTCTTTCTCAAATTTAGGAAACCACATCAAGCAATTAACACTTAAGAGAAGCTCTAGGTGTTATTTAAACTCATTGTGTCATTTCTGATTCATGCTTTCTCTACAGGAAAAGAAAAACATTTAACCAACCTGCATAATTTTCAAATTTTTCCCAGGATTTAAAAGAAAAGTCAAAAAGGTGCAAACATTGATTATTCTGTAAATAAGAAATTTATACATCACAATCAAGAAAGATCACTATTGGCTTCAATCCTAAGAAATCCTTGGATACCAAATACTCAAACAATTCCCTTGTTTCCAATTTGTAAATATTTTAAACATTTAATGCTTCAAATAAAAATAGGCTTTAACAAATAAAACCAAAGGAAAGCCTTGACTTTAAAAGAAAGTGGAAACTTATAATCTTAAATCTTTAAAGCATTTAGCCTCTTCTCTTTTTGTATTTCTTTGTAAATAAAATCCTCACTTTCAAAGTGACATTTTGCAAAATCCCAAAGCTAGTTATTGATGACAAATTCCAATACTAGACTTTGAAAATCAAAGGAAAGAAGTCAATCCACACAATTGAAATTTCAGTTTTGTTTTGCGAAACAAATTCAATCCAATTTCAATTCAACTTTATTTATCAACGTACGGTTTCGACGAACGAATTATTTGAAGCATCTCTACATTTCTAAATAATTTCAAAATTCTATTTCCCATCCTGCAAGCCTACAAGTTGAAACAAATTCTAAAGGAACTTTCAACTATCACGGTTGTAAAATAAAACACTCAAGGTTAAACCTTGTTGAACAAATTTAAGAATAATCAACAAGTTGAATTTTTTTTAAAGGCTAAATAACAACAACGGTCAAACATGACGAGTCATCAGACAACCGACCAATTTACCAAACTGGATGACCTTCAAACAACATTGGAAGCATGGACTTCTAATTTAATTTCTAGCTTCACAACACGGGTCAAGGAAACACAGCCCGAAGAATTGGAGCAACTCACTGAAGAACTTTTGAATGAACACACTGAAAAACCACCAGAAGGCAAGGACCTCACCAGTGTGTTAGGTAAGTTTGCGCTAACATTAGTCGCAAGATTAAAGGTAGCCGAGAACGAGCTAGCAAATCGACAAACAACGATCCTATCTCTCCAAGAAGAGAATGAAACACTGAAAGAAAATTTGGAACAATCTCAAGAGGAGAATGACAAAACTCAAAACCAACTGGATGAAGCATTACAAGATTTGGACCGTGCAGAGTCACAAAAGGAACGGTTGATGCATAACAATGACACGCTTCATCAAGACAACAATGAACTTGAAGATGCCCTTCAAGACACAAAGAAGGAACTCAGAAGAGTTGAAGGTCAACTTGAAAATGTGAAGAAGGACTTCAAGGAATGTCAACTGCTCCTAAAGGAAAGACATGAACACCAGGACATCCACCGCGCTCCCTCGCCCGATTCCCGTTTCGAATATGGACGACCGCGTGGACAGCGTACGTGTGCCCCTTCAGATCGCGACCTTGACAAGATCGCGCAAAATATCACCAAATTTGATCCAGGACCTACGGGTTCACCTGATGCCAAAGTCTATTTACAGGACATTGATTACTACCTGCGTAAGTATCCTGATGCTACAATTGACGATCGCATCTATCTGATTAAACTAACATCTAACAGGTCAGTATCAAAATTCATAGACAGACAGCCGACAAACATCAAAGCAGATTACATGCTGCTCCGCGAAGCCATCGAAAAGGAGTTATCTGACGACTGCCTACAGGCAGGGCTAACCGCAGCCCTAGCCGTGAAGCAAGGACGCTCAGAGCCAACACAAGCCTACTACCAGAGACTCCTACTTGCATATTTTGGATCTCAAAATACACCAGGGATGGAAGAAGACCACAATTTCAAGACCCTCTTCATCCAAAACCTCCATCCCACTGTGAGTCATTACCTAGGAGTTACAGCTAACCCAAGGTCAAACTCAATAAGTCAGCTGAGAGAGTTTGCACACTATGCGTTCCAAAAACGACAACAAAGTCGCAACAAGCACGCTGAGCCTGCCACAGTGCTAGCTATTAGCGATGCATCTAACACCTTGGAGTTGGAAGGAGCCCCTCGCTCTACTCCACCTCTTACACCGCGAGTACATCAACAGCCGAAGCATTTTTCCAACCGACCTCACCAAGGTCAAAACCACACCAGGTCCTCTGGATACCACTTTGGACCAACTTTGCGAAAACCCGACTACCGTCGTAGACCATATCCATGGGATAGGTCACGAGAACACGATACGGACTACCATGATGACAGATACCGATACGAAGACACGCGTAACTGTGACAAATGGTCTCCATCCCATCACAGAAGCTCAGAAGCAGAGACCTATCACAAACCTTGGAAGGAAGAAGAAACTCCTACATTCAGTAGAGAAGCTATTGAGATTGTCCAACACCTCCTAGCAGAGATTCAAAGCAACAAAGAGAATAAAACTGCTAACATTCTAGCTATATCAGCTGTGCCAACTCAAAACAAGCGTTTCAAACGAAGGAAACGCAAGAAGAAAATCCCTCATGCAAATGAGGAAGGACCGAAGGTCTCAATGCAGTCCAGTGCTGTTATGGCAGCCCAACCACAGGTCACAGACCACTCCTCTAACGTGTCGCAACTCTGTGTCGAACCACCGGTTCCACAATTCCTATGCGATTTAAACGAGAGGGGGGTGGCACGGAAATTCTACCTTCCACTGACCCTTGAAGACATGGTGTGTCAGGACGCTGTTTTAGACACCGCTGCTGACATCACTCTCATGTCACACACCCTTTTTGACAAACTACGTGTAGCCGCTAACCGCGCTAACAAACATTTGAAACTGGAACCCTGTTCATTAGCTGTGCGACCATATGCGCTCACTAAAATAACCCTGTTGGGCGTATCACTACTAAACATGTCCATTGGACCCATGACCTTGACACATCCGGTCTACGTGTCCAAACTTGACGCCATTCCATTACTTGTTGGCAAAGACCTACTGAACCGTTTTGAGCCACTGATTGATTTCAAGAACCTCAAACTATGGGCTCAAACGCAACACCCTCACCCATTTGACCCAACAAGAACAACTGAATCACAGTGTTTTGTTCTGAACACTTTGGACACCCCAAGTCTCATACAACTAGCACTGTTGGAACAACTGCAACCGATTGAAAGCGACCGCCAAGACCAAGGTGAGTACTGTCCACAAGAAGTCAAAAGTCACCTTCAAATACAAGGTCAAGCCAAACACTCAAATGATCTTGAAAACTCAACGGCCGAGCAGAAAACCCCAAACGGCCCTCTTAAAACCCTTGATACCCATGATTCAATGGTGGTGTCACATTTTGAAACCCACCCACCCACCCATGAGGCCTGCATGGTCACAAGAGCGCCACCAACCGGCTCTCTAGACCCTCTAAAACCTCAACTTTTTGTGACAACGAACCCAACTTTTGCAAACGCAAGGTGCACAGTCACTCAACCGTGCAACCAAATGATCCATAAAACCGTCAAACACCGGTAGGATAAAACGGTACATACGCTACCCGCATCTAAATCCTATTACATACCAAAACTGAAACCACTTCATGCGACACAATCTTCTCTGCAGCTATGCAATGGCACTCCTGTTCATGCTTCCGATGAACCATCATCGCCACCGCTCAGAGTTCCTCGAAACCAGAGGGGGGTGATGACTGCCAATGCCTAGAACATTCCAGCTGCAGAGCACAAAAGCGTCAAAACGACATACAAAGCTCCCAAGGCTGTATTTCAAAACCATTCGGTCCGACTCGCTAAACGACACAAAGCGTACAACGATCAAAAACTCTTGCATGACAAACTGCGAAGGGGGGACAAGATCTTCCACCCCACATTCGTACCGCAGACACCTGAAATAAATTTACAGGAAAGGAAAATCACTCCTAAATTCCTGCCCGAGTGGATGAATCCACACATTGTCAACAACAAACTTTGGCCACTCAAGAGCCAAATCCAGGACCCTATTTTCAAATGGGCTCACCAAAATCAGAGTAACCTTTACCAAAACCCCATGGGACTTGTCGGGTACAACACTGTCAAAGTAAGTCCATAAATAAGATTAAAACCAAACCTACGTCTGAGAAATAACTGTAGCTAACTACTAGCCTCAGGTACACTCAGTCAAATTCCTCCAATCAGTTAACTGCATCAAAACTTCCAGAAAGGAAAGGGTATATTAAAACCAAATTAGCCCTTAAACTAAGTTCAAAGACCTCTGTAAAATCTAATAAACTTCAATCAACTTACTATTACCAAATAGTATACACAAGACATTCAACACCATTAGCTTGAGCTAATAATCTTAAAACTCCCATCAAAGGTGAGAAAAACAAGCACAAGGTTTAGAGTTCAATCTCTTAAGCTCTATTCTGTAATTTCCCAGTTTTGGGATCAATAAAGTACGTCCATCTAAAAGAAATCATTCCACCTCTAAGAGGAATTTTCATTTGCCAACCAGGTACCTAAAGAAAGATCAACAAGAAGATTAAGATCCAAAACCACTCACTTTTACGTTTGCCAAGATGATGGCCCTCCTGTTTATCAGTTTAGCCATCTGCCTAGCAATCACACCCACTGTTACCCAGTCAGAATTGGGCCAAGCCAAAACGAAAGGTCAAAGATCCTCGGATGGATTCTTAATAACAGCCTCATCGTTAGAGCCTCTAGTTAACCTTAGCATACCCACTGTTAACTCTGTCAACACCGCTAAACCAAAACGCCAGGTTGTCGAACCACAGATGGTTACCAAAATCTTACAAGACACTGTGTTGGTTTTGAATGCTTGCTCCGAAGCTTCAGTCAAACTCAACAAGGTCTTGAACTCTTTGCTCTTTGTGTTAAAGGTTGACTATGCTCACACACAGCCAATGTCTATGTTACTCTCAGAAGTAGCTAGAAACATTAGCTTCTCAGTTAACGCTTTAGCAATGAATATGCTCTCTCATCATATTCTTTTTGCAGTAAATCCAAATTTACTTCTCATTGCCATCCAAAGAATGATAACGACATCCTATACCCACTCAGTTTTTCTGAACAAAAGCCTCAAACACCCTATGATTTGGACATCTGTAGTAGTAGTAGATTAGTTTATTTGACAGGGACAGTGTGGAACCATGGTTTAGTCTAACTAAACAAATTCAATTTGAACCTCCTTGAGTCACCTCAATATTGATTAGTCCGAATCTACCTCAAATATGAAAGAATTTTATTTTTGCTTTTGACTAAGATTTTTGGATACATGCTTGTGTATATACAAATAACCCTTTATACTTTATTTAGATTTTATGTACATTTAAACTGTTTTTGAAACCTTGAATAGATATTTTTCAGCAAACCCAAAACATTTATATCAAGTATGTCAAAACTCACATACTTCTAGTTCACTTTTTTTTGTACCCAGAATTTTTAAGTCTTTACAGGCTTATACAGAACTTTAGTATATCCTAGACAATTATACAATGTTTATATTTGGTCATGCCAAAATTATTTTTGAAATTTCCAGAAGTTTTTCAGAAAACCAAATTTAAGGACCTACACTTTGGAATAGATACTGTTCACAAGCTTAAGACTTATCGACATCAGAACTTTAGTTCAGCATTTGGATCAAGCCTCGCCAAATTGGGATTTGATGCCTAGGATTGCTATCAACGCTGAATCAACGTCACCATTGATACCAGAGGGGGGACTGTAGCATCATCTCACTTTGGCTCAGCAACAATTATTCTTCTGCTTAAAGACATTTTTGTTTCATCCAGGAATAACGCAAATAAATGGATTTTCTTCCCCCAGGCCACAGCTGAAATCCCCTTTGTTTTGTTAAAACCAGCCTAAGGAATTTCCCCAATGTCCTGCTCCACTTTTATTGCCCCCATAAAACCTACACAGATCCACGACTCAGCTAATTTCCTTAAACTGTGGACATGCTGGATTTAAACAACTTTAAAGTACATTATCACAAACTCAATTCTAAACCTTCATTCTTTTCAGAACTATGAAAATGCAGATGGACTCTGATGTTTTTGATGTGGAAAATATGTGTGAAATGCATTAATCTGTGATTTTATATATATATATATATATATATATATATATATATATGCATGCTAATGTTTATATGAATGTTTATTCCTGCATGTTGATTTAGAAGCACTGCTTATAATTTATACTAATCACTAAAGTTATCTTAGTTTAATACATAAAGGGAAATTTTAACTTCCAGTATGTATCAGTCTTGCCTCTAAAACCATGTGACTCCCACAGCCAATCTCCGCTCGACAACTCTTCACTCCAAAGGACTCCGAACAATAGACTGTTTGTTCATTGGACTAAAAGTTCATCAAGCTCGCCCACGAAGGACGCTCATTGGCTGAGATTCCGGTCAGGCCAGAATCCCGCAAAACTCAACAGAGCTTATAAAAAGGAGAGAGACTCCGGTTTCAGCCTCTTTTTTCGTCAGACTCTCTTTTCGTCACTCTTTCTGCTGCAGATCCTCTGTCCGGCTCGGCTCCCTTTTCCTGATCTCCTCCATTGCCTACACCCAGCAAGGGAGAACAAAGGACTTCGACCACATGTCGCTTTTCTGAACACAGAGCAGATAACTCGTAATTAATTTATGTAACTTTGTATTTTCTTTTTCTCTTAAATGCCTAGGAATTCCTTTTTCTTTGAGCTCAATTCTTAATCGGAGTCAAACTCCAATTCTTAATTTATCACTTTTTCTTTGTTAAACTTTCTGTAAAACCACCGTTTGTTTAATTTTAAGGTAAACTTTAATCTTGACTTTATTTTTATAATATTTTTCTTGACCAAGCACCTACCAGAAACTACTATTTTTATCTAAAGTCCGAAAGTTTCTTTTCTAATTTGAAATCGGATTAGCTATCTTTTAATTATTATCGAAGACCTCTTGAAGAAAGACGCAGCTGAGAAATCAACGCGCAGCTGTCCCACATCGCTCTGAAGAAAAGTCATCTAACCCAGTTACAACTCTGGGTCATACAGCCCAGAATCCAGCCTCCTTCGACCGCTTGAATTTAAAGGTCGAACTGTGTGGACTTTGAAGTATCTGCGGGCAGATATTTCCCCTAAAACCTTCATGAAATCTTGGGCCGAAGACGGACGACAGAACTATCATCACCGGGACACGTGAGCGGCAAACTTTAATTCCACTGCTGAATTAACGTCTGAGGTTCGGTAATAATTTATATATCTAATCAGATGCAAATTAAGAAGCCCTTAACATAACTCTTCTTTTCATTAAAATTCCGTTTTTATTTTCTTAAGATTAATTTAGGACTTTTTCATAATTAATAAACTTTCTCCATAAATTTGCGTTGTTTTTAATAATCTGTTAACTCAAACTGATAGAAATTCGTTTCTCAGTTTAACCATGGTTCCGAAAATATTGACATTGTTAATCTATCATTTACAAGATTGATTTTATGATTAATGAAATTATTTCAATGTCTATTAATCATTTCGTTTAATAAATATTTAAAATGAGAAGTTGTTGGGAATTTATTTCATTCTGAGTCTGTTTCAAGCCCAGGTATCGAATTCATGAAAGAATTTTGAGACTGATTATTGATTGATTTATTGAGTGATCAAACAGGTATAAAGTGAAATTAAAGATTAAATTGCTTCTTAAAGATAGAAGCTGGTGCCCCTTATGAGTGTTATTAACTTTTCTGATGTATATGAAATGAGATTTGAGCTCAGATTCCAATACATCAATATAAATTAAATAATTCATACCTGATCATATTTATTATTTATTAATATTCTATTTTCCGTTACAGCTGGTTGGAGGTAAAGCCTGCAGGGTCTTGGCCCTCCATGGCACATGATCGGTCACCCCCGCCCTAACCCATTATTAGGAAATCCAGATGATAATATGGCCCAGAATTCCTCCATATACTGGTACTATCACTAAAGTGTGCAGTGTCTTCTGCACTGGCACATCCAACAATACAGTCTTCAGTAAATACAATAATTGTTTTGGTTACTTTTTCTTAAAAATGAGCCATTATTTTCAAACTCACTGATAAATGGTTTGTACTGTTGACTCTTTTCCCACTGGTGTCTTAACAGACAAAATAAGAAAATCATGATGCAAACACATAAGTCACTAAATTGTTTATTACAATCAGCAGCAAATTACAGATTATTTAGAATGTCCAAAATTCAAACTGTAAAAAAAAAAAAAACTTTGAATGGGTCACACACGCCGGCCACACTGCCTCACTGAGAAGGAACTGGATGTGCCGCTCAAGCTGGTCCTGGTTCACCAGATCTTCAGCCTGCATCTCTGTAAATAGTGACACAAGGTCCAGTTTAGGGTGGATCGTTTTCCTCTTGCCTAGACAAAAGACAGAAATGTGTGGTGGTTAATTAAAGGTCTGATGACACGTTTTTGACTTCATCTAATTTTTCAACACATAATATAATATGACGAAATAGGTTGGTCTGTGCAGTTTAAGTCGAACAGGCTTTTTTTCACGTGAATATCCAACGTCTTCATGAGCGCCACATCACCAATTGCGTCAGTGGCTGGAAAACCCCCCGGCCATGTTGTGACATCATCGACAGAACACCAGCACTTGGCTGCCCATTGTATACACAGGATGGAAGCGGTAGAAAACATCGACGATGGTTCCAGCACATGTAGTCTGGAATTGGTTTGTGTTGTCCAATCTTCAGACGATTATAGTTCCGAAGAATGGGATGATAATGAAGAATTTGGGGGCATCAGACCGTACAGGTTTGAGCCGTGCCAAGCGGACATCGTGCCAAGCAAGTCAGACTCAGAGAGTGACAGTGGAGAGGCACACATGCCCGCCGCAGCAGCAGCAACAAACACATGGCAGGGGAACCAAATGTTATGCTTTTGTTACAGATATTGCAACATATTATTTGTTCATAAATATAATTTATTTAACCTGATTTTTCAATAAAATCATAAAATAATAATAATAATAAATGATAATTTTATTATTATAATATTAATAATTATATAATATAATATATAATTACATATATATATTAATAATAATAATAATAATAATAATAAAATCATAGCAGTGTATTCTCTGTGTCTCTGGCATCAGGTTTATTATGTGTTATCTTTATGTATTATGTATTATCTGGTGAATCCTGCACGTCATTCATCATGACCCTCCGTGTGCTCTTACGCAGGGCACGGAGAGGGAGGATGAAATAACGAGGATTTACGTGCAGGGTTCACCACAGCACATTTAATACAGAAAGACAGACAGTTCCCTAAAAGATGAAGACGTACAAAAAACACAAACACATTTACTGATGGCGTTTGGGGGCCGGCATCGCCCAGAGAATGAATGAGGAGACAAAGCCACAGGTTCGCTCCAGAGCCGACATCGCTTCAAGGACACACAAGAACCACGGCAAACATGGAGTGACTATCGTCATGAGAGTGCTGAAAATACTGGCAGACTAACAGCACAGATGACAATACTATGGACCAGCAGTGCATGACTGGCAAACAGCCGCTAAGTACACACACTGCTGGTGATGGAGTGATGAGAAGAACCTGGACGAGGACCGGGAAAGATGATCAGCAGGAGTTTGAATCAGCTGATGATAATGAGAGAGGGGACGTGGCCAGACCGGCGAGCGTCAGCATGCGATCACAGAAAGTAGGTCAAAGCTGCGCCTAAATCAATTTATCCTTCCCCTCCTCGAGCACTCCTCCTGCGTAAAAGCGCACGAGGAGGCTTATGGCAGTTGGAGCTGAAGCGTGTGATGTGGTCTTTCACGGCCTGCTGTTTATCTAAGGATGCGACACAATGCAAAGGCACAGCCGTAAAATTAAAACAAGAAACCAGAGAAATTGTGAGCTACAAAGCTGCTGTCATTCCAGTCAACAACACCGGAGTCCGTTCTGTCACTTATGTCATGGGTGCTGCCCTTCATTCGGTGGGCGGCACCACAGTCCAATCAGCGGCTGTGGTTTTCTTTTTTTTTTGTAATTTGAATTTTATTGGGTTTTCAATTTAGAAAATAAAGCAAACAAACAAACAAACAAAAAAAAACAAAACAACATCAAAAAACAAATATACCCAGTGAGAGGATAAAACATTCCATTTCCACCCTAATACTCCTAAGATGATTGGCTTAATCTACAACACCTATAAAGGTAAGATAGGATCCCCACTTATTGTAGAAGCTGTCCATCCTGTCCAGAAGTTTATATGAAAGGCGTTCTAGTGCAGCAAGCTTGCCCAACTCTCTGAGCCATTGAGCTACGGGTGGGGCAGAGGAAGATTTCCAGTAAGAAGTGATCAACTTTCGGCCCACCAGCAGAGCAGTCTGAATCCACTCGGCATCAGAGATTGGGTCCTGAATAGTTGATGGATCCCCAAGGACAAAAAGTCTCTGAGTAAATGGCACTTCTTGCTTAACAATTGTCATAATATGTCTATGGATCTGCAACCAAAAGTCCTGTATTACTGGACAACTCCAGATCATATGGATTAATGTCCCCTCCCCCTGTAGACATCTCCAGCAGCTTGAAGAGTGAATGAGATTTGCTCTCAACATTTTATGAGGTGTCCAGTAAAATCGATTCAAAATTTTAAATTGAACAAGTCTGGTTTTCAATTCCCTAGACACTTTCTTCCCATTCTTTAAAATATTTGCCCATTCAACATCAGTAAATTGTGAATTCAGATCTTTTTCCCCATACGTGTTTAAGGGATGAAGAATCTTTATTTGAGCTCTTAAGGAGCATTAAATAGAAATTTGAGGCCTTAGATCTTTTACCACAGGAACTCAATGCCTGGATGAGCCAATCTACATCAGGAGGAGGGGTAGTTGTAGATCCAAAGACTTGACACAGCAGATGTCGAAGTTGTAAATATTTCCATAACTGATTCTTTGATAGTCCATACTGTGCCCGTAGAACATCAAATGATTTGAGAGCTCCCCCTTCATATAGATCTTTTAACATCAAGATGTCCTTTTTCACTCAGATTTTCCACATAAATGGGGATTTTCCAATGTGGAGACTTGGGTTAAGCCAAATAGAAGCCATAGAATGAAGATGAGAGCTAAACTCTAGTATAGAAGCAACCATCTTCCAAACGTATTGTAAAAAGGATACAATAGGATGCGACTGAAATTCAGAAGAAAGTTTGATTGTGATTAGATGTACTAGGGGAAGAGGGCTGCTCAGATAACTCTCCAAATAAAACCAAGGGGGAGCTCTCTCATGGGGGAGAGCCCAATGAATCAAATGTCTAAGACTAAAAGCGTAATGATATAAAACTAAATTTGGGACCCCCAAACCTCCTGAATCTGTAGACTTTTGTAATCTTTTCAACTTTAATCTAGGGCGCTTACCATTCCATAAAAACTTATTGCACAACCTATCAAATTGTCGAAAATAACCAACTGGGATCCTAAGAGGAAGAGATTGCAGAAGGTAATTAAACCGGGGTGCACAAATCATCTTAATAACATTGACCTTGCCCCAGAGAGACAAAAAAAGAGGTGACCACCTTTCTATGTCTATTTTAAATTTTTCGAGCAAAGGCTCAAAATTAATCTGAATCAGATCCGATAAAGTGTGAGGAAACAGGATGCCAAGATATTTAATTCCTAATTTTGGCCAAGAGAAGCCTATATTTTGACCAAATGTAAACAGTGTTTTAGGGCAATAAGATGTTAGAGGGAGAATTTCTGATTTTATCCAGATAACTCTATAACCAGACAAACGTGAAAATTGGTTAATAATTTTAAGGAGGCTCCGGTTTTCTGATGATAACTAGTTTATGCAGGCGCTGTTGTAAATATTATATTGATCATCGACAAT
The DNA here is from genome assembly GCA_020510985.1 of Pholidichthys leucotaenia. NCBI lineage: Eukaryota > Metazoa > Chordata > Actinopteri > Cichliformes > Pholidichthyidae > Pholidichthys > Pholidichthys leucotaenia. Next base: position 484,539,731 of record CM035837.1, read on the forward strand.
GACTTTTGGGTTTACACAACATGCTAAAAAATGTCAAAGTCGTGTCATCAGACCTTTAAAGCAAGTTTAAAATGTATTTGAGGAATAAACTTGTTGCTAAAAGCCAGTGGTGGAATGTGACAACAGAGTACTTTGTTGTTGTATTTAACCACAATTTTCATGTAGCTGTGCTTCAATAAAGTAGATTTTACAAGGGCTGGGTTATGTTTAAAATAATTTGTTTTAACTGTGGCCTCACCAGTCAGAATGAGTTGATACCTTCAGTTGAATGGAATCTAGTACTTTAACTGAGGGTGTACATCCCCGAGTATGGAGTCGCTCAGTCAAAATATGTAATTTTTTTCAATAAAAGTTTAGCCACCGCTCTGTCACCGCTGTGTACCCTTGGCTTCAAGTGTGGGTGGTGTTTTGTACTTGTATTGCTAAAATATTTTTTGATTTTGTATACTTTATTGATCCCCAGAGGGGAAATTAAGGGCATCCACCTGGATGGATGAAGCAGCCATGGTACGGCGCTATCCCTTTACCATTCACACACACATTCACACCTAGGGCCACTTTTAGAGTCTCCAATTAACCTAACCTGCATGTTTTTGGCCTGTGGAAGGAAACCGGAGAAATCCCGGAGTAAACCCACGCAGACACGGGGAGAACACACAAACTCCACACAGATCACTGTTGGTCAGGGGCTGGGGTCGAACCAGGGATTCCATGGCCAAGGGTGAGTTGCTGTGCTGCCGCAGTGCTAACCACTGCGCCATCGCACCGCCTGCACCTGTCCTGTTATTATAGTACTGCATGCGTTTATTGACGATAGACTATAAACTACACATATAAACTAAATTATAATGATGACTGAATGACTCCCATTCCCCAAAGTGCAAGACACACTATTATGAATATCACTCACAAAGGATCACAGTGATCAAAGTGATTGACAAAAAAAAAAAAATACATAAACAAGCGGGTTTTTTTTTTACAGTGGATGTGCCATTCATTTTCAATCATTCTGTGATTAATATTCACACAATCAAATCTCAGTTCAGTCCCTTTCATATTAAGTGGAAATTGTGCTACTTTAGCTCTGGCACTGGCACTTAATCAATACTTTAACTTAAAAAGCAAAAGATTTGAGTACTTTGTCTCGTTGGCCTCCGTCGGTCTATGATGACCATGGAAGAGAATCCTAAACGTCTACTCTGCTGGAACAGCACCGCCTGTGGCTGAACAGGCCGATGCGCGAATGGCAGTCCTTGTCACACAGGTCACACTTGTGGGTGGTCTCCGTGCTGCTGGGTCTGTGGCGGTTCTTCCTGCAGGTCCTTTTTTCATCTGCTGCAGCAGTCAGTCTCTCTTCACCCGCCTTGAGCTGTCTGGTCAGGGTGCCTCTCCATTTGGAGCGGTCCGTTGCAAGGTCCTCCCAGCGCTCTGTGTTGATCTCCAGGGCCTTCATGTCTCTCTTGCAGACGTCTCTAAAGCGCAGCTGTGGGCAGCCAAAGTCTCTCCTGCCAGTTGCCAGTTCTCCGTAGAGGACGTCTTTGGGGATTCTGCCATCCTCCATACGGTGAACGTGGCCTAGCCAGCGGAGCCTGCGCTGCCTGAGTAGGGTGAACATGGAGGGAAGGCCGGCGCGGGACAGAACTTCTGTGTTGGGCACTTTGTCCTGCCAGAATATGTCCAGGATGTGGCAAATGCAACGCAAGTGGAAGAAGTTCAGTCTCTTTTCCTGCCGGGCGTATGTTGTCCACGTCTCACTCCCATAGAGCAGTGTGCTGATGACGCAGGCATTGTACACTGCCATCTTCGTCTTGACAGAGAGTGTGGTATTCTCCCACACTCGTGTGGTGAGGCGAGCGAGTGTGAAGGCTGATTTTCCAATCTTCTTGTCGATCTCTGTATCAAGGGAGAGGTTGTTGCTGATCGTGGACCCCAGGTACGTGAACTGATTCACGACCTCCAGCTCGTAGTCATCGATGGTGATGGTTGGTGGTGCTTCCGTGCCTTGCGCCAAGACGTTAGTCTTCTTCAGGCTGATGGTAAGCCCGAAGTCCTTGCATGCCTGGGAGAAGCGATCCATCAGGGTCTGAAGCTCCTGCTGTGTGTGGGTTGCGACTGCAGCGTCGTCTGCGAACAGCATGTCTCTGATTAGAGCCTCGCGTACTTTGGTTCTGGCTTTCAGGCGGGCGAGGTTGAAAAGCCTGCCGTCAGATCTTGTGTGCAGGTAGATTCCCTCTGTTGTTGTGCTGAAGGCATGCCTCAGGAGCATAGCAAAGAAAACCCCAAAGAGGGTTGGTGCAAGTACACAGCCCTGTTTCACTCCGCTGCGTATATTGAATGGCTCTGAGACGTTGCCGTCGTGCTGCACTATCCCCTGCATGTTGGTGTGAAACGATTCGATGAGGCTTTGCAACTTTGGTGGGCACTTTGTCTACCACTACTAAAACTAAAAACAACGGGATGTTCAACTTTAATATGGCTTACCAGTCAGAACACATTGCTGTGTCGTCGGTGTCAAAGCAGATGCTGGTCGGACTCTAGAGTGCAAATTCAATTCTTCCACTTAATCCTTTTTGGGTCGCAGGGGGGCTGGAGCCTATCCCAGCATCTTTTGGGCGAGAGGCAGGGTACACCCTGGACAGCTCGCCAGTCCATCGCAGGGCCAACACAGAGAGACAGACAACCATTCACTCTCACAGTCATACCTAAGGACAATTGAGAATCCCCAGTTTGAGGCCAATTAACCTAACTTGCACGTTTTTGGCATGTGGGAGGAAACCGGAGAAATCCCGGAGTAAACCCACACAGACACGGGAAGAGCATGCAAACTCCACACAGATCACTGTTGGTCGGGGGCTGGGATCGAACCAATTCAATTCAGTTTTATTTTTATAGCGCCATTTCACAACAACAGTCATCTCATAGCACTTGCAACTGTAGGGGAAACCTCCACAATTACTATACACACAACATTGCCTACAACTACACACACAACAATTAATACACACAACTTAAGTACATGCACAGCACAAAAGTGCAACATGTAAAAAGACACCTTTTTCTCCAGGATTACAACTAGCTTATTTCATCAGAATACAAGGAGAGCACAGAGTTAGCACTGACGGCTAACTAGCTAGCTCATTATCTGCACACAAGCGACAACGTTGTTGTCTGTTCAAAGTGAAATTTCCGCTGCTGGGATAAATAATGTAAAATATGCATAAAATCACATCATATCACATCATTCACCATCCTCTATATCCTAATATCACAGCTTTCAACTGCTGAAGTTGGGTGCTCCCGTGGCCGTAAATTCATTTCGGGTGGCTCCGTCTAGTTCCCTCTGGATTCTCTCATCAGCCGAAAGGCACAGAAAACTCTGCTGGACCGCGGTGTCGATTTCTGTGGGTCTGATTTCTGTGAAGCCATTCTGTCGTTGTTTATACTGACGCTTGCTTGTCGGTTCACAGACAAATCTTTGCAAATGGCGTTTCGAGATTCTGAATTCAGCCTTCAAACGTCGCTCTCATGACTTTATGCCCTGACCAATCAGTGGCCTGCAGTCTGTTGACGTCACTTTTTCAGCCCTACTCAGCCCGATTAGAACCCCAGTGGAATAGGTATGAAAAAAGTACCTGGGACCAGGTACTAATGGAAAAGCCTACAAAGCGCACAGAGTCGAAGTGAATAGGGCTGAGTGGGCACGAGTGGAAAAGGGGCTATACTCTTCCTTCAAGATTACTCCTACTCCATTTCTCTTCCCATCTACACCATGGTAGAACAGTTTAAATCCACCTCCAACGCTCCTAGCCTTGCTTCCCTTCCATCTGGTTTCTTGAACACACAGTATATATAGCTTTCTTCTCTCCATCATATCAGCCAACTCTCTGCCTTTACTAGTCATAGTCCCTACATTTAACGTCCCCACTCTCACCTCCACACTTCTACCTTTCCTTTTCTCGCTCTCTCCCTCTTAACACACCTTCCCCCTCTCCTCCTCCTCCTCGATCTTAGACCAACAGTAATCCAATTTCAACCGCTACCCTGTCAGTTAACAGCACCGGTGGCGGTTGTTAACCCGGGTCTTGACAAGGAACGAGTCAATACCACTTTTTCAAGAATGATACCGATACTGTGACTTTCAATATCAGCCGATACCAATCCAAAACTGATACCGTCTCCCTTATGTAAAACAACAGTACAGAACATACTTTGGTAATGACTGGTTGAATTTTGCATACATATAAAAACATTAATTTAAAAGTCAAAGAATATATTACAAATTTGACTCACTTCAGCAACGCTGCTGCTTTTTTAAATTGAAACTTTGCAACACTGGCAGCATTTCACTGGTCAGCACTATGTAAACATGCACTCTGAAGTTTTAAGTGCAAGTTTACAGCAAAACTTTAAAGCTGAGTATTTAAGTAAACATTCCGATGAAATTCAAAGTGCCACTGTGTATGAGGTAAAAATGCTGTAGATCTGAAAATAAAGGAACTAACCCTTTTCTTTGTATTTTTGTCATCCATTATTATTATTATCATAAGTATGCTCCTGGTGCTCAGTTTATTTAGCAATTTATTCTCTGTCCATAGTTTTTAGATTTGCTCTTATTTTGAAGTCCTCCCTGTTTCATTTCATGTAGCCTTGTTAGTCCTTGTTATTCCTGCTTCCAATTCACTGCTTATAATTTGCTATTTTTATTTCTGTCACCTACCTCTCATCAGCTGTAACTGTCCATCTAAAGGTAAGCCCATGTTATGTCCTCATTCCTGCTCCTCTGATTTTCGCTTTCACTTTCCTTCTTTTAGTTTCACTTTTAGCATATTCCGGCAGTAAAACAACATCTGCTGCTGCACGACACACTTGCTTCTGCTCAGTTCTAGACATAATTCACCATACTTTTTTGCTGCCTTGATACTTTTGCAAGTGTTTTATCAAGTCGATGGTATAAAATTGTAAATGCTGGTACCACACAGCAACATACTGAGGCCAGTCCCACAGACAGGCTCCAGTGATGTGACGCTTGTTGCCTCTGTTTACAGAAGCCATGTGCAGCGCGGCTGAGAACAGGATTGCACCTTCATTTTAATATTATTAATGTATTGGATTGGTAAATTACTTTTATTCCTTACCGATACTGATCTGGCCATTTTGCCTGGATCGAACCCGATACCGATACGGTGGATCGGATCAGCTCATCCCTGGTCTTGACCGATCCGGTATGAAAGTCTCATTCATCATGATCCACATGTTTGATATGGCAAAGGTTTTACATCGGATGTCCTTCCTGACACAACCCTCCCCATTTACCCGGGCTTGGGACTGGCACTAGCAGTACACTGACTTGTGCACTGCCTGTATCTGTCTTCTATGAATATACTTACAGTAACTTAATCCTTGTCTGACCACTTAAGTGACCGTTGCAGCCAACTGTCTGAAGGCAGGGCGATCTTGGGCTAGGGTAATGAGGCCAGCCAGAGGTCTTATCATTGCGACCTGGGTCGTCCAGGACAGCCTACCTCTGGGGTGATGCCAGCCCTGGCTTCTTCTCAACACTCTCTTCACTCACTAGTACATCACCACGTCTGTCCTTATAAACTGCTGCACATCCTTTCTAGCTCAATCTATCTTGCCAATCAATACAAGTCTCCTTCTCCTTCCTTACTGTCCAGCCTCATACAACTCACTATATGCCTTTTCCTTTGCCACCTCTCTTTGCCATTAACCTAGATTCCAAATACTCCTGACTACTTTCTTCATCTCCCTATTGCACTTTTTCTTTGCCAACCTTTTCTTTTGAATGCTTTCCTGTACCTCCTCATTCCACCACCAAATCTCCTTGTCTTCTTTTGTCTGTCCAAAGGATACACCATATACCTTTCTACTAGCCATTTCCCTCAATACTTTAGCTGTATTTTGTACCCTGCACATTGTGCACAGTGTGAACAGTGTGCACATTGTACCCTGCACAGATTCAAGGCACCCTGTGCCAGATGCAGCAAAGCAGCCCCACAACATAACAGAACCTCCTCCATGTTTCACAGTAGGGACAGTGTTCTTTTCTTGGTATGCTTCATTTTTGCGTCTGTGAACATAGAGCTGATGTGCCTTACCAAAAAGTTCTAGTTTTGTCTCGTCTGTCCATAGGACATTCTCCCAGAAGCTTTGTGGCTTGTCAACATGCAGTTTGGCAAATTCCAGTCTGGCTTTTTTATGATTTGTTTTCAACAGTGGTGTCCTCCTTGGTCGTCTCCCATGAAGTCCACTTTGGCTCAAACAACGACGGATGGTGCGATCTGACACTGATGTACCTTGACCTTGGAGTTCACCATGAATGTGTTTAGAGGTTGTTCTGGGCTCTTTTATTATCATTTGTATTATCCGTCTCCTCCTGCGGCCACGTCCAGGGAGGTTGGCTACAGTCCCATGGATCTTAAATTTCTGAATAATATGTGCAGCTGTAGTCACAGGAACATCAAGCTGCTTGGAGATGGTCTTATAGCCTTTACCTTTAACATGCTTGTCTATAATTTTCTTTCTAATCTCCTGAGACAACTCTCTCCTTTGCTTCCTCTGGTCCATGTTTAGTGTGGTGCACACCATGTCACCAAACAGCACAGTGACTACTTGTCACCCTTTAAATAGGCCGACTGACTGATTACAAGTTTGTAGACACCTGTGATGTTAATTAGAGGACACATCTTGGTTGAACATGTCCCTATGGTCACATTATTTTCAATCTTTTCTAGGGGTACCATCATTTTTGTCCAGGCCTGTTTCATGAGTTTGTTTTTTAAAGTAATTCTGTTGAACCACAATTCAAAAGCATTGTCTGATTTTCACTGGTTAATTTTCATAGAATTTTTATTTATTACCACTTTTGTCAGATTCAAGTTATTTCTGTGACCATTATGGGTTTGTTCTTTCATTAACAGAGGGGTACCAACAATTTTGTCCACGGCTGTAATGCTTTTTCTAGTCGCAAAGACCGCTCAAAGCGCTTAACTAGTAGCAACACTAACCCTATATTCTAAGGGCCTATCAGAGACGGATTCCTAGGGACAATTTAGAGTCACTAATTAACCTCACATGCATGTCTTTGGATTGTGGGGGAAAACTGGAGTGCCTAGAGTAAACCCACACAGCACAGGGAGAACAGGGAAACTCCACACAGAAAGATTCCTACCCCTGCCAGCCTGCAGGAGGAATCATGATCCACATGAAAAAAATATAAGAAATAAGGAAGGAGGCAAGTACTTTTTCACAGAACTGTACATTCTCCCCCGAACCACCTTGCAACTTCCTTTCTCTTCCAGATTTCTCCTTCTGCATGAGATGCAGTCCACCTGTGTGCACTTTCCTCCACTCTTGTATGCAGGTTTGCCACTCCCATTACAAGCATCACACACTGTGTGTGGGGCACCAAGTGCTTAGGGGGCACTAAAATGATCAGCATAATCATAATAATCATTATAATTAATTTTTCAAATTAAAGAAAAAAGACACCATTGTAACATGTAATATTAGACCATCGTATGCAATCTCAACTGTCATAGATGCCGCTCTGGGGCAGATAAACAGACTCAGTCACAGGACAAAGTTTATCCATAATTTATTGGAAATATAAATGCAGCGCGAGAGCTGAAACACAAAATAAGCCACAACAGCAGTAGCACAGTAACGCTGGGGGAGGAAACCCAAACAGCAAAAAAAGGAGAACGTTGTGTGAACACAGGAATGACTGAAAAATGACTAGGACCAAACAAAGAAATAAGGGAGTGGCATCAATAAATAGTGAAGAACATAATTAACTGATGAGGAACAGCTGTGAACAATAATTGGTAAATGAGGATGAGCTATGCTAGAAAGGAAGTAAACAAACAACACTGTCAAAATAAAAGCCAACTCAGAAATGATGATGAAGTGGGGGAAAATATACAACAAACAAACGTAACTGAGAAGGTGATATAACAGTGATAATGAAAACTCAGGTGAGAGTGAATATGAAGAGGTCTTTTGCAAAAACAGATAAGTCCAGTTGTGTTCAAAATGAGAAAAACCACTTTTTCATCTGTAGGTTTGTAGGCGTTAGTATTTCCAGATCAGCTTCTAAGACATGGTCAACTGAAATATGAGTATCTCAGACATAATAAAGCAAAAAATCAAACATCAACTCATTGTTACTTTTTGGCAATTTATTAGTACGTTGGGTTTTTTTTTTTTTTGCAAAAACAGATAAGTCCCAAAAGCCATGCTCTTTTGCTTGGAACGTACTTGAATGTAGCAAAAGGCAGTGCGGTGGCGGAGTGGTTAGCACTGCGGCAGCACAGCAACCCACCCTTGGCCGGGGGATCCTGGGTTCGATCCCAGCCCGCGACCAACAGTGATCTGTGTGGAGTTTGCATGTTCTCCCCGTGTCTGCATGGGTTTACTCCAGGATTTCTCCGGTTTCCTCCCATCCATCCATCCATCCATCTTCTACCGCTTTTCCGGAGGTCCGGGTCGCGGAGGCAGCAGTTCAAGCAGAGAAGCCCAGACTTCCCTCTCCCCAGCCACCTGCTCCAGCTCTTCAGAGGGGATACCAAGGCGTTCCCAGACTAGCTGGGAGACATAGTCTCTCCACCGAGTCCTGGGTCTGCCCCGGGGTCTCCTCCCAGTGGGACGTGCCTGAAACACCTCAAGTGGGAGACGTCCAGGAGGCATCCTAATCAGATGCCCATACCACCTCAACTGACTCCTTTCAATGTGGAGGAGCAGCGGTTCTACTCTGAGCCTCTCCCGGATGACTGAGCTCCTCACCCTATCTCTGAGGGTGAGTCCAGCAATCCTACGGAGAAAGCTCATTTCTGCCGCTTGTATCCGCGATCTCGTTCTTTCGGTCATTACCCAAAGCTCGTGACCATAGGTGAGAGTAGGAACGTAGATTGACTGGTAAATCGACAGCTTTGCCTTAGAACTAAGCTCCCTCTTCACCACAACAGACCGGTACAACGTCCGCATCACTGCAGATGCTGCTCCAATCCGTCTGTCGATCTCTCGCTCCATTTTCCCCTCACTCGTGAACAAGACCCCAAGATACTTAAACTCCTCCACTTGGGGCAGGAGCCTGTCCCCAACCCGGAGAGGACAATCCACCTTTTTCCGGCTGAGGACCATGGACTCGGACTTGGAGGTGCTGATTCTCATCCCAGCCGCTTCACACTCAGCGGCAAACCGTCCCAGCAAGAGCTGTAGGTCATTGCTGGATGAAGCCAACAGGACAACATCATCTGCAAACAACAGAGATGAGATCCTGTGGTCACCAAGTATGACACCCTCCATTCCCTGGCTGCGCCTAGAAATCCTGTCCATAAAAATTATGAACAGGACCGGTGACAAAGGGCAGCCCTGGCGGAGTCCAACTCTCACTGGGAATGACTCCGACCGAGTGTTGGCAATACGAACTAAACTCTCACAACGGTCGTACAGAGACCGAATAGCTCGTAACAACAAGCCCGATACCCCATACTCCCGAAGCACCCCCCACAAAAATCCACGAGGGACGCGGTCAAATGCCTTCTTCAAGTCCACAAAACACATGTAAACTGGTTGGGCAAACTCCCACGAACCCTCAAGAATTCTCGAGAGGGTAAAGAGCTGGTCCGATGTGCCACGGCCAGGACGAAAACCACATTGCTCCTCCTGAATCCGAGGTTCGACCAACGGCCGGACTCTCCTCTCCAGTACCTTGGCATAGACCTTCCCAGGGAGGCTGAGTTTCCTCCCACATGCCAAAAACACGCAAGTTAGGTTAATTGGCATCAAACTGGGGATTCTAAATTGTCCTTAGGTATGACTGTGAGAGTGAATGGTTGTCTGTCTCTCTGTGTTGGCCCTGCGATGGACTGGTGATCTGTCCAGGGTGGACCCTGCCTCTCGCCCAAAGATGCTGGGATAGGCTCTAACCCCCCCGCGACCCGAAAAGGATTAAGCGGAAGAAGATAGATGGATGGATGGATGCTTGAATGTCTATAAGCATCAATGTAGTATGATTGACACACTAATTTAGTCATATCCACTCAGTAAAATGGTATAATATAGCTATAATAAAGCTATAATTCAAGATTCAAGATGCAAAGGTTTTACTGTCAATAATACTGTATGTACAGGACATACAGGAAAATTGAAATGGCATTTCTTTCTCTCTTCATTGGTGTGCACAGTATAAAAAGAAAACTAGAAAAGCATTCGGAGAGCGCAGACCTCCGCCAAGCGCCACAGTTCCCCCCATACAGTGTTTGTGTGTACGTTTTCAGATTCCTTGACCATGAAAACATATGACTAGCAATTGTATTGACAATGATAGGATTAGTGGTTTAGTAGTTATTCACAAAAATGGCATTTTACGTAATGGCGGTTTAGCGCCACAGTTCCCCCCATACAGTGTTTTTGTGTACGTTTTCAGATTCCTTGACCATGAAAACATATGACAAGCAATTGTATTGACAATGATAGGATTAGTGGTTTAGTAGTTATTCACAAAAATGGCATTTTGCGTAATGGCGGTTTTCTTGTGGACGGTGATCCGGATCACCACCAAAATCGAATCATCTGTAGGATACCCCATTTCTGACAATCTGTGAAAATTTCATGAAAATCCGTCCATAACTTTTTGAGTTATCTTGCTAACAAACAGACAAACAAACAAACAAACAAACCAACACCGATGATCACATAACCTCCCCCTTTGGCGGAGGTAATGAATAAGGCTGGAAAAAAGAAACTCTTTCCCATATAGTGTACTATACTGAATGTGCAGCCAACGGAGCAGTGAGAGAAGAGCTTCACATCACAACATAAACTACCTTAAGGTATTTATATTTAGTAATTCACCAAAAACAATTTGATTTAATACATATCGCTGTATTAGTTGGTGCGGTGGTGCAGTGGTTAGCACTGTGGCAGCACAGCAACTCACCCTTAGCCTGGGTTCGATCCCAGCCTCTGACCAACAGTGATCTGTGTGGAGTTTGCATATTCCCCCGTGTCAGAATCAGAATCAGAATCAGAATCAGCTTTATTGGCCAAGTATGCACAACACATACAAGGAATTTGACTTTGGCTAAAAACTTGCTCTCGTTGTTCAGGTGGAGGATTTAAATAAGGATTCAATGACAACAGAGTACGTATGTACAGTAAATTACAGTCTGTCCACGTTTCTATAAAAGGATGCAAATATATACAGGAATATATGCAGTTATTTACTCAGACTAACCACACTTTGCAGAAATATATGAAAAAATATACAGTCACACAGTATTTCAATGTGAACTCAGATTCAGTGATATAATGTGAATGAAGTAAAAAGCAGTGTGAGAGTTATGTGCAATGTAATAATGGATGAAAAGTCATGAGTACAGCAACAGGTAGGACTAGGTGAATGTTAGGAGTTCATCAGAGTGATGGCTTGAGGAAAGAAACTGTTCCTGTGACGGGTGGTTTTGACCTTCAGTGATCTGTAACGACGACCAGAAGATAGAAGTTCAAACAGTTTGTGGCCAGGGTGTGATGGGTCAGCACAGATGTTTCCCGCCCGTTTCCTGGTTATGGACCGATATAAGTTCTCAATGGAGGGTAGGTCGGTACCAATGATCCTCTCCGCAGACTTAATGATCCGCTGCAGTCTGGTCTTGTCCCGTTTAGTGGCAGATCCAAACCAGACAGTGATGGAAAAGCAGAGGACAGATTGGATGATGGCGGTGTAGAAGACAGCCAGCAGCTCCTGAGGCAAATCAAACTTCTTGAAATGACGCAGAAAAAACAACCTCTGCTGGGCCTTTTTCCGGACAGTGTCTATATGGGAGGACCACTTCAGGTTCCGGGAGATTGTGGTACCCAGAAACTTGAAGGAGTCCACAGTGTGTGGGTTTTCCCCAGGATTTCTCCGGTTTCCTCCCACAGGCCAAAAACATGCAGGTTAGGTTAATTGGAGAATCTAAAGTGGCCCTAGGTGTGAATGTGTGTGTGAATGGTGAAGGGATAGTGCCGCACCGTGGCTGCTTCAACCATCCAGGTGGATGCCCTCAGTTTCCCCTCTGGGATCAATAAAGTACACAAAATCAAATCAAATCAAATCAAATCATACTTACTACAACTTACATGCAGGTATTCACTTTTTTTTTTTTACCATCGTTAGTCTGTTACATTTTACTGTCTCACGTGATGACGTCATTAACTGTGCCGTGAAAACAAGCCCACTAGTGTCCGAAAGTGGTTAATTTTATTGTTATATTGAGTTTACTGTCATGTGGTGATCCTCGCGGATCACCAAGAGACGCCACAGAGTTCACCAGAGAGTTTGGCTAAGATGTAATTTATTTCCAGATGTGACAAAACACAACTATGAACCCCTTAGGGCAAAACACACACATGAACGAGACTTGGGCTCGTAGGGCTAACCCAGCCGCTACGAGCTAACTATGACAAAACTATGATGACGAACCTGACATGAAGGTCTGCGACACTCACAAGTATGACGAGGCGCAGACCCAGGGCTTGGCAGGATGAAGACACACAAGCAATCCTCACATAACGTTGACCCAGTGTCGACTGATACTCCTGCCTCTTACCGTCGTCAGTGCCAGGCTTAAAAGGGCAAAGCACTAACGACGGTAATGACGATCAGCTGACCGGCCCTTGACAGGCGGAAGCCCCACCGAGCACTTTCACAATAAGAGCCCGGTGAGGCCACAATACAGCCCGCAGCTGTCAAGGACGGCAGCGAGAATAACTTAGCCCGAGCACGATCAGAACCGGCGCTCGGGTCATAGCCATAGTGGCCATAGTCCACTATATCTAAATTCACTATATAGCGAGAAGGGAGGGAGTGAGTGAGTGAACATTCTGAACACAGCCAGGGAAATCAGTCAGAGTGAGCAGACCGGGAAGGCAGCCAAGATGAGTCACGTGACCTGAATACCAAGCACTGATTTGCCCTGTGGAGTTATCTGCTTTTGTAAAAAAAAAAAAAAATGCTCCCGGCATTTACCAGCTTTTGAAAAAAAATATGAATTTGTAGCGTCTATAACAAGGGACATATCGGCTTTTGGGACAAAACGATTTGAACTTCTATAAGTAGGTAATGTTAACAGTTGCTTGATGTAAAGAATGAAATTTTCATGGAAGTGGCATTTATTGGTTTTTGCAAACAAACTTCATATACCAATGACGATAATGACAATAAAGATAATGATGAGTTCAACACAGAACATAAAGTGTGGACAGGGCTGCAACCCTATCCAGATCACTACAGTACCCCCACTTTAAGGGCGGATCCCAGATAACCTCAGGATGAAGAGAGGGATGCCATCAGCTGGGTGGGTGGTAGGGAAAAAGGCTAGGCGGGTCGAAACAAACTTCCTCCCCCTGCAAAGTCCACCACAAAAAAAACAGTTTGTGGGGGCAACCCAAAGCCCAAGGCCCCAAAACAAGACAAGGCCGGGTGGGTGGTCTCCCCGAGTCCCAGGACCACCGGATTGGAGTACAAAGCACATCAGGGGGCCTACCCAAGTCCATAGACCTCCAGACTGAGGAGCAGGGTGGATCTACTGGCCTCCCAGAGTCTCCAGGCCACCAGACCTTGGGACAAGATGGTTCAGGGGGTCTACCCAAGTCCACAGGCCCCCAAATCGGAGTGCAGGGTGTGCTGGGTAGATGCCAAGGTGCGCTGACTTCAGGAGCTAACAGTTTGAGCACGCCAACCACAGGCACCGCTGACTGAGGTGTGCCAGCCTCAGGAACCAACGATGGAGGAGCACCTGCCTCTGGAACCAATGACGAAGACGCGCTGGCCACTAGAACTAACAGTGGAGGCGTGCCAGCCTCAGGAGCCGATGACGGGAGCGCGCCGACCCCAGGTGCTGGTGGTGTGAGCTTGCCGACCCCAGGTGCTGATGGTTTGAGTTCGCTGACCCCAGATGCTGATGGTTTGAGTGCACTGACCCCGAATGAGATGGCTGGGGCGCACTGACTGCAGGATGAAATGGCTGGGGCTGAAAAGCATCCAGCCCAGATGCCCAGGAATCCTTCTCCGACACAGCCACCTTGGACAAGGAGGAAGAGGTACAGGCTAGAGTAGGGACCACACCATAACAACCAGCAGAAGAACTCGGTGTGGAGAGCTCAGAAGCAGATGGAAGCTGCAACTGGATCTCCCCACCAGAAGCAAGACAAGACCTCTTTAATATCTATCTATAAATGCAACAAATCTGTGTCTGTCTGTGTGTTCCTCAGATATCTCCCAAACCATTCGTTAGACTGACCCCAGATTTTATAAGTGCTTTGCTGAGGTTACGAGGGTGTACATCCCCAAGTATGGAGTTGCTCAGTGAAAATTTGTAATTATTGTCAATAAAAGTTTTCACTTCTACTGCTGTTCTTATTATTCTATGATGTAGTGGCGTCACCAGTCCACATGGAGTCATACGTGGTCATTCGTTGTTGTTTGCCAGCTGCCATGCGCTCTTGCAAACTGAATGTTTCTGTGGCAAGTTTCTGTGGAAAATAAACGCATTTAGCAGACTGTTATTTGTTTTACCAGCCCGTTTTTCCTTCTAATTTATTTTGTCTGATCCTCTTTCACCTGCTCCGCTTTATCAGGGATGCTCACACATAAGAACCGCTGATGGGCTCTGGCTAGCCGTTTTCATGTGAAGCCACGTTAGGTGATTAGACGGTGGAGCTAACATCCAAACAACCAATCCTTGCATTACTGTGATAGTTCAGTCTAAGATGGACCGGGTGAAATCAAAAACCCCTTAAAATCCCCTGTCATGCAGGTTAATGTCATAATGAGCCTTTTAAATGTTAGTGGAAGCAAACTGTTAACAGCTAAATCTCTGCCACCAGGTGCTCCATTCAGAGGCTGCAGAAGTCAGGCGAGTCCGTGGTCTGACAACATAAACGTGACTGATAATCTGCCTGTTAATACAAGGAACATGTGCTGCTCACATATTTCTCGAACTATTTGTCAGATGGTTTGTTAGTTTGGTACATGTTTTTCCGAGGTTAAGCTCCGCTGCCATCAATGTGTGAATGGCTACATAGCAGGATTCGTAGCGTGCTGCTTTGCCATGGCTGTGAATAAGTCACAAGGCCAGTGTTTGCAGTGCGTTGGTGTTTTCTGCACAAGAGATTTCTTCAGCCATGGCTAATTCTATGTTGCCACGAACAGAGTTGGCAGAGCAAGCAGATTTCATATTCTTGCTCAAGATGGAAAAACTAAGCAAAAGTGTCACTTTCTGAGCAATGCTGTTTTTAAAGGGGTGCTGACACATTAAAAATGTGTAACCTTGAAGAAATGGCAGTCTACACTGCTTGGTTTCGGAGCAGATGGAGCTGCAGTTAACATGGGACATCGTGGAGGTGCTATTTCCCTGCTCAAGGAAGAGGTTGGAGAGCATGTGATTCCCTTTCACTGCAAGGCTCACAGGTACATTTAATTACTGCTTTGTTTAAAAATATGTGTATTTTAATGTATGCACATACACAAAAAAAATCAAACCTCTTTTTATGCTGTCTCATTCATCTAGATTAGAATTGGCCATGTTGACTGTGCAGAAGAAGGAGCCCATGATTGCAAAATTCTATGACCGCCTCCACCTGCTTTGGAAGACGTATCACTTCAGTCCAAAATCTCAGAGAGAACTCCAGGAAGTTGGGAAAATGCTGGGCGTGACCATAAGTAATCCATCCATTCTCAAAGGTATTCCTGTGAACCACATTCAGATTGTATTTTAAAGTGTGCTGTATAAATAACATAAAATCATTATTGTGTTATTATTAAAGGGACGCGCTGGATTCCACACATCGAGCGTGTATTGCATGCACTACTCAAATCCTCTGCCCAGGAAGAACAGGAGGAGAGTGGCCAGTATGCTGCAACCCTGCAACATATCAGGCTGCATCCTCTCATTCTGCAGATATTATAGGAAGGTTAAGAAGGTAATATATTTAAAAAGACATGCTCGTTTTTGTTGCTCAATCTTAACCATGTTGTTTCAAGAAATGAAATATGCTGGAATCTCTTAAATTATTTTAGATCTGCTGATTCCTTCCGCTTCCTAGGCACCACCATCACCAGGGACCTCAAGTGGGAGCCGACCATCAGCTCCCTCATCAAAAAGGCCCAGCAAAGGATGTTCTTTCTGCGGCAGCTGAGGAAGCTCAAGCTACCCACCAAGATGTTAGTGCAGTTCTACACAGCCATCATCGAGTCCATCCTCACCTCCTCCATAACCGTGTGGTACGCAGGAGCCACTGCCAGGGACAGACTAAGGCTGCAGCGCGTCGTGCGCACTGCTGAGAAGGTGATGGGCTGCAAGCTCCCATCTCTCCAGGATCTGTACATCTCCAGGACCCGGAGGCGTGCTGGCCGGATCATAGCCGATCCCTCACACCCTGGTCACGTACTGTTTGCCCCTCTCCCCTCAGGTAGAAGACTTCGGTCCATCCAGACTAAAACCTCCCGTCACATGAACAGCTTCTTCCCCTCTGCCATCAGACTGCTGAACACTAAGTGACTTATTGACTCTCGTGCACTATGTACAACAGCTCAACCAGACTCATGCCAATCATCACTGTTTTCTTCCTGCATTACCGACTGCACTATATGGTTCTCCACATTATCTGCTGCTCGCTAATATATTTAAACTGCTGACTAGTATTACTCACTCTTATTCTACACTTTATTGCATGTATAGTTTATTTCTTTTATTTTATCATGTTTAATGTTGCAGCATTGCACCGAGACAAATTCCTAATTTGTGTACTACATGAACAATGGCAATAAATCTGATTCTGATTCTGATTCTGATTCTGAGATGGAGACAGCAAATTTCTGCACCTTCAGTCAATTTATGGTCGATGTCTTTGCTGAGTTCGGGAGCCTAAGCCGAATCCTACAAGCAAATGAGCTCATCCTACCAAAGGCACAGCTGAGCTAAAGAGGGCAATGGCAGAACTGGAAAGGGTGAAGCTGAGGCCTAAACCAGGAGGAATGTTAGAGAAGTTTCTAAGCATGCAGCCCGAGAAAGAAAGTGTAACCTTTCAGGTGTGATAAAATAGGAAATAAGATAAACATTTTGAAAATACATAATCACAGGGCTTAAAACGAGAAAACGTGGTTAGCCTGAAAAACATTCCCAAGGAAGAAACGTGTGCAACATATTGACTAAATAAATATGAACAGTATAAACCAGACTACTTGCTTTCTACAGGCACTGTATTAGTAGATGCTTAAAAAAACAAAGACGAGGACTTGCCTTAACTCCCACTCTTCCGCTGGCAAGGACGCCAGTGCTGCCAATGTTGGGATGACATCAAGAGGAGCAGTCTCTGCAGAAGTGTGCACATGAGGCCAAGCAGTCTCTGCAGGGGTGTGCATGTGAGGAGAAGCAGCTTCTGCAGGGGCGTGCACATGGAGAGAAGCTGTGGCAGCAGTTGAGCTCACCTCCTCCGTTGTGGAGCCAGCTGAGGTGGAGATGACTTTGGGGAAACAAGGAGTAGAGGTGAGTAGTGGAAGTATGGAGGTGGCAGGCAACAACAAAAAATGAGGGCTCAGCAGCAATAGGAAGCAGCTGTTGAGCCTCCTCATTGGAACAAGGCAAGACTTCTCACGATTAGATGTTAAAAAATGAGAAAATAGTACTTGGCTTGTCCCCAGCTCTGTTGCCGCTGAAACTGCCGCTGCTGTTGAAACTGCCGCTGGAGAACCAGACGAATCACTCCAGGTGGCTGCGGTGACCACCTAGCGAGGAGCTGCAGGTAGGAGCTGGTGTTGGAGCGGAGGAGAGGCGTGTGGAAATTGTGGAAGCTAGGGGACGTTTCACCATCGGCACAAGCTTCCATGGTGCCGGGACTGACGAGTGGTGAGGAAGTGTTGAAGACGTCAAGGCCAGCTGATGCTGTCTCGTCGGCACAGTCTCTGGCGTCTTGGGCGAACACCTCCCCCGCCTGTGGTGTGGCTGCAAAGTTAGTGAGTGGTGAGGGAAAGGGGATGCTGGAGTCAGGGAACACTGCACTGTCGGCACAAACTCCGGTGCCCCACATAACTTCCTCACCAGCCTGCGGTATGTCTGGTGGAGGTTGGAGATGATGCACAGTAGTCCCACCAGCTCGGGGTAGTTCCGCAGATCGGGGTGCGCCTCCATTAGCCAGCCGCGGTGTCCAGGTACTCCAGGGCCTCCTCCGGTGTTCGGATAAACTGGGCTGCCCGCTGCTCATCCACATTGGGACCACTGGTTGCCAACCTCCCTTTGCCTGCTGAGTCCTTGTTTGGTTGGGTCCTACTGTCATTGACACTCCTCTGGGACAGATAAATGGACTAAGTCACAGAACGAAGTTTAACCATAATTTATTGGAAAAATACAGCAGGGAAAATAAGTATTGAACATGTCAACATTTTTCTCATTCACAAAACAAGTTACATTTAATAAAGTGGAATGACACAGGGAATAAGTATTGAACACATGAAGAAAAAGCGGTGCAAAAAGCATGGAAAGCCAAGAAACCAGCTGAAATCCATTAGAATTCAGGAAGCCATCCCATCCCCCATCAGTGCAAATAATTTCAGCTGGTTAAGTCCTGACTGATAGCCTTTAAAAAGGTCCGTGAATATCAGATTGTCACACAACAAAGAACTCATGATGGGTTGAAGCAAAGAGCTCTCTAGACCATCACAACCTTATTGCTGCAAAATGTAATGATGGAATTGGTTACAGGTGCATTTCTAAACTGCTGAATGTTCCAGTGAGCACTATTGGAGCCATCATTCGGAAGTGGAAAGAACATCATTTTACTATAAACCGGCCATGACCAGGAAGTCCTCACACGATTTCTGACAGAGAAGTCAAAAGAATTATCAGAAGAGTTATCCAAGAGCCAAAGACCACTTGTGGAGAGCTCCAGAAAGACCTGGAGTTAGCAGGTATTGCTGTGTCAAAGAAAAAAATAAGTAATGCACTCAATCGACATGGGCTCAATGCTTGCTCACCTCACAAAACTCCATTGCTGAAGAAAAAGCATGTTGAAGTTCATTTAAAGTTTGCTGCCCAACATTTGGGCAAGCCAGTAAAATACTTGGAGAATCTAGTCTGGTCAGATGAGACCAAAATTGAATTTTTTGGATTCCACAACACACAGCATGTTTGAAGGAGAAATGGCACTGCACATCTGCCCCAAAACACCATACCAACCGTGAAGTTTGGAGGTGGGAGCATCATGGTGTGGGGGTGTTTTTTAAGCACATGGTACAAGCAGACTTCATATAATTGATGGAAAGATGAATGGACAAATGTACAGAGACATCCTTGATAAGAACCTGCTGCCATCTGCCAAGATGCTAAAGATGAAAAGAGGGTGGACATTTCAGCAAGACAATGATCCCAAACACACATCCAAGGAAGCTCTCAACTGGATCCAGAGAAGGAAAATAAAGTTGCTAGAATGGCACAGTCAGTCACCTGACCTGAATCCAATTGAAAATCTCTGGAACGAACTGAAGATCAGCGTTCATAGAAGTCACCCACGGAACCTTCAAGATTTGAAGACAGTTTGTATGGAAGAATGGACTAGAATCTCTAAGAATGGGCTAAAATCACTCCTGAGCAATGCCTGTGCCTAGTTTCTCCATCTGGAAGCTGTTATTACCAACAAAGCCTTTTCTACTAAATAGTACATAAATTTTACCAAGTGTGTTCAATACCTATTCCTTGTGTCATTCCACTTTATTAAATATAACTTGTTTTGTAAACACAGTTGCCTTGATTTCTTTGTATGGATGGATTACTTGGGTTGTTACTGATATCTGGTGAAAATCTGAGGTCAATGGCTCCATCAGAAATATATTTAATGAGAAAAATGTTGACGTGTTCAATTCTTATTTTCCCCACTGTAAATGCAGCGCGAGAGCTGAAACACAAAATAAGCCACAACGGCAGTAGTACAGAAATGCTGGGGGAGGAAACTAAACAGTGAAAAAAGGAGAATGTTGTGTGAACACAGGAATGACTGAAGAATGACTAAGACTCAACAAAGAGATAAGGGAGTGGCATCAATAAATAGCAAAAAACATAATTAACTGATGAGGAACAGCTGTGAGCAGTAATTAGTAAATGAGGTTGAACTATGCTAGAAAGGAAGAAAACAAATGACACTCAAAATAAAAGCCAACTCAGAAACTATGATGAAGTGGGGGAAAATATACAATAAACAAATGTAACTGAGAAAGTGATATAACAGTGATAAAACTCAGGTGAGAGTGAATATACTAATGATGATAATAACAATAATGATAGTGATGAGTTCAACAAAGAACATAAAGTGTGGACAGGGCTGCAACCCTGTCCAGATCACTACATCAACTATACATACAGTACTTGTCTGACATAATGATAACACTGGTCAACACCAAATTTATTGTCTAAGTTTTTTTTAGCTGATTTAGGACAATTTTGATGTGCTGGATCTAAAAATCATGTTGGTTTTGCTCAGTCAGGTCAACTTTTTGAATTATGGCCACATGTTGTTTTATACATTTTTGGTTACATCTACGGGTATTTTTGCTTTATATGATGCAAAATTCTTTTTAATGTCTTGAAATTCTCTGAATTTTGAACAATGATGACATAACATTCAATTTACATGTACTTAGTAAGTACATGCACAGTACTAAGTAAGTACTAAGTAAGTACAAGTTTTTACTTAGCACCTGATCAAGAGAAACAGATGTCATTTTTGGATTCAGCGGTGCAAAATTGTCTTAAATCAGTTGAAAAAGCACAGACAGCTTACAAAAAAATTATTTTTGTAACCCTGTGTAATTTTGCTGTTATGGCTTCCACTCCCATCATATCTCCCTGCGGTTTATTCATCGAAAAAAGGAGGAAAAAAGACCCCCAGTTGTTGCATCTAAGCTGTAGCAAAACTTTGGAAATGGCATACATGTACACTACCGTTCAAAAGTTTGGGGTCACTTAGAAATTTCCTTATTTTTGAAAGAAAAGCACTGTTTTTTTCAATGAAGATAACTTTAAACTAATCAGAAATACACTCTATACATTGCTAATGTGGTAAATGACTATTCTAGCTGCAAATGTCTGGTTTTTGGTGCAATATCTACATAGGTGTATAGAGGCCCATTTCCAGCAACTATCACTCCAGTGTTCTAATGGTACAATGTGTTTGCTCATTGCGTCAGAAGGCTAATGGATGATTAGAAAACCCTTGTACAATCATGTTAGCACAGCTGAAAACAGTTTAGCTGGTTAGAGAAGCTATAAAACTGACCTTCCTTTGAGCAGGTTGAGTATCTGGAGCATCACATTTGTGGGGTCGATTAAACGCTCAAAATGGCCTGAAAAAGAGAACTTTCATGTGAAACTCGACAGTCTATTCTTGTTCTTAGAAATGAAGGCTATTCCATGCGAGAAATTGCCAAGAAAGTGAAGATTTCCTACAACGGTGTGTACTACTGCCTTCAGAGAACAGCACAAACAGTCTCTAACCAGAGTAGAAAGAGAAGTGGGAGGCCCCACTGCACAACTGAGCAAGAAGATAAGTACATTAGAGTCTCTAGTTTGAGAAATAGACGCCTCACAGGTCCTCAACTGGCAGCTTCATTAAATAGTACCCACAAAACGCCAGTGTCAACATCTACAGTGAAGAGGCGACTCCGGGATGCTGGCCTTCAGGGCAGAGTGGCAAAGAAAAAGCCATATCTGAGACTGGCCAATAAAAGAAAAAGATTAATATGGCCAAAAGAACACAGACATTGGACAGAGGAAGATTGGAAAAAAGTGTTATGGACAGACGAATCGAAGTTTGAGGTGTTTGGTTCACACAGAAGAACATTTGTGAGACGCAGAACAACTGAAAAGATGCTGGAAGAGTGCCTGACGCCATCTGTCAAGCAAGGTGGGGGTAACATGATGGTCTGGGGTTGCTTTGGTGCTGGTAAGGTGGGAGATTTGTTCAGGGTAAAAGGGATTTTGAATAAGGAAGGCTATCACTCCATTTTGCAACGCCATGCCCTCTCTATGGAGCCGTAGCACAGGTCCAATGTCTTTTTTTGCCTGGTTGGACAGTGCTTGATTGGAGTCAGTTTCATACTACAACAGGACAATGACCCAAAGCACACCTCCAAATTGTGCAAGAACTATTTAGAGAAGAAGCAGGCAGCTGGTATTCTATCTGTAATGGAGTGGCCAGCACAGTCACCAGATCTAAACCCCATTGAGCTGTTGTGGGAGCAGCTTGACCGTAAAGTGCCCATCCAGCCAATCCAACTTGTGGGAGGGGCTTCTAGAAGCGTGGGGTGAAATTTCTCCAGATTACCTCAACAAATTAACGGCTAGAATGCCAAAGGTCCGCAATGCTGTAATTGCTAAAAATGGAGGATTCTTTGACGAAAGCAAAGTTTGAAGGAAAAAAATTATTATTTCAAATACAAATCATTATTTCTAACTTGTCAATGTCTTGACTATATTTTCTATTCATTTTGCAACTCATGGTGGGAAATAAAAGTGTGACTTTTCATGGAAAACACAAAATTGTCTGGGTTACCCCAAACTTTTGAACGGTAGTGTATATTAGGTAGGATTTAATAATCCTGCATTCTAGTCTAACGATAGTTTTAATTTTCAGTCCCATGATTTTTATGTTGCTGTTTGGTAGTGTTAAAAATTCCCACAATGACCTCTAGGCTGATATAAATGAAAAGTTAAACATTTCCCTTCTGTGATTTGATGGTATGATGTGATATTCACGAATAGTATACATAGGTTACAGCTTTATAACCACTGTCATTTTTAATAAACAATATCAAATTTAGCTTTTATCGTGAAATAACAGACTATATAAAAATCTTAATATTATAGTCAGCAGATAAGAAATAGTGCGGACAGATTATCCAGAATCAGGTTCAGGTTCAGGTTCCTTTATTTGTACCCGTTGGTAGATTTGTTTTGCAGTCAGGTGACATCCATATTTACAAGCCACAATTACATTCAACATAAACACAAACACAGGCACACATGAAGCTGACTATAAACATGATAAAAATACTCAAGGCTCCATCAATCAGGATATAAAGACAAAGAGATGAGAGAAAAACCAGAGATAAGAGAGAAGGGTCATATTAAAAAGTTAAAGACTAGTCAAAGAGGTTAAAAACTCAAAAGTCTAAAACTCAATAAAAGATTTAGAACCCCAATAAAAAAAACCCTACAAAAATAAGTAAATATAAAATGAAATTAATAAATAGGTAACTAAATTATGTGCAATATATTGTTACAACTTGTTCAACTCTTTGACAGCAGCAGGGACAAAGCTGTTTTTGTAGTGCTGGGTTTTACTTTTTGGGACAGCAAACCTCCATCTGGAGGGAAGAAGCTGAAAGTTGCAGTGCAAAGGGTGGGAGTCATCATTTAAAATGGAGGCAGCCATCCTCTGTACCTGTCTGCTGTACAAGGATGTCAGGCTCAGCTGTGACTCACCAAGCAAACGACTGGACCATCTAACTACCTGATCCAAGGATTTCCTCTGTTTCAGTTTTATCTGACCAAACCGTGACACTAAACAAAAGGATAAAACAGATTCAATAAAAGCCCAATAAAACATTATCATTATGGTTCGATCAATTTGGAAGCGTGCAAGTTTCCTTAAACAATGCAAATGTTGCTGACCCTTTTTGCACACCCTTTCACAGTTCTCTTCAAAGTTTAAATTACTATCAATAATCGTCCCAAGATATTTGTAGGATTGTACACATTCAGTGGTCTGGTCTTTTAGTACAGTGACTTTGTGCCTGGGAGTTTTCCTCCTAAAGTCAATAATCACATCTTTAGTTTTTGTCGTATTCAGCTGCAGGTAGGAATCCTCACACCAGTGAACAAAATCATCAATTACTGGGCCGTGGCCACTCTCACCATCCTGGAGGAGACTGACAACAACTGAATCATCAGCATACTTTATAATGTGTCTGTTGTCATGTCTGCTCCAACACATGTTTGTGTACAGGATGAAGAGTAGTGGTGTCAACACATACCCCTGCGGAGAGCCAGACAATGTACCATTGACCCTTATTCTCTGTGTCCTGTTGGTTAAAAAATCCAGAATCCAACCCACCAGATTATTACTCAAATCAAATTGTTGCAGGAGCCTTTCAACTAAAATATGAGGTTGGATTGTATTAAAAGCGGAAGAAAAGTCCACAAATAAAAGCCTGGCGTGTGTCCCATTAAAATCCAGATGTTTAAAAAGCATGTTAAACAGAGTGACAGTGGCATCCTCCACTCCTCTGTGAGGCCTATAAGGAAACTGCAAAGGATCCAATGCATGCTCAGTCTGCTTTAGGACCTCAAATCTGACCAGTTTTTCAAAAATTTTCCATTAAAATTGAAGTCAAAGCAACTGGTCTAAAGTCGTTTACCGTTTTAGGACAGCTGGATTTTGGAACGGGGACAACCACAGCATCTTTCCAGATCTTAGGCACATGTTGTGTCTGTAAGGACTTATTGAAAATGTAGTGAAATACAGGACTCAATTCATGTGCACAGGACTTTACCAAGTGCCCACATATATTATCAGGGCCCTGACTTTTGTTCACTTGTACAGCACAGAACGCCCTTTTAATATCCTGCACCTCAATATTAAAGTGCTGATTGTCTTTGAGTTTCTGTTTCAAATCTTGGGTTTCTGTGCTAAAATCAAAGGAATCAAAACAACCATAAAAACAATTAAGAACATTAGCCAGCTCTGTGTCTGAATTAAAACCATCTAAAAACACACGATTACTGCGCTCTGTGCTCTGAAGGCCTGCAATAGTTTTCATACTGGCCCAGGCTGAACCAAGCTTCTTTGTTGCCATCTTACTTTCCAACTCTGATTTATAATTCTGTTTTGCTCTTAAAATTTCTGACTTCAGCTCTTTTGTGGCAACCTGTAGCTCAGAAACAGACGCCTGTTTAAAGGCAAGTGCTTTCCTCTGTAAGCAGGATTTAACTGATTTTGTAACCCATGGCTTGTTGTTGGGATATATTTTGACACGTTTACGTGGAACGATCATATCTCTGCAGAAAGCCATGTATGAGCATGTGACGTCCACCAAAGTGTCCAAATCATCCCTGCAGGCCAGTGTGAACATCTCCCAGTCCGTACAGTTAAAGCATTCCTGGAGACAGTGCACTGAATCCTCTGTCCACACGTCTATGTCTCTGGTCTTCACCTTGCCTCTTCTGAGAACAGTTTTATATGTGGGCAGCAAATGTATACAGTTGTGATCTGAGGATCCTAAAGAAGGAAGGGGAAGTGATTTATAGGCCCTCTCTATGGAGCCGTAGCACAGGTCCAATGTCTTTTTTTGCCTGGTTGGGCAGAAGACATACTGATAAAAGTTTTTAAGTGTCTTCTTTAAAGAAATATGGTTAAAATCCCCAAGGATAAAATTTGGAGCCTCTGGGGAAATCGACTGCAACCACTGTACCACATCAAAGACGGTGCTGGAGGCAGAGTCAGTATCCGCTCTCGGGTGAATGTACACATTCGTTATGAAAAGTTGGGGGAACTTGCGGGGCAGATAAAAAGGGCATAGTGATACGGACAGAAGCTCCACATCGGGTGTACAGATGCGCTCTCTGACCATGACAGATGAATAGTATTGTTTATTAATATATAAACATACGCCACCCCCCTGACATTTCCCCATTACCCCTTCCTGCTGATCTGAGCCAAGTGGGGCTCCAAAGCTGACAATACTCAGGTCCGCATCCCGGTCATGCGCCGTAAGCCACATCTCCGTGTAAGCCATGACACAGCAGTTCTTGAAATCCTTCTGATATCGTACATTCCCTTGAATTTCATCCACTTTATTTCTCAGTGATTGTACATTCCCCATAATAATGGAAGGAAGAGGAATGCAGTTAAACTGACGCCTCCTCAGGCTTAATCTTACGCCTCCACGCTTTCCGCGTTTCTTCCTCTTGTCTATCTTTTGAATGAATCTTTATTTCGGATAGATTAAAAGTACAGGTTAAAAGAAACTGAATAATATAACAAAGGGGGAAAGAAAATCCAACAAGGTCAAATTAGACAATAACTCCTCTGATTATACAGTTCAACATAAGTTATCCGAAATGGGTGATGGCTGAAGCCGCAGCTTATATTGCCCACCCATGTTCCATCCAAGAATTCAAAAGAAAAAAACAAAACAAGAGCGATTACAATTCAGAATGAAGCTAAGACAAAATGTGACAAAAAACTAAGCTACAACACAACGCAGGCTGGATATGACAATCCTTATGTGATTTTACATGTCATCTTGTATATATGTTTGGAGTATTTCTTCCTTTAGTTTTTGTTTAAATTGTCCAAGCGTTGTACATGATTTTAATTCAGGTCCAATGTCGTTCCATAATCTGACTCCTTGCACTGAAACACAGTGTTGCTTGGTGGTAGTTCTCACTGAAGGTTTTTGAAATATACATGTTCCTCTGAAATGATATTGTTTCTCCCTTATTTGGAAAAACTTTTGGATATTTGCAGGCAGTGATAGATTCTTCACTTTAAACATTATTACTGCAGTTTTAAAGTCAACCAGATCTTTCAACTTGAGAGCTTTTAATTTAAGAAAAAGTGGGTTTGTTGGTTCCCTGTAAGCTGCTTTGTTTATTATTCTAATAGCTCTCTTCTGAAGCATAAAGACTGGATATATGTTTGTTTTATATGTATTTCCCCATACTTCAGTACAATATGTCATGTATGGGAGTATTAATGAATGACACAAGGTATATAGTGTGGGTTGATTCAGCAAATATTTCACTCTGTGTAGTATTGCAATTGATTTGGATATTTTACCTTTAATATAATTAATATGTGACTTCTAACACAGTTTATTATCAATTATTACTCCAAGAAATTTAGTTTCAGATACCCTTTCAATCTCTACACCATTTACACTGAGTTTAGATACTGAGTTGTTGTGATGGTTGTTAAAGACTATAAATTTTGTCTTACTTAAATTGAGCGTTAATTTGTTTGAATTAAACCACAGTTTAAGCTTTCCTAATTCCTTTCCGAGTGTATCCAGAAGTTGTTCCAAATTGCATAATAGATTAGTGTCATCGGCAAACAATATTAAGTCCATTTTTCTGAAACTTTACATATATCATTTATATACATATTGAATAACAATGGCCCCAAAACTGAACCCTGTGGGACTCCACAAGTAACCTTCAGTAACTGTGAGTTTTTGTTACCAACACATACATACTGATATCTATTCTTTAAGTAACGACTTAACCAGGACAGTGCTACCCCTCTAATACCACAATTTTGTAGTTTCTTTAATAATAAATTATGATCCACTGTATCAAATGTTTTTTTAAGATCCAGGAATACCCCAACTGAATACTCTTTATTTTCAATGGCAGTTGATATTTTTTCTATAAATTCCATTAGAGCAAATGCAGTTGTCCTCTTGTGTCTGAACCCATATTGCTGCTCACACAATAAATTTTTCTTCAGTATGAAGTTGTCGATTCTCTCATAGAATATTTTTTCAAGTATCTTAGAAAACTGCAGCAATAGTGAAATTGGTCTATAGTTTGAGAATTCCCCTCTGTCACCCGTCTTGTATATCGGAATTACTTTAGCTATTTTCATTGCATTGGGAAATATACCTGTTTGGAGAGACAGGTTACAGATATATGTTAGTGGTTTCACTAAGCATTCAATAACAGTTTTGACTAAGAGCATGTCAATACCATCACAGTCCGTAGATGTTTTACTTTTAAATGATTTAACAATTTCAATGACCTCTCTCTCGTCTGTGTTCTTTATGAAAATGGAGTCTTTTATAGCAGTGTTATTGCTTATTGTATCACCTGTAGGCACCGTAATGGGTATTTCTTGAGCCAAATTAGGACCACTGTTAACAAAAAAGTTATTAAATTTATCTGCAGGTGAAGCTGCATTCACACTCTGAGTCGTTTTATTATTTTTTGAAAAATCGGTTGGGTAGCTTGTATTTCTGCTTTTATTTCCAAGAATACTGTTAAGTATTGTCCATGTATTTTTAATATTGTCTCTGTTTTTCTCCAGTTCTTTACTGTAATAGTCTCTCTTACTACATCTTATTATATATGTTAACTTATTTTTGTATGTTTTATACCGCTGCTCTGCTTCTTTTGTCCTTTTCTTTAGGAAAGCTTTATATAATAAATTTTTCTTTTTACACGCCTTTTGTAATCCTTTGGTTAACCATGGCTTATCGGCAAATTTATATTTAAGGTTTTTTTTTTTACTAATGGATCATTTTTTTCATAAAGAGTGGTTACAATGTTTATAAATGTGTCATAGGCTTCATTTACATCTGGTACATAGACTTCTGTCCAGTCCTGCTTCAGCAAGTCCTCTTTAAAAGAACTGATTGCATTTGGTGATTTGTATCTGAATGATTTTAAAAAAAATTTCTGTATTAGCCCCCGTGTGGCCATGGATAAGTGCAAAGGTTGGCAAGTGGTCACTTATATCATTTATCAATAATCCATTTTCAATTTTCTTATCAATAATATTAACAAACAGGTTGTCAATAAGTGTAGCAATGTGAACTGTGATTCTACTGGGATGTGTTATTGTGGGATATAGACTCATGCTGTACATAGAGTTCATGAACTCTGTAATTACATTTTGTTGATGTGGATTTAGTAAATCAATATTGAAATCTCCACAAATTACTACCATTTTCTTACTAGTAATATTATTGTACAGCTCGACTAATTTATCTCTGAATGTCTCAATGCAAGTTCCCGGTGTTCTATATATACAACTTATAATTAGATTTTTTTGTTTTATCTTGGTCAATCTCAACAGTAACACATTCCAAAATCCCTGGTAGTGCAAAGGACATTCCATTTACAAGCTTACACCTATACAGGTCATCAATATACAGTGCAACACCACCACCCTTTTTTGAGATCTGTTCATATGAAACATCTGATATCCCTCTATTGCCATCAGGGGAGCCTGCTCTTCATTAAGCCAAGTTTCAGAGACTGTGATAGCTGTAAATTTTCTGTCTAGCGGTTTTAAATAGTCCTGAATCTGTGGAAAGTTTTTGTTAAGACTTCTGCTGTTGAAGTGTATTATTGATAGTTTACCATCTAGTTGCACTTGACTTTTGAATTGCTTTTCAGTGTAATATTCACAATGGTTATGAATATTATTGAAAAAGTGGTTATCAGGATCAATATCGTTCTCCATTTCTTGTAGTTTATGTTTAGCATAATGGCATATTTTCAGAGTTTGAGTATCCTTACTCTGTGTCAAATGACTTCCTCCAACTGGGGATAATTGATGTCTACTCAAGTCAGTCAGTAACATCTCTGATCATTATACTCTTTGCTTGCTCAGGTGTTCCATTTAGTTTGATCTAAACTCTACAATTTCTTGTCCATGTTGCCTGTATCCTATTTTGTCTTTTCAGCATCCATGCTTGCCGTGCTATTTCAGCATTTGTTTTTGTTAGGTGTTCATTTAGGTAAACTTCTGTTCCTCGGAGCTTTCTGGCCTGCCTCAGTATGTCATTCTTTACCCTTCTGTTCACAAAGCGCATCACAATTGATTTCTTTGTTTTATTATCTTTTCTGGGTAAAGCATAACAGGCTGAAATTGCATTTGCTTCAACCTTTATATCTCTACTGTCAAGGAACTGAAGCACCTGGTTTTCTAGGGAGACTGATTCACTCAGGGGAGCCTCCTCACCTCTCAGTCCTGTTGTAGCATGAGCGTATGATTGATATTTGATGTCTAGTCCACTTATAACTAGGTCATCCATACGAGAACCTTGTTCAAGATCCTCGACGCGTCGCTCCAAGTCCATAATTTTTTTGTCTTTTTCCTGAATTGTTAATTTTAAGTCTCATACTTCTTCCATTAGGCCTATTATTTTGGCCTGCTGGCTAACCATTTTGGCCACTTCTTCTGACAAGAAGTTCAGAGATTTTTTGATCTCTTCCATTTCCTCCTTCTTTGGTGGCATTTTTACTGACCTGTGGATAGTAAAAACAATCTCTGCTTGTGTCGCCGGTATCCGATCCGACCAACCTCGAATCCAGCTGGGCCTCAGCTAGCCCCCTCCGCTGCTAGTCCCGCTGCTTACCGCCGCTGTAACCGAGCTCCTGTCCAGCTTCTCCACCGAGTCCCGCCGCACACCGCCGCTGCAGCCGAGCTCCGCTGGGGTCCCGGTAGATCCTCCGCTGAGCTCCTCCACCTACCGCCGTCTGCCTCAATAGTTCCTCCGCTGAGCCCCGCCAGCTACCGCCGTCTGCCTCAGTAGTTCCTCCGCTGGGCCTCGCCACTGGGCTCCGACTCAGGCTATTGTCTGGCTGGGTCCCGGTGGTCCTCCACTGGTCCCCGTCTCCCACCACCGCCGCCCCCGAACTCCGATCCGGCTCCCGTCCAACTGCTGCCTCGGTTAGTTCCTCTGGCGAGCCCTCACCGGGGACTGAGTCGCTTCGTGTTGGTGTTAGGTGGTACGACTTGCGTTAGCGTTAAGCTAACTTGCGTTAGCTTAGCAAACACTTCGGGTAAAGCGTAACAGCGAACCACAAAAGAAACGCTAGTCAGTTTACTCACAGTGGCTGGTGAAAGGCGATTAAAGGGGTATTCCAACGGAGGTGGAAATTCAGCCCGTGCGTGTGCGTCACAAATGCCGATCGCTGTTGGTTAGTTATTTTAATGGCAAAATCAGCAACTTTGTCTCAGCACTGAAAAACTGTGACCATCCCGGTCGCCATCTTGTTTCCACCTTCCATCTTTTCATCGCTGTGTCCATGAAAATCTCTTAAAATAAAGTCCGGCAGTTGCAGCACAGACTCAAACACAGGTGCTGCATTATCCATGTCATGATGGCCGCTAGGTTGTCATCAGCATTATCATCATCAGCTGCGCTCAACCCAGCAGGTGGCAATCAGCAGGCTTTAAAAGCTCGACGCGCTGACTCCTCAGCACGGAGTCGTCTGTCTTCCTTGCCAAGCAATGCACCAAGATCTCGACCACAGATCAAGAAGCAAACGCCAAGCCAAGCCAGGCCACGTAAGCAAACCCAGCACTCTCTTCCTGCAAGTTCTTTCCCCTGTGCACAGGTGGACCTCCCAGGCGGCAGACCTTCCTCCTCAGCTGACGAGGCACAGCCTCCTCCTCCTCGGAGTTCCTCCTCACCCCCGCAACGCTGGGCACCTCGAGCACCACATCACTTGGACACTGGGAGCCAGCCGGACTTACACTGCGGAACCTGCCAGTAAGCACCTGCAGCACATTTACACCGTTATTGTCAGTGAACTGCAACACATTCCACAAAAGCTGGGACAGGGTCATGTTTACCACTGTGTTACATCGCCTTTCCTTTTAACAACACTCAATAAGTGTTTAGGAACCGAGGACACTAATTGTTAAAACGTTGTAGTTGGAATTCTTTCCCATTCTTGCTTGATGTATGACTTTTGTCATATTTTGCACTTCAACACGGGAAACGTCACCCGGCCCGGACACAGAAGAGATTGACAGATTGATAGCTCTTTCTCGTTGTTGACCTGTCTGGGAGACAGGTCTGGACTGTAGACTCTAGTACCCGCACTCTTTTACTACAAAGCCACACAGACTGTGGCTTGTAGTGTCTTGCTGAAATAACACAGACGTCTCTCTGTGTCTTGCTGAAATAAGCAGAGACGTCCCTGAAAAGGACATTGATTGGATGGCAGCAGATGTTGCTCCAAAACCTGGATGTACTGTTCATGGTGCCTTCACTGATGTGCAGGTTACCCATGCCATGGGCACTAACACACCCCCATACCATCACAGATGCTGACTTTTGAACTTTGCGTTGACAACAATCTGGATGGTCCTTATCCCGGAGAATACGATTTCCAAAACCAGTGTGGACTCATCAGACTACAGCACACTTTATCACTTTGTATCAGTCTCAGATGAGCTTGGGCCCAGAGTGTTGTTGATACAGTGATGTGAAAAAGTGTTTGCCCCTGTCCTGATTTCTCATTTTTTTGTATGTTTGTCACACTTAAATGCTTCAGATCATCGAACTAATTTAAATATTAGACAAAGATAACACAAGTAAACACAAAATGCAGTCTTTAAATGAAGGTGTTTATTATTAATGGGAAAAAAAAATCCAAACCTACACGGCCCTGTGTAAAAAAGTGATTGCCCCCTAAACCTAGTAACTGGTTGGGCCACCCTTAGCAGCAACAACTGCAATCAAGCATTTGCGATAACTGGCAGAGTCTTTTACAGCACTGTAGAGGAATTTTGTCCCACTCATCTTTGCAGAATTGTTGTAATTC
This sequence comes from Pholidichthys leucotaenia, assembly GCA_020510985.1. Classification (NCBI taxonomy): domain Eukaryota; kingdom Metazoa; phylum Chordata; class Actinopteri; order Cichliformes; family Pholidichthyidae; genus Pholidichthys; species Pholidichthys leucotaenia. The sequence goes on from CM035837.1 coordinate 484,572,127, forward strand.
AGCCATATTGGAGGGTTTTCAAGCATGAACTGCCTTTTTAAGGTCATGCCACAGCATCTCAATCGGATTCAGGTCAGGACTTTGACTAGGCCACTCCAAAGTCTTCATTTTGTTTTTCTTAAGCCATTCAGAGGTGGGCTTACTGGTGTGTTTTGGATCATTGTTCTGCTGCAGAACCCAAATGCGCTTCAGCTTGAGGTCACAAACAGATGGCCGGACATTCTCCTTCAAGATATTTTAGTAGACAGCAGAATTCATTGTTCCATTTACTACAGCAAGTCTTCCAGGCCCTGAAGCAGCAAAACAGCCCCACACCATCACACTACCACCACCATATTTTACTGTTGGTATGATGTTCCTTTTCTGAAATGCTGTGTTACTTTTACACCAAATGTAATGGGACACACACACCTTCCAAAAAGTGTATAGTATTTTCCCAAAAGTCTTGGGGATCATCAAGATGTTTTCTGGCAAAACTGATATGAACCTTTATGTTCTTTTTGCTCAGCAGTGGTTTTTCGTCTTGGAACTTTGCCATGCAGGCCATTTTTGCCCTGTCTCTTTCTTACGGTGGAGTCATGAACACTGACCTTAACTGAGGCAAGTGAGGCCTGCAGTTCTTTGGATGTTGTTGTGGGGTCTTTTGTGACCTCTTGGATGAGTCGTCACTGCGCTCTTGGGGTAATTTTGGTTGGCCAGCCACTCCTGGGAAGGTTCACAACTGTTCCATTTTTGTGGATTATGGCTCTCATTGTGGTTCGCTGGAGTCCCAAAGCTTTAGAAATGGCTTTATAACCTTTTCCAGACTGATAGATCTCAGTTACTTTGTTTCTCATTTGTTCCTGAATTTCTTTGGATTGCAGCATGATGTCTAGCTTTTGAGGATCTTTTGGTCTACTTCACTTTGTCAGGCAGGACCTATTTAAGTGATTTCTTGATTGAGAACAGGTGTGGCAGTAATCAGGCCTGGGTGTGGCTAGAGAAACTGAACTTAGCTTTCCAAAGATGTGATAAACCACAGTTAATTTATGTTTTAACGGGGGGGGGGGGGGTCACTTTTTCACACAGGACCATGTAGGTTTGGATTTATTTTTTTTTACCCTTTATAATAAACACATTCATTTAAAAACTGCATTTTGTGTTTACTTGTGTTATCTTTGTATAATATTTAAATTTGTTTGATGATCTGAAACATTTAAATCTAACAAACACAAAAAAATGAGAAATCAGGACGGGGCAAACACTTTTTCACACCGCTGTATATGACTTTCACTTTGCGTTAAAGCTTTAACTTTCACTGGTAGATGTAGCGACGGACTATGTTACCTGACAATGGTTTTCTGAAGTGTTCCTGATTGTCTTCCTGTTCCTGGTTTTTATTGCAGTGCCACCTGAGGGATTGAAGGTTATTGGCATTCAATGTTTGTTTTTGGCCTTGCCGTTTACATGCAGAATTGTCTCCAGATTCTCTGAATCTTTTGATATTATGGACTGTAGATGATAAAATCCCTAAATTTCTTGCAATTGTATGTTGAGAAATGTTGTTCTTAAACTCCTGGACTGTTTACCCACACAGTTGTTACCAAAGTGGTGAGCTTGCACCATCCTTGTTTGTGAATGACTGAGCCTTTCAGGGATGTTCCTTTTATACCTAATCATGACACTGTGGCCGCACATGGCCAAAACATAATGAGCAGCATCTTTGATAAGAACAAGGGGCAGAGTTTCCTTGGAGATAACAGGAGGCTGTGAAATGTGATCTTTTGTATGTCGGCTTGGAGGATCCTTTGTGTGCCAGAGACTGTGAGGGGGATGTTAAAGGATTAAGGAAGTGCATGCAATGTGATCTTTTATGTGAATGCAATGTGACCTTGTGATATGTAGAAGGACCTGAGTATTTAAGGAAGAGTTCTGTTTGAGATGTTCTCTTTTCTACTATGCTCATGTGAGAGAATGTGTAATAAACTGCCTGAGACAAACTTGCCTCATCAATTACACACTCTACAACACTCCAATTAACCAGTTAAACTGTTTACCTGTGGAATGTTCCAGAAGAAAGGCATTTTTTGATCATTCCTCAATATTCCCCATCTTTCCTTGCCCCTCTCCCAGCTTTTTTGGAACGTGTTGCAGGAATAAAATTTGAAATCAAAATGAGTCAATATTTCCATAAATAAATAAATAAACTTTATTTTTGTTTATAATTTATCAGTTTAAACAAACAAAAGTTATGCTTAGGGCACCCAAATAGCTAGCAGCACCCTATGTTCATCTTTCTATGTTCATCTCAATGTAATTTTAGTTTGGGATCAATAAAATACATCTATCTATCTATTCAATTAAATTCAACTTTATTTATATAGCACCATTTCACAACAACAGTCATCTCAGCACTTTCAACTCTAGGGGACACCCCAGCAATTGCAGAAAGACCCCAGCAATCAGGCGATCCCCTGTGAGCAAGCGCTTGGTGATGGTGGAGAGGAAAACTCCCTTTTTACAGGAAGAAACCTCCAGCAGAACCAGGCTCAGGGAGGGGCAGTTATCTGTTACGAGTGGCTGGGGGGTGAGGAGATAGAGAAGATTAAAAGAACAGACATGTACAGAGCAAACAGCACAATGGGGCCTCAATCTATGGGAGAGAACAAACAGATGTTAATGACCAGCAAAAAAAAAAAAAAAAAAATATTTCATCGAGAGTGAAGAAAGGAGTGAAGGCCAGTGCATTATTGGAGGTCCCCTGGCTGACTAAACCTATTAGCAGCATAACTAAGGGAGGGTTCAGAGACACGTGACCCCTCCCTAATTGTAGGCTATATCAAAAAAGGAAGGTTTTAACCCTATTCTTAAAAACAGAGATCGAGTCTGACTCCCAAATCCAGATTGGCAGCTGGTTTCACAGGAGAAGAGCTTGATAACTGAAGGTAGATCTATCTATCTATCTATCTATCTTCATTACAGCTATTTCTATCTTTTTGCAGAATCCACAACCATCTGTCCTTCCACATTTCTCTGCTTAACACCATACCTACCCAACACCTACATAACCTCTGCTTCACTTACCTACTGGCCTGTAAAGTCTCCTCCAGTCATCAGGCTGGATTAGTCCTACTCCATTTCTCTTCCTATCTACACCATGGTAGAACAGTTTAAATCCACCTCCAATACTCCTAGCCTTGCTTCCCTTCCATCTGGTTTCTTGACCACACAGTATATCTACCTTTCTTCTCTCTGTCATATCAGCCAGCTCTCTGACTTTAGCAGTCATAGTCCCTACATTCAAAGTTCCTACTCTCACCTCCACAATTCTGCCTTTCCTTTTCTCTTTCTGCCTCCAAACACACTTCCCCCCCCTCCTCCTCCATGACCTTTGAACAACAATAGTTGAGTTTCCACCACTGTTAACCCAGTCCTCGACTGATCCAGTATGGGAGTCTCATCCATCATGATCTGCATGCCCTTCCTGATGCAAACCTCCCCATTTACCCGGGCTTGGGACCGGCACTAGGAGTACACTGGCTTGTGATTCCCCCTGTGGCTGGAATATGAAATTATACTAAGTAAATGTCTGCTTAAGAACATTATGTTTTGTACAAATAAACACCTTACAATGAAGAATGAACAATGAAGAAAGAATAATTCTAAATCAAGCGATGAGTCAAGGGTTTACACATTCATGAGAAGCGTTGATATTCTTCACCTAACTATGTGTTTGACCTTCATTTGATGACATCTCTAAAGGACTATTTCATTGCAGAGGTTGCCAGCCCCTGTTCTAAATGAATCACCACGACTGCTGATGATAGCACCACCTCATGTTGGAGACCCTTCACACACAACACACCCATGTGCTGGCTGGTACTGTACGTGCGTCACAAAAACTTATCTGAAAGCACACAAAGTAAGCCTCAGCTACTGAGTTTTTGCTTTGGTTTCTTGCACTAATGTGAAGACAGCTGAGCAGCAGTGCTCTGCAATGACTCATATGAGGCTTTTACCTTTGGAAATGCCGCATATTTCAGTCAGCTCTGTTGCAGGGCTTACCAATCTTGCTCTTACCCTAGGCACACAAATGGAACTTTGTCCAGAAGATACTAAAAAGTAAAGACTCTAGTCCCTTCATACACATGTGGAGGCAGGCAGGGTGCTGTGAATCAGTTCCTTGGAAACAATGGTTTTCATTCCAGGTTGCTTTCAAAACATCAGTGATATGCCAGTCAAGGCCAAATATGAATTCATTCAGATTACTTTTTTAGTTTTACAGGACCAATACCGAATACAGTTAAAAGTGCCACCCCTGTGCAAAATCATGGTTCACAGTGTTAATGATTTGGTGGAGCAGTGCTGCAGTGTTAGATCTTTTCATTGAAAAGATCACAATTTTTTGGGTTAAATATAGGCAATATTAGGCACATTCCAATCTATAATGACCTTTTGGGCCAGTTGGTCTCCTGGGCTACTTGGTACCCTGGGCTACTGTGCTGGTATGCCCTTGTTGAAGTCTAGCCCTGGTCCAAGGGCAGGGGTCGGCAACCTGTACTACAGAAAGAGCCACTGAGTGATTTCTGTATAAAAAAATCTATATGGACCCACATAAATATCTGAGCCTAAAACTGAGGTAAAACAGCAGAGTTACAACTACAATCTGGCCTGACAACATCACAATTAGCAGTTTTTCATTATAAATATTCAGCTTTTTACTGTAAATTTGTTACCTTTTTCCTCACAAAACTGCTACATTTTCTGATAATTTTTGATTATTTCCAAAAAGTTTGCCTCGGGTATTTTCCTCGTTAAACTATGATGTGGTTTTTTCCCCAAAATATGTTATATTTTTGGCATAAATGTGTCTTGCTTTTTTCTAAATCTGTCATATTTTTCTTTGCAAATTTAAAACATTTGAGTAAAATTGAAGATTTTTTCCATGTAAATTTGTGACGTTTTTCCCAATAAAGTTATAAACTTTTTACATAAATTTTGATATTTTTAACATGATTGTCTGCTTTTCTCATAAGATTGTTTCATGTGATTAACATTTTCTAGCGCCGGGGCACGAAGCTGGTGGGTCCTTGTTTGCTCGGCCTGGCGGCCCTCGCCCTGGGTTGGGATTTGGGGGCAGTGGGTGGCCTCATGAACCAGTTTGTGAGCTGGTTTCTGGGAGGGGACAGGTTCCCTTTTGGACCACCTCCCTCGCAGTCCCCCCCCCCCCACACACGATTCTGGGTGGAACATACATCTTCCTGGATACACTTAGGGTTTTGGGGCAGGGGTGTGCCGCACTGTGTCGGTGAAGGGGAACTTCTGCTGCGTAGTGAGGCTGCCCTCACCTCAATTTTAATTGCATTTTAGACACTAAGGGCTTGGGGGGGGGGGGGGGACAGGGGCTCCACTGCCTATCGCGGAGGCTCGTGGTGCACTATGGTAGTTCACACACCTGCACACAATCACATTATACAACTGAGACAAACCTATCACGATTGGTGCAAGGGGGAGGGGGGGTAGGGGTCTTCTCCCACCCATGTTGCCCTTCTTCTGCTGGGGGCCTGTGGGCCCGGCGAGGCGAGGGGCCTGGGACCCATCATGTTGTCAAATTCCTGGGTGCTGCTGAATGAATAGATACGAGCAAGGGAGTGAGAGAGTGATTGAACAAGAGAGTAAGCGAGATTGAGGGAGTGATGAGCGGAGATGGTGATGGTGGGTCAGTTTTGTGTGGCGCTTTGCATGTCGGGTGGCATCTTGGGGTGCCTGCGGTGGTCTGCTGATCAGTCGCTCGGGTGGGCACTGGGGGTGGGGGTCTACTTCTGTGGCCGCAGCCGCGACTGTGTGGGGGAGTGAGAGTGAGTGAGTGCGTGTGGGTGCATATGAGAGCATGACGGTGTGAATGTGTGGGAATGGGTGTGTCTGCCAGTTGGGAGGTGCTGGATTGAGGGGGTGGTGCATCTCGGCTACATGGGCTCCCCTGTACGGGGGTGGGGGTGGGCTCTTTGGGCGTGAAGGTCCCCAGGGTGTGCGGCAGTGGCGCTGGGGGGGGGGGGGTGCCTGGGGGGCATGCGCCAGGGGCACGAGCCGGTCTTTGGCCTGGGGGATGGGGGTGCTGACCTCCCGTTGCCTGGGGCCCGGGGGCTGGCGTTGGGCCCGCTAGGGGAGTGGAGGGTTGGTGGGGGCACGGGCCCACCACGCCAGCCACCTGGCAGCCTCGCCTCTGTCATCCGTCCCTCCTGGAGCAGATGCCTGGCTTTCCTGGGGCTTGTTAACCTTGCGCATTTGTGCATTTGTGCAGTGTGGGGGTTGGTGGTGCTGCCTTGCCTGCTCAGGGTTTCCGGGGGGGGGGGGGGGTGCTGCAACTGGCTGCCCTTTTCGTATGTTCCATGACAAACCACTCACATTCACACACTTTCATATACACGCACACATGCAAATGTTTCCCTTTTAACAGGTGCGGATACCAGACTCGCGTTGAGACCTCTTTGGTGGAAGAAGCAGTCTGTCTTCTGTTTGTTTTAGTTGTTGGTTTGTTTGGTTTTTTTGTCTGTTCCTCTCCCTTTTCTTTCTCCATTCCCGCACTTCCTTTCCCCATTGCCCCAGGTCCTTCATGGGTTAAAATAATTTTAAAAAGTATTAAAAGTTATTACAAAAGGAGTTTACAACAATATACAGTACATAGATAGGTACTGTATAAAACTCCTTTTGGCAAAGCAAATCTGTTTTGGCACAATAAGGGGGGCAGATTTCTGTTCTGCTCACCTAGCTGCCTGACAGGACAAGGGGAAAAAATTCTAGTAAAAATGCTGCCTTTTTCATATAAATCTGCAACTGTTTTCTAATAAATTGTAGTTTTTTCTGGTAAATTTGTGACTTTTTATTGTCAAATTGTGGGTTTATTCCCCATCATAAAATTGCAACATTTTTCTTAAATTTTGAGAATGTTTTTTCAAAAATTTTCAGCTATTCTCAAAAATGTATCAATTTTTTTTTGTAAATTTATGAGCTTTCATGAGCAAAACTGCAGCATTTGCCCAAATCTAGTTACCGGCAGTAATTATGCCTTGGTGAGAGGCAATACTGTAGTCAGTTAATGCGTCTGTGTGTATCTGTCCGTCTATCTCTCTATTTCAGTTCACCTGGTCAAAATTAAGTGGAAATAAAGGCTTGTGTCATTGAATCACCATATTTTCTCGACTTTTAGTTTACCAGAATTTCGAAATAACACTTTGTTTTTGAAATAAATAAAAAAATAGCTCACCTTTACTGTCAATGGAATGGTACTGCGCATGCCCCCGGAAATTCCCACCAGAGGAAAGTACTGAGCAATCTGTCAATTCTGGGTGAACAAATGTCCGTCTTTTTGCCTGTCTGTTTTCTTCCTCTACCACTAAACAGCAAAAGCTCCTGTTCATCTTGATTGTCATTGTATTCACGTACTTCCATTGCTTCCGCCATTTAAAACGTCTGCCACAGTGCTCTTCTTCTGTGCTTGCAGCTGTTCAAGTCAGTTTGGTGGCTCTTGGTTGCCGCCGACAGTATGGGCATGTGAATTGCAGATTATTTTCACTGCACATGGGTGTACTCCAAAACTACTGGATGGATTTGGATGATTTTTTTTTTTTTTGCCAGAGGTGGTCCTTGAGCTGGAGAGGAACCTATAACATTTTGTTGATAATCCGAGAACGTATGCCTCCGCCAAGGCTCTGGCACCATCAGCACCTTGGTGCCTTCATTGTAACAGCTGTTTACGTCCCTCAAGACACTAGTGTTAGCTTAGCACTCAGTCACCTCCAGCACATCGTTAGCAGGCAACAGAAAGATCAGCCTGACGCAGTCCACGTTATTGTAGGGGATTTTAACAAAGCATGCTTAAAGACTGTACTCCCCAAATTCCACCAACATGTTAAATGTTGAAAAAAAAAAAAATGTCCCACAAGAGGGGAAAGAACACTGGATCATGTTTAACGGCAACATTAAGCACGCCTACAGAGCCACCCCCCTCCCTCACCTTGGACAATCAGACCAATACCTGCTTACACCCCCCTCAGGAACAGTACCCCCAACACCACCAACCAAACAAACAAAACCTGACCTGAAAACCCTCTTCTCCAGCTACAGGATTGCTTTAGCTGAACAGACTGGAACATCTTTGAACAGCAGGACCTGGACTCCTACACCGAGTCTGTCCTTTTCTACATTGTGCTGTGTAGAAAATGTGACAGACACCAGACATAGCCTGGTCTTTCCTGGATGACCAGTGAGGTCCAGGCTCTGATCAGAACTCACAACTCAGCCTTCAGGCAAAGGGACTGCTCTCTGTACAGCACTTCCAGAGCCAACATGAGAAGAGGCATAAAACATACTAAGAATGCCTACAGGAGGAAAGTGGAGGGCCTCCTCACAGACAACAACCCCCGAAAGATGTGGAAAATCATCCAGGCCCTCACCAACTACAGGGGCCAGGGCCCCCCAACACCGGACAGCAGCCTCACTCTGGCAGAGGAGCTCAACAGCTTCTTTGCCCAGTTTGAGCTCACCCCCCCCCCAACTCGTCCCTCCTCCTCTCCTTTTGTCCCCCCCCCACCCTCCCCTCTCTCTCTACAGGTGGATGAGGTGAGGAGGCAACTGAGAACAGTGAACCCCAACAGAGCTGCTGGTCCTGACAGCATCCCAGGAGCGGTGGTCAAAGCATGTGCAGAACAGCTGGCAGAGATCCTCACCAAGCTGTTCAACCTCTCCCTGACGCACACCACCATCCCCTCCTACCTCAAGTTCTCCTCCATCATCCTCATCCCCAAAAAGTCCACAAGTGACAACCTGAACGACTACAGATGCATAGCACTCACATCTGTAGTCATGAAGTGTTTTGAGTGACTGGTGTCCCAGCACATCAGAGACCGTCTTCCCCCCTCCTTCGACCCCCACCAGTTTGCCTACAGGGAGAACCGGTCTACAGAAGACACCATCGCCACCACATTCCACAGAGTGCTGAGCCACCTGGAGAACCCATGGAGCTATGTGAGGATGCTCTTTGTGGACTACAGCTCAGCTTTCTTGGTAGCCGCCGAAGATAAGCCAGGCTCGGAGGTCCTGGGCAGCCCCACGACACGTGTGCCCCTGGCCGCCGTCAAAAACGGGATCAAAAACAATCTCTCTTGCGAGACTGTCCCTCTTCACCATCACATGATCCTTTTCCTGGGACCCGCAGTGCTGCTGTTTGGCACACCGTCCCTCCGTGCTCATCAGTCCACTCCCGACCACCTTCAACTCCGCTGTCATGGCTCCAAACTCTCCGGCCCCCTGTGGCCGCACTTCAGGGAAAACCGAAGCACGTTGCTGCTGCTCCCAGCACCCTTGCTCCAGGCGCTCTGGTGCACTGTCTCCATGCTTGATCATAGCTGCTGTCTCTCGGGGCTCTCATCTTCACTCTGGTCGACATCACTCTCCGACCCATGCACCTCGTCGCTACTCTCAGCACCCTCATCCCAGGCGCTCTGCTGCGTCAACTCCATGTCTGGCTGCAGCTGCTCTCCTTTGGGGCTCTCAGCATCACTCTTGTTGACTCCACTCTCCAACCCAGGCATCTCGTCGCTGCTCTCAGCACCCTCGTCCCAGGCGCTCCGCTGCATCATCTCCATGCCCGGCAGCAGCTGCTTTCCCCCCAGGCTCTCAGCATCACTCTTTGACCCAGGCGTCTCGTCGCTGCTCCCAGCACACTCATCCCAGGCATGCCGCTGCGTCGTCTCCATGCCCAGTTGTCGCTGCTCTTCCCCGGGGCTCTCAGCCTCCATGGTCCCACTCACTCGCTGCCTAGCCTTCAGCTGCAGGGATGACTTCAGCTGCTCTCCCTCTTCGCTGTCGTTGCACACCATGCTGTTCAACTCATCAGCACTTTGGTCCTCCACCTTCTTGCGCTTCGCGGCTGGTCCGCTATCTTCAGTGACTGAGGACTCTCCCTCTCACAGTCTCAGTCCCACCATGAAGTCTAGTTGGCAGCTTGGAACTCTCTTTTGGCACACAGTTAGCTTTGCGGCTAACCTACCCATAGGCACAGAATGGGCCGTTAACTTCTCCAAGCTAACTAGCCTAGCCACTTTTGGTGCCAATACTCTCACCACCTACAGCTTTGTGGTCCTCGTCTGCCTGGCGAAGAATTCGGCCAGCCGCTCAACAGCATCCTCATACAACTCCGTCACACCCAACGTACCAAGAATTCTTCGGCCCTCCGCACTGAGATGGGGAGCCAAAAGCGCTTGTTGTCTTCTCCCATCGAGACTGCTTAGGCCCAGTGCCCTGATGTTCTAGGACCCATTTTATTTCTAATTTACATTCTGCCACTGGGATGGATAATGAGCTAGTTCAAAGATATTTCTTATCATCTTTACGCTGACAATATTCAGTTGTATTGCTCTTTTAAAGAGTCTGAGTTTCACATGCTGTCATCTTTAACTAACTGCTTGTCTAACATCAAACAGTGGTTAAGTGCAAACTTTTTACAGCTTAACTCAGACAAAACAGAGACATTAATTATCACTCCAGAAAACAAGATTCCACTTATTAAGCGCCACATGGGTACCCTAGGTTCCTCTGTCCAGGCGAGTCTTCGGAATCTTGGTGTTAGATTTGACTCGGCTATGTCTCTTGAGCACCACATTAATCAATGAATTAGAAATTGTTTCTTCCATCTGAAGAATATTTCTAAGTTGAGAACCCTGGTGTCAAAGGTGGAATGCTTTTATTTCTTCTCGCTTAGTCTATGTTGGATTATGTTGGTTTAAATGAATCAATTCCCTCTGGTTATTTAAACTGTCAAAATCCCAGAAGTTCTGGTCATGGAGGAGGAGTAGCAACAATTTACCATTCCAAATTACTAGTTAATGTAAAGCAAAAAACACATTATAATTCCTTTGAGGGCCTGGTCCTCAGTATTGGGCACTTTAGCAATTTTAGGCGAAACCCAATTTTATTTGCCATAGTTTATCGTCCTCCATCAACCTACTCAGAATTTTTATCCGAATTTGCTGAATTCTTAGCCGATTTTGTGCTGAAATCAGAAAGAATAATTATAGTAGGGGACTTTAATATACATGTAGATGTACAGTAGATAGTGAATGCCTTAATGTGGCATTTAATTCAATATTAGACTTGATGGGGTTTTCTCAGAAAGTAGGAAATTCTACTCATTATCTCCACCATACGTTGGACCTTGTTCTGACATATGGCATAGAAATAGAAAATCTGGTAGTGTCTCCTCATAACCCTGTACTGTCAGACCATTGTTTGTTAACCTTTGATTTTACTATTTCTGACTATTTGGCTCCTAAAGAAAAATATTACTACAGTAGATGCCTCTCAGATGATGTTGTTACCAAATTTATGCAGATTGTTTCCTCTATGCCATGTGTCAATACAACGGAAATAAGCTATGGAGAGCTTGCTCCTTCTGTAATTGATAGCATGGTAGATAGTTTTACAGCTTCTTTGCATCAGACTCTAGACTTGGTGGCCTCCTTAAAAAAGAAAAAGTCTAATCAGAGATTTCTAACTCCTTGGTTCAACACAGAAACTCATAGCTTAAAACAGAAGACTCGTCAATTAGAAAGAAAATGGCGCTCCACTAATTTAGATGAAATCTATTTAGCTTGGAGAAATCATCTTTTAATTTATAAAAAATCTCTTAGAAAAGCTAGAACAAATTATTATTCTGCATTAACAGAAGAAACAAGAATAATCCCAGGTTTCTTTTCAGTACTGTAGCCAGGTTGACAAAGAGTCAGGAGTCTGTCAATCCAAGCATTCCCTTAGAGCTTACTAGTCAGGACTTTATGAACTTTTTCAATAATAAAATTTTATCCATCAGAGATAAAATCAATCAGATTCTTCCCACCGTTAACTTAAATACAGTAACTACTACTACTCCTTCAATTGATATCTCTCTTGATGAGTTTACTCCAATTGACCTTTTAGAGTAAGACAAAATAGTTTCCTCATCCAAGCCTTCAACTTGTCTTTTAGACCCTATTCCTACCAGGTTATTTAAAGAAGTCTTCCCACTTATTGGTAGCTTTATTCTTCATATAATCAATTCTTCATTAACTTCAGGCCATGTACCACAGGCTTTTAAAATGGCTGTAATTAAACCCTTACTCAAAAAGCCAGTGCTGGATCCAGGAGCTTTAGCTAACTATCAACCAATCTCTAATCTCCCTTTCATTTCAAAAATCTTAGAAAGAGTTGTGGCTACGCAGTTATTTGACCACCTGCAGGGAAATGGTTTACGTGAAGAGTTTCAGTCTGGGTTTAGAATCCATCATAGTACTTTCTGTACTTGTCCTTTTAGACCTTAGTGCAGCTTTTGATACTTTTGATACTATTGATCATAATATTCTACTTGATAGATTAGAACACTATGTTGGACTTAATGGAACTTCGTTGCAGTGGTTTAGATCGTATTTATCTGATAGGTTCCAGTTTGTTCATGTCAATAATGAATTTTCTTTCAACTCAAAGCTCAGTCTTGGAGTTCCACAAGGATCTCTGCTAGGCCCTACTCTTTTTAGTTTATACTGTATATGCTTCCGTTAGGCAACATTATTAGAAAGCACTGTATAAATTTTCATTGTTATGCAGATGACACACAATTATACCTGTCAATGAAGCCAGATGATAGTAATCAATTAGCCAAGTTGGAAGCCTGTCTTAAGGAAATCAAAGCTTGGATGACTTGTAATTTCCTGCTATTAAATTCAGATAAGACTGAAGTCATTCTTGTTGGTCCAAAAAACCTTAGAAATACCTTTCCAAATCAAACTTTCAGTTTGGATGCAGTTACTCTTTCTCTTAATAGCCCTGTGAGGAACCTTGGAATTATTTTTGATCAAGATCTGTCCTTCAATTCACATATTAAATTTGTTTCTAAGACTGCCTTCTATCATTTGCATAATATTGCCAATATTAGGAGCATCTTGTCTCAGAGTGATGCTGAGAAACTGATCCATGCTTTTGTTAGCTCTAGATCAGATTATAGTAATTCTTTATTATTAGGTTGTCCTAAAACATCTTTAAAAAGTCTTCAGCTGATCCAAAATGCTGCAGCAAGAGTTTTAACAGGTACTAGAAAGAGAGATCATATGTCTCCGGTTCTGGCCTCCCTTCATTGGCTTCCCATAGAGTTTAGAATTAAGTTTAAAATCCTTCTTCTTACTTACAAAGCTCAAAACAATCAGGCCCCTTTTTATTTAAAAGATCTGATACTGCCGTATTATCCTAACAGAGCACTACGCTCCCAAAATGCAGGATTACTTGCAATACCTAGAATCTCCAAAAGTACAATGGGAGGCAGAGCCTTCAGTTATCAAGCTCCTCTCCTGTGGAACCAGCTGCCAATCTAGATTTGGGAGTCAGACTCGATCTCTGTTTTTAAGAATAGGGTTAAAACCTTCCTTTTTGAAATAGCCTACAATTAGGGAGGGATCATGTATTTCTGAACCCTCCCTTAGTTATGCTGCTAATAGGTTTAGACAGCTGGGGGACCTCCAATAACGCACTGGGCCTCACTCCTTTCTTCACTCTCAATGAAATATTTTATTTATTTTTTTTTGCTGGTCATTAACATCTATTTGTTCTCTCCCATAGATTGAGTCCCCATTGTGCTGTTTGCTCTCTACATGTTTGTTCTTTTAATCTTCTCTATCCCCTCACCCCCCCAGCCAGTCGCAGCAGATGACTGCCCCTCCCTGAGCCTGGTTCTGCTGGAGGTTTCTTCCTGTAAAAAGGGAGTTTTTCCTTTCCACCGTCGCCAAGCGCTTGCTCACAGGGGATCGCCTGATTGCTAGGGTCTTTCTGCAACTGAGGGGGTTCCCCCTACAGTTGAAAGTGCTATGAGACGACTGTTGTTGTGAAATGGCGCTATATAAATAAAGTTGAATTGCAGCGCGGTGGTGGAGTGGTTAGCACTGCGGCAGCACAGCAACTCACCCTTGGCCATGGGATCCCTGGTTCGATCCCAGCCCCTGACCAACAGTGATCTGTGTGAGTTTGAACTGTGTGAGTTTGCATGTTCTCCCCTTATCTGCGTGGGTTTACTCCGGGATTTCTCCGGTTTCCTCCCACATGCCAAAAACATGCAAGTTAGGTTAACTGGCATCAAAACTGGGGATTCAAATTGTCCTTAGATATGACTGTGAAAGTGAATGGTTGTCTGTCTCTCTGTGTTGGCCTTGCGATGGACTGACAATCTGTCTAGGGTGTACCCTGCCTCTCGCTCAAAGATGCTGGGATAGGCTCCAGCCCCGCCCCCCCCCCCCCCGCGACCCAAAAAGGATTAAGCGGAAGAAGATGGATGGATGGATGGATGGATGAATTGAACTGAACTGAACTACTGTAATAGCCTTTTTACCTGTCTGAGCCAAAAGCATCTCCAATGCCTCAAGATTGTTCAAAATTTGGCTGCCAGACTTGGCAGCCAAACTCCCACTAAGAAAAGGGCTCACTTAACATCGGTTTTAGCAGCACTCACTGGCTCCCAGATGGTTTTAGAATTCAGTTTAAAATTTTAGTTCTTGTTTTTAGAGCTATTCATGATCAGACCCTTAAATACATCATTGAGCTGCTTAAAGTGTATAACCCCTCATGGCCTTTGAGGTCCTCGGATCAACTTTTACTGGCTGTCCCTCGAACCAGTTTTAAAACTCGAGGTGAAAGAGCCTTTCAGGCAGTGGCACCAAAACTGTGGAATGCTCTACCACTGTCTTTGTGCTCAGTAGACTCCGTTGACGCTTTTAAAAAGCAGCTGAAGACACTGCTGTTTAAACAGGCTTTTTAGTTTGATTATGGATTATGGTTTTTATGTTTTTAATGTCTTTATACTTGTTTTTCAATGCATTTATTGATGTATTTGTGATTGTGTGTTTTATTTAATTGTGAAGCACTTTGTGATTCTTTCTGTGAGAAGTGCTATATAAATAAATTTTACTTACTTACTCATGTTCTCCCTGTGTCTGCATGGGTTTACTTTGGGATTTCTCCGGTTTCCTTCCACATGCCAAAAACATACAAGTTAGGTTAATTGGCATCAAAACTGGGGATTCTAAATTGTCCTAAGGTATGACTGTGAGAGTGAATGGTTGTCTGTCTCTCTATGTTGGCCCTGCGATGGACTGGCGATCTGTCCAGGGTATACCCTGCCTCGGCCAAAGATACTGGGATAGGCTCCACCACCCCCCGACCCGAAAAGGATTAAGCGGAAGAAGATGGATGGACTTACTTACTTAACCCTCAAACATGACCCGCCACTGTGGCCACAGGATCACCGGCTCTCCTGTGTACTCTAGGAACGGTATCAGGGGTTGAGATAGCCCATACGCTTCCATAGTTTTCTTCTCATCACCAAAATCCATCCATCCATCTTCTTCCGCTTAATCCTTTTTGGATTGCCGGGGGGGGGGGGGGGCTGGAGCCTATCCCAGCATCTTTGGGCGAGAGGCAGGGTACACCCTGAACAGATCGCCAGTCCATCGCAGTCATCGCCAAAATGTTATGTATGAATAATGACAGATTCAGAGTCAATCTTCATGCAGCCAACAACAACAACAACCCTTTATTATAGAGAGCCAAACTATTTATACACAAGGGCTGTGCCCGCCTGACGTCATGCCAGCGGCGGGTACGGTAGCACACATACACACACGCGACACTCACTACACCACAGATACCAGCTTGGTTGGGCTCATCAGTGATGACGATGAGAAGGCATACAGGATGGAGGTAGAGAATCTTCTGCTGTGGTGCCAAGCAAACAACCTGAAACTGAATGCCCCAAAAAACCCAAAGAACTCATACTGGACTTCAGAAAGAACAGACAGGACCCCCCCTCAATAAATGGTGACTGTATGGAAACCGTCCCTACCTTCAGGTTCCTGGACACCCACATCTTCTCTGACCTCTCCTGAACTGTCAACACTAAGGCCCTGGTGAAGAAAGCCCAGCAGTGGCTGCATTTCCTCTGTGTTCTGAGGAAAAACAACCTGGACCAGAAGCTGCTGCTGGCCTTCTAGTGCTGCTCAGTGGAGAGCGTGCTCACCTGCTGTCTGGGTAAGGTACACCGGCTCCACAGCTGAGAACAGGAAGGCTGTGCATCATCATCATCATCATAGCAGTCTGTCGTGGGTGACAATGACTGTTTCATTTAGGTCTGATCAGATTCCTCCACGCAGCTCTGTCCTTAGCCTTCCACTGCCAGGAACTCCTGTCTATATCCAGCTTCTTTAAGTTTCTTTTTACAGTGTCTTTAAATCGGAGCCTTGGTCTACCCTGATTGCGTTTGCCCTCGCATAACTGTGAGTAGAGTAACTGCCGAGGGAGACACTGGTGGTCCATCCTCTCAACATGTCCGAGCCATCTCAGATTCGTCTGTATTAGCATGTCCTCCATTGATGGTAGACCAGCTCGTTTCAGCACTTCTATATTGCTTATCTTGTCTTTCCATGAGATGTTCATTATGGCTCGAAAGTGTCTCATCATGTATGTGTGGAGTTTTGTCACCTGCACTCTGTAGACAGTCCAAGTTTCAGCACCGTACAATAGAGTAGCCAGTACTGTCGCTCTGTACACTTTGCATTTCACATGGATCGATACATGTCGACTGTTCCACAGTCTTTACCTCAAGTTTCCAAACACAGTGCTTGCTCTTCCCATTCTGAGAGATAGTTCATCCTCCAGCCTAGCATTCTCTGAAACAGTACTCCGTAGATACTTGAACATCTTGCACTTGACTAGTGGCTCTGTACCAATGCTGATCTCTTCTGGTAGCGATGTTGATAACTGGAACTTTGGTGGTTGATAAAGGCACTCTGTCTTCTTGAAGTTGATTTGGAGGCTGAATTAGGTAGCTGCTCTTGCAAATTTCTCCACTAAAGACTGCATATCTTCCGCACTGTGTGCAACTAGAGCACTGTCGTCGGCAAAGAGCATTTCTCTTACTACCTTTATCGATGTCTTACTCTTGGCTTTAAACTGTGCCACACTGAACAAGTCTGCTTCTTTCCTTGTTTGAATGTATACTCCTTCTGAAGTGTCTTTGAAGGCCACCTCAAGCATGGCTGCCAGATATAGTAAGAAGAGTGTAGGCGCCAGCACACAACCTTGTTTCACCCCGTTGCTTACTGAAAAGTCTTTAGATACTGAACCACTCATTGCCACGTTTGCTTGCATACCTGTATGGAGTGCTTCGATCAGGCTGACAAACTTCTCTGTACAGCCATATTTCTTGAGTACCTGTCAAAGTCCTTGTCGCGAAACAGTATCGAAGGCTTTACTGAAGTCTATGTCCATTGTGCTTCTTCCACTTCTAAAGCCGCACTGGGTTTCTGGTAGTACATTCTGCGAGATGTGTTCATTGAGTCTGATCAGTAGTATACATGAGAGAATCTTACCAACAGTGGCTAGCAGTGATATACCTCAGTAATTTCCACAATCTTTCCTGTCACCTTTCTTGAACAAAGGCACAATACTTGCATCCTTCCAGTCTTGAGGTACTTTCTGGGCATCCCATATCTCTTGGATAAGCTTGTGCAGGCAGTTGGTCAGCTGAACACCACCAAATTTCCACACTTCTGCTGGAATTCCATCCCTTCCTGGAGCTTTACCATCCTGTGTTGTCCTAATAGCTGCCATTAGTTCATCAAGATTTGGTGATTCATCCAGACTTGATACAGCTGGTCGCTGCACTTGAGCTTCTTTAGCCTCTTCAGTGAGACCTCCAGGGTTGTTTAGTAGCTGGTCAAAGTGATCTGCAAATCTGTTCAGGATCTTGTCTTTCTCCTGCAGAACCATTTCACCATCCATAGCCTTTAGTTGGATCAATCCTCTTGGTTTAGGGCCGTAGATTTCTCTCAAACCTGTGAAGAATGTTTTCATGTCTTTCCTGTCTGCTGCAGTTTGAAGTTCCTCTGCTTTTTCATCCCACCAGTTGGACTTCATCTCTCTGGTGTACTTCTGTAGCTCACTCTGAGCCTTTGAGTATTTCTTCTTCTTCAACCTTGTGTTACACTGTAGGTTTCCCTGCCTAGCTGTATTCCTCACTTCTAGTAGTTTCTTCAGATGCTCATCATGCTCATCAAACCAATCTTGATGTTTCCTCTCAGGGTGGCCTAATACATCACTTGCAGTCTTGATCCAAGATGGCGCCCACAGCGGTCGACATGGTGCTTCGCTGCGCTCTTTGTTTGTTTTTGTTTGTCAATTGTGTGTCTGCTTGCACTTATACCCGTGAAGAACTTTTAAATATCAGGACTTTGACCCCCACGGACCTCCTCCCAGTTTTTCTAGCCCCTGCCGCCGATCTGGTTTATTGTTTGGCTCGGAAAGTGAGACGGCGGAAGAGAGGAAGACGAGCGGGCGCTCTCGTACGACTTCGCAGGAGAGGCTCGCGAACGGCGCTGCCTGGCATATTTCTGTCCAATACCAACTCTCTCTCTAACAAGGTGGATGAACTGAGACTGCTGATGCGTTTTAAGGACCTCGCCTCCTCAGCTGTCCTCTGCTTTACTGAGACCTGGCTCCGGGAAAATATACCGGACAGCGCGCTGCGCCTCGACGGCTTCCAGCTCTTCCGTGCTGATCGTGACACAGAGCTTTCCGGCAAGACCACAGGAGGCGGTGTCTGCTTCTACATCAACTGTAGCTGGTGCTCTGATGTAACGGAAATTTCCAAACACTGTTCTCCTGCCTTGGAATTTCTAGTTATCAACTGCAAGCCTTTTTATTCCCCACGGGAGTTTGCTTCTTTTATACTGATCGCTGTGTACGCCCCTCCCGACGCGGACACGCGCGAAGCTCAGCGCGTGCTCGCGGATCACATTCAACACACAGAGCGGAGTTTTCCAGACTCGCTGATTATTGTGGCTGGCGACTTTAATCAGTGCAATCTGAGCCACGATCTCCCCCGCTACAAACAGTTTATTAAATGCCCCACCAGAGGATTAAACACACTGGATCACTGTTACACCACAGTGAAAGACGCATATCGCGCTGTCCCTCGAGCTGCGCTGGGATTGTCTGATCACGTGATGGTTCACCTCATTCCCACATACAGACAGAGATTGAAGCTCACTAAACCTGTTGTGAGCACTACGAAGATACGGACCAGTGATGCTGAGGAGAAGCTGGAAACGTGCATGGAAATATCTGACTGGGGCATGCTTAAAGGAGCCACGCATGATCTGGATGAGTACACGGACACTGTGAACTCATATATCCACTTTTGTGAAGAGAACATTCTTCCATCACGCACCAGGGTGAGTTACTCTAATGACAAACCCTGGTTCACAGCTAAGCTCAGACAGATCAGGAAGGAGAAGGAAGCAGCGCTGAAAAATGGAGACAGGGACTGCTACAGGGAGGTTAAATACCGGTTTAACAGAGAGCTGAAGAGAGCTAAATCTGTGTACTCAGAGAGACTCCAGCAGCAGTTCACTGCTAATGATTCGGCTTCCGTGTGGAGAGGACTGAGGCAGATCACCAACTATCGGCCTCAGGCTCCTAAAGGTCAGGATGACAAAGCCCTTTGTCAGAGACTGTCCCAACACTATGCCCGTTTTGACACCTCGTCATCTGTGTCCAACTCCCCCCCTCCCTCCAGCTCCACAGCCTCCACATTCCCTACTTCATTTAAGGCACCCCCCCCCCACCTCCCCCCCTCCCCTTATCATCAGTGAGCAGGATGTGCTCAAACAGTTCTCCAGACTGAACCCGCGCAAGGCCCCCGGCCCAGACGGCGTGTCTCCCTCCACCCTGAGACTCTGTGCGAAACAGCTGGCTCCTGTATTCACAGACATTTTTAACACCTCCCTTAAGTTATGCCACGTGCCGTCCTGCCTCAAATCCTCCACCATCATCCCTGTCCCCAAGAAGCCACGGATCACTGGACTTAATGACTACAGACCTGTAGCGCTCACCTCTGTAGTCATGAAGTCCTTTGAGCGCCTGGTCCTGTCCCACCTCAAGTCCATCACCACCCCTCTCCTGGACCCGCTGCAGTTTGCCTACCGAGCCAACAGGTCTGTAGACGATGCAGTCAACCTGGCCCTCCACTCCATCCTGCAGCACCTGGACTCCCCGGGAACCTACGCCAGGATCCTGTTTGTGGACTTCAGCTCCGCATTCAACACCATCCGCCCCGCTCTGCTCCGGGACAAGCTGTCCCTGCTCAACGTGCCTGACTCCCTCTGCAGGTGGATCATCGACTTCCTGACGGACCGGAGGCAGCATGTGCGGCTGGGAAAGACTGTCTCAGACTATACTAGCATCAGCACCGGATCA
The DNA here is from genome assembly GCA_020510985.1 of Pholidichthys leucotaenia. Taxonomy (NCBI): domain Eukaryota; kingdom Metazoa; phylum Chordata; class Actinopteri; order Cichliformes; family Pholidichthyidae; genus Pholidichthys; species Pholidichthys leucotaenia. Next base: position 484,592,431 of record CM035837.1, read on the forward strand.
CCCCAGGGCTGTGTACTTTCCCCCCTACTCTTCTCCCTTTACACCAACTCCTGCACCTCCAGCCACCAGTCTGTCAAGTTGATCAAGTTTGCGGACGACACCACCCTCATCGGGCTCATCTCCAACGGCGACGAGTCCGCCTACAGGAGAGAGGTGGCCCAGCTGGCGTCCTGGTGCAGCAATAACAACCTGCAGCTGAACGCTCTGAAGACAGTGGAGATGATTGTAGACTTCAGGAAAGTCACTACTCCTCTGCCCCCCCTCACCCTCTCAGGCTCTCCCATCACCACTGCTGATTCCTTCCGCTTCCTAGGCACTACCATCACCAGGGACCTCAAATGGGAGCTGACCATCAGCTCACTCATCAAAAAAGCCCAGCAGAGGATGTTCTTCCTGCGGCAGCTGAGGAAGCTCAAGCTACCCACCAAGATGTTAGTGCAGTTCTACACAGCCATCATCGAGTCCATCCTCACCACCTCCATAACCGTGTGGTACGCAGGAGCCACTGCCAGGGACAGACTAAGGCTGCAGCGCGTCGTGCGCACTGCTGAGAAGGTGATCGGCTGCAAGCTCCCATCTCTCCAGGATCTGTACATCTCCAGGACCCGGAGGCGTGCTGGCCGGATCATAGCCGATCCCTCACACCCTGGTCATGTACTGTTTGCCCCCCTCCCCTCTGGTAGAAGACTTCGGTCCATCCAGACTAAAACCTCCCGTCACATGAACAGCTTCTTCCCCTCTGCCATTAGACTGCTGAACACTAAGTGACTCTCGTGCACCATGTACAGCAGCTCAACCAGACTCATGTCAATCATCACTGTTTTCTTCCTGCATTACCGACTGCACTATATAGTTCTCCACAGTATCTGCTGCTGGCTAATATATATTTTAACTGTTGACCAGTATCACTTAATCTTATCCTACACTTTATTACATGTATAGTTTATTTCTCTTATCTTATCATGTTTAATGTTGCAGCATTGTACCGAGACAAATTCCTAGTTTGTGTACTACATGAACAATGGCAATAAACCTGATTCTGATTCTGATTCTGATTCTGATACACTGAATCCTTCAGTGTTGCCCATTTCTCTTCTATGTCATTCTCTGAGTTGTTGCTGTCCCAGTCTTTCAAGTTTTCATCCTTTTCCTGTGTAAGTTCTTCCTGGTCCTTTTGGCCTTTCAGTGCACTCGTGTTTAGCTTCTGTGGTGGCTTCACACCCGTCCTGCAGTGCTGTTTTCATCTGCAAATCCTTAATCTAGATCTCAGCATAACATGATCAGTACCACAGTCCACAACTCTCATTGCTCTGGTGTCCAATACATGAATGAATGAATCTTTATTTCGGATAGATTAAAAGTAAAGATTAAAAAAAGAAACAGAATAATATAACAAAGGGGGAAAGAAAATCCAACAAGGTCAAATTAGACAATAACTCCTCTGATTATACAGTTCAACATAAGTTATCCGAAATAGGTGATGGCTGAAGCCGCAGCTTATATTGCCCACCCATATTCCATCCAAGAATTCAAAAGAAAAACAAAACAAGAGCGATTACAGACATCCCTTATGTCTCTCTGCCTTACTATGATGTAGTCTAACAAGTGCCAGCGCTTGGATCTTGTGTGCATCCATGTCTTCTTGTGTGTCCTTGTGCTTAAATAGAGTGTTGGTTATCACAAGGCTGTACTCTGAACATAGTGCAAGTAGAAGTTCTCCATTAGCATTGCACTTGCCTACTCAATGACTGGCTAGCACTCCTTTCCATTTCTCAGTATCCGAACCAACTCTGGCATTAAAATCTCCAACGAGTATCAGCCTGTCATCAGTCGGTACATGCCTGATAGTCTCACGTAAACCACTGTAGAACTCTTCCTTCGCCTCCTCTGTGTTGGTTATTTTTGGGTCATATACACTGATACTCATACTTCCGGCGCCACATGAGTCGGCTGCCTTTTTGCAACAGCGGCTCAATTCTGAGTTTTTTTCTTTACACACTTTATACATCACGGACACACAGATCGCCCCAAATGTCTCCCGAGCCGGTGGACGGAGCCACTGTTTACAGCAGGAGACGATACAGCAGGGAACAGCTGCTTGCACTTAATCGCCACTCGGTGCTAACGGAAAAACTCGATGTACCAGGAGAAATAACGCGAAAACGACGTGGTTGTCGGGCTGGTCTTAGACGGCGGACAAGGAGTATAAGGTACAGACCCACCCTCCCATCTGTTGTTATGGGGAATGTACGTTCTATATTGGGAAAGGTAGATGATCTAGCGGCTATCTCCTGCTACGACAGCTTATACCGGGAATGCTCCCTCCTTTTGTTTACCGAGTCATGGCTATCTGAACTAGTAGCAGATGCTAACATTGAGCTGGAGGGTTTCCACGCGATACGGGCAGACCGAACACCAGACAGTGGCAAAGCAAGGGGCGGTGGAGTGATGATCTATGTTAATAACAACTGGTGCAGACCGAGACACATCACTGTTAAACACCAGCACTGCAGCAAAGACATCGAGTTGCTAGCTGTTAGCATGCGGCCTACATATCTCCCGAGGGAATACTCACACGTGATCTGCATTGTTATTTATGCAAATCTGACAGCGAACGCTGGGACAGCGCGTGACGTCATCCACTCAGTAACTGGCAGGTTGCAGACAGAACACCCAGATGCTCTTCTCCTCATCTCAGGCGATTTCAACCATGTTTCACTGTCTCCCATTCTACCCACGTTTACCCAGTATGCCACATGCCACACTAGAGACAATAAAACACTGGACTTATTCTACGCAAACACTAAGGAGGCGTACACCTCATTACAACTCCCCCCACTCGGGAGATCGGATCATAACTTGGTTCATCTCTGGCCGGTGTACAAACCCCTAGTACACAGACAACCTCCGGCCATGTGCACAGTGAAGTTATGGTCTGAGGAGGCAATGGACACTCTATAGGGCTGTTTTGAAACCACCGCCTGGGAGCAGCTCTGCGATCCACATGGTGAGGACATCGATGGCCTCACTCACACCATCACGGCCTACATCAGCTTCTGTGTGGACAACACCGTTCCCACCAAGACCATACGGTGTTGCTCAAACAACAAACCCTGGATCAACCTTGAGATAAAAACACTTCTGAGAGAGAAGAAGAGGATCTTCAGGTCGGGGAACAGGGAGATGCTGAAGTCCGTACAGAGGGAGCTGAGGAGAAAGATCAGAGAAGGCAAGGACAGCTTCAGGAAGAAGATGGAGGACAAGCTGCAACAGAGCGACATCAGCGGGGTCTGGAGAAACCTTAACACCATCTCTGGGCTCCAGAATACCTCCCCCCAGGCCACGGGGGGCAGGGAGTGGGTGAACAATCTGAATCTGTTTTTTAATAGGTTTGACCAACCGCCCTCCCACCGACTGCACAACAACCACTGCTGCCACTGAAGACATCAAGTCCTGCTGCCCACTCCCCACTCCACCATCACCCCCCCCCCCCCACTCCTAGCACACAGCCCCCCAACCTGACCTCAGGGAAGATCAAGGCGAGGAAGGCGTTGGGACCGGACGGCATCAGTGCAAAGCTCCTCAAGTCCTGTGCAGACCAGCTGTGTGGGATTGTGGAGTACATCTTCAACCTGAGTCTGAAGCTAGGGAGGGTACCACAGTTGTGGAAAACATCTTGTGTGGTACCTGTACCAAAGACTTCCCACCCCAAAGATCTGAACAGCTACAGGACCAGTGGCCTTGACGTCCCACATGATGAAGACCCTGGAGAGACTGCTCCTTGCTCACCTCCGCCCCCTGGTGGGTCCAGCGATGGATCCACTCCAGTTCGCCTACCAGCATGGTATTGGGGTGGAGGATGCGGTCAACTTCCTCCTTCACTGTTCTCTGTTCCACCTGGAGAAGCCCGGGAATACAGTGAGGATCATGTTCTTTGACTTCTCCAGTGCTTTCAACACCATCCAACCGATGATCCTGAAGGACAAGCTGCTGTACGCAGGGGTGGACCAGCACCTGTCATCATGGATCCTGGACTACCTCACAAACCGGCCACAGTTTGTGAGAACCCGGGACTGTGTGTCCGACACAATCATCGGTAGCACGGGGGCCCCACAGGGAACGGTTTTGGCTCCCTTCCTGTTCACCCTTTATACTGCGGACTTCTCACACAACACAACACACTGCCATCTACAGAAGTTCTCTGACGACTCTGCGATCGTTGGCCTCATCGCCAACGGAGATGAAGCTGAGTACAGAGGGCTTATCCAGGACTTTGTGGACTGGTGCCATCGGAACTGCCTCCAGATCAACGCGAGGAAAACTAAGGAGCTGGTGGTGGACTGCCGCAGGCAAGGACAAACAAGCGCGGTCTGTCTTTCTGGGCGCTGCGATGTTGTTCTGTCCAACAGAGTGTGCACATTCCATTCTGCTACACACAAGGCTGCTGTTTCCTTTTCTTTTGTCTTCCTGCTCGTAGCTTACTTTTCGCTGCCTGTCAGAGTGTGAACAGATCAGGCATTGGCTTGAGTGTTGTCAGGTCAGGCATTGGCTTGCTTGCTACTGGATAACCATGAAAACCGGTACTACCTGTCTCATGGGTCGGGCCGTTGGCAACTCAACCAACATCCCCGTCCTTCCGAGGGCATGGAGGGTGAAATTGGGCATCCTGGCAGAACTAAAAACAATATCTGCCACAGGTCTGTGGTGGCCCACTCCCTGTTACACGGGGTGAGACTGGACACCCTGGCAGATAGACACATCTGTTGCAAGGTCTGTGGTGGACTGTGCCAGTCAGTGCATCGTGATATACACTACACATCACTGTAGCTAGCAGAGATAAACAAACCTATCACCTGGTCAGTCACTGCAACAGATACTGGAGTCAGTTTGTTTGTTTCACGTCACAGCCTTCCTGTTGTCAGGAAGGCTGTGCAGAGGGACATCAACACTACTCAAAAAATTATTGGTAGCCCTTTGCCCTTCCTGGAGGACATCGCCAGATCCTCCTGGCTCAGAAGGATCAAGGCCATCACAGGAGACCCCTCACATCCCGCCCACCACCTGTTGGACCTGCTTCCCTCTGGACGACGGTTCAGATCGATCAGGTCCCACACCTCCAGACTGACAAACAGTTTCTTCCCCTGGGCCATCTGGACTGCTAACAGTCAGAGGCCCCACCCCCCTCTCTCCAAACATTCACATACACAGAACTGAGGACCTTTTTAATTATCACAATAACACACCTGTCTTTGCACTCTGCACTTTCATGTATATTGACCCATCTGTGAAATCACTACTATGCATATTTTCCATAATCCTTGGGCCATTTTGCTCAATTGTGTGTTCAGTTGTGTGTTCTGCACTCTGCACTCTTATGTACTGTATATAGTTCCATCCGTGAAGCCACTACCATACCTGTGTATATTTCCAGAATCCTGGGCTATTTTTATTTCAGTCGTGTGTTTAATCATTTGTTCTGTAACTGTGTTTTTATCTAATCCTTCTCTCTTACTTTATTGCGCAGTAGCCTGGTGGAGCACCCACAATTTTGTTGTACTGTACAAAAGTACAATGGTAATAAAACCTGTTCTGTTCTATTCCTTACATAAAATTATCAAATTTTTTCTCATTAAACACCAACTTTTTTGAGTAAATTTGTGATTTCTTTTCCCAAAATTTTGTGACTGTGGTGATCTGCACTGTGTGTTCCTTTTTACTAATTATCATCCTCAGCTGCACTTTCAATCACACCTGCTCTTTCCAATATGACTGGATTCCTGCACTCCGGCACGGAGACGTCAGCGGTCTGAAGCCACTCACGTCCTGACTCGCTCTTCTCTACTACTGGGAGTTTCGCCTCCCTTCCTCTTGTCGATCCAGCACCTCTTCGTCTGGGAGCTTCGCCTACCCAACTCTGCAGTAAGCTATCATCATTGGATGTTTCATCTCCTACTCCTGCTTTTCTCCTCCTCTCTCCCCTGTGCACAGGTAGCAGACCTACCTCTGCTCCAGGCGGTGGACCGGATTCCTACCCATGAGCTGGAGGCCAATCTCTTTCCCCAGCTCAGTAAGTGCCTCCACTCTCCGGACTCACTCGTTCCTCTCCCCCCTCAGCAAAGGCTGCACCTGCACCCAGCACTATCATCATCTTCACGGACACTGCACAACCCGAGTGGGACTCTGGTAACTTGGATTGGGCTCAGCTACTCTTTGGGCTTCTTATCAGCAGCAGGTGATCCTGAATCAAATAACCCAGATTAATTCCCGGCTCGACCAGTTTACCCTGGCACGGTCCTCTCGCTCTGAGCCCGGGGGGGGGGGGGGGGGGGTCAGCTGGGCCATCGCATTCTACCCCACTCCCACGCAGCCCACTCGCCTCACACTGGTTCCCACATCTACTCATTTCAATGGTAAGCAGGGGGAGGCTCGTGGGTTTTTACTTCAATGAAATCTCGTGTTTCAGCAGGTGCCGGAGGATTTTCCTACCAATCACAGCCAAATCAGTTATGCTGTTAATTTAATTGAGCGATGGACCCTAGCCTGGGCTTCTGCTGTAATGGCCCGCTTCGATTATCCCAACTATACTTACGACCAATTTTTTTCTGAATTTACAGAGGTTTTTGATCACTCTGACCGGGATAGTGTCCTCACCACCCGTCTCCTTAACCTTTGGCAGGGGGCTAGGTCGATAGCCGACTACTCGGTTGATTTCTGTGTTGTGGCGGCGGAGGTCGGGTGGGAGGATGTCTCACTCTGTAGCATTTTTACATGCCGTCTCAGTCCTAGTCTGCGAGATGAACTGGCCCGTTTAGAAAAACCCTCCTCACTACATGAATTAATTTCTTTGGCCATTAGTACTGATAATCGTTTAAGGGAATGGGCTAGCAAGCGCCATTTTTCTAATCGCACAGCCTCGCAGCCTTGTCCTCCTTCCCAGTCTTCCCACCTTGCCTCCCCGGAATCCTCTGAGGCTGAGGCACCCATGCTGGCGGGTTGCTCAAAGTTTCCCCTTTCGGAGCGACAATGCTGCCGAGCCCTCGGATTATGCAGTTATTGTGCTAGTGCTGATCATGAGGTCTCTTCCTGTCCCGATATGCCAAAAGGGGGGGCCTGTTCGTCACAGTAGGGGGACTAATGAACGTAATAAAAGCTGAAATCCTTACACGACTGATCTTAACCATTCATTTTTAACATGGTCACATTAAAATCACCACTAAGGTTCTCATTGATTCAGGCGCTGAGCAGAGCTTTATTTCTGAGAGTCTGGCAACCCGGCTAAAACTTCCCTGCCATAATCTGAAGACACCATTGAAGTTGATTGCACTTTCCAATGTACTCCTCATTACTGTCTCCAAGCAGACTGCCCCCGTCTCAGTTTTGGTCTCAGGGAATCATCGGGAGCATATTAGTTTTTTTGTGTTGCCGGTTACTGCCTCCCCTGTCATTTTGGGTTACCCCTGGCTCAGGCTCCATAATCCTATTATTGATTGTCAGGCAGGAAGGATTGTTTCATGGAGTACCTTTTGCTTAAATGCTTGTTTACAGTCGGCAGTCTTCTCCCCCTCTGTGCCTATTTCTTCCCTGACCACTCATGTGCCCGACCTCTCCTCGGTCCCCTGGAGTATCATGACCTCGCTCTAGTATTCAGTAAGACCAAAGCTCTCTCTGCCCCCCCCCCCCACCCTTATGACTGCTCCATTAACCTCCTGTCAGGAGCTCCCTTGCCATCCAGCCAACTTTATAGTCTTTCTACCCCAGAGAGGGAGGCAATGGACAAGTACATTAAAGAGTCCCTAAGCTCTGGCATTATTAGGCCTTCTTCCTCAGTGGTGGGGGCAGGTTTTTTGTTTTGTGGATAAAAAGGAGGGCTACCTTCGACCCTGCATTGATTTTAGGGAGCCTAACAACATCACAGTGAAAGACAAGTGGGCTGCACGGTGGCGCAGTGGTTTAGCACTGTGGCAGCACAGTTTTACCCTTGGCCGGGGGATCGCGGGGATCATGAGATCGTGGGTTCGATCCCAGCCCCCGACCAACAGTGAGCTGTGTGGAGTTTGCATGTTCTCCCCGTGTTGCGCGGGTTTACTCCGGGATTTCTTCGGGATTTCTCCGGTTTCCTCCCGCATACCAAAAACATGTAGGTTTAGGGCGCTCGCGCACGCAGCGACCAGCAGCCGGTGGCTTGTCACCAGACTGCAAACCAAGTCTACCTACGGGTACAAATAAGTAACAAAAAAAAAAAAAAAAAAAGTATACTCTGCCCCTTATTAACTCTGCCTCCGTTTCTCTTCAGGGGTCCCCTGTCTTCACTAAGCTTGACCTACGCAATGCCTACCACCTGGTCTGGATTAAAGAAGGGGATGAGTGGAAGATGGCGTTCCGCACTCCTAGTGGCCACTTTGAATACCTCATGGTGCCGTTTGGGCTGACCTGTGTTCCAGCAGCTCATTAATGACGTGCTGAGGGACTTCTTGGGTTTGTTTGTATTTGTGTACCTGGACATTCTCATCTTTTCTCGTTCATTAGAGGAGCATCGTGTGCACGTTAGAAGGGTCCTCCAATGGCTACTGGAGAATCAGCTCTATGTCAAGGCGGAGAAATGTGAGTTCCATACGTCTTCCACCACCTTTCTGGGATTCATCATTGCTCATAAGGAGATCCAAGCGGAGCCGGGTAAACTCAAAGCAGTTGTGGAGTGGCCGGTCTCTTCCTCTCACAAGCAGCTACAATAGTTCCTGGGTTTCGCTAATTTTTATCGGCGGTTTATCTGCAACAACATGGGGTGAGACTGGACATCCTGGCAGATAAGCACATCTGTCGCAAGGTCTGTGGTGGACTTTTGCCAGTCGGTGCATTGTGACATGCACCACACAAAGAGCAGAGATAAACAAACCTATCATCTGGTCAGTCACTGCAACAGATACTGGAGTCAGCTTGTCTTGGCCTGTCCTTGCTACTGATAATACCTCTATCTGCCAAGAATGTGCCGCTAGTCCAGCAAAAGCTAGCGGTACTCAAATACTTTGCAAGCAGTTTCATGAAATGGTCAGTCAGAAAGCAACTCATACCGGCTCGGACGTTGCCCGGGTTTGCAGGGTGGGGAGTTCCCGGCAGCAGAGGGCGGGGGCCAGAGCTGCGTGGAGGAATCTGATCAGACCTAAATGAAACAGTCATTGTCGCCCGCGACAGACTGCTATGATGATGATGATGATCCACAACTACAGCTTGGTTGCCCTACCACTCACCCGTCTCACCTCCACTAAGGTTCCTTTTCATTGGTCCGAAGAGGCAGAGGCGGCTTTCTCTAAACTAAAACCTCGTTTTTCTTCTCCCCCATCCTTGCCCAGGTAGACCCATCTCTACGGCTCCTGGTGGAGGTGGACATCTTGGATTTTGGAGTAGGGGCGGTTTTGTCTAAGCATTCCCCCTCTGACAACAAGGTCCATCCAAGCAGCTTCTTCTCCAGACGCCTGTCACCGGTCGAGAGAAATTATGATGTGGGGGATCGGGAGTTATTGGCGGTCAAGCTAGCCTTGGAGGAGTGGCACCACTGGCTGGAGAGGGTTTCGCTGCCATTCGTTGTTTGGACTGACCATAAGAACCTGGAGTACCTTAGAACAGCAAAACAGCTAAACTCTAAACAAGCCCGCTATTCCTGGTTCTTCGGCAGGTTCAACCTCACTATCACCTATCACCCGGGTTCCAAGAACAACAAACCTGATGCGCTCTATAGGCAGTTCTCCTCCGACACATCCTATTGTGTCTCCCTCGTGCATTGTCGGCATGCTCTCCTGGGAGATTAAGGAGAGGGTTACGAGAGCACAGGAAGCCAACCCCGACCCGGGCGGGGGTCCAGCGGGGCAGATCTACGTCCTTTTTTCAGTGCGTGGTGAGGTTATTGACTGGTTACATTCCTCTAAGATCATGTGTCACCCTGGGATGGCTCACACCTTGTCCCAGATTCAGAGAACCTTCTGGTGGTCGTCTATGAGAAGGGACGTTAGCGAGTTTGTTCGGTCCTGCCCCCAGTGTGCCACCGGGAAGTCATCCTCCTCTTCCCCTTCGGGACTACTGCATCCCCTCCACATCCCTAGCAGACCTTGGTCTCACGTTGCCATGGATTTCATAACAGGGATTCCTCCCTCCACGGGTCACACTGTGATTCTCACTATCGTGGAAAGATTTTCTAGGGCAGCCCATTTCGTTCTTCTTCACAAACGTCCTTCTGCCAAGGAGACAGCCGACTTGTTGGTCATGCATGTGGTGCATCTACATGGGATCCAGTTGGTCATTGTGTCGGACTGGGGTACTCAGTTTGTATCCCAGGTGTGGTGATCCTTTTGCAAGGCCATTGGGCAATGGTCAGCTTGTCTCCAGGTTACCATCCTCAGAGTAATGGCCAGTGTGAGCATGCCAATCAAGAACTGGAGGCGTCCCTGAGGTGTGTCACCACCTCCAACCCTGCTTCATGGAGTTCCCACTTACAGTGGGGCAAAAACGTATTTAGTCAGCCACCAATTGTGCAAGTTCTCCCACTTAAAAGATGAGAGAGGTCTCCAATTTTCATCATAGGTATACCTCAACTATGAGAGACAAAATGAGAAAAAAAAATCCAGAAAATCACATTGTCTGATTTTTAAAGAATTTATTTGCAAATTATGGTGGAAAATAAGTATTTGGTCACCTACAAACAAGCAAGATTTCTGGCTCTCACAGATCTGTAACTTCTTCTTTAAGAGGCTCCTCTGTCCTCCACCCGTTACCTGTATTAATGGCACCTGTTTGAACTCGTTATCAGTATAAAAGACACCTGTCCACAACCTCAAACCGTCAGACTCCAAACTCCACTATGGCCAGGACCTAAGAGCTGTCAAAGGACACCAGAAACAAAATTGTAGACCTGCACCAGGCTGGGAAGACTGAACCTGCAATAGGTAAGCAGCTTGGTGTGAAGAAATCAACTGTGGGAGCAATTATTAGAAAATGGAAGACATACAAGACCACTGATAATCTCCCTCGATCTGGGGCTCCACGCAAGATCTCACCCCGTGGGGTCAAAATGATAATGAGAACGGTGAGCAAAAATCCCAGAACCACATGGGGGGACCTAGTGAATGACCTGCAGAGCGCTGGGACCAAAGTAACAAAGGTTACCATCAGTAAAACACTACGCCGCCAGGGACTCAAATCCTTCATTGCCAGACGTGCTCCCCTGCTTAAGCCAGTACATGTCCAGGCCCGTCTGAAGTTTGCTAGAGAGCATTTGGATGATCCAGAAGAGGATTGGGAGAATGTCATATGGTCAGATGAAACCAAAATAGAACTTTTTGGTAAAAACTCAACTTGTCCGGGAATAATAATATAAGCCCGGGAATACAGTGAGGATCATGTTCTTTGACTTCTCCAGTGCTTTCAACACCATCCAACCGATGATCCTGAAGGACAAGCTGCTGTGCGCAGGGGTGGACCAGCACCTGTCATCATGGATCCTGGACTACCTCACAAACCGGCCTCAGTTTGTGAGAACCCGGGACTGTGTGTCCGACACGATCATCGGTAGCACGGGGGCCCCACAGGGAACGGTTTTGGCTCCCTTCCTGTTCACCCTTTATACTGCGGACTTCTCACACAACACAACACACTGCCATCTACAGAAGTTCTCTGACGACTCTGCGATCGTTGGCCTCATCTCCAACGGAGATGAAGCTGAGAAAAGAGGGCTTATCCAGGACTTTGTGGACTGGTGCCATCGGAACTGCCTCCAGATCAACGCGAGGAAAACTAAGTTGCTGGTGGTGGACTGCCGCAGGCAAGGACAACCCCTCACAGCACCAGTAAACATCCAGGGAACAGGCATTGAGATGGTGATATCCTACAAGTACCTGGGTGTTCATCTGAACAACAAACTAGACTGGTCACACAATACTGACGCACTCTACAAGAAGGGACAGCACAGGCTGTTCCTACTGAGGAGACTCAGGTCTTCTGGTGTACAAGGGGCGCTGCTGAAGACATTCTATGACACGGTGGTGGCATCAGCCATCACTTTTGGAGTGGTCTGCTGGGGCAGTGGCATTACAGCAGCCGATAGGAAGAGACTGAACAAACTGATGAAGAAAGCTAGCTCTGTCCTGGGGCAGCGCCTTGACCCAGTGGAGGAGATGGGAGAGAGAAGGATGGTGGCTAAACTGTCATCTCTGCTGGAGTCCGAGTTCCACCCTATGCAGGACACACTGAATGCACTAAGGAGCTCATTTAGCAGCAGACTACATCATCCTAGGTGCACAACCGAGAGGTTTCACAGGTCCTTCCTACCAACGGCTGTCAGACTGTATAACCTAAGCAGGGCTGCTCGCAGAGATAGCAAAAAGACGTGACAACCTAATAGTATTGAATGCAAAAGACGCAATAGACTTACACAATGGTCCCCTCTGGTATACAACTAGGAAAATACCGGTAGCTACGGAGGGTGACAATATGTATGGGTACATAATCATACCATGTAGGATAACTAAGTAGACGGTTATGCTGTTTCATTCCATCTAGCTGCAATGCTCCGCACTGTGTGTGTTTGTTTGTATATTTATATATTTGTTTGTATATTTATATATTTATTCCATCTAGCAACAATGCTCCACACTGTGTGTTTATATATTTACATATTTATTCCATCTAGCTACAGTGCTCCGCACTGTGTGTGTTTATATATTTACATATTTATTCCATCTAGCTACGGTGCTCCGCACTGTGTGTGTTTATGTGTTTGCATATTTATTCGATCTAGCTATAATGCTCCGCACTGTGTGTTTATATATTTGCATGTTTGTTCCATCTAGCTGCAACGCTCCGCACTGTGTGTGTTTATATATTCATATAGTTGTGTGTGATATAGTCATATAGAGTTGTTGCTACGCAATTATTTGACCACCTGCAGGGAAATGGTTTACTTGAAGAGTTTCAGTCTGGGTTTAGAATCCATCGTAGTACTGAAACAGCCTTAGCGAAGGTCACTAACGACCTCCTCATTGCATCTGATAATGGACTAGTTTCTGTACTTGTCCTTTTAGACCTTAGTGCAGCTTTTGATACTATCGATCATAATATTCTACTTGATAGATTAGAACACTATGTTGGACTTAATGGAACTTCATTGCAGTGGTTTAGATCTTATTTATCTGATAGGTTCCAGTTTGTTCATGTAAATAATGAGTTTTCTTTCAACTCAAAGCTCAGTCATGGAGTTCCACAGGGATCTGTGCTAGGCCCTACTCTTTTTAGTTTATATATGCTTCCGTTAGGCAATATTATTAGAAAGCACTGTATACATTTTCATTGTTATGCTGATGACACACAATTATACCTGTCAATGAAGCCAGATGATAGTAATCAATTAGCCAAGTTAGAAGCCTGTCTTAAGGAAATCAAAGCTTGGATGACTTGTAATTTCCTGCTATTAAATTCAGATAAGACTGAAGTCATTCTTGTTGGTCCAAAAAACCTTAGAAATTCCTTTCCAAATCAAACTTTCAGTTTGGATGCAGTTACTCTTTCTCTTAATAGCTCTGTGAGGAACCTTGGAGTTATTTTTGATCAGGATCTGTCCTTCAATTCACATATTAAATTTGTTTCTAAGACTGCCTTCTATCATTTGCGTAATATTGCGAAGATTAGGAGCATCTTGTCTCAGAGTGATGCTGAGAAACTGATCCACGCTTTTGTTAGCTCGAGATTAGATTATTGTAATTCTTTATTATCAGGCTGTCCTAAAACATCTTTAAAAAGTCTTCAGCTGATCCAAAATGCTGCAGCAAGAGTTTTAACAGGTACTAGAAAGAGAGATCATATCTCTCCGGTTCTGGCCTCCCTTCATTGGCTTCCCATAGAGTTTAGAATTAAGTTTAAAATCCTTCTTCTTACTTACAAAGTTCAAAACAATCAGGCTCCTTTTTATTTAAAAGATCTGATACTACCGTATTGTCCTAACAGAGCACTACGCTCCCAAAATGCAGGATTACTTGTAATACCTAGAATCTCCAAAAGTACAATGGGAGGCAGAGCCTTCAGTTATCAAGCTCCTCTCCTGTGGAATCAGCTGCCAATCTGGATTCGGGAGTCAGACTCGATCTCTGTTTTTAAGAATAGGGCTAAAACCTACCTTTTTGATATAGCCTACAATTAGGGAGGGATCATGTGTTTCTGAACCCTCCCTTAGTTATGCTGCTAATAGGTTTAGTCAGCCGGGGGACCTCCAGTCATGCACTGGGCCTCACTCCTTTTCTCACTCTCAATGAAATTTTTTTTTTTGCTGGTCATTAACATTTGTTTGTTCTCTCCCATAGATTGAGTCCCCATCGTGCTGTTTGCTCTCTACATGTCTGTTCTTTTCTTCTTCTCTATCCCCTCACCCCCCAGCCAGTCGCAGCAGATGACTGCCCCTCCCTGAGCCTGGCTCTGCTGGAGGTTTCTTCCTGTTAAAAGGGAGTTTTTCCTCTCCACCGTTGCCAAGTGCTTGCTCACAGGGGATCGCCTGATTGCTGGGGTCTTTCTGCAACTGTGGGGGTTCCCCCTACAGTTGATAGTGCTATGAGATGACTGTTGTTGTGAAATAGCGCTATATAAATAAAGTTGAATTGAATTGAATTGAATTCAATCCACCGCAGAACCACATTTGGACAAACAGCTTTCTCTATAAAGGGCAGTCACATCTGGAACACAATGCCAAATGTAATTAAAATAATAACGGACTTTAAAACATTCACTAAAAAGGTTAAAAACTGGCTGAAAAATAAACAAGAATGTACTCATGTATGAATTGATTGTCTGCAAGGTGAGAGTGAATGAAGGGAAGGAATGAATGTGTTTGTTTATAGTGAGTGACGGAGGGAGAGAGGCCTGAAATAGGCAAATGTGAGTCAGGTTGTTATATTGTGTATTTATAATATTTATAATATTTATAATTGTGTATTTATAATCTTTTTTGCATTGATGTATGTGGTTATTGTGTATTTTTTTTTCTTTTTTCATTACTTGATTCTCTTTTCTAAAGCCCATCCAGGGACAAGAGTTGGTTATATTTGTGTATTTATAATATTTATAATATTTATAATTGTGTATTTATAATCTTTTTTGCATTGATGTATGTGGTTATTGTGTAATTTTTTTTTCTTTACTTGATTCTCTTTTCTAAAGCCCATCCAGGGACAAGAGTTGCAAATTAGCTAATAGCTATACACTCTATGTGCAACACATCAGATTGATTGTCATTGATTAATTGTCTATGTTTATTGCACTGTCCCTGTCAAATAAACTAATCTATCTATCTAATATACAGTGGTACCTCTACTTACTTAAACTCTGGGAGCTGCGAGTAGCAGCGCGTACTGTATTTTTGCCTTTCGTATCCTGAAATTTCTTTCATAACAAGAGGCAATATTTTCCCGTTGAGGCGTGTCGTAACCTGAAAATTCCGTATGTAGAGACGTTCATAAGTAGAGGTACCACTGTATTTATTCCGATACCCCATAGTCCCAAAGCACCCCCCACAAAAATCCACGAGGGACGCGGTCAAATGCCTTCTCCAAGTCCACAAAACACATGTAAACTGGTTGGGCAAACTCCCACAAACCCTCAAGAATTCTCGAGGGGGTAAAGAGCTGGTCCGATGTGCCACGGCCAGGATGAAAACCACATTGCTCCTCCTGAATCCGAGGTTCGACCAACGGCCGGACTCTCCTCTCCAGTACTTTGGCATAGACCTTCCCAGGGAGGCTGAGGAGTGTGATCCCTCTAAAGTTGGAGCACACCCTCCGGTCCCCTTTTTTGAAGAGAGGAACCACCACCCCGGTTTGCCAAAGGCACTGCCCCCGACCTCCATGCAATGTTGCAGAGGCGTGTCAACCATGACAACCCAACAACATCCAGGGCCTTGAGGTACTCAGGGCAAATCTCGTCCACCCCCAGGGCCCGGCCACCAAGGAGATTTTTAACCACCTTGGCGACCTCAGCCCCTGTGATAGGTGAGTCATCCCCCTCGTCCCCAAACCCTGCTTCCTCTGTGGAAGGCATATCAGTGGGATTGAGGAGATCCTCAAAGTATTCCTTCCACCGCCCGACGATATCCCCAGTCGAAGTCAACAGTGTCCCATCCGCACCATACACAGTGTGGACAGGGAGCTGCTTTCCTCTCCTGAGCCGCCGGACAGTTTGCCAGAATCTCTTTGAAGCCGACCGAAAGTCTTGTTCCATGGCCTCACTGAACTCCTCCCATACCCGGGTTTTTGCTTCAGCAACCACCCGAGCTGCACTTCGCTTGGCCTGCCGGTACACCTCAGCTGCTTCGGGAGTCCCACAAGCCAACCAAGCTTGATAGGGCTCCTTCTTCAGCTTAATGGCCCCCCTCACCACTGGTGTCCACCACTTGATTCGGGGGTTGCCACCACGAGATGCACCGACCACCTTGCTGCCACAGCTCTGGGCCGCCGCTTCAACAACAGAGATGGAGAACATGGCCCATTCAGACTCCATGTCTCCAGACTCCCTCGGAATGTGGTTGAAGTTCTTCCGGAGGTGGGAGTTGAAGACCTCCCGGACAAGGGCCTCAGCCAGACGCTCCCAGCACACCCTCACTATATGTTTGGGTCTACCAGGTCTGAATGGCTTCCTCCCCTGCCATCGGATCCAACTCACCACCAGGTGGTGATCAGTTGACAGCTCTGCACCTCTCTTTACTCGGGTGTCCAAGACATACGGTCGCAGGTCTGATGATACGATAACAGAATCGATCATCAACCTGCGACCTAGGGTGTCCTGGTGCCAGGTGCACATATGGACACCCTTATGCTTGAATATTGTGTTCGTTATGGACAGACTGTGGTTAGCACAGAAGTCCAATAACTGAACACCACTCGGGTTCAGATCGGGCAGGCCGTTCCTCCCAATCACCCCCCTCCAGGTTTCACTGTCGTTGCCCATGTGCGCATTGAAGTCCCCCAGTAGGACAATGGAGTCTCCAAGAGGAGCACCCTCCAGCACCCCAGTCACAGACTCCAAAAAGGGTGGGTACTCTGAAACATCATTTGATGCATAGGCACAAATGATGGTCAGGACCCGTTTCCCAACCCGAAGGCGCAGGGAAGCAACCCTTTCATCCACCGGGGAAAACTCCAATATAGAGGCAGCAAGGTGGGGAGATACAAGAATACCCACCCCTGCTTGTCGCCTCTTGCCCGGGGCAACTCCAGAAAAGGCCAAGCTCCAGCCCCTCTCCAGCAGACTGGTTCCGGAACAGGAGCTGTGTGTTGAGGTGAGGCCGACTATATCCAGCCGGTATCTCTCAACCTCATACACCCGCTCAGGCTCCTTCCCTACCAGAGAGGTGACATTCCACGTACCAAAAGCCAGTTTAGAAAGCTTGGGATCAGTCCACCAAGGTCTCCGCCTTTGACCGCCACCTAATCCACATAGCACCGGACCCCCATGATCCCTCCTGCAGGTGGTGAGCCCACTGGAGGGCGGATCCATGTAACTCCTTCGGGCTGAGCCCGGCCGGGTCCCATGGGTGGAAACCCGGCCACCAGAAGCTAGCCTTCGAGCCCCTCCCCCAGGCCTGGCTCCAGGGTGGGGCCCCGGTAACCCCATACTGGGCGGGGTACACTGAATCCTTCGTAATACGTCAAACAGGTTCATTTTGTCTTCTTTCAATTATTTATCCTTTTTTTTTTTTCCTTTGAAAGACAAAAGTAAAATAGAAAGATGTCTTTACCTTCTTTACATGTTTCAACTGCACTGCAGCCTTCATCAGAAGAGTCAGCTGATTGCTGCCAGGTGACATTTATCAGCTGATTTTCGTAGGCGGGGCCGGCTCAGCAGATCTGTCAGATCCGCTGAGCCGGCCCCGCCTCCCGCCGTCAGATGGTCTCTGGAGAATGTGGTAATGTGGTAAAATTCAAAAGAGCTGGCACAAGAACTCAAAGACATAAAAATAGAATCAGACGAGATCCTCATCTCACATGACGTCATCTCTTTATTCACAAAGACTCCTATTGACGTCACACTACATATAGTGCAAGAACGCCTCAACAAGGACAGTACCCTAAAAAGACGCACCAACCTCACAGTCCATGACATATCCAAATTACTACAGTTTGTTGCAAAATCCACTTATTTTCAATTCAGAGGAAAAATCTACAAACAAAAAGAAGGATTTGCAATGGGAGACCCACTATCAGCCATCATGAGCAGTTTTTTTATGGAGGATCTGGAAAATAAAGCCATCAACACAGCACCCACAATATGCAAACCCACCCTTTGGAAGAGATACGTAGATGACATTCTGGAAAAAATAAGGAAAGGACATACACAAGAACTCACTGACCATCTGAACAGTACAGACAGTACGGGGAACATAAAATTCACACACGAAGAGGAGGAAAATGGCACCATAGCCTTTCTGGACATGAAAATCCACCACAACGAGGATGGCAGCATAAAAATCACAGTCTACAGGAAACCAACCCACACAGATCAATACCTACTTTGGACATCGGAACACCCCACAGCACACAAGCTATCAGTCGTCAGGACATTATATGAACGAGCCACCATCATCACGGAACAAGAAGACAGACAGGAAGAGGAAAACCACATAAAACATGCACTTATACGCTGCCAATATCCAGTATGGGCCATAAACAAAGGGAAACAGCAAGTCAAAAACAAAGAAAATAAACAGGACACAAGACACAGAACAAAAGCTGAAATCAAAAACAAGGAAACCATAACTATACCATACATACGAGGGATCACGGAACCAATTCAAAGGATCATGAAAAAATACAAAATAAACACAGCAGTCAAACCACACAAAAAATTAAGACAGTTATTAGTACACCCCAAGGACAGAATAGAACAAGACAATAAATGCAATGTATTATATGAAATATCATGCAGATCATGTAACAAAACCTACATTGGAGAAACCGGAAGATTATTCACCACAAGAAAAAAAGAACACCAAAAGGAATGTGAGAAGGAAACGCAAGGACGACTCACAAGATCACAAAAAGAAAAAGCAGAACAAGAAACATTAAAATCAGCTATATCGGACCACTGCAAAAGAAATAATCACATCATGGACTGGGACAACACAAAAATTATTGGATCGGAGAGCAACAGACACAAACGTTGGATCAAGGAGGCAATAGAGATCAGAAAGCGGGGAAAAGACACCATGAACCGAGATGAGGGGGCCTTTATGCTTTCTCACACCTGGGACCACATTCTCCAGAGACCATCTGACGGCGGTAGGCGGGGCCAGCTCAGCAGATCTGTCAGATCCACCGAGCCGGCCCCGCCTACGAAAATCAGCTGATAAATGTCACCTGGCAGCAATCAGCTGACTCTTCTGATGAAGGCTGCAGTGCAGTTGAAACATGTAAAGAAGGTAAAGACATCTTTCTATTTTACTTTTGTCTTTCAAAGGAAAAAAAAAAAAGGATAAACACTGAATCCTTGATATACAATTTATCATGAGAGTCTGTTGGGTGTGAAGCGGCTGGGATGAGAATCAGCACCTCCATGTCCGAGTCCATGGTCCTCAGCCGGAAAAAGGTGGATTGTCCTCTCCGGGTTGGGGACAGGCTCCTGCCCCAAGTGGAGGAGTTTAAGTATCTTGGGGTCTTGTTCATGAGTGAGGGGAAAATGGAGCGAGAGATCGACAGACGGATTGGAGCAGTATCTGCAGTGATGCGGACGTTGTACCGGTCTGTTGTGGTGAAGAGGGAGCTTAGTTCTAAGGCAAAGCTGTCGATTTATCAGTCAATCTACGTTCCGACTCTCACCTATGGTCACGAGCTTTGGGTAATGACCAAAAGAACGAGATCGCGGATACAAGCGGCTGAAATGAGCTTTCTCCGTAGGATTGCTGGACTCACCCTCACAGATAGGGTGAGGAGCTCAGTCATCCGGGAGAGGCTCAGAGTAGAACCGCTGCTCCTCCACATTGAAAGGAGTCAGTTGAGGTGGTATGGGCATCTGATTAGGATGCCTCCTGGACGCCTCCCACTTGAGGTGTTTCAGGCACGTCCCACTGGGAGGAGACCCTGGGGCAGACCCAGGACTCGGTGGAGAGACTATGTCTCCCAGCTGGTCTGGGAACGCCTTGGTATCCCCTCTGAAGAGCTGGAGCAGGTGGCTGGGGAGAGGGAAGTCTGGGCTTCTCTTCTTGAACTGCTGCCTCCGCGACCTGGACCTCCGGAAAAGCGGTAGAAGATGGATGGATGGATGGATGGATAGATATTTATTCCATCTTGCTACAATGCTCCACGCTGTGTGTGTGTGTTTATATATTCACATATTTATTCCATCTAGCTACAAGGCTCCGCACTGTGTGTGTTTATATGTTCATATATTTAGTCCATCTAGCTACAATGCTCCGCACTGTGTGTTTATATATCTATATATTTATTCCATCTAGCTGCAATGCTCTGCATCGTGTGTCTATATATTTATGTTTATATGATTCTCTTCCATGGTCATCATAGACCGACGGAGGCCGACGACGATGTACATATATATACTTGCTGCTCTTGTTTTTTTTTCTTGCCTTCTGATTGTTGCTCTGAGTATTGCTATCCCTGTGCTGTTGCAATCCTGGAATTTCCCTGTTGTGGGACTAATAAAGGCTTATCTTATCTTATCTTATCTTATCTTATCTTATCTTATCTTGTCGTGTTTGGAGGAGAAAGAATGCTGAGTTGCATCCAAAGAACACCATACCAACTGTGAAGCATGGGGGTAAAAACATCATACTTTGGGGCTGTTTTTCTGCAAAGGGACCAGGACGACTGATCCGTGTAAAGGAAAGAATGAATGGGGCCATGTATCGTGAGATTTTGAGTGAAAACCACCTTCCATCAGCAAGGGCACTGAAGATGAACCGTGGGGTCTTTCAGCATGACAATGATCCCAAACACACCACCCGGGCAACGAAGGAGTGGCTTCGTAAGAAGCATTTCAAGGTCCTGGAGTGGCCTAGCCAGTCTCCAGATCTCAACCCCATAAAAAATCTTTGGAGGGAGATGAAAGTCCGTGTTGCCCAGCGACAGCCCCATACCAGCAACAGTGTGTGAAAACCTTGTGAAGACTTACAGAAAACGTTTGACCTCTGTCATTGCCAACAAAGGGTATATAACAAAGTATTGAGATGAACTTTTGTTATTGACCAAATACTTATTTTCCACCATAATTTGCAAATAAATTCTTTAAAAATCAGACAATGTGATTTTCTGGATTTTTTTTTTTCTCATTTTGTCTCTCACAGTTGAGGTATACCTATGATGAAAATTGGAGACCTCTCTCATCTTTTAAGTGGGAGAACTTGCACAGTTGGTGGCTGACTAAATACTTTTTTGCCCCACTGTACCTTGGATTGAGTATGCACACAACTCCACCATTTCAGCTGCCACAGGCCTCTCCCCTTTTGAGGTGCCATTGGGCTACAAGCCCCCTTTGTACCCAGAGGAGGAGGAGGAGGAGATTGCAGTCCCTTTGGTGCAGGCCCACATTAAACAATGTCGCCAGATTTGGAGGTCTGCCAGGGCTGCTCTCCAACGCACTGCTGGCCACAACTCTGAGATCGCCAACCGTCGCAGGACCCCGGCTCCGCCCTACCGGGTTGGACAGAAGGTATGGCTTTCCACCAAGAACATTAATTTGAAAACTGAGTCCAAGAAGCTTTCTACCTGCTTCACTGGTCCTTATCCCATTTCTCACATTATCAACCCAGTTGCTGTCTGCCTGTCTCTTCCTCTTACCCTGCATGTTTGTCCTACCTTTCATGTCTCCCAGTTGAAGCTGCTCTTCTCAAGTCCTCTCTGTCCTCCACCCAAGCCACTGCCCCCTCTGGTTATGATCGATGGTGGTCTGGCCTTCAAGGTCAACCGCATCATGGACGTGCAATGCAGGGGGCAGAGTCTCCAGTACTTGGTGGATTGGGCTGGGTATGGTCCGGAGGAGAGATCCTGGGTTCGGCCGTCTTTCGTCACCAGGACTCACCCTGGTGATCTGCGCTGTGTGTTCCTGTTTACTAATTATCATCCTCAGCTGCACTTTCATTCACACATGCTCTTCCCAATTAGGCGGCCTTTATTAGGAGTGGATTTCTGCACTCCGGCACAGAGACGTCAACGCTCCTTGGGTGAAGCCACTTATGTCCTGACTCGCCCTTCTCTACCATTGGGAATTTTGCCTCCCTTCCTCTCGTCAATCCAGCACCTCTTCATCTGGAAGCTTCGCTTTCCCAACTCTGCAGTAAGCTATCATCATTGGATGTTTCATCTCCTACTCCTGTTTTTCTCCTCCTCTCTCCCCAGTGCACAGGTGGAAAATTTGTGGGGATTGGTTGAATTTGCGGGAATTGGTGCCATCGCTACTCCTCGTGGATCATCACCTTATTGTGTGTGTGTGGGGGGGGGGGGGGGGGGGTTGCGTGCCCTAGTGATCCCAGGAGTTATGTTGTCCAGGGCAATTTGCCTCTGATATGGTCACCCAAGATAAACTGGTCCTGGATGAAGGGCCAGACCAAGAATAATCCAACACACTCCTATGATGAAAGAAATATCAAGGATTCAGTGTACTCCACCTGGTATGGGGTTACCGGGGCACCACCCTGGAGCCAGGCCTGGGGGAGGGGCTTGATGGCTAGAGTCTGGTGGCCGGGTTTTTGCTCATGGGACCCGGCCGGGCCGAGCCCAAAGGAGTTGCATGGATCCGCCCTCCAGTGGGCTCACCACCTGCAGGAGGGACCATGGTGTCCCAGTGCTATGCGGATCAGGTGGCGGACAAAGGCAGAGACCTTGGAGGTCTGATCCCCAGCTTCCTAAACTGGCTTTTGGGATGTGAAATGTCACCTCTTTAGTGGGGAAGGAGCCTGAGCTGGTGCATGAGGTTGAGAGATACCGGCAGGATATAGTCGGCCTCACCTCAACACACTGCTATGGTTCTGTAACCAGTCTCTTGGAGACTGGAGCTTGGCCTACTTTGGAGTTTCCCCAGGTGAGAGGCAGCGAGCAGGGGTGGGTATTCTTGTATCCCCCTACCTTGCTGCCTCTATATTGGCGTTTTCCCCGGTGCATGAGAGGGTTGTCTCCCTTCGCCCTTGGGTTGGGAAATGGGTCCTGACTGTCATTTTTGCCTATGCACCAAGTGATGTTTCAGAGTACCCACCCTTTTTGGAGTCTTTGACTGGGGTGCTGGAGAGTTCTCCTCTTGGAGACTCCGTTGTCCTACTGGGGGACTTCAATGCACACATGAGTAATGACAGTGAAACCTGGAGGGGTGTGATTGGGAGGAACGTCCTGCCCAATCTGAACCTGAGTGGTGTTCAGTTCTTGGACTTCTGTGCTAATCACAGTTTGTCCATAGCGAATACCATGTTCAAGCATAAGGATGTCCATATGTGCATTTGGCACCAGGACACCCTAGGTTGCAGGTCGATGACTGATTTTGCTATTGTGTCATCAGACTTGTGACCATACAGTGGATATAAAAAATCTACAAATCCTTGTTCAAATGCCAGGTTTTTGTGATGTTAAAAAAATTAGACCAAGATAAATCATTTCAAAACTTTTTCCACCATTAATGTGACCTACAACCTGCACAACCCAACTGAAAAACAAACTGAAATCTTTTAAGGGGGAAAAAAAACTTACAATAACCTGGTAGCATAAATATGCACACCCTTAAACTAATACTTTGTTGCAGCACCTTTTGAATGAATGAATGGATGAATGAATGAATCTTTATTTCGGATTGATTAAAAGTAAAGATTAAAAAAGAAACAGAATAATATAACAAAGGGGGAAAGAAAATCCAACAAGGTCAAATTAGACAATAACTCCTCTGATTATACAGTTCAACATAAGTTATCCGAAATGGGTGATGGCTGAAGCCGCAGCTTATATTGCCCACCCATATTCCATCCAAGAATACAAAAGAAAAACAAAACAAGAGCAATTACAATTCAGAACATAGCTAAGACAAAATGTGACAAAAAAAACTAAGCAACAGCACAACACAGACTGGATATGACAATCCTTATGTGATTTTACATGTCATCTTGTTTATATGTTTGGAGTATTTCTTCCTTTAGTTTTTGTTTAAACTGTCCAAGCGTTGTACATGATTTTAATTCAGGTCCAAAAACGTTCCATAATCTGACTCCATGCACTGAAACACAGTGTTGCTTGGTGGTAGTTCTCACTGAAGGCTTTTATTACAGCACTGTCTTTTTGGGCAGGAATCTATCAGCGTGGCACTTCTTAATGTGGCAATATTTGCCCACTCTTCTTTACAAAAACGCTCCAAATCTGTCAGATTGCGAGGGCATCACCTATGCACAGCCCTCTTCAGATCACCCCACAGATGTTCAATCGGATTCAGGTCTGGACTCTGGCTGGGCCATTCCAAAACCTTAATCTTCTACTGGTGAAGCAATTCTGTTGCTGATTTGGATGTGTGCTTTGGGTCATTGTTGTGCAGAAAGATGAAATTCCTCTTCATCTTCAGCTTTCTAGCAGAAGCCTGAAGGTTTTGTGCCAACACTGACTGGTATTTGGAACGGTTCATAATTTCCTCCACCTTGACTAAGGCCCCAGTTCCAGCTGAAGACAAACAGCCCCAAAGCATGACGCTGCTATGACCATGCTTCACTGTAGGTATGGTGTTCTTTTGGTGATGAGCAATGTTGTGTTTGCGCCAAATATACCTTTTGTAATTATGGCCAAAAACTTCAACCTTGGTTTCATCATACCATAACACATTTTCCCACATGCATTTGGGAGATTTCAAACGTGTTTTTGCAAAATGCAGCCGGGCTTGGATGTTTTTCTTCGTAAGATAAGACTTCTGTCTTGCCACCCTACCAAATAGCCCAGACATATGTAGAAGACGGGAGATTGTTCTCACATGTACTAAACAGCCAGTACTTGCCAGAAATTCCTGCAGCTCCTTCAATGTTGCTGTCGGCCTCTTGGCAGCCTTCCTGACCAGTTTTCTTCTCATCTTTTCATCAGTTTTGGAAGGACGTCCAATTCTTGGTAATGCCACTGTTGTGCCATATTTTCTCCACTTGATGATGACTGTCTTCACTGTGTTCCATGTTATATTTAATGCCTTGGAAATTCTTTTGTACCCTTTTTCTGACTGACACCTTTGAACAATGAGATCCCACTGATGATTTGGAAGCTCTCTGCACACCATGGCTTGTGCTGTAAGATGTGACTACAAAAAATCCTACTAGAACAGCTGAACTTTATTTGGGGTTAATCAGAAGCACTTTAAAATGGTAAAAATGGTAAATGGCGTTCACTTATATAGCGCTTTTATTCTCATCTCTTGATGACCAAAGCGCTTTACAGATCCTGCTATCCACCCATTCACGCACACATTCACACACTGATGGTGGCACTTTAAATGGTGGCAGGTGTGTGCTGACTCTCATTTAACATGAGTTTGAATGTGATTGGTTAATTCTGAACACAGCCACATCCCCAGTTATAAGAGGGTGTGCATATTTATGCACCCAGGTTATTATAAGTTTTTTTATTTTTCCCCTTAGAAGATTTCAGTTTGTTTTTCAATTTGGTTGTACAAGTTATTGGTCACTTTAATGGGGGGTGGGGGGAGGTTTGAAATAATTTAGCTTGGTCTCATTTTTTACATCACAAAAACCTGGCATTTGAACAGGGGTGTGTAGATTTTTTATATCCACTGTATGTCTTGGACATTAGGGTAAAGAGAGGTGCAGAGCTGTCAACTGATCACCACCTGGTGGTGAGTTGGATCCAATGGCAGGGGAGGATGCTATTCAGACCTGGTAGACCCAAATGTACAGTTAAGGTGTGCTGAGAATGTCTGAAGCGGCTGCCCAGAGCTGTGGCCACAAGGTCGTTTTTGCATTTTGTGGTGGCAACCCCAAAACCAAGCAGTAGACACCAGTGGTGAGGGGGGCCATCAAGCTGAAAAAGGAGTCCTATTGAGCTTGGTTGGCTTGTGGGACTCCCGAAGCAGCTGAGGTTTACCGGCAGGTCAAGCGGAGTGCAGCTCAGGTGGTTGCTGAAGCAAAAACTCAGGTGTGGGAGGAGTTTGGTGAGGCCATGGAACAAGACTTTCAGTCAGCCTCACAGAGATTGTGGCAAATTGTCCGGCAGCTTAGGAGGGGGAGGCAGCTCCCTGTCCACACTGTGTATGGTGTGGATGGGGTGCTGCTGACTTCGACTGGAGATATCGTAGGGCAGTGGAAGGAATACTTTGAGGATTTCCTCAATCCCACTGACATGCCTTCCACAGAGGAAGCAGAGCTTGGGGACGAAGGGGACGACTCACCTGTCACAGGGACTGAGTTCACTGAAGTGGTTAAAAAAACTCTTTGGTGGCCACGCCCCATTGGTGGACGAGATTCGCACTGAGTACCTCAAGGCTTTGGATGTTGTAGAGCTGACACGCCTCTGCAACATTGCATGGAAGTCAGGGACAGGACAGGTGCATCTTACTAAATTAGAATATCATCAAAAAGTTGATTTATTTTAGTAATTCAATTCATAAAATGAAACTCATATTCTATATACATCCATTGCAGACAGAGTGATATATTTCAAGTGTTTACTTCTTAATTTTGATGGTTATGGCTTGCAGTTCATGAAAACCCGAAAATCAATTTCTCAAAAAATTAGAATATTACATAAGATCAATTTAAAAAAAAAAATTAATAGAAATATTAGCTGATTAAAAGTGTTTCCATGCCCACACTCAATACTTGGTCAGGGCTTCTTTTGCATGAATTAATACTGCATCACTGTGGCATGGCATGGAGGTGACCAGCCTGTGTTACTGCTGAGGTGTTATGAAGGCCCAGGTTGCTTTGATAGCGGCCTTCAGCTCATCTGCATTGTTGGGTCTGGTGTCTCTCATCTCCCTGTTGACGATTCATCATAGATTCTGTATGGGGTTTAGGTCAGGAGAGTTTGCTGGTCAGTAAAATATGGTGATACCATGGTCATTAAACCAGGCTTTGGTACTTTTGGCAGCAGCGTGGGCAGGTGCCAAGTCCTGCTGGACTGGAAGTGCTTCCCTCTGCTGACAAGCTTTATGGAGATGCTGATTTCATTTTTCAGCAGGACTTGGCACCTGCCCACACTGCCAAAAGTACAAATACCTGGTTTAATGACCATGGTATCACTGTGCTTGATTAGCCAGCAAACTCTCCTGACCCAAATCCCATAGAGAATCTATGGTGTATTGTCAAGAGAAAGATGAAATACATCAGATCCAATAATGCAAACGAGCTGAAGGTCGCTATCAAAGAAACCTGGGCTTCCATAACACCTCAGCAGTAACACAGGCTGATCGCCTCCATGCCATGTTGCACTGATGCAGTAATTATGCAAAAGGATCCCCAACCAAGTATTGAGTGTGTACATGGACTGATTTCAAACCTCTGCTGCCTTGCGGCATACCCGGTCACGGGAAAGGCTTTGGGAGTCATCCCTGAGGAAAAATCCGGAGTCGGAGACCCTAAGGCAGTTCTATGTTGTGCTCAACATCGTTCTGGCAGCTCCTGCAACGGTGCTGGTGCCAAACTGTAGCAGCCCTGCTGTTCCTTTGGATTCATCAGTGATGTGGAGAGGGGGGACATGCTGCATGGGCAACATCTTGTCCTCCATATCTTCCTGCCCAGGCTTGAATCCTACCAACGCCCAACGGTAGAACACCGGATCACTGGAGAGGACACTCCAGCTTCGCCTTTGGCGTAGACAAAACATGGGGAATGACAGTTACCGGTTATAAGCCACTGCTCAATTGGCGTAGAGCGCGGCGCCAGGGGTTGTTCCCGACGGTGGGAGGGATCATCGGATCTCACTGGACAGCTACCGCCCGCCTCAAGCTGGGCAGCCCCCAGCCAATAAGGTGTTGTCCCGCCACAGCTTGCTTTCCTCATTGGGTGCATGGGGATGAGGAGAAGTCCGAACAGCAGGCTGAGAACCTTCGCACCAGGCAAGACAATAAAACAAAAGAGACCAACTCTAAAACTGGACACTTGGAACGTCCGCACTATGATGAGAGGACTTGCTGCTAACCTCAAGGACATCAACGACACCAGGAAGACTGCCATCATCAATAATGAGCTGAAGAGACTGGGAGTGGATATCGCCACTCTCCAGGAAACACGGTTGGCTGATGCAGGCACACTGAGAGAGAAGGACTACACGTTCTACTGGCAGGGAAAGGGCAGTGACGAACACAGGGAACACGGAGTGGGCTTCGCAGTGAAGAACACCTTGCTGAAGATGGTGGAACCGGGCAGCACTGGCTCTGCACGACTCCTCACCCTCCGCCTGAACACCACTCAAGGCCCAGTCACCCTCGTCAGTGTGTATGCCCCAACACTGACAGCCACACCAGAGGCAAAAAACGAGTTCTACGAGAATCTCACAACAACTGTCAGGATCATCCCCAACTCTGAACAACTCATTCTCCTTGGAGACTTCAATGCCAGAGTGGGTGCTGACCACGACTCCTGGCCCTCCTGTCTTGGACCTTTTGGCGTGGGCAGAATGAACGACAACGGACAGCGGCTGCTCGAGTTCTGCACATATCACGATCTGTGCATCACAAACTCGTTCTTCAAGACCAAGCCCCAACACAAGGTTTCCTGGCAACATCCACGCTCAAAGCACTGGCACCAGCTGGACTTGATCCTGACCAGGCGCACCTCACTGAAGAACGTGCTAATCACCCGTTTGTTCCAGAGCGCAGATTGCGACACAGACCATTCATTGGTGTGTTGCAAGGTCAAGCTGCAGCTGAAGAAATTCCATCGTGCTAGACAGCCTGGAAAGGCACAGATTGACACCAGCAAGATGGCTCAACCAGAACTTGTTGAGCAGTTTGCCTCCACCTTTGAGAAGGAACTTGGTGTACCACAAGAAGGAGAATCTGCAAAGCAAAAGTGGGAAGAGCTGCGAAACACCATCCACCGCACAGCCTTGGCTACCTTTGGGAGGAAGACCTCGAAGTCACAGGACTGGTTTGATGCCAAGTTGACTGAGATGACCCCCGTCATTGAAGCCAAGCGCTCAGCACTTGCTGAGTACAAGAAGTACCCAAACGAGAAGAATCTCCAGATTCTCAGGGCTGCGAGAAGCAAAGTTCAGCAGACTGCTCGGCGCTGTGCCAACGAGTACTGGACTCAGCTCAGCCAAGACATTCAAACCGCTGCCATAACAGGGAACATCCGTGGTATGTACGATGGCATCAAGAAAGCACTTGATCCGGCTCAGAGCAAGACGGCCGCCCTCAAATCCTCCACTGGGGAGATGATCACAGAAAAGAACAAGCAGATGGAGAGATGGGTGGAACACTACTCCGACCTCTACTCCAGACAGAACACCGTGACACCGTCAGCCCTTGATGCCATCGACTGCCTGCCATCCATGGACGAACTTGACGCCGAGCCAACCATCGACGAACTCAGCAAGGCCATTGATAGCTTGGCCGCTGGCAAGGCACCCGGCAACGACGGCATACCCCCCGACCTGATCAAGCACTGCAAGACCGCCCTACTGCTGCCATTGCATGACGTCCTCTGCCAGTGTTGGAAGTAAGGTGCCGTACCACAGGACATGAGGGATGCCAAGATCATCACCCTCTACAAAAACAAAGGGGAGAGAAGCGACTGCAACAAATACAGGGGCATCTCCCTCCTCAGCGTTGTTGGCAAAGTCTACGCACGAGTTGTTCTCGTTCGTCTACAGAAGCTTGCCAAATGTGTCTACCCTGAGTCTCAGTGTGGCTTCCGTGCTGAGCGATCGACAGTAGACATGATATTCTCCATCAGCCAACTCCAGGAGAAATGCACAGAACAGAACATGCCCCTGTACGTCGCCTTCATCGACCTCACCAAAGCATTCTTTCTGGTCAGCAGAGAGGGCCTTTTCAAGATCCTGCCAAAGATAGGATGCCCACCAAAGTTGCAAAGCCTCATCGAATCGTTTCACACCAACATGCAGGGGATAGTGCAGCATGACGGCAACGTCTCAGAGCCATTCAACATACGCAGCGGAGTGAAACAGGGCTGTGTACTTGCGCCAACCCTCTTTGGGATTTTCTTTGCTATGCTCCTGAGGCATGCCTTCAGCACAGCAACAGAGGGAATCTACCTGCACACAAGATCTGACGGCAGGCTTTTCAACCTCGCCCGCCTGAAAGCCAGAACCAAAGTACGCGAGGCTCTAATCAGAGACATGCTGTTCGCAGACGACGCTGCAGTCGCAACCCACACACAGCAAGAGCTTCAGACCCTGTTGGACCGCTTCTCCCAGGCATGCAAGGACTTCAGGCTTACCATCAGCCTGAAGAAGACTAACGTCTTGGCGCAAGGCACGGAAGCACTACCAACCATCACCATCGACGACTACGACCTGGAGGTCGTGAATCAGTTCACGTACCTGGGGTCCACGATCAGTAACAACCTCTCCCTTGATACAGAGATCAACAAGAGGATTGGAAAATCAGCCTTCACACTCGCTCGCCTCACCACACGAGTGTGGGAGAATCCCAAACTCTCTGTCAAGACAAAGATGGCAGTGTACAACGCCTGCGTCATCAGCACACTGCTCTATGGGAGTGAGACGTGGACAACATACGCCCGGCAGGAAAAGAGACTGAACTCCTTCCACTTGCGCTGTATTCACCACATCCTGGACATATCCTGGCAGGACAAAGTGCCCAACACAGAAGTTCTGTCCCGCGCCGGCCTTCCCTCCATGTTCACTCTACTCAGGCAGCACAGGCTCCGCTGGCTAGGCCACGTTCACCGTATGGAGGATGGCAGAATCCCCAAAGACGTCCTCTACGGAGAACTGGCGACTGGCAGGAGAGACGTTGGCCGCCCACAGCTGCGCTTTCGAGACATCTGCAAGACAGACATGAAGGCCCTGGAGATCAACACAGAGCGCTGGGAGGACCTTGCAACGGACCGCTCCAAATGGAGAGGCACCCTGACCAGACAGCTCAAGGTGGGTGAAGAGAGACTGACTGCTGCAGCAGATGAAAAAAGGACCCGCAGGAAGAACTGCCACAGACCCAGCAGCACGGAGACCACCCACAAGTGCGACCTGTGTGACAGGGGCTGCCGTTCGCGCATTGGCCTGTTCAGCCACAGGCGGTGCTCTTCCAGCAGAGTAGACGTTTAAGATTCTCTTCCATGGTCATCATAGACCGACGGAGGCCGACGAGACAACATGGACATACTTTTCAATCGGCCAACATTTCTATTAAAAATCTTTTTTTTAATTAATTTTATATAATATTCTAATTTTTTGAGAAACTGAATTTGGGGTTTTCATTTGCTGCAAGCCACAACCATCAACATTAAAAGAAATAAACACTTGAAATATATCCCTCTGTGTGTAATGAATCTATATAATATTTGAGTTTTACTTTTTGAATTGAATAATTGAAGTAAATCAACTTTTCGAGGACATTCTAATTTACTGAGATAGACCTGTACCTTTGGCATGGCAAACTGGGGTGGTGGTTCCTCTCTTCAAGAAGGGAGACCAGAGGGTGTGTTCCAACTTTAGGCATATCACACTCCTCAGCCTCCTTGGGAAGGTCTATGCCAGAGTTCTAGAGAGGAGAGTCCGACCGTTGGTCAAACCTCGGATTCAGGAGGAGCAATGTGGTTCTCATCCTGGCCGTGGCACATCAGACCAGTTCTTGACCCTCTCAAGAATCCTCAAGGATTTGTGGGAGTTTGCCCAACCAGTCTACATGGTAAATAAATGAATGGTAAATGACATTCACTTATATAGTGCTTTTCTCATCTCTAGATGACCAAAGCGCTTT
Organism: Pholidichthys leucotaenia; assembly: GCA_020510985.1. Classification (NCBI taxonomy): domain Eukaryota; kingdom Metazoa; phylum Chordata; class Actinopteri; order Cichliformes; family Pholidichthyidae; genus Pholidichthys; species Pholidichthys leucotaenia. The sequence continues at coordinate 484,624,336 of CM035837.1, forward strand.
ACAGATCCTGCTATTCACCCATTCACACACTGATGGCGGTGGAGCTGCCATGCACAGGTGCTGGCCTGACCCACCAGGAGCAACTGAGGGTTTAGTGTCTTGATCAAGGACACTTCGAAATGCAGACTGCAGACAGAGTGGAAATCAAACCCCTGACCCTCCGATCAGTAGTTGGCCACACAACACCTGCTCCACAGCCGCCTACATATGTTTTGTGAACTTAGAGAAGGTATTTGACCCCATCCCTCATGGTTTTTTGTGAGTGGGGGGTGCTTCATGAGTATGGGGTATTGGGCTTATTGTTACGAGCTATCTGGTCTCTATCCGACCGTTCTGAGAGTTTGGTTCGCATTGCCAACACTCGGTCAGACTCAATCTCAGTGAGAGTTGGACTCAGCCAGGGCTGCCCTTTGTCATGATCCTGTTTATAATTTTTATGGACAGGATTTCTTGGCGCAGCTAAGGAACAGAGGGTGTCATGTTTGCTGACACAGGATCTCATTTCTACTGTTTGCATATGATGTCGTCCTGTTGATTCATCAAGCAATGACCTGCAGGTCTTACTGGGACAGTTTGCTGCTGAGTGTGAAGTGGCTGGGATGAGAATCAGCATCTCCAAGTCCGAGTCCATGGTTCTTAGCTGGAAAAGGGTGGACTGCCCTCTCTCGGTTGGGATGAGCTCCTGCCCCAAGTGGAGGAGTTTAACTATCTCGGGCTCTTATTCATGAGTGAGGGAAGAATGGAGCAGGAGATTGACAGCTGAATTGGAGCAACCTCTGCAGCGATGTGGACGTACCAGTCTGTTGTGGGGAAGAGAGAGCTAAGCTCTAAGGCAAAGCTGTCAATTTACCGGTCAACCTACGTTCCTACCCTCACCTGTGGTCATGAGCTTTGGGTAATGACTGAAAGAATGAGATCATGGATACAAGCGGCTGAAATGAGCTTTCTCTGTAGGATTGCTGGACTTACCCTCAGAGATAGGGTGAGGAGCTCAGTTATTCAGGAGAGGCTCAGAGTAGAACCGCTGCTCCTCCACATCGAAAGAAGTTAGTTGAGGTGGTTTGGGCATCTAAGATAAGATAAGCCTTTATTAGTCCCACAACGGGGAAATTCCAGGATTGCAACAGCACAGGGATAGCAACACTCAGAGCAACAATCAGAAGGCAAGAAAAAAACAAGCAAGCAAGAGCAGCTAATATACATATGTACATATTACTATAAAATATATATATACACACACACAGACACACAGTGCAGAGCACTGTAGCTGGATGGAATAAATATATGAATATATAAACAGTGCAGAGCATTGTAGCTAGATGGAATAAATATGTAAATATATAAACACCCACAGTACGGAGCATTGCAGCTAGGTAATGTAAATATGTAAGTATATGTAAGTATATAAACACACACAGTGAGGAGCAATGTAGCTAGATGGAATAATATGTAGATATATAAAAACACAGTGTGGAGCATTGTAGCTAGATGGAATAAATATATAGATATATAAATATAAACACACCCAGTGCGGAGCATTGTAGCTAGATGGAATAAATATGTAAATATATAAACACACACAGTGCAGAGCATTGTTGCTAGATGGGATGAAACAGCATAACCGTCTACTTAGTTATCCTACATCTGATCAGGATGTCTCCTGGACACCTCCCACTTGAGGTGTTTCAGGCACGTCCCCTTGGGAGGAGACCCCGGGGCAGACCCAGAACATGCTGAAGAGACTACGTCTCCCATCTGTCCTGAGAACACTTTAGCATCCTCACTGAAGAGCTGGAGCAGGTGGCTGGAATAAGGTTGTTCCACGTAAACGTGTCAAAATATATCCCAACAACAAGCCATGGGTTACAAAATCAGTTAAATCCTGTTTACAGAGGAAAGCACTTGCCTTTAAACAGGGGTCTGTTTCTGAGCTACAGGTTGCCACAAAGGAGCTGAAGGCCAAAATTTTAAGAGCAAAACAGAATTATAAATCAGAGTTGGAAAGCAAGATCGCAACAAAGAAACTTGGTTCAGCCTGGGCCAGTATGAAAACTATTGCAGGCCTTCAGAGCACAGAGCGCAGTAATCGTGTGTTTTTAGATGGTTTTAATTCAGACACAGAGCTGGCTAATGCTCTTAATTGTTTTTATGGTCGTTTTGACTCCTTTGATTTTAGCACAGAAACACAAGATTTGAAACAGAAACTCAAAGACAATCAGCACTTTAATATTGAGGTGCAGGATGTTAAAAGGGCGTGCTGCGCTGTAAAAGTGAACAAAAGTCAGGGCCCTGATAATATATGTGGGCTCTTGGTAAAGTCCTGTGCACATGAACTGAGTCCTATATTTCATTACATTTTCAATGAGTCCTTACAGACACAACATGTGCCCAAGATCTGGAAAGAAGCTGTGGTTGTTCCCGTTCCAAAATCCAGCTGTCCTAAAATGGTAAACGACTTTAGACCAGTTGCTTTGACTTCAATTTTAATGAAAATTTTTGAAAAACTGGTCAGATGTGAGGTCCTAAAGCAGACTGAGCATGCATTGGATCCTCTGCAGTTTGCCTATAGGCCTCACAGAGGAGTGGAGGATGCCACTGTCACTCTGTTTAACATGCTTTTTAAACATCTGGATTTTAATGGGACACACGCCAGACTTTTATTTGTGGACTTTTCCTCCGCCTTTAATACAATCCAACCTCATATCTTAGTTGAAAGGCTCCTGCAGCAATTTGATTTGAGCAATAATCTGGTGGGTTGGATTCTGGATTTCTTAACCAACAGGACGCAGAGAGTAAGGGTCAATGGTACATTGTCTGACCTAAAGTGCTCTTCTACTGGCTCTCCTCAGGGGTGTGTGTTGTCACCACTACTCTTCATCCTGTACACAAACATGTGTCGGAGCAGACATGACAACAGACACATTATAAAGTATGCTGATGACTCAGTTATTGTCAGTCTCCTCCAGGATGGTGAGAGTGGCCATGGCCCAGTAGTTGATGATTTTGTTCACTGGTGTGAGGATTCCTACCTGCAGCTGAATACGACAAAAACTAAAGACATGATTATTGACTTTAGGAGGAAAACTCCCAGGCACAAAGTCACCGTACTAAAAGGCCAGACCACCGAATGTGTACAATCCTACAAATATCTTGGGACGATTATTGATAGTAATTTAAACTTTGAAGAGAACTGTGAAAGGGTGTGCAAAAAGGGTCAGCAACATTTGCATTGCTTGAGAAAACTTGCACGCTTCCAAGTTGACTGAACCATAATGACAATGTTTTATCGGGCTTTTATTGAATCTGTTTTATCCTTTTCTTTAGTGTCATGGTTTGGTCAGATAAAATTGAAACAGAGGAAATCCTTGGATCAGGTAGTTAGATGGTCCAGTCGTTTGCTTGGTGAGCCACAGCTGAGCCTGACATCCCTGTACACCAGACAAGTACAGAGGATGGCTACCTCCATTTTAAATGATGATTCCCACCCTTTGCACTGCAACTTTCAGCTTCTTCCATCAAGACGGAGGTTTGCTGTCCCAAAAAGTAGAACCCAGCGCTAAAAAAACAGCTTTGTCCCTGCTGCTGTCAAAGAGTTGAACAAGCTGTAAAAATATATTGTAGGAAACTCGAAATGAAGAGACTGAATGATTTTTCAGTATTGGTTTATTCCATCTCAAGTCCTACAGATCCTCTCTCAGTCAGGGAATGAAGAGAGCGAGCTGAAGTAAACCACATACCTTTATACTGTTACATCAGACACAAATCACATTCACATCAAAAACAGAATTCCATTCATATCTAATCCTCCTATTGTCCTCTCGGCTTCTCTGTCTGACCCTAGGAGTCAGACAGTCTCTTCAGGTTCACTCTCAGATCTTCTCACTTCTCCTCTAGTCCGCAGGGGGTCCAGACTCACTGTCCGTTTGAGGCGTGATGTCAATACACACTGTGAGCTCAAAGTTCCCTCATGTCTGGGTCTCTGCCAAGGAATATGTGAGCTACATAATGTTACGCCACATCACTCCCCCCGAAATGCCCAAGAACGGACATACACCAACCTTAAGTCAATAATGGACAGTCATACACACTATGTCAAGAAAGGACACACACACACCGCCTTCATGTCCATAATGGGCAGTCATACACATTACGCTCTTACATCCCCCCCCCCTTTGCAGGATCTACAGCACAATTTACACGGGTTGATCAAAATACACATCACTCCACCCGTTGCTTAGGCTTCAATCTCCTCCCGAATCTGCTGAACGCAGGCTTCGCAGCCTGTGTTGTGCCTTCCTGCGGTGCGCCTGTGGAATGAGGGGGAGAAGGGTTATTTACCCCCTGCTGGGGAACTAGGGGCTGTCCCTTGGGAGGCCTGCCGCGTCGAGGCGCCCCCGCCAGCCGTACAGGTTCGTCAAGTAACACAAAAGCAGGCTTTAATCTGTCAACACTGATTGTCTCTTTCCTGCCCCCCAAGTCCAGTACAAAATATTTCTCCCCGGTTTCCAGCACTCGGAACGGACCATCGTAAGGTGGGCGGAGACTGTGACGCTGGGCGTCGTGCCTAACAAAAACAAACTCTGCGTTTTGCAAAGCCTTGAGAACAAAAACCCGCGGAAAAGTGTGATGAGCGGGGCCCGGGAGCATTTCTGCCCCCGTGCCGCGTAGAGGTCCCCGCACCGGGGGGGGGGGGGGGCGCTCGGGTGCTGCATGGGCTGGCAGGAACTCTCCTGGCGGCCTGAGAGGTTGAGTAAACACTAATTCAGCAGGTGAGGCATCTAAATCCTCCTTGGGTGCCGAACGCAACCCCAATAAAACCCATGGTAGTTTGTTTACCCAATTTGTATCCGTGAGCGATGCTCTGAGGGCTGCCTTCAACGATCTGTGAAAACGCTCGCATAAACCGTTGGCCTGTGGGTGATAAGCGGTGGTGCGATGAGCTGTTGCCCCTAAGCCGCTGGCCATGGCTGACCATAGCTCCAAAACGAACTGCGGACCCCTATCGGACGTAATGTCCGACGGGACTCTGAACCGCGCTACCCAGGCTGTTAAAAAAACGCGAGTTACCTCTGCTGCTGTGGTAGACTGCAATGGGACCACTTCCGGCCAACGCGTGGTCCAGTCCACCATTGTCAGGAGATGTGTGAACCCCTGCGAGGGCGGCAGGGGTCCCACTAGATCAACGTGCACATGATCAAACCTCTTAGCCGGGATGTGGAAAGGTTCTAAAGGGGCTTTTGTGTGTCTGTGAACTTTGGCCCGCTGGCAGGACATGCAGGCTCTCGCCCACTCTTTCACGTGCTTGCGCAGGCTCGGCCAAACAAACTTCTCTGCTACCATTTTCACCGAAGCGCGTACTCCCGGGTGTGCTAGGGAGTGCACCGCGTCAAAAACCCGACGGCGCCACGTGGCCGGTACCACCGGGCGAGGTCGCCCGGTGGATATATCACAAGTAAGCGGGGGTGAACCGGTATGTAAACTTACGTTCTCCAGCCTTAACCCTGTTGGTCCAGACAGGAGCGCGCGCACGTCTGTGTCCTCGACCTGCTCTGCTGCCATGGCGGCGTAATCTATCCCTACGTGCACCGGAGCCGCGTGCGCGTCTGCGCTGTTACCGTGCTCCGCGTCTGCGGCGATACAGCCCCCATCCGCGCGGACAGGCGCTGTTACCACTCGCGAGAGGCAGTCCGCCACCACATTAAATTTACCGGTTACGTGCTGTATATCGGTGGTGAATTCTGAAATTGCGGCCAGCTGCCTCTGCTGTCGGCCTGACCATGGTTCCGAGACTTTGGACATTGCAAAGGTTAACGGTTTGTGGTCGACAAACGCGGTGAAACGCCGCCCTTCCAACCAGAACTGAAAATGGCGAATGGCCAGGTGGAGCGCTAGTAGTTCCCTGTCAAACGCGCTATATTTTCGCTCAGCATCACGTAGGGACCTGCTAAAAAAAGCGAGTGGCTGCCAAGCCCCGGCGACTTGCTGTTCTACCACGGCTCCTATGGCCACATCTGACGCGTCTGTGGTTAGCGCTATTCGGGCTGCCGGGTCTGGGTGAGCCAGCAGCGCTGCATTCGCTCGTGCTTTCTTAACCTCAGTAAATGTGCGCTCCCGCTCCGGGGACCACTCAATCGCATTGGAGGGCTTCTGTTTTTTTAGCGCAACGTACAACGGTTGCATGAGCTGCGCCGCGTGAGGTATGAAACGGTTGTAAAAATTTACCATACCTAAGAATTCTTGCAACGCTTTGACCGTTTGTGGCTGAGGAAACTCAGCCACCGCACGTACTTTGGAGGACAGCGGAACTGCACCCTCTGGGGAGACGCGGTGCCCTAAAAAAATCGATCTGTGCTGCGCCAAAATGGCACTTGGCTGGGATGATTATCAACCTGTGCGCTCCCAACCTCTGAAAAACAGTTCTGAGGTGACTTTCGTGTTCCTCCTCAGAGGCGCTGGCGACCAAAATATCATCTAAGTAGACAAAAACAAAAGACAGGTCGCGCAAAACGGCATCCATCATGCGTTGGAAGGTTTGCGCAGCACCTTTAAGGCCAAAAGGCATGCGTAAAAATTCAAAAAGCCCGAAAGGGGTTATTACCGCTGTCTTGGGAATGTCCTCTGATCGGACCGGGACCTGGTGATAACCGCGGACCAGGTCTATTTTAGAAAAAATTCGTGCCTTGGCCAAATGCACCGAAAAATCTTGGATATGCGGAATTGGGTAGTGGTCCTGCGCTGTGGCATTGTTTAACCTGCGATAATCGCCGCACGGTCTCCACGAGCCGTCCGCCTTAGGGACCATGTGGAGGGGGGAAGCCCAAGCGGACTTCGAGCGGCGAATTATGCCCAACCTTTCCAGGTTGGCGAACTCCTCACGCGCAATGGAGAGCTTAGCTGCATCCAAGCGCCGTGCCTTAGCAAAAACTGGTGGGCCACTTGTGGTTATAAAGTGCTCCACCCCGTGCTTCGCCACCTTAGCTGAAAACGTGGGAACTGTGAGTGCTGGGAACTGGTTTAGGAGAGTGTGGAACTTACCTCCTGCTGCAGCGGCGTTGGCCTGTACTGACGGCGGGGACACTCACGCTGCACAGGGAATAGAACAAAAAGAGAGTGCATTAACCAAGCGTCTATTAGCCAGATCTACCAACAAGCCATGTGAGCACAAAAAGTCGGCGCCCAACATATTGAAACTCACCGCCGCTACTATGAAGGTCCATTCATAGTTGCGGCCGTGCAAGGACAGGCGCAGAGTTCTTTCGCCAAACGTCTTGATCGACGAGCCGTTTGCGGCTGTTGCTCCATCTCCGCGGGGACCGGCCGCCCGGTCCGCGTAGGTTGCGGTGATGAAACTCCTCTGTGTTCCAGTGTCAACGAGGATTTGCCGTCCGGAGCTCGCGTCCGTCAGGTAGAGCAGCTTGTTCCGTTCGCCGGGGCTCGAAGCTGCCAACGACCTCCGGCTCTTTGCGTTTCCCTGCTTCCTGAAGTTGCATGGCGGGACGCATCTGTGAGCCTTGTGCGCGAAACGTCGATGGTAGAAGCACATCTCGTTCTCTCCTCTGCTCCGGGACCGCGCTGCCGCTGTTGTCGCTGGGGTCGGCTCTGCTGCCACCGGTTCTCCGTCGCCCTGGGCTGCCGCGCCGAGGTCCGCTGCTGCCGCTGCCGTCTCCTGCTCGCCGCATGCGTCCAGGAGTCGCTCTGCTTCCAAAGCCAGTGTGCGAAAGTCCTGCTGGTCCACACACCTCATGCTGGACAGGAAGCCTCTCATGTGCGCTGGAAGGGTCCTCAAAAAGATGTGCTTAAATAAAAATGCATCGTTGCCTGCCCCGATCATCTGCAGCATGTCCTCCATGAGGACGGTCGGCCTGCGTCCTCCTCTGTTGCGCAGGTCCAGGAGTGTTCTGGCCCTCACCTTGGCTGATGGCACAAAGCTCCGAATGAGGGCGGCTTTCGGGGCGTCGTATTTGCCAGCAGCGGGTGGCTGCTGCACCAGGCTCCGCACACACCGGGCTGTGCGGCTGTCGAGTCTTGCGATGACATTGTGGAACTTAACATCATCCTCTAATACCCCGTTAAGCACGAACCGTGATTCCACATGTTGGAACCATGAGTGCGGGTCCTCTTGCCAGAACTCGGGGAGTCTAATGGAGTTTACGCCGGTGCGGGCGGTCTCCGGTGAATCAGGTTCGGAGTCGGAGAGACGACCTCCAAGCCTTTCCATATTTCTCACATGTAGGTCACCAATGTAGGAAACTCGAAATGAAGAGACTAAATGATTTTTCAGTATTGGTTTATTCCATCTCAAGTCCTACAGCTCCTCTCTCAGTCAGGGAATGAAGAGAGCGAGCTGAAGTAAACCACATACCTTTATACTGTTACATCAGACACAAATCACATTCACATCAAACACAGAATTCCATTCATATCTAATCCTCCTATTGTCCTCTCGGCTTCTCTGTCTGACCCTAGGAGTCAGACAGTCTCTTCAGGTTCACTCTCAGATCTTCTCACTTCTCCTCTAGTCTGCAGGGGGTCCAGACTCACTGTCCGTTTGAGGCGTGATGTCAATACACACTGTGAGCTCAAAGTTCCCTCATGTCTGGGTCTCTGCCAAGGAATATGTGAGCTACATAATGTTATGCCACAATATTGCACATAATTTAGGTACCTATTTATTAACTCCATTTTATATTTACTTATTTTTGTAGGATGTCACTTGGGTTCTAAATATTTTTCCAAATATTTTATTGGGTTTTAGACCTTTGAGTTTTTAACCTATTTGACTAGTTTTTAACTTTTAATATGACCCTTCTCTCTTACCTCTGGTTTTTCTCCCATCTCTGTCTTTTTATACCCTGATTGATGGAGCCTTGAGTATTCTTATCATGTTTATAGTCAGCTTCATGTGTGCCTGTGTTTGTGTCTATGTTGAATGTAATTTGTGGCTTGTAAATATGGATGTCACCAGACTGCAAAACAAATCTACCTACGGGTACAAATAAAGTAACCTGAACCTGAACCTGAACCTGGGGAGAGAGAAGTCTGGGCTTCTCCCGGACCTCTGGAAAAGCGGTAGAAGATGGATGGGTGGATGGATGGCAACGTCGCAAAACATGGTGGGACTACTTATTATCTTCATAGTTGCTGCTGGGTACAGGGGTTGAATAAATGAATCTAATTTGGTAAAGTAACTTATACTAGCAATTACCATGTAAAATTTTCTTAAAAACTGCTGGGTAAACTGTGAAATCTCAAGAAAGTTGTTTGATTTCTTCTTTATCAGTGCAGTTCACACTGTTCAGTTGTACACATACTAAGTGGCCTCCTAAGTATGTGTGTCACTGTAATGTTTGCTGAGTGGGTCTATATCCTCTCTATGGTGACTTGGGCAGTGAATGCAACACATTGTGTTTGAAAGAAGCAGCACACAGGGGGCAGGGCTGTGTTTGCTCAGGAAAATGTCAACAGGTTCAGAAAGAGTCCCATCAGAGCACTCCTGTCATTGTGCTTTATCAGCAGAGAGTTGTAATAATGACCTCTTCACTCACCAAAAACCACAGACATACAGGCTTTGATATAAACCCATTTACTAGTTCACTATCTCTGGGATGTTTTGTCTAAAAACCTTAGATTAAAGTAGCTGAAATCCAACCAGAACCTGCTGCTTACCAAATTCCTTAGATGTATATGTGCCCCTGGATAAATCTGAAGTTATTGTGAGGTGTTTAACGCTGTTGTTACGTGAATCAGAGGGGTGTGATTAATGTGTTCTGTGGAGTCTGGTCATGCCCAGGTGAGTGAAGAAAAGCCCTCTCTTTGTTTTGGCTGTCAAGTGTGTGATCAGAGCTGAGGTCAGGGCAGATGAGTTGTTTCCGATGGGAGATGCTGCAGGTTCCTCAAAGCAAAAACATGCATTTGAATCGCAAAGAAAGGTACAATGTGTGTTCCTGCTGTCAGCGACAAAAGTGGGCAAAGGAACTACTGCAGATTTACCGGAGTCATTTTACTTCACGGTTTTATTGTTCTGCTGCCACATAGTCTCTGAGTCAGAGCTGCCTGAAGTTGGTGCTAACTGAAACCTACAGTGACTCATTTTGAACAGTTGCTGCATGGGTTCTGTTACTCGGTGGCTCCATATCTACCTCTACACAGATGATCCTAAAGTTCAGTCAGTAGGCCAGAGTAGAATTAGCACCAAGAGCACCAATAGCAGCAACAACAGAAAACTCATTTACAAGATTTTTTTGGTAAAATAACAGGAAGAAGTCTTGACTTTATTAAAAAAAAAAAACTGCAAAAAGATATAAAAGGGCAAATTTACAAAAATAAATCTGAAAAATTAATAGATGAAAAAATAAAATGTAATGGGGGAAAAAGATGCAAAAGTTGCATATTAACAAGACAAGTTACACACTGAATATAAAAACTCCTACCAATTTTGACTAGCTAGTCTAATCTTGTGACTGAACTGTATTAATTTCAAATGTGATCTGTTGCTTTAAGCAAAATATTCATTCATTCATTCAGTAGCCAAAAACAATTTACCATGCCTCTTTCATTATTACCCTGCCCTGTAATTTAATTACAGACTCTACCTCTCTAAGGTTACTGGCCTTTTGCCCACTTAATTAGTTGGAACCGTGTTCCTCCAGCTGTTTCTTTTCTTAATACCCCTTACTTTTAGTTATCAGATTTGCAAATAATTGCATTTTGTTTTGGTTCTGGTTGTGGAGGAGGAGTAGCAACAATTTACCATTCCAAATTACTAGTTAATGTAAAGCAAAAAGCATGTTATAATTCCCTTGAAAGCCTGGTCCTCAGTATTGGGCATTCAAGTAATTTTAGGTTAAACCCAATTTTATTTGCCATAGTTTATCATCCTCCCTCAGCCTACTCAGAGTTTTTATCTGAATTTGCTGAGCTCTTAGCTGATTTAGTGCTGAAATTGGGTAGAATAATTATAGTAGGGGACTTTAATATACATGTAGATGTCGATCGTGAATGCCTTAATATGGCATGTAATTCAATATTAGACTCTGTGGGGTTTTCTCAGAAAGTAGGAAATTCTACCCATTATCTCCAGCACACGTTGGACCTTGTTCTGCCATATGACATAGAAATAGAAAATCTGGTAGTGTCTCTTCATAACCCTGTACTGCCAGACCATTATCTGTTAAGCTTTGATTTTACTATTTCTGACTATTTGTCTCCTAAAGAAAATGTTACTACAGTAGATGTCTCTCAGATGATGCTGTTACCAAATTTAAGCAGAATTTTTTCTGAAAGCCATGTGTCAACACAATGGAGATAAGCTACTGAGAGCTTGCTCCTTCTGTAACTGATAGCATGGTAGATAGTGTGAGAGCTTCTCTGCATCAGACTCTAGACATGGTGCCCCCTTTAAAAAAGAAAGTCTAATCAGAGATTTCTAACTCCTTGGTTCAACACAGAAACTCATAGCTTAAAACAGGACTCGTCAGTTAGAAAGAAAATGGCGCTCCACTAAATTAGATGAAATCTATTTAGCTTGGAGAAATCAACTTCTAATTTATCAAAAAAAATCTCTTAGGACAGCTAGAACAAGTTATTATTCCGCATTAACAGAAGAGAACAAGAATAATCCCAGGTTTCTTTTCAGCACTGGAACCAGGCTGACAAAGAGTCAGGACTCTGTCAAATCTAGCATTCCCTTAGAGCTTACTAGTCAGGACTTGATAAACTTCTTCAATAATAACATTTCATCTATCAGAGAAAAATGAGTCAGATTTGTCCCACTGTTGACTTAAATACAGTAACTACTACAACTCCTTCAATTGATATCTGTTTGGAAGAGTTTACTCCAATTGACCTTTTAGAGTTAAATAAAACTAGAAAAGCACTCGGAGAGGGCAGACCTCCGCCAAGTGCCACAGTTCCCCCCATACAGTGTTTGTGTGTACGTTTTCAGATTCCTTGACCATGAAAACATATGACTAGCAATTGGATTCACAATGATAGGATTAGTGGTTCAGCAGTTATTGACGAAAATGGCATTTTCCGTAATGGCGGTTTAGCACCACAGTTCCCCCCATACAGTGTTTGTGTGTACGTTTTCAGATTCCTTGACCATGAAAACATATGACTAGCAATTGGATTCACAATGATAGGATTAGTGGTTCAATAGTTATTGACGAAAATGGCATTTTCCGTAATGGTGGTTTAGCGCCACAGTTCCCCCCATACAGTGTTTGTGTGTACGCTTTCAGATTGGTTGACCATGAAAACATATGGCAAGCAATTGGATTGACAATGATAGGATTAGTGGTTTATTAGTTATTCACGAAAATGGCATTTTGCGTAATGGCGGTTTTCTTGTGGACGGTGATCCGGATCACCACCAAAATCTAATCATCTGTAGGATACCCCATTTCTGACAATCTGTGAAAATTTCATGAAAATCCGTCAATAACTTTTTGAGTTATCTTGCTAACAAACAAACAAACAGACAAACAGACAGACAGACAGACAGACAGACAAACCAACGCTGATGATCACATAACCTCCTTGGCAGAGGTAACAAACAAACAGACAGACAGACAGACAGACAGACAAACCAACGCCGATGATCACATAACCTCCTTGGCGGAGGTAATAATTTCCAAATCCAAGCCTTCAACTTGTCTTTTAGACCCTATTCCTACCAGGTTATTTAAACAAGTATTCCCATTTATTGGTAGCTCTATTCTTCAAATAATTAATTCTTCATTAACATTAGACCATGTACCACAGGCTTTAAAAACTGCTGTAATTAAACCCTTACTTAAAAAGCCAATGCTGGATCCAGGAGTTTTAGTTTTTAATGTAGCATCAATCCATGTGGCTGGTTCCAAGGTTGTCATAGCCAGGAGTGGTACTGGGGTTAAGCTCCCAGTGCTCATAAAATGCTCCTTACGGCGTGCGTCTCGAAAAGCCTCTGACAACTAAGTCCAACTCCTAGCCTGCCTGTGTGGTTTAGTCTCTAAGCCCGGCGGAACTGCTTTTACTAATAGGAGAAGGGGTGAGGGCGGATCTCTGGCGCCTTAAAACCAGATGCTTCGGGTAGATGGTGGCTCGTCAACCTGGGAAGGTAGCCCATCTAGGGGAAGGTAAACCCTGATTTCAAACCTCCGCTGCCTTGCGGCACACCCGGTCACGGGAAAGGCTTTGGGAATCAACCCTGAGGAAAAATCCGGAGTCAGAGCCCCTAAGGCAGTTCTCTGTTGTGCTCAACATCGTTCTGGCAGCTCCTGCGACGGCGCTGGTGCCAAACTATAGCAGCCCTGCTGTTCCTTTGGATTCATCAGTGACATGGAGAGGGGGGACATGCTGCATGGGTAACATCTTGTCCTCCATATCTTCCTGCCCAGGCTTGAATCCTACCAACGGCCAACGCTGGAAGATAGAACACCAGTGCGCATCGGCCTGTTCAGCCACAGGCGGTGCTGTTCCAGCAGAGTAGACGTTTAGGATTCTCTTCCATGGTCATCATAGACCGACGGAGGCCAACGATGATGGAACGAATCCATGTGGCTCCAATCTAGAAAATCATTCTTCACCTTAAAGAAATTGTTTCACCCAAAAGTCTGGTCAAGAATTGTTTCCTTCATCTAAGAACCACAGTTGTAAAACACATTCCATGGCAAAAGGGCTGATAAGGATCCCATTTCGTGCCAGGAACGGATTAGTTTCGAGTCATAAATCCCAGAGCTTCCTCCCCACCAAGGCAGTTTTATGCTTAAAGTACTGTTTTGAGACACCCCAGATATTTTGGAGTGCATTCCACAGGTTGCTAGGAATTATCCACAGCTCAACATTGCCCCCTTCTCTCAACTCAGGGACGTTTTGGATTTAATCAACATGGGAATTTTGTTTTACCTGCTGAAACAATCCTTTCTCCTCAAGACTTTATTTTTCCAGGAAATACTGCTCAGAACACTGTTGAAGATGACCGCCTCTGTGTTGGACAATGATGGGTTTGAGATGTTTCATTAATCATTGATTTTAAAAATGTTGCATGTTGCATGTTTGAAAATGCTTAAATGAATCTTATTCTAATGCATGTTATTATTAACATAGAGGAAGGTTCATAGAAGGAAAGTTCCACTTTCCTGTGGAACCAGTTACCAATCTGGATTCGGGAGTCAGATTCGATCTCTGTTTTTAAGAATAGGGTAAAAACCTTCCTTTTCGATATAGCTTACAATTAGGAGGGATCATATATCTCTGAACCCTCCCTTAGTTATGCTGCTAATAGATTTAGACAGCCGGGGGACATCCAATAATGAACTGGGCTTCTCCCCTTTAATGTTTGCTCTCCACATGTCTGTTCTTCTCATCTTCTCCATCCCCTCACCCCCTAGCCAGTTGCAGCAGATGACTGCCCCTCCCTGAGCCTGGTTCTGCTAGAGGTTTCTTCCTGTTAAAAGGGAGTTTTTCCTCTCCACCTTCGCCAGACGCTTGCTCACAGGGGATTGCCTGATTGCTGGGGTCTTTCTGCAACAGTGGGGGTTTCCCCTACATTTGAAAGTGCTATTAGATGACTGCTGTTGTGAAATAGCGCTATATAAATAAAGTTGAATTGAATTGAATTGACAAGTTTATAAAAGTGCATGCTCACTGAAAGTTAGTCATGAATCACTGAAGTTAGCTTAGATTTATATTAAGTATATAATGAATTTCACAGTTAAAATGTGTATATGCCTTCTGAAATTTATGCCAGTCATCTGACTGGTACCAGCCAATCACCAGGCCATCTCTGTTGGATGACGCCCCTTTCATTCTATTGGTCTGTTACAGACAAAGGACTGCTTTTTTATTGGACCATAGCCCATTTGAATCTCCCATGATAGCCGATAATTGGTTCTTCCTGCTGCCAGTCATATTTTTTGATCCAAGGAGCGCACTCTGTTCAATAGAGAAAACGCCCTAGCGGTTCAGTTCAGTTTTGTTGTTTTGTTCAGTTCAGTCTTTGTCAAGTTTTCTTTGAGTTTTGTCAGTTTCAGAAGTTTTGTGCTGTCTTCTTCTGTTTTTCCTTGGCATCTGAGGAGAGACCATCCTTTCTTGTTGAGCTCAACCCTTCTTAATGGAGTGAATCTCCAAAACGCCTTTTTCCCTCTCCCCAGATGCCGTGTTCACTCTGCTGAACTTTTCCCATTGATTTTCTTTAACTCGCTGTTGTGGACTGATAGTGATTTTGGACTTTTTCCCCTGCCTCATCCATGTATCACGAAGTCAGAAGGATTTCGTGGGTGGAACTGTTTACATCCATTTTCCTTCAGCCTGTGGTTTTCTTATCAGCTGGTGGACATCCTAAATTTGTGGGCCAGGACAGGATCTGTTGCCCAGAGGAGACATCACACCTACCCAGGGGGCCAGCCGTTCATTCTATTGCCGGCTCCACTCTCTGGACACCCACTGCTAAGTCTGTGCCATCACCGCTGTAACTGAAAGGACTGTTGGCAGTTTTTCCTTCTTTTTGCCATCTGCTGGCGTTCAAGATCATTGCTGGACTCTGAAGACACAGCTGTTCGTAAGCCAGACTTCCACTTCCTATCTGCTGGGCTAAATGTGATGTCTAATTATAACTGAATATGACCAATTCTTCATGTTAAAAGTTAGTCCATAAGCTACGATAGAAGCTATAAGCTGAAGGAAAATTAATACTCTCCTTTTCAATAACCTCCATTTTTTGTAGAGTAACTCAGAATTTTCTTTTTCATATAATCAACTTTTATCATTTTCCCATAGAATTGCGTCCGATTTTATGCATAGTTTTCTTACAGTTATTCCATAGTCTCCCATTGCATTACAGCCACAAATTCAAAATCTGGTTTCTCTTGTTTCCACAAAGGTTTAACTATATACTTTATGCTCAGGAATCCATTACCAGTTAATATGATATTTGACACTGGTTGATCATTTCACCTGCTTACAAATCAATTGAATGTAATGTCATTTAACCTGTGTTTGATTATTAAAATTGTTAATGGTATAAAGAAGTTTCTGCTTGATTTCTTTTGTGTGTGTACTTTTCTGGGTCAAATATTGAGAGTGGTTAATAAAAAGTTCAAGGATTATTTTATTAATAAATTGTCCAAGTTGGACTGGTGCCCCTTTAAGAGTGTCTCTCTCTTGTTTTGTGAGTGTTTGTGGTGACAAAGTAAACCTCCGTCCCCACACACAACTCTAAATATAAATTAAAATAATCCTTGTACCTTATCACACTTATAATCAATTGTTAGTACGTGCTATACTAACTATAGACCAATCTCTAATCTCCCTTTCATTTCAAAAATCTTAGAGTTGCTGCTACGCAATTATTTGACCACTTGCAGGGAAATGGTTTATTTGAAGAGCTTCAATCTGGGTTTAGAATCAATCATAGTAGTGAAACAGCTTTCGGGAAGGTCACTAATGACCTTAGCGCCTCTGATAATGGATTTGTTTCTGTACTTGTCCTTTTAGACCTTAGTGCAGCTTTTGATACTATCAATCATAATATTTTACTTGATAGACTAGAATACCTTGTTGGACTTAATGGAACTTCATTGCAGTGCTTTAGATCTTATTTATCTGATAGGTTCCAGTTTGTTCATGTCAATAATGAGTTTTCTTCCAACTCAAAGCTCAGTCACGGAGTTCCACAGGGATCTGTGCTAGGCCCTATTCTTTTTAGTTTATATAAGCTTCAGCTAGGCAACATTATTAGAAAGCACTGTATACATTTTCACTGTTATGCACATAACACACAATTATACCTGTCAGTGAAGCCAGATGATAATAATCAATTAGCCAAATTAGAGGCTTGTCTTAAAGAAATCAAAGCTTGGATGACTTGTAATTTCTTCCTATTAAATTCAGATAAGACTGAAGTCATTTTACTTGGTCCAAAAAACCTCAGAAATACTTTTCCAAATCAAACTTGGTTTGGGTGGGGTTATTCTTTCTCTTAATAGTTCTGCGAGGAACCTTGGAGTTATTTTTGATCAAGATCCTCTTCTTTAATTCACATATTATATTTGTTTCTAAGACTGCCTCCTATCATTTGCGTAATATTGCCAAGATTAGGAGCATCTTGTCTCAAGAGTGATGCTGAGAAACTAACTAACTAAGCTTTTGTTAGCTCTAGATTAGATTATTACTTACTACTTACTTATCCTTTTCGTTCCAGGTGGGAAATAAGGCCGCACAAGCAATCCCCACTTTGCCCTGCCCTTAGATTAGATTACTGTAACTCTTTATTATCAGGTCATCCTAAAACATGTTTAAAAAGTCTTTAGCTGATCCAAAATTCTGCAGCAAAAGTTTTAACAGGTACTAGAAAGAGAGATCACATCTCTCCAGTTCTGGCCTCCCTTACTGACTTCCCATAGAATTTAGAATTAAGTTTAAAATCCTTCTTCTCACTTACAAAGCTCTAAATAATCACGCCTCTTTTTATTTAAAAGAGCTGATACTACCCTATCATCCTAACAGATCACTACGCTCCCAAAAGGCAGGATTACATGTAATACCTAGAATCTCTAAAAGTACAATGGGAGGCAGAGCCTTCAGTTATAAAGCTCCTCTCCTTTGGAACCAGCTGCCAATTTGGATTCGGGAGTCAGACTTGATCTCTGTTTTTAAGAACAGGGTTAAAACCTTCCTTTTTGATATAGTCTATAATTAGGGTGGGATCAGGTGCCCCTGAACCCTCCCTTGGTTATGCTGCTAGTAGGTTTAGTCAGCCAGGGGACCTCCAACAATGCACTGGGCTTCACTCCTTTCTTCACTCTCAATTAAATATTTTTGCTGGTCATTAACATCTCTTTGTTCTCTCCCATAGATTGAGTCCCCATCATGCTGTTTGCTCTCTACATGTCTGTTCTTTTCTTCTTCTTCTCAAGCCTCCCACTGCCCCCCCCCCCCCCCCCAGCCAGTCGCAGCAGATGACTGCCCGTCCCTGAGCCTTGTTCTGCTGGAGGTTTCTTCCTGCTAAAAGGGAGTTTTTCCTCTACATCATTGCCAAGTGCTTGCTCACAGGAGATCGCTTGATTGCTGGGGTCTTTCTGCAATTCTGGGGGTTTCCCCTATAGTTAAAAGAGCCATGAGATGACTGTTGTGAAATGGTGCTATATAAATAGAGCTGAATTGAATTGAATTTAGATTTTACACAGATCCCTTTTTTTTAAAAAAAAAATGTGACTATACTTATTGAAAAGTAGTTGATGGCTCTTTGAGTTTCTTTCTGCTTAATAAAAAGCAGCATGAACTGAAAGAAATGCTGAGGATGCGTAAGGACAATTACAGGAGGAAGTTGAAGGATAAACTCCAGCAATGTGAAGGATGTTTGGATGGGAATGAAACACATTACTGACATGAATCACCCAGGCGGGGTGGAAGAGAGACCCAAACTCTGTGAGTTGCAAACGTTAAATAATAATAAAAAAAAACCAAAACCACAAAGTCCAGACTGTGCAGAAACAAAAACGTACAAAGCAGGATACAAGGAAGTTGAACAGCCCTCAGGCTGAGACATGGGACATACATCAGATAGAAAAGGGATGCTAAAGTGTGGGACACACACCGGTAAGACCAAATAGCCTACCTGGAAAAATGAGAACAGCCTGAAACGTGCTCAGGCATGGGACACATGCCGGATAACAACGATGAGAAGTGTGGGACACACGCAGGATTACAATGTTGAAGGATGCCGCACCGAACTGCAGGGTGGCGTCCCTGAAATAGAGCAACCAGAGCGAGGATAATTAGACCAAAATAATGACAGCTGTGAGAACCGCGAACTTGAGCTAAAAGAGGAAGTAAACAAAGCACGCTGTCAAAATAATAATAGTACATACCAGAAAGCGATAAACTGTGATACAAAAATATACAAAAAATTAAAACAATCCGCCAAGGTCAGGACAAGATGACTGTGAACAACAGTAATTAATATAACATTTCAAGGAATGGACTAAAGGTGAAGGCGGAGAAGGCTCATGACCAAACACAGGAAGATATCATTAAAGATACAAGACAAGATGGCCATAGACAAATAATAATAATGAACAAGACTATAATAGCAACACCAAGGTCGTGATAACAGGAACTCTCAAAAACAAACAGAAACAATGGCAAACTCAAATAACAATACGTCCAGAACCATAACCAGATTAAATACTAAACTGAGGTGGGGAAAGTACAGAAAATAATCAGGACAACAGGAGGCGTGAGCACAATTCCCCAACCATGCTCCGCATCATGACAATCACTTGGTGTAAGGGGAGGGACAGACAGACATTGGGGAGCCTTGAGAGAGCTGATGTGCTGAATCTGTTATTTAATAGGTTCAACACATCCTGTATCACCCCCACAACACAGCCAGACCCCCCCACACACACACACCCCTTCCCCTCCTGTGCAGCACCTCTCCCCCCACCCCCTCCCCCCCTCTGAGGACATCAGCACCAACCCCCACATCACTGTGACTGCAGACCAGGTTAAGAAACAGCTGGAGAGACTCCATCAGCGAAAGGCTGCGGGCCCTGATGGCATCTCCACCAGGATCCAAGATGGCGCCCACAGTGGTCGCCATGGTGCTTCACTGCGCTTTTTTTTGTTTGTTTTTGTTCGTCAATTGTGTGTCTGCCTGCTCTTACACCTGTGAAGAGCTACTAAATATCAGGACTTTCACTCCCACGGACCTACTCCCAGTTTTTTTGGCTCCTGCCGCCGATCTGGTTCACTTTTTAGCCCAAAAAGTGAGACGGCGAAAAAGAGGAAGACGAGCGGGCACCCTCGTGTGGCTTCGCAGGAGAGGCACGCGCACGGCCTTGCCTGGGATCTTTCTGTCCAACTTCAATTCTCTTTATAACAAGGTAGATGAACTGAGACTGCTGATGCGACTCAAGGACCTCTCCACCTCGTGTGCCCTCTGCTTCACTGAGACCTGGCTCAAGGAAAAGACGCCGGACAGCGCGCTCTTCCTCGAAGGATTTCAGCTGTTTCGTGCAGACCGCGACACGGGGCTCTCCGGCAAGACCACAGGTGGAGGAGTCTGCTTCTACATCAACAGCAGCTGGTGCTCCGATGTAACTGTGATCTCCCAACATTGTTCTCCCGCTCTGGAATATTTATTCATCAACTGCAAGCCATTTTATTCCCCGGGTGAGTTTGCTTCATTCATCCTGGCCGCTGTTTACGTCCCGCCCGACGCGGACGTCCGCGAGGCTCAGCGCGCGCTCGCGGATCACATTCAGCAAGCGGAGCGGACTTTCCCGGACTCTCTGGTTATTGTAGTTGGCGACTTTAACCAGAGCAACCTGAGCCACGAACTCCCCCGATACAAACAGTTTATTAAATGCCCCACCAGAGGAGAGAACACGCTGGATCACTGTTACACTACAGTTAAGGACGCGTATCGCGCTGTTCCCTGCGCTGCGCTTGGACTATCTGATCACGTGATGGTCCACCTCATTCCCACATACAGACAGAGACTGAAGCTCACAAAACCTGTTGTGAGCACTACGAGGAAATGGACCAGTGAAGCTGTGGAGGAGCTGAGCACGTGCTTGGAAATAACTGACTGGGACATGTTTAAAGGAGCCACGCATGATCTGGATGAGTACACGGACACTGTGACCTCATATATCCACTTTTGTGAGGAGAGCATTCTTCCATTGCGCACCAGGGTGAGTTACTCCAACGACAAGCCCTGGTTCACAGCTAAGCTCAGACAGATCAGGAAGGAGAAGGAAGCAGCGCTGAAAAGTGGAGACCGGGACTGCTACAGGGAGGTCAAATACCGGTTTAGCAGAGAGCTGAGGAGAGCTAAATCTGTGTATTCTGAGAGACTCCAGCAGCAGTTCACTGCTAACGACTCTGCTTCTGTGTGGAGAGGACTGAGGCAAATCACTAACTATCGGCCTCAGGCTTCTAAGGGACAGGATGACAAAGCCGTTTGTCAAAGATTGTCCCAACACTATGCCCATTTTGACACCTCGTCAGCTATGTCCAACTCCCCCCCTCCCCCCAGTGCCACTGCCTCCATGGTCCCCACTTCATCAAAGGCGCCCCCCTCCCCCCCCGCCCTTGCCATCAGTGAGCAGGACGTGCACAGACAGTTCTCCAGACTGAACCCGCGCAAGGCCCCCGGTCCGGACGGCGTGTCTCCCTCCAC
The DNA here is from genome assembly GCA_020510985.1 of Pholidichthys leucotaenia. NCBI lineage: Eukaryota > Metazoa > Chordata > Actinopteri > Cichliformes > Pholidichthyidae > Pholidichthys > Pholidichthys leucotaenia. The sequence continues at coordinate 484,645,508 of CM035837.1, forward strand.
CCTGAGACACTGTGCGGAGGAGCTGACTCCTGTCTTCACAGACATTTTTAACACCTCCCTGAAGTCATGCCACGTGCCAGCCTGCCTCAAAACCTCTACCATCGTCCCTGTCCCCAAGAAGCCACGGATCACTGGACTTAATGACTACAGACCTGTAGCGCTCACCTCTGTAGTCATGAAGTCCTTTGAGCGCCTGGTCCTGCCCCACCTCAAGACCTTCACCACTCCCCTCCTGGACCCGCTGCAGTTTGCCTATAGAGCCAACAGGTCTGTGGACGACGCAGTCAACCTGGCCCTCCCCTCCATCCTGCAGCACCTGGACTCCCCGGGAACCTACGTCAGGATCCTGTTTGTGGACTTGAGCTCTGCATTCAATACCATCCGCCCCGCTCTGCTCCAGGACAAGCTGTCCCTGCTCAACATGCCTGACTCCCTCTGCAGGAAGATCACCGATTTCCTGACGGACCGGAGGCAGCATGTCCGGCTGGGAAAGACTGTCTCAGACTATACTAGCATCAGCACCGGATCACCCCAGGGCTGTGTACTTTCCCCCCTACTCTTCTCCCTGTACACCAACTCCTGCACCTCCAGCCACCAGGCTGTCAAGCTGATCAAGTTTGTGGACGACACCACCCTCATCGGGCTCATCTCCAATGGTGACGAGTCCGTCTACAGGAGAGAGGTGGCCCAGCTGGCGTCCTGGTGCAGCCACAACGACCTGCAGCTGAACGCTTTGAAGACAGTGGAGATGATCGTGGACTTCAGAAAAGTCACAGCCCCTCTGCCCCCCCCCCCCTTACCCTCACAGACTCTCCCATCACCACTGCGGATTCCTTCCGCCTCCTGGGCACCACCATCACCCGGGACCTCAAGTGGGAGCCGACCATCAGCTCCCTCATCAAAAAGGCCCAGCAGAGGATGTTCTTCCTGCGGCAGCTGAGGAAGCTCAAGCTACCCACCAAGATGCTGGTGCAGTTCTACACGGCCATCATCGAGTCCATCCTCACCACCTCCATCACCGTGTGGTACGCAGGAGCCACCACCAGGGACAGACTAAGACTGCAGCGCGTTGTGCGCGCTGCTGAGAAGGTGATCGGCTGCAAGCTCCCATCCCTCCAGGACCTGTACATCTCCAGGACCTGGAGGCGTGCAGGTCGGATCATAGCCGACCCTTCACACCCTGGACATGCACTGTTTGCCCCCCTCCCCTCAGGCAGAAGACTTCGGTCCATTCAGACTAAAACATCCCGCTACATGAACAGCTTCTTCCCCTCTGCCATCAGACTGCTGAACACTAAGTGACTTATTAGACTCTCGTGCACTACGTACAGCAGCTCAGCCGGACTCATGACAATTATCACTGTTTTCTTTTTGCACTACCGACTGCACTATGTGGAACTCTACAATATCTGCTGCTTGTTAATATATTTAAAAATTGCATAGATTAGTATTACTTATTCATATTCTACCTTTTATTGCATGCATAGTTTTTTATTTTTATCTTTAGTGCTACTCCATGTTTAATGTTGCAGCATTGCACCGAGACAAATTCCTAGTTTGTGTACTACATGAACAATGGCAATAAATCTCATTCTGATTCTGATCCTGAGGACCTGTGCCAACCAGCTAGCTTCGGTACTGAAACACCTGTACAACCTAAGCCTGAGTTTGGAGAGAGTACCGGTGCTGTGGAAGACATCCTGCTTGGTTCCTGTCCTCAAGAAGTCGTCTCCATTGGCCCTGAATGACTATTGACCAGTTGCCCTCACATCTCATGTGATGAAGGTCCTGGAGAGACTGATCTTAGTCCACCTGAGGCTGCAGGTGAAGATGTGGCTGGACCCTCTGCAATTTGCATATCAGCCCCATTTAGGAGTTGAAGACGCTGTCATCTACCTGCTGCAACGAGCTCATTTGGGCAGGTCAGTGGCACAGTGGTTAGCACTGTGACAGCACAGTAAGAAGATTGTGGGATCAATCCCCCCTCCTGACCATCAGTGACCCTTCTGTGTGGTGTTTGCATGTTCTACCCGTACCTGCGTGGGTTTACCCCAGGTACTCCAGTTTCCTCCCACAGGCCAAAAACATGCAAGTTAGGTTAATTGGAGACTCTAAAAGTGGCCCTAGGTGTGAATGTGTGTGTGAGTGGTGAAGGGATCGGTGCTGCACCGTGACTGCCTGATCCAGCCACGTGAATGCCCTGAATTTCCCTCTGGGAGTAGATAGATAGATAGATGTACTTTATTGATCCTAAACTGGGCAGTGTAACAGGAGCATGACATTAGACAACCACCAAATGACAGAAACACACACAACATAACTGTCATGACTGAAAGTGAGAAGCTCACGTGCAAGGCAGCTACCACCAGAGGAGACACTCAAACACGGAGTAGAAACGTTAAACACAACTTTATTTGAAAAACACACAACTGAAGAGAAAGTGGCGCACGCCGTGGAAACACACAGCCTGTGGGGGGAGAGAGATGAGAGCTGGTTAGGAAGTGGCGAGGACAGGCGTTGGGGGGGGAGTCTGACCGGGTGGAGAAAGCAGTCCAGGGTGAAGATGATGAGGAGACAGGTGAGCGCACTACAATCCTGGAGACGCACCGCTGAGATGGCAGAAACCTGGGGAGAAAAGAGGAAAAGGAGGATTAGCCCGAGTTCCTAACAATACAACACAATTCTTAACCTTGTTTCAGGCAGCAGTACTCAACGGTCCAGCGCAGAAGTGTTCACAAGCAGATCCTTTTAAGCGCTGGCAGTGAAGAGGCAGCAGATGCGTCTCCTCATGCAGGTGCATTGATGACCTGTGGAGCCGAGAACTAGATGGAGAACCTCCCACAGAAAGGGAGGGGGAGCGCGCTCACCCGATCATCACAATAATAGACAAAGGGATTACCCATGGAAAGTAAAACTGCTAAACAAAAACGCTTATATACATCATAGATGAACAGATGGTGACCCGTATAGATACATGGATCATACCCGCTGTACAACACAGGACTATCAGGTGCAGAGTGAGATGTGAGGTACCAATTCGACCATAAGGTGCAGTATGGCAGCATAGTTATAGATAGATAGATAGATAGATAGATAGATAGATAGATAGATAGATAGATAGATGTACTTTATTGATCCCAAACTGGGAAATTACAGTGTAACAGCAGCATGACAGTTGACAGCCAAACAACAGAAACACACATGCCAGACAAAGGGATTACCCATGGAAAGTAAAAAACTAACACGACTATAGAACCTATATACATCACAGCTTAATATATGATGACCCGAATAAACACATGAATCATCCCATTGCACAAAGAAGGACTATCAGGAGCAGAGTGAAAAGTGATGTACCAGTTAGTCTGTAAGATGCAGTGTGGCAGCATAGCTATGACCAGAATACAACGTCATAGTGAGTTATTGTACAGTGAAATTGCATATGGCAGGAAAGATTTCCTGTACCTGGCCGTTCGACAATGAAGCTGTAGTAGTCTACTGGAGAAAGTGCTTCGCTGTCTCTCTAGTGTGTGGTGGAGGGGGTGATCAGGATTGTCCATGATGGATCGCAGTTTATTTAGTGTTCTCCTCTCCACCACTGTCTCAAAGGTCTCCGGTCTGAGACCAATTACAGAGCCAGCCCTCTTGATAACCTTGTCAAGTCTGTTGGTATCTCTGGCCCTGATACTGCTACCCCAACAGACCGCAGCAAATAAGATGGCGCTGGCGACAACAGTCTGATAGAAAAGCTCCAGCATCCTGTTGCACACGTTGAAGGATCTCAGCTTTCTCAGGAAGTAGAGTCTGCTCATTCCCTTCTTGTGCGCTGCATCGGCGTTGAATCTCCACTCCAACCCGCTGCTGATCCTGACACCCAGATATTTGTAGTCCTCAACCACTCCCACATCCTCCCCCCTAATCTGCAGTGGCTGAAAAGGAGCCTTCCTCTTCCTGAAGTCAATCACCATCTCCCTGGTCTTGCTGACATTCAACCTCAGGTGATTCTGCTCCGTACACTCCACAAATCTGTCTACCAGTGTCCTGTACTCCCCCTCCTCTCCTCCTCTTATACACCCCACAACAGCTGAGTCATCAGAGAATTTTTGCAGGTGGCATGAATCAGTGTTGCACTGAAAGTCCGTGGTGTATAAGGTAAAAAGAAAAGGAGAGAGCACAGTCCCCTGTGGCGCTCCCGTATCACTAGCCACCACTCCAGACAAGACATTGCCTAGCCTGACAAACTGTGGTCTGCCTGTCAGGTAGTCGGTAATCTAGGAGATCACAGAGCTGTCAACCCCCATCACTCGCAGCTTCTCGCCCAGCAGCAGTGGCTGGATGGTGTTAAAGGCACTGGAGAAATAAAAAAAAAAGAGCCTTTGTAGTGGCGGATGAGCAAGTGCTGTTGGCTAGGGCCCCTCGGTGTGGAAGACCCCCACGGAGAGCTCCCCAGGGAAACGATTTGCCGCGAGCACACCTCTACGGTCATCCAGGGCTTATGGTTTCCCCATACAGTGATGGTCTTCACTGTAGTGACATCCTCTGTGCATTTCGTGATGTAGCTGATGACCATTTCAGCATACTCCTCCACATCTGTCTTGTCTTCCTGGGAGGCTGCTATTTTGAAGACCTCCCAGTCTGTGTGCAGAAAACAGTCTTTCAGTGAAGAGGTTGCACTCTCTGGCCAAATCCTGATCTGTTTCACTACTGGCCTGCTACGCTTCAGTAGAGGTTTGTAGGCAGGCACCAGCATCACGGATATGTGGTCAGAAAGGCAGAGGTGGGAGTGAGGTGTTGCCTTATATGCATCTGTGTTTGTGTACACTAAGTCCAACATATTGTCTCCTCTGGTCTTAAAGTCTACACATTGTTTAAACTTGGGGAGCACAGTCTTTAAGCTGGTGTGGTTAAAATCCCCCACAACCACCACAAAACTGCCCAAGTGTGAAGTTTGGATTTCACTAATAGCATTGTGCGGTTCCCGGAGCGCCTTCTTAGCATTAGCGTTAGCATTAGGGCTCGGCGCTATGTAACCAGCCGCTACGAACACGTTGCTGAATTCCCTCAGCAGATAATATGGCTGACAATTTACAATAAGGAACTCCATCAATGGAGAGCAGTGTTTAGATACAAATGTGGCGTTAACGCACCAGTTCTTGTTAACATAGATGCATAGCCCACCCCCACGGCTCTTACCGGAGCTCGCCATTTCTCTGTCTGCCCAGAACACCATCGTATCTTCTAGTTGAATGGCCTCGTCAGGGATGTTGTCATGAAGCCATGTCTCCGTGAACACAAGCACACAGCAGTCCCTACACTCTCTCCAGGTTTCTCTCAGCAGACGCAGCTCGTCCAGCTTGTTGTCGAGGAAGCGGACGTTAGAGAGAAGGAGCGATGGTACTGCTGGTCTGGAGGGGTTAGCCTTTAGCCTAGCATGAATCCCGGCCCTTTTTCCACGCTTTTGCTTGCGTTCCCTCCGCTTCCGCTTCCTCCTCTCCCAGGTAGCCTCCAGCGGGGACTTCGCCAGAATTCCATGCTGGCGTAGAATGTCCAAGTCACAACCAAGCACCACGATTCTTGCAGCGTGCAGTACCTTGATGTTTAATAAGGTCTCACGGTTGTAAGTTTTACAGAATGTACGTCTGGGATGATCAAAACTCTCACACTCGCTGATGCCAAGAGGGGCCGCTGCGTCTAGGCGCCGCCATCTCGTTGCTGGTGACCAGGTTCAGGTTCAGGTTACTTTATTTGTACCCGTAGGTAGATTTGACCAACCAGAAGCTGCGGCACTATATGCATCTCTTGCATTGGCATAAAGTAGATCCAGTGTTTTATTTTCTCTGGTGGGACAGTCAATAAACTCATTTAGGTTTGGCAGTGTTTTTCCCAGTGAGACATGATTAAAATCACCTGTGATGGCCATAAATGCGTCAGGGTGCTTCTCCAGTAATGTGGCCATAGTGGAGCTGATGATGTCACAGGCCACCGCTGCGTCAGCTGACGGAGGGACGTAGATGATAATTACCTTGGCACACATAAATTCACGGTGCATATAATAGGGTCGCATACTCACAACAAGCAGTTCAATGTCTGGGTTGTAGTGCTTTTCCTTCACATAAATGTATCCGGGATTACATCACCTTTCATTCACAAGAAGCGCCAATCATCGTCCCCTCTTTTTCCCGCTACTTACAGCGTCCCTGTCCCATCGGATAGTCTTAAAGCCAGGTATCGCTACGTTGATATCCGGGATCTGTGAGTGTAACCACGTCTCTGTAAAAGACATGATACTACACTCAAGGTATTCCCTTTGCGTCTTGACCAGCGCTGTGAGCTCATCTGCTTTGTTTCCCAGCGACCTCACGTTCCCAGTGATGAACATCGGTACGGACGGTTTATGCTTTCTTCTTCTCATCCTTACTTTAGTTCCAGCCCTTCTTCCACGGTGTTTCCTCCTGAGCCCATGTGGGATGAGGGGCTTCGCTCCAGGTAGCGACACCGGCCTCCTCATCGCAATCAGCTGTTCTCGTGTGTAAACAATGCATTCGGCCCCACCTCCGTTGTTCACCATTGCCCCGAGGAAGAAAGAAAAAATAAGAGCAAGACCGGGGCTAAAATCGAAAAACAAACTTGGTCCAGTCATTAATCTGAGTCTTTCTACCGAGCCAAGACACAAGAGAGCTGCTGCTGATACGGCCACCTCTACTTATGCCACCTTAAAAAAATGAATAAAGCTATTAAAGATTAATAAAGTATACAAAAAAAATCTGCACCTGAATAGTAGAGGAGACACTGTGAGAATCACGTTCTTTGATTTCTCCAGTGCCTTTAACACCATCCAGCCTATCTTAGCTTCTATAGGTTGTGAGTGACACTCAGCTGTTAGTTTGTGGACTTCATCCCTTGATGACTGTATCTGTACTTGAAGACCCAGAGCACAGCCCTGTGAAGTTCCAAGGCTGATCATCAGGACAGATGAGAGGTGAAATTCCACTCTGACAGTGTCAGACTACTGAATACTCTGAATCATGTCAGATTTATTACACAATGCACAAATATCTTAATTTTGCTGTGGTGCTTTGATTTGAATCATTAACAACGCTCTAGTTTTAATAAGTTTTCAGAAATTTCAGGAGTGCTTTATTTTACCTTAAGGCAAATTAGAAGTAGGCTATGTACTTTTGTTATTTAGCAGTAGAAGTGATATCAATGCAACATTGTTTGCGGAATTACCCAATATTTTGGGGGTTATGACTCATTAAAGTGACACACCTGTCACTTTAATGAGTCAGTCTTCTTCTTCTTGCTGTTCTGTTTAGGGGTCTCCACAGTGGATCATTTGCCTCCATCTCACCTTATCCCTTTGTCTTCCTCTGTAACACCAACCCTCTCCATGTTTTCCTTCACTACATCCATGAATCTTCTCTGTGGTCTTCCTCTTTTCCTCCTGCCTGGCAGCTCCATCTTCAACATCCTTTGTCCAATATCTCCACTATCCCTCCTCTGCATATGTCCAAGCCATCTCAGCCTCTCGTCCCTCCTAGTCACTCCCAATGAAAATCTTTGCATCTTCAATTCTGCCACCACCTGTCTTTTTGTCAGCACCACCATCTCCAAACCATACATCACAGCAGGTCTCACTACCGTCTTGTAAATGTTCACTTTCACTCTTGCTGCTACCTTTCTGTCACAAATCACCCCTTACCCTCCTCTCCACCCACTCCACCCAGCCTGTACTCTCTTCTTCACCTCTCTTGTGCATTTTCCATTGCTTTGGATGGTTGATCCCAGGTACTTAAACTCATCTACTTTCACTACCGCTACTCCTTCCATCTTCAACATTACACCTGCCTTCCTCTCATTCACACTCATGTATTCTGTCTTGCTTCTACTGACTTTCATTTCTCTTCTCTCCAGAGCATACCTCCACATGTTAAGGTTCTCTTCCACCTATTCCCTACTCTCACTGCAGATCACAATGTGGTCTGCAAACATCATGGTCCATGGAGACTCCTGCCTGACTTTGTCTGTCAGCCTGTCAATCACCATGGCAAACAAAAAGGGGCTCAGAGCCCTGATTTAACCCCACCCCCACATTGAACCCATCTGTCACTCCTACAACAGACCTCACCACCATCTCACTGTCCTGCTCCACCCTCATGCACTTCTCTGCCACTCCTGACTTTCTCATACAGTACCACATTTTGTCTCTTGCGGACCTATCATATGCTTTCTCTAGATCCACAAAGACAGTGCAACTCCTTCTGACCTTCTCTATACTTCTCCATCAACACTCTTTGAGCAAACATTGCATCTGTAGTACTCTTTCTTGGCATGAAACCGTACTGCTGCTCACTGATTGTCACCTCTCCTCTTAACCTGGCTTCAACAACTCTTTCCCATATCTTCATAGTGTGACTGATCAACTTTATGCCTCTGTAATTACTACAGCTCAGAGCATCACCTTTGTTCTTGAAAATTGTTATCAAAACACTTCTTCTCCACTCATCAGGCATCCTCTCACTGTCCAAGATTGTGTTAAACAATCTGCCATCTTTCCTAAACAATTCCATACCTCCACAGGTAGGTCATCTGGACCAACCGCCTTTCCATTCTTCATCTCCTTCAAAGCTCCCCTCACTTCCACCTTGCTAATCCTCGGGACTTCCTTGTTCACTATCTTTCCTTCATCCATCCTCCTCTCTCTCTCATTTTCTTTCTTCATCAGCTCTTTAAAGTACTCCTTCCACCTTCTCAAGATGTTCTCATCATTTTTTAGTACATTACCATTTCTGTCCTTAATCAGCCTAACTTGCTGCACACCTTTTCCAGCTTGAGCGCTCTGTCTAGCCAATCGATACAAGTCCTTTTCTCCTTCCTTAGTGTTTAGCCTCTCATACAACTCTCTATATGCTTTTTCCTTTGCCTTTGCAGACAACCAACAGCCAAGCCAGAAATCTGGGTGTAGATCTGGACTCAGACCTGAATTTTAACAGCTACATTAAGACAGTATTGAAGTCAGCCTATTATAACTTTAAGAACATAGTGAGGATTGAAGGTCTGATGTCTCAGCAGGATCTAGAAAAACTTGTCCATGCATTTATCTTCAGTAAACTGGACTACTGTAATGCTGTCCTCACAGGTCTCCCTTAAAAGTTCATCAGACTGCTGCAGTTGGTTCAGAAGCTGCAGCTTGAGTCCTCACTAAGACCAAGAAAGTGGATCATACAACTCCAGTTCTCAGATCTTTACACTGGGTTCCTGTGTGTCAAAGAATAGATTTCAAAATACTGCAGTTGGTTTATAAAGGTCTGAATGTTCTAGGGCCAAAATACATTTCAGATCTGCTAGTCTATAATGAACCACCCAGAGCCCTCAGGTTCATCAGGGTCAGGCCTACTATGTGTGTGTCATGAATTGCCCCTCAGGGCAGAGAGGTGAGACCCACCCGCAGGACTGAAATTTGTGAAATTTATTAGACAAACACAAAGATCAAAACAGTGCTCAAAACGAAATACAAAATAAACTTACAGATACCGCACCAGAACAGGGGCTGGGTTCTGGTGGAGATGGGAGAAGGAAACTTAAGACTCCGGCCACGGGAAATGAAAATAACAGCCCTTAAATAGGATTAGAAACAATTAACACAAAAAGTAACCAGTGTGATTCACATGAGTGGGCTGGGGAGAAAATGACAATCAGCTGTGAGTCATGAGGAGAGGAGACGGAGCTGACAGTTTCACAGGAGCACCGCCCACAACCAGGGAGAAGCCTGGAAGTGCTCCTGACAACTGCAACTCCAGAGAGAGAAAGAAAAGAGAAGACACTGGAAAAATAAAAGTGGAAACAAAAAACCCAAATATGTAAATAACAAAACTGCATTGAACGTAAACAGGAAAATAAATCATACAATACCAAGTACGTGAAAACAAACTAGAAATAACATCACTGGCCAAGAGCTCCAAAATACAATACTATACAAATAAGGAAAAACAAAAGGCAAAAAGACCAAGCAAGGTGGAAACCCCGCCCCCCCCCCCATGCTCAGCTCGTGACAGTGTGCCCAGAGTTAGAACCAAACATGGTGAGGCAGCGTTCAGTTTTTATGCCCCTCACATATGGAACAAACTCCCAGAAAGCATTAGGACTGCTGAAACTCTCAGCTGCTTTAAATCGAGGTGGAAAAACTCTCCTATTTGCCGTGACCTTTCAGTAGAACAACTGTTAATCTCCTACAATGTACTGTAACTTTTATTTCTGTCGTATTCTATTTCAGCTTGTTTTTGTTTCTCTTTAATTTACTTTAAAGTTTGCTTTTAAATTCTTATGTATTCCTTTTGCAACTTGCTGTAATACTTTAATGTTTTTATGTAAAGCACTTTGAATTGTCTTGTACATGAAATGTGCTGTACAAATAAACCTGCCTTGCCTTGCCTTTGCCACTTCTCTCTTTGCCAAGTGCCTAGATTCCAAATACTCCTGTCTACTTTCTTTATCTCCCTGACTATCCTACTTTTTCTTTGCTAAACTCTTCCTTTGAATACTTTTCTGTACCTCCTCATTCCATCACCAAGTCTCCTTGTCTTCCTTCCTCTGTCTAGAGGATACACCACATACCTTTCTACCCATTTCCCTCAGTACTTTTGCTGTACTTTCCCAGTCATCTGGTAATTCTTCCCTACCACCCAGAGCCTGTATCAACTCCTTCCTGAACTCTGTGCGACCTGTTTCCTTCTGTAACTTCCCCACTTTAATCTTTGGCTCTTCCTTCATTGTTTCCCTCTTTTTGCTTTGCAAAGTCATCATACAGACTACCATCCCATGCTGTCTTGCTACATTCTCTCCTGCCAACACCTTGCAGTCTCCTATCTCTTTCAGATTTCTCCTTCTGCATAAGATGTAGTCCACCTGTGTGCACCTTCCTCCACTCTTGCAAGTCACCTTATGTTCCTCTCTCTTCTTGAAGTATATGTTCACCACAGCCATTTCCATAATTTTAGCAAAATCCACAACCATCTGTCCTTCCACATTTCTCTCCTTAAGGCCATACCTATCCAGGACCTCCTCATCCCCTCTGTTCCCTTCACCTGCATGCCCATTAAAGTCAGCCCCCATCACTGCTCCCTTATACCTGTGAACACTCTCTACCATTCATCCAACTTACTCCAGAATTCCTCTTTCTCTTCTACCTGACATCCAACTTGTGGGGCATATGCACTAACAGCATTCAACATCACACCTTTGACTTCTAGCTTCAAACTTAGGATTCTGTCTAACTCCCTCTTTACCTCCTGAATACTCTTCACATACTCTTCCTTCAAGATTAAACCTACTCCATTTCTCTTCCTATCTACACCATGGTAGAACAGTTTAAATCCACCTCCAATGCTCCTAGCCTCGCTTCCCTTCCATTTGGTTTCTTGAACACACAGTATATCTACCTTTCTTCTCCATCATATCAGCCAAGTCTGCCTTTACCAGTCATAGTCCTTACATTTAACTTCCCTACTTTCACCTCCACACTTCTACCTTTTCTTTTCTCTCTCTCCCTCCTAACACACCTTCTCCCTCTCCTCTTCCTCAATCTTCAACCAACAGTAGCCCAATTTCCACCGGCACCCTGTCAGTTAACAGCACCGATGGCGATCGTTATTAACCAGGGTCTCAACGTATCCAGTATGAAAGTCTCATTCGTCATGATCCACATGTTTGATTTGGCAAAGGTTTTACGTTGGATGCTTTTCATGACACAACCTTCCCCATTTACCCGGGCTTGGGACCGGCACTAGGAGTACACTGGCTTGTGCACCCCCTGTAGCTGGGTTAATGACTCAGTCTTGACCAATAAATAATATTTTTTGTTGTTGCAAAATGCAACCGAGCAGTAGAGTGTTCCAGTTGTGCAATATCTCTATAAGAGAGCCATTCTGATACAGACCATGTATGTGAAAGTTTCCAGCAACAAGCTATCAGTTTCTTAGCAGCTGTAAGACCAGCCAACAGAAAACATTTATCATTTATATTTAGTTCAAAAGAAAAGGTATCATTATTAAGTGATAGCAAACACAGTGAGTGAGGAATGGCCTTCTCCATTATATCTGTTATAATGTTACAAACATCTGCCCGAAACCTGTTAACCCTCGGGCACTCCCAAATCATATGATACGAAATGCCGACAGTATTGATCGAACAGAAGTCACAAAATGGATTAGCTCTCATTTTCAACTGATACAATTTCTGAGGTGTAAAATTAAATCTATGAACAAATTTATAATGTACAATGGGGGGGGGGCTGAAAAGTCAATAGGCTGACCATGATGCAGTGGTCAAATTTGACCAAATGTGGTTTATTTTTCAACACAGTCTCCCCTTTGGTCCAAACACTTCTTCCATCGGTGTTGCAGCGCTTGGATCCATGTGGTATAGAAGCTCTCTTCTTGATCCTCAAAGACATAACTCCTTCTTAGCCAGCCTATGAAATTTTCAGCCCCTTTTTGTACTCTATCATTTGATGATTTGGGCACATGGCTATGAGAGATATAGAAAAGGCAAAGGAAAAGGCATATAGTGAGTTGCATGAGCGACTGGACACTAATGAAGGACAAAAGGACGTGTATCAATTAGCTAGACAGAAAGATCGAGCTGGAAAGGTTATTCTGATTAAGGACAGAAATGGTAATGTGACGAGAGTGTGTTGAGAAGGTGGAAGGAGTACTTTGAAGAGCTGATGAATGAAGAAAATGAGAGAGAGAGGAGGGTGGATAATGGAAAGATGGTGAACAAGGAAGTCCCGAGGATTAGCAAGGCAGAAGTGAGGGCAGCTTTGAAGAGGATGAAGAATGGAAAGGTTAATGAGCAGGTGAGGGAGATCAGGATGAGATGGTATGGCCATGTGATGAGGATTGATGATGGAAACTCAGTGAAGAGTGTGATGAACATCAAAACTGAAGGAAGAAATCCAAGAGGAAGAACAAAGAAGAGATGGATAGATAATGTTAGGAAAGATATGGACCACTTCCAAGTGACACCAGAAGAAGCCATGAACAGACAGCTCTGAAAGACCAAAACGAGGGCAGCCAATCCGGCAGGTTTGTGAGACCATGGGGCTTAGGAAAAAGAGAGAAGAATGGAAAGGCGGCTGGTCCAGATGACATACCTGTGGAGGTATGGAGATGTTTAGGAGAGATGGCAGTGGACTTTTTAACCAGACTGTTTAACACAATCTTGGAGAGTGAGAGGATGCCTGAGGAGTGGAGAAGAAGTGTTTTGGTACCAGTTTTCAAGACCAAAGGTGATGTTCAGAGCTGTAGTAACTACAGAGGCATAAGGTTGATCAGCCACACTATGATCACAGCATTTGCACACACTCTTTCCCTTTGTGTGCCACAAAATGCCTCACAACTCCACAGTCATTCCTCACATCAGCACTCACTGAACCAGGCTAACGCTGATGGTCTGAGCTAGCTCTGGAGCTGGAGGACTTTTGAGCCTGAGAAGCTTGAGAACCGAGGGTGCCAACTTTCACCAAAGCGTCTTACACTTGTCCGTGGGTCCCATCCTGGTCAGTCAGTGTTACGGTGAGGAGCTCTGGGTGTTGTTTATTTTTATTTTGTATACGTTATTAATCCCAGAGGGAAATTCAGGGCATCCACCTGGATGGATGAGGCAGCCACGGTGCGGCGCCAATCCCTTCACATTCACACACACATTGACACTTAGGGCCACATTAGAGTCTTCAGTTAACCTAACTTGGATGTTTTTGGCCTGTGGGAGGAAACCGGAATACCCGGGGTAAACCCACACAGACACGGGGAGAACATGCAAACTCAACACAGAAGGGTCACTGATGGTCAGGGGGTGGGATCAAACCCACGACCTTCTTACTGTGTTGACACAGTACTAATCACTGTGCCACTGAGCTGCCCGGTTAGCGGGCTAAGCTGGGAGTGAGTCTTGGGAGTGCCAGCCGATAGCCTGTATAGGCCCAGTATGACAGCATTCTCATACCCCTACTAGCATTGCTGGCAAGTGATACCTGCTGGTGGCTCCAACTTCAACTTGGGGTAAACTAGGATCAAGGAGGGATTATTGTGTAGTTGTGGTATAATTGCCCCTGCGGTGTAAAATATACATGAAGAAAAATGAAGTCACCGGTAGTCAGAGCAGCAATTAGTCTAGCATCAAACCTGCTGTTAGGCTAATGCTAACATGCTAAGCCTACAGTGGTGTGAAAAAGTGTTTGCCCCCTTCCTGATTTCTCATTTTTTTGTATGTTTGTCACACCTAAGTGTTTCAGATCAGCAAACAAATTTAAATATTACACAAAGATAACACAAGTAAACACAAAATGCAGTTTTTAAGTGAAGATGTTTATTATTAAGGGTAAAAAACAATCCAAACCTATATGGCCCTGTGTGAAAAAGTGATTGCCCCCCTCCCCCATGTTAAAAGATAAATTAACTGTGGTTTATCACATCTTTGGAAAGCTGTGTTCAATTTCTCTAGCAACACCCAGGCCTGATTACTGCCATACCTGTTCTCAATCAAGAAATCACTTAAGCTAGACATCATGCTGCGATCCAAAGAAATTCAGGAACAAATGAGAAACAAAGTAAGTGGGATCTATCAGTCTGGAAAAGGTTATAAAGCCTTTTCTAAAGCTTTGGGACTCCAGCGAACCACAGTGAGAGCCATTATCCACAAATGGTGAAAACAAGGAACAGTGGTGAGCCTTCCCAGGAGTGGTCGGCCGTCAAAAATTACCTCATCTAAGAGGTCGCAAAAGACCCCAAACAACATCCAAAGAACTGCAGGCCTCACCTGCCTCATTCAGTATTCATGGTTAAGGTCAGTGTTCATGACTCCACCATAAGAAAGAGACTGGGCAAAAATGGCCTGCATGGCATAGATGAAAACCACTGCCAGCAAAAAAGAACACACAGGCTCGTCTCAGTTTTGCCAGAAAACATCTTGATGATCCCCAAGACTTTTGGGAAAATACTCTGTGGACTGACGAGACAAAAGTTGAACTTTTTGGAAGGTGTGTGTCCCATTACATCCAGAGTAAAAGTAACACAGCATTTCAGAAAAGGAACATCATACCAACAATAAAATATGGTAGTGGTAGTGTGATGGTCTGGGGCTGTTTTGCTGCTTCAGGACCTGGAAGACTTGCTGTGGTAAATGGAACCATGAATTCTGCTGTCTACCAAAAAATTCTGAAGGAGAATGTCCAGCCATCTGTTCGTGACCTCAAGCTGAAGCGCACTTGGGTTCTGCAGTAGGACAATGATCCAAAACACACCAGTAAGTCCACCTCTGAATGGCTTAAGAAAAACAAAATGAAGACTTTGGAGTGGCCACGTCAAAGTCCTGACCGAAATCTGACTGAGATGCTGTGGCATGACATTAAAAAGGAGGTTCATGCCCAAAAACCCTTCAATGTGGCTGAATTACGACAATTCTGCAAAGATGAGTGGGCCAAAATTCCCAACGATGCCTCACCGTGGGTTTTTGTCCTAACTTTAGGTATCATTAAAAGGCCAGTACCAGAGGACCTCAGGGTCCATGAGGGACGGTATGTTAAAGCTGATCAAATAAATACAGTGGTGTGAAAAAGTGTTTGCCCCCTTCCTGATTTCTCATTTTTTTTGTATGTCACACTTAAATGTTGCAGATCATCAAACAAATTTAAATATTACACAAAGATATCACAAGTAAACACAAAATGCAGTTTTTAAGTGAAGGTGTTTATTATTAAGGGGAAAAAATCCAAACCTGCATGGCTCTGTGTGAAAAAGTGATTGCCCCCTAAACCTAATAACTGGTTGGGCCACCCTTAGCAGCAACGACTGCAATGAAGCGTTTGCGATAACTGGCAATGAGTCTTTTACAGCACTGTGGAGGAATTTTGGCCCACTCATCTTTGCAGAATTGTCGTAATTGTCGAGCTACCATTTTATTCTCTTTTCATTTATTTTAATCATGATCTTACTCTGCTTCAAGAAGCTCAAGCTACCCGTGGAAGCTCAAGCTACCCACCAAGATGTTAGTGCAGTTCTACACAGCCATCATCGAGTCCATCCTCACCACCTCCATAACCGTGTGGTACGCAGGAGCCACTGCCAGGGACAGACTAAGGCTGCAGCGCGTCGTGCGCACTGCTGAGAAGGTGATCGGCTGCAAGCTCCCATCTCTCCAGGATCTGTACATCTCCAGGACCCGGAGGCGTGCTGGCCGGATCATAGCCGATCCCTCACACCCTGGTCACGTACTGTTTGCCCCTCTCCCCTCTGGTAGAAGACTTCGGTCCATCCAGACTAAAACCTCCCGTCACATGAACAGCTTCTTCCCCTCTGCCATTAGACTGCTGAACACTAAGTGACTTATTGACTCTCGTGCACCATGTACAGCAGCTCAACCAGACTCATGTCAATCATCACTGTTTTCTTCCTGCATTACCGACTGCACTATATAGTTCTCCACAGTATCTGCTGCTGGCTAATATATATTTTAACTGTTGACCAGTATCACTTAATCTTATCCTACACTTTATTACATGTATAGTTTATTTCTCTTATCTTATCATGTTTAATGTTGCAGCATTGTACCGAGACAAATTCCTAGTTTGTGTACTACATGAACAATGGCAATAAACCTGATTCTGATTCTGATTCTTCTTCATATTGTATTCTATTGTATTCTATTTGATTTTATCTTATGGTATTTGTAGCTCTAGTGTTTCCTCATTAGGGGGCTCGCAGCACTGGGAGCTGTAATTGGCTCTGGTGGTGGGGATGCTGCTGTGGTTCAGTCGCAGCCTGTTGGTTGTGGTGTGGACTCCTCTGTCTGCGTGGGCTGGGGTGGCCCCTGCGGCCGTGTCTCTGCAGCCGTGGGCTGAGACTGGCTACTGGTGCTGATGGTCCCCCCACGATGGCGTGTCCTCACTTCGTCCTCAATCCTCAGCCATGTTTTACTACAGTATGTCTATTATTACTTGTGTGTGTGTGTGGGGGGGGGGGGGGACAGGGTGGGAGGAGATGGGCTCTGGGGTGGGTTGGTGGTCAGGTGGACGGATGCCTTGGATGAGAGTGGGGACGGGGGGGAGCTTGGGGAGGGCTCGCTTTGTCCTTTAATTGCTTTGTTTGTGTTTTATCTGGAAATGTTTTTTAACTGTAAAGCACTTTGTTGTATGAAAGGTGCTCTATAAATAAATAAAGTTTAAGCTAATCCTCTCCATTTTTCGGCGGAGAATTACTGGTACACTTTCGGGAGAGGCACAGTAACTCCTCAATAATCAGGGTAGCTACCTTGTGGCACTTGTCATCTTCACTCTGTCCATCCTGAATTATACTGTTCTTTCTTTGAACTTGACTCGAGTGTGACTACAACTGACATAATGCACGGCTCAGGAGACACACACGCAGGCTCAGAGTAGATCCAATAGCTTTATTAACAACAAGTGTGTACGAATGTGTGTCTGCGAGATGTGAATGTATTGGTGGTGGCGTCTGCGTCGGGCACGGGGGCAGGAGACCGTACAGCCGGACAACCCTATGGGAGAAGCACAGGGAGAAGGGTGACGGGCACACACCAACACAGGAGATGTTAAAATAGTGATAAGCTTACTTGGAGTTAGCAGGTGGCTGGCACAGCAAGGACGAGGTCCGGTAGACAGCGACCTGGAGAGCCCGGTGCAGCAGCGAGGGAATGGAGACGGAGAGGAATGGTCCGCCGCCGGGAAATCCACCTGTGCACAGGGGAGCAGACTTGGAGAGGAAAAAGGTAAGGGCTTCTTACCGAGATGTTTGCTGAAGTGGTAGAGGTTACTCACAGCAATCGTGATGAGTGAAGTCTGACGGCTTCAGGCCGAAGCCCAGGGCGAGGCGGCTTAAATCCCTCGCTGCTGATGAAGTGCAGGTGTGCGTGCAGCTGGCGCCGCAGATGGGCGGTGAGGCGTGACAACAACTAGACACTGTAGAGCTCATTCACCAGAAATGCCAAGCCAGTGGCGAGGTCAGTACACTTTGCCTCGAGGACATGGACTGAACACTCACAAAGAGCCAAGTTACAAAGACTTTATGAGCAAAACTGGCAGGAATCCAAAACCCCATACACCATCAACAGCTAGTGCTCCTGCACTAGAGCGTTATGAACAGTGGACATGCCAAGGATGTGAGCAGGTACAGTGGTGCGAAAAAGTGTCTGCCCCCTTCCTGATTTCTCAGTTTGCTGTAGCTGGTTGTTGGTTTTGTAGTTGCCGTCATGGAGGAGTGGAAGAGGATTCCAGTGGCAACCTGTGAAGCTCTAGTGAACTCCATGCCCAAGAGAGTTAAGGCAGTGCTGGAAATTAATGGTGGCCACACAAAATATTGACACTTTGGGCACAATTTGGACATTTTCACTTAGGGGTGTACTCACTTTTGTTGCCAGCGGTTTAGACATTAATGGCTGTGTGTTGAGTTATTTTGAGGGGACAGCAAATTTACACTGTTATACAAGCTGTACACTGACTACTTTACACTGTATCAAAGTGTCATATCTTTAGTGTTGTCCCATGAAAAGATATAATAAAATATTTACAAAAATGTGAGGGGTGTACTCACTTTTGTGAGATACTGTAAGCGGAACCTTCCCAGCCAGCATGTCCATGTGGGCTCCACCACAGGTTAAATCTGAGCTGTCTTATGGGTCCCAAGTGGGTTTGTCCGCAGGTTCATTGTTGGCCCTATCTGTGTTTGCCCACACGGACTTTACATGTTTACCTATTTTCAACTTATTTTCTCACAAATGTGCTATTTTCTTGCAAATCTGTGAATTTATTCCCATAAATTTGAGACATTTTTGTTGAAAAGTTGAAACTTTCTCATAAATGTAACTTTTTTCTCATACATTTGTATCTTTTTTTCTCGAAAATTTTGATTTTATTTACTCATATATTTGCTGTCAGTGCGTATGCCCCACAAGATGGATGTCAGGTAGAAGAGAGAGGAATTCTGGAGTAAGTTGGAGGAAATGGTAGAGAGTGTTCCCAGGGGGGAGAGAGTGGTGATTGGAGCGGACTTTAATGGGCATGTAGGTGAAGGGAAGAGAGGTGATGAGGAGGTCCTGGGTAGGTGTGGTCTTAAGGAGAGAAATGTGGAAGGACAGATGGTTGTGGAGTACTTGGAATCTAGACGCATGGCAAAGAGAGAGGTGGCAAAGGAAAAGGCATACAGTGAGTTGTATGAGAGGCTAAACATTAAGGACAGAGAAAAGGATTTATATCGACTGGCTGGACAGAGAGATGGAGCTGGAAAGGATGTACAGCAGGTTAGGTTGATTAAGGACAGAAATGGTAATGTACTAACAAATGACGAGAGTGAGTTGTGAAGGTGGAAGGAGAACTTTGAAGAGCTGATGAATAAAGAAAATGAGAGAGAGAGAGGAGGATGGATGAAGGAAAGCTGGTGAACAAGGAAGTCCCGAGGGTCAGCAAGGCAGAAGTGAAGGCAGCTTTGAAGAGGATGAAGAATGGAAAGGTGGCTGGTCCAGATGACATACCTGAGGAGGTGTGGAGATGTTTAGGAAAGATGGCAGGGGACTTTTTAACCACATTGTTTGACACAATCTTGGAGAGTGAGAGGATGCCTGAGGAGTGGAGAAGAAGTGTTTTGGTAACAATTTTCAAGAGCAAAGGTGATGCTCAGAGCTGTCGTTACTACAGAGGCATAAAGCTGATCAGCCACACTATGAAGATATGGGAAAGAAGTGTTGAAGCCAGGTTAAGAGGAGAGGTGGCAATCAGTGAGCAGCAGTACAGTTTCATGCCAAGAAAGAGTACTACAGATGCAATGTTTGCTCTAAGAGTGTTGATGGAGAAGTATAGAAAAGGTCAGAAGGAGTTGCACTGTGTCTTTGTGGCTATAGGTGCTAAAGAGGGGAAGTGTGGTACTGTATGAGAAAATCAGGAGCGGCAGAGAAGTATGTGAGTGTGGTGCAGGACATGGATGAGGACAGTGAGACTGTGGTGAGGTGTGCTGTAGGAGTGCCATATGGATTCAAGGTGGGGGTGGGATTACATCAGGGATCGTCTCTAAGCCCCTTCTTGTTTGCCATGGTGATGGATAGGCTGACAGACGAGGTCAGGCAGGAGTCTCCGTGGACCACGATGTTTGCAGACAACACTGTGATCTGTAGTAAGAGTAGAGAGCAGGTGGAAGAGAACCTGGAGAGGTGGGGGTATTCTCTGGAGAGAAGAGGAATGAAAGTCAATCAAAGCAAGACAGAATACATGAGTGTGAATGAGAGGAAGGCAGGTGTAATGTTGAAGATGGAAGGAGTAGCAGTAGTGAAAGTAGATGAGTTAAAATACCTGGGGTCAACCATCCAAAGCAATAGAAAATGCACAAGATTGGTGAAGAAGAGAGTACAGGCAGGGTGGAGTGGATGGAGACAAGTGTCGGGGTGATCTGTGACAGAAAGGTAGCAGCAAGAGTAAAAGGGAAGATTTACAAGACGGTAATGAGACCTGCTATGATGTATGGTTTGGAGATGGTGGCGCAGACAAAAAGGATTCAGAGTTGGAAGTGGCAGAGTTGAAGATGCTAAGATTCTCATTGGGAGTGACTAGGAGGGACAAGATTAGAAATGAGTATATCAGAGCAACAGCTCAGGTTGAGTGGTTTGGAGGCAAAGTAAGAGAGTCAAGGCTGAGATGGTTTGGACATGTACAGAGGAGGGATAGTGGAGATATTTGACAAAGGATGTTGAAGATAGAGCTGCCAGGCAGGAGGAAAAGAGGAAGACCACAGAGAAGATTGATGGATGTAGTGAAGGAGGACATGGAGAGGTTTGGTGTTACAGAGGAAGATGAAGGGACAGGGTGAGATGGAGGAATATGATCCACTGTGGAGACCCCTGAAGGGAGCAGCCAGAAGAAGAAGAAGATATGACCAAACAATGGCCATATTTACAGAAATAACAATCACAATATGCGTTTATGATTTGAATTTGTTGCATATAGCCTATCTCAGGTACAGTGAATATATAAAAAGTCTACACACCCCTGTTGAAATACCAGGTTTTTGTGATTATTTACCTTTTGTTCTTATTAAAGACAAAAATAGAAAGGAGATGTTTTTACCTTCTTTACATGTTTCGGCTGTTCACTGCAGCCTTCGTCAGAAGAGTCAGCTGATTGCGGCCAGGTGTCATTTTATCAGCTGACTTTTGTAGGCAGGGCCAGCTCAGCAGACCTGTTAGATCCACCGAGCCGGCCCCGCTTTCCGCCGTCCGATGGTCTCTGGAGAATGTGGTCCCAGGTGTGGGAAAGCATAAAGGCCCCCTCATCCCGGTTCATGGTCTCTTTTCCCCGCTTCCTGATTCCTATGGCCTCCTTGATCCAGCATTTGTGTCTGTTGCTCTCCGATCCAATAATTTTTGTATTGTCCCAGTCCATGATGTGATTATTTCTTTTGCAGTGATCTGATATTGCTGATTTTAATGCTTCTTGTTCTGCCTTTTCTTTTTGTGATCTTGTGAGTCGTCCTTGTGTTTCCTTCTCACATTTCTTCTGGTGTTCTTTTTTCCTGGTGGTGAATGATCTTCCAGTTTCTCCAATGTAGGTTTTGTTGCATGATTTGCATGATATTTCATATATTACATTGCATTTTTTTGTCTTGTTGTATTTGGTCCTTGGGGTGTACTAATAACTGTCTTAATTTTTTGTGTTGTTTTACTGCTGTATTTATTTTGTATTTTTTCATGATCCTTTGAATTGGTTCCATTATCCCTCGGATGTATGGTACAGTTATGGTTTCCTTGTTTTTGATTTCGGCTTTTGTTCTGTCTTGTTTCCTGTTTGTTTTCTTTGTTTTTGATTTGCTGTTTCCCTTTGTTTATGGCCCATACTGGATATTGGCAGCGTATGAGTGCATGTTTTATGTGGTTTTCCTCCTCCTGTCTGTCTTCTTGGTCTGTGATGATGGTGGCCCGTTCATATAACGTCCTGACAACTGATAGTTTGTGTGCTGTGGGGTGTTCTGATGTCCATAGTAGGTATTGATCTGTGTGGGTTGGTTTCCTGTAGACTGTGATTTTTATGCTGCCGTCATCGTTGTGGTGGATTTTCATGTCCAGAAAGGCTATGGTGCTATTTTCTTCCTCTTCGTGTGTGAATTTTATATTCCCAGTGCTGTCCGTGCTATTCAGGTGATCAGTGAGTTCTTGCGTGTGTCCTTTCCTTATTTTCTCCAGAATGTCGTCCACGTATCTCTTCCAGAGGGTGGGTTTACATTGTGTAGGTGCTGTGTTGATGGCTTTGTTTTCCAGATCCTCCATGAAAAAGCTGCTCATAATGGCTGATAGTGGGTCTCCCATTACAAATCCTTCTTTTTGTCTGTAGATTTTTTCTCTGTATTGAAAATAGGTGGATTTTGCAACAAATTATAATAGTTCAGATATGTCGTGAATGTAATGTTCTCCTGGAACATGTAATGACGAGGCGCACACACCGGGTGTCAGTTAGGACTTTTTACTTGTCACTTCAAGTGCAACTCACAACTAACCACATAGTGGCACATGTACATCTCCTTTTATAGTCAGGTCATGGCCGGGGTCATACTGCCCTCTAGTGGTGACTCCATATGAACTTCACATATAAGATAAGATAAGATAAGCCTTTATTAGTCCCACAACGGGGAAATTCCAGGATTGCAACAGCACAGGGATAGCAACACTCAGAGCAACAATCAGAAGGCAAGAAAAAAAACAAGCAAGCAAGAGCAGCTAATATACATATTACTATAAAATATATATATACACACACACACACACACACAGACACACAGTGCAGAGCATTGTAGCTGGATGGAATAAATATATGAATATATGAACACACAGTGCAGAGCATTGTAGCTAGATGGAATAAATATGTAAATATATAAACACCCACAGTACGGAGCATTGCAGCTAGGTGGAATAAATATGCAAGTATATAAACACACACAGTGCGGAGCAATGTAGCTAGATGGAATAATATGTAGATATATAAAAACACAGTGCGGAGCATTGTAGCTAGATGGAATAAATATATAGATATATAAATATAAACACACCCAGTGCTGAGCATTGTAGCTAGATGGAATAAATATATAGATATATAAATATAAACACACCCAGTGCAGAGCATTGTAGCTAGATGGAATAAATATGTAAATATATAAACACACACAGTGCAGAGCATTGTTGCTAGGTGGGATGAAACAGCATAACCGTCTATTTAGTTATCCTACATGGTATGATTATGTGCCCATACATATTCTCACCCTCCATAGCGACCGGTATGTTCCTAGTTGTATGCCGGAGACGACCATTGTGTAAGTCTATTGCATCTTTTGCATTCAAAAAAAACTATTAGTTTGTTACGTCTTTTTGCTATCTCTGCGAGCAGCCCTGCTTAGGTTGTACAGTCTGACAGCCGTTGGTAGGAAGGACCTACGAAACCTCTCGGTTGTGCACCTGGGATGATGTAGTCTGCTGCTAAATGAGCTCCTCAGTGCATCCAGTATGTCCTGCATAGGGTGGAACTCGGACTCCAGCAGAGATGACAGTTTAGCCACCGTCCTTCTCTCTCCTATCTCCTCCATCGGATCAAGGCGTTGCCCCAGGACAGAGCTAGCTTTCTTAATCAGTTTGTTCAGTCTCTTCCTATCGGCTGCAGTAATGCCACTGCCCCAGCAGACCACTCCAAAAGTGATGGCTGATGCCACCACCGTGTCATAGAATGACTTCAGCAGCGCCCCTTGTACACCAAAAGACCTGAGTCTCCTCAGCAGGAACAGCCTGCGCTGTCCCTTCTTGTAGAGTGCGTCAGTGTTGTGTGACCAGTCTAGTTTATTGTTCAGATGAATACCCAGGTACTTGTAGGATGTCACCATCTCGATGTCTGTTCCCTGTATATTTACTGGTGCTGTGAGGGGCTGCCCATGCCTGCGGCAGTCCACCACCAGCTCCTTAGTTTTCCTCGCGTTGATCTGGAGGCAGTTCCGATGGCACCAGTCCACAAAGTCCTGGATAAGCCCTCTGTACTCAGCTTCATCTCCGCTGGAGATGAGACCAACGATCGCAGAGTCATCAGAGAACTTCTGTAGATGGCAATGTGTTGTGTTGTGTGAGAAGTCCGCAGTATAAAGAGTGAACAGGAAGGGAGCCAGCACCGTTCCCTGGGGGGCCCCCGTGCTACTGATGATCGTGTCGGAAACACAGTCCCGGGTTCTCACAAACTGAGGCCGGTTCGTGAGGTAGTCCAGGATCCATGATGACAGGTGCTGGTCCACCCCTGCGCGCAGCAGCTTGTCCTTCAGGATCATCGGTTGGATGGTGTTGAAAGCACTGGAGAAGTCAAAGAACATGATCCTCACCATATTCCCGGGCTTCTCCAGGTGGGACAGAGAACGGTGAAGGAGGAAGATCACCGCATCCTCCACCCCAATGCCATGCTGGTAGGCGAACTGGAGTGGATCCATCGCTGGTTCCACCAGGGGGCGGAGATGAGCAAGGAGCAGTCTCTCCAGGGTCTTCATCAAGTGGGACGTCAAGGCCACCGGTCTGAAGCTGTTCAGGTCTTTGGGGTGGGAAGTTTTTGGTACAGGTACCACACAAGATGTTTTCCACAGCTGTGGTACCCTCCCCAGTTTCAGGCTCATGTTGAAGATATACGTCACAATCCCACACAGCTGGTCTGCACAGGACTTGAGGAGCTTTGCGCTGATGCCGTCCGGACCCGACGCCTTCCTCGCCTTGATCTTCCTCAGCTCCGTCCTCACCTGGGTCTTGGTCAGGGTCAGGATGGGGGGCTGTGTGTTGGGAGTGGGGGGGGGGGTGTCGGTGGAGTGGGGAGTGGGTAGCAGGACTTGATTTCTTAGAGGCAGCAGTGGTTGTTGTGCAGACAGGGGGGAGGGCGGTTGGTCAAATCTATTGAAAAACAGATTCAGGTTGTTCGCCCACTCCCTGCCCCCCGTAGCCTGGGGGGAGGTATTCTGGAGCCCCGAGATGGTTTTGAGGTTTCTCCAGACCCCGCTGATGTCGCTCTGTTGCAGCTTGTCCTCCATCTTCTTCCTGAAGCTGTCCTTGCCTTCTCTGATCTTTCTCCTCAGCTCCCTCTGTACGGACTTCAGCATCTCCCTGTTCCCCGACCTGAAGATCCTGAAGATATGTGACAGAGATGTGACAGAGATCATCCTGCGCAGTTCGCCCCACACGGGACACGAACCCGCGACCTCTCAGTCAACTACACACAGTTCGAGCATGGGAGACACAGCACGATCGCGCTGAGCTAAAGGTCCGACCGGTAGCTCAGCGCTACCATCTGGGGCTCACAGCACCACTTTGTAACTGAGGTCATCAGCGCAGTTCGCCCTACACAGGACACGAAGACCTGAAGATATCAATACATCTCCCTTTTTTTTCAAGTAAGGTCATGTCCAACTATAAACTTTTTCTCAAATTTCTATATACAAAATAAACTCCATTTCTATTTACATTTCTTTCACCTTGTACACTGAATCACAAGTTCAATTTTTTTTTTTCTTTTCTGTTTACAATTCAACATCAACATTTTTTTTTTTTTTTAGTACTCCTTACATTTCCTCAATCAATCTTTTCGGTTTCACAATTTGCCTTTGTGATCTTCTGATTTGTGTCACCTCAGTCTGTTCGTTATTGTCTGTCTCTAAGTTTTGGTTCTCAGCCATTTCTGGTTGTTCGGTTTGGCTGTAAATTAGCATGTCGCTTATTTCATTGTCTGTGACTCTCATTTTTGTCTGAGGCACTTTCAGTAAGTGACGTCGATTTCGCCTCATTGTTTTTCCATGCTCTGTGATGACTTCATATGATCTGGGAGTTGTTTCTTTAACCACTTTTGCCAGCGGTCCCCATTCTCCATCACATCTCACTCGCACAATGTCCTCATGTGCAAGTGGTCTCAGAGGTCGTGCTGTTCTGTTGTACAGTTCAGTTTGCCTCTCATCACGCCTCACATCTCTCTTTTCCATCACCTGAGATGCTGATGGAAGTCGCGTTCTGAGTTTTCTGTTCATGAGCATTTCTGCTGGGGAAAGTCCATTCTCCAGTGGTGATGCTCGGTAATTCAGGATCGCCAGATGTGGGTCTTCTGCATTGTCTGCAGCCTTTTTCAGTATGCGCTTCACAATTTGCACCCCTTTCTCTGCTAACCCATTCGACTGTGGGTACAGAGGGCTTGAGGTCACGTGCTTGAACCCATATGTGTCTGCAAAGTCTTTGAAGCACTGACTCGTGAATTGTGGTCCGTTATCACTTACAACAGTCATTGGAATTCCATGGCGTGCGAACATTGTCTTTGTATGTGCAATCACCTTTTCTGCTGTTGTGTCACTCAACCCTGCAAACTCTGGGTAGGTGGAATGATAGTCCATGACTAACAGATAGTCCTTGCCCTTAAGCTGAAATAGATCCATGCCCACTTTTCTCCATGGCCCTTGAGGCTTCTCATGGGACCTCATAGGCTCCTTTGGCTGTTGATACCTGTGGCGCTGGCAAATGTCACAGCGCTGCACATATGCCTCAATGTCCTTGTGCATGTTGGGCCAATATAAAACATCACGTGCACGTCTTTTGCACTTTTCAATACCCAAATGCCCCTCATGCACTAATTTAACCATTTCTGATCTCATGGAGGTAGGTATGACTATCCTTGTACCTTTTAACAGAACCCCATCTAACACAGACAGTTCACCTTTAAAGTGTTGGTAAGGCTTGTCAATCATAACCTGTCCTGGCTGATGTATCTGTTCCATTACTCTTTTTAGTTTCTCATCTTTTTGTGTTTCTTTCACTATCTTCGTCCATTTTGCATCTGACACTGGCATGTGTGCCTTAATAGAGTCTACATGTATTTGCACAGCTTCCTCTGTTGTGCTGCTGGTGTTGCTCAAGCTAGCCCTACTCAGCGCATCGGCTACAATTAGTTGCTTGCCTGGTGTAAACTCAAATTTCAAGTCATATTTCTGTAATCTTAACATTAGACGCTGGATGCGCAGTGGTGCGTCACCCAGTAGCTTCTGTGAGATCGCAATCAGTGGTTTGTGGTCTGTTTCTAGTATTACTGACCGTCCATACACATATTCATGAAACTTCTCACATCCAAACACTGCACCTAGAGTCTCTTTCTCTATTTGCGCGTAATTTTTTTCTGCGCTTGTCATGGTGCGCGATGCGTATGCGACTGGATACCACTCTGTGTCATGTTTTTGCAATAGCACAGCTCCTAGGCCGGCTTTGGACGCATCTGTGGACACTTTTAGCAGTTTGTCCTGATCATAGAATTTTAACACTGGCTCCTTTATTAGACTGCTTTTGAGCCACTCCCATTCTCTGGCATGCTCTGCCATCCACTGCCACATTGTATTGGTCTCTAACAAGCTTCTAAGAGCTATTGTGTTAGCTGATAAATTTGGGATAAATTTTCCCATGTAATTGACTAGCCCTAGGGCTCTTTGCAAGTCATTTTTGTTCTGCGGTACTGGCAGCTCTGCTATGGCCCGCACTTTTTCCGGATCTGGTTGCACGCCTGCCCCAGATAATTTTTCTCCCAGGTATGTAATCTCCTGTACCCCAAATTGGCACTTACTCTTATTCAGTTTCATACCTGACTTTTGCGCCTGTGTGAGAACTCTTGCCAACCTTTCGTCGTGCTCCTCTTTTGTTTTTCCCCAGACTACCACATCATCAAGAAAAACTCCCACCCCTTCTATTCCGTCAAACAATTGCTGCACAGTTCTATGGAAAATTTCAGGGGCTGAGCTAATCCCGAACGGCATTCGTAGAAAGCAATGCCTTCCGAATGGCGTATTAAATGTGCACAATTTAGCGCTTTCCTCATCTAGCACTATTTGGTAAAACCCAGATTTGGCATCTAATTTTGTGAAGTAATTTGCTCCACTCATTGTGCTGGTTATGTCAGATTTTGTTGGTAGCCTGTAATGCTCCCGCTGTATTACTTTATTTAGATCTTTTGGATCTATGCACAATCTCAAATCCCCATTTGGCTTCTCCACTATAACTAGTGAGTTAACCCATTCAGTTGGTTCTTCTATTTTTCTGACCACTCCGTCTGCTATCAGTGAGTCTAGTGTTTCTCTCAGCCTCTTTTTAAGAGCTATTGGCACTTTTCTTGCTGCATGTATGACTGGCTCTGCATTCTCTTTCAGCCTAATTTTTTGTTTGCCTGGTAGGCGGCCTATTCCTTTGAACACCTCTTTGTATTCTTTCACCCAGTCAGTGTGTTTGTGCTTACTTGTTGTAGCCTCTGTATTTTCTCGTGTTGTCACTTTGTCTGTATCAATGACATTCACTCTTTTGATCACACCTAGCTGATCGCATGTTTTTAAACCCAAAATTGCTTGTCTATTTCCATCAACAATTACAAACAATGCATTCACTGTTTTACCTTTGTTTGACAGTGTAACCCTGCACATTCCCTTAGTGGGTATTGGCTTATCGTCATATGTTCTCAGATTAATCTTTTTATTTCTTATTTTCGGCTTGTTTTTCAGTCTTTTAAAATCTTTCATTGGCAGGATGTTTACCTGCGCACCTGTGTCGAGCTTCAGTGACATGTCTGTGCCATTCATCTCCAGGCACACTATCCATTCGTCAGCGCTCGTCTCTCCCTCGATGGCGTCCACGTAAAACTGATCCTCCTCGCTGTCGCTCTTTTTCTCCACGAGTTGCACCCTCTTCTTCGAGAAGCAGGTCTTTGCGAAGTGATTTTTTCCGCCACACTTGCGACATTCCTTCCCGAATGCTGGACACTGTTTCGGCGCATGTTGCCTTCCACACCGCTCACAGTTCCCGCGCGCGCGCTCTGGGTTTGCCTCCCTTTTTCTTGCCTGCAACGTTCCTTTCGGTTTCGCGCGCTGCACTGCATCGACCTCAGCAGTCTCTTTTTCCTTGCTGCTAAAAGTCTTTAATTGTGCCTTTATACTCTCAGACGCTTGGCAAATCTGTATCGCTTTCTCCAGCGTTAAGTTAGTCTCTTTCAGTAATTGCATCCGCAATTTGTTGTCTTGGACCCCTATTACAATTTGGTCCCGTATCATTGACTCATTCAATGTTCCAAAGTTGCATGACTGACATTTCAACCGTAGGTCTGTGACATACAGCTCGATGGACTCTGACTCTTTCTGAAGTCTTTTTCTGAACACATACCTCTCGTACGTTTCATTCTTTCTCGGTGTGCAATAATCGTCAAATTTCTTCATCACGGCGTCGAAGTTGCCTTTTTCTTCTTCCGTGAAGATGAATGTGTTAAACACATTTAGCGCCGCTCGCCCTGCTACTGTCAGCAGTAATGCTATTTTCCTCTCCTCGTCACGGAGACCGATAGCAAGCGAATAAAGTTCAAAACTCTGTTTGAATGCTTTCCAGTTCTCGTTGACGTTACCGGTCAACTTTAACTCGTCCGGCTGTCGAAGAGCATTCATCTTCGTCGTCGGTTCGTAGTTTTATATCCTGGTATCATGTAATTTACTCCTGGTACCATGTAATGTTCTCCTGGAACATGTAATGACGAGGCGCACACACCGGGTGTCAGTTAGGACTTTTTACTTGTCACTTCAAGTGCAACTCACAACTAACCACATAGTGGCACATGTACATCTCCTTTTATAGTCAGGTCATGGCCGGGGTCATACTGCCCTCTAGTGGTGACTCCATATGAACTTCACATATCAATACAGTGAACTGTGAGATTGGTGCATCTTTTTAGGGTTCTGTCATTTCTGAGGCATTCTTGCACTATGTGTAGTGTGACATCAACAGGGGTCTTTGTGAATAATGAAATGACATCATGTGAAATGAGGATCTCGTCTGATTCTATTTTCACATTTTTGAGTTCTTGTGCCAGCTCTTTTGAGTTTTTGCAGTGGAAATCTGATAGTCCAAGGAGGGGTTTGATGATTTCAACCAGGGCTTTTGATAAATTGTACATGACTGATCCAATACTGTCTATTATTGGCCGCAGTGGGATATCCTTCTTATGTATTTTGGGGGTTCCATAGATCCGGGGGGTGATGTTGGCTGTGGGTATCAGGTGATCATGTGCGTCCTTTGTGATTTTTTTGCTTTCTAATTGGGGTTTAAGAAGGGCTTTTAGCATTTTTTTTCTTTTCTTCTGTGGGGTTTGTTTTAATGATTTCATATGTGCTGTTGTCTGCCAACATGATTTCCATCTGTTTTTCATAGGTTTCTGTGTCCATGACTGCTGTCGCTCTGCCTTTATCTGATGGGAGGATTGTGATTGTTTTACCTGTCTTGAGTGAGTTTAATGCTTTTTCTTCTTCTTTTGTAACGTTGCTTTGTGGTAGCTTGGCTGTTTTGAGGATTCCTGCGACTGTGTTCCGGAGTGATGCTTTCTCCCCTTGGTCCTGGATTTTTTCACATGCAAGATCTGTTGCTAGGATGTGTTCTTCATGGGGTATTTTGGCTGGTGTGACGGCGAAGTTCAGTTTTTTTAGTTTCTTTAAATTCCGGTTTTTCGTTATAATGAATTCCTGTTTGTGTGCCTGTTTTAATTGTGCTTCTATCTGCTCCTGCGTTTCCTGGTCGGTCGGGTCGTGTTTCTTGAAAATGTCCATTTCCTCCTTGATCTGGTTGTTGATTCCATCCACTTTGTTTGCCGTCATTCTTATCCGTTCTTTGATCAGGTCTTTCTGTGCTTTACTGATAAATTTCTCTGCGTTTTTGGTGGGAATTGGATTTCTTATGTTGAGGCTTGCTGGTGTGACATCCTCATCTCTGTAGCGGAGATTAAATCTCAGGTGGTTTCTGTAGCGTTCCCGTTTTTTCTCCAATTTCTCTAGCCAGCGGAAGTCTTGGATGCAATTTTCTCCAAAACTTCCACGTAATAGCTCAAGTAGGTTCATTTTGTCTTCTTTTAATTATTTACCTTTTGTTCTTATTAAAGACAAAAATAGAAAGGAAAGTGTCAGCTCATTGCTGCCAGGTGTCATTTTATCAGCTGACTTTTGTAGATGGGGCCAGCCCGGCAGACCTGTCAGATCCACCGAGCCGGCCCCGTTAAGAAGGTAAAAACATCTCCTTTCTATTTTTGTCTTTAATAAGAACAAAAGGTAAATAATTAAAAGCTATGAGCTAGGTTTTTGTGATTGTGGTAGACTGCAAGTCTAATTTAAAACATTACTGGCACATGCCTCTAGGGGGAACTACCTGTATTGTTCAGCACTACTATTAAGGGGACACATTAGAACAAGAGTGTGAAAACCCCACGCAGAATCCATGTTCAGTCATATTATGTGTGTTGCAGAATAAACGGCAGAGTTAGCCAAAGAAATAACTCAAGTGTGATCATTGCTACACGGTAGGATATCACACAATTGGCGACGAGGATTAAAAGAAAAAAATCAGCGGCGAGAAACAGAGAACATTGCGAGTGTGGCGAACTCAAGTGACTCCAGTAGTTCGAGTGCAAGTTCAGAGGAGGAAAAACGAGGTTTCCCCACCACGACGAGCAATGGCGGCTGTAATCGGAACGGTAACCCCTTTTGATAACTCGACTCAGTCATGGGAAGAATATAGTGAAATGTTGGACTTTTTCTTCCAAGCTAATGATATTGAGGAGCCAGACAAAAGGAAGGCTGTACTGTTGAGTGGAGTTGGTGCAACTACTTACAGCTTGTTGAGAAATTTAATAAGCCCTGCATTACCGAAAGATAAAACGTACGACCAGCTTACTGCTGAGCTTCAGAAGCACTTCAGCCCCAAACCGAGTGAAATCGTGCAACGATTCAAATTTAATTCACGCATAAGGAGGAACACTGAGTCCATAGCAGAGTATGTGGCAGAATTGAAGAAATTAACACTGCACTGTGATTACAAAGACTCATTGGAAGAAATGTTAAGAGACAGACTTGTGTGTGGAGTGAATGATGACCGAATGCAACGGCGACTTTTATCTGAAACAAAACTCACTTTTGCAAAGGCTTTGGAATTATGCCAAGCGATGGAAACAGCATCTAAAGATGTGAGAGAGATGCAAGGGAAGCTAACAGAGGACACAGCAACGCATGTTCGTGTGCCTAAGACCCAAGTAGGTGTCCACAAAGTGTCGACTGACAAAACTCAGCACAAATTCCCCAGTTGTTATCGCTGCAAAGGCCAGCACAATGCCGCCGAGTGCAAATTTGCCACTGAGCTGTGTCATAATTGTGGCAAGCGAGGGCACGTTAAGAAAGCATGTAGAATAAAGGTGGACAGCGCACAGGTGCTGAAAGCGACAGTTAATGGGCAAAAGTATGAAAACAAGGGCCCAGGAAAGGAACAGCAAGCGAATCAACTGAGAGGGGAGGGAGAAAGTGATACAGAAGACATGGGTTTTCACACAATTTACAACACGTCAGAGGAGCTGACCAAGGTAGCGCCCATCACGCGTACCATGAATGTTAATGGAATGAAAGTAACATTTGAAGTTGATACAGGCTGTGGAGTAACCATATTAAGTAAACAGCAATATACACAACTGTGGAAGAAAACAGACACAGCAGAATTAAATCCCTGTTCATTAAAATTAAAAACATACACAGGAGAGAAGCTAGACGTGCTAGGCATGGCACAAGTGAAGGTGCAGCACGAAAACAAAGAAAAGGACTTACCTGTAGTAGTAGTTGGGAGCGAAGGACCAAATCTACTAGGGCGAAGTTGGCTACAAGAACTGGCCATGATTGATCAGTTGGTGAATAAAGTGGAATCTCAGCCCAAATTGCAGCTGGAGGAGATCCTCGAAAGACACGCTGAGGTGTTCAAAGAAGGCTTAGGACAGCTAAAAGGTGTCACTGCAAAGATTAATGTGGACAAGGAGGCCCAACCACGATCCTGCAAACCCCGACCGGTGCCCTATGCAGTCAAGCCACTGGTTGAAAGCGAGCTACAGAGGCTGCTGGATGACAAGATCATTGAGCCAGTGCAGGTTGCAGAATGGGCGGCGCCCATAGTCCCAGTGAGAAAGCCGGATGGCTCCATTAGAATATGTGGAGATTACAAACTCACTGTCAATCGAGCATCACGGGTGGATCAGTATCCAATTCCTAAAGTGGAGGACCTCTTCGCACAGCTGAACGGCGGCCGACACTTCACGAAATTCGACACGAGTCACGCCTACCAACAAGTAGTCCTGGAAGAAGAATCAAGAAAGTATGTAACCATCAATACACACAAAGGCTTATATACCTACACACGCTTACCATTTGGAGTAGCTTCCAGTCCTGCTATATTCCAGAGAACTATGGAGGGCATCCTAGGTGGAATTCCGAATGTTGCCATTTATTTGGATGACATCCTTTGTACAGGACCAAATGAACAAGAACATCTGAAAACGCTGGAGGAAGTGCTTCAACGGTTGGAGAAAAGCGGTCTGAGGTTGAAAAGAAGCAAGTGTGAGTTCATGGGAAAAGAGGTGGTGTTCCTAGGCCACAAGATCAACGCCAGTGGTCTACACCCTCTAACAGACAAAGTGGAAGCCATTGCGGAGGCGCCTGAGCCACAAAATGTTACTGAGTTAAAAGCCTACCTGGGCTTGTTGAACTATTACCATAGGTTCCTCCCAAAGCTCTCCACGCTGCTGGCACCACTACATACCTTACTTAAGAAGGAAGAAAAATGGTCATGGGGGGTCAAGCAGCAGAAGGCGTTTGAAGAGTCCAAAGCGCTACTTCAGTCCTGTAGTGTGTTAGTGCACTATGATTCAAACAAACCACTCATCCTGGCGTGTGACGCATCACCCTACGGTGTGGGTGCTGTACTCTCTCATCGTATGGAGGATGGCTCAGAGAGACCCATAGGGTTCGTCTCAAGAACTCTTAGTGCAGCTGAGAAAAACTACTCCCAGCTAGACAAGGAGGGCCTTGCAGTAGTATTTGGTGTAAAAAAATTCCACAAATACCTGTACGGGAGACAGTTCGCTATAGTGACTGACCACAAGCCACTAATTTCACTGTTCAGTGAAATGAGAGCCATACCCCAGATGACATCTCAGAGAATTCAGAGATGGGCCGTTACATTAGCAGCGTATGAGTACACCATCGTTTACAAAGCCGGACGGGACCATACGAATGCTGACGCGATGAGTAGGCTACCCTTGGATGGAGGAAGAGACAGCACGCCTGAGGAGGAGGAGAGAGTGCTATTGTTTGAAGATATCGGCGTGCCCCTGGTGAACGCACAACAAATAAAGAAGTGGACAGACAAAGACCCTGTTCTAGCAAGAGTGCGAGAATACATCTTGCGAGGATGGCCGAAGATGAACAGTCCTGAGTTCATTCCCTATGCCCGACGACAGGATGAGCTCAGCACCCAGGAAGGTTGTATCCTGTGGGGAGGACGCGTGGTTGTTCCACCACCTGGTAGGAATGCCTTACTGCAACAACTACACCAAGCACACCCTGGCATCACTCGCATGAAAGCATTGGCGAGGAGTTACATGTGGTGGCCCAACATGGATGCAGAGGTGGAGGCGCTTGTGAAGTCATGTGCGGCATGCCAGGAGAACAGGAACAGTCCTCCAGCAGCCCCACTACATCCCTGGGAAGTTCCAGATAAACCATGGAGAAGAATTCACATTGACTACGCAGGTCCATGGATGGGAAGAATGTTCCTGATCATAGTTGACGCATACTCAAAGTGGATCGATGCATATTCTGTGAGTAGCTCTACTTCTACTGTTACCATTGAATGTCTTAGAAAGAGTTTCAGCCAACATGGGCTACCTGAAATCATAGTATCAGATAACGGTACATGTTTTACGAGTGAACAGTTCCAAGAGTTTTCTGAAAAGAATGGCATACGTCACATCACGACTGCGCCATACCATCCTTCTTCTAACGGCTTAGCCGAGAGGGCCGTGCAGACATTCAAGTCACTCATGAAAAAGATGACAGGAGACTCTATTGAAACCCGAATGTCGAGAGCTCTGTTCAGCTATCGAATAACACCCCAATCTACAACTGGCAAGTCACCAGCTGAGCTGTTGTGTGGAAGGAAGTTGAGGTCAACATTTGACTTAATACATCCAGACTTCAGAAACAAAGTGCATGATAAACAAGAGAAACAAAAAGGTTATCATGACATGCATGCTAGAGAGAGAATACTGAGAGAAGGAGACGTGGTCTACACCCGCAACTTTGGCTCAGGACCAGCCTGGGTACCAGGAGAAATAACAGAAAAGACAGGCCCTGTGTCATTCAAGGTGACATTAGGCCATGGACAAGTGGTGAGGCGACACATCGACCAAGTTCGTGGTAGGAGCTCCATTCCCCTGCCGATGGCACCAGAGGTGTTGTCTGACACCCATCCTGAGGAGAGCATCAACGAACCACCACTTCAGGTGAAACCTGAGGTAACCGTCTCTGCAGATTCTACGGGCAGCACTGCAGCAGCCGAAACAGTGGAGCAGTCTGAGTCTTCACCTGCAGTTGGCTCACCTGCCGTGAGAAGATCTCAGCGAGCTAGGAAAGCTCCAGACTACTTGAAGGACTATACTTAGTCAGTAGTGAGTTCCCCAGCCACAGGACAAGAATGCGTCCTGGAACCTCACTGGGATGCGGTAGTCAAACCAAATCCCCAGTTAGACTGTTATGTGTGTTATACATGTAAAAAAAAAAAAAAGAGAAAGAAATTATGTGTATGGCACATGTGTTTAAGAAGTTAAAAGTAACTGTGATTGTTTAGGGTTAAATGGGAGTTCCAGGATGTCTAGCATAATTGGCTAGTGTAATTAAAAGTAGTTTAATCTAGAGGGGAGGGATGTGGTAGACTGCAAGTCTAATTTAAAACATTACTGGCACATGCCTCTAGGGGGAACTACCTGTATTGTTCAGCACTACTATTAAGGGGACACATTAGAACAAGAGTGTGAAAACCCCACGCAGAATCCATGTTCAGTCATATTATGTGTGTTGCAGAATAAACGGCAGAGTTAGCCAAAGAAATAACTCAAGTGTGATCATTGCTACACGGTAGGATATCACAGTGATGTAAAAGATGAGACCAAGATAAATCATTTAAAAACTTTTTCCACCATTAATGTGACCTATAACCTGCACAACCCAAATGAAAAACAAACTGAAATCTTTTAAGGGGAAAAATGAAAAATAACAAACTTACAATAACCTGGTTGCATAAATATACCAAGAACTGTACGTCCCTCCAAAATTGATGAAAAGACGAGAAGAAAACTGGTCAGGGAGGCCGACAGCAACATTGAAGGAGATGCAGGAATTTCTGGCAGGTACTGGCTGTTTAATAATAATAATAATAATAATAATAATAATGCATCGGTTTTATATAGCGCTTTATCATATATACTCCAAGACGCTTTACAAATAGGTACATTATTCATTCACTCCAGACAGGCAATGGTAGTGGCAAGCTACTTCTGCAGCCACAGCTGCCCTGGGGCAGGCTGACGGAAACGTGGCAGCCAATCTGCGCCAACGGCCTTTCCGGCCACCACCGAACATTTTATACATTTATACACATTCATACCCAGTGTTATGGGCACTGGAGGCAATGCGGGTGAAGTGTCTTTAGTCGTTTAGTCATGTCGTTTAGTACATGTGACAACAATCTCTCATCTAGTGACAAGACGGAAGCCTTATGTTACGAAGAAAAACATCCAAACTTGGCTACATTTTGCAAAAACACATTTGAAATCTCTCAAACGTATGTGGGCAAATGTGTTATGGTCTGATGAAACCAAAGTTGAACTTTTTGGCCATAATTCCAAAAGGGATATTTGGCACAAACAACACTGCTCATCACCAAAAGAACACCATACCCACAGTGAAGCATGGTGGTGGCACAATTATGCTTTAGGGCTGTTTTTGTTCAGCTGGAACTTGGGCCTTAGTCAAGGTGGAGGGAATTATGAACAGTTCCAAATACCAGTCAGTGTTGGCACAAAACCTTCAGGCTTCTACTAAAAAGCTGAAGATAAAGAGGAACTTCATCTTTCAGCGTGACAATGACCCAAAGCACACATCCAGATCAACAAAAGAATGGCTTCACCAGAAGAAGATTAAGGTTTTGGAATTGCCCAGCCAGAGTCCAGACCTGAATCCGATCAAACATCTGTGGGGTGATCTGAAGATTGCTGTGCACAGGAGATGCCCTCATAATCTGACAGATCTGGAGCATTTTTGCAAAGAATAGTGGGCAAATATTGCCACATCAAGATGTGCCACGCTGATAGACTCCTACCCAAAAAGACTGAGTGCTGTAATAAAAGCCAAAGGTGCTGCAACAAAGTATTAGTTTAAGGGTGTGCATATTTATGCAAACAGGTTATTGTAAGTTTTTTTTTTTCATTTTTCCCCTTAAAAGATTTCAGTTTGTTTTTCAATTGGGTTGTACAGGTTATAGGTCACATTAATGGTGGAAAAAGTTTTGAAATGATTTATCTTGGTCTCATTTTTTAACGTCACAAAAACCTGGCGTTTGAACAGGGGTGTGTAGACTTTTTATGTCCACTGCATGGCTTCAAAATTCCACCATGACTTTGTGCACCTTTTCCTCTGTTTTCCACAAACATTTTGAAGCCATATTTAGTGAACAGTGTGACGGCTTTACCTGTGGACCCAAAAAGGACGCGTCCAGAAGCACGTGGACAAGATCTGTGTGACGCAGTCCTATATTAACAACATATATTTAACAGCTGTTCAAAAAAATTAGCACGTTTTGCCCCGGCTTACCATACAGTATGTATAAGGCAATTTATATCATTGCTCTGCCTCCGTCTGACATTTGATCCAGTGACGCGCGCACGCGCGCGCGCGCAGAGAAGCTGGGTGGAGCTGGTGCCCGGGACTTTTTCCTCACCCTCGGGGACCACGTTCTCGTGGATGCGTTCTAGGCCGGATCCACCCGGGGTTTCCAGTTCAGTCCGCTGCAGCGACCCGTCCGATTTGGTTCCCTGACCGCCACGCGGACTGCCCGGTGCACGTGCAGTCATGGAGCGCGCCGCGCTGGTCCGGTCGCGCTTACCGCGAGCCGCGCGCAGGAGCGAGTGGCTGCGCGGCGCTCTGGCCCACCATCACCGCCCCGATCCCGGGGCCGAGAACGAAATCGTCGTCCTGGCCACCGGCATAGATCAGTACCTGCAGGAGGTTTTCCACCACCTCGCCTACCCCAACCGGGACGACGCGGTTTCGGCGGAAGACTTCACCGCGCTGTGCGCCGTGCTGGGACTCACCGGAACGGAGGGAGGACCGAGGACGACGAAAGGTCCCGCGGACGGAGAGGACGACGACGAGGAGGTTCGGGACGTCTGCCTCGGACTCCCCAGCCAGCTGTCGTTCAAAGACTTTCACTCGCGGCTCTGCGGCTATTTTCGCGTGCGCTGCGCGCGCGGAGGAGCCAGGGAGTGCGCGTGGCGTCTGCCCGTTACCGAGGACACGGAGCTGGTGGAGAGGGAGATCCGGCTCCGGTGGCCCCGGGTCAGGCGGAGGAAGTGCGTGAGCTTCGACCTGAGCAGGGAGCGGGGTGGACCCCCGACCGGGACCAGGAAGGACCGGGTGGAAGAGGATGGCGCGGCAGGTACCGGGGCGGCTGATGTGGCGCAGGTGTTAAGTTTTGGGGAGCACCAGAGTTTCAGAGGAAAACGTGAGTGGAGGCTCCTCACATGAAAACAGCCTCACATTAAACACTCCAGAAAAAGTCAGAAAACTCATCAACCAGACTGTGAATGAGGCCAAAACTCTGTTAAATGAGTGACTTTAAATCATAAATTTACGGCTGTTTTCTTATAAATCATGGATTTTTTTCGTCCTGCTAAATTTTAGAATTAAGCCTCTCTCAGCTCCTCTGAAACTCATTTATTTTTTCTCAAATATTTATTACTTTTTCTCATAAATTAGCAATTTTTTTATTATATATCTGTAACCTTTTTTTCACATACATTTTTACAACCTTTTGCTTATAAATGCATCTAAATTTACTGCTGCCATTGTGTTAGGTAGAGAAAAAATTACAGATGTACCCTCTATTATTTTCTAGATCATACATTTAAAAATGGCTCAGATATTTCCTGAGCCACAATAGAAAAACAGTGATTTCATATCCGACAAAAATAAAAAAAAAATACAACTCACATTAATTTGAAATCAAAAAGGATTGTGACCAAATCTACTTGAGTAAAAGTAGAGCTTTTGCTTCAAAAATGCACCCAAGTAAAAGTATTCTACTCACAAAAGTACAATTTTGTGAAAAAGTTACTGGAATAAATCAGTAAATGTAACTAGTTACTACGCTTCTCTGATTATAACAGGTAATTACCTGCACCTGTACTGTATCATTGCTAGCCCAGTTACCAGCTAATTACTAAATACAGAAACGGAAGTAATAATAACTGAGGAAAGGTGGTTGGTTATTATTTAAATGTATTTTTTTCTAATTATACTAATGCCACTTTGAATTTATCTTTGATCTCTGGGAATGTCCTTATTGCTCCACTCCTATACTGGCCTGTAGTGTTAAAGTACTCTGTCATAGGTGTTGTAAGGTAGTCTACACCTTGACGTAACACTATGTAAGATTTTAACTTGTAACATGTAACATTCCTGTTCCTGTCAGAAAACTGAAAAGTCTACAACTGACAGACTTTTTAGCCAATCCCAACAGCTGGTCAAAAGAAACTGTGGTAATCAGCAGCAAAAGCTGCATTTTTAGACCGTGTTGGAACATTTGACCTTTGGATATATAGCTCTCATGTGCTCATCAAGGAGTCACCAGTGTTGGGCAAGTTACTGAAAATTACTTATTACAGTTGCTAGTAACTTATTTTCAAAAGTAACTAAATTATTTTACAATTACTACATGTTTAAAGTAATTGGTTACTTGATAAAGTAACTTTAACATCACACTAACATCGCTGTTGCTGAGCATGTCTTATTGTGTGGGACATGAAAACTGTCCATGTTTTTCTGACCTCTGTGACATGGATTAATTCAATGTGCAGTGATCCAAAGAAACATATCGACAGTCCAAATGTCCTCTGCAGCAGAGACATGATTCAGTTCCTCAAATGTCTTTTGGAGGTCAAAATTCATTTCTGAAAAGACTTTATCCAGGTAGCAGGAAAATGTTTTTCTGCAGTGGCTCACAGTCTTTAGCTGTCACTGGTATTTTGCTAACCACCAGTCTGAAGGCAATGGACTCTACTCTTGGCGATGATAAAAAAAAAAAAGTCTTCAGTTCAGTTTATCAGTTTATGTCCAGATGCATATGGGTTGGAACTCCCGTTAGCTGTTTAAGTGAAGTGGCTCCACCATCAGTGGTGCTAGCATTCTTACGAACGATGGGTTCATAAGAATCTCCCAGTTCCTACAAATTCTGGAGTTCACAGATATTAGTGGAGGGGGGCATAGTTTCCTACAGCTGTTGTTCAATTCGCAAGAGCAACTTGAGGTATTCTTGAGAAATGAGGTGCTTCTCTGTCGTACAATAGCCCTAGAGTTCTTAATGTTCTTCGTGATGGTGCCTTGGGATCTTCCTACGACATACTTACTGCCATCCATCCATCCATCCATCCATCCATCCATCCATCTTCTACCGCTTATCCAGGGATCTGGGTCGCAGGGGGCATCAGTCCAGGCAGAGTAGCCCAGAGTTTCACCCAGTTCACATAGCACCATAATCTCCATGATCCCTCCTGCAGGTGGTGAACCCACTGGAGGGTGGACCCATGTGCCTCCTTTGGGTACACCGGGTCCTTGATGTAACCTTCTTCATGGGATCCACTAGACCGCTCTTAGTCTGGCCCTTCATTCAGGACCTGCTTGCCTTGGAAGAACCTACCAAGGGGCAAGTTGCCCCTGACATCATAGCTCCTGGGATCATTCAGGCACTGAAACCCTTTTACCACAATAAGGTGGCAATACTTAGGAGGCGATACTTACTGCCATCTTGTGAAAACTTTTGTCCAACTCACAGCACTCTCAAGTCATTGGTAGGAACATCTTAGGGCTGTCAGGACATTTTATCGACACAAAAGTCACAAAAGTCACACAAATACTTCTGTCTTATGAGTGCATAACCACCGCCTTATGCACACTGTACGAATCTCCATATGAACACACAGCATTTCCTGCGATTGCTGTAAGGGGCCCTCAAGAACGACTTCAGGTGTTCTTGAGGCATACTTATGGCCAACATCTTGCGTAGTTCTTATGTTGTTCCTATGGCATTTGTACAGCCACCCTACATTGAGGGGTATTCGTGGGGCGTTCATAGAAATCTTGGACAAGACCATCAAC
This sequence comes from Pholidichthys leucotaenia, assembly GCA_020510985.1. Lineage (NCBI taxonomy): Eukaryota > Metazoa > Chordata > Actinopteri > Cichliformes > Pholidichthyidae > Pholidichthys > Pholidichthys leucotaenia. The sequence goes on from CM035837.1 coordinate 484,686,847, forward strand.
CTGGCCACATACTTATAAACAGCCTACAAACACTGGATTCTCCTCAGTCACCTTAACAAGGCCATAAAAATGGCCCAAAAATTTTTTGCTGGGTGTTCACACCATTTGTAAAGGTATTTGTGACCGTAGCTTTTGCGATTAGCTTTGTCAGAACATGTTTCTTAATTAGGTTCTTCTGAAGATTTGAGTTACTCTTTTTTTAATGTGAAGTAGGTCTTCACACCAGCACATACTGTAGTTCACAACTCACCAATTTATTACCTCCGCCAAGGAGGTTATGTTTTTACCGGGGTTTGTCTGTCTGTTACCAACATAACATTATGTTGGTAGTGATTTTCATCACTGTAAGGTAACAAATTAAGATATAAACTTACAACAAACACCAAAATATAGCCAAGACACTGAGGAATCAGTAGTGTGCCAATGGATTTGTTGTATCTTCAAAAGCTATGGAGCTATATCCAGAAGAAAACTGCCATTACCGAAAAAGTGATTTTTGTCAATAACTACTGAACTAATAAAGATATCAATGTGAATCCAATTGCTAAAGGTATGTTTTGATGGTCAAACAATCTCAAAATATAGATAAAATAAATGTAGGACTATTATATTTGGGGAAAATCCCAATATTAGGGGGAACTGAGGTACTTGGCGGAGGTCTGCGCTCTCTGAGTGCTTTTCTAATTATTGTCTATAACCTTGAGAAAGGAAAAAGTAATATTTCTCTGAGAAGAAAGTCGATGCTTCTTGTCAGTCAGTCACTGTCAGACTGATTCACACTCTTTGGACCGGTCATGTTGAGCGACGACTCCGTGTCAGTGTATGGTAGGGTGCATTTGTGCATTTGTCTGTGTTATGTAAAATAAAAAAAATAAAGGGCAATGATCCTGTTGAAATTTCAGTAATGGACCTCTTGCACAATGCAGAGTGATGTACTTCTGCATTGCTGTCCTCCTGCAAGTTCCGATTCCGCTTTCATTATATTTGCTCATTCCCTAGTGCTTTCTCATCAATAAATCAGTTTTATCACTTTCACTTATCATTATACATGCTGGAAATAGTGTGTGAGCAGATCATTTTTTTTTTCTTTATAAAGTTTGTGTTTCACATCTTGATCATTTTTGTAACCATACTGAGCCGTTTAATAGTTCCTCAGTTAGCTTAGTGGCTAGCAGCTATCGTGTTTGTTTCTGCCTGTGCCATTCCAATTGCCACTGCATGGGCTGTAATAGAGCTGGGTAATGGACATGTATTGTGAAACGTCTTTACACCAGCTCATTCACATTCATTTGAGTCCATGCAACGTTACTAGGTGTGTGTCAGAGTTTATTATGAGAATAAATAACACACTAGCAACTGGAAGCTAACTAAGCTAATATCAATAACAGTAATGGTAACATCAATAACCGAGGGATTCTGCATACACAGCGTAATATTAAAAGAAGTCAGGTAACAACTGTGTAGCGGATTTATGTGTTTTATAGGTGTTTTATTGTTGGTACAAGTATAAATGTAAATATGAATGCATACCTGCCAACTACTCCGGTTTTGCCGTAATGGTTACGGTTTTCAAGACCCCGTTCCGGGTTACGGCTTTATTAATCAAAATTACGTTTTTTCACTAAAAATTCAGTCAAAAATTTTAAATCATAAAAAAACCACGAAAGCAATTCCAAACACGAGATCGCTAGAAATTGTATCTAACTTTACCTGAAGCGTTTGCTAAGCTAATGCTATCGCTATAGCTAACGCCATAGCTAACGCCATAGCTAATCGTAGCACCTAACACCGATACAAAAAAGCGACTCCGTCTCCGGTGATTGGGGCTCGCCGGAGGAACCAACCGAGGCAACAGTTGGACGGGAGCCAGATCGGAGTTCAAGTACAGCGGTGGTAGGAGACGGGGACCAGTGGAGGAGTAGCCGGGACCCCAGCTGGATAAGAGCCGGAATCGGAGCCCAGCTACTGCGGCGGGGCTTGGCGGAGGAACTACTGAGGAAGATGGCGGGGCTCAGCGGAGGATCTACCGGGATCCCAGCTGGACAGGAGCAGGATCGGAGCTCAACTACAGCGGCGGTGGGCGGCGGGACTCGGTGGAGGAGCTGCCGGTACCCCGGTTGGACAGGAGCTCAATTGCAGCGGCGGTAAGCAGCGGGACTAGCAGCGGAGGGGGCTAGCTGAGGCCCAGCTGGATTCGAGGTCGGTCGGATCGGATATCGGCGTCACCAGCAGAGATTGTTTTACTATCAACAGGTCAGTAAAAATGCCACCAAAGAAGGAGGAAATGGAAGAGATCAAAAAATCTCTGAACTAAGTTCAGAGATTTTATCTTCTTGGAACATACAGTAAGTCAATATTATACAGTAATAAGTGGCATTCAGCTGTTTGTTTTATGTCATTTAAGCACAGTTCTGGTACTTAAAAATCATAAAAACCCAGGAGCTTCGGGGGGCTTTGCCCCCCTTGCCCCCCCCCCCCCAACGGGGCTCTGCTCTGGACCCCGCTAGGGGACTGCGTCCCCCAGACCCCCGGCTAAATTTTCGGATAATTTCCACAACCCCAAATCACATCCCTGGGTAAAGAATGACATACTGAGGCAGGCCAGAAAGTTACGGGGAACAGAAGTTTACCTAAATTAACATCTAACAAAAATTAATGCTGAAATAACACGGCAAGCACGGATGCTGAAAGGACAAAATGAGAAAGCTAAGAGGTGCACCATGGAAAACAACAATGCTTGAGAGTTACCATAGAGTTTGTCCTTGATCTTTTCCATCAGCATATCTGCATTGACAATTTAAGGAAACTAGAAACATGATTGTTGAAGAAATATGAGGTTGTTAGCCACATTTAAACTTGATTTAATGCTAATATTTGCTTGCCGTCGTTGCTTGCCCCCTGAACCTCCCACCAGGACTTTGTCCTGGACATACCGGGGCCTGCGGCCCCTGGACCACGGCTAGCTACTAGGCTTTTCAGGTTTTAAAAGTTGGCAGGTATGTGAATGTGAGTAGGAATGATGATTTCCTTTCATTACTCTCATATCCTCGTAGGGCACCAGTCCAGATAATGGACAATTTTATTAACAATTCATTATTTGTTCCAATTATGAATCAGTCTAAAAAAAAAAAACAACCCTTGTGAGTTCTTGTCTGCTGATAATCAAGAAGATGGACATGAAATCAAACAATAACTCCCATATGTCTTTCAGTAGTTTAATAAGAAATATCAGAATAGGTTAACGCATTTGGATAACTTTAAAACAGAGAATTCAACATGTATCATGGGCATCATAGACTAAGTTACAGAGTATCACATGTGAATCAAACATTTGTGGAACCAAAGAAACTGTAGTTTAATTTGTCAGTATACTGGAAATTGGAAAACCATAAAATAGTATTGGTTAAGAAAAGTGGATGCAATTTTATGAAGAAAATCATGATTAACTATTTATTAAAATGGAACATTGGTGATACTCTGAAAAAGAACATAAATTAATGAAAGGACAAAATGCATTTTGAAATTCTGATCAGGGTTTGCATGAAATTAAGTTGAAAGAACTTATACCAGGTGTATTCTGAAGAATTAAGTTTAAATTAAAAACAGACCATCAGCCACAGAGTCAGATCACGTCCCTGGTGGCAGCAGGGCCCCCACATGCCAACCTTGATTCAGCTGGATGTCTGTGGATTCTGTTGATGGAGAGGCTGATGGACAGATTCTCCCACAAGGCCGTGCTCCTGAGATCGCACTCGGGCTGTTCTTCAGCAAGCTGGGCGAGGTCTCCTCTTATGTACTGAAAAGGAATTTGTTTACTGTACAGTGTCCCATCAGAGAGTCAAATTGAGACAAACACAAGCCACAGATCTGTTTCTTCCGATGTATTATGACTGGAATGAGTTGGTTTAAGCTTAGAAAAAAAAATCAAACAAAATCTTCTTACACAGTAATTTAAAGAAAAGGATTAAAATAAGGAAAAGTGAACTTTAAAGAAAAGAAAAAATTTCACAGAGCATGGCAGGCTGTGGGCCTTTCTTGGAAGATGAAAAAAAATGGGGGAACAGAGACGTTTGCTCCTTACAGCTTGACTAATGCCCCAAAACTGAAACAAAGGAAAGTTTTGGTTTTTTGGGGGGTACGGCAGAATCTCACTGAATTTCATGGAACTGAGCTGAACCAATTACATTTGAGCTTCTTTGTTTGACAGAAGTAATAAACTCGACCTAAAAAGGAGATGCAGTGAAGCCTGGAACTCTATTGGTCAGTTAAAGTCTAGCTATGGCCTCCCAAAGAGCAGAGAGAGAGAGAGAGAGAGAGAGAGAGAAATTTGATATGAAGAGTGAAATCCTCCTAAAACACATATGTTGCTGAATAATGCATAAATTCCTTAAACTTAAATGACTAAGATATTCTACTCAATAATAAGGGAACATACAATGTCTGTACATTGTAACTGTAATTAATTTGTAATAGTAAGCATGCAAAAATTAATTTCTTCCTGAAAATAAGGCAACACATTAAATCATAGCAATAAAAACATTTGGAAACCACAATTGTCCATTCCTGAGTTCAGCCAGGTCTTCAATAGTGGATGCTGTCTCGAGAGAAAGAATATGAATTAATTTATTGTTCACAACTGCAGAGATTCCATTTCAGAGAGGACAAAGAAATATTAAATATTCCTGCGTTGTCCACCACATGGCAATGTAAAACTGTCTGGTTGGTTAATGAGGAATCTTGACTCCCAAGTCTGGATTATATCAACCATAAGGCTGCATGTCCAGCAAACGCGGGGGTTTTTTTTCGCTCTGGCCGGCTATTTTCCATTCATTCTCTATGTAGTCCAGCGTTTACAGTGCTGAGCACCCTCGGTGCAAAAGTGCTCTCGGCAGTGGCCGTTTTTTGTCGCGGCGCTCAGGGCGCTCAGAGCTGAAAAAAGTTCAACCTTTCAGAGACTGCAGCTGAGCTTGTCAATGTCAGACCAAGCAGCCAATCAGAACTGCTGCATGGGCGGGACATGGGACACCGGTAGTAGTATGTACTCAGACTCCTGCTTTCTGTGTCATATTTTACATCCAGAGCTGCTAGAAAACGTTTCCTGTCCATTGTTATTTAGAGACTACTATTAAAATAATCAGTAGAAAGTCTGACAATAGGAAAAGCGGAAGTGCTGAGCTGAGAGTGACAAGCTGTTGCTGGGATACAGGGTACAGACTTTTTTTTTTCCCCAGAGCGCTGTGCGTGTGAACAATTTTTCTTCAGCAAAGAATGATTTTATTGATTGGAACCAAAAAAGGTTAACGCTACAACTGGAAGTCATATTTCAGAGAGTTTTACATCATAGACCATGCAGTGGTATTTGGAATGGCACAGACAACACGATAGTTATGCTATGCTAAGCTAACTGGGCTAACTATTAAACAACCCAGTATGTTTACACAAATGATCATAATGTGAAACACAAACTTTATAAAGAAAAAAACATTTGCCCGTGCATTATTTCCAGTATGTATAATGATAAGTGAAAGTGATAAAATTGATTTATTAACAAGAAAGCACCAGGGAATGAGCAAATATAATGGAAGCTTAACTGGAGCTGCTCAGAGTCCGCAAGGTGGAAGTACGTCGCTCTACAAGGCTTATACAAACTTTGCAAGAACAGAGAAATGTGTTCTCTCTCCCAGGGCTGCAAGAACAAAATAGCATCATTTTGTTCTTGCAGCCCCGGTTTGGGAGTTCTTGCAGCTTGTTCTTGACACATCATCATGTCAGAACTTTATTCTTGTGTGGTGTCCAAGAAATATTGTGTGACTGGTCAGAAATTTGAATTTCCATGGAGTTCTGCACTTGAGTTTCTTGTGAAGTATGAAATGTCCTGGCCAGAAAGAACTTTGTTCTTGTAATTGCCACCTCAAGAAAAAGAAGAAATTTCTCTGTTCTTGTGGAGTATGTGCAGGACTACTTTGTGCAAGAAGTTGATTGTAACAGTGTTACGTAATTTGAAAAAGTAATTTTGTTACACAACAATTACTGCAAAAGTAGTGGTGTTACACATTACTTTTAATGCTGGGAGTCACAGACACTGCTTTTCAGTGGAAGCTCAATGTTAATAACCCCCTTAAGACCTAAATATCCATCCATGCATCCATCCATCTTCTACCGCTTAATCCTTTTCGGCTCGCAGAGGATCTGGAGCCTATCCCAGCATCTTTGGGCGAGAGGTAGGGTACACACTGGACAGATTACCAGTCCATCGCTGGACATACAGTTATATAAAAAAAATTATTTTGTGTTTTTGCTTTCAAGCAGACAGCAAATTAAATGGGAATTGTATATTTGAATACAGCACATGTAATAGATATAAATTTAGCTATGATGCAAAATAGTAACATTAGACATAATTGAGCATAATAGTAATTGAAAAAATGTTCCAGTCTCAGGCATGTGAAATTCAATAACATGTTGAAGAACAATCACTGGTGTTCCATCATCACAGTCAACAAAGTCACATGAGGTGAAACAGTGTTACTCATGGGTATGTGTGCAATATGTATCAACCGGCATTAGTGGGATACATACACCACCTCAGCTTTGTTCAGAATGGAAGTGGCCTGAGGTGAATTTGTGACATCCTTCAGAGCACAAGAGGATCCTGTCTAACTCTGTGTTCTTTTCTGTTTGGACTAGCAGTTTTGCATGATGTACCATCCAAAACAAATGAATTCTCTGTATATTGGGCCTTGGTGCAGACCATCTTTCTTCTCTCTCGCTCATTAAACTGACTTCCTTCATGAACACAGCGTTTGGACAGTAGGGAAGTGGAGCTTTAGATGACTACATAAGGATGCCATCATACAGTAACAAGAGTAAAATAAACAACAAAAAAACTGAGTCATAAGAGCAGTCTCAAACACAAGCTTTTAACTCAGGCCAATTACATTAAATAAACAGACTAATTCCTTTGAAATTTCATCCCTGTTTAATATCCCTCAATTTAAACTTTTCTTTAGTGAAATGGTGAGTTCCTTTATTCGGACCGAGTCAGATTTGAGACATACCTCTTCCTTCCACCCTCCAGAGAGAGCAGTCGCTTTTCTTCTTTGCTCCTGTTCCCTGTCTCTCCCTCCCTAACTGACTGGATCCCAGCTTGCTATTGTCTGTGTCTGCGTGGCTCTCTACTGGTGATTCATCCTAACGAAATTATGGATTTAATAAGCTGGGCTTTGAACGCAATCGACACTGTCTTCTCAACGAGGAAATCGGGTCCGGGGGAGCCCATCTGTCCTGCAGGTACTGCTGCTGCGGGTTACATTAAAGATACATACAATTGGAAACTTATGTGTCTGTGCGATCTTTCAATTGAAGATATAGAAGATATCTATCTATTTGGAGCTATGGTCTCAGGACTTCTACTGATCGGCTTTGGGATAGTCCTGGTGTATCGCAAATTAAAGAAGATGGACAGAGCTTATCAAAAAGCTGACCCTGCGAAGCTCTTTCATCAATTCGACCAGCTGGGGAGGACTCTGATAGCGGCTAATGGAGAACTGTACAGGAAGATTGAAAACATCACAGTGACGCTAAGAGCTCTCCAGGATATGATTTCAAAGCCTGGCAACGATGGAATTGGAGCACTGAATCTGTAAGAGAATGGAAAGTTTTTCTCTGAAGTCAGTGCTTATTCAACCTGTTTTCGGCGCCCTCAGCATTCAGTCCTTCTGATGAGCAACAGTATAAATGTTGATTTTCCCCTTCATAAACATTTGGCGAACAGTATCTGGACTCTCAAGGACAGCGATGTGTCTGACTCAGAGAATTTCCATCTGTCGTGCTCAAGGACATGTGCCTCTGACTTTCAGACACTAGTCATAACATCTGCTGAGAGAGAGATCTTTGCTCTTCACCAGTAACTGATAACTGCCACCCTTGCATCCAACACACACATGACTGACCCATTTATACTGATGAAAGATACACATTCACTGTTCTCTCTACTGTTGCTGTCTGTTAAGTGTGATTCATTGTCTGCTAATTGTGCATTGAGGGTTTTTTTTCTGGGTGATCATAATTCGGCTCACTTGAGCTTATTTGAGCTTACGAGCATTATTTTGATTAACTATGTTTTTTTTTCTCTCTACCTATTGTTTTGTTCCCTGACCCTTGCCCTCTATTCCCCTCCTGTTGACAGGCGCCTCCATGGCTTGTCGCGCCATTGGGAAGCGCCTATCAGGCACGCCCAATGTCAAGCCAAATTCCTCGTATGTTTACTTGTTTACTTGTAAATGTGCTTGGCAATAAACTTTATTCTGATTCTGATTCTGATTCCGATTCTGATTCTGATACCCAACAAGTATTTCAGGGCTGTGACATTGGTTTTGCACTTGTGAAGTCAGTTGGACTTGAAGATGGCTGTATCCATGCTGTGTGGATTGTGTAATGCATTATGTATTAGCACTTCTCTTTTATGTATCTCTTCCAGCCATTTGCACACATAGTAGTGCCCAACATCTTTCTCTGCACGTGTTGCTCGGTGCTACACATAAATTGCCACATAGCTAATGTATTGTTTTCAATAGGCTTTGCTACCAATATCTAATGGCCAGGGGTGGACTGGGATAAAAATCCAGGCGGGAATTTGACTCCATCCCAGTCCACCCTGTTGTTACAAACCACAAATCATCACTGCTATAGTGAAGCCCCAGTTGCTCCTGGTGGGTCAGACCAGCATGGGTGCATGGCAACTCCGCCACCATCAGTGTGTGAATGGGTGGATAGCAGGATCTGTAAAGCACTTTGGTCATCCAGACATGAGAAAAAGTGCGATATACGTGAACACCATTTACCATATTTGCAGATCACCATATTGTCATATCAGATGTCAAACGAGTTATAAATGTGGTGATGACAACCTTTAGCTGGGAGGAAAATTATTTTTTAGTCAATCTATTGATTATTGAAATCAAATGGATTTCCTGTGCTTTCACTCTCATTTTCCCTTGGCTCTGGATCTGTTTATCTCTCTGCACACCTTGTTGCTCTGCAGAACAACATAAAACATAAATAATCTAAACTTAAACCTGTACTTCTTGGGCAGTCAGTTTATTTATTTAGCGAATGCAAAGTCCTTAAGCCAAGCAGTTGCCTCCTGGTTTGCTGTATGGAGGGTGTGTAATCCTCCTTCCAGTCTTTGGAGCGGGCAAGCCTCTATGATGTGTTCCATTGTTTAGCTAATGATCCTACCAGCAGACTAAATTCGAAGAGACGACGCCTCTGTGCCAAGTCAAAGAAGAATCCTAGTCACAGTCCTAAAGCCGAAAGGGCAGTCAGTAATCCATGCACACTGATTATGTTCCATCTAAAATCATACCCTCCATATTTTGGGCTGTAGTTCTAAGTTAGGGCTGCACAATTCATCAAATTCTGATTGCGATCATGATTTTGGCTACCACAATTAAATTAACGTGAACAACGGCAATATTAACATTAAAAATGCGGGCTCTACTGCATCTTCTTCTTCTTCTTCTTGCAGCTGCTCCCTTCAGGGGTCTCCACAGTGGATCATCTGCCTCCATCTCACCCTATCCCTTCATCTTCCTCTTTAACACCAACCCTCTCCATGTCCTCCTTCATTACATCTATGAATCTTCTCTGTGGTCTTCCTCTTTTCCTCCTGCCTGGCAGCTCCATTTTCAACATCCTTTGTCCAATATCTCCACTATCCCTCCTCTGCACATGTCCAGACCATCTCAGCCTTGCCTCTTTTACTTTGTCTCCAAACCGCTCAACCTGAGCTGTCCCTCTGACATACTCATTTCTAATCTTGTCCCTCCTAGTCACTCCCAATGAAAATCTTAGCATTTTCAACTCTGCCACCTCCAGCTCCACCTACTGTCTTTTTGTCAGCGCCACCATCTCCAAACCACACATCATAGCAGGCCTCACTATTGTCTTGTAAATCTTCCCTTTCACTCTGCTGCTACTCTTCTTCCCTTTTGGGCAGCACGGTGGTGCAGTGGTTAATGCTGTTGCTGAACAGCTAGAAGGTTCCAGGTTCGAATCCCCAGGCTGGCAGGGGTAGGAACCTTTCTGTGTGGAGTTTGCATGTTCTCCCTGTGCTGCGTGTGTTTACTCCGGGGGCTCTGATTTCCTCCAACAATCCAAAGACATGCTTGTTAGGTTAATTGGTTGTCCTAAATTGTCTCTAGATATCTGTCTCCTATAGGCCCTTAGAATAGAGGGTTAGCACTAGTGAAGTGCTTTGATTGGTCTTTGAGACTAGAAAAAGCACTATATAAGTACAGGTCCTTATTCCTTATCCCTTCACCGGAGTGGTGGCTCAGTTGGTAGAGGATCTGTCCCACACCAGGACAGATGGGTTCAAATCCCGGCCGGGTCATGCCGAAGACCATATAAAAGTGGAACTTCCTGCCGTCCAGCTTGGTGCTCAGCAATAATGGAATGGAGGAGGGAAATTTGTGGTGGCGCCTTGCATGGCAGCGGCCCTCTGATTCTACACTTGGGGTGTGTGTGATTAACACAGTAGATAGGTAAAGCACAATCTCGTTCTACTGTACATGATTGGTTGTACAGTTGAATGACAATAAAGGGTGATTTAATTTAATATGATTTGATTTAATTTAATTTAATTTAATTTCTGTCACAAATCATCCCTGACACTCATCTCCACCCACTCCACCCTGTCTGCACGCTCTTCTTCAACTCTCTTGTGCATTTTCTATTGCTTTGGATGGTTGACCCCAGGTATTTAAACTCATCTACTTTCATTACCTCTATTCCTTCCATCTTCACCGTTACACCTGCCTCCCTCTCATTTACTGACTTTCATTCCTCTTCTCTCTAGAGCAGGGGTCACCAACCTTTTTGAAACCAAGAGCTACTTCATGGGTATCGAGTCATGTGAAGGGCACCAGCTTGACACACTCCTCTAAAATAACAAATTGTGTGTGTGTGTGTGTACTCACCGGCCACTTTATTAGGTACACCATGCTAGTAACGGGTTGGACCCCCTTTTGCCTTCAGAACTGCCTCAATTCTTCGTGGCATAGATTCAACAAGGTGCTGGAAGCATTCCTCAGAGAGTTTGGTCCATATTGACATGATGGCATCACACAGTTGGCGCAGATTTGTCGGCTGCACATCCATGATGCGAATCTCCCGTTCCACCACATCCCAAAGATGCTCTATTTGAATTGAGATCTGGTGACTGTGGAGGCCATTTGAGTACAGTGAACTCATTGTCATGTTCAAGAAACCAGTCTGAGATGATTCCAGCTTTATGACATGGCGCATTATCCTGCTGAAAGTAGCCATCAGAAGTTGGGTACATTGTGGTCATAAAGGGATGGACATGGTCAGCAACAATACTCAGGTAGGCTGTAGCGTTGCAACGATGCTCAATTGGTACCAAGGGGCCCAAAGAGTGCCAAGAAAATATTCCCCACACCATTACACCACCACCACCAGCCTGAACCATTGATACAAGGCAGGATGGATCCATGCTTTCATGTTGTTGACGCCAAATTCTGACCCTACCATCCGAATGTCGCAGCAGAAATCGAGACTCATCAGACCAGGCAACGTTTTTCCAATCTTCTATTGTCCAATTTCGATGAGCTTGTGCAAATTGTAGCCTCAGTTTCCTGTTCTTAGCTGAAAGGAGTGGCACCCGGCGTGGTCTTCTGCTGCTGTAGCCCATCTGCCTCAAAGTTCGACGTACTGTGCGTTCAGAGATGCTCTTCTGCCTACCTTGGTTGTAACGGGTGGTTATTTGAGTCACTGTTGCCTTTCTATCAGCTCGAACCAGTCTGGCCATTCTCCTCTGACCTCTGGCATCAACAAGGCATTTCCGCCCACAGAACTGCCGCTCACTGGATATTTTTTCTTTTTCGGACCATTCTCTGTAAACCCTAGAGATGGTTGTGCGTGAAAATCCCAGTAGATCAGCAGTTTCTGAAATACTCAGACCAGCCCTTCTGGCACCAACAACCATGCCACGTTCAAAGTCACTCAAATCACCTTTCTTCCCCATACTGATGCTCGGTTTGAACTGCAGGAGATTGTCTTGACCATGTCTATATGCCTAAATGCACTGAGTTGCCGCCATGTGATTGGCTGATTAGAAATTAAGTGTTAACGAGCAGTTGGACAGGTGTACCTAATAAAGTGGCCGGTATATAGTTTTATATATATATATATATATATATATATAAAACTATATATATATATATAGTTTTATATATATATATATATATAAAACTATCAATAACTTAGAGTGGGTAACAGACAAGATCAATATTCAACACTTTATTTTTATTAATCTCAGCAATTGTTCAGATGATCACTTCTACATTAAAAAAATGTCCAGTTTTCACCAGTCCCTTTTAACCATAAAAAACTAAACCCTGTTAATTCATGAACTATGTTGAACCACGTTTGAAAAAGTTATGCAACATTTAAGAAAAATCAACTTTCATATTAAATAAATCTTATCACATTTTTAACTGAACAAATCTGCTGCAATTCAGTCCAAAATCTGTTACATTTAATAAACATACTTTTGTGTGTTCTTCTTCACTGGAATTATATCCATACAGTTCTTGCCAAGAATCATGCTTGAGAAGAAGCTAAACAGCACTGAGGGTGCTTATATGCACGGTGGCACCGCGGCAGCACAATTTACCCTCGGCCGGGAGATCGTGGGTTTGATCCCTGCCCCCGGCCAACAGTGATCTGTGTGGAGTTTGCATGTTCACCCCGTGTTTGCGTGGGTTTACTCCGAGATTTCTCCGGTTTCCTTCCACATGCCAAAAACATGCAGGTTAGGGAGTTAAGGGGCACTTGCGCACACAGCAACCGGTAGCTGGTGGCTTGTCACCGGACTGCAGAAGAAATCTACCTTCCGTCAAAAAAAAAAAAGGAGTGGGCAGCAGTGGGCCACAGTCGCCCCACAAATTAAACACACGCAGCTTCCTTTCACGGTAGTAAAAAAGAACTCTTCCTCCCGCTCACTTTGAAAATGATAAATTTTCTGTCTTTTTTTTTTTTTTGAAAAAGAACTGTGTAGGAAACTGCACTCCACTCACATCTTCGTCGCCCGCTAGCTTACGCTCCACAAGCGCGAAGGTTTTGTCATGCGCACAATACTGACCTTTGAACTAGGTCAGAGTTCACATTAACTTTACGTGTAATAAACATATTTTCATTTTTTTTTTTTTTTTTAAGACATTGTCATTTTAAAATCTATATAAATGCTAGTGTGATTTTAAAAAATAGCAGCAGAAAAAATTACATCTTAGATGCAGCTCACTTGCGAGTTGTGCTATTTTTAGAACAGGCCTGCGGGCGACTCATGTGGTCCCTGCGGGCGACATGGTGCCCGTGGGCACCGCGTTGGTGACCCCTGCTCTAGAGCATACCTGCACGTCTCCAGGTTCTTTTCCACCTGCTCCCTGCTGTCACTACAAATCACAATGTCGTCTGCAAACATCATGGTCCACGGAGACTCCTGCCTGACCTTGTCTGTCAGCCTGTCCATCACCATGGCAAACAATAAGGGGCTCAGAGTCATTCCCTGATGTAATCCCACCCCCACCCTAAACCCATTCGTCACTCCTATAGCACACTTCACCACCATCTTGCTGTCCTTATACATCTCCTGCACCACCCTCACATACTTTTCCGCCACTCCAGACTTTCTCATACAGTATCACACATCCTCTCTTGGCACCTTATCATCTGCTTTCTCTAGATCCACAAAGACACAGTGCAACTCCTTCTGAGCTTCTCTATACTTCTCCATCACTCTCACTCACTCTTAGAGCAAACATTGCATCTGTAGTACTCTTTCTTGGCATGAAACCGTACTGCTGCTCACTAATTGTCACCTCTCCTCTTAACCTGGCTTCAACAACTCTTTCCCATATCTTCATAGTGTGGCTGATCAACTCTATGCCTCGAGTTACTTCAGCTCTGAGCATCACCTTTGTTCTTGAAAATTGGTACCAAAGCACTTCTTCTCCACCCCTCAGGCATCCTCTCACTCTCCAAGATTGTGTTAAACAATCTGGTTAAAAAGTCCACTGCCATCTCTCCTAAACATCTCCATATCTCCACAGGTATGTCATCTAGACCAACCACCTTTCCATTCTTCATCGTCTTCAAAGCTGCCATCACTTGCGCCTTGCTAATCCTCGGGACTTCCTTGTTCACCATCTTTCCTTCATCCATCCTCCTCTCTCTCATTTTCTTTATTCATCAGCTTTTCAAAGTACTCCTTCCACCTTCTCAACACACTCTCGTCATTTGTTAGTACATTACCATTTCTGTCCTTAATCAACCTAACCTGCTGTCCATCCTTTCCAGCTCCATCTCTCTGTCTAGCCAGTCAATGCAAGTCCTTTTCTCCGTCCTTAGTCTCCAGCCTCTCATACAACTCACTATGTCCAACCATCCATCTTCTACCGCTTCTCCAGAGGTCTGGGTCGCGGAGGCAGCAGTTCAAGCAGAGAAGCCCAGACTTCCCTCTCCCCAGCCACCTGCTCCAGTTCTTCAGAGAGGATACCAAGGCATTCCCAGACCAACTGGGAGACATAGTCTCTCCAGCGAATCCTGGGTCTGCCCCGTTGTCTCTTCCCAGAGGGACGTGCCCAAAACACCTCAAGTGGGAGTCGTCCAGGAGACATCCTAATCAGATGCCCATACCACCTCAACTGGCTCCTTTCAATGTGGAGGAGCAGCGGTTCTACTTTGAGTCTCTCCCGGATAAATGAGCTCCTCACCCTATCTCTGAGGGTGAGTCCAGCAATCCTATGAAGAAAGCTCATTTTAGCCACTTGTATCCGCGAGCTTGTTCTTTCGGTCATTACCCAAAGCTCATGACCATAGGTGAGGGTAGGAGCGTAGATTGACTGGTAAATCGACAGCTTTGCCTTAGAGCTCAGCTCCCTCTTCAAAACAACAGACCGGTACAACGTCCGCATCACTGCAGATGCTGCTCCGATCCGTTTGCTGATCTCTCGCTCCATTCTTCCCTCATTCATGAATAAGACCCCAAGATATTTAAACTCTTCCACTTGGGGCAGGAGCCTTTCCAAAACCCAGAGTGGGCAATCCACCTTTTTCCGGCTGATGACCATGGACTCGGACTTGGAGGTACTGATTCTCATCCCAGCCGCTTCACACTCACTGGCACACCATCCCAGTAAGACCTGTAGGTCATTGCTGGATGAAGCCAGCAGGACAACTTCATCTGCAAACAACAGAGATGAGATCCTGTAGTCACCAGACATGACACCCTCCGTTCCCTGGCTGCGCCTAGCAATCCTGTCCATAAAAATTATGAACAGGATCAGTGACAAAGGGCAGCTCTGCCGAAGTCCAACTCTCACTGGGAATGAGTTCGACCGAGTGTTAGCAATATGAACCAAGATCTCACAGCAGTCGTACAGAGACCGAATAGCTCGTAACAACAAGCCCGATACCCCATACTCCCGAAGCACCCCCCATAAAAAAACATGAGGGACGCGGTCGAATGCCTTCTCCAAGTCCACAAAACACATGTAATCTGGTTGGGCAAACTCCTACGAACCCTCGAGGATTTTCAAGAGGGTAAAGAGCTGGTCCAATGTGCCACAGCCAGGACGAAAACCACATTGCTCCTCCTGAATCCGAGGTTCGACCAACGGCCGGACTCTCCTCTCCAGTACCTTGGCATAGACCTTTCCAGGGAGGCTGAGGAGTGTGATCCTTATAAAGTTGGAGCACACCCTCCGGTCCACTTTTTTGAAGAGAGGAACCACCACCCCGGTTTGCCATGCCAAAGGCACTACCCCCAACCTCCGCGCAATGTTGTAGAGGCGTGTGAAACATGACAGCCCTACAACATCCAGCGCCTTGAGGTACTCAGGGCGAATCTCGTCCACCCCCAGGGCCCGGCCACCAAAGAGATTTTTAACCACCTTTGCAACCGCAGCCCCTGTGATAGACGAGTCATCCACCTCGTCCACAAGCCCTGCTTCCTCTGTGGAAGGCGTATCAGTGGGATTGTGGAGATCCTCAAAGTATTCCTTCCACCGCTCGACGATATCCCCAGTCGAAGTCAGCAGTGCCCCATCCGCACCATACATAGTGTGGACAGGGAGCTGCTTCCTCCTCCTGAGCCGCCGGACAGTGCCAGAATCTATTCGAGGCCAACCGAAAGTCTTGTTCCATGGCTTCACCAAAGTCCTCCCATACCCGAGTTTTTGCTTCAGCAACCACTTGAGCTGCACTCCGCTTGGCCTGCCGGTACACCTCAGTTGCTTCGGGAGTCCCACAAACCAACCAAGCTTGATAGGACTCCTTCAGCTTAATGGTCCCCCTCACCACTGGTGTCCACCACTTGGTTCGGGGGTTGCCACCACGAGATGCCCCGACGACTTTGCAGCTGCAGCTCTAGGCAGCCGCTTCAACAGTGGAGGTGGAGAACATGGCCCATTCAGACTCCATGTCTCCAGACTCTCTCGGAATGTGGTTGAAGTTCTTCCGGAGGTGGGAGTTGAAGACCTCCCGGACAGGGGCCTCAGCCAGACGTTCCCAGCACACCCTCACTATACGTTTGGGTCTACCAGGTCTGAATGGCATCCTCCCCTGCCATCAGATTCAACGCACCACCAGGTGGTGATCAGTTGACAGCTCTGCACTTCTCTTTACCTGAGTGTCCAAGACATACGGTCGCAGGTCTGATGACACGATAACAAAATCGATCATTGACCTGTGACCTAGGGTGTCCTGGTGCCAGGTGCACATTCGGACACCCTTATGCTTGAACATGGTGTTCGTTATGGACAAACTGTGGTTAGCACAGAAGTCCAATAACTGAACACCACTCCGGTTCAGATCAGTCAGGCCGTTCCTCCCAATCACCCCCCTCCAGGTTTCACTGTCATTGCCCACGTGCGCATTCAAGTCCCCCAGAAAGACAATGGAGTCTCCAAGTGGAGCACCCTCCAGCACCCCAGTCAGAGACTTCTAAAAAGGTGGGTACTCTGAACCATCATTTGGTGCACAGGCACAAATGATGGTCAGGACCCATTTCTCAACCCGAAGGCGCAGGGAAACAACCCTTTCATCCACCGGGGAAAACTACAATATAGAGGCAGCAAGGTCGTCGTTGGCCTCCGTCGGTCTATGATGACCATGGAAGAGAATCCTAAACGTCTACTCTGCTGGAACAGCACCGCCTGTGGCTGAACAGGCCGATGCGCACCGGTGTTCTACCTTCCAGTATTGGGCGTTGGTAGGATTCAAGCCTGGGCAGGAAGATATGGAGGACAAGATGTTACCCATGCAGCATGTCCCCCCTCTCCACGTCACTGATGAATCCAAAGGAACAGCAGGGCTGCTATAGCAGCTCCAGCGCCGTCGCAGGAGCTGCCAGAACGATGTTGAGCACAACAGAGAACTGCCTTAGGGGCTCCGACTCCGGATTTTTCCTCAGGGTTGACTCCCGAAGCCTTTCCCATGACCGGGTGTGCCGCAAGGCAGCAGAGGTTTGAAATCAGGGTTTACCTTCCCCTAGATGGGCTACCTTCCCAGGTTGACGAGCCACCATCTACCCGAAGCATCTGGTTTTAAGGCGCCAGAGATCCGCCCTCACCCCTTCTCCTATTAGTAAAAGCAGTTCCGCCGGGCTTAGAGACTAAACCACACGGGCAGGCTAGGAGTTGGACTTAGTTGTCAGAGACTTTTCGAGACGCACGCCATAAGGAGCATTTTATGAGCACTGGGAGCTTAACCCCACTGCCGCTCTTGGCTATGACAATCTTGGAACCAGGCAGCAAGGTGGGGGGATAATAATAATAATAATAATAATAATAATAATAATAATAATAATAATAATAATAATAATAAGTTTATTTATAGAGCACTTTTCACAAACAGAGTCACAAAGTGCTTAACATGGCAAAAAACAAAATAAAAACACAGGCACATAAAACAGTAAAAAAAACAAAGTAGACAGTCGGATACAAGAATACCCACCCCTGTGTAGAGGGTTGGAAATAGTTAATAGTTATGTAAGAGGTGAAAAAGACATTTGGATAAGAAAATTTTAAAAAAACAGGCACCCCTACAATTTTATGTTATTCCTTAATTGTTTATTTTTCTACAATGCATTTGTAATCCACCTGGTTCCATTATAACTCATGTGAGTTGAGTGCAGTTCCATACGCCGACCAATAGATGGCGCATGTCGCACAGTGATAGAGAGTAGACTCACGCACTGGAGTACGAAGAATAAACTCCTTGTGTGAAATAACGAAACGTGTTCTGCCGATTCTCTATCACAGGTTGGAGAGTTAACTTCCACATGCACGTTTCCTCCTCCTGGGCCGCTACCCAGGGGAGCAACAATTTTGGGGGCTTGTCCGGAATTAGCGCCACCTACTGGTCTGGCACTAATCATTGAAGAACTAAGGGATGCTGACCACCTGTTCCTGAGCCACTGACCTAAGCGACTGACTACAGGAGACCACAGCCATGTCTGCTCCACATGACCTGAGATGGGAAATCCAGCAAGAGCTTCGCCAGCTGACCATTGCCCGCCGCAGAAACGTTCTTTACAAGCTGGCTGAGTCGTTCAAGGATGAGGTGGGAGAAGATTTGCCAGGCGCAGAATCGACCGAAGTGGAACTCTTCGACTTCATTGTTGACTCGCTGAGAAGTGCACAACTGAAGAGCCTTGAGGACCAGGGGATGTCTCGCCTGCTTGCTTTCCGTGACCTCATCATTGAACTACAACGGCCCACAGCAGCTGGAGAAGTGGATGCAGAGGTGTCACCCGACGATGATCCGGTCATAGTGGTTCCTGTGACCACTGGAGCTGCAGCACCATCAGGGAAGAACCATCCAACATCACCATCTGTAGTTCCTGACCCAGGGTTAGTCAGACTGACTGAACTTACGTCACTGTTGCCACGTAGAGAGTACAAGATTTATGGTGGTCAAATCTCTGATTTTGATTCTGACTTGAGTTACAATAACTTGTGCAAACAGCTTGATGAAGGGCTAAACGAAGGGTTCACAGAGGCTGAGGTTATCAGAACGGTGTTTAAGATAATTAAGCCTGGTACCTTTAAAGATATGCTTGTAACCAAGGATAGCCTTACTGTAGCTGAGTTAAAACGTCTCTTAAGGACACATCTACGCGAGAAAAGCAGCACTGAATTATTTCAGGAGCTGAGTAATGCTAAGCAAAATGACAAAGAAACACCACAACAGTTTATGTATAGACTAATGGGGCTAAAACAGCGTGTGTTGGTTGCATCTAAAAACAGTAGTGGGTTTCATTATGACAACGAGTTGGTACAAGGTGTGTTTATCCATTCATTGTATCAGGGTTTGAATGAAAAATACTCTTATGTCAGGAGAGACCTTAAACCTCACATCTCAAACACCAGTGTCACAGATGACTCCATCCTGGAGCTCATAGCAAATTCTGTTAGTGAAGAGACAGAGAGATTAAGTAGGTTGGGACAAAGTCATAAACAGAAAGTCACCAGTGTTAATGCGGCACAGGTAGAGACAGATCAAAGCTCTATTAAAATGCACACTGAAGTCCAAGCTAATCGTGTAGCTATCCAGGAGCTGACGGCACAGGTCTCCTCCCTAACCAAGAGTTTAGAAAAGGCCCTAACCCCAATGGTAAATACAGTAAACACCAGTCCCACAGCACCTGTCCCTAAACAGCCAGCACTGAAACCTGCAGTGAAAGGAAAGTGCCAAAAGTGTACCGCCCAAGAGACTGAGCGCTGTGCACACTGTTTTCGATGTGGAGAGGAGGGGCACAGAGCAATAGGTTGCCTTCAGAAAAAGCAATGTGTCGGGAAACTGGAGGAGGTCGCTGGGGAGGGACCACCAGTGACTGAACCACCAGCAGAGTCCCACAACACTAAAAGACGGAACTCCAAACAGACTACTGCCAAGTCCCAAAAGTCACCCAACACAAAGCGTGTGGCACAGCTCATTGGCGGTAGGTGTATGATCAGTTGCCAGTTAAATGGAGTAAACCTACAGATGTTATTGGACAGTGGGGCACAAGTAAGCATTGTTGAAAAGTCATGGGTACAAGCAGCCTTACCAAATGTGAAAATACAGCCACTCGAGAGCCTACTCCCAGGCCATCCACTCGAAATCACCGCAGCCAATGGAACGGATGTTCCGTTCGAGGGGTGGATAGATCTCCTGCTCGAGATCACAAGTTCACAGTATGGTTCTGTATCCTTGTATGTTCCAATGCTTGTCAGTCAGCAGCGTTTAAGCACTCCGCTGCTGGGCTTTAATGTGATCCAAGAGATAATAATGGCAAACGGTGAACAAAGTGACGATATTAGCTTAGTGGGCTTACTGTCAGAGACCTTAAAGGTCCAGAAAGGTAATGTTGAATCACTCATCTCTGTTGTCCACGCCAAGTCAATGGAAAATGAACCAGAAAGTCCAGTGGTGAGAGTTGGAAAAAAAGGACTCACTGTTCACAGTAGCCAAATCTGTATGGTAAAATGTCACATCAGAGCATTCCCTGGAGGAGGAGAAATGTTGTTCGAGCCAGCTGTGAAATGTAACTTACCGGATGGGTTGGAATTATTCCCAACTCTTATTGATGTACCCGCTGGTGCTTCAAAAACTGTCAAAATCCCAATCCAAAACTCGACAAAGCACAACATTTTTCTAAATCCAAAGACTGTTTTAGGACTTATTTCAGAGATCACCGAATACAAACCTGTAAATGTTTGTTCCAGTGCTGAAAATGCAACCAAAACTACAGACAAGCCATTTTGTCACTCTGCTCAAATGACATGTGACAGTCAAGGTGAGGGTGAAGAAACATTAAGCACTGCACCCTCACACCTGAGATGGCACCCTAATGTCAATTTAGACCATCTCTCAGAGGGTGATCGTGAGGTGGTTCGGCAGATGCTCTATGAACAGTCTGATGTGTTTGCTCATGATGAAGGAGACATTGGATGTATTCCTGGACTACAGCTAAAAATCAACACCACTGACAACACACCCGTGCAGAAAAGTTACAACTCCATTCCAAGACCACTGTATAAAGAGGTGAAGGAGTATGTTCAAAACCTTTTAAGCAGGGGCTGGATCAGGAAATCAGTGTCAAACAACTCGTCGCCAGTAGTGTGTGTGCGTAAAAAGGACAATACTTTGCGCTTGTGTGTTGATTTTCGTGAGCTGAACCGGAAAACCATACCTGACAGGCATCCGTTACCACGGATACAAGATCTACTGGACAGTCTTGGGGGTAACTCCTGGTTTTCCATATTGGATCAGGGAAGTGCCTACCATCAGGGTTTTGTAAGTGAGGAGTCAAGACATTTAACTGCTTTTAGCACACCCTGGGGACTATACGAGTGGGTGCGGGTTCCATTCGGGTTGTCAAACGCACCGGCCGCATTCCAAAGGTGTATGGAGGGGGTGTTAGAAGGGATCAGAGACGAGTGTTGCATGCCTTACTTGGACGATGTACTGTGTTACTCCAAAACCTTTGATGAGCACGTAGAACACCTTAAACAGGTTTTGTGCAAAATGCGACAACACGGCATAAAACTTCGGCCAGCCAAATGCGAACTGTTCAAAAACCAAGTACGCTACCTGGGTAGGCTAGTGTCGGGAGAAGGAGTCCAGATTGACCCAAAAGACTTGGATGCTGTGTTCGCTCTGAAAGACAAGAACCCTCGCACAGTCGGAGAACTCAGAACGTTACTGGGTTTTCTCAGTTATTACCGATCATTTATTCAAGATTTTTCACGTCTGGCGAGACCCTTGTTCGAACTCCTCCAGAGCACTAATGAAACAAGCAATGACAATAAACCAGCACCAAAAAGGAGTAAAGGACAAACAAAGAAAGGAGACAGAAACCAGCTTCCTTCTCGCACACCAATAATATGGACCAGTGAACATCAGGAAGTTGTGTCAAGATTTGTGGACATTCTGACTAATCCTCCCATTCTAGCCTATCCCAATTTGGACCTTCCATTTGTATTGCATACAGATGCGTCAAACAAAGGCCTGGGAGCCGTCTTGTATCAAAAACAAAAAAACAAACTTAAGGTGATTGGCTATGGATCCAGAACTCTCACACCGGCCGAGAAGAATTATCACTTACATTCCGGTAAACTAGAGTTTCTAGCTCTCAAGTGGGCCATCTGCGACAAATTCCGTGACTATCTGTATTATGCACCGACTTTTACTGTCTATACAGATAACAATCCTTTAACCTATGTCCTCAGTTCAGCCAGGTTGAATGCAGTGGGTCATAGGTGGGTCGGGGAGTTGGCTGACTTCCATTTTGATATCAAGTATAGGCCAGGGAAAAGGAATGCAGATGCAGATATGTTGTCCAGACACCCATTAGATCTGCAAGAGCAAATGAATGAGTTCACAGAGACAGTTTTACCGGAAGTAGTGTCCGCAGTGTGGCAAGGGAGCAAGGCAGCACAAAACAGTGATGTGCCATGGATAGCTGCATTACAACTGAGTTCTGATGACAACAATGTGCCAACTGACAGTGTTTTGAGCATGACACCTAAAGACATCAACGCTGCTCAACAAGACGATGAGTCAATTAGAGAAGTAATCTCACTCAAACTCAAAGGATGGACACCAAACGATAAAGATAAACGGACAATGAGTAAACAGACACGGAGACTACTGTATGAGTGGCACAAGTTGGAAGTTGACAATGGATTATTGTACAGAAAGACAGAGCACAGCAAACAACTTGTCCTACCTGAACAGCTAAAGCCGATGGTGTTAAAGAGTTTACACAATGACATGGGTCACATAGGGTGTGATAAGGTGATACATCTGGCCCGTGAGCGTTTCTATTGGCCATATATGCAACAAGATGTTGAAGATTATGTAACAAAAAAATGTCCGTGCATCAAACAAAAACGCCCAAATGTTCCCCAGAGAGCTCCAATGGGATCTATCACAACCAGTGCTCCCTTTGAGTTAATCTCCATCGACTACTTACACCTTGAGCCAAGTAAAGGAGGGTATGAGTACATCCTAGTACTAGTGGACCATTTCACTCGTTTCGCACAGGCATACCCTACAAGGAATAAATCAGGCAAAACAGCTGCAGAAAAGATATTTCAGGATTTTATTCCTCGTTTCGGGTACCCTGAGAAGTTGCATCACGATCAGGGACGTGAGTTTGAAAACAGTCTCTTCCACAGATTACAACAACTGTCTGGAATTTCTCACTCACGAACCACTCCATACCATCCACAGGGCAACCCCGTGGAGCGCCTGAATCGTACACTACTCCAAATGCTTCGTACCCTACAGGAGGAGAAAAAAAGTGAATGGAAGGATCACCTACCCCAAATTGTACATGCTTACAATTGTACAAGACACGAGTCAACAGGTTATTCTCCATTTTTCCTCTTATATGGCAGAGTCCCAAGGTTGCCTGTAGATCTACTATTGAACCAGACAAAAGACACTGACACACACAGCCATCAAACCTACGCTAAAAAATGGGCTGATAGGATGCGTGTTGCTTACAAAATCGCTGCAGAAAACAGTCAAAAGTCTTCAGATAAAGGCAAAAAGCAGTACGACAAACGCTTAAAAGGTGTCACACTCCAACCAGGCGACAGGGTGTTGGTCAGAAACCTCTCTGAAAGAGGAGGCCCAGGGAAACTGCGCGCTTACTGGGAGTCAGCAGTACATCGCGTAGTTGAGAGAGTGGGAGATGGACCAGTCTATAAAGTACAAGCAGAGAGAGGCAGCCAAGTGATGCGAGTGTTACACAGAAACCTGCTGTTGCCTGTAAATGACTTGCCTTTAGAAGAAGAACTGCCTGCAAAAGAAAAGACAAAACAGAAGCGGAAGAAGAGGACAGAGACAAACCCTAACAGTGACAACACAGACAATGACAGCTCGGAGGAAGAAGAGGAAAATACTTACCGCTACAACCTCCGTAGCCAAATCCCATGTTACAGACCCGTAAATCCTCAGCAAAATGCCTCAAATCTCCCAGACCAAAACACTCAGCAACCAGTACCTGTCATGCCAGAGCAAAATCCTCAAAATCAGCAAAGGCTTCGAGCGACAGCTAGAGAGTTCTGCCCACCAGTAAGGCAGGAAGGCCAGTAAGGCCCCCATTCAGCGGGATGCTGAGGAGCAACTGGATGGACCAGCTTTGCTGCAGGAAGAACGTCAAGGACAAGTGGAGGTGATGGATGGAGAACAGGAGGAACTGAGAAGGTCACAGCGGAGAGCAAGGCCAGTAGAGAGACTGACCTACAACGTCCTGGGACAGCCATCGTACCAGCCTTGGACTGCAGACGTAAGACCTGTCCTACTCCCTACCCCTGTGACGCTAACTCAAAACTACATGCCATTCCACTACCTCACCCAACCTCAGTCCCATGGTTATAATTGGTACACTCTCATGCATTAAGTCACCCTAGAACATGAAATGTCGGGAGACATTTATTTGAAGTGGGGGAGAGTGTAGAGGGTTGGAAATAGTTAATAGTTATGTAAGAGGTGAAAAAGACATTTGGATAAGAAAATTTAAAAAAAACAGGCACCCCTACAATTTTATGTTATTCCTTAATTGTTTATTTTTCTACAATGCATTTGTAATCCACCTGGTTCCATTATAACTCATGTGAGTTGAGTGCAGTTCCATACGCCAACCAATAGATGGCGCATGTCGCACAGTGATAGAGAGTAGACTCACGCACTGGAGTACGAAGAATAAACTCCTTGTGTGAAATAACGAAACGTGTTCTGCCAATTCTCTATCACAGGTTGGAGAGTTAACTTCCACATGCACGTTTCCTCCTCCTGGGCCGCTACCCAGGGGAGCAACACCTGCTCGTCGCCTCTCGCCCAGGGCAACTCCAGAGTAGGCCAAGCTCCAGCCTCTCTCCAGGAGACTGGTTCCGGAAGCGGACCTGTGTGTTGAGGTGAGGCCAACTATATCTAGCTGGTATCTCTCAACCTCATGCACCAGCTCAGGCTCCTTCCCCACCAGAGAGGTGACATTCCACGTCCCAAAAGCCAGTTTAGGAAACCTGGGATCAGACTGCCAAGGTCTCCGCCTTTGACCGCCACCTGATCCACACAGCACCGGGCCCCCATGGTCCCTCCTGCAGGTGGTGAGCCCACTGGAGGGCAGACCCATGTAACTCCTTCGGGCTGAGCCCGGCCGGGTCCCATGGGTGGAAGCCCAGCCACTAGATGCTAGCCATCGAGTCCCTCCCTCAGGCCTGGCTCCAGGGTGAGGCCCCGGTAACCCCATACCGGGCGGGGTACACTGAATCCCTGTTCTAGCGTCCATTACTATATGCCTTTTCCTTTTCCTTTGCTACCTCTCTCTTTGCCATGCCCCTAGCTGATGTCACGCATGATCTGGTCCTCCTTCTGAACTCCTGGTCTTCCCCTGATGATTCCTGTCTAATTTCTTCATCTCCCTGACTATCCCACTTTTCTTTG
The DNA here is from genome assembly GCA_020510985.1 of Pholidichthys leucotaenia. Classification (NCBI taxonomy): domain Eukaryota; kingdom Metazoa; phylum Chordata; class Actinopteri; order Cichliformes; family Pholidichthyidae; genus Pholidichthys; species Pholidichthys leucotaenia. Next base: position 484,712,374 of record CM035837.1, read on the forward strand.
CTAACCTCTTCTTTTTAATACTTTCCTGTACCTCCTCATTCCACCACCAAGTCTCCTTGTCTTCCTTCCTCTGTCCACTGGATACACCACATACCGTTCTACCCATTTCCCTCACTACTTTTGTTGTACTTTCCCAGTCATCTGGTAAAGTCATCTTCCCTACCACCCAGAGTCTGTATCAACTCCTTCCTGAACTCTGTGCGACCTGCTTCCTTCTGTAACTTCCACCACTTAATCTTTGGCTCTGGTTTCACTGTTTTCCTCTTTTTTGCTTTGCAAAGTCATCCTACAAACTACCATCTGATGCTGTCTTGCTACATTCTCTCCTGCCACCAACTTGCAGTCTCCTATCTCTTTCAGATTTCTCCTTCTGCATAAGACTCATGTAAGTCACCCTATGTTCCTCTCTCTTCTTGAAGTATGTGTTCACCACAGCCATTTCCATCCTTTTAGCAAAATCCACAACCATCTGTCCTTCCACATTTCTCTCCTTAAGACCATACCTACCCAGGACCTCCTCATCACCTCTGTTCCCTTCACCTACATGTCCATTAAAGTCTGCTCCAGTCACCACTCTCTCCCCCCTGGGAACACTCTCTACCACTACATCCAACTTACTCCAGAATTCCTCTTTCTCTTCTACCTGACATCCAACTTGTGGAGCATACGCACTGACAACATTCAACATCACGCCTTTGACTTCTAGCTTCAAACTCATGATTCTGTCTAACTTCCTCTTTACCTCCTGAACACTCTTCACATATTCTTAAGATAAGATAAGATAAGATAAGCCTTTATTAGTCCCACAACGGGGAAATTCCAGGATTGCAACAGCACAGGGATAGCAACACTCAGAGCAACAGTCAGAAGGCAAAAAAAGCAAGCAAGAGCAGCTAATATACATATGTACATATTACTATAAAATATATATATACACACACACACACACAGACACACAGTGCAGAGCATTGTAGCTGGATGGAATAAATATATGAATATATGAACACACAGTGCAGAGCATTGTAGCTAGATGGAATAAATATGTAAATATATAAACACCCACAGTATGGAGCATTGCAGCTAGGTGGAATAAATATGCAAGTATATAAACACACACAGTGCGGAGCAATGTAGCTAGATGGAATAATATGTAGATATATAAAAACACAGTGCGGAGCATTGTAGCTAGATGGAATAAAAATATAGATATATAAATATAAACACACCCAGTGCAGAGCATTGTAGCTAGATGGAATAAGTATGTAAATATATAAACACACACAGTGCAGAGCATTGTTGCTAGGTGGGATGAAACAGCATAACCGTCTATTTAGTTATCCTACATGGTATGATTATGTGCCCATACATATTCTCACCCTCCATAGCGACCGGTATGTTCCTAGTTGTATGCCGGAGAGGACCATTGTGTAAGTCTATTGCATCTTTTGCATTCAAAAACTATTAGTTTGTTACGTCTTTTTGCTATCTCTGCGAGCAGCCCTGCTTAGGTTGTACAGTCTGACAGCCGTTGGTAGGAAGGACCTACGAAACCTCTCGGTTGTGCACCTGGGATGATGTAGTCTGCTGCTAAATGAGCTCCTCAGTGCATCCAGTATGTCCTGCATAGGGTGGAACTCGGACTCCAGCAGAGATGACAGTTTAGCCACCGTCCTTCTCTCTCCTATCTCCTCCATCGGATCAAGGCGTTGCCCCAGGACAGAGCTAGCTTTCTTAATCAGTTTGTTCAGTCTCTTCCTATCGGCTGCAGTAATGCCACTGCCCCAGCAGACCACTCCAAAAGTGATGGCTGATGCCACCACCGTGTCATAGAATGACTTCTTCTTTCAAGATTACTCCTACTCTGTTTCTCTTCCTATCTACACCATGGTAGAACAGTTTAAATCCAACTCCAATGCTCCTAGCCTTGCTTCCCTTCCATCTGGTTTTTGAACACACAGTATATCTACCTTTCTTCTCTCCATCATATCAGCCAACTCTCTGCCTTTACCAGTCATAGTCCCTACATTTAACTTTCCTACTTTCACCTCCACACTTCTACCTTTCCTTTTCTCTCTCTCCCTCCTAACACACCTTCCCCCTCTCCTCCTCCTCGATCTTCGACCAACAGTAGCCCAGTTTCCACCGGCACCCTGTCAGTTAACAGCACCGGTGGCGGTCGTTGTTAAACCGGGCCTCAACTGATCCGGTATGAAAATCTCATTCATCATGATCTGCACGTTTGATTTGGCAAAGGTTTTACGTCGGATGCCCTTCCTTGCACAACCCTCCACATTTTTGCGGTCTTGAGACCATTGTTACAGTGGGGCAAAAAAATATTTAGTCAGCCATCAATTGTGCAAGTTCTCCCACTTAAAGGCCAAATGTCACGTAACAGGGTACTTTAAATATCTTGAAACTAGATATAAAAGGGAACCGATCCGTTCGGGTCTTGGTGCATATGCTTCAGTAACAACGGAATATTCGTTAATTTAAAACTGCCGCGCTTGGCCTGACACGGCCCCTGGAATCGCCTGGGGAAGAAGGCGGAAGTGACGAAATCGATTGTACCCGAGTTTGATGCTTGGGGTATTTCAATTGATTGTTTATATGGAGACTGGAAGGTTGAAGTGAGCAACAAGAAAGAAAAAATTTGATATTTCACCCATACCGTAAAACGGGACTATCAGGGACAGCTGGGTAATAAGGGACACTTCTCTGGGAAATGTTTTCATACCTGTCAAGTGAGACGTTTTCGCCGTACTTCAACACCGTAAAAAGCGGCTATAAGGGACGGCGGAGCAACAAGGGACACCTCTCTGGGAAATGCCCCAAATGCAACTCGTGTTGTTATTGTCAAATATTTTAAGGATTCATGGATATTTGACAATAACAACACAACTCAGCGTCCGGCGCAAAATAAAAAAAAAAAGCAGAATTCTGTATTTGTAAGGCGATCTCACTGTTCCGCAACCGCTGCACAGCTGAACGTGTTAAACCATTGTCCTAATGACTTCTCATTGTAGTGATAATAGCTCCCACTGAGCCATCTGCCAGCACCAGCTGTGGGGGATCACACACAGGAGTGCTCCTCAAGACACTCAATTTTTTTTCCCGTATATTTTTCTTTTGGGCGTACAGAAATGGCAATACGCCCGTTTTTGCTAAAATTGCATTTTCCCCGTATTTTCCTTAAAATATTTGACAATAACAACACGAATTACATTTAAAACATTTCCCAGAAAAGTGTCCCTTATTACTCCGCCGTCCCTTATAGCCGCGTTTTACGGTATTAAAATACGGCGAAAACGTCTCACTTGACAGGTATGAAAACATTTCCCAGAGAAATGTCCATTATTACTCCGCCGTCCCTTATAGCCGCGTTTTACGGTATTAAAATACGGCGAAAACGTCTCACTTGACAGGTATGCGCCTCCATTTTCATATTGATCTGGTCAATTTCTTGACAGCAGCGGCTCTCCTCCACTGTAATAATAATGGCTTCCGAAAAATCAATATTTATGGGGCGCCCTCGACAGACCCCCTTCGGCTTCGCAATTCTGGAGGCGATTAATGTCCAGTTCAATGACATTTTCCACTGGTTCTGCTCTCTGGTCATCGTTGGAACTGTTGTCATCAGACAAAGCATCTGATTCCGTCTCGGACGGCTCGAACCGGTAAGGTTCTATGCCTCTGTCACTGTCTGAACCACTGACAAAAAAAAAGACAAAAAAAAAAGACAAAACTAAACTAATTTGTTCACAATCGCTGTCACTTTCCGTCATGATTGTCCAATGTTGATAAGTGTGAATGTGGATAGGCAGGGCAGCCAGGGTACAACTGGTGATGTCAAAAACATGGGCGTGGTCTGGACTAGCTGTCACAAGCCAGCAAGCAAGGTGGGGCCTTCACCTGGTGTATTTTGTGCAATTATGTAAATACAGGTGGGTGATATGGTCTCCGGTATGAATATTTGGTTTAAGCTATGTGTATTTTATCTAAATTCGTTGTCATTTAGAAAAAAAAATTATGTGACATTTGGCCTTTAAAAGATGAGAGAGGTCTCCAATTTCCATCATAGGTATACCTCAACTATGAGAGACAAAATGAGAAAAAAAAATCCAGAAAATCACATTGAAGGATTTTTAATGAATTTATTTGCAAATTATGGTGGAAAATAAGTATTTGGTCACCTACAAACAAGCAAGATTTCAGGCTCTAACAGACCTGTAACTTCTTCTTTAAGAGGCTCCTCTGTCCTCCACTCGTTACCTGTATTAATGGCACCTGTTTGAACTCATTATCGGTATAAAAGACACCTGTCCACAACCTCAAACAGTCAGACTCCAAACTCCACTATGGCCAAGACCAAAGAGCTGTCAAAGGACACCAGAAACAAAATTGTAGACCTGCACCAGGCTGGGAAGACTGAATCTGCAATAGGTAAGCAGCTTGGTGTGAAGAAATCAACTGTGGGAGCAATTATTAGAAAATGGAAGACATACAAGACCATTGATAATCTCCCTCGATCTGGGGCTCCACGCAAGATCTCACCCCATGGGGTCAAAATGATCACGAGAACGGTGAGCAAAAATCCCAGAACCACATGGGAGGACCTAGTGAATGACCTGCAGAGAGCTGGGACCAAAGTAACAAAGGCTACCATCAGTAACACACTACGCCGCCAGGGACTCAAATCCTGCAGTGCCAGAAATGTCCCCCTGCTTAAGCCAGTACATGTCCAGGCCCGTCTGAAGTTTGCTAGAGAGCATTTGGATGATCCAGAAGAGGATTGGGAGAATGTCATATGGTCAGATGAAACCAAAATAGAACTTTTTGGTAAAAACTCAACTTGTCGTGTTTGGAGGAGAAAGAACACCATACCTACTGTGAAGCATGAGGGTGGAAACATCATGCTTTGGTGCTGTTTTTCTGCAAAGGGACCAGGACGACTGATCCATGAAAAGGAAAGAATGAATGGGGCCATGTATCGTGAGATTTTGAATGAAAACCTCCTTCCATCAGCAAGGGCATTGAAGATGAAACGTGGCTGGGTCTTTCAGCATGACAATGATCCCAAACACACCGCCCGGGCAACGAAGGAGTGGCTTCGTAAGAAGCATTTCAAGGTCCTGGAGTGGCCTAGCCAGTCTCCAGATCTCAACCCCATCGAAAATCTTTGGAGGGAGTTGAAAGTCCGTGTTGCCCAGCGACAGCCCCAAAACATCACTGCTCTAGAGGAGATCTGCATGGAGGAATGGGCCAAAATACCAGCAACAGTGTGTGAAAACCTTGTAAAGACTTACAGAAAACGTTTGACGTCTGTCATTGCCAACAAAGGGTATATAACAAAGTACTGAGATGAACTTTTGTTATTGACCAAATACTTATTTTCCACCATAATTTGCAAATAAATTCTTTAAAAATCAGACAATGTGATTTTCTGGATTTTTTTTTTCTCATTTTGTCTCTCATAGTTGAGGTATACCTATGATGAAAATTGGAGACCTCTCTCATCTTTTAAGTGGGAGAACTTGCACAATTGGTGGCTGACTAAATACTTTTTTACCCCACTGTATGTCTGAACTTGAAGACAAGGAATACACCAGGAGTGGAGGTGAACACTAGTTTATTATAATTTATCACTCTGTGCACCTGACCGTGCATGCAGCCACTGGCAGAGGTAAGGCGGAAGAGACCGCCCCTCTACCCTCTTATACACATGGGGTTGGCAGAACTGGAAGGTGGAGCCACCACCCTGTGCTACACAAATAAGAGCTCCAATAACAGAACAATAACAGAACAATAAATAACTACGTCACCCCCCCCCCCCCTTCCCGTAGACAAATCCAAAACACACATACAATCCACCCACCCCAATTTGGAACCCGACTCATCCGCTAAGCATAATTAAACTAAGAACACAAAAGGAGTCTATGGCATTCACACAAAATAACTAAAATTAGGGGGGGGGGGCAGACTGCTGTCCTACCCTCTACATGGTGAGGTGGGTTATTCTGCCGCCTATGGCTATAGAAAAGTCCTGTAAAAAAAAAAAAAATACTGCCGTGTCTCCTATGTAAAATAGAACACTAAAATAATCCCGAAACTATAAATACAGAATAAAAATTAACAAGAACACACCCATGACTCAGTGAGGATGACCCATGCGCCCCCCCCCCCAGACTTTCACCATCAGTCTGCCCCTGGAGGTATTAAGCTCTGTTTGAGTAGGAAGAGATCGTCGGATGCTGGCTGCTGCCAGGCTGCTGCTGCCAGGCTGCTGCTGCCAGGTTGCTGCTGCCAGGGCTCCCGCGCTGCAGCAGGGAAGAGGGATTGTACCATTTGCATGGCGGGGGGGGGAGGGGGTGTCATTTTCTTTTAAAAAAACATTTAAACAACAAACTGCTGAATGTGTTTTGGGTGTTATTTCAGCTTGTCAAAGGTGAACTACAATTTTAATAATCACAACTTTTCTCATTCCAGTTTTTAAGGGTGCTGAGTTTAAATTTTGGGGTGCTACAGCACCCCTAAACAAGGCCTAACGCCACCCATGTTGAAGACACTGGTTGGAGGTAAAGCCTGCAGGGTCTTGGCCCTCCAAGGCACATTGGACACCACTGCTTTAAACCATGCTTGTCAAACATAAGAATTTATGACTTGCATTATAGAAGTGCAGAAGTCTCGCCTCTGTCTGGGACAACTGTGTGCTCTGCGCATTGGTTCACCTCAGGGAGGAAATAAAATAATTTCACCACATTTTGTAGCGGATCATGACCCGTTTCTGTGGTCTTCTGTCTAACCAGCAGAGTTAACAAAAAATCTGTATGTAGTCACACATACAGTAAATGGTGACATATGAATACACCATGAAGATGATTTAGTTTTACAGGCTGTTGTGGAAGGTGATGGTGATGTCATTGGCATCAGCTGGTGTCTTACAGAAAAGCAACTCACTGAAAGTATGTGTTCAGTTTGCTAAGCCAATGGACAATCTGTCAGTTCTAACTGAAGTAGTATTTTTCATCTGTCGTCCCAGGGCTGGTGGCCCTCAGTGCAGATAATGAAGATAAGTCAGGAGAACTCCAGGTAGAACGTCAGAACCCTTTCCATAAAGGTATTCCACAGAGAGAATAAGTTGTACACAGATATTCACATTCATGATAGTGAGTGCTACTTAATAAAGATCAGTGGCTGGATGATTAAAGCATATTTATGTCATTTAAAATGAGCACACTCATAAAGATGCATTTGAAACCAAATCACTGAATAACCTGAACTATGAGGTTGAGCTGCAACCTTGAGTCAGAGTTGGCTTTGGATTTAGAACTGGAACGCTGTCTAGGTTTGAATCAGCTGAGACTACGTCCGACTGTAGGCTTTAGCAGTTCTGTTTCATAATGAAGGGTGAGGCCATGTAAGACTTTGCTCCAACATGCCGTACTAATGTCAGAGGTAGCGCACGTGAAGAGAGTTGCTGTAATGTAGACAGGAGAGGATTAGGAAGTGTGAACAAGTTACAGATAGATGGCACAATATCAAAGGTTTAATTTTCATAATGCTTCTCTGATTAAAGGAGCGTGAGTTCTCAAGTTTAGACACACAAGATTAATCATTTAAATAGCAGTCAAAAATATAATACGGTGGCAATCAGATGACTGGATATCGCCATGGTGGCTGACTGCCATGGTCTAGTTATCCAGGGCACAACACAAGGTAGCCATTTTTCCAGGGTTAAACCGAACACTCACTGGGAATCCTAAAAGAAGCAGATTATACCTCTACTGAAAGCTGAGAACATAATAAACATGAATATAGTACTTTTGTAAACTTGATTTCATCTAGAAAGGAAAGAAATGACATTTTTTTCATTCATTCTGTGCACCCACGTCAAGACTCTGACTTCCGTATTTGCCGACTGATTTAGGTGTTGTCACCAGTTGATCAAACTAAAAGCTCAATGGCTCCAGCAGATCCAACCCACACTCTTGATTATGCATCTAAACTGTAGAAATAAACGAATATTGCAGACAATAGACCTTGTAAAGATTTTGACCTCTCAGCCACTTGGTGGCCAGGTCACTATTCTGACTGCTAGCGTGCAACTTGCAAGGAGAGGGTGAAGATATGAAGTAAAAATGATGATCAAGACTGGTCTAAAAATCATCCCCATCAATAAAGCAGATATATTTTTTATTTTTATAAAATCCTCTGTGTCGTCTCTGCCTTGGAGTGTTTGTGGAATATATGGCGAAGAGCTCCCTGGTATTTACAGTATGGATTTCCTCTCCTTTCTCGCACTGCTGCTTTCTGTGCTGTGGCTCTTTGTCTCTGAAGTAAACGCGTTCGGCTCCATGGCGGGCAGAATACAATATTCCAGGGACATGTTGCTGCATTTAAACACGGCTGATTCAACGGCTGTGATTGAGCCTAAGCTGCAACTGCCGGACTTTATTTTGAGAGACGGACACAGCGGTGAAAAGAGAGACGGGAGAGGCGGCAGAAGGAAGCGCGGAAGGCATGGAGGTGTGAAATTGCACCTTAGGAGATGGCAGTTTGGTAACATTCCTCTTCCTTCAATAATTTTTGGGAACGTTCAGTCTGTGAGAAACAAGGTGGATGAAATTCAAGGGAATGTACGTTACCAGAAGGATTTTAAGAACTGCTGCGTCATGGCTTTCACTGAATCTTGGCTTACTGCGCATGACTGAGATGCAGACCTGTGGATTGACGGCTTTGGAGCCCTGCTGCGCTCGGATCGGCAGGAAGAGGTAACGGGGAAATGTCAGGGGGGCGGCGTATGTTTATACATTAATAAGCAGTACTGCACATCTGTCACGGTCAGAGACCGCATCTGTACACCCGATGTGGAGCTGCTGTCTGTGTCACTACGCCCCTTTTATTTGCCTCGCGAGTTTCCCCAACTTTTCATCACGACTGTGTACATTCATCCGAGGGCAGACGCTGACTCCGCCTCCAGAACCATCTTTGATGTGATCCAGCAGCTGCAATCAATTTCTCCAGAGGCGCCAAACTTCATTCTTGGGGATTTTAACCATGTTTCTTTAAAGAAGACACTTAAAAACTTTCATCAGTATGTCTCCTGCCCAGCCAGGCGAAAAAAGACATTGGACCTGTGCTATGGATCCATAGAGAGGGCCTATAAATCACTCCCCCTTCCTCCTTTAGGATCCTCAGATCACAACTGTGTACATTTGCTGCCCACATATAAAACTGCTCTCAGAAGAGGCAAGGTGGAGATGAGAGACATTGATGTGTGGACAGAAGATTCAGAGCACAGCCTCCAGGAATGCTTTGACTGTACAGACTGGGAGATGTTCAAACTGGCCTGCGGGGATGATTTGGACTCTCTGGCTGAGTTCACATGCTCATATATGGCTTTCTGTCAAAATAAGATTGTTCCACGTAAACGTGTCAAAATATATCCCAACAACAAACCATGGGTTACTAAATCAGTTAAATCCTGCTTACAGAGGAAAGCTCTTGCCTTTAAACAGGGGTCTGTTTCTGAGCTACAGGTTGCCACAAAGGAGCTGAAGTCCGAAATTTTAAGAGCAAAACAGAATTTCAATTCAATTCAATTCAACTTTATTTATATAGCGCCATTTCACAACAACAGTCATCTCATAGCACTATCAACTGTAGGGGGAACCCCCACAGTTGCAGAAAGACCCCAGCAATCAGGCGATCCCCTGTGAGCAAGCACTTGGCGACGGTGGAGAGGAAAAACTCCCTTTTAACAGGAAGAAACCTCCAGCAGAACCAGGCTCAGGGAGGGGCAGTCATCTGCTGCGACTGGCTGGGGGGTGAGGGGATAGAGAAGAAGAAAAGAACAGACATGTAGAGAGCAAACAGCACAATGGGGACTCAATCTATGGGAGAGAACAAACAAATGTTAATGACCAGCAAAAAAAAAAAAAAAAAATATTTCATAGAGAGTGAGGAAAGGAGTGAGGCCCAGTGCATTACTGGAGGTCCCCCGGCTGACTAAACCTATTAGCAGCAAAACTAAGGGAGGGTTCAGAAACACATGATCCCTCCCTAATTGTAGGCTATATCAAAAAGGTAGGTTTTAGCCCTATTCTTAAAAACAGAGATTGAGTCTGACTCCCGAATCCAGATTGGCAGCTGATTCCACAGGAGAAGAGCTTGATAACTGAAGGCTCTGCCTCCCATTGTACTTTTGGAGATTCTAGGTATTACAAGTAATCCTGCATTTTGGGAGCGTAGTGCTCTGTTAGGGTAATACGGTAGTATCAGATCTTTTAAATAAAAAGGAGCCTGATTGTTTAGAGCTTTGTAAGTAAGAAGAAGGATTTTAAACTTAATTCTAAACTCTATGGGAAGCCAATGAAGGGAGGCCAGAACCGGAGAGATATGATCTCTCTTTCTAGTACCTGTTAAAACTCTTGCTGCAGCATTTTGGATCAGCTGAAGACTTTTTAAAGATGTTTTAGGACAGCCTGATAATAAAGAATTACAATAATCTAATCTCGAGCTAACAAAAGCGTGGATCAGTTTCTCAGCATCACTCTGAGACAAGATGCTCCTAATCTTGGCAATATTACGCAAATGATAGAAGGCAGTCTTAGAAACAAATTTAATATGTGAATTGAAGGACAAATCCTGATCAAAAATAACTCCAAGGTTCCTCACAGAGCTATTAAGAGAAAGAGTAACTGCATCCAAACTGAAAGTTTGATTTGGAAAGGAATTTCTAAGGTTTTTTGGACCAACAAGAATGACTTCAGTCTTATCTGAATTTAATAGCAGGAAATTACAAGTCATCCAAGCTTTGATTTCCTTAAGACAGGCTTCTAACTTGGCTAATTGATTAATTATAATTATAAATCAGAGTTGGAAAGCAAGATGGCAGCAAAGAAACTTGCTTCAGCCTGGGCCAGTATGAAAACTATTGCAGGCCTTCAGAGCACAGAGCGCAGTAATCGTGTGTTTTTAGATGGTTTTAATTCAGACACAGAGCTGGCTAATGCTCTTAATTGTGTTTATGGTCGTTTTGACTCCTTTGATTTCAGCACAGAAATCCAAGATTTGAAACAGAAACTCAAAGACAATCAGCACTTTAATATTGAGGTGCAGGATGTTTATAGGGAGTTCTGCGCTGTAAAAGTGAACAAAAGTCAGGGCCCTGATAATATATGTGGGCGCTTGGTAAAGTCCTGTGCACATGAACTGAGTCCTATATTTCATTACATTTTCAATAAGTCCTTACAGACACAACATGTGCCTAAGATCTGGAAAGAAGCCGTGGTTGTCCCCGTTCCAAAATCCAGCTGTCCTAAAACAGTAAACGACTTTAGACCAGTTGCTTTGACTTCAATTTTAATGAAAATTTTTGAAAAACTGGTCAGATGTGAGGTCCTAAAGCAGACTGAACATGCATTGGATCCTCTGCAGTTTGCCTATAGGCCTCACAGAGGAGTGGAGGATGCCACTGTCACTCTGTTTAACATGCTTTTTAAACATCTGGATTTTAATGGGACACATGCCAGGCTTTTATTTGTGGACTTTTCATCCGCCTTTAATACAATCCAACCTCATATCTTAGTTGAAAGGCTCCTGCAGCAATTTGATTTGAGCAATAATCTGGTGGGTTGGATTCTGGATTTTTTAACCAACAGGACGCAGAGAGTAAGGGTCAATGCTACATTGTCTGACCAAAAGTGCTCTTCTACTGGCTCTCCTCAGGGGTGTGTGTTGTCACCACTACTCTTCATCCTGTACACAAACATGTGTCGGAGCAGACATGACAACAGACACATTATAAAGTATGCTGATGACTCAGTCATTGTCAGTCTCCTCCAGGATGGTGAGAGTGGCCACGGCCCAGTAGTTGATGATTTTGTTCACTGGTGTGAGGATTCCTGCCTGCAGCTGAATACAACAAAAACGAAAGATATGATTATTGACTTTAGGAGGAAAACTCCCAGGCACAAAGTCACTGTACTAAAAGGCCAGACCACCGAATGTGTACAATCGTACAAATATCTTGGTGTAGAGGAGCTGGAAATGATGAGGCGATTTTGTATTAAAAAACAGAGTCTTTAATGAACAGCTCTTCTATCTAGTCTCATCTGGTGCAGAGCTTGGCAGAAGGCAAAAGAGGAAGATTTCTGCCCAGCTCGCTGGTTAAATACAGGCACACATCAAAGACATGCATTACACAAGCCGACATCCCCCGTTATCTTAATCCCCCCATTGTTCTGTTATCTCCTCTCTTCGTCTTGGGAGGTGATGGGAATTCCTCTCCTCGCCTTAGGGGGTGAAGGTGTCTAGTCTGTCTCTGCCGCTGCGTCCTGGGACGTCTTTGATCTTCACACGGCGGGTGAGATTCCTTTGTCCTTTCCGAGGTGTGAAGTTCCTTACATATGCTGTCACAAAACATTTCCACATGCTCTAACATATGTAGGTATGGAATATATGAGTAATATATACCACATTGGGATGATTATTGATAGTAATTTAAACTTTGAAGTGAACTGTGAAAGGGTGTGCAAAAAGGGTCAGCAAAATTTGCATTGTTTGAGGAAACTTGCACGCTTCCAAATTGACCGAACCATAATGACAGTGTTTTATTGGGCTTTTATTGAATCTGTTTTATCCTTTTCTTTCGTGTCATGGTTTGGTCAGATAAAACTGAAACAGAGGAAATCCTTGGATCAGGTAGTTAGATGGTCCAGTCGTTTGCTTGGTGAGTCACAGCTGAGCCTGACATCCCTGTACACCAGACAGGTACAGAGGATGGCTGCCTCCATTTTAAATGATGACTCCCACCCTTTGCACTGCAACTTTCAGCTTCTTCCCTCCAGACGGAGGTTTGCTGTCCCAAAAAGTAGAACCCAGCGCTACAAAAACAGCTTTGTTCCTGCTGCTGTCAAAGAGTTGAACAAGCTATAAAAATATATTGTACATATTTTATATTTACTTATTTTGTATGATGTCACTTGGGTTCTAAATATTTTATTGGGTTTTAGACCTTTGAGTTTTTTAACCTCTGACTAGTTTTTAACTTTTAACTTTAATATGACCCTTCTCTCTTACCTCTGGTTTCTCCCTCATCTCTTTGTCTTTTTATACCCTGTTTGATGGAGTCTTGAGTATTTTTATCATGTTTATAGTCAGCTTCATGTGTGCCTGTGTTTGTGTCTATGTTGAATGTAATTAGTGGCTTGTAAATATGGATGTCACCAGACTGCAAAACAAATCTACCTACGGGTACAAATAAAGTAACCTGAACCTGATATTTGAAGAATAAGGTCTACCCTGCCTAACGTCATTTGGTGTTAAAATAAGATGCTCTAGTTTCTCTAAAATCTGATGAATAATTTCGGCTGAGTTGCTGATCACTCAGGGACAACTCATCCTCGTCTTTTCGAGTTTGCCCAGCCCCACAATTTTGTACATAGTTGTAAATACATTATTTTGTTGGTTTTTTTCCTTTTAATTTGAAATAGACATTGAATTCCAGTGCCCTAAAATTCACTTGACAAAATTTGATTTCATTTCTTGATACTGTAAAAAAGCCATTAGAGATGAGGTAATTGACAGTAAAATAAAATGACTGAAAACAAAATGGGAAAACACATTTTAAATTATTTGATTACTTGAAAAGTCAAAAGTAAGAAGCTTTAGAGGGGTGTGCATGTTTGCAGGGCTTAGAGTGAGGCCAAGGCTTACAATGAGAGCAGCTGTGGCGCAGGTGTAGTGTGGCCCACAACTGATCGGAGGGTCAGGGGTTCAATTCCCGCTCTGTCTGCAGTCTGCATGTCCAAGTGTCCTTGAGCAAGACACTGAACCCCCAGTTGCTCCTGGCGGGTCAGGCCAGCACTGGTGGATGGCAGCTCTGTCGCTGTCAATGTGTGGAGAGCAGCATCCGTAAAGCACTTTGGTCATCCACAGATGAGGAAAAGTGCTTTATAAGTGAACGCCAGATCTCTCTCGCCGATCTCTCGGCGCCACACCAGTCGGCTGCCTTTTGCAACAGCGGCTCGATTCCGATTTTTTTTTTTTTTTTTTTTTCCCTTCCTCTCTCTTTTGATCACTTTTTTTTTTTTTCACCCCACTTATATCACGGACACACAGATCGTCCCAAATGTCTCCTGAGCCGGTGGACGGAGCCACTGTTTATAGCAGGATTCGATACAACAGGGAAGAGCTGCTAGCATTTAACCGCCACCCGGTCCCAGTGGAAAAACTCGACATACCGAGAGAACTGAGGCGAAAACGCCGCGGCTGCCGGGCTGGAGTAAGGCGGAGGACAAAAAATATAAGGTACAGACCCTCCCTTCCATCTGTTGTCATGGGAAATGTACGGTCGATACTGGGAAAGTTAGATGAGCTAGCGGCTATCTCCCGTTATGATAGCACTTACCGGGAGTGCTCTCTCCTTTTGTTTACTGAGACGTGGCTAACTGAACTAGCAGCAGATGCTAACATTGAGCTGGAGGGTTTTCACATGATACGAGCTGACCGAACACCAGAGAGTGGCAAAACTAGGGGCGGTGGAGTGATAATGTATGTTAACAACAACTGGTGCAGACCGGGACATATCACTGTTAAACAACGACACTGCAGCAAAGACACTGAGTTGCTAGCTGTTAGCATGAGGCCTACATATCTCCCGAGAGAACACTCACACGTGATCTGCATTGTTGTTTATGCAAATCCGACGGCGAACGCTGGGACAGCGCGTGACGTCATCCATTCAGTAACCAGCAGGCTGCAGACAGAACACCCAGATGCTCTTCTCCTCATCTCAGGCGATTTCAACCACGTTTCACTGTCTCCCATTCTGCCCACTTTCACCCAGTATGTCACATGCCACACTAGAGACAATAAAACACTGGATTTGTTCTACGCAAACACTAAGGAGGCGTACACCTCATCACAACTCCCCCCACTTGGGAGATCGGATCACAACTTGGTTCATCTCCGACCGGTGTACAAACCCCTAGTGCACAGACAACCTCCGGCCATGCACACTGTGGAGTTATGGTCTGAGGAGACAATGGACACTCTAAAGGACTGTTTTGAAGCCACTGCCTGGAAGCAGCTCTGCGATCCACATGGTGAGGACATCGATGGCCTCATTCACACCTTCACGGGCTACCTCAGCTTCTGTGTGGACAAATCCGTTCCCACCAAGACCATACGGCGTCACTCAAACAACAAACCCTGGATCAACCCTGAGATAAAAACACTTCTGAGAGAGAAGAAGAGGATCTTCAGGTCGGGGAATAGGGAGATGCTGAAGTCCGTACAGAGGGAGCTGAGGAGAAAGATCAGAGAAGGCAAGGACAGCTTCAGGAAGAAGATGGAGGACAAGCTGCAACAGAGCGACATCAGCGGGGTCTGGAGAAACCTCAAAACCATCTCGGGGCTCCAGAATACCTCCCCCCAGGCCACGGGGGGCAGGGAGTGGGCGAACAACCTGAATCTGTTTTTCAATAGATTTGACCAACCGCCCTCCCCCCTGTCTGCACAACAACCACTGCTGCCTCTAAGAAATCAAGTCCTGCTACCCACTCCCCACTCCACCGACACCCCCCCCACTCCCAACACACAGCCCCCCATCCTGACCCTGACCAAGACCCAGGTGAGGACGGAGCTGAGGAAGATCAAGGCGAGGAAGGCGTCGGGACCGGACGGCATCAGCGCAAAGCTCCTCAAGTCCTGTGCAGACCAGCTGTGTGGGATTGTGACGTATATCTTCAACATGAGCCTGAAACTGGGGAGGGTACCACAGCTGTGGAAAACATCTTGTGTGGTACCTGTACCAAAAACTTCCCACCCCAAAGACCTGAACAGCTTCAGACCGGTGGCCTTGACGTCCCACTTGATGAAGACCCTGGAGAGACTGCTCCTTGCTCATCTCCGCCCCCTGGTGGAACCAGCGATGGATCCACTCCAGTTCGCCTACCAGCATGGCATTGGGGTGGAGGATGCGGTGATCTTCCTCCTTCACCGTTCTCTGTCCCACCTGGAGAAGCCCGGGAATATGGTGAGGATCATGTTCTTTGACTTCTCCAGTGCTTTCAACACCATCCAACCGATGATCCTGAAGGACAAGCTGCTGCGCGCAGGGGTGGACCAGCACCTGTCATCATGGATCCTGGACTACCTCACGAACCGGCCTCAGTTTGTGAGAACCCGGGACTGTGTTTCCGACACGATCATCAGTAGCATGGGGGCCCCCCAGGGAACGGTGCTGGCTCCCTTCCTGTTCACTCTTTATACTGCGGACTTCTCACACAACACAACACATTGCCATCTACAGAAGTTCTCTGATGACTCTGCGATCGTTGGTCTCATCTCCAGCGGAGATGAAGCTGAGTACAGAGGGCTTATCCAGGACTTTGTGGACTGGTGCCATCGGAACTGCCTCCAGATCAACGCGAGGAAAACTAAGGAGCTGGTGGTGGACTGCCGCAGGCATGGGCAGCCCCTCACAGCACCAGTAAATATACAGGGAACAGACATCGAGATGGTGACATCCTACAAGTACCTGGGTATTCATCTGAACAATAAACTAGACTGGTCACACAATACTGACGCACTCTACAAGAAGGGACAGCGCAGGCTGTTCCTGCTGAGGAGACTCAGGTCTTTTGGTGTACAAGGGGCGCTGCTGAAGTCATTCTATGACACGGTGGTGGCATCAGCCATCACTTTTGGAGTGGTCTGCTGGGGCAGTGGCATTACTGCAGCCGATAGGAAGAGACTGAACAAACTGATTAAGAAAGCTAGCTCTGGCCTGGGGCAACGCCTTGATCCGATGGAGGAGATAGGAGAGAGAAGGACGGTGGCTAAACTGTCATCTCTGCTGGAGTCCGAGTTCCACCCTATGCAGGACATACTGGATGCACTGAGGAGCTCATTTAGCAGCAGACTACATCATCCCAGGTGCACAACCGAGAAGTTTCGTAGGTCCTTCCTACCAACGGCTGTCAGACTGTACAACCTAAGCAGGGCTGCTCGCAGAGATAGCAAAAAGACGTAACAAACTAATAGTTTTTTTTGAATGCAAAAGATGCAATAGACTTACACAATGGTCCTCTCCGGCATACAACTAGGAACATACCGGTCGCTATGGAGGGTGAGAATATGTATGGGCACATAATCATACCATGTAGGATAACTAAATAGACGGTTATGCTGTTTCATCCCATCTAGCAACAATGCTCTGCACTGTGTGTGTTTATATATTTACATATTTATTCCATCTAGCTACAATGCTCTGCACTGGGTGTGTTTATATTTATATATCTATATATTTATTCCATCTAGCTACAATGCTCAGCACTGGGTGTGTTTATATTTATATATCTATATATTTATTCCATCTAGCTACAATGCTCCGCACTGTGTTTTTATATATCTACATATTATTCCATCTAGCTACATTGCTCCGCACTGTGTGTGTTTATATACTTGCATATTTATTCCACCTAGCTGCAATGCTCCGTACTGTGGGTGTTTATATATTTACATATTTATTCCATCTAGCTACAATGCTCTGCACTGTGTGTTCATATATTCATATATTTATTCCATCCAGCTACAATGCTCTGCACTGTGTGTCTGTGTGTGTGTGTGTGTATATATATATTTTATAGTAATATGTACATATGTATATTAGCTGCTCTTGCTTGCTTGTTTTTTTTCTTGCCTTCTGATTGTTGCTCTGAGTGTTGCTATCCCTGTGCTGTTGCAATCCTGGAATTTCCCCGTTGTGGGACTAATAAAGGCTTATCTTATCTTATCTTATCTTATTTACCATGAAAGAAAATGCATTGGTGAAATATGCCAGAAACCATGCAAGCGCAACAGCCGACAACACACAATTAGACCCTGCAGCTTTTACACATATTTTTTTTTTAATTTAGAGAAAAGACAATTGCAAAGTGGATTTCTAAATTTTCTATACACGTAGCAGCTGACAGTGTCGTTGGGGTCTTTCTCCTCAGTTCACCATCACCTGTCTGGGACCCGGTTCATGCAGGTCAGCTGCAGGGACTCCAGCTGCAGTGCTGGCACCAGCAGCGGCGTCTCGGTTTTGATCGACTTCAGGGTCAGAATCTCCCAGACGTCCATCATCATTATCGCTGTCTGCTGAATCACCCTCTTTACCTTCAGCTTCCTCTTTGTTGGTATCCACTTCAAAACCCACATCGAGAATGCTGTCTTCCATTTTCCTCAAAATATGAACACGATCTCGTCGTTGTCAGATTGTAATGACAGTCTCTTTGTGTATACAATATAGTGCACGCACAATATACTAGTAATAAATTCATTGTTCAACTCCTGACATCACGCATTTCAAGTCGACATTCCTAGTGAATTTTAGTCATCTGAAACGGTCACTTTCACTGACTTTTTGTCAAAATTTCTCTCTCCAGATCACAGTTTCTTCCAACAGATTGTGATATTTGAGGAAATTATATCATTTCCTGCGTAAACATACCAAACTCAGCCTAATTAAAAACCAATAATTTTCCACTTTAAAGGTGAAGGTAGTTTTGAAACATCCATCATGAACAACAGGTGTGATCTTATCCTGGGGGCAGTGGTGGCCTAATGAGTTCAGGATGTGGACCCGTGGACAGCAGGACCAGAGTTAGCGTAGCAGTGTCTGGCCCACCCGTCTTAGCCCCAGCTGCTCCAGTGGAGCTGCTCAGTGGCCACCGGTCAGTCTGCAGCTTCCTGGTGTCTTTGTGGAACTGTGGGAGTGTGAACAGGGTGTCCTTGAAAAAGAGAGGTTGCCTCTCAATGGAACTGCCCTGTGCAAATAAAGTGAAAAAATAAAATAATCTAAGATGCAGAGGCTTAGTAGTGGCTTAGTTGTTAGTGGCGGCGCCTTGCATGGCAGCAGCCCCTCTGATTCTACGTGTGATTAACGTTGTAGCCAGCAGAAAGGTCATTTGGTTCTCCTGTACGTGATTGGCTGTATGGACTGAACGACAACAGAGATGGCTTCTTAACAGAAACAAGTGTTTGGAAATGATTGTTTTGTACTAGAAGAAGTTCTTTTAATTTTCAACCAAAGTCCAATTCAGTGTTTGAACTTCCAGACCCAGCAAGCTTTCAAAGAAGATGGACTAGTTTATTTTTTACAATATACTTTTATGGAGTTAAATGTTACTGCAGTGTTGCAGTGTTCCAAGGTTGTCATAGCCAGGAGCGGCACTGGGGTTAAGCTCCCAGTGCTCATAAAATGCTCCTTACGGCGTGTGTCTCGAAAAGCCTCTGACAACTAAGTCCAACTCCTAGCCTGCCCGTGTGGTTTAGTCTCTAAGCCCGGCGGAACTGCTTTTACTAATAGGAGAAGGGGCGAGGGCGGATCTCTGGCGCCTTAAAATCAGATGCTTCAGGTAGATGGTGGCTCGTCAACCTGGGAAGGTAGCCCATCTAGGGGAAGGTAAACCCTGATTTCAAACCAGAACACCGGTGCACATCGGCCTGTTCAGCCACAGGCGGTGCTGTTCCAGCAGAGAAGACGTTTACGATTCTCTTCCATGGTCATCACAGACCGACGGAGGCCGACGACAACCTGTTACTGCAGTTTGTTCTGAACATGCAGAGTTACAGCAGCGCTCCATGCTGCATCAGAAGCATATTATATTATATTATTATACATTTTAGTTTTTGCATTTTATTTTTTGGGTTAAAAGGTTGAACTGTAATTTCTGTTATTTGTGTTGCTATAAACACTTATTAATGTCAAGTTCAAGTTTGCAACATCTTCCATGGGTCATTATTTAGCTTTGGAAATGTTTTATAACACTATTAAGGCTAGTGCTAGTGTCCTGCTCCTTGCCTTTATGTTTTTATGCGTGTTCTTGTACAGCGCTTTGTGCAGCAAGTGTTGCTTTATAAAGTGCTTTATAAATAAAGTTGATTGACTGAGTTGAAGGCAAAGACTGACAGCAGGCTTAACCAGGTGAGGTAAGAAGAGCTTTCCTTTTCTACGATGCCCGCCTCAGTGTCAGGAGGCACCAGACTGCTCGAAGTTATTATCTGATCACCTCCACGTTAAACCCACATCACAGCAGGTTCTGCACCAGAAAGTGCACAGCTGTGGTGACTGTATCAAACAGATCTAATGCTGCTGTACCTGCCAGAGAAGCCTATGGGATGATTTTCACATCTGCTGTTATGAATAATGTCACACTGGATAAGGGTGTAGCAGGCAGCTGTGGTCTGTACTCAGCTGTGTGCAGGTGTGAGAAGTGTGCTGCAGTCAGAACTTCATCTTTTCTGAAATGAAACTATTTTTATGTTGGACAAGTATGCTGTTAAAATGAGCAGGCCAGCTTCACTTAGTCAAGCGTTCTTCACTTATCCACATGGATCCCTGCAGTAGAACCAGTGAGGGCAGACACTCCTCTGTCTGCGTCAGTGTCTGACCACTTTTTTAACCTCAACATAAAATATTGTGATTATATGGGTAATATAGCCTAAATACACACTTAAATCTTGTCTGTACAAATTTAAATTCAGCTGGAGATCAGCTGGTCAGACAAAAGTGTTGTGCAGCACTGACCTCCAAAATGTGGTTCTTTTGCATTTTTAATGCCACCTTTGACGTTGCCACACAACACTACTCTTTTTCACTTCTCATATAATATCAGTTTCCACTGCGGAGAAGTTTTTTGTCGGCCGTATGACATCACAGCATGTTGCAAATGTTGGGGACGAAGCAGGAGTGTGGTATTTAAATGATGATTGCTTCTGGCCCCCAAATTTGTCAGTGAGATTGTAAGATGAGAATAACCAGACAGTTTCATAAATATCACATGGGTCTTGTCATACAATCATTCCTACACCTGAATATGTGCCGTTTTCCATGCACTTTTGATAAATGAGGGCCAATATATATAAACAAAACTGGATCGGTCCAAAGAGTTTAACCACCTTGGTGACATCAGCCCCTGTGATAGGTGAGTCATCCCCCTCGTCGACAAGCCCTGCTTCCTCTGTGGAAGGCGTATCAGTGGGATTGAGGAGGTCCTCAAAGTATTCCTTCCACCGCTCGACGATGTCTCCAGTCAAAGTCAGCAGTGCTCCATCTGCACCATACACAGTGTGGACAGGGAGCTGCTTCCACCTCCTGAACTGCTGAACAGTTTGCCAGAACCTCTTCAACACCAACTGAAAGTCTTGTTCCATGGCCTCACCGAACTCCTCCCACACCCGAGTTTTTGCTTCAGCAACCACCCGAGCTGCACTCCGCTTGGCCTGCCAGTACACCTCAGCTGCTTCAGGAGTCCCACAAGCCAACCAAGCTTGATAGTACTCCTTTTTCAGCTTAATGGCCTCCCTCACCACTGGTGTCCACCACTTGGTTCGGGAGTTGCCACCACAAGATGCACCGACCATGCGACTGCAGCTCTGGGCAGCCGCTTCAACAATGGAGTTGGAGAACATGGCCTATTCAGACTCCATGTCTCCAGACTCCCTCGGAATGTGGGTGAAGTTCTTCTGGAGGTGGGAGTTGAAGACCTCTCGGACAAGGGCCTCGGCCAGAGGTTCCCAGCACACCCTCACTATATGTTTGGGTCTACCAGGTCTGAAGGGTGACCTCCGTTGCCATCGGATCCAACTTACCACCAGGTGGTGAACAGGCCCTGGATGTTGTAGGGCTGTCATGGTTGACACGCCTCTGCAACATTGCATGGAGGTCGGGGACAATGCCTTTGGCATGGCAAACTAGGGTGATGGTTCCTGTCTTCAAGAAGGGGGACCGGAGGGTGTGCTTAAACTTTAGAGGGATCACACTCCTCAGCCTCCTTGGGAAGGTCTATGCCAAGGTACTGGAGAGGAGATTCCGGCCGTTGGTCGAACCTTGGATTCAGGAGGAGCAATGTGGTTTTCATCCTGGCCGTGGCACATCGGACCAGCTCTTTACCCTCTCGAGAATCCTCGAGGGATTGTATGAGTTTGCCCAACCAGTTTACATGTGTTTTGTGGACTTGGAGAAGGCATTTGACCATGTCCCTCATGGTTTTTTGTGGGGGGGTGTTTCGGGAGTATGGGGTATCGGGCTTGTTGTTATGAGCTATCCGGTCTCTATACGACCTGTGTTCAAGTTTTGTTCATGTTGCCAACACTTGGTCTGACTCATTCCCAGTGAGAGTTGGACTCCACCAGGGCTGCCCTTTGCCACCGATTTTGTTCAGAATTTTTATGGACAGGATTTCTAGGTGCTGCCAGGGAACAGAGGTTGTCATGCTTGGTGACCACAGGATCTCATCTCTGTTGTTTGCCAATGATGTTGTCCTGTTGGCTTCATCCAGCAATGACCTACAGGTCTTACTGGGACGGTTTGCTGCTGAGTGTGAAGCAGCTGCGATAAGAATCAGCACCTCCAATCCGAGTCCATGGTCCTCAGCCGGAAAAAGGTGGATTGTCCTCTTTGGGTTGGGGACAAGCTCCTGCCCCAAGTGGAGGAGTTTAAGTATCTCAGGGTCTTATTCACGAGTGAGAGGAGAATGGAGCAAGAGATTAACAGACAGATCGGATCAGCATCTGCAGTGATGCGGATGTTGTAGTGGTCTGTTGTGGTGAAGAGGAAGCTGAGCTCGAAGGCAAAGCTGTCGATTTACCAGTCAATCTACGTTCCTACCCTCACCTATGGTCACAAGCTTTGGGTAATGACCGAAAGAATGAGATCAAGCGGCTGAAATGAGCTTTCTTTGTAGGACTGCTGGACTCACCCTCAGAGACAGGGTGAGGCGCTCAGTCACTGGGAGAGGCTCAGAGTAGAACCGCTGCTCCTCCACATTGAAAGGAGTCAGTTGAGGTGGTTTGGGCATCTGATCAGGATGCCTCCTGGACGCCTCCCACTTGAGGTGTTTTGGACACATCCCACTGGAAGGAGACCCTGGGGCAGACCCAGGACTCGCTGGAGAGACTACATCTCCCAGTTGGCCTGGGAATGCCTTGGTATCCTCTCTGAAGAGCTGGAGCAGGTGGCTGGGGAGAGGGAAGTCTGGGCCTCTCAGCTTGAACCTTTGCCTGTGCGACCTGGACCCCAGAAAAGCGGTAGAAAATGGATGAATGGATGATGGATCGGTCCAAGGAAGGGCCCTTGAGGGATTCCATATACTGTAAGAATGGACCAGAGGTAGAAACATGATTCCAGACAGTGTAATCTGTTAAATTATGCCATAGTCCAAGCTAGACTATATTTTATGTCCTACAAATTAATTAAAAAAGATAAATTAAGTGAATCTGTTAAGTGGATGCAATGTTTCTGTTACTGAATGAATATCTCAGTGAGATGTCAGTGGTCTACACTCACGTGAAATGAGCCACTCCTCGTTCTCCTCCATCTTTAGACGAGGGGGCAGCCCTAAGGGAGCTAGTGGAGGACCTCCGCTCGGCACTGCAGGGAAGCGACGCTCGCTGCCTGGCCCTGGAAGTTGCTCTCCGACGAGACAGGAGGAAGAGGAGTGTTCTCCCCCCCCTGCCACCATACGGAGCCGCCGTCTCAACTCCTCCGACCTCCATCACACTCAAACAGGGAAAACTGGTGCCGACTCACCGGATTAAAGGCAGCACCGGGGGAGAGGCAGCGAGGAGGGTGGTCAGGAGACGGGACATCAGAGACCCCCTCATTAGGGAGCTGAAGCTGATTCGCTCCTCACGAGACGGCCAACTGGAGGAGGCCATCAGGTTCAACAGGCGTCTGGAGGAGGAGCTGCAGTGGGCCTACCAGGAGGTGCGCAAGCTGCAGGCGGTGGAGTCTGCACTGAGGAAGGAGAACGCTCAGATCAGGTTGGACTTCCTCCATATCTGAATGAATGATGCTTGGTGGAGGGCGCAGGTGTCAGTATCAGGGCAGCTGCGCACGTGTGGCTCTCCCTCACACTGCATCGGGCCTGCTAATAAATAAGGAACTTTTCCTTCCACTTATACTTCTTTCAGTTTTATTTTCCTCTCTTGTCCAGTTGTGGCTTTTCATTGTAAATTTGCAACTTTTCTTCCAACTTTTGTCAATTTGCGACTTTCGCAGCCCGTGCACAAATTTGCAACTTTTCACTGCCACTCACAAGTCCTGGACTTGCACCCCATCTGGTCTGCTTTGACCCCCCCCCCACACACACACACACACTGTCCTCTGTCTCGCCACTTTGTTTTTCTCCTCTCCCCATCAATCTCCCAGCCAGCACATCCATGTGGGCCCCAAAGCTGGGCTGCTTTATGGGTCCATCTGTGCTTGCCCACATGGACTTTACCTGTTGACCTCTTTTCAACTGATTTTCTCATAAATTTGCTGTTTTCTTGTAATTTTTTTCACTTTTCCCCCCAAATTTGATACATTTTTTCTGGAAAATTTCTCATACATTTGCATTGTTTTGTAGTAAATTTGTGACATTTTGTAGTAAATTTGCAACTTTTTTACTGTAAACTTGCAACTTTTTCCTCGTAAATTTGTTACTTTTTATTGTAAATTTGCTATTTTCTTGTTAATGTGTGAGTTTTCCCCCCAATATATCTCAGTCATTTTTCTTGCAAATTTGGAACTTTTTTTACTGTAAACTTGCAACTTTTTCTCACTAAATTGGGGATTTTTTTTCTTGTAAATTTTCAATTTATTTACTCATATATTTGCTGCTTCTTTTGTTAATTTGCACATTTTTCTTATTTTTTCCTCATTAATTTGTAACTTTTTTCTGGTAAATTTGCTCAAATCTTCTTGTAAGTTTGAAACTCTTTTATCTAGTAAACTTTTTTCTTGTAAATTTTCACTTTTTTCAGCTAAATGTGACTTTTTTTCTGGTAATTTTCGCTGTGGTGCCAGCTCACCCACACTGAACCCATGTGGGGCTCGCCTGTACCATGGCTAAAGTCCATGTGGGCAAACACAGATGGGGCCAACATGGAAAACCCACATGGACCCATAAGACAGCCCGCTTTAACCTCCAGTGGGGCCCACACGGACACGCTGGCTGGCTGCTGCTTCTTCTGCTCGTGCTCACGTTTGCTCATGTTTCCCACTCCCTCATGAATCTGCAGCCGCCCCCGTGTTGTAAATGTAACTTTTCACCCCGCTTTTATAAATACGCCTTTTCTTCCCCTCATAAATGAGAAGCTTTCCCTCTGCTCAGTTTGCAGCTGTTGTTGCGTGCACGCTCGTCAAAGTTACACGTTATTCAAAACAAAGAGACAATAGAAATAACTGCCCGTCCCCCAGCTTCACTGGTTGCCCTCTGTTGATTAAATGTGACAGCCGTGTTATACTGCATAGGAAAAGTGTGTGATGGTTTTTGGTGATCCAGGAAGAGGGCGGAGGAGGCCAGGGAAGCTCTGAGCCTGGGGCTGCAGAGGGTTCGGCTGATCCAGGAGCAGGCCCAGTCTGTGCCGCAGCTCCAGACCAGGATCGCCCAGCTGGAGGCGGAGCTGCACCAGTACAGGTATGACATGTGCCAATATTTTCACATAATTTGCCTGTGTGCTCTGCTGCTTTGAAATTCAATGAACTAAAGCGCCCAGATCAAGTTGCACACAAGTGATTCGTGAGTTGTGTTCAGAGAGCCAGTCTCAGCTAACAATAGTGCATTCATGGCTGATCGCTGTAGTTACATATCTCAGCTTTCATAAAGTCTGACTCGGAGCAGATAGTTTTTTAACAAGTGTTTTGGACATGCTAAAATAATTTTAAAAAGAAACAAATCCACCTAGAGGGCACTCAGAGAGTGCATACCTCCACCAAGGCTGTTTACTCAAACTCCGCTCCATAATATGCAGAAATGATCTATTTGTTTGGCAACAAAATAACCTCCTTGGCAGCAGTAAAAATCCATCCAGTAGTTTTTGTGTTATCCTGCTTTAGGATTGCTTTAGAATTGATCCATTGCTAGGATATTGAGCCTTGGTGGAGGTATGCATTCATGCATCACCTCCAAGATCTAATGGGTTCTTGTGTCGCTCCAGAGCCACCTGTGGTGAAAATCTCATCCGTCTCTGTCCAGTAGTTTTGGAGTAATTTTGCTAAGACACTGTGAGAAGATACAGCCTTGGTGGAGGTGTGCATTCTCAGATCTTCACCAAAAGGTAATGGGTTCCTCTGTAGCGCAAGGGCCAGCTCTGGTGAAAATTTCATCCAAATCCATTGAGTAGTTTTGGCGTAATCCTGCTGACAGACAAGCCAACACAGATGAAAGCATTACCTCCTTGGTGGAGGTAATAAATAAAAGTTTATTACAATGAATTCTAAATTTTCTATAGAAACAGAACAAAGGAACAACAGAAAATACATAGGCTGAGGATACAGTAGCGCATCCACCCCGGCCAGGTCATACCAAAGAACATACTTCTAGCTTGGTGCTTCGCATAACAGAATAGGCAAAGGTAAGTTGGTTACCCAGCCACGAGGGCTGCACAAGCCAGGGGACTCCTATTGCTGGTCCCAAGCCTGGGGGTGGCAGTGGCTCAGGAGGTAGAGCAGGTCGTCTAATAATCGGATGGTTGGCGGTTCGAATCCCGCTCTCCCCTGATATCCTGCCGTTGTGTCCCTGTGCAAGACACTTTACCCACCTTGCCTCCAGTGTCCATAACACTGGGTATAAATGTTCGGTAGTGGCCGGAGAGGCTGTTGGTGCGGATTGGCAGCCACGTTTCCGTCAGCCTGCCCCGGGGCAGCTGTGGCTACAGTAGTAGCTTACCACCACCATTGTCTGTCTGGAGTGAATGAATAATGTATCTATTTGTAAAGCGTCTTTGAGGGTCTATGATAAAGCGCTATATAAATCTGATGCATTATTATAAATGGGGAGGGTTGCATCAGGAAGGGAATTAGGCATAAAATCTCTGCCAAATCCAATGAGCAGACCATGGTCTGCTGTAGCAACCCCCATTTGATGAGCAGCTTATAGAAGACGTCTGCAGTTAAGTTGCACCTGACAGAAAACATGAGCACAGCTGGAACAATGGAAAAACTCCTTCAAAAAGGTAATTGAGTACAGCACAAGATGTTGATTGTTGCCAGTCAGCTGCAGCTAACATCTGGAGCATGTACAGACAAAATGGGAAGCTTGTAAAAGGAGCCATACAGGTAAGGATGAAGTCAAAGCATCATGAGAGGAAATCCAGTGTTTCTGACCAAACTGTAAGGAATTAGCTGAAGAAAACAAGGTTACAGGAGGCTAAAGAGCAGCAGTCATGGACTGTGAATGATTGGATGAAAGTAATATTCAGTGATGAATCACAAATTTGTATGAGTCTTACATGTCAGAAAGTCAGTGGCAAAATTTCAGTAGGCAAGTCCAAAATGGTTTGTAAAACATTTGCCAAATCCAGCACTTAACTTGCTGTCCTCTACCTTTACCACCTTCAGAACCTGCTGCACCTGCTGTACCTCTGCAAGTCATCAGCTTCCCCCTGAAGATGCCTGCAGTAAAACAGGTGAGTAACTACAAAGTAAATGTACTACGCACATAACATGCTTTTTTTTTAACATGCTTATCAGAAGCTAGTAGTTTTTTCTCTCTCCTTTTCATTTTCACTGAAAGAGGCAGGAAATTGAGTGTGTTGTTAGCCAAAATCTGGGCCTGACTTTGACGCCTTTATCTAATCCATCCATTCATCCACCTACGGGTTGTCCCATAGTCTGAGTCGCGTAGACAGCAGTCTAAGCATAGAAGATAGTGATGGTGAAACTGAGGCCTTATGAAACAATGAACAACTTTGAGACAATTGCTTCATGAGCGACACAGTGTCATGAAACATTTAATAAAGAGTGCCATCTGCTGACTGAGTGTCAGAACTGCATCTGAGTGGAGGACCTGAAAAAAATCTCAATACTTTTTTTTGAGCATTTGGCCATCCAAGGTCTATTCGAAATTGGATGGCAGGAACAAACAATACAAAGCAAACAACAACAAAAAAAAACTAATTCCAATAGAAGCCTCTCAAACTTCCCGCAAGCTCTCTCAAGTCACGTGATGTGACCAACATAACGAGGCCTCGCTTGCTACGGTCACATGACTGTGGGTGTGCTGAAACAGCACTCGATGCACTGCTCATGACACTTCTGCTTTATATTGCTCGAATCAGTGTCGTGTGGGCAGTGTCGAGCATAACATCACTACTAGAAGCTCAGACTTCCATCTCACTATCCACCTTCTCCAGCTCATCAGGCAGGATACCAAGACCTTCCCAGGACAGTCAAGAGACACAGGGTCATATTACGATGGTCTAGTCAACAGTTTATTGTCTGTAGCACAGAGTGTCATTATTGGCATATCCAAGTCTATTTCGCTATTACAGCAGTACAAAAATTAATTTTGCACTTGCTAAGGACCATAAAGAGGCTGTCCTAATGCCCTTAATTATCCAGAGGCGTGCTTTGGGCACAACAGACAGTTAAACTAACTGCTGTCTTTGCTCTTATTCCCTTTAATAAACAGGGGCACAAGATCTAAGGTGTAATACTAATATAATGCTGTTTAAATGAGAGGACAAATCAGTTTTGCACTGGGGACAATGTGGGTTTGTTCACAAAGTGAAAATATGTTTAAGGATCACCCATAACCCTTCTCAAACTGCAGATCAGGTTTCATAAAATACAGTGTAATTTATTCTGTTTACCAAATAAAACTGACATCACCAGAGTGCTGCGGGAATAGACAAATCAGTCTGCAGCCTCAAAGATTGATTTTCATCATTATGCACTGATGAGAGCTGTGCCATTCAGAGGTTAAGCCTTTCTCTTTGTCCGTGATCTCTGACAGCCTTGTATAAATTCCTTCAGTTATTATGACAGGACACAGGAGACCCGGGGCCACCCACCACACTGTCATCCAGACTCCTCCGTGTAACCGAAGAACAGCTTCTCGCAGCTTTAATTGGGGTTGTTTCTATATTGCTTTTCTGTCTGTGACAGATTTGAATGTCTGTCCTCGATGTGCTTTTCTACAATGATGACAAAAACATCCCTGTAATGTGACTTTTGTGTCTGCAGATGCAGAATGTCTTCAGAGGGCAGTGGAGGGTAGGGCTGCCTCTGATGAAGAGGAGGAGGACCAGGGCATGAAGGAGGTGAAGAGGCGCGTTGGTGGCTGTAGAGATGGGTTAGCTAACAATCACACCCACATCATTTCAGCACACACTTAAAAGTTTTACAGTAGCACCTTGTATTGTTCCTGGGATAACGTCACGGTTATGCCTTTGTGACAAATGTGAGTCGTGCCTTTCAAAGTCAGAATGTGTGTCTATATATTCTGTTAGCCTTTACGATGTCTAATATCTGAAAATGCAGAATGTTAATATGCGCTCTAAGAGCACATGTGTTATAAACAACACATCATGTTGAAGAGACAGAGGGACAAGGTGTAATTCATTTGGTACAAAACAGAAGGAGGCATATAATTAGGGAGGATTCACGTTAAATGTGTGACTGCTTTGACCTGTATGACTACTAGCTAAGCAAAGTCTAATTTCTTATTGCCACATGCTGCACACACTGCAGTGAATCTAAGCTGCCCTACCTCTGTAGACATGCACAGGTACAGGCTGTTGTTGCCTGGGCTCCAGCCCATTTCAGTTCAATTCAATTTTATTTACATAGCGCCAAATCACAACACAGGTCGCCTCAATTTCCTTTGGCCATCTTTGCCTGAAGAGCCCCCAGAGGAAAAACAATACATAGAAAATAAGGGTTGTGACTTTTTCTGTGAATGTGTCCCTCTATACTAGTAAACTTGCTTTTTGTTCTCTTGCTTTGCTGATTTTTTCAATGTATCTTTGATACTTTATTCTTATATTTGCACTGCATTATAGTAAAACTGGAACTTTTAAATAATGAATTTGTGACTTTTTAACAGAAATTTGCATTTATTTATTTATTTTTGAATTGGGTTTTTTTTTTCTTGAAAATTTAGAATTTTTATATGTGACTTTGGAGCATTGTCAAATGAATGAATGAATAAATGAATGAATTAGTGAATGAATGACTTTTTTGTCATGTTTCTGGTTATTTTCATTCTCTTCAAATCTTAGAATTGTTTTGCTCATGAATTTGCATTTTTTTCCACTTCAAGTTGTAACTTTTGTGTCATGGATTCATATTTTTTTTCCTTCCAAGTTGATGATTTTTCACAGTTAGTTTTCCATTTGGCCCTGTGACGGACTGCTCATCTGTCCAGGGTGGACCCTGCCTTTCACCCAGAGATGCTGGAATAGGCTCCAGCCCCCCGTGACCCGAAAAGGATTAAGTGGTAGAAGATGAATGGATGGATTTTTCCATTGATTTTCTTTTACATTACTTTTTTAAAAACTAAAATAAAAATATGAAATTTTCATTGGGGGTCTCATAATTCTGTCCTCAAGTGTATCTCTAAAAGTTAGAATAAAGAGTTACTTTTTAGTACTTCAGTTTAACCCCTTGCACTCCGGTCAATTTCCCTAAAAACGCCAAAAAATAACGTGCCCAAAGTAAATCGAAAGCTGTTCTTCAACCCTTTGCAGCATCTTCATGGGGTTGGTCTCATTTAAAAGAAAACACTTTGAATTTTTTGGCAAAACAGTCATAATCTCTCTAAGTGCTCCGGCCACTGAGTTACAGTCATCTAAACATACTGAACTTGAAGAAAATAAATTTGGCCTGGGTGTTTTTTTGGATACAAATGCTTGCAAATAACACACAGCTTCAGATCCGGGCTGGAAAATGCGACAGAAATGTAGAACCAAGTGTTATCCAGCTGAGGTCAAAATTTTGTAACAATACCACAAAAAATGAATATATTACACAGCTTTTTCCTCAGGTTGTTCCCAGGCGATTTGGAACTGTGCCAAATGGCACAGTTTGGAAAAACGTCTGTAACTTTTGAATGATTCAATATAGAAGCTTCATCTTTGGCTCTAATGAAAGGTGACACTCAGGGCTGTGTGTGTGTGTGGGGGGGGGGGCTGTCCCCCCCGCTCGCTACACAGGACGGATATCGGCCACCGCTACATGACGGAATAGTCATGTGGCGACCGCAGCACAGTCACCGCGGCTTTCCCCCCCCCCTCGCTACAGAAGAGTAGCGGGGGGTGGGGGCGTTCACGGTCCGGACGCGGCGCACGACCCGTGTACTGCAGCGCACGAACTTCAGACTTCGTGCGCCGCACAGTTATAATTTACCGATCGGTCAAAAGTCATTTTTGATTACAATTTTCAGGGATAAAGAATAATTTAGCTTATAACACCTTACCTCTTCACAGCAGCAGTATCCTGGCAAACTTCTCTTCCTCATTGTCAGACGAACGCGACGCTGGTCCGCTCGTGGTTCCCGGTCAAAACATAATTCCATTATTGCGGTTTTGGCGAATGATTTACGACCTTTGTTGTCAGCCTCCGTCGGTCTATGATGACCATGGAAGAGAATCCTAAATGTCTATTCTGCTGGAATAAGTACAGGTCGCACTTGTGGGTGGTCTCCGTGCTGCTGGGTCTGTAGCAGGTTCTTCCTGCGGGTCCTTTTTTTCATCTGCTGCAGCAGTCAGCCTCTCTTCACCCAGCCCGAACTTCTGTGCTTCAATTGGCTCGCTGCATTCACAGTGTTGATAGGCGGGTCCTTCTTGCTAGGTTTTCAGTCATTGGTTCTTCAAGGTTTCAGAAACCCAATTCAAGGCTCTTATTAGTCGAATGAGAGGTCAATCATATCTGATCTGTTCGCGGCTGTGTCTGTAGTGGAAGAACTTTTTTTTTTTTTCAGTGCGCGCTTGGAGGCAGTGCCCTCGTGCGTCCTAGAGCACACAAGGACGCACGAGAGTGCCCTCGTGCGCTCTGGGACGCAGAGACGTGCCCGTCCGCGGTACACCGGAGTGCAAGAGGTTAAAAAAGTTAAACATTTGTATTTTCTATATTCATCACACATAAAGGGAGCTATTTCAAGCCCCTTTTAAAATGTTGATGATTATGACTTAATTCTTGGAATTACTGTAAATTAAATTATGATATTCCGTTTTTTTAGATGCACTGGTATGGTGCAACTGAGTTACTGTAATGAAAGATTACCAGAAGACCACTGAAGAGGGTGTGATGTTGCTCCATAATGTTAATATAATATATTATTGTGTGTTATGTGTGGTGGCTCCACCTTTCCGGTTCTGTCGCCACCCATGGTATAAAAGGCCGATGCAGAAGAGGCATGGTCTCTTTTGACCTCACCTCTGCCTAGGCGGGAGCGCCTTGAGCACACTGTGAGTTATTTAATAAAGGCACATTCTACTGCACCTCCGGCCTCATTATTGGTGTGTGGTTATGGACATAACATTTGGCGACGAGGATAAACACATGGACAAAGGAATTTCGGGCATTCGACCGTTTTTGGAGCTTCCCGGTGAGCTGCCAGTTCCGTGGGAGAGGTGGTTTGCCGCATTCGAAAATTATTTGGTAGCATTGATCCTCGGTGAATTAGAGAAGCTGTGTGCACGAGTGATACTGGCTCATAATTTCGGCATGGAGGGACAACGTATTCTCAGCACACTGGGTGAGAGTGGTAGTTTTGAGGACGTGGTTGAGCTAATGGCATGCTACTTTTGCACCCCTGAGAATGTCATCATTCGGAGGATCCAGTTCCGACAGTGCGGACTGGAGAGTCGGTGCAGCGGTATGTTGCAGATCTGCGTCAGCTGGCTGGGAACTGCCAGTTTGGGACTTTAGAGGAAGAAATGGTCTGCGATCAGTTGGCGGAGCAAACGCTGTGTTCAGCGGCACGGTCAAGACTCCTCACGCACTCCGGTGAACTAACGTTAGCCAAGGCTGTGGAGATAGCTCAGCAGTACGAAGCAGCAGATAGACTATCAAGGGACCTCGGTGAGAGAACTACGTTGAGGCAACCTGAATCACAGTCAGCAGCACAGGCTGTGGACCCAGGTAGCGACGATAGCGTGGAAGACAAATAAGAATACGCTACAGCTATCAAAATAAAGTCTGCCCCAGGATCGCCCAGATGTTTGGGCTGCGGGTCCACCAAGCACCAGTACAAGGCAAGAGAGTATCTGGCAAGGGGCAAACGCTGCGGCAAGTGTGGACTCTTACATCATTTTGCCAGGGCCTGTAAAAAATTTGAGTGAGGGGAACAGCGATGCGAAGTGGATTCCCCCGCCACGACTCCTACGGTTATTCACACCGTCTCCCCGAGTACAGAGGGTCATACGTATTTAATGGTGGAATTGGACATCGTGGAAGTGCTGTTGCTGGTGGACATGGGCACGGTGAGGTCCATGTTGAATTGGCCTGCTGTGAGGAGTTTTTTCCCATATCACCGTGTGAGAGGTCTGTCAACGCCATTTTGTGGATATGGTGGTAATAGACTGTACATCGTGGGTTCGCTGGAGTTGACGGTGAGGTACAAGTCAGCAGAGGTGTTCAGCCTGCAGTTCGTGGTGACCGGTTGAATGTGAGTCGAATGTGAAGGGCTGCGACCTCTTTTATGGACTGGGCTTCTCGATCACCTGCGGCGTCGGAGAGGAGTGGTCGGGCCGTGGTTTGTGGCACTGACCGGCTCAGCGAGTGGTGGACGATGCAGTTTGGGACAATTCTTGGCCTAGTATTCTTGAAGATGAATAGGACCAGTACCACCCAGGGCCATCGCGGGAGGGTTCTGGTGCCAGGGCCTAGATGAGGGAACTGGGCGGCATGGTGGAATGCCCATGACGGTGGGTAGAGCCGACGGTATAGATTCCACTGCTTCAGGAGTTTGGCCGGGAGGTACCGAGAAGCAGGGGGCTACAACGGCTTCACCGGCATTGCAAATGAAAGCGAGCGAGGCAGGAGCGGTTGGCACAGCAAAAAGACATGCCACGCAGGAACACTGGAGGCCGAGTCGGGCTTTGCAGGGTGTCGCTGGTGTGGCGCGACCCAGTGAGGAGGCCCGG
Source organism: Pholidichthys leucotaenia (assembly GCA_020510985.1). Taxonomy (NCBI): domain Eukaryota; kingdom Metazoa; phylum Chordata; class Actinopteri; order Cichliformes; family Pholidichthyidae; genus Pholidichthys; species Pholidichthys leucotaenia. The sequence continues at coordinate 484,746,283 of CM035837.1, forward strand.
TTGAGACGTCGTGGACAGTGGAAGCCGAGTTGAGCTACTTTGGGAGTCGCTGACGTGGCTCAACCCAGAGAGGAGGCTTGGCTGAGAGGGATCCACGGCAAGCGGAAATGATGGGAGCGCCAGGGGCGGCTGCAGGTAGTGGCTGTTCGGGAGGACCGATACCTTCAGCTGTCCGATGACTCGTGGAGACACCCCAACGAGCTGCGGCGCGCCAATGAGAAGAAGGAGATGTTGGGGCTCCAACATGCTTCATCTCCAGGGGTAAAGAGAAGACAAAGCACTGGATGGGACCCGCCAGACGGGTCTCCGGGGGGTGGTTTCTCCATCGGGACTGTACGGTAGTAGGGGGCAATGGGTTAAGTTAAATGTTATGATGTGAATTGACCAGGCTACATCGTCAATATGTTTTACGCACGTAGTTATGTGATTTGTCCATGTTTAAAAAACAAACAAACAGTGATTGTATCAACATGTTTAATATGGTTGATGTGTGGTTTGCCCGGGTTATGGGGTGATTGTGTTGGGGGTGTTCATAACATGGTATGATTGTAAATATTGACTGGTTTGCTCATTGAATTGAGGTTTTACCTGTTTGTACATATGTTTACGGGATTATTTTGTGTATTATATTAGGAACACGGCAGTTTTTTTAGTTCATGGACTACATAATACCAGAGACGGCACAATAATCCATCTGGCCATGTGGAGGTGGGACAGTAGTTGACCTGTCCCCCCTCTAGCTTTAGTTATTTGTGTGCATGGATAGGCTTTTATTACTCTGTTTATTGTTAGTGTGGGATTTGGGCACTAAATCTGGGAGGGCCTAAATGGTGTGTGTTTTGGACTTTTTTGAAGGGGGGGAAATGTGATGTTGTTCCATAATGTTAATATAATATATTATTGTGTGTTATGGGTGGTGGCTCCACCTTTCCCGTTCCGCCACCACCCATGGTATAAAAGGCCGATGCGGAAGAGGCACGGTCTCTTTTGACCTCACCTCTGCCTAGACAGGAGTGCCTTGAGCACACTGTGAGTTATTTAATAAAGGCATGTTCTACTGCCCCTCTGGCCTCATTATTGGTGTATGGTTACGGACATAACAGAGGGATGTAGTCATTGGCACTGTTACTTCACAGTAAGGTTATGAGTTCAAATCCACCAGCCTCTGTAGCACCATGGTTGTGTGTGATGCTTTTGTTACCTGTCTGTCATTTTGACAGACAGGGTTGTAAAATTTCTACCATCATCTGTTATTGTCATTTTAATCAATTTTAATTAAATCACCCTTGGTGTGGGGAGCGTGAAATGAAGAAGCTGAATTGTTTCATAATTCAGGTTTTAATGTTGTAGTCACATCCCCAACATATCTCTCAGAAACAGAAGAGGCTGAACTCAGTCAGAACCCCCTTATTTATACATACAACATCAAAAGCCAAATCACACATCCTTGTCAAATCCTCTTATTGACCATGACTCTCCCCCCAGTGTCCTTCAGTCCTCCACCTGGCCCCAGGGGGTCAGGAAGTCCTTTCAGGTCCTTACCACCGTGTCTCCGTCTCCCTGCTGTTCTCCACAGGCGGTCCAGACCTATTGTCCTCCTCTAAGACATGAGGTCAGTCCACATAAGCAATCTTAAACATCCCCTTGTGCTTATACATATGTGGGCATGAATACATGAGCCACACTTGGTGTATTTTTTTCTAAATGACAGACAGCTTTCAGATTCTTCCTGACACTGCCAAAAAAAAAAAAAAAAATCTGTCAATGAAGGACAATTTTCAGTTAACGCAACCTCTGGTGTGCAGTTTGCATGTTCTCCCCATGCTTACGTGGGTTTATTTTGGGTCCTCTGTTTTCCTCTCACATTCCAGAAACATGCAAGTTACGTTAAACTATGGTCACAAATACCTTTATGAACGTCTGCAAATACCGTACAAATTATTTTTGGGCTATTTCGTACAGCCTTCTTAAGGCGGCCGTAGGAGAGTCCAGTGTTCGTAGACCATTTGTAAATTCATGGCCAGGTCGATGGTCTTGTTCAAGATTTGTATGAACACTCCATGAAAACCCCTCATCGTAGGGTGGCCTTAGGAATGCCAGAGAAACAACGTAAGAACTACTCAAGATTTTGGCCGTAGGTATGCCTCAAGAACACCTTAAGATCTTCTTGAGGGCCCCTTACAGCTGTTGTAGGAAATGCTGTATGAATCCCCGTTAGTACGGTGATTTGTACAGTGTGTGTAAGGCAGTAGTGAGGAGCTCATAAGGCGGAAGTACATCATTCGTGTGACATTTGTGCTGACAAAATGTGCCAAAAGCCGTAAGAGCTTGGGCTGCACGGTGGCGCAGTGGTTAGCACTGCGGCAGCACAGTTTACCCTTGGCCGGGGGATTGTGGGGATTGTGGGATCGTGGGTTCAATCCCAGCCCCCGACCAACAGTGATCTGTGTGGAGTTTGCATGTTCTCCCTGTGTATGCGTGGGTTTACCCCGGGATTTCTCCGGTTTCCTCCCACATGCCAAAAACATGCAGGTTAGGTTAATTGGAGACTCTAAAGTGGTCCTAGGTGTGAATGTGTGTGTGAATGGTTAAGGGATAGCGCCGTATCGTGGCTGCTTCATCCATCCAGGTGGTGGATGACCCTCAATTTCCCCTCTGGGGATCAATAAAGTATACTAAATCTAAAAAAAAAAAAAAAGATCTTCCTACCAACGACTTAACTGTTTGACTATCTATGGTGCTCCGTCGTTCCGTCAACCCCTAGTGGTCAAGGTTTTTTTCAAGAAAATATTCAGTTCAGATGTCAAGAGATTTCCAAAGCTATAACTTGAAAGTGGTAAGAGATAATAGCTTACTGTCAATTAGAAAGATGTAGAATATGATCCAAAATTTGAGATAGCAGTAAATTTACACATCTAATTTGCATAAAGCCATGGCAGCCATATCAAATTACATAGCTTTCAATCAGAAGCGGAGTTTGGACATACAGTGGGGCAAAAAAGTATTTAGTCAGCCACCAATTGTGCAAGTTCTCCCACTTAAAAGATGAGAGAGGTCTCCAATTTTCATCATAGGTATACCTCAACTATGAGAGACAAAATGAGAAAAAAAAATCCAGAAAATCACATTGAAGGATTTTTAATGAATTAATTGGTAAATTCCTCGGTAAAATAAGTATTTGGTCAATAACAAAAGTTCATCTCAATACTTTGTTATATACCCTTTGTTGGCAATGACAGAGGTCAAATGTTTTCTGTAAGTCTTCACAAGGTTTTCACACACTGTTGCTGGTATTTTGGCCCATTCTTCCATGCAGATCTCCTCTAGAGCAGTGATGTTTTGGGGCTGTCGCTGGGCAACATGGACTTTCAACTCCCTCCAAAGATTTTCTATGGGGTTGAGATCTGGAGACTGGCTAGGCCACTCCAGGACCTTGAAATGCTTCTTACGAAGCCACTCCTTCGTTGCCTGGGCGGTGTGTTTGGGATCATTGTCATGCTGAAAGACCCAGCCATGTTTCATCTTCAATGCCCTTGCTGATGGAAGGAGGTTTTCACTCAAAATCTCACGATACATGGCCCCATTCATTCTTTCCTTTACACAGATCAGTCGTCCTGGTCCCTTTGCTGAAAAACAGCCCCAAAGCATGATGTTTCCACACCCATGCTTCACAGCAGGTATGGTGTTTTTTCTCCTCCAAACACGACAAGTTGAGTTTTTACAATAAAGTTCTATTTTGGTTTCATCTGACCATATGACATTCTCCCAGTCCTCTTCTGGATCATCCAAATGCTCTCTAGCAAACTTCAGACGGGCCTGGACATGTACTGGCTTAAGCAGGGGGACACGTCTGACACTGCAGGATTTGAGTCCCTGGCGGCGTAGTGTGTTACTGATGGTAGCCTTTGTTACTTTGGTCCCAGCTCTCTGCAGGTCATTCACTAGCGCCCCCCCCCCCCCGTGTGGTTCTGGGATTTTTGCTCACCGTTTTCGTGATCATTTTGACCCCATGGGGTGAGATCTTGCGTGGAGTCCCAGATCGAGGGAGATTATCAGTGGTCTTGTATGTCTTCTTTTTTCTAATAATTGCTCCCACAGTTGATTTCTTCACACCAAGCTGCTTACCTATTGCAGATTCAGTCTTCCCAGCCTAGTGCAGGTCTACAATTTTGTTTCTGGTGTCCTTTGACAGCTCTTTGGTCTTGGCCATAGTGGAGTTTGGAGTCTGACTGTTTGAGGTTGTGGACAGGTGTCTTTTATACTCATAACGAGTTCAAACAGGTGCAATTAATACAGGTAACGAGTGGAGGACAGAGGAGCCTCTTAAAGAAGAAGTTACAGGTCTGTGAGAGCCAGAAATCTTGCTTGTTTGTAGGTGACCAAATACTTATTTTACTGAGGAATTTACCAATTAATTCATTAAAAATCCTTCAATGTTCACCTTTACTGTTTACTATGGCAATTGAACCTTTAGCGATAGCGATACGTTTACATTCACAAATATATGGAATTAAAGTTGGACCAACAGAACATAAAATCTCCCTGTACGCCGATGACATAATTTTGTTTATGTCGAATCTAAAAAAATCAATTCCAACCTTGTTGAATTTAATAAAGAATTTTGGGGAAATATCAGGATATAAAATAAATAAAACTAAATCTTCAATATTAATGCTAAACGAGACCCAGAGAAATTACCCAGCCCCTGAGGTAAATCAATTCAATGTTGTAAATCAGTTTAAATATTTAGGAATCCAAATTGTGCCTAAGCTAGAATCAGTCGCCAGTGTCAACTATGAAGCCTTAATGTCAGATATCAATGAGTTAACTCAGAGATGGATGTCACTACCAATGTCGATGATCGGGAGAATCAATATACTTAAAAGTAATATTTTACCTAAAATACTTTATTTATTTCAATACATTCCCTTATCACCACCTTTAGATCTATTCTCAAGAATAAAAAAAAAGTTAGTGGAATTTATATGGAACAACAGGAGGGCTAGATTACGTCTGTCTTTATTATATTTACCATTTGATCGTGGAGGTCTGAAATGTCCAAATTTTATGTTGTATTATTGGTCGGCACAACTGAGGTCTATGACATATTATTTTTCATCAAATGATCTCCCTCACTGGACTGAAATGGAATCATACAATTTACCTTTACCTCTTCCCATATTCATATACTCAGATTCGGCAAAAAAATTACAAAAACAAGTTAAAAATCCATTTGTAAAGCATATGATCAAAATATGGTGTGAAGCTAAAAACTATTTAAAAGAACCACAGTTATTGTCACAATTTAGTCCAATATGGGGTAATCAATATTTTAAACCAGGGAGAGCGGACGCTGTATTTAAAGTATGGAATTTAAAAGGGATACAAAAGATTCAGGATTTATATTTGCCATGTGCAGATAACATAATGTCTTTTGAAGAGCTGAGGATCAAATTTAATCTCAATAGAACACATTTTTTTAAATATCTTCAACTTAGAAACTTTATTCGATCAAATCAAAATAAAGCTCTCACTCGACCTATTTACTCATCCTTGGAAAAAATGATGATGAAAGATAGTAAAAGAAAGGGTATTATTTCAGAGTTTTATAACTCATTGACACTATCTTCAAGTGAAAATTCACTGAAAAGATTAAACTACTGGAAAGAAGATCTGCAAACTGAAATTTCAGAGGAACAATGGGAATTGGCTTGTACAGAAGCTCAAACCAAATCAATAAATGTACGCCTTAAATTGATACATTTCAAATGGTTAATGCGGATGTATGTTACACCGGAGGAGTTAAATAGATATAACAAAAATATACCAGATACATGCACAAAATGCATGGAAAGTAAAGGAACCCTATTTCATTGTTTATGGGAATGTAGATTAATAAGAATGTTTTGGGAAGAGGTGAGGGTAACAATTGAAAAAATAATCTCAAAACAAATCATATTGAATCCTAAACTGTTTTTGTTGGGTCTGTACCCAGAAAAGCATAATTTTAATAAAAGTGAAAGAACATTCATAGACCTCAGTTTGCTTAATGCCAAAAAATGTATTGCACTATTATGGAAAAAGACTCATAGACCAGATGTGACTCAGTGGTTAAGACAGATGTTAACAAACCTTCCATTAGAAAGAATAACATATATACTGAAATCAAAGGAAATTGTGTTTGAGAATATATGGAGACCTTTTATTGATTATGTAAAAAATTTAAACATAACTCTTGAAGAAGAAGGTGAATGATGTGTGTGGACCTTGTAAATTCCAAACTGGTGAACATAATATGTATACTTATGTATTGGATTGTCTAGACTAAACAGAGGAGCATTGTTGAAGACTTGATTTTGTTGGTGGTTGTTGGTGTTTTTAGTGCATTTTTTTTTTTTGTAGTACTTTAGTGTTAGTGTTTGATTGTTTGTATCATGTTTGTTAAAAAAAAAAAGGTTCAATAAAGATATTGTGGAAAAAAAAATCCTTCAATGTGATTTTCTGGATTTTTTTTTTCCCATTTTGTCTCTCATAGTTGAGGTATACCTACGATGAAAATTGGAGACTTCTCTCATCTTTTAAGTGGGAGAACTTGCACAATTGGTGGCTGACTAAATACTTTTTTTCCCCACTGTATTTACACAAAGGATGGTTTTGTTTTTTGTCACCGTTTGTTGTTTTGGGCATTTTGGTATCTTATCTTTAAAGTATATGAACCAGAGAATCATGTACAATGTAAGCAAACAAAGAAATTTGTCACTTACCGCTGGCCAGGCGGCTCTCGCTTCGTCCATTTTCGTGCACCCTGGTCGTTATTTTGCCTTCTGTTAGTCATTTGCGCTTTCTCTCCCTCATCCAGAAACTCTTATGATTATCCCACCTCAATTTCACTTTTTTCCGCCGCAGTTTATCTTATATGATGACACAGAACTGGCACGATTGTTCTATCCAGTCACATGGCGCTGGGAGTCGATGGCAGGTGAACATCAACCAGCTTCGCCCATCCTCTGTAATAACAACATATTGATATTTACCTTCATAAGCTAAATAATCTCTTTTTAGAATCATAGTTGGCAAATTTGGGAGCAAATACCTCCTCCATCTTGCGATTGAGTACATCATTTGTTTGTCTAAAAATGTCTTCCTGTATAACTTCCTGTATAAATCAATTCCTGTATAACAGGTTTAATGCCTTCTTGTGCTTCTGGGCGTAGAGGATATTGTCTCTGATGAGGCCTAAAATGAGATTTTGCATTTATTGTTACCAATTCTGCATTTTTCATTAAGCCTGTTGACCACAAGGAATTTGGAATTTCTGAGAGTTCATTTTCCTCTCCCTCTGTCAAAGGAAATAGTCATGCTTGTGATTCAGAGACGTCAATGCTAACGTCTTTTTGGACTTGTGCCACTCAGTTCAAAGGCAGACAGTAGGTGTCAAGCTTTGGGCAGTACTGAACTTTTGGTTCAGGTGTGCTCTTCCAAGATTGATCACACTCCTCTGCTGTGTTCACAAACCTGCCTACATCTTTCCACTGCATGTGTTTAGGCTTGAACAGTGCAATGTGTGGTGACTCCCAGTGTTTGAAGTGGCTCTTATCTTCATCTGATAACCTCACAGATGCTCCTGCATAGCCCTTTGTTGACCAGTACAAATTTACACTGACTATTCTGGAGGATGAGTTTGCAAAAAATGTTTTCTCAAATTTGTCATCTGGGCCACGCAGATAGCTGTCATACATGTTGCAATGATATTGATTTGTGGCCTGTACAGTTGTAGGAACCTGTGTTTTGAAATGTAGCATTATTTTGGCTTCCAAGCTCTCAATCACTCTGGTTGGTCGGGCCAGTACCAAATGAAGCGAATATGAGTTGGTACTGCAAAATGTTGCAAAATATGAATTTCTGATGCATGTGGGAAATGTGATGCCCTCATACCACCTTCTGTCGGAATTACAGCGATATTGAGAGTTGTGAGCAGATCCCTTCCCAATAAGTTAACTAGACACACTTGTGACAAAATGAATGAACCTTCTGCACTGTCCCCTGTAACAGGACCTTTTACTGTTACAATTTCAGAAGGACATTCCTTTTTTAGGTTCCCATTTGCTGATTTAATGATCACTGTGTGTTCTGATTTTGTGAGCCCCCCCCAGCATCTAGGCCTGAAATGACAGATCTGCAAGCCCCAGTATCACAGAGAAATTTCAAAGGAGTTCCCTGAACTTCTAGAGTAACCTCTGGTAAACACTCTAGTGTTAGGTGTGTTAGATCAAAGTCAGGTGAATGAAATACTGTATGTCAGTGTCATTGTCAGCATCAGTAGCTATACTTAGCTTTGATTCGGTCAGTCACATGTTGGGATGTGATGAGTCCAGTTGTTGTTGTTGTGGCCGCTGAGCAGGGCGTAGTCCCCTCCCCTCCCTCCAGCCTCCTGAACATGGTTTGCAGACCCAGCACCACAGCCTCTCCTCACCCACCCACCCACACACATCGGGGACCCTGGAAAAATACAGAAGTGGGGGAAGCAAAGGCCTCCCCCTGAGGGTCAGCTCAGTTGTTCTGCATGTTCTGCATATATCAACACATCAGCAAATGAATGTGTACGATATGTTACAAGGTGTTCACGTACATGCTGTGCTAAATTTGGATGTATGTTCTGTAGGAATACACTTTTTAAATGTTGTCAATAAGGTTCTGAACCTGTATCTGTGGTAAGCTTTTCCAAACCAGAATGATTGTCAAAAACATCCTGCAACCTACACCTATAGGCTTCAACACTTTCTGTTTTATGTTTAGTGACATTTTGAATGGCTGTCCAATCATGCTTTAATCTCCACTTGCTCCCAATGCGTTCATTTAATTCCCTCACCCGCTGAGCCAATACTGCATCATTTGGTAATAAGGGTTGATTTGCATCATCTTTGGAGTTCCAATTGCCTGAGACTGTACAACAATCAGCTTTTAGGACCTTTCTGTATGCTCTCTCTGTTTCCTGGCCATTTAATTTGAAACTCTGAAGGAGGTTTGCCATCCCTTCAAAAAACTCAGTCGGCTTGTCTCGGGGGTGAGGGATTTCCTTCACCGCCTCACTGAAATCTCCATCAGTCCATGGCCTATAGACTAGCACAGTGGGAATATTTTGAATAGTAGCTTCACTGCCCTCAGCCGCCGGGCCAACATAAGCTGGGTTAGATAATTCAATCATAGGAAATTGTCCTATTTCTGCTGCATGCTCTTCTTCCTTAATGTGTTTATTTAAGGATGAGGATGTGTGTGCTTTTGAAGTGGAATAATGTAAAGGTGCATAATCACTTAACTTTTTTTTGTCAGATGAGAAAGCTGGACTCTAGGCTTGATGTCCGGCATGCGTTGAAAGGAAGGAGGATGCGGGGAGGCAGGTGCCCAGCCGTGGAGGAGGGGTGAGCCAGGTCTGCAGTCCTCCCTCTCTGCGTCCGTCTCAAGGTCCGGATGCAGAGAGGGAGGGGTCAGGTTGTCTCCACCCCCCTGCTCCGGCCGTTATCTCCTTCGTCACCTCAGAATTTTGAGAATGTGCATTAGTCAAACCCTTTTTATTACAAACATTCAAGTCTTTTGAGGTGTCTAAGTCAGCTTGGCGTTGCCTGGCAATTTGAAGCCATTGTTCAGTTCCAAAGAGTCTATATTTTAACTCTTTTCACCTACTGCCATCTGCTGCTAATTTAATGGCAGAAATCAAACTCTCACAATCTTTAACCCTGAGTTCCCCACTGAAATTGAATTTCTTTCTCCATTTTGCCAGAAACCTTGTGCTATTTATGTCTTTTTTGTTCATAAATTTACCATCTCCTGACAAAACATAAATTTCATTCTCATCATGCTGTGTTCTGCAACCGTTACAACAAAATGAGGCATTATTTCTTCCTGTCTGAACACTTTGTGGCTATCTTATGTCCTGCTTGCTGTAACAGCACCCCATGTTTGAAAGTTTGTTTTTTTTCCCTTTTTTCCCAAGTTTTCACACACAAATTAATAGCTACACAACTTTTTCTGTATTTTTTTCCCAAGTTCTCTCTTTCTTTTTTCCCCTCTCTCAAGGACACACATACACAGAGAGTCACAAGACAGATACACACACACACACACACACACAGACTGACAGGGCACAGTCACAATGTTTTCTTTTGCGTTATCTCCACAAGGTCATACAATAAAGACTTTTAGGTTCATGCCAAAACCAAAACAGCATGAGAATTACTTCAATTACTCTCCGGAACTGGCAACCTTAGCGGAAAAATCAGATATGGCAACCCTCACACCGCCACTTGCAGCATGAAGCTCCTCTTTTATTACACTGCCGTGAAAGCACAATACCAGTCCACTGTCTTTGCTCAAGGCTACTATTTTCAAATACCTATAAATTTAAACGGAGGGACAGAGGGAATTCAGCAACGTGCTTGTAGCTGGTGTTTACATAGCGCCGAGCCCTAATGCTAAAGCTAATGCTAAGAAGGCACTCGGGGTACTGCACAATGCGATCAGTGAAATCCAAACTTCACACCCAGACAGTTTTGTGGTGGTTGCGGGGGATTTTAACCACACCAGCCTAAAGACTGTGCTCCCCAAGTTTAAACAATGTGTAGACTTTAAGACCAGAGGAGAGAATATGTTGGACTTAGTGTACACAAACACAGATGCACATAAAGCGATACCCCGCCCCCATCTCGGCCGTTCTGATCACATGTCCGTGATGCTGCTGCCTGCCTACAAACCTTTATTGAAGCGCAGCAGGCCAGCAGTGAAACAAATCAGGATTTGGCCAGAGAGTGCAACCTCTGCACTGAAAGACTGTTTTCTGCACACAGACTGGAAGGTCTTCAAAATAGCAGCCTCCCAGGAAGACAAGACAGATGTGGAGGAGTATGCTGAAATGGTCACCAGCTACATCGCGAAGTGCACAGAGGATGTCACTACAGTGAAGACCATCACTATGCGAGGTAATCATAAGCCCTGGATGACTGCAGAGGTGCGCTCGCTGCTCACAGCCAGAGATGCAGCCTTCAGAGCGAAGGACAGGATCGCCCTCCGCTCAGCCAGGCCTGCGCTCTCAAAGGGAATTAAGGCGGCAAAGCGCGCCTATGCAGAGAAAATCCAGGGACACCTCTGTGACACTAGGAACACCAAGCAGATGTGGCAGGGAGTTCGGACACTGACGGGCTATAAGTTTAGGCAGGGGGTCGATGATGACGACGCTTCGCTTCCAGACAGGCTTAACGACTTCTTTGCACGTTTTGAAGCATCAAACTCGACAATCAGAGGGAGGGCTGGCCCACCCCCACCATCAGTCGGACCAGCTTTTACCATCAACACAGCGGACACTCGGAGGACCCTAACCAGAGTCATCCCACGCAAAGCTGCAGGTCCGGACAACATTCCGGGACGTGTGCTCCAAGACTGCGCGAGCGAGTTGGCGGATGTCCTGACTGACATTTATAACATCTCCCTGAGTCAGGCCACCGTTCCCAGATGCTTCAAGACCTCTATTATTGTACCGGTGGCAAAGAAATCAGTTGTGTCCTGTTTGAATGACTATCGTCCTGTTGCACTGACACCAATTGTGATGAAGTGTTTTGAACGGCTTGTCAAACCACACATTACAGCCTGCCTCCCTGCATCACACGACCCACTCCAGTTTGCATATCGTTCAAACCGCTCCACGGAGGATGCTAAAGTCACCACCCTACACTCTGTCATCACCCACCTGGACCAGAAAGACACCTACGCCAGACTCCTGTACATTGATTTCAGTTCAGCATTCAACACCATTATTCCCCAGAGACTGATGGAGAAATTACTCCTTCTCGGTCTGAACACCGCCACATGTCTCTGGATCCTGGATTTCCTGACTGAGAGACCTCAGTCTGTCCGGGTTGGAAACAACATCTCCAACTCTGTCACGCTGAGCACCGGATCCCCTCAAGGCTGTGTACTCAGTCCACTGTTGTTTACACTTCTAACACATGACTGTGTATCCAGACACGAGGGGAACCAGATTATTAAGTTTGCAGATGACACCACGGTGGTGGGACTTATTCAGAGGGATGAGGAATCAATGTACAGGGAAGAAGTGAGAGACCTGGAGGGCTGGTGCAGGGAGAACAATCTGGTGCTCAACGTGGACAAAACGAAGGAGATGATTATCGACTTCCGGCGGTCACAGCCTGAGCACGTCCCCCTCAGCATCGGCGGCCGTTTAGTGGAGAGAGTGGAGAACATCAAGTTCCTCGGAGTGCAGATCTCGCAGGACCTGACCTGGAGCAAGAATTCCTTGGAGATCAGGAAGCGGGCTCAGCAGAGACTGCACTTCTTGAGGAAACTCAAACAGGCCTCTCTCCCCATCTGCATCCTCAGGACCTTCTACAGAGGTGTGGTGGAGAGTGTTCTGACGTACTGCATTGCTACATGGTACTCCAGCTGCAGTATGTCAGACAAAAAAGCCCTGCAGAGGATAGTCAAGGGGGCGGAGAGGGAAATTGGAGTCTCCCTCCCCTCTGTCCAAGAACTTTTTCAGAACCGTTGTAGGAGCAGGGCACTGAACATTGTCAAGGACCGTTCTCACCCTCTGCATAAACACTTTGAACTTCTTCCATCTGGTAAACGATTCCAGAGCATCAGAGGCAAAACCACCAGACTGATCAACAGCTTCCTTCCACAAGCTGCCAGGATGCTGAACAGTTGACCCGGAATCTCTCATACGCACTACTGCACCTACGGACATTTTGTATATATTATAGTTAGTTAGTTTTTCTTTTTCCCCAAGTATGTCTCAGGGATGTGTGAATGGATGGGGGGGTAGGGGTGGGGGGTGGACCTATGTGGGAGTGTGTCTTAAATCATGCTGCTTCTTATATGGATGCCGAGAGAAATGCAATTTCATCTTGCCTGCACTACAGTTGTATGTACAGCAATATGACAATAAAGTTTGATTTGATTTGATTTGATTTGATTTGAAACACTTCCCAAAAGGATAACAATTAACTAACCAACCCTTTTATGCTCCACAAATATCAGGAAAAAAAAATCACAACCTATTCACTCCGCCTCCGTGGGAACTCAGCCTCTCTGTGTTTCACACCGGAGCGGATTTCTTGTAACACTGTGACAAAAACAAATTCAGACCGCAGTAACTTTTTATCTAGTGCTTCAACAAACTCACAAAACAAAATCTCTTTTTTTTTCCCTTCTGGGTTCACGTAGCTGCCCCATGAATGCTGGAGGTCCAAACACTGGACCATAAGCAGAAGTGGTCACAAGAAGCACGAATCTGTCCCTGAAATTCACTTCTCTGGGATCACGTGACTCTTCGACACAGGAACGAGACCACAAATCTTTCCATTTTTTCTTTGCATATGCAGTTCTAGACCTCCACTTGCTTACTTGAGCGTAGAAAGCAGCAAATTTCTAAGAATTACCCCGGGTCTTGAAATATCGGTCACCGTTTGCAAAGGAAAACCTCGTTCCTCCCAAGGGATTATTATGATATTCTCACCATGGGTAAAAAATAACTCATCAATTTAGCCGCTAGTTTCATTCTTTCAGCTTTTTCACAGTGTGCAATCGGTCTGGCCATAACAACAATAACAAAACTGAAATAAATTACTCACACTTGGTATCCGCCTCTATGAGTTCCGGTAGACCTGTCAGAGCTCCGCGTCGCTCCCCGACGTCACCAGGGCTTTTGAAGAGGGAAATTCAGCATGTCTTTTCAGCGCTCCCCAGAAGTGTGGGCTTCTCCTCCTCTGTGACCGTGCACAGTCCAGTCTGGATCCGTCGGAAAACGCCGTGGACCTCTTTATGTGGGTCCCTGTTCGTTGTGCCAAAAATGTTAGATCAAAAATGAATTGATTGAGACTGAATCAATAATCAGTAGGCAGTTTCCAAGTTCTGAGCTATTTATTCTCTTTCTGATCAGAAAAAGGAGGCAATAGGTCACAGCATAACGTGCCTCAGAGCTTGCTCACACCAACTCCCTAACATGTGTTCAAGGATGTTGCTTCTTATACCCTGGGCAGGCGTCCCTGACCTTATCTAAACCTAAAGACGGCTGGAGCCATCTTTCCAAGAGACTGCTTCTAATCTATGGACAGCACTGAACATTCTGCTATGATCTTTACATGATCTGGTCATCCTAAGTCATCCTAACTTCGGGCATTCTAATCAGAACAGCTTGGTATGATAAAACAAAAACCTTCGTCATTATTTACAGTCTTGCTCAGCCTAATCTTACACTAAGAAACAGACATTCTTTTCAAGCTCTGAGACAAATGGGAAAACACAGAGTATCAGACATTGGCTCATTATATGCACCAGATACAGTTATAATATAAAATAGAATAATACAGCATTAAAATCATATAGAATAATCAATGAAAACTGAAAATATCCTATCACACCGTCAGTAGAGCCCTTACGCTGCCCTGTTTTCCTCCAGATGTCAGAACCATGCGGTCCGTCACACTCTGTCTCAGAGTCAAACGTGCAACACCAACTTCACCAGCAGGGGGCGATGCAGCTGGAACCTCCTAAACCAGGAGCAACCAGAGGGACGCACAGGCCCTCAGAAGGAGGTGAGCAAAAAATGATTGTTGCTGATGCGACATTTAGAGTAGTTTCAGTAATATTACACTGTTCTGCATCACAGTGCTATTTTAAATATGTGCATTCTGGCTTAGTTTATCATACAAACACAGGTGTTAATTATGGTGATTACGGAGTAGCAGCTAATTTTTAATGGGATTAGTAGGCTGCTGTGAAGTAGGTCTCTACTGCATTAACTATATTAATATGTACTGTACATATCTGCCTTGCTTCTTCTTGCCAGAAACCTGAAGAAGAGGACAAGACAGGGCTGCAGGACACAGAGAAGACCCGTCTTTCCCTGCTAGAGAATAAACTCACAGATTCCCTCACTCTGTTGCTGCAGCTGCGTAACACGGTAGTTGTTGTCAGGCACCAACACGTACATGATCCACTGAGAACCACAGACATCCGGGACTTACTCGTTAGCCTAGTTAGCTTCCAGTTGCTAGTGTGTTATTGATTTTCTTATTAAGTAAAATCAGAGTCTATCAATGTCAGCTATTAGTAACGTGTTCTCCAGGTTAATTTGAGAACAAAAAAGGGCTGTTGCAGGCAATGTGGACCCACTCATGCTATGGAGGAAGTGACATTCACTCAGTCAAATGCAGTGTGCCACTAGAGTAATTTTGCAAGTGCTATTTTGAAGTGAAAATCTTTCACAATGCTGCTTTAAAATGCAGAGGAGAGGCATGTTGTACTTCAGAAGATTAAGACTTCTGTGGCAAGATTCAAACCAGGGCCTTCCTGCATACCAAGCACTCCCCTTAACCACAACACCACACTTCAGCTTTCACGCTAACGTTCTCCAATGATAACTGGTTGAAAGGATTTCCAGCAGCAGTTGTACAGCATTTCAAACTCAGCGTGCACTACTCATCATTTTCAACTGCACCAAAGAGGTATGCTGTACTTCCAAAGAACGACTCATCACCGGGAGGATTTGAAATCTGGCCTCCTAGGTAGCAGACAAACATCTTAACCCCAACACCGCACTACTGCTTTGGCTCACTTGCTGACTTCTTCGCACACTAACAAAATGTTCCACTGACAAGACAAAATGGCTGACAGACATAAACATGATTTTTGGAACATTAGCAGAATTGCATGAAATTTGTGTTATGATCGTGGGTCTGAAGTTTCATCAAATTTGACTCACTATATCAAAAATTAAACCCAAAACTACATGTCAAACAGAAACGGTCCAACTTCATTGGCCTAGACAGATTGGCGTGTTTGGATAATTTGAACAACTTTTTATTATCAATGTCTGTAGATGATCTCTGCTTAATTTCAAGCAGTTTGCATGAATGGCCTAGGAGGAGTTCATCTGGAGTTCACTTGCACATTTTTGAAAGTATGGTGCAGAAAACTTCATTTTCAGAGTTTGCCACCTTTGAAGAAAAGTTGTGGAAGGTTTCAGAGAATAGAATGACAAAAAATTTTTAATTCTAGACCCAGCCCGTCTGAAAATAGTTGCATAAATGTAAAAGTGCTTATTATAGCGCCACCTGTGTACACATTGCCTTGATTTTTGCTCTCTGAGTCATGGGGAGAGTTTCTGATCAGACTGTAAAAACAGGTTTCGACGTGTTTGTCATGTTCGCTGCGTGATTTCGCAGCGAACATAGAAATTGGCAGCGAGCCCAAAACGCAGTGTAAGTAATGTGTTTATTTACAGTGGAAAAATGTACAGGAAAATGTCCAAATAACAGTCACTGTTGAGAGATGATGATGAGAGACAACCCGCTGCAAACCACATAGGCTTAAAGGAAATGCCTGATGCACTCCGAACAGTCAGGAGCGGAGGAAAATGCACAAAAATAAGGACTTACACATATGTTGGAGCAGAAAGGCTCAAGGTACAACACAATACATCCAGGGGAAGAAAGCCTAACATTGGTGAGTCAGGATGTCCATTGCTGACTTAATCTGCCACACTGACTAGTCACACTACCTCCCTATTAGTACACAAAACACTAACGAAGGCAAGTGGACACAGCTGTGTGGCAAGCAGGTGCATACCTGATTTAAACTCTGTGTGTGTGTGTGTGTGTGTGTGTGTGTGTGTGTGTGTGTGTGTGTGTGTTGAACCATACAGCTGGTGAATGTCTGGTGAGAGGAGGAGCCGTGACTGTAGGACTGGCAGAAAGCAAGGCTCAATCTGCCAGCTGGAATTAATAAGACATAATCAAAACCTACAGCCACAGGTCATGGACGGGGTAAATGACCCCGAACATGACAGTGTGCCCCCACCTCAAGGGGTGGACACCAGACACCCACCGTACCATCAAAAACAGAAAATACAATCTCCCCCCCCACACACACACACACATTCAAAAGGCCAATACAACAAACCAGGATGGGAGGTGGGGGAAAACAGGTTAGGAGGAATAAATCAAGAAAAGGTAAACACCACAATACAATAATACAACAACACTTTTCCCAACCCCAAAACTAAGCTAACCCACCCCATCCCCAAGAGTCCCACAGTTCAGGGGGCCAGCCAGAGTCCAAGGCCCATGGAGGTGGCCGTAAGTTCAGGAGGCCGGTCACAATCCCAGGGCCAGCAGGCGGCCTGCAGAACAGTATCAGGTGGCCTGCCAGGGCACACGGGCCACCCGGCAAGGGAAATCAGCCTTTCAGGCAGCCTGCCCACATGATTAAGCCACCAGAACCGGAAGGGCAGATGAGGCGGTGGCCTACCCACCAGAAGGCTGAGAGGTGGGTGGCCAGACAGAGGAAGAGGAACCCCTGCAGTCACTGGCGGCGGAGAAAATAGAACCCCGACGGTGCCAAGCAGAAGGAGGAGGAACACCCACAGGGCCTCCAAAAGGGAAAGGAAGACCCTGGTGTCCCCACACTGTCAATGGGCCAGCCGACCCATATGAGCACCCAAGTGAGGAGGTGATCAATCACAGACACCCTGGACTGGTACTGGGTGCCCCCGACAACCACCTCAGCCGGAACTTTGGTGACCTCCTGTTGTGAACCTGGATTCACAGACTCATCCGGCGATGGAGGACTGTCTCCAGCGACTCTGGAAACGGACTCAGAAAGAGAGGAGGAAGGGTCAGAGTCGCTGGCAGCGGCAGAGCCCGGCGAGTTGAGCACAGGTGCAGCGTTTGGCTGCAGCTGGCTCTCCTCACCTAAAGCTAGGCAAAAATGCTCAATTATAGAAAAGAGAGAGACTTTTTTTTCCTCTTAATTGGGTGGTTAAGGCCTTTAACATTCCAAGTAATGAGGTTAAGAAAGTTCTGACAATTAGCCGACATCATAAACGGTACATATTACCATCCAAAAAATCCAGCAATTCTCCACCAAAAACCCCCTCACTGGGCAAAAGACAAACATAATAAAAATTAAAAATACAAAAAAAAGAAACGAAAACCACTTAATCATAAAGTAACATAAACGGTGACCTAAAACCAATGTCACCCATCGGTGCACAAAAACAGCACCAACCAAAAAAAAGAAAATAAAAAACTCTAGGACCGTGACTGTGAACAGTGCAACAAACTTAGGGAGAGCCGCAACATCGCAGCAGCCTCATGCCTACAGATAATACAGCGTGGGCAGTAAAAAAAAAAAAAAAAAAAAAAATGGAACCTTACATTAATACTGCATCAAATCCTCCGTCAAAGATATATAACAAATAAACATATATCATATATTCATACCATTGTACATCAATGTCTCACGGTAGTGAAAGAATCAGGTTCAATGCTTTCTTAGGGTCAGTGAACTCCTGTTTACCACTTGCCAACTTCACAACGAGAACTGCAGGATACCTGAGAGAGAATGCAATCTTCTTCTGGTGCAGCAGGTGTTTACACTGCTTGAACGCCTCCCTCATCTCGGATACTCGTCTGGAATAATCCGGGAAAATCATGATGTGATGACCATTCCAATCCAGCTTTCCCATCCCGCGCGCTGCCTCCACAATACGCTCCCTATCCTGGAAGCGCAGAAGTCGAATCAGGATAGCCCTGGGTGGCTGGCCGTCTAATTTGCGTCTGGCGAGGCTCCGATGCGCACGGTCAATTTCCAGCCCTCCAGGGAACTCAATTTTCAACAGATCTGGGATAGCTTTGCGCATGAAGGTAAGGGCATCTGACTTTTCACAGTTTTCTGGAAAGCCGATAAAGCGTAGATTGTTTCGGCGTGATCTATTTTCCAAGTTGTCTTGTTTCAGAAGTAAATCTTCCACCTGCGTCTGGGTTGCGGGGGGATTAGCATCCAGAGCTACATTAGCATCCTCAAGAAAGGCGATGCGAGATTTCACGTCTCCCAGCCGGGTGGCTAACTCCGTTAACTTGGTGTCCACCGCCCTCGTTGACGCCTCAATAGAGTTAAGTTTAGCGTCTTGCCTCTCCAATATTTCTTTCAACAGTGCATAGATCTTAGAGATGTCCTCCGCCATTTGGTCTTTGGCAACACCTGCACTTGTTGAAGGTGGCGGAGAGGGAGGAGGGCTTGTTGTGGTATCACCAGCTTTAGCTAGATTTTCCTTGCTAGCACCGGCTTTGGAGCGAATATTTAGTTTCTGTTGTTGCGTTGGCATTTTAATCCTGTTCTCCACAAATCCAGTCTCAATGCAAAGTGTAGTAGTAGTAATAGTTTCAGCTGAGGAAACAAGAGAAAAACGCCCTTGTAGAAGAAAAAAAGGCTGTCTGCACTGCGGTGCTCCTCACCTAAGCAGCCATCTTCACTGCCCGTGTCTCACTCCCGCGTCTCACTCACTGCCCGCGTCTCACACACTGGAAATGGAATGTTTTATCCTCTCACTGGGTATATTTGTTTTTTATATTTGTTTTTGATGCTGTTGGGTTTTTATGTTTTTTTTTTCCTTTTTGTTTGTTTGTTTGCTTTATTTTCTAAATTGAAAACCCAATAAAATTCAAATTACAAAAAAAAAAAAAAGAAAAGAGAAAGACAAGAGAGCACTTGCCTTAGCTCAAGCTCTACCACCGTCCAGGACTTCGGCGAGCCGGGCGATGTCTCCGCAGGTTCGGCCTCCAAGAGGTTCCGCTCGGGTGCTGACTCTGCTGTGGCGGCCTTCACAGCAGGCGTGATGATCACTGCAGTCTTCTCTTCCCCAGCTGCCATGATCCATGCTGGTGACTCCTCTGGCGTGGCGGCTGGGATCCAGTTCACCATTGCTGCGGGAGAACACTCCTCCCAGACCTCTGGCTCCTCCTGATCCCGACTGCCTGGCTCTGGTTCCGGCAGGCAAATAAAGGAGAGTGGCGAGAGGGCTGGTGAACAGTTTTTAACAGCAGCAGGTGGAGAGAGCTCAGGGTACTGCTTTCCCTGAGCCTCCCTACCAGGAATCAGGCAAAACATTTCATTATTAAAGTGAGTCAAATGAAAAATCACTTGCCTGTTTTCCCGGATTATGATGTTGGTTGCTGCTGCTTGGATGTCATCACCTGTCCGTCTGGGAAAGGCGGTGCTAGGCTCCTCTGTAGAACATATGGGAGCCGCTCCTCTCGCCACAGGAACAGGAGACCCCGGTGAGGAAAACAAGCGCCCCTCTGCAGCCGGTGAACAGACAGAGGAAGCAGACCTCTCAGCGGATATGGAGGGAGATTCTGCAGATGGGACTGCTTGGAACTGATAATCCACTGTGGGGGTAACTGGGCTTAGAGCAGGAGCAGTTAGCGGGGCTGGATTGTTCTTCGGGGATTCCTGGTGACGTCGCCAATGCTGACCTGATCGCGGCCATCTTGGAGTGGGTGATGGAGGAGAGGGAATGATGGCCACCGGCGGAGAAGAGCGTTTCTGTTTGGGTTTCATCCAGAAAGTCCTTCTCTTCAGATCGGGGAAAGCCTGCTTGAGCGCACAGACACCGGACAGCAGCTCGGAGTACTCGGAGTAATCTCAGAGGCCCTGGTGAGTCCCCAGGATCTGTATTACTCCGTCAAGGCACGGCAAACGCTCACCGGGCCCAATGGAGATGTACGCGTCCTCCAGCAATTCCCAGATTTGCCAGGCTGCCCGCTGCTCCTCCACACTGGGCTGTCCTGCTGCCCAGCCACTAAAACCAGTGTGGGAACGGCTAGACCAGGACATCACGCTCCGAACAGGTTGGTGAAAAAACAAAAAATGAGTAACACACTACTTACTGCTTGGGCTTTTTTGGTGGCAGCTTACTGTCATGTCCGCTGCGTAATTTCGCAGCGAACATAGAAATTGGTGGCAAGCCCAAAACAGTGTAAGTAACGTGTTTATTTACAGTGGAAAAATGTACAGAAAAATGTCCAAATAACAGTCACTGTTGAGAGATGATGATGGGAGACAACCCGCTGCAAACCACATAGGCTTGAAGGAAATGCCTGATGCGCTCCGAACAGTCAGGAGTGGAGGAAAATGCACAAAAATAAGGACTTACACATATGTTGGAGCGGAAAGGCTCAAGGTACAACACAATACGTCCAGGGGAAGAAAGCCAGGCATCGGTGAGTCAGGATGTCCATTGTTGACTCAAGCTGCCACAATGACTGGTCACACTGCCTCCCTATTAGTACACAAAACACTAACAAAGGCAAGTGGGCACAGCCGTGTGGCAAGCAGGTGCGTGCCTGATTTAAACTGTGTGTGTGTGTGGTGAACCATATAGCTGGTGAATGTCTGGTGAGAGGAGGAGCCGTGACTGTAGGACTGGCAGAGAACAAGGCTCAATCTGCCAGCTGGAATTAATAAGACGTAATCAAAACCTACAGCCACAGGTCATGGATGGGGTGAACGACCCAAAATATGACAGTATTATTATTTTTGCTCCACATGCACTTTTAGTGGAGAAAAAGAAGAGGAAGAATAACAAAATCATTTGGTTTCCTGCAGCATAGCTCCTTGGAACTCTAAGTAAGAATGAGTCAAAGTTTAATAAGAGAATCAATAACACGCTAGCAACTGGAAGCTAACTAGGCTAATGACAATAGCTCAGAGTGGTATTTGGAATTTAAATAAATACTTTATCTGCCAATGCACCATTTCCAGTGTGTGCAGTGATAAGTGAAAGATTTAATTTATGGATGAGAAAGCACTAAGTAAGGATCTGTACTTATATAGCGCTTTTTCTAGTCTCAAAGACCACTCAAAGCGCTTCACTAGTACTAACCCTCTATTCTAAGGGCCTGTAGGAGACAGATATCTAGGGACAATTTAGAGCAACCAATTAACCTAACATGCATTTCTTTGGATTGTTGGAGGAAACCGGAGCCCCCGGAGTAAACCCACACAGCACAGGGAAAACATGCAAACTCCACACAGAAAGGTTCCTACCCCTGCCAGCCTGGGGATTCGAACCTGGAACCTTCTAGCTGTTAAGCAACAGTGCTAACCACTGCACCACCATGCTGCCCAAGTACTGGGTAGATATATATCCCAGGGAGACTAGGAAGCAAACTACTCTCTCGACACTGTGCAAGTGCTCCATAAAGTTATTATTTAAAAAAAAAAGGCATCTTATTGTGATCGCTTTTTATAGTGTGTCTGAAATCATTTCCTGATCTGGTCCATGTGGTCTAGGGGTAGAGTATACATAGAGCATCCACCCCGCAACCGGGAGGTTGGGGTTCAAGTCCTAGCTGGGTCATGTCAAAGACCATGTAAAAGTGAAACTTTCTGCCATCCAGCTTGGTGCTCAGCAAAAATGGAATGGAGGAGGGAAATGTGGGTGGTGGCAGTGGCTCAGGAGGTAGAGCAGGTCATCCAGTAACCAGAGGGTTGGTGATTTGAATCCCGCTCTATCCAGCCATCCTGCTGTTGTGTCCCTGGGCGAGACACTTTACCCACCTTGCCTCCATTGTCCATGACACTGGGTATAAATGTTCAGTAGTGATCGGAGAGGCTGTTGGCAGCCACGCCACATTTCCATCAGTCTGCCCCAGGACAGCTGTGGCTACAGTAGGAGCTTACCGCTATCAATGTCTGTGGAGTGAATGAATAATGGATTTTCATTGTAAAGCACTTTGGGTTTCTTGAAAGGCGCTATATAAATGCAAACCATTATTATTATTGTGTCCTCCTTACAGTTGGTTTTGCAGTGCATTTCTGCGTTTGCAGTTGCCATCAGTATTTCCAGCTTAATATTCCAGCTTAGTATTTCTTAACTCTCTAGGCCACTGTAAAACTGGTTTTAGATAGATAGATAGATAGATAGATAGATGTACTTTATTGATCCCAAACTGGGAAATTACAGCATAACAGCAGCATGAGAGTAGACGACCAACATGACACAGCATAATAGACAAAGGAATTACCCAGGAAAGTAAAATTGCCTAAATAACTTATATACATTGTCGATGAATAGATGATGACCTGCATAGATACATGAATCATACCGGCTGTACAATGCAGGACTATCAGGTGCAGGGTGAAATGTGAAGTACCAATTTAAGAATTTAAAATGCCTCTGAGTGTGAGGAACCTCACAGCAATCAGAGAAGTTCAACCCCAACAACACCCATGGATACCTTATGAAGGTGCCTTTTGATGATTTGGTAGTCCAGCACCAGTTCCACCATTCCAAATTACTAATGAATGTAAAGCAAAAAAACATGTTATAATTCCTTTGAAGGCCTGGTTCTCAGTATTGGGCATTTTAGCAGTTTTAGGTTAAAGCCAATTTATTTGCCATAGTTTATCGTCGTCCCTCAGCCTACTCAGAGTTTTTATCTGAATTTGCTGAGTTCTTAGCTGATTTAGTGCTGAAATCGGATAGAATAACTACAGTAGGGGACTTTAATATACATGCAGATGTATGTAGATAGTGAATGCCTTAATATGGCATTTATTTCAATATTGGACTTGATGGGGTTTTCTCAGAAAGTATCTCCGCCACACGTTGGACCTTGTTCTGACAGATGGCATAGAAATAGAAAATCTGGTAGTGTCTCCTCATAACCCTGTACTGTCAGACCATTATCTGTTAACTTTTGATCTTACTGTTTCTGGCTATTTGTCTCCTAAAGAAAACATTACTACAGTAAATGTCTTTCAGATGATGCTGTTACTAAATTTAAGCAGAATGTTTCCTCAATGCCATGTGTCAACACAACGGAGATAAGCTATGGAGAGCTTGCTCCTTCTGTAATTGATAGCATGGTAGATAGTGTTACAGCTTCTCTGCATCAGATTCTAGACATGGTGGCCCCTTTAAAGAAGAAAAAGTCTAATCAGAGATTTCTGACTGCTTGGTTCAACACAGAAACTCGTAGCTTAAAACAGAAGACTCGTCAATTAGAAAGAAAATGGCGCTCCACTAAATTAAATGAAATCTATCTAGCTTGGAGAAATCAACTTCTAATTTATGAAAAATCTCTTAGGAAAGCTAGAACAAGTTATTATTCCGCATTAACAGAAGAGAACAAAAATAATGCCAGGTTTCTTTTCAGCACTGTAGCCAGGCTGACAAAGAGTCAGGACTCTGTCAAACCTAGCATTCCCTTAGAGCTTACTAGTCAGGACTTTATGAACTTCTTCAATAATAAAAGTTCATCTGTCAGAGGTAAAATCAGTCAGATTCTTCCCGCCATTAACTTAAATACTGTAACTACTACAACTCCTTCAATTGATATCTGTTTGGATGAGTTTACTCCAATTGACCTTTTAGAGTTAGATCAAATAACTTCCTCGTCCAAGCCTACAACTTGTCTTTTAGACCTTATTCCTTCCAGGTTACTTAAAGAAGTTTTCCCATTTATTGGCAGCTCTATTCTTCAAACAATCAATTCTTCATTAACATTAGGCCATGTACCACAGGCTTTTAAAACTGCTGTAATTAAACCCTTATTCAAAAGCCAATGCTGGATTCGGGAGTTTTAGCTAACTAATCAAATCAAATCAAATCAACTTTTATTGTCATGTTGCTGTACATACAACTGTAGTGCAGGCAAGATGAAATTATGTTTCTCTAGGCATCCATATAAGTAAAAAGAACATGGTATGTGTTCTCCTTTAAAAGAAATGTTTTAACGTTGCTCACTGCCTCATGTTTCCACCTGTATTCCTCATCTAGGTCCGTCCCAGGTCCTTTGGGTCTCTGACGCTGTCTGCATCCACCTGTCCTCCGGTGGGTTCCTTGGAGACGGAGGAACGGGTGACAGAGGTGGAGGAGGGGGAGGGATCAAAGAGGAACTCCTGCCTCCACTATCAGAGCTCCAAACCAGCAGCTACGCTCTGCTGATCTCCTGTTAAATCATCTGTGACTGCGGCGCCTTACCCTGACCTATGTTTTGGTTTGGCCTTATTTGCACATATTTATGTACAGATCCATCACTCTGACTTAACTCAGTCTCTTATTTTATGTTTTGTATCTATTTGTTTTGCACTGAAGCCATGTGTTTGCTAGAAATATAGAAGCACAGAAAGGAGCGTTTGGTGTCTGATTAGAAGTTGTTTGAATGTCACTGTTTCTATGATCTTCCAGTGTCAATCATGTGCCCCCCCCCCCCCCCCACCGAACAGACATGGCTGAGAATCAAAGCTCATGTAAAACATGACTTATCTCCCACTTAGGGCTGGGCGATGCACCGAATATATTTGTTATATTGATACATTCTACTACGTGAGATACATTAAAAGCCTTTATCGCAGATATCGAGCGGAAATTGTTGTGGCACTGTAAGCTGTCAGCATTTATTTGTCCAGTTGAAGTTCCACTTCCCCTTCCTCTCTGCACTGCAGCTCAGTCACACTCCCTCCCTCTGTGGTTCAAATCAGGATCATTGCCAGGTCTGCTTTCTTTTCCTGCATTTTTTTTTTCTTTAGAAACTGCTTTTTTTTTAGCCCATTTTCGTGGAGCGGAGATGCTTGTTTTTTATACATGATCTGGCAACACTGGCAGAGTGCGGAGAGAGGGAAAAAAGGTGCAGCGACCCACACACACGTTGGCTGCAGTGGAAACAGAGTTGAACGAGATCATTCCAAAGAGAAAAAAGGCACTGGCTCTGTTGTCTGGCAGCGGTTTGAACCTAAGAAGGTACAAACTGAACAAAATACAGTTTTGTGCAAAGTACTTCTAATTTGTTCCACCACTTGAGATGTCATCCACTATAATATGAAGAATGCATTAAAATCTACTCTCAGCATCCCAGGTATCTCCTTTCTAACAGCCCTAAGAAAATGACTATATGGCTTCATTTGGTAAATTTATCCCATACAACAAAAGTGCAAAATGGAAAGAGATCACAGCTGCAGTCACAAATTATACTGCCAAAGACATGGCCCTTATTGTTAAAAATATGACCAAACAGAAAAAGTGGACTTTAATTTATATGGTTTTAAAATGTCTTTCTCTAGAATTTCTGCTTAATGCATTTTTTATTGTGTTGAGTCCTTTTTTTGTTTTAGTTTTATTGGTTTTATTACAGGCCATAATAGGAAGGCCTACCATTATTTATTCTGATTTGGTGCAAATTTATGAATGAGGTTCAGGTTCAGGTTCCTTTATTTGTACCCGTAGGTAGATTTGTTTTGCAGTCAGGTGACATCCATATTTACAAACCACAATTACATTCAACATGAACACAAACACAGGCACACATGAAGCTGACTATGAACATGATAAAAATACTCAAGACTCCACCAATCAGGACATAAGACAAAAAGATGAGAGAAAAACCAGAGATAAGAGAGAAGGGTGATATTAAAAAGTTAAAGACTAGTCAAAGAGGTTAAAAACTCAAAGGTCTAAAACCCAATAAAAGATTTAGAACCCCAATAAAAAACTACAAAAATAAGTAAATATAAAATGGAGTTAATAAATAGGTACCTAAATTATGTGCGATATATTGTTACATCTTGTTCAACTCTTTGACAGCAGCAGGAACAAAGCTGTTTTTGTAGCGCTGGGTTCTACTTTTTGGGACAGCAAACCTCCGTCTTGAGGGAAGAAGCTGAAAGTTGCAGTGCAAAGGGTGGGAGTCATCATTTAAAATGGAGGCAGCCATCCTCTGTACCTGTCTGGTGTACAGGGATGTCAGGCTCAGCTGTGACTCACCAAGCAAACGACTGGACCATCTAACTACCTGATCCAAGGATTTCCTCTGTTTCAGTTTTATCTGACCAAACCATGACACTAAAGAAAAGGATAAAACAGATTCAATAAAAGCCCAATAAAACATTGTCATTATGGTTCAGTCAATTTGGAAGCGTGCAAGTTTCTATCAATCAAGTTATCAAGTTACTATCAATAATCGTCCCAAGATATTTGTAGGATTGTACACAATCAGTGGTCTGGTCTTTTAGTACAGTGACTTCGTGCCTGGTAGTTTTCCTCCTAAAGTCAGTAATCATGTCTTTAGTTTTTGTCGTATTCAGCTGCAGGTAGGAATCCTCACACCAGTGAACAAAGTCATCAGCTACTGGGCCGTGGCCAGTCTCACCATCCTGGAGGAGACTGACAACAACTGAATCATCAGCATATTTTATAATGTGTCTGTTGTCATGTCTGCTCCGACACATGTTTGTGTACAGGATGAAGAGTAGTGGTGACAACACACACCCCTGAGGAGAGCCAGTAGAAGAGCACTTTAGGTCAGACAATGTACCATTGACCCTTACTCTCTGAGTAGTAGTAGTAGTAGATTAGTTTATTTGACAGGGACAGTGCAATAAACATAGACAATTAATCAAAGACAATCAATCTGATGTGTTGCACATAGAGTGTATAGCTATTAGCTAATTTGCAACTCTTGTCCCTGGATGGGCTTTAGAAAAAAGAATCAAGATAAAAAATATACACAATAACCACATACATCAATGCAGAAAAATTATAAATACACAATTATAAATATTATAAATATTATAAATACACAAATATAACAGCCTGACTCACATTTAACATAAATATTATAAATATTATAAATACACAAATATAACAGCCTGACTCACATTTAACACACATAACATAACTCACATTTGCCTATTTCAGGCCTTCCTCCCTTCGTCACTCACTATAAACAAACACATTTATTCCTTCCCTTCATTCACTCTCACTTTGCAGACAATTAATTCATACATGAGTACATTCGTGTTTATTTTTCAGCCAGTTTTTAACATTTTTAGTGAATGTTTTAAAGTCCGTTATTATTTTAATTTCATTTGGCATTGTGTTCCAGATGTGACTGCCCTTTATAGAGAAAGCTGTTTGTCCAAATGTGGTTCTGCGGTGGAATATTTTACAGTTATTGTTAACAGAACTCCTGGTGGCTCTGCTGCTGTCCTGTCTTTGGACGAAACCAGCAAGTGGCTCGGGTGCTGATTTATGGAAACATTTGAACGTTAATTTCAGAAGACAGAGGTCAATGAAGCTCTCAAAACTCAATAGGTTGTATTTTTTTAAAACATTACAGTGATGCCACCTAATGGGCTTTTTGTCCAAGATTTTTAGGGTTTGATTATATAATGAACCTATATGTCTTATTGTGGAAGGGGCTGCTTGAGCCCAGACTGTCAAACAGTATGATATATGAGAAAAAAACATAGAATGCATATACAGTGCAGCTGCTTCGTAAGGTATGTAATATCTAATTAATTTAAAGCAGTTCAGATTTTTTTTTACTGTTTTTGAAATTTTCTTTATATGAAGATTAAATTTGAGTTGAGGATCTAGTACAATGCCAAGGTATTTGAATTCTGTAGCTAAACTGATGTCATGATCATGTATATTAACTTTAAAATGTTGCAGGTTACATTTTTTGATTGAAAAGCACATTGAGACTGTTTTCTGAAGGTTCAGCAATAGATGGTTCTTGAGGAGCCACTCTTGGACATCAACCATACTTGTAGACAGTACATCTGCAGCCTGTGCTGGAGTCTTGGCAGCTGTGTAAATAACTGCATCATCTGCATAAAGTTGGCATGTTGCAGCTGAGCAGTGTAACGGCAGGTCATTAATAAAAATGCTGAAAAGTAAAGGACCAAGAATGGACCCTTGTGGGATACCCATGCGGTTGTTTAAAAATGAGGATTTATCCTGGTGAACTTTTACACACTGTTCTCTATTCTGGAGATAAGATGCAAACCATTCTAATGTATTTGGGGAGAAGTTAAAAGATACCATTTTGGATAAAAGCAAACTGTGGTTTACAGTATCGAAAGCCTTTTTGAGATCTAGAAAAACAGCTCCTACCACATTACCCCTGTCCAAGGACTGTTTGACGTTTTCAGTAAGGCAACAATTTGCTGTTTCTGTTGAGTATCCTGGTCTAAAACCAAATTGATGTGGATGAAGAAGTTGACTGTCTTGTAAGTAGTCTATCAGCTGTGTAGCTACAACTTTTTCAAGAACCTTAGATAGGACTGGTAAGATAGAGATTGGGCGGTAATTGCATATATCGTCTTTACTGCCTGATTTATGAACTGGTATGACGACAGCTTTTTTCCAGCCAGATGGAAATGTACTAGACCTAATGGAGAGATTAATGAGATGAGTCAGTGGTTTGATTAATATTTTGCTGTGCATTTTGAGAAAGGAGGTGCTCATATTGTAGATATCATTAGTTTTTGAGTTTGACAGTGTTTTAACAATACCAGCAATTAACTTCTCATTTACCTCATCGATGTGAAAAGTGTCTGTTGGAAGTATGGAATTTGTGTTGTTGAGCACATTTGGCAGCACAAAAATTTTTGTTAAGTCTTCCACAGAGCCCACAAAGTGTGAATTAAATTCATTTGCCAAAGTAGCCTTGTCACTGACGGTCTTGCCATTGATTCTAAGTTCCTTTACCCCCTTCTGATCGTTTTTTTTATTAGTTAAGTTATTTAAATGCCTCCATAGGGAACTGTTGTTACCCTTTGCATGATCTATCAGTTTATTGTAATAAGATATTTTTGATTTTCGCAGCTCATGTACCACTTTATTTCTTAAACTTTTGTACACAAGGTGATCATTTTGTAGTTTGGAGGTTAGTGATGTTTTCAGTGCATAGTCTCGCCTCTTCATAAGTTTTCTTATTTCATTATTTAACCATGGTAGGCTAATCTTCTGTTGTCTACTTTTAATTTGCTTTGAAAATTTTTCTATAGACTTTGTGATTGTTGCAGTTATAAAATTACAACAATCATCTACTTCACATGTTGACATGAGCTGCTCCCAATTTTGATTCTCTAAGTAATGTTCAAACTCCTCATTTTTTGATTTGGGGATAATAAAATTTGATTTGTCAATATCGACTCCCCCAAAATACTGTAGTCGCTTTTTAGTAAGTTTCCTGACAGCAAGAACCATGTTATGATCTGAGAGACCAGTTACAAGATTATAGGTTTTGGTTATTCGTTCTGGTTTATTAGTAAATACCATGTCAATAAGTGTTCTGGATTGTTTGGTTATCCTGGTGGGTCCTTTGATCATTTGCTGGTAATTAAATTTAGTCATGAGGCTTTTCAGTTTTTGTTTGTCTTTTTTATCAGACCAGTTGATATTAAAGTCACCATGAATTATTGTTTCTCTGTTCTTCTCAAGTTGTTTAACCAGATCACTTAATTCATTATAAAAGGAAGAGTTGTGTGACGGTGGGTTGTACACTACTGCAATGTTGAAATTCATTACCGGAGAGAGACATACATTAACAGCTAAACATTCAAGTGAAGTATTCAAATCAACCAGTTGACATTTATATTTCTCTTTGATGTAAATTAAAACACCTCCTCCCCTCCCTACCTGCCTGTCTTTTCTAAAACACTGGTAGCCCACAATATCGATCATATTAGTGTCTATGTTACTGTGTAGCCAGCTTTCTGAGAGACAAAGGTAGTCCAGATTTGAGTCCAACAGCAACACCGAAATCTCATCTCTTTTGGGGATTATGCTCCGTATGTTTAAATGACCGCCGAGGATCCCCTTTGGTTTAGCCTCTGTGTCCCAAAGAACTCGTGCATGATTAACAGTTTGGAAAAATAAATGTTGTTTTTGCTTTTGTGCAGCTCGGTTTTGTGCTAACCCAGTGGTCTGCTGTTTAATAGTGGCAGGTCCAGGGTTAAGGTGAATATCTCCTGCCAGAAGTAGCAGAACTAACAGAACTTTAATTGTATATCCTCTGCCATATTGTGATTTTTGCTTAACAGCCATGTTTGCCTTAATTTGGAAGTTTTTGCTCAGGGCTTTTAAAGACCACATAGAGTGTAGGGTGAGATGACCAAGCCCAAATCCATACAGATAAAACTTTTTAACTTCACCTTTGGTTGAGTTTGTCGGAAAATCCTTCTTGTTGCAGGTCCAGACACACAAAGACAAAACGAAGAGGAAGTAGAGAAGTAGAGAAGGCTTATTAGTGGTGCCCATCAGCCCACTTTTTAATCCGGTGGCAGCCATCTTCAGTCTTTCTTGGAAAGAAGGAAAAAGAAAATCTGTGGATAGTAAAATAAATTCTGCTTATATCGCCAGAATCTGATCCGATCGTCCTCGAATCCAGCTGGGCCTCAGCTAGCCAACTAGCCCCTTCCGTTGCTGGTCTCGTTGCTCATAGTCGCCGTAACTGGTCTCCCGTCCCGCTCCTCCAACCGAGTCTCGTCACACACCGCCGCTGCCACCGAGCTCCGCTGAGGTCACGGTAAGTCCTCCGCTAGGCACCGCCACCTACCGTCGTCTGCCTGGGTGAAATCTCTGCTGAGCCCCGTCAACAAATAGCCGCTTGCCTGGTAGTATCTCCGCTGGGCCTCGCAGCTGGGCTTCGATTCAGGCTGGTGTAAGGTGGAATGACTGGCGCCAGCATTAAGCTAACTAGCGTTAGCTTAGCAATCGCTTCGGGTAGTCTCGTCGCACACCGCCGCTGCAGTCACGGTAAGTCCTCCGCTGGGCACCGCCGCCTACCGCCGTCTGCCTGGGTGAAATCTCTGCTGAGCCCCGTCAAACAAATAGCCGCCTGCCTGGTAGTATCTCCGCTGGGCCTCGCAGCTGGGCTTTGATTCAGGCTGGTGTTAGGTGGAATGGCTGGCGCCAGCATTAAGCTAACTAGCGTTAGCTTAGCAATCGCTTCAGGTAGGGCACATCAGTGAATCACAAGGAAGCGCTGGAATCGCTGGTCAGTTTACTCACAGTGGCCGGATAAAAGCGATCAAAGGGGTAATCCACCGGAGGTATATCCGATCGCTGTAGGTTAGTTATTTAGAGACTGGCGCCAGCATTAAGCTAACTAGTGTTAGCTTAGCAATCGCTTCAGGTAGCATTAAGCTAACTAGTGTTAGCTTAGCAATCGCTTCAGGAAGGCGCAGGAAGTCGCTGGAGAAAAGCCTGTTGATTAAAGAGTCCTGTTGGTTAAAAAATCCAGAATCCAACCCACCAGATTACTGCTCAAATCAAATTGTTGCAGGAGCCTTTCAACTAAAATATGAGTTTGGATTGTATTAAAGGCGGAAGAAAAGTCCACAAATAAAAGCCTGGCATGTGTCCCGTTAAAATCCAGATGTTTAAAAAGCATGTAAAACAGAGTGACAGTGGCGTCCCCCACTCCTCTGTGAGGCCTATAGGCAAACTGCAGAGGATCCAATGCCTGCTCAGTCTGCTTTAGGACCTCACATCTGACCAGTTTTTCAAAAATTTTCATTAAAATTGAAGTCAAAGCAGCTGGTCTAAAGTTGTTTACTGTTTTAGGACAGCTGGATTTTGGAACGGGAACAACCACGGCTTCTTTCCAGATCTTAGGCACATGTTGTGTCTGTAAGGACTTATTGAAAATGTAATGAAATACAGGACTCAGTTCATGTGCACAGGACTTTACCAGGCGCCCACATATATTATCAGGGCCCTGACTTTTGTTCACTTTTACAGCACAGAACTCCCTATAAACATCCTGCACCTCAATATTAAGGTGCTGATTGTCTTTGAGTTTCTGTTTCAAATCTTGAGTTTCTGTGCTAAAATCAGAGGAATCAAAAGGACCATAAAAACAATTAAGAGCATTAGCCAGCTCTGTGTCTGAATTAAAACCATCTAAAAACACACGATTACTGCGCTCTGTGCTCTGTAGGCCTGCAATAGTTTTCATACTGGCCCAGGCTGAACCAAGTTTCTTTGTTGCCATCTTGCTTTCCAACTCTGATTTATAATTCTGTTTTGCTCTTAAAATTTCGGACTTCAGCTCTTTTGTGGCAACCTGTAGCTCAGAAACAGACCCCTGTTTAAAGGCAAGTGCTTGGGTGTTGACTGGTTCGATAAAGTTTGCTAAATTTAACTTGATTTTATCCACCCCCCCCCCCCTTTTGTATGCAACTAAAAATATTGCAATACACGGGTCTCTTTCTATTACTATGTCGGTGTCATTTTATGTAAAGGTTTTACATTTATACAGTGGTTTGGAGGAGATATCAAGATATCGTGATATATATTATATAAAACCTTAAATGTATCATGATGCATGTTCAAAGCCATATCGCCCAGCCCTACTCCCACTAAGGATTTTATTCCACTGTTGCCTAAAACACAATTGTTCAAAAGTGAGTGGGGATTAAGACTACTGATGAAAATGTTCACGAAGCTGGCTCAGCTACTTTCTTGAAATAACTTCCGTTTCAAATTTTTAAAGGACAGTGCAAGTTAACGCACATCAATAACAATCAATGTAAACATGCCAAATTATAACCAGAGGCTGGTTTCCATCTGTTGTCCAGACATATAGATGTTGCCAAAACAGGCAGGAAATGAAAAGAAGAGATAGTCCAGCTGGCTAGTAATATGTCCTGAACAAAAGTTGTTTGTGCTGTTTGCCAGTGTTTAGTGTGGCGGCACCATAAGGGAGCAGCCGAAAGAGAAAATAATAATAAATGGACTTTTTCTACCAGGAGACTTTTCTGTCCACTAGATGGTGCCAAGTGCTCACTGTGTTAAAGTCAATAAAACAAAGGAGTGACTTGGAGGATTTTATTTGCACAGATTTAAAACAATATACAGAAATTCAAAACAATAGAAAGCACTTTAGTGCAGGGGAGGAAAAGAAACCTCTAGGGACTTAAAAACTACCACCACAACCAGGATAGACAAATTGAAAGAACCACTGATAGATCATAAATTTCAAAAAATTCAAAGTTAACACTGAATCTAAATATTTCTTCCATCAGTCATGAAATTAGAAGAAAAGAAAACAAATAACAAATCAAATATTAGACAAATACATGCATGACAAAAACTAAATATGATCCAATTTGAATACAATTTGTAGATTCCGAAAATTCAGATAGTTGGGAGCAGAACAAGACGAAGATGGGAAAAGGAGAAGGCAATCAGAGAGTGCATACTTCCACCAAGGCCAAATTTTGCAGTGTTAAAGAATGTGAAAAACTGTTCCAGAATCTGCGTCCTGACCTGGATCACCTCCAAAATCTAAAGGCTTCATCCATAGGCCATATGGGGAAAATTTCATCAAACTCCATCCAGTAGTTTTTGTGTAATCTTGCACACAAACCAACCAACAACAAAACCTCTTTGGAGGAGGTAATGAGAAATCATCATCTATGAGGGGCACCCAACCAGCTGATTGTGAGCACACCCGTCTACACAGTTGCCGTGCCAAAAAGTGATGGTTTGTCAGAAACTGACTGGCCCCCTCATGGAAGCATGTCTCGCTCAGTAGTTTCTTGTCACTTTACTACATGGCTGCTTTCCAGCAGTGCAACATGTCACCCTGAGACCAAACATAGGCATCCCAAACAGAACCATGCACAGAACCTCGAGGTGATGACAGAAAACATCCATCATACCCCTGTACACAGCAGCTCCAATGCAACGGCTATCGTTTCTACCACCAACCGTAACCACCATGCTGTTCTGCGGCTGAATGAGCAGTCAGGATGTATGCAGGTTATGTTCAGTCAGAAAGCCAAGAGCATTTTCCTCTGATTAGAGAGCACAGGCACCATAAAAAAGTTGTTTTATTCATTTGGGTTCTTCCATGGCAAAGACAGCTTGGTGGCATGGATCACTCTCAGCACACCATATGCACAAATAAAGGGGGAAATGGGGGAACATGTCCCCAAACCGGCCTTGTGCGGCGGATGATAAAAAATAATAAGCGAGCGATGCTGTAGGTTTTAAGTAGAGTTTATTATCATACCGCCGTCACGAGCTCCGCTCCCGGCGCCGTGCATGCGCGCCGGGAGCGAGCCCAAACGGCTCTCAGAGAAGAGGGACACAAAGTCTGTGTCCAGCAGCAGCAGTTGCAGAAGTGGGAATCAGAGGGTTTGCGTTACAGAGTTGCAGCATATATACTCGACTACAACAATACATCAAGGGGCATACCCCAGCAGTTGGTATGATCAAAGAGATAACAAAACAGGCATAAGACATTTGCATTTGAGAGACATATTGATCTCAGTCCCTAGGTCACAGTGAGGACAGGACGCATGAGCACAATGCATGAAAGGCAACATTAACATCACAGAAGTGAGCCAGACGAAACGAGTCTGCCTGTAGACATTAATACACATTTCACTGTTCTGTTATTTGCTCTAGCCGAGCGCTGTGTTTGACCAGTCTGTTTGTGTGGGTTACACCAAAGCACATCTACATATTGATCTCAGCCTGTAGGTCACAGTAAGGACAGGACGCATGAACACTATACATGAATGGCACATTGCATCACAATACATGAATGGCACATTACATCTCAGTAGTGCAGCGGGAAAAACCGAGACAAGAGAGCTGAGTGTCCCGTGTGTTGTGGGGGGGTTGAATCAACCCGCCACACGCTCCCCCCCAGAGGGCACGGCAGGGGGCCGAGACCTCGATAATCCTTCTATGGGAGCGAGCTGTGGGAGAAGCTCGCTGCAGGCGGAGGGGGAGGGAGGGGAGGGGTAGTGTGTGCCGGCAGGGGCGGTGAAATCGTCCAAGCCGCGCAAAAATTGCTTGCTGCTCCGCGACGTCGAGGGGCTGTCCCGTTGCGCGTGCGGAGATCACAAGAAGAAAAATTTGTCTCTGACTCCTCTCGTGGCCATGAAGAAAAGCAGGAGTGGCTGTAAGAAAAAAAAAAAGAAACAAAAGCAGAGGGACTGGCGTGTTGGCTTTAGGTGCAAGAGCAACCCCAAAGCCCCCCGGGAACAGCTGACGGCTGAATTCCCCTTGTGTGCCGTGGCTAAGACCATAAAATCCAGTGAACAAGCCGCGGGCCTCAGGTGTACAAGCAAGCCTGAAGAGCCAGTGTGCAGCAGAAGGAAGGCGGTCAGTGAAGCCATTATTGCCCCGTGCGTGGTGTGCCGTCCTCGTAACTCCTCGGTGCGCACGCAGGGGTTCCATGCTTGGGTGGGCCGCTGGAGTGACGAGTCAGGGTGCAGAAACTTGGTGGAGATCGGCGCAGACGGCGCCGATAAAATCCAGGTTGAGCTGTGGCTGCAGATTGGCCATGGTGCATTGGAGCGGTGAGAGGAAATAGACGATCTTTTGTCACTCGCTTGGTCATGGTGCGTTCAGGTCCACGTCTGCTCCGTCGTCCATGGGAGTCGCCGTCGCGGAGAAAGGACGAGGTACATGCACTCTCGATGTGGAGGAGCTGCAAGCGCGGCTGGTCCAGCGTGGATGTGCCGATCTAGGCGTGCAGATCTCACCATGAAGTTTGCTGCGGCTTTCCCGGTCGTGGGTGGTCTCCGGAGAGTTTCACCTGGAAACTCTGCGTCGAAGTCTCCCTGAAGCAGAAGGGAGGGCAGATCAGTCAGGCTGCCGCGTTCGCTTGTTGTCGGAGAATCCCCGCCGGGTGCTGCGTTCGCCAGCAGCGTGTTCGTTTCAGCGTTGGGTCACCAGTGCGGCGGATGATAAAAAATAATAAGCGAGCGATGCTGTAGGTTTTAAGTAGAGTTTATTATCATACCGCCGTCACGAGCTCCGCTCCCGGCGCCATGCATGTGCGCCGGGAGCGAGCCCAAACGGCTCTCAGAGAAGAGGGACACAAAGTCTGTGTCCAGCAGCAGCAGTTGCAGAAGTGGGAATCAGAGGGTTTGCGTTACAGAGTTGCAGCATATATACTCGACTACAACAATACATCAAGGGGCATACCCCAGCAGTTGGTATGATCAAAGAGATAACAGAACAGGCATAAGACATTTGCATTTGAGAGACATATTGATCTCAGTCCCTAGGTCACAGTGAGGACAGGACGCATGAGCACAATGCATGAAAGGCAACATTAACATCACAGAAGTGAGCCAGACGAAACGAGTCTGCCTGTAGACATTAATACACATTTCACTGTTCTGTTATTTGCTCTAGCCGAGCGCTGTGTTTGACCAGTCTGTTTGTGTGGGTTACACCAAAGCACATCTACATATTGATCTCAGCCTCTAGGTCACAGTAAGGACAGGACGCATGAACACTATACATGAATGGCACATTACATCACAATACATGCGTGGCACATTGCATCACAATACATGAATGGCACATTACATCTCAATAGTGCAGCGGGAAAAACCGAGACAAGAGAGCTGAGTGTCCTGTGTGTTGTGGGGGGGTTGAATCAACCCGCCACACTTGTTACTTATGTGTAGAAATGTCTCCACATTCTCTGAATCTTTTAAGATAAGATAAGCCTTTATTAGTCCCACAATGGGGAAATTCCAGGATTACAGCAGCAAATGGATAGCAGCACTCAGAGCAAAAGTTAATAAGACAATAAGAACTGGTTAGCCAAAGCAGTAAATGAATATACATATGTACACACACACACACACACACACACACACATATACTGTATATATATATATATATATATATACTGTATATATATATATATATATATATATATATATATATATATATATACTGTATATACATATACTACTCAAAAAAATAAAGGGAACACTTTGAAAACACATCAGATTTTAATGGGAAAAAATAAGCTGGATATCGAACTTGTGGCAGGCTAGTCCAGTTTACTCAGATTAAAAAGTGTTCCTTTAATCTGAGTAAGCTGGACTAGCCTGCCACAATTTCGATATCCAGCTTATTTTTTCCCATTAAAATCTGAAGTGTTTTCAAAGTGTTCCCTTTATTTTTTTGAGCAGTGTATATATAGTGCAGGAGCATTGCAGCTAGATGGAAAAACAGCATTACAGTTCAAGTTACCCTGCAGAATATGAATATGTACCCAGACAGTATATTTCGAATTTGAATCAGCAGTGTTGTTGCCACCCTCAGTAATGACTGTTGTTGTCTTAGTTGCTTTACCATCCTGTGTTATCCCGATAGCTGCCATTAGTTCATCAAAATCAGAAGTGTGGAAATTTGGTGGTGTTCAGCTGACCAACTGCCTGCACAAGCTCATCCAAGAGATATGGGATGCCCAGAAAGTACCTTAAGACTGGAAGGATGCAAGTATTGTGCCTTTGTTCAAGAAAGGTGACAGGAAAGATTGTGGAAATTACCAAGGTATATCACTGC
Organism: Pholidichthys leucotaenia; assembly: GCA_020510985.1. Lineage (NCBI taxonomy): Eukaryota > Metazoa > Chordata > Actinopteri > Cichliformes > Pholidichthyidae > Pholidichthys > Pholidichthys leucotaenia. The sequence goes on from CM035837.1 coordinate 484,784,264, forward strand.
TAGCCACTGTTGGTAAGATTCTCTCACGTGTACTACTGAACAGACTCAATGAACACATCTCACAGAATGTACTACCAGAAACCCAGTGCGGCTTTAGAAGTGGAAGAAGTACAATGGGCATGATTTTCTGCTTGAAACAGGTTCAAGAAAAGTGTATCGAACAGAACATGCCACTTTATGTAGTCTTCATAGACTTCAGTAAAGCCTTCGATACTGTTTCGCGACAAGGACTTTGGCAGGTACTCAAGAAATATGGCTGTACAGAGAAGTTTGTCAGCCTGATCGAGGCACTCCATACAGGTATGCAAGCAAATGTGGCAATAAGTGGTTCAGTATCTAAAGACTTTTCAGTAAGCAACGGGGTGAAGCAAGGGTGTGTGCTGGCACCTACACTCTTCTTGCTATATCTGGCAGCCATGCTTGAGGTGGCCTTCAAAGACACTTCAGAAGGAGTATACATTCAAACAAGGAAAGAAGCAGACTTGTTCAATGTGGCAGTTTAAAGCCAAGAGTAAGACATCAATAAAGGTAGTAAGAGAAATGCTCTTTTCCAACGACTGTGTTCTAGTTGCACACAGTGTGTAAGATATGCAATTTTTAGTGGAGAAATTTGCAAGAGCAGCTAGCCAATTCAGCCTCCAAATCAACATCAAGAAGACAGAGTCCCTTTATCAACCACCAAAGTTCCAATTATCAACATCACTACCAGAAGAAAAAAAAATAAAGAAGAGATCTGCACTGGTACAGAGCCACTAGTCAAGTGCAAGACTTTCAAGTATCTACGGAGTACTGTTTCAGAGAATGCTAGGCTGAACTATCTCTCAGAATGGGAAGAGAGAGCGCTGTGTTTGGAAACTTGAGGGAGAGACTGTGGAACAATGACATGTGTCTATCTGTGTGAAATGCAAAGTGTACAGAGCGACAGTACTGGCTACTCTATTGTACGGTGCTGAAACTTGGACTGTCTACAGAGTGCAGGTGAAGAAACTCCAAGTGTACATGATGAAACACCTTCGAGCCATAATGAACATCTCATGGAAAGACAAGATAGCCAACATAGAAGTGTTGAAACGAGCTGGTCTACCATCAATGGAGGACATGCTAATACAGATGAACCTGAAATGGCTCGGACATGTTGAGAGGATGGACTACCAGCGTCTTCCTCGGCAGTTACTCTACTCACAGTTATGCGAGGGCAAACGCAATCAGGGTAGATCAAGGCTCAGATTTAAAGACACTGTAAAAAGAAACTTGAAGAAGTTGGACATAGATAGGAGTTCCTGGCAGTGGAAGGCTAAGGACAGAGCTGTGTGGAGGAATCTGATCAGACCTAAATGAAACAGTCATTGCCGCCCACGACAGACTGCTATGATGATGATGATGATGTCATAGTTGTATTATGGAGGGGATGATTTATTGTGCAAAGTTGTTATGTTTAGTATATTCAATACGACCTCTATGAGCAGCAGTGGTTAGGTTATAAAATCTGACAGCCATAGGTAGGAAGGACCTGTGGAACCTCTCCGTCGTGCACCTAGGATGGCACAGTCTAGTGCTAAATGAGCTCTTCAGTGGATTCAGCGTGTCCTGCATGGGGTGGGACTCGGACTCCAGCAGAGATGACAGCTTAGCCACCATCCTCCTCTCTCCTATCTCCTCCACTGGGTTGAGGTGTCACCCCAGAACAGAGCTTAGCTTTTTTGATCACTCTGTTCAGTCTCTTCCTGTCGGCTGCTGTGATGCCGCTGCCCCAGCAGACCATACGTGATGGCTGATGCCACCACCGAAGCGTAGAAGGTCTTCAGGAGTGCCCCTTGCACTCCAAAAGACCTGAGTCTCCTCAGGAGGAACAGTGCACTGCCCCTTCTTGTAGAGTGCATTGGTGTTGTGTGACCAGTCCAGTTTATTGTTTAGGTGAGCACCCAGGTACCTGTAATATGTGACCATCTCAATATCTGTTCCCTGGATGTTTACCGGTACTTTGGGGGGTTGTCCTCGCCTGCAGCAGTCCACCACCAGTTCCTTGATTTTCCTCGCACTGATCTGGACGCAGTTCTGTTGGCACCAGTCCACAAAGTCCTGGATAAGTCCTCTGCACTCCGCATCATCCACATCAGAGATGAGGCCGATGGTTGAAGAGTCGTCAGAGAACTTCTGCAGATGGCAGTGTGGTGTGTTGTGTGAAAAGTCAGCAGTGTAGAGGGTGAACAGGAAGGGAGCCAGAACTGTTCCCTGGGGAGCCCCCATACTGCAGATGATGGTATCAGGCACACAGTCCTGCATTCTCACAAACTGTGGTTGGTTTGTGAGGTAGTCCAGGATCCACAATAACAGGTGCTGGTCCACCCCTGCACACAGCAGCTTGTCCCTCAGGTTCACTGGTTGGATGGTGTTGAAAACACTGGAGAAATCAAAGAACATGATCCCCACAGTGCTCCCAGGCTTCTCCAGGGGGGACAGGGAACAATGTAGGAGGAAGATCACTGCATTCTCCACCCCGATGCCATGCTGGTAGTCAAACTGAAGTGGATCCATCGCTGGTCCCACCAGGGGGTGGAGGTGGGTGAGGAGCAGCCTCTCCAGGGTCTTCAGTAGGTGTGATGTGAGGGCCACTGGTCTGTAGCTGTTCAGGTCCTTGGGGTGAGGGGTCTTCGGTATGGGTACCACGCAGGATGTTTTCCACAGCTGTGGTTCCTCCCCAGCTTCAGGCTCAGGCTGAAGATGTGCTCCACGATCCCACACAGCTGGTCTGCACAGGACTTGAAGAGCCTTGAGATGATGCCGTCCAGACCTGCAGCCTTCCTCACTTTGATCTTCTTCAGCTCAGTTCTCACCTGGGTCTTAGTGAGAGTCAGGTTGGGGCAGGGGGGCTGTGTGCTGGGAGGGGGGAGTGTTGGGGACAGGCCGTGGACAGTGAGACTAGATGAAGGTGGAGGCAGCAGTGGTTGGTTGGCAGGTGGAGAAGAGGCAGTTGGTCAAACCTGTTAAAAAACAGGTTCAGGTTGTTCACCCACTCCCTACCCCCCGTGGCCTGGAAGGAGGTATTCTGGTGCCCAGAGATGGTTTTGAGGCTTCTCTAGACACCTGTCACTCTATTGCAGCTAGTCCTCCATCTTTTTCCTGTAGCTGTCCTTCCCCTCTCTGATCTTTCTCCTTAGCTCGTTCTATACAGACTTCAGCTCCTCCTTGTTTCTCGACCTGAAGATTCTTTTCTTCTCCTTCAGCAGTGACTTTATCTCAGGGTTGATCCAGGGTTTGTTGTTTGAGAAACATCGTATGGTCTTGGTGGGTACGGTGTTCTCTACACAGAAGTTAATGTAGTCTGTGATGGTGTATGTGAGGCTATGTCCTCACCATGTGGATCATAAAGCTGCTCACTTACAGTGGATTCAAAACCGTACTTCAGAGCATCCTCCGCCTCCTTAGATCATATTAAGTCATAGATCATAGAGTCGCCGCCCTGAACCTAGATCGTCGGAGTCCTGGGTAGCAACAGAACCCGAGTGCAGGCAAGTGCTCCCTCTTGTGTCTCTGTCTCCTGTGTTGGAGCATTTTTGCCTGCCGGAGGCGAGTGAGGAGCAGCCGTCTGCTGCACCCGAGCTCGTCTCGCTGTGTTCTGTTGCTACCGGTGATTCTGATCCCGGTTTTCCTGTTTGTGAGCCTTATTGCAGTGTCGCCGGCATGGAACCAGTCGGGGTCACTGGGTTGGAGGTCCCAGGTCCGGGGGTTGGAGATCGTCAGCGGAGCTGCACCGACCCAGTCGGGGTCCGTCATGGAGGCTGCTGTGGCCCAATCTGGGTCCGACGAGGGTGCATCAGAGGCCCAATCGGGGTCCACCGTGGGTGCAGTTCTGGCCCAATCAGGGTCCAATGTGGGTGCATCAGAGGCCCAATCGGGGTCCGCCGCAGGTGCGGTTCTAGCCCAATCGGGGTCCGACGTGGGTGCGTCAGAGGCCCAATCGGGGTCCACCGCAGGTGCGGTTCTGGCCCAATCGGGGTCCAACGTGGGTGCACCAGAGGCTCGATCGGGGTCCACCGCGGGTGCGGTTCTGGCCCAATCGGGGCCCGACGTGGGTGCAGCTGGGACCCAATTGGGGTCCAGCGGAGGTGCAGCGCCAACGTGGTCCACGGACGGGGGAGGAGCTGCAGACCTTTCACCGCCGAACGGATTGCAGGCTCATCCTGGTCATCTGTCCCCTCTACTGAGTCACCGCCCCTGTGCATCATCGCCAGGGGCCGTGGGGGCTCCTTTTCACTCGCCCCGGCTCTCCCGAGTTTTGTCTTCGTCAGGGAGGCCGCCGGGGGCTGTTTTTCCCCGGGACTGGTGGCTGAGGGACACGGGTCGGTCGCCGGAGGAACTGTTTCGCCGGTTCAGCGCCTCGGGTCGGCCACCCGACGTGTTGTGTGTGTCTTCGGGCGACCTGATTCGACCACCGGAGGAGCGGACGTGCTGGGCGTTGGACTGTGGTGAGCCGCCTGGTCATAGATAGATAGATTTGTTTATTTGACAGGGACAGTGCAATAAACATAGACAATTAATCAGTGACAATCAGTCTGATGTGTTGCACAGAGTGTATAGCTATTAGCTAATTTGCAACTCTTGTCATGTCATTTGCAACTCATGTCCCGAATCCTATGACCACCCGCCGGCTGTTGGACGCGGGGACACCACCTGAACTGTTCCTGTGGCGCTTGGTCTCCGCCGGTCAGCATAAACTGTCGGGGGGGTAGTGGTTTTTCTGGGTTGATCTGTCACAGTGATTGTTTTGTCTTTTTTTTTTTCTCGTCCTTGCTGTCCTGTTTATTTTGTGCTTGGTTATGTCTTGCAGTTGTCCTAGCATGTGTTATGTTCTACTGTTGCCTTGTTTTTCTGTGTATTTTGTCTGATTTTTTGAATATTTGGTATTTTGTCATAGTCTTGTGCTTAGTATTTCTGACCCAGTAGTTCTGGGGTTTTTTTTTGTTTTCTCCATGTGCATTCTTTGATTTATTCTGAGTAGTTAGTCTTGTCACTGTCCTGTATGTAGTTGTTCTTGTCGCTGTTTTGTTTCTGGGTTTGGTCTCTCTCCCTCCGCACCTACCCCCAGCCACCCACCCTGGGGGGTGGGGGGGAACAGGGTGGTCCTTGGGGCATTCTGAGCCTGCCCTCGGAGGGAGGGTACTGTTACGACCCGAGCGCTGCGTTCTGTTCGCGCTCGGGCTAAGCTCAACTCGCTGCCAGCCTTGACAGCTGTGGGCTGTATTCTGGCCTCACCGGGCTCTTATTGTGAAGGTGCTCGGTGGGGCTTCCGCCTGTCAAGGCTGGTCAGCTGTGTGTCATTACTGCTCGTTAGTGTTCACCTTCATAAAGCGGGCACTAGCGGCAGTAAGATTGCAGGAGTATTGTCAACACCTTGTCTAAGCCTGGTCAGTTGTTGTCAGAGCGTTGTTTTGACCTTCATGTCAGGTTCGTTGTCTCATGCTTTGTCACAGTTTAGCTCGTAGTGACTGGGGTCAGCCCTGTGAGCCCATGTATTGATTTATGTGGGTTTTTGCCGAGAGCGGGTCACAGTCTTGTCCTGTCTCGTCTTGTTAATAAATCACCATCTTCGCAAAACTCACTGGTGGACTCTTGGCGTCTTATGGTGATCCACGAGGGTCACCGCATGACAGAACCTCGCCCCATCCTTGCTTGTGAATGACTGAGCCTTTCAGGGATGCTCCTTTTATACCCAGTCATGACACTCACCTGTTTCCAGTTAACCTGCTCACCTGTGGAATGTTCCAGAAAGGTGTTTTTCAGCAGTCCACAATTTTTGCAGTCTTTTCTTGGCCTGTCCCAGCTTTTTTGAAACGTGTTGCAGGAGTCAAATTCAAAATAAGTGAATATTTGAGAAAAAAAACCCAATAAAGTTTATCAGTTTGAAGATTAAATATCTTGTCTTTGTAGTGTATTCAGTTGAAGATAGGTTGACAAGGACTATTAAATCATTATATTATGGAGGACCCATGCTGTGGTATTCATCTCAGACTGGAAGGAAGGGAGATGCAGTAATTTCCTCTGACGGAAGAGCATGGGGATTAAGGGGCTGGGAGACAAAAGGAATTGTGATGCGAGAATGAATTGTGATGCAGGGCCTCAGGCAGCAGAGACGTGTGAGTGTGGTAATATAAAAGAGAGTCCCTGCTACAGAATGTTAATGTTTTCTGATTCTGAGAGATGTGAGAGAGGGAATAAAGTTCATCTGCTCTGAATGCTTGGCCTGGTCATTCCTCTCTCCACACTGGTGACCCTTGACGAATAATGGAACACGAGGAGGAACACCCCGGAGATGACCCGGACGGGAAGCCCCAGCAATGCGTGAGCCGTTTCGGTCAAACTACCAGACTTTTGGCTGCATGACCCGAAGTCTTGGTTCCTCCACACCGAGGCCCAGTTCGCGCTCTGGGGAATAATGGCAGATGACACCAGATATTACTACGTGGACGCAGCGCTGGACACTCGCACGACTCAGCAAGTAGCAAGCCTGCTCCAACAGCCCCCAGCCTGCGACAAATACGGGGCTCTCAACGCCGCGCTGACCCAGCACTACACGCTCTTGGACTGCGAGAGAGCAGAGAGGCTCCTGACGTGCTCCGAGTTAGGAGACGGGCGGCGGTCGAACTGATGGACAAGATGTTGGAGTTGATGGGCACGGACGACGGGCATTTTCTATTTGCCCACCTTTTCCTCCGGAACCTCACAACGGTGGCCAGAGCGGTCCTTGCCAACTTGCCATTGCTGGCCGTGCGTGACTACCGTGCACTAGCCCAGGAGGCAGATCGGATCATCCTCACCACCAGAGCGCTCACAGTGAATGCAGCGGCGTTGGAACCCAGCGAGACGGCCAGTGGAATCGAGGAGCCAGCGATGGTAGCGGCAGTGGGGGCCAGGAAGCGCCAGAGAGACACGCTCTGCTCCTACCACCGCTGTTTTGGAGAGGATGCACGCCAATGCGTGCCACCGTGCCAATTCAAACATTCGGGAAATGCGGGGACCGGCAGTTGGTAGCAGCTGCGACCGCCAGTGAAGAAAGCAAGCTGCTCTACATGACAGACTCACACTCGGGCAGACGGTTCCTCGTGGACTCCGGCTCCCAAAAGAGCCTCATCCTGCCGTCCTACGCCGACCAGACAATGGGAGCTAGTGGCCCCGAGCTGACGGCCGCAAATAGCTCAGACATTAAGACTTTTGGTGAGAGGAAACTGACTATATCCCTGCATGGCCATACGTACCAGTGGACATTTGTCACAGCGGCATGCAGTTTCCCAATCTTAGGCCCTGACTTTTTGTGTGCGCACGGACTACTAGTCGATGTTGCTTACAGATGCCTGATTAATGCAATGTCTTTTGATTCTCTCCCCTGTACAGCTCGAGGAGCCAGGCCAACAATGCTAGCCAACATCACAGCTCCAGGTGGTGAGTTCCACACACTGTTCATCCAGTTCCCAGCACTCACGGTCCCGACGTTTTCGGCGGCCATCACTAAACACGGGGTGGAGCACTTTATTACCACCACCGGGCCGCCCGTTTTCGCACGACCTCGATGCCTGGACACAGCTAAACTGGCCATAGTGTGCGAGGAGTTTGCCAACTTGGAAAGGCTGGGCATCATCAGATGATCAAACAGCCCATGGGCATCCCCACTACATATGGTCCCTAAGGCCGAGGGATCGTGGCGACCTTGCAGAGATTTCCGCAGATTAAACAACGCCACAGCGCACGACCGCTACCCGATCCCCCATATTCAATTCAATTCAATTCAACTTTATTTATATAGCGCCATTTCACAACAACAGTCATTATATTCATGATTTTTCCGTTCACCTCGCCGGGGGACATATTTTTTCTAAGATAGACCTGGTCCGTGGTAACCACCACGTGGTTACCACCACGTGGTTACCACCAGGTCCCGGTGCACGCGGAGGACATACCTAAAACGGCAGTAATAACCCCGTTTGGTCTGGTTGAGTTTTTACGCATGCCTTTCGGGTTAAAAGGCACGGCACAGACATTCCAACGCATGATGGATGCGGTGTTGCACGTTCGTCTACCTGGATGACATCCTGGTGGCCAGCACGTCCGAGGATGAACACGTAACCCACCTCAGGATGGTTTTCCAGAGGTTAGAGGAGCACGAGTTAATAATCAACCCAGCGAAATGCCAGTTCGGCATGACGGGGATCGATTTTTTGGGACACCACATCTCACTGGAGGAGACGATACCCTTGTCATACAAGGTGCGCGCAGTGGCGAATTTTCCCGGGCCTCAGACGGTCAGGGCGCTGCAGGAGTTTTGGGGGATGGTTAACCTTTATAACCGTTTCCTTCCCCGCACAGCCCAGCTCATGCAGCCATTGTACGCCGCACTCAAGAAACGGAAACCGGCGGACAGAGTCGACTGGACTCCTGAGCGGGAGCAGGCATTCTCTGAGGTTAAAACAGCCCTGGCAAACGCCGCATAATCGGAGGCAACACAGATGGTGTTATTTTTTCAGCAAAAATCAGCACAAATGTAGCAACAAAAATTGCAATTTTACATGAAAAATCCAATTTACAGAGGAAAAAAAATCACATTTTCAGAAAAAAATTGTTTAAAATTTGAGGGGGAAAAAATAGCAAACTGATGGAAAAAAGTTGCAAAATTACAAGAAAAATGTTGCAAATTTATTTGAAAATATTCCCAAGCCTTGGTCACAAATTTATGAGTAAAAAAAAGCTCAAAATTTGTCAAAAGAAAGTCATAGATTTGTTTATTGTACTTATTTTAGTTTAAATAATTAAATAATATAATAATTAAATCTTTTAATTAAATCTTTTAATTAATTAAAAGATAATATCAGTGCATGAGACTTTTGAAATTAGAATGATTGACATTTGATGCATAATTAAGTCCTTTATTTTGAATAAATCAATAAAAGAATCCTTTTTAAAGGTTCATGGCACTGACTGTTAAAGCCAGCACATCCCATCCTGCGCGTGTGTTAGGTGCAGTGTATTTTATATATGGAAACCAGAAAGGTCACAAACCTGCATGCACGATTAATCACGAACAAACACTGGTCTGAGTTAAAATGGGTGTGGAGTTTGGACCAATTAACTGAAAGCAGACTACCTTCCTGAACCAGACAATTTTTCATATCAGACCTGCTGTCTTCTGATGCTAGATCTCTGCTTCGCCTCCACTTCAGGGATCCGTCAGGAGCGTGAAGGTGGCGTTACCTAGGAGCCACAACAAATAATTGACATACAGTATGTATGTAAAAGGCAAAATGTGTCTCTGAAAATAAACTAAGCGAGAAGTACACACGATGCATTGTGTGGCGGCCTACATAGGGAGTGAATTGGAAGTGGAAAAACACACACCTAGGTTTATACGTACCATTAATCCACCTGGGATGTGTCAGATGTAGCGATGTGGGGTCTGTTTCTGAGCTACAGGCTGCCACAAAAGAGCTGAAGTCCGAAATTTTAAGAGCAAAACAGAATTATAAGTCAGAGTTGGAAAGCAAGATGGCAACAAAGAAACTTGGTTCAGCCTGGGCCAGTATGAAAACTATTGCAGGCCTTCAGAGCACAGAGCGCAGTAATCGTGTGTTTTTAGATGGTTTTAATTCAGACACAGAGTTGGCTAATGCTCTTAATTGTTTTTATGGTCGTTTTGACTCCTTTGATTTCAGCACAAAAACCCAACATTTGAAACAGAAACTCAAAGACAATCAGCACTTTAATATTGAGGTGCAGGATGTTTATAGGGAGTTCTGCGTTGTAAAAGTGAACAAAAGTCAGCGCCCTGATAATATATGTGGGCGCTTGGTAAAGTCCTGTGCACATGAACTGAGTCCTATATTTCATTACATTTTCAATAAGTCCTTACAGACACAACATGTGCCTAAGATCTGGAAAGAAGCTGTGGTTGTTCCCGTTCCAAAATCCAGCTGTCCTAAAACGGTAAATGACTTTAGACCAGTTGCTTTAACTTCAACTTTAATGAAAATTTTTGAAAAACTGGTCAGATGTGAGGTCCTAAAGCAGACTGAGCAGGCATTGGATCCTCTGCAGTTTGCCTATAGGTCTCACAGAGGAGTGGAGGATGCCACTGTCACTCTGTTTAACATGCTTTTTAAACATCTGGATTTTAATGGGACACACGCCAGACTTTTATTTGTGGACTTTTCCTCCGCCTTTAATACAATCCAACCTCATATCTTAGTTGAAAGGCTCCTGCAGCAATTTGATTTGAGCAGTAATCTGGTGGGTTGGATTCTGGATTTATTAACCAACAGGACGCAGAGAGTAAGGGTCAATGGTACATTGTCTGACCTAAAGTGCTCTTCTACTGACTCTCCTCAGGGGTGTGTGTTGTCACCACTACTCTTCATCCTGTACACAAACATGTGTTGGAGCAGACATGACAACAGACACATTATAAAGTATGCTGATGACTCAGTTATTGTCAGTCTCCTCCAGGATGGTGAGAGTGGCCACGACCCAGTAGTTGATGATTTTGTTCACTGGTGTGAGGATTCCGACCTGCAGCTGAATTTGACAAAAACTAAAGACATGATTATTGACTTTAGGAGGAAAACTCCCAGGCACAAAGTCACCGTACTAACAGGCCAGACCACCGAATGTGTACAATCCTACAAATATCTTGGGACGATTATTAATAGTAATTTAAACTTTGAAGAGAACTGTGAAAGGGTGTGCAAAAAGGGTCAGCAACATTTGCATTGCTTGAGATAACTTGCATGCTTCCAAGTTGACCGAACCATAATGACAATGTTTTATCGGGCTTTTATTGAATCTGTTTTATCCTTTTCTTTAGTGTCATGGTTTGGTCAGATAAAACTGAAACAGAGGAAATCCTTGGATCAGGTAGTTAGATGGTCCAGTCGTTTGCTTGGTGAGTCACAGCTGAGCCTGACATCCCTGTACACCAGACAGGTACAGAGGATGGCTGCCTCCATTTTAAATGATGACTCCCACCCTTTGCACTGCAACTTTCAGCTTCTTCCCTCCAGACGGAGGTTTGCTGTCCCAAAAAGTAGAACCCAGCGCTACAAAAACAGCTTTGTTCCTGCTGCTGTCAAAGAGTTGAACAAGCTGTAACAATATACTGCACATAATTTAGGTACCTATTTATTAACTCCATTTTATATTTACTTATTTTTATAGGATGTTACTTGAGTTCTAAATATTTTATAGGGTTTTAGACCTTTGAGTTTTTAACCTCTTTGACTAGTCTTTAACTTTTTAATATGACTCTTCTCTCTTATCTCTGGTTTTTCTCTCATCCCTTTGTCTTTATGTCCTGATTGATGGAGTCTTGAGTATTTTTATCATGTTCATAGTCAGCTTCATGTGTGCCTGTGTTTGTGTTCATGTTGAATGTAATTGTGGTTTGTAAATATGGATGTCACCAGACTGCAAAACAAATCTACCTACGGGTAAAAATAAAGGAACCTGAACCTAAATTTGCAGCTTCATTCTTTCAGATGAATTGACGTTAGCTGACTCAGGCTGACTAGCCGAGCCAGGAGCCAGCCAGCTAACATTAGCACTGCAGCGTCAGAAACTGACCTCAGCAGCGACTGGGGCTCACAGACATTTAAAGAGACGTGCACTGAGATGAGCCGCTCTGAGGACAACTGCAGAAGCTGGGTTAAAATGGTGCTGTCGGATTTAATCCCTGAGGCGTTCAGACCAACGCCTGTTTCCTGATCTTAGAAATGAGCCACAAACCTCAGCTGACTGAGCAGCCAGCAGGACAAAGGTGGGGGCGTTGCTCCCAGTATGGACTACTGGGAGCAACAGCGAAACAGCTGGCTCCTGTCTTCACAGACATTTTTAACACCTCCCTTAAGCTATGCCACGTGCCGCTCTGCCTCAAATCCTCCACCATCATCCCTGTCCCCAAGAAGCCACGGATCACTGGACTTAATGACTACAGACCTGTAGCGCTCACCTCTGTAGTCATGAAGTCCTTTGAGCGCCTGGTCCTGCCCCACCTCAAGTCCATCACCACCCCTCTCCTGGACCCGCTGCAGTTTGCCTACCGAGCCAACAGGTCTGTAGACGACACAGTCAACCTGGCCCTCCACTCCATCCTGCAGCACCTGGACTCCCCGGGAACCTACGCCAGGATCCTGTTTGTGGACTTCAGCTCCGCATTCAACACCATCCGCCCCGCTCTGCTCCGGGACAAGCTGTCCCTGCTCAACGTGCCTGACTCCCTCTGCAGGTGGATCACCGACTTCCTGACGGACCGGAGGCAGCATGTGCGGCTGGGAAAGACTGTCTCAGACTCTGCTAGCATCAGCACCGGATCACCCCAGGGCTGTGTACTTTCCCCACTACTCTTCTCCCTTTATACCAACTCCTGCACCTCCAGCCACCAGTCTGTCAAGCTGATCAAGTTTGCGGACGACACCACCCTCATCGGGCTCATCTCCAACGGCGACGAGTCCGCCTACAGGAGAGAGGTGGCCCAGCTGGCGTCCTGGTGCAACAACAACAACCTGCAGCTGAACGCTCTGAAGACAGTGGAGATGATTGTGGACTTCAGGAAAGTCACAACCCCTCTGCCCCCCCTCACCCTCACAGGCTCTCCCATCACCACTGCTGATTCCTTCCGCTTCCTAGGCACCACCATCACCAGGGACCTCAAGTGGGAGCCGACCATCAGCTCCCTCATCAAAAAGGCCCAGCAGAGGATGTTCTTCCTGCGGCAGCTGAGGAAGCTCAAGCTACCCTCCAAGATGTTAGTGCAGTTCTACACAGCCATCATCGAGTCCATCCTCACCACCTCCATAACCGTGTGGTACGCAGGAGCCACTGCCAGGGACAGACTAAGGCTGCAGCGCGTCGTGCGCACTGCTGAGAAGGTGATCGGCTGCAAGCTCCCATCTCTCCAGGATCTGTACATCTCCAGGACCCGGAGGCGTGCTGGCCGGATCATAGCCGATTCCTCACACCCTGGTCACGTACTGTTTGCCCCCCTCCCCTCAGGTAGAAGACTTCGGTCCATCCAGACTAAAACCTCCCGTCACATGAACAGCTTCTTCCCCTCTGCCATCAGACTGCTGAACACTAAGTGACTTATTGACTCTCGTGCACTATGTACAGCTGCTCAACCAGACTCATGTCAATCATCACTGTTTTCTTCCTGCATTACCGACTGCACTATATGGTTCTCCACAGTATCTGCTGCTCGCTAATATATTTTAACTGCTGACCAGTATTACTCACTCTTATTCTACACTTTATTGCATGTGTAGTTTATTTCTTTTATTTTATCATGTTTATTGTTGCAGCATTGCACCGAGACAAATTCCTAGTTTGTGTACTACATGAACAATGGCAATAAATCTGATTCTGATTCTGATTCTGGGATTATATGGGCACACAGAGACAACGACACACACATGGACTCACTACAGCAGCACTCAACTGAAATCACACACTCAGGGCAAAGACATTTGAAGCAGCAATTCTTAGCAGAAAGGCAAAAAAAGGTAAAATTTTGCAACATTTTTCTTAGAAATTTGCATTTTTTCTCTCATAAATTTGTAATTTTTCCTGTAAATTTGCAACTTTTTTCCTGTAACTTTGCAATTTGTCAAATTTATTTTTTCCAGTCAAGATGTGAATTTTTCTCATAAATTTGCATGTTTTTTCTTGTAAATTTGCAACATTTTTCATGTAAATCTGCAGCTTTTTCTCAAAAATGTGCAGATTTTTTTTAAAAAATTATCAACTTTTTCTGATAAATTTGAAACCTTTTTCTTAGACATTTGCAGCATTTTTCTTGTAATTTTGCAACTTTCTCAAAAATTAGCAACTTTTTTGTAAAAAATTAGCAACTTTATTTCTGATAAATTTTCAACATTTTGCTTCTAAATTTTAAATGTTTCTGTCATAAATTTGCTATTTTTTCCTGTAAATTTTTGTCATAAATTTGCAGCTTTTTCCATAGAAATGTTCACATTTTGATCATTTCTGTCTCCATCCTGAGCCTTTTAATATGGCGCTTTTCATGTACTGCCCTTTTAAGATGTGTCCACGGCGTTCCAGCGGAGTGGTGTGGGCGTGGCCACGCCATAGGGCCGTGCACCTCGGCATACGTAGGGCTGTCTATGCTTACGTCACTGATCTCATGAACAAGCCCTGGCGGCACAGCGAGGCATCAACACACAACGATTTCAATGCATTTCTATGGCAATGTTAGCTAAATTTAAACAAAGAAAATGCCAAAATGGTGTGCAACTGGCTCATGCAGCATCATCATCTTCTGAAAGATGGCGATAGCACTAAGAAACTAGAAAAGCACTCGGAGAGCGCAGACCTCCGCCAAGCGGCAGAGTTCCCCCCATACAGTGTTTGAGTGTACGTTTTCAGATTCCCTGAGCATGAAAAGATATGACTAGCAATTGGATTCAGAATGATTATTTGTTTATTTGACATGGACAGTGCAATAAACAGACAATTAATGAATGACAATCAATGTGATAGTGATAGGATTAGTGGTTGAGTAGTGTGAAATGGGGCTATAAGGGACGGCGGGTTAATAAGTGACACTTTTGTGGGAAATGTTTTAAATGTAATTCTGCTTTTTTATTTTGAGCAGGACGCTGAGTTGTGTTGTTATTGTCAAATATCCATGAATCCTTCATCAAATCTAGGCGGAAGCAAAATTAAAAAAGCAGAATTACATTTAGAAAAGTGTCCCATATTACCCCGCCGTCCCTTATAGCCCCGTATTACGGTTGTAAAAGCATTGGCTCCTTGGCGGAGGTAATAAACTGAAGTGTTGGTGTGTCCATCTCCTCCACTGACGGATGCAGATTGGTCGTGGGTTTTATATTATATTGGGGTTGCGCTTGGCGGCAAAACAGAATTTAGAGTCTTCCCCGGCAGAGAGGTCGTTTTTACGCAGCGCCTATAGCTGGGCGGGGAATTTGTGGCAAATAATGGGGCGGCGGACAGGTGTCCGTGTCAGGTTTTGCAGCGTGTCGCCAAAGCAGCCACGCTGGCGGGCCCAGGGCAGCAGTGTTTTCCGCGTGCTTTTGTGCGTAAAACGTTGAAGAACGCGGAGTTTGTGTTGGTCAGACACAACGACCAGCGCAATGTGCGCAGCGCCTATGGCTGGCACAGGTACGCTGGGGGTCCGAGGCCAGCAGTGTTTTCCGCATGCTTTTGTGGCTAAAACGTTGAAGAAGGCGGAGTTTGTGTTGGTCAGACACGACAGCAGCCTCCATTGCGCCTGCGCACATGTTGAAAATGGCCCTATGTCACAGTGTTGAAAAAAATGCTTTAAAAAAATTCCTGTATCCAGACGGTGAACCGGATCACCCCCAAAATGTAATCAGTTCTTCCTTGTACCATTTGCAACAATGGGTGAAAGTTTCATGCAAATCCGTCCAAGACTTTTTGAGTTATCTTGCTAACCAACAGACAAACAGACAGACAGACAAACAGACAGACAAACAGACAAACCCTGGCAAAAACATAACCTCCTCCTGGCCTTTTCGGCCTGGCGGAGGTAACCAGTTTTTTAGATTCACGTGGGCCAGCAGAGATTAGCCAAGGAGGATTTAGTGGGCTGCCTTTTCATAATGGGTGAGAAGGCTGAGGGATGATCTGACCTCTGTCTTCATCTGGTCTGACCACTTTAGAACAGCTATGCCTGGTTACCAAACTATGACTCTGATTTATCATTAAAAGTAACTTGTGTTCACGTAAAGTTAATGCGAACATACGAAAAAAAAACCCAAATCTGCATCCGAGGGCGTTGATAGCTAGAATAGCATTAGCAGAGAAACGTGTGGCTTGGTAGGAATATTCATTCCAATGTGAGCCGCTAATCAGCCTCAGCGTAAACGTATCAACACTGCAATTAAACTAGTTTATAAATCAGACTGACGCTCACCTGCTGACAAACGGACCGAAGCTCTGCAGAGCTGAAACGACGTGTCGGAGTTAATGAGGGCTAACGAGTGTCAACACTGGTTTACACTAAACTTTACCTACTGGATGGACTTTGGTTCAAATCTCACCAGAGGAAGCCCTTGGGCCAAGGATGAAGCCATTAGATTTTGGTGAGGATCCGAGTGTGCAAACCTCCACCAATTAGGACCTTGTTTGTATTTGTGCAGCAGGATTACACAAAAACTACTGGATGGATCTGGATGAAGTTTTCATCAGAGGTGGTCCTTGGCCTAGAGAGGAACCCATAACATATTGGTGATGATTCAAGAATGCATACCTCCACCAAGGCGCTTATCTTCTCAGTGTGTTAGCAAGCATTCTCTGGGTTATTTGGAATTTAGCCTCAATGCCTGCCTAAACTGGACTCAGCCTGGCAACGAACAGAGGACGCTGGACAACTCCACTGATCATTTTCCTTCTTTATTTGAACAAATTCAAGGAACGACAAGAGTAGTAGGTTGATAACCTTTGAGAGAAAAAAGAAAAGAACATATCAAGTTAATAAGCTCATAATTAAACTCAAGTACCCTAATTCAATCTTTAATTTTTCCCAAATCTATTAAGTCAAACAAACTCAAATAAATGTACTTGTTTGCAATGTTTATCTAATTTGTCACAAACCACTTTAATTTACCACCCAGATGAGAAACCTCCCATATTATTAAATTAAATCACTAAATTAAGCATTGAACAAACTCAACTTCCCCATTCTTTCCACCATTAAACGCTAAGCAAAGCACCTTTTTTCCTTAATTGGAATCAGTTTGCTGCATAGAGTCACATGATCAATTCAAACCACCACCAACCAGAGTACTTGAATTAATCACACCTGGAACCTGCAAACACACCATCACAACTGAAATCGCACACTTTTCCTCACATTACATCATCAATGCCAAATTGTCCTAAATAAAAGGCAAACGTCACCAGTTGTGTCTCTGTGGTCACCCAAGCATCAAGGAGAGCTGCTCTCTGCAACACTGAGCAAACAAACCCCAGCTGCTCAGGTGAACGGCCTAATGAAACCTCTGCCTGCTGAGCTGCAACACCTACAAACCCAAACTGCTCCACACTGCCCCCCTGACCTCCTGCTGTTTAACTGACCTCCTGCTCAGGAAAAATCCCTAAAATGCACCAAAGTAGAGCAGAAGAATTAAAGGCTGAGGAAAAAAACAGCAATATGACGACCTGTGGCCTGACAACAATACTGGATAGACTTTGATGCAGTTTTCAGCAGAACTGGCTCGTGGCGACACACCAACCCATTACATTTTGGAGGTGATCCATGAGGGACGGAAGGAGCCTTGGTGGAGGGATGTACTCTCTGAGTGCTTTTCTACTTCACACATGACTTTTGTACAGTGTCATAGGAGGGACATTTCCCCTCCCAACATGGAAACAGAGAGAATTGTCCCGATGACATCATCATCAACCTTTGACATCACGTTACATAACTGAGTAAAATGACTTTGAACCACCGATTCTAAGCAGAAATTAAAAAGAAAAATTGTACACGTCACCAAGCTTCTTGTCATCTGAAACTTTTTTCTCATAAATCTGCAACTTTTTTCTCAAAACTTTGACTTTTTTCTCTTATAAATTTGCAGATTTTGTCTCATAGGTCTGCAATTTTTTCTTACAGATTTGCAACTTTTAAACATCTGTTACTTTTTTCTCATAAATTTGCCATTTTTTTCTTGTAAATTTTCCACTTTTTTTCTTAGAAATTTTTTTCTCAAAATTTGCAGTTTTTTCTCATAAATTAGCAGGTTTTTTTTTCTGTGAATTTTTAACTTTTGTCTCGTAGGTTTGAAACTTTTTCTAAACCACTTGTGACATTTTTTTCTCACAAGTTTTCTTGTGAAAATTTGCAACTTTTTTCTCCTAAATTTTCATGTATTTTATCAGAAACTTCAACCTTTTTCTGATAAATTAACATGTTCCTCAAAAAAGCGTGACTTTTTTCTCATAAATTTGCAACTTTTTCGTCAAACTTTCATCTTTTTCTAATAAATTTAAAGCATTTTTCATGTCAATTTTCAACTTTTTTCTTGTAAATTTCTCATCTGGATTCTGGTTAAATTTTGACTCCGTGCAATTAAATTGTAATTTACAACTTTTATTTTAGTTTTAAATTGGCATCATTTATCATATCTCTGCACCTTTATTCTTGCAAACTGATGCCAAATTTACATTGAAACGTTTGCACCTCATGCTAAATAGGTGAATGCCGCCATCTGCCTTGTTAAAATAGAACAAAGCACCTACTGCCAAGAACATGACAATGACAACGTTGAAACACCTCAGAACTGATCATTTCTACACATTTGAGCAACCTTAGAACGTGATGAGAACAAAATCTGTGTGATAAATGAAGCTCTGCTGATTTCTCTGTTAAAGTCCAAGAGAAAAACAGATTCCAGTCACATCAGTGAAAATCTTCAACCAACATTTAGAGCTCAGAGGAGTTTCTGTTTTCATGTGGGGAAATATTATAGAAATATTATATGAGCAGTGATAGCCTCCATGACTGACAGACAGAGGAAAGAGTTCCACTAGAACCACAAAAACAGGAAGAGAACGACGACAAGACGTGGAGGTACCGCCCACAATGTTTGATTGACAGCTGATCTCTGCAGAAACCATGATGGAGAGAAAATAAAACAGAAAAGTAAAATCCAGATTTAAACCCACGACAGCATGGAAGACTTCAGTCTATCTGACTTTAACTAACTCAGCTGTGGATCCAGAACCAAGCCCCAGTCCAGCATAGAGGTTCTGAGTGAATGTGGTCTGGACTCTGTGGATCAGGGTCATGGTCTCAGAGACTCTGTAGAAGGACAGAATACCTGCTCTGTGATCCAGGTACACTCCTACTCTGGAGGATCCAGGACCTGAGACTGGAGTGTTGATGTCGTTGTGATAAAATTCAAACCTGTCTTGGTAACAATCTAATGACCAAGATTTGTCATCACCTCCAAACCCACATTCCCTCCCTCTCCCCCCTCTTTTCATGTCCTTATATGCTACTGCTACATCAACTCTTCTCCCTCTCCACTCCACCTCCCAGTAACAACGTCCACTCAGACTCTCTCTACTCAGGACCTGAGACCACCCTGTGAATCTGTCTGGATGTTCAGGATAAGACTGTTGTTGTTCCATTCGTGTCACTTTTCTGTTCCCCTCTGATAATCCCAGACGTCTGTGTGCTGTGTTTGAATCCAGAGTGATTTCCTGTGAATATTTTAAGAATTCCTCTCTGGTCTTTGGCTCTGGTGGTGGCAGCAGAACATCCACTTCAGCGACTGTCTCTGAGATGTTTGTCCGTGTCTCTGTCAGAATGTCCTGTAGTTTGTCTCTGACCTCTGACACAGCTGCTGTCACATCCTCAAAGTACCTCAGAGGACCAACATGGATGCTGGATGAGTGTGGAGACTCTCTGAGTGCTGACAGTGAGGGGTAGCTGTGGAGAAACTGGTTGTGATCCTCTGTGTGTGAGAGCCGCTCCAGCTCGCCGTCTTTCCTCTTCAGCTCAGTGATCTCCTGCTCCAGCTTCTCCTGAAGATCTAAGACTCGACTCACTTCAGTTTCCTGCTGGGATCTGACCTGCTGCTTCACATCAGAGCTTCTTTTCTGGATCAGATGGATCAGCTCAGAGAACATCTTCTCACTGTCCTCCACCGCTTTATCAGCGGACCCATTGATGGCCTGCACCTCCTGTTGAAGAACCTTCACATCTTTCTCTCTGTCCTGGATTCTCTGCTGGATTTTTCCTCGACTCTCCCCGAGCTCCTTCTGCCTCTCAGCCCTTTCTGCTGCAGCTGGGACTGTGTCGTGGCCTTTATGTTGATCCATGGTGCAGAGATAACAGATACTCTGCTGATCACTACGACAGAAGATCTTCATCACCTCATCATGACGAGAGCAGATGTTCTCCTGGAGGTTTTTGGAGGGCTCCACTAGCTTGTGTTTCTTTAATGGAGCCACGTCATAATGACGCTGAAGGTGATTCTCACAGTAAGAGGCCAGACAGGCTAAACAGGACTTGAAGGCTTTCAGCTTCCTCCCAGGACAGACATCACAGGCCACGTCTCCAGGTCCAGCATAGCAGTGATCAGCAGGAGCAGCCTGGAGTCCAGTCTTCTTCAGCTCCTCCACTAGATCTGCTAACATGGTGTTTTTCACCAGATCAGGCCTCGGTATGAAAGTCTTCCTGCACTGAGGACAGCTGTGGACTCCCTTCCTGTCCTCTTCATCCCAGTGGGCTTTAATACAGTCCATACAGTAGCTGTGTCCACAGGGAAGACTCACCGGATCCTTCAGCAGATCCAGACAGATCGGACAAGAGAATTTCTCTGGGTTCAGCTGAACTCCTTTCTGCTCCATTTCTGCTCTCAGTGACGGTGACTGTGTGAGTTTCACTTCCTCATAACAGAGACTATAGAGCTCTGATCTGATCATGTGACCACATGTTGGCCACACCCACCATCACAGATCAGCTTTTTCTCACATTTGAACATTTTTTTCTCACTTTGTGACTTTTTTCTCATAGATCTGCAATTTTTTTTATTGTGAATTTTCAACGTTTAAAAATTGACTTTTTTCCAATAAATTTGCTAACTTCTTCCTGTAAATTGTCAACTTTTTGTCATAAATTTGCAACTTTTTTCCACATAAAGATGAATTTTTTTCTCAAAAAATTACCATTTTTCCCCTCAAAAATCTGTAACTTTTTTCTCATAAATTTTCTAATATCCATCCATCCATCCATCCATCCATCTTCTACCGCTTTTCCAGAGGTCCGGGTCGCGGAGGCAGCAGTTCAAGCAGAGAAGCCCAGACGTCCCTCTCCCCAGCCACCTGCTCCAGCTCTTCAGAGGGGATACCAAGGTGTTCCCAGACCAGCTGGGAGACATAGTCTCTCCACCGAGTCCTGGGTCTGCCCCGGGGTCTCCTCCCAGTGGGACATACCTGAAACACCTCAAGTGGGAAGCGTCCAGGAGGCATCCTAATCAGATGCCCATACCACCTCAACTGACTCCTTTCAATGTGGAGGAGCAGCGGTTCTACTTTGAGCCTCTCCCGGTTGACTGAGCTCCTCACCCTATCTCTGAGGGTGAGTCCAGCAATCCTACGGAGAAAGCTCATTTCAGCCGCTTGTATCCGCGATCTTGTTCTTTCGGTCATTACCCAAAGCTCATGACCATAGGTGAGAGTAGGAACGTAGATTGACTGGTAAATCGACAGCTTTGCCTTAGAACTAAGCTCCCTCTTCACCACAACAGACCGGTACAACGTCCGCATCACTGCAGATGCTGCTCCAATCCGTCTGTCGATCTCTCGCTCCATTTTCCCCTCACTCGTGAACAAGACCCCAAGATACTTAAACTCCTCCACTTGGGGCAGGAGCCTGTCCCCAACCCGGAGAAGACAATCCACCTTTTTCCGGCTGAGGACCATGGACTCGGACTTGGAGGTGCTGATTCTCATCCCAGCCGCTTCACACTCAGCGGCAAACCATCCCAGCAAGAGCTGTAGGTCATTGCTGGATGAAGCCAACAGGACAACATCATCTGCAAACAACAGAGATCAGATCCTGTGGTCACCAAGCATGACACCCTCCATTCCCTGGCTGCACCTAGAAATCCTGTCCATAAAAATTATGAATAGGATCGGTGACAAAGGGCAGCCCTGGCGGAGTCCAACTCTCACTGGGAATGACTCCGACCGAGTGTTGGCAATACGAACCAAACTCTCACAACGGTCGTACAGAGACCGAATAGCTCGTAACAACAAGCCCGATACCCCATACTTCCGAAGCACCCCCCACAAAAATCCACGAGGGACGCGGTCAAATGCCTTCTCCAAGTCCACAAAACACATGTAAACTGGTTGGGCAAACTCCCACGAACCCTCAAGAATTCTCGAGAGGGTAAAGAGCTGGTCCGATGTGCCACGGCCAGGACGAAAACCACATTGCTCCTCCTGAATCCGAGGTTCGACCAACGGCCGGACTCTCCTCTCCAGTAACTTGGCATAGACCTTCCCAGGGAGGCTGAGGAGTGTGATCCCTCTAAAGTTGGAGCACACCCTCCGGTCCCCTTTTTTGAAGAGAGGAACCACCACCCCGGTTTGCCATGCCAAAGGCACTCCCCCCGACCTCCACGCAATGTTGCAGAGGCGTGTCAACCATGACAACCCAACAACATCCAGGGCCTTGAGGTACTCAGGGCGAATCTCGTCCACCCCCCGGGGCCCGGCCACCAAGGAGATTTTTAACCACCTTGGCGACCTCAGCCCCTGTGATAGGCGAGTCATCCCCCTCGTCCCCAAACCCTGCTTCCTCTGTGGAAGGCGTATCAGTGGGATTGAGGAGATCCTCGAAGTATTCCTTCCACCGCCCGACGATATCCCCAGTTGAAGTCAACAGTGTCCCATCCGCACCATACACAGTGTGGACGGGGAGCTGCTTTCCCCTCCTGAGCCGCCGAACAGTTTGCCAGAATCTCTTTGAAGCCGACCGAAAGTCTTGTTCCATGGCCTCACCGAACTCCTCCCATACCCGGGTTTTTGCTTCAGCAACCACCCGAGCTGCACTCCGCTTGGCCTGCCGGTACACCTCAGCTGCTTCGGGAGTCCCTCAAGCCAACCAAGCTTGATAGGACTCCTTCTTCAGCTTAATGGCCCCCCTCACCACTGGTGTCCACCACTTGGTTCGGGGGTTGCCACCACGAGATGCACCGACCACCTTGCGGCCGCAGCTCTGGGCCGCCGCTTCAACAACAGAGGTGGAGAACATGGCCCATTCAGACTCCATGTCTCCAGACTCCCTCGGAATGTGGTTGAAGTTCTTCCGGAGGTGGGAGTTGAAGACCTCCCGGACAGGGGCCTCAGCCAGACGCTCCCAGCACACCCTCACTATACGTTTGGGTCTACCAGGTCTGAATGGCTTCCTCCCCTGCCATCGGATCCAACTCACCACCAGGTGGTGATCAGTTGACAGCTCTGCACCTCTGTTTACTCGGGTGTCCAAGACATACGGTCGCAGGTCTGATGATACGATAACAAAATCGATCATCGACCTGCGACCTAGGGTGTCCTGGTGCCAGGTGCACATATGGACACCCTTATGCTTGAACATGGTGTTCGTTATGGACAGACTGTGGTTAGCACAGAAGTCCAATAACTGAACACCACTCGGGTTCAGATCGGGCAGGCCGTTCCTCCCAATCACCCCCCTCCAGGTTTCACTGTCGTTGCCCACATGCGCATTGAAGTCCCCCAGTAGGACAATGGAGTCTCCAGAAGGAGTACCCTCCAGCACCCCAGTCACAGACTCCAAAAAGGGTGGGTACTCTGAAACATCATTTGGTGCATAGGCACAAATGATGGTCAGGACCCGTTTCCCAACCCGAAGGCGCAGGGAAGCAACCCTTTCATCCACCGGGGAAAACTCCAATATAGAGGCAGCAAGGTGGGGCGATACAAGAATACCCACCCCTGCTCGTCGCCTCCCGCCCGGGGCAACTCCAGAAAAGGCCAAGCTCCAGCCCCTCTCCAGGAGACTGGTTCCGGAACCGGAGCTGTGTGTTGAGGTGAGGCCGACTATATCTAGCCGGTATCGCTCAACCTCGTACACCAGCTCAGGCTCCTTCCCCACCAGAGAGGTGACATTCCACGTACCAAAAGCCAGTTTAGAAAGCTTGGGATCAGTCCGCCAAGGTCTCCGCCTTTGACCGCCACCTAATCCACATAGCACTGGACCCCCATGATCCCTCCTGCAGGTGGTGAACCCACTGGAGGGCGGACCCATGTAACTCCTTCGGGCTGAGCCCGGCCGGGTCCCATGGGTGGAAACCCGGCCACCAGACGCTAGCCTTCGAGCCCCTCCCCCAGGCCTGGCTCCAGGGTGGGGCCCCGGTAACCCCATACCGGGCGGGGTACACTGAATCCTTGATATACAATTTATCATGAGAGTCTGTTGGATCGTTCTTAGTCTGGCCCTTCACCCAGGACCAGTTTGTCTTGGGAGACCCTATCAGAGGCAAATTGCCCCGGACAACATAGCTCCTGGGATTTTCTAATTTTTAATTTTAATTTTCTAATATTTTCTTGTAAATGTGCAACTTTTTCCTTCAAAAATCTGCAATTTTTTTTCACACAAATTTGTGTGAAAAATCACAGCCTTGCTGGAAAAAGTACCAGTAGATCCATGATGCAAACCCAAGGCTTCAGACATGAAGGTATTTCATCCAGAAAAGACCTCGGGGCAGATCCATAACCGCTGTATAGATTAATTATCACATCTGGGCCAGGAATGTCTCACTGTCCACCAGAGAGGGTGAGAGAGCTCATGCCTGAGCTAAGTGGTCCCCTGACAGCTGCCAGACAAATGGAGAAATAGATGTTTACTCTGAAGTCATTTTTTTCTTAGATGGGACCTGGAATGTCTATGAAAATGTGATGGCTGCCACCTGTGTTTCTGCTGAGCTCAGCTTTTTCAATGGCCTGAGAATCAGAGCTCACTGGAATGATGCAACCCTCCCCAGCTTCATCTCCGCCCATTTTAACGACTGTGAGTATCTGTGTTTACACCCCTGTCCACCACTGATGCTTTATTTCATTCGTTCTTTCACACAGTTTTATGCTAGTTAGCCAAGGCTGTGTTCGCTAACTGAACTGTGAGCTAGCCAGGTAACACATGTGAAAAAAGTGTTGTGGATCTGGGTGAGCGCAGCACCATCTTGCCTTCTGTTACTCTTTGTTGCATAACCCCTTTCACCAGGAGCCTGGAGGTCAATGTTATATTGTAAATGACACAGCACAGAGAGCTTCTTGAGGAACATACAACTGAACTTTATTAGGCAGAACACTCAACTATATACAGAGTGGGCCGTGCCCGCCTGACGTCACCCTGTGGGTGGGCACGGCATCCCAGACACCCATATTCTCATACATAACACCCCCCCCCCCTTTAGAAAACTGTGAAACCGGAATCACGCACTAAGAACAAGGAGAATAATATATTGTAACAAAACAACCTCACATTCACAGCAAAATAACCACAATGGACCATGTCTCTAGAATACATAAAATAATCCCATATTACACACATTCTTACTCACATGCACACCAGCATCAAAAATATACAAACAACACATCATCTCACACACACACACACACACACACACACACACACACACACACACACACACACACACACACACACACACACACACACACACAGGTATTTACACAAGGAAGAAAATGTAGTTTTTTCAGGTAACCCCAATGTCTCTGGGCAGCCACCATCCACAAAACTGCCTCGGAGGCCCCGGGCACCCCCACAGCATATGCGCCCCTGGCCTCTGTCCACCTCCAGGGTTGAAACATCCCTCCCTGGCCAAAATGTCTCCAACCACCAAAATCAGTTTTTCTTCTCTGGGCCGGACCCTGCCAACGACCCGGTCTCCCGTGCCCACCACATCGTCTCTGGACCTCCTTTCTGTGTCGTGCTGTCCCGCCGACCCGGTCCAAACTCCTACCCCGACAATGGCATTTGGCGCGCTGCAAAACTGCGCCAATTTGTCCTGTTCCGCTTCCTTGTCCTCCAGCCTCGGCAGCCTTCTTCACGGGGACCCTGCAGTGCCGTCCGGTCCCCACACCAAGGGACACACAGCCACTGGCACCGGGGTAAACTCTTGCTGGGTTATCGTCACTCCAGTCACAATTAACTCCCAGCTTGCCAGACCAGCTCGTGTCCCGAACCGCGCCGTCAACCACGTCTGGCTGTAGCTGCTGTCCCTCGGGGCTCACTGCGACACTCCCGTCGGCTCCGTCTCCTGACCCGGGCACATCGTCACTGCTCTCAGCCCCCTCGCTCCACCTGTCTTGCTGCGTAGCCTCCATACTCGGCTGTTGCTCACCTCTGGGACATGCACCATCACCCTCGCCGGGCCCACTCACCGACCTGGGCTCCTCACCTCTGCATCCAGTGCTCTCGGTGTTGGTGCTCTGCTACGCTGTCACCGTGTTCCGCGGCTGCTGCTCCTCCCCGGGGCCTTCAGCCTGCCTGGTCTTGCTTAACCGTTGTCCAGCCTCCCGCTGCTTGTCCTCTAGTGGCGGGGCTAACTCCTGCTGTGCCACCTCTCCGCCAGTGTTGATCTCACCTAACTCGGGCTCTCTCTCTCTCTGCTCCAGTTCTGGCTGCTCGAGGGGTGGGGGCAATTCCGGGTCTTGCTCAGCCTCCATTTCATCTTCACCATCCGAGCTATAGTCACTCCCTGTGTCCCATTCACTGTCTGTTTCACTCTCACTGTGATCTTCGGCCGCACCCAGGTCCACAAAGCCTGTGTGAACCGGTCCTGGGCCCCTGACCGTTTGTCCACTGATTTTGAGAGTGAAACCCAGCTCATCAAACAGGTCCCACCCCATCACATTTTCGCCCCGGCATGCCACCTGGAACCTGAATGCAGGAAGGATCTTCTCGCCGTACTGCACCGTTAGCGTGATACTCCTGCCATTACCGGAGTCCTCATCGTCCGGCAGTTCCACTGCATCCAGGCGCCGGGGTGTGAGCCTCCGAACCCAGGCCTCACTCACGATGGAGCACATGGTGGCGGTGGCTATCAGCATGGGCACCCTCACACCGTCCAGCTTCACCACCTGTTGTGGTCCCGACCATCTTTTGGGGAGGTGACGTTTACACCTTGTCCACTGTCATCAGTGGCCAGGGGCTCCCCCACACGTGGCCCCGGTTCTGCTTTGAGGCCCAGCTCTGTGCCGTTAGCTTTGTTTTGGCACAAAACTAGCCTGCCAGCTAGCCTGTCCATAGGCTTTGACTGAGCTGTTAGTGTTCCCAAGCTAACTAGCTCCGTCGTGTCTAGCGCCACCAGCTCCTTCGCCCGCAGCTCTCTGGCCCTTGTCTGCTCCGTGAAGTGCGCGTGAAGTTTAAAATATTCATAATGTTTTCTTAGCTTTCCTGGGGGGGGGGGGGGTGTGAATGTTGTGAAGCCACAGCTTACAACAGACTGTGCAGACGTGATGACGGACGCACGGGTGACGTCATCACGCAATGCCTTTATAAGGGGACTGTTGCTGAGAGACAGCCTCTTTGGCGCTCTGCCTCTTGCCTGTTACAGTCATGTGAAAAAATTAGGACACCCTGTATAAGCCTGTGTGTGTTTGTTTTTTTTACATATTTGGACATATGGATATTTAATATCAGTGTTAAAAATACTGGGAGATTCATGTAATACAACTAGACAATTAAAAATGAATTAAAGACTTTTTTCAGATTTTCTGTAAAATGTAATTCTAAACAAATAGTGAGGAATAAATTAGGACACCCCCACATTCATTCCCACTTAAAATGGCTAAAATAAATTAAAAAAAGCAAATAAAAACAAAAACAAGGTTAGACATAGATATGTGAACATTTCTTAATAAAGAACTAAATATTTAGTGGGGTGTCCTAACTTTTTCACATGACTGTATATACAGCCGGTACCTCTGCACTGTTAGCTTGCTAGCTTATTTGCTTGTTCCGTGTTTTCCATGAGTTACCAGCTGTGTTCATAAAGCCACCGTTCAGCACACAGCCACCGCCTCCACTGTCCCTGATTTCCAGACAGAACACTACCTAATGGAGCTACTGTCAGGCCACTTTTTAAGCTCGTCTTCCCATCTCTCAATAGTCGTGGGAAGTGGTATGATTGTACTACTCTTTTTGAGATGCAAAATATGTACAGTTAGGCCCAGAAATATTTGGACAGTGACACAAGTTTTGTTGTTTTAGCTGTTTACGAAAACATATTCCACATACAATTATATAATCAATATGGGCTTAAAGTGCAGACTCTCAGCTGTAATTTGAGAGTATTCACATCCAAATTGGAGCAAGGGTTTAGGAATTACAGCTCTTTAATACGTAGCCGCCTCTTTTTCAAGGGACCAAAAGTAATTGGACAATTGACTCAGAAGGCTGCAAAAAAAAAAAACAAGGCTGCATGGGCTCTTCCCCTTTTAACCTGTCATCAGTTAAGCAGTTAAAAGGTCTGGAGGTGATTCCAGGTATGGCGTTTGCATTTGGAAGCTTTTGCTGTGAACACACAACATGCGGTCAAAGGAGCTCTCAATGGAGGTGAAACAGACCATCCTGAGGCTGAAAAAAAAAAGAAGAAATCCATCAGAGAGATAGCAGAAATGTTAGGAGTGGCCAAATCAACAGTTTGGTACATTCTGAGAAAAAAAGAGTGCACTGGTGAGCTTGGGAACTCAAAAAGGCCTGGACGTCCACGGAAGACAACAGTGGTGGATGATCACAGATTCCTTTCCATGGTGAAGAACAACCCTTTCACAACATCCACTCAAGTGAAGAACACTCTCCAGGAAGTAGGTGTATCAGTATCTAAGTCTACCATAAAGAGAAGACTTCATGAGAGTAAATACAAAGGATTCACCACAAGGTGCAAACCATGAATCAGCCTCAAAAATAGCAAGGTCAGAATTGACTTTGCCAAAAAACACCTGAAGAAGCCAGCCCAGTTCTGGAACAGCATTCTTTGGACAGATGAGACTAAGATCAACCTGTACCAGAATGATGGGAAGAAGAAAGTTTGGAGAAGAATTGGAACAGCTCATGATCCAAAGCACTACATCTTCTGTAAAACATGGTGGAGGCAGTGTGATGGCATGGGCATGCATGGCTTCCAATGGCACTGGGTCACTTGTGTTTATTGATGATGTGACAAAAGACAGAAGCAGCCGGATGAATTCTGAAGTGTATAGGGATATACTTTCTGCTCAGATTCAGCCAAATGCAGCAAAGTTGATTGGACGGCGCTTCACCAATGATCCAAAACATACTGTAAAAGCAACCCAGGAGTTTTTTAAAGCAACGAAGTGGAATATTCTGCAATGGCCGAGTCAATCACCAGATCTCAACCCAATTGAGCATGCATTTCACTTGCTCAAGACAAAACTTAAGGCAGAAAGACCCACAAACAAGCAACAACTGAAGACAGCTGCAGTAAAGGCCTGGCAAAGCATCACAAAGGAGGAAACCCAGCGTTTGGTGATGTCCATGGGTTCCAGACTTCAGGCAGTCATTGCCTGCAAAGGATTCTCAACAAAATATTGAAAAGTAACATTTTACTTAGGGTTATGTTTATTTGTCCAATTACTTTTGAGCCCCTGAAATGAGGAGTGTTTGTATAAAAATAGCTACAATTCCTACATGTTTAATCATATATTTTTGTTCAACCCCTTGAATTAAACCTTAAAGTCTGCACTTCAATTCCGTTGTAGTTGTTTCATTTCAAATCCAATGTGGTGGCATGCAGAGCCCAAATCATGAAGATTGTGTCACTGTCCAAATATTTCTGGACCTAACTGTACTTCTGCACGTTTTCCTGCATAATGTAATCCATTAATTATCTTGCTGTGTGTGCAAGATGATTTAAGTATGCATTTAAAAGTAACGTGAAAGTTATTTTTCCAAGTAACTAGTTACTTTAATCATGCAGTAATTGGTAAGTAACTCAATTACTTTTGAAAAGAAGTAACTAGTAGCTGTAATTAGTTATCATTTTTAGTAACTTGTCCAACATTGGTAGTATGACAGTCCAAGGTTCTATTTTTAGATGGCCACAATGAATTGTAGTATTTATCAGGCTTTGCAAATGCTTAGCAAATTTTAAAAGGGCTTCTACTTTTTCTTTAAGAATGAAGTGCACTGTCTATTGTCTTGTCCGTCACCATTGTACCCCCTGCCTCTGAGTCCTTGGCTATCGAGTTACCCTTCTGACTGTCCTGACTCCCTGGTTAGAGATCCTGTGAGGAGCTCCCGTGTGTGGCTGATCCTAGATTTAAAGTTTGTGCCAAATTTGGTGACTTTAGCGTCACCTGTGCATTCATGTTTGCTAGTGCTCAGTGAAATGGGGTGAAAATATGGATACACTGAAAAGAGGATGGCTTCACTGTAGGCAATAACAAAATTAAGCAAAATCAATGATTAAGAAGTAAAATTAAATGTCAAAAACCACATTAGAACAGAAAAATGGTATGAAATATTCATTTATTTCCAGCAATTTACAAAGCCCTGCAGGGAGAGAGCTGTCCTCTTGCCTCACAGAGGGAGGGCTTTTACAAGAACACACAGACAACATAAAGCCCCCACACCCACTAAGACTGTACACGTGTCTTAAATGGATGGACGGTCCGAGCCGAGGGCTCGATACTGATCCGGCTCCCGGTGAGTTCAAGGGTTTGAAGCACTGCAGTTAAGAAGGCAGCAGGTGGGGTTTAAAGGCTGGCTGGTTTTAGATACAGGGTGGGATAGATCTGGATTTGTCAGGCCTCACTCGCACAACTTCTGATCTTGAGGTTTTCCAGTGTTCCTGTCGTGTGGGACCTTTAGCTACTGGTTGCTTGATGCCAGACTTCCCAGATGCCCCGAAAACAAACTGGTCTCCCCTGCCACACCACATATAATTCTGTACATCTTTTATTAATCAAAGCAAATTCAACTGACACCTCTCTGCCAGCAATCCTAACTCTCCTGATTGGTTATGCTTGAATCAAGCTTGGCTCCGACAGGTTAAGGCCTTTCTCTGTCTCACGAGTGTGCTTTTCTCGGAGTGAGACAGACGGGGCATGCGTGTGGATGTGTGAGGTGTTGCAAAGATTGGTATTAGGCACTGTGCTAATCATCAGCCTCACCATCAAGAAAGCTCTACTGGCCAAAAGAAACCAAAAAAGTGTAGGAAAGTGACAGAACCAAAAGGAAATAAACAACCTTATATATAGAATAAATATAGTATTTACAATTTGCTTTGTGTGCTTCTAAAAATAAATAGACAAAGCATTACTTGCCATCTTTTATAGAAGTATTCACAACTTTCCATTGACATAGAGGCAGAAATGCTGGCACCTGGTCAGTAAGAGAGTGGAGGATATAGGCTGAGAGTGCAGAAAGGTAGAAAAACGACAAGGTTTACTTCCAGTAGATGTGTGTGGGGTTTGTTTAATAGACTATATATAAAAGAAGGGCGTAGCAACCGGGTGTGAAAACCGGAGACACACCAGCAGGTGCCATCACCTGTGACTGTGACGTAAGTCTGGCTCTATATTCGCCTCTGAGTAGCATTTTGCCTGCTGGTAACTATATCCATCTTTTATATACAATCTGAGGTTTGAAACCAGAGGAATCGCTGAGGAGCAGTACATTTTAAGAGGCTCTCTGCAGTGCCCTCTGGTGGCTCTGTGCAGATTACAGTACGTTGTTGCTTTTGACCAGCGTGGAGAAGCTTCATGTCTACAGTGGCTGTTTGCTCAATAAAGTCCATTACACAAAAACAATAATCACCAAATGTTAAGAAGATTAGGGAAAATATGAAGGAATAAAAAAAAAAGTCAAAATTTAAACATAACTGCATATAAAATCAGTGAGAACAAAATTTTTTTAACACATAATATAATCAACTTTTACACATTCACACCATGTTCCCTGCACATAATATATGCTGGCCCCATTAAAAAAAAAAAAGTCAAGCATCACATGCAGATTTCTCCTAAATGCTGGCATTGGGCCTACATTTGTACTTACTACAGTGTCACAAAAGGGTCACAACTTCCTGCTCCTCCAAGAAAGACAGTGTTAGCTAATCTGAAGGTTGATATAATGGGGAGAGACGTCACGTAGCCTGTCAGCCACAACAGTTCAGTTTCCTCCCTGTAAGTTACCTTTAGTCACTGTTTCCTGATCAAACTGATTATGCTTCAAAACAGGGAAAAAAATACACTTTTCCAAACTTGTAGAAAATAGTTACAAAACCGGCTAGCTAAAGGTGCGGAAAGCACTCTGGTTCACTTAACTGGGCAGTTAAATGATACATGTATTATTCTTGACTACGGTGTGACGTCACAAGCATACAGTAACACCGTGGCCATACTGGAGCCGATGAAAACAAACACATAGCAACCAGTCAGACGTGCTGTGAGTGAGAGGGGAGCTCCATTGAAATTTATGGTTTTGCCGGGAAACAGGTCACGAAATTGCATAGCTGTAGGCTGTCATAACCGTATTTTGAAGAAAGACAAACCAGTGCCATTTCTTCAGCTGCCAAAGAGACATTTAGAGCCTGATCGAAAGGATAAGTGACTGAGTGCTATTAATAGAGAGAATGAGGTGGCCCGAGGGGGGTTACTGATACGGTTTAATAGTCGTTGGCTAATTTGGCCAGCTATGGTAAACTAGCTGGTTAGCTTTGTTTACATCCAGAGTGCACTTGGGGTCTGTTAAATGATACTGACCAAACACAACCGTACTCTTAACACTGCTACATTTAACACTGAAGAGGATACTTCATTGAACGGTAGATGGGCTCTATGGCTATCATTAACCAGCTCTTGTGTAAAACATTTAGCTCATGTGGTGGGTTAATATTAATTGCACAATGCTAACTGTTTGATCATGGGTCGTTCAGTTATTTGAACACTAACCATTCAGCTACTGTTTGGCATGAATTCAGATAATTCCTTATTGCTGTGATCTGAAGTGGTGAGACATAGGGATACACACCGGTGATGCTAATTTAACCTAGCCACCTGCTGAGCTGGCTAGTGCTTTCAAGGCTGTTACGTATACGCATACAGCTCCACAGACCACATGAAACACTCAAGAATGACCTTAGAAGTGTAATATAGCTTGTCAAAGGTGAAAAAAAAAGCGGTCCTGATAAGTCTCCTCGTTAGCAGTGCACAATACAGTAATGGCAGTAGTTTTCATTGGCCCCTTGTTGCTAAGCGACAGTGAAAGTCCCATATGCCCGCGGTTGAGAATAACTATTATGTTTGCTGGTACTGTCATAGGACCTTCAATTCTTCTGTGAGTTTTTTTTACCCCCATTAAAAAATACTGCCTTGTGTCAATCAGTAATTTGAAACAAAGGTTTGAAAAGTAGGGCAGCGCGGTGGCGGAGTGGTTAGCAATGCGGCAGCACAGCAACTCACCCTTGGTCGGGGATCCTGGGTTCGATCCCAGCCCCCGACCAACAGTGATCTGTGTGGAGTTTGCATGTTCTCCCTGTGTCTGTGTGGTTTTACTCCGGGATTTCTCCGGTTTCCTCCCACATGCCAAAAACATGCAAGTTGGGTCAACTGGCATCAAACTGGGGATTCTAAATTGTCCTGAGGTATGACTGTGAGAGTGAATGGTTGTATGTCTCTCTGCGATGGACTGGCGATCTGTCCAGGGTGTACCCTGCCTCTCGCCCAAAGATGCTGGGATAGGCTCCAGCCCCCCACCACGACCCAAAAAGGATTAAGCGGAAGAAGGTGGATGTACGGTTTGAAAAGTTTTGTTTGCTATCAATAGTTGCATGACCTTGCTAGCATGGTTGTGAGTGTGCATGATTTATTACAGAAATACAGACCATCTCTGATACTTGTGTTAGGGGTTATTGCAGCATTGTTATTAATAATAAAGAGCATGAGCTGGGATAGGCTCCAGCCCCCCGCGACCCGAAAAGGATTAAGCAAAAGAAGATGGATGGATGGATGGATGGATGGATGAAGTAACAGCTAACATGCTAAATAGCTAGCTCTATTTTGGGCAACCCAGTTGTTGAAATCAAGCCATGTACTAACTAACTACTAACTAACCTGCACTTATATAGCGCTTTTCTAGTCACAAAGACCACTCAAAGCTCTTTCACTAGTACTAACCCTCTATTCTAAGGGCCTATAGGAAACAGATATCTAGGGACAATTTAGAACAACCAATTAACCTAATATGCATGTCTTTGGATTGTGGGAGGAAACCGGAGCCCCCGGAGTAAACCCACGCAGCACAGGGAGAACATGCAAACTCCACACAGAAAGGTTCCAACCCCTGCCAGCCTGGGGATTTGAACCAGGAACCTTCTAGCTGTAAGGCAACAGTGCTAACCACTGCACCACCGTGCTGCCCTACTAGGCTTCTGGTGCATTCCTATACCTCAGAGCAATACAAAGCTAACTAAATACAAATGTATCTGGGGTTTATCTGGGCAATGGACAATGTAAAGGATAGGAACGCACCATTACATGGAATTTGGTGTGACCCTGCACTTGGGACGTATTCACGCTAAAACCAAAGGCGATCTTTGCTTGGAGTTGCTTGTATAATGTGTAGCACTTCTGTTACAGACGTGGACAAAATTGTTGGTACCCCTCTGTTAATGAAAGAAAAACCCACAATGGTCACAGAAATAACTTGAATCTGACAAAAGTGGTAATAAATAAAAATTCTATGAATATTAACCAATGAAAATCAGACAATGCTTTTGAATTGTGGTTCAATAGAATTATTTTAAAAAACAAACTCATGAAACGGGCCTGGACAAAAATGATGGTACCCCTAGAAAAGATTGAAAATAATGTGACCATAGGGACATGTTCAACCAAGATGTGTCCTCTAATTAACATCACAGGTGTCTACAAACTTGTAATCAGTCAGTCGGCCTATTTAAAGGGTGACAAGTAGTCACTGTGCTGTTTGGTGACATGGTGTGTATCACACTAAACATGGACCAGAGGAAGCAAAGGAGAGAGTTGTCTCAGGAGATTAGAAAGAAAATTATAGACAAGAATGTTAAAGGTAAAGGCTATAAGACCATCTCCAAGCAGCTTGATGTTCCTGTGACTACAGTTGCACATATTATTCAGAAATTTAAAATCCACGAGACTGTAGCCAACCTCCCTGGACGTGGCCGCAGGAGGAGACGGATAATACGAATGGTAACAAAAGAGCCCAGAACAACCTCTAAACACATTCAAGGTGAACTCCAAGGTCAAGGTACATCAGTGACAGATTGCACCATCTGTCATTGTTTGAGCCAAAGTGGACTTCATGGGAGACGACCAAGGAGGACACCACTGTTGAAAACAAATCATAAAAATGCCAGACTGGAATTTGCCAAACTGCATGTTAACAAGCCACAAAGCTTCTGGGAGAATGTCCTATGGACAGACGAGACAAAACTGGAACTTTTTGGCAAGGCACATCAGCGCTATGTTCACAGACGCAAAAATGAAGCATAGCAAGAAAAGAAGACTGTCCCTACTGTGAAATATGGAGGAGGTTCTGTTATGTTCTGGGGCTGCTTTGCTGCATCTGGCACAGGGTGTCTTGAATCTGTGCAGGGTACAATGAAATCTCAAGACTATCAAGGTATTCTAGAGAGAAATGTGCTGCCCAGTGTCAGACAGCTTGGTCTCAGTCGCAGGTCATGGGTCTTGCAACAGGATAATGACCCAAAACACACAGCTAAAAACACCCAAGAATGGCTAAGAGCGAAACATTGGACTATTCTAAAGTGGCCTTCTATGAGCCCTGATCTAAATCCTATTGAACATCTGTGGAAGGAGCTGAAACATGCCGTCAGTAGAAGGCACCCTTCAAACCTGAGACAACTGGAGCAGTTTGCTCATGAGGAGTGGGCCAAAATACCTGCTGAGAGGTGCAGAAGTCTCACTGACAGTTACAGAGATCGTTTGATTGCAGTGATTGCCTCAAAAGCTTGTGCAACAAAATATTAAGTTAAGGGTACCATCATTTTTGTCCAGGCCTGTTTCATGAGTTTGTTTTTTAAAATAATTCTGTTGAACCACAATTCAAAAGCATTGTCTGATTTTCACTGGTTAATTTTCATAGAATTTTTATTTATTACCACTTTTGTCAGATTCAAGTTATTTCTGTGACCATTGTGGGTTTTTCTTTCATTAACAGAGGGGTACCAACAATTTTGTCGACGTCTGTATGCCTTTAACCATGACCTATAGTACCACCACAGCTGCTTTGTACCGGCAGAAACGTTCAGATCATCTCCCCCAGCTTGAGTCTGACCAGGGCCCAGAAGAATTTTTAATTAATTGCCTTTCACAAGACTTTAAAAAGGTGAAACATTTTCAAGGTGATGCATGTGCATCTGTATTCACATAACCCATCACACATTTGTGCTAATTCACATCTTTGCAAAGATTTATAAGTGGGCTACACAGGAAAAGGTTGCTTTGCATTTGCTCTGAACACAACATTAGACTACTCAGAATCTAACAACAAAGGCCAGTACCAAGCACCAAAAAAAAGGTATTCTGCAACCAACTATGACCTGATGACTGGAACGAATCAGCGCTTCCTATACGTTATCTATATAGTTTGTGGGAAGCAAAACTTAAAGGGGTCATTGACTTTTCACTGACTGAAATGTGTCTATTGGTCACATAATTATCCCCAAAATATAAAAACAGTCAATTCTCTTAAAAAACACACAGCCTTTATCTCATTTTTCTCTCCCAGAAACAACAGAAACTTTTTTGACTCTTCTGAGTAAATCGTATACGTCATGAGTTGACAACGCCAACCCACCACCATCCTTGAGACCCGCCCACTGCTCTATTATTGGCCACCCTAGCTGTCTGCCATGTAGATGAAAAGGGTGTTAAAGGTAGCCTATTAGCCCCTGAGCTTTTAGCCCCCCAGCTAACACTGGTATCAGGAGGCTCGCACCAAGCACGGCTTCTATTGTTATTTTCCTCAGATCTTCGTCACCCTAATAGCATCCCCGTTACCACCTGGTTCACCAGTCCACAGTTGACAAGATACTTGATACATCATTCTGGCCCATCTCTCAATAATTTCACTGTGATTCCACAGCAAACTGCCAGCACCGGCGCACCGGTCGTGGCAACCGACCTGGCCCAGTGTAGGTGGTACCTACACTGGGACCCGAGGCTGCTGGCTCTTGTGGCCAGCCCTCCCACCATCCTCTGAGGCTCCATGTGATGCCGCTCTGTTCTCACGGGCAGTGTAGGGGAGCCGCCATGTGACGGAGTGTCCCCCAGCTGGCTGTGAGAGTGGAATGGCATCCTGCACAGCGAGACACTGCCCTTTGGGATCCAGTGGCTCGGCAAGCTTTGCCTCGGCCAGCAGCCTCGGGTCCCAGGCCAAGTCGGTTGCGGTGATCGGGGGCTGTCTGGTGCACGGTGCTGGTGATTTGTTGTGGAATCCTGGCAAAAACATTGGGAGATGGGGCAGAGTGACGCGAGATACACCATCGACTGTGGATCAGTGAACCAGTGCTGCTCATCTGAGCTAGGAGGCTAGAAGCTAGTCAGCTAATGGCTAACTGATGTAAGAGGGAGGGCGGAGCTGAACAGGTGAAGGATGTTTCTTAAAGTGACAGGCTGTAAATCAGTGTGTTTCAAGAAAGGAAGGAAAAATTCAAAACCGATTTGCCTCAATAATTTATAAAATAAAGAAAATGTGAACAAAATATGTCGAAACACTTCATTAAGACGTGTGTGAGCTGTTACAATGTGGAAAAAGTGCAGTCAAGGAGCCCTTTAAAGAAATCACTACCTTTCATTTTGTGTCAGACTGAAGCCTAGCAAGCCCGTCCTGGAGTCTCCGCTTAAACAACGTAACTCCCTTCCTGATCAGCTCGGTCAGCCCTGCAGGTTTGTTCCAGTAAGACGCTGCATGTTGACCGTGTTGTCACTGACTGTCAGCCTGGCCTTCAAAGACACCGCAGCATTGTCGTGAGTGTGGCTTGTGTGTACTGCCCCTGGCGTGGCGTCAGGCAGGAATGGCCCCTTGTATAATTCAATTCAATTCAATTCAACTTTATTTATATAGCGCCATTTCACAACAACAGTCATCTCATAGCACTATAGTTCTGTGTCCTATAATAAAGTTGTTGGCGTTGTTGGTTCCCGCATGAACATGACTGACTCCTTCCTTATTCATACATAACAGTTTGGCAACAAGGATAATTATGGCAGCATATGGGCTATCTCAACCATTAATTCCGTTTCTGGAGTACGCGGGAGAGCTGGTGGTCCTGTGGCTGAAGTGGCGGGCCACGTTCTAGGATTACATCGGGGTGCTGGGTCTAAGCGGGCTCAATGGGAGAAGACAACGAGCGCTTCTGGCCCACCATCTCGGCGTGGTGGGCCGAAGAATTCTTGCTACGTTGGGAGAGACGGAGGAGTATGAGGATGCTGTCGAGCGGCTGGCCGGATTTTTCGTCAGGCAGACGAGCATCATGAAGCTGTGGGTGGCGGGAGTTTTGGCGCCAAGGGAGGCTAGGTTAGTAAGCTTGGGGAAGCTAACGGCCCATTCGCTATCTATGGGCAGGCTAGCACCAAAGATAAATATGTGCCAAAAGAGAGCTCCAGGCTGCCGGCTAGACTTCGAGGTGGGACCAGGGGGAGTCCCCGGTCACTGAGGATGGTGGACCAGCCGTGAAGCACAGGAAGGTGGAGGACTGGTGCGCTGATGAGTTAGACGGCGCAGTGTGTGATGACAGCAGAGAGGGAGAGCAGCAGGAGTCATCCCCGCAGCTGGAGTCTAGGCAGCGGGAGAGTGGAACCATGGTGGCTGAGGGCCCCGGGGAAGAGCAGCGACAGTTGGGTGCAGAGACGAAGCAGCGGAGCGCCTGGGATGAGGGTGCTGTGGGCAGCGACAAAGCGCCTGGGTTGGACAGTGGCACTGACGGGAGTGATGCTGGGATCCCCGAGGGAGAACAGCTACAACCAGGCATGGAGACAGCGCAGCGGAGCGCCTGGAACAAGGGTGCTGGGAGCAGCAGCGAGGTGCCTGGGTTGGAGAATGACGCCGGCAAAGATGATGCTGTGAGCCCCAAGAGAGAGCAGCTACAGCTGGGTGCGGAGACAACACAGTGGAGCGCCTGGGACGAGGGTGCTTGGAGCAGCGGCGAGGTGCCCGGGTTGGCAAGCAGAGCCGACGAGCGGGCTTTGGGTCTCCCCGGAGTTCAGCCACAGGGGACCAGAGTGTTTGGGGCCATGACGGCGGTGCTAAAAGTGGTCGGGGGTGGACCGATGTGCATGGAGGAACGGCGTGCCGGACAGCAGCATCATGTGGCGCTAGTAGCAAGGCAGTCAGTGGCAAAGAGAGATGTTATCACGAATGAGGTGGTTTTTGATCCTGGAGGCAGATGGCGGCCAGGGGTGCACATGTCATGGGGCTGCCTGGGGCCCCCGGGCCAATCCTACCACTAGCTGCCAATGGACATAGGTGTGACTTCAGAAACATTAATGCAAATATATGTATATAGTTCTGATGTGCATGAGAGTATGTATGTGGTGTGTTATGGGACTATTTTATGTATTTTAAGAGCCTCGGCCTAATTTCAGTTGCTCTGTGTGACTGTGGTAGGCTATTTTATTACAGTTAATTCTTCCCCTGTTCTCTTAGTGCAGGAGTCGGGTCCTAAATTGGGGAGGGTCTCAACTGTGTGTAGTTTTGCATTTTTGTAAGGGAGAGGGGAAGTGTGGCGTCATGAGTGTGGCTTGTGTGTGTGCCGCCGTACCCACCCCTGGCGTGACGTCAGGCGGCACGGCCCCTTGTACATAAATAGTTCTGTGTCCTGCAATAAAGTGGTTGGTGTTGTTGGTTCCCACATGAACTTGACCTTATTCACGCATAACACAGCTGACGTGTGGAAGTATGCTAACCCAAAGTTCAGTCTGAATCTGCAAGCAGTGGTAACGTGCACAACATCAGCTAAGACTTCCAGTTCACATTTTCATTCACACTTCAGAAGACGGAGCACTTGGTGATGAAGCCGCTCGGCTGTTTTTTTACATCTGTGTTTGTTTTTCACTGCCCAGCCAGCATGTCCACGTGGGCTCCACCAAAGGTTAAACTGGGCTGTTTTCTGGGTCCATGTGGGTTTGTCCACAGGCTCCATGTTGGCCCCATCTGTCTTTGCCCACATGGACGTCACCCATTTTCAACACATTTTCTCATACATTTGCTGTTTTCGTGTAAATTTGTGATGTTTTTCCCCCTAATTTGATACATTTTTCTTGAAAATTTGAAACTCTCATAAATTTACAACTTTTTTACTGTAAACTTGCAACTTTTTCCTCATAGATTTGCAAGTTTGTTTTTCTTGTAAAATTGTAACTTTTTCTTGCATATTTGTAACTTTATCTTGTAATTTTCTCATAAATTTACCACTTTTTTACTGTAGTCTTGCAACTTTTTCTCATAAATTCATGACTTTTCCTCGTCAATTTGCTATTTTCTTGTAAATCAGTGACTTTTCCCCCCATAAATTTGCAACATTTTACTTGTAAATTTGAAACTTTCTCTTTTTTGCTGCAGAATTTCAGTTTATTTAGTCAAATATTTGTTAGTTTTTTTGTTAATTTGCAACTTTTTCTAAATTTTTCCTTATAAATTTGTGACTTTTTTTCTTGTAAATTATAAGTCTGCTACTATTTGTTGTAAACATGTCACTCTTTTTCTCATAAATGTGTGACTTTTTTGTGTAATTCTGCCTACGGCACCAGTGTTGTGGAGACCTGCTCACCCACATTAAACCCATGTGGGGCCCAGTGGGTTTAAAGTGGGTCATCAGATCACCTGCACCTCAGCTAAAGTCCATGTGGGCAAACACAGATGGGGCCAACATGGAGCCCGTGGACAAACCCACATGGACCCAGAAGACAGCCCAGTTTTAACTTTTGCTGGGGCCCACATGGACATGCTGGCTGGGTGTCTTTTCTTTTCTTTCTTCTCTGCTGAACACTGATCTTCCAAAACAAGAGGGCTAACTTCCCCATTGAAAATAATGAGGATTGGCCATGCATATAGAGGAATAACAATCATAGTCAAAAGAAAAGTCAGAGCCAAGAGTTGCAGGGCTTGGTTATTAAGTAAATTAAAGAAGTGGTGAACTCTGTGGGGGTGGACTCCTGGGCATCTGCACCTGTGCAAAAGTTTCCTGATACGTCGGAAATAAAATGCGACATGCAGAGCCCAACAGGAGAGTAGCCCTTTTACTGGCAGGCATTCAGGTGATCTTCCTTGCTGCTGTGCAGAGAAGACGTTTCTTTGTTTTCATTGTGCCATCTGTGCATGTGTTCAGTTGCCCAAATCACTGTCTCTGTCCCCGATGAACCAGCGCATGTGGAAGCAGAGGGCGAGGAAGCCGGTCCCCAGCAGGTCACCCAGGGCAGTCAGGTAGGGGATGGAGAAGTTGTCGGGGTCCATGCCTCGACCCCACATCCAGTGGACCATCCAGTCTGCCAGGTACAGGAGGATCATCACCTGGAGGACCGTACAGGGAAAAAGACTTTATGGCTGTTACGCTATGTCCACATCCCAAACTACAAGTGTTTAATTCTGTTTAATTCTGCTTGCACAGATGCTAACAACGATGCAAAGCGATGACATCAGTTCCCTTCACATGCACAGAGGTAAAAAGTTGCGTGAATGACATACTGGATTATATCAGATCTAGGACCATCAAGGAACCTGATTTTGATCAGACCTGAATGTTCTGTCTTAGAGCAGATTCATGCTGTCAGATCTCAGTTTCAGCATGAAAATAGTTTTGAGTGACTGTCAATGTAGCCTGACTCCACGTTCTAATAAATACTGTCTATTCATGCTATATCATAATAGTCTACAAGGCAGGCATCCAGCATTAATTTGATGTACTATGCACTGTATTTGTGAAACAAGTATTTTTCTAAACATATTTAATGAAGTATGTGTGTGTGTGTGTGTGTTGCGGTTCTGTGTAGGGCTCGGCCCCATCTCGGTACTTTTGAGACATATCAATATATTTTCACAAGATGACCCAGTATCTTTTGTATCGATACTCTGCTCTCTCCTTTCTATCTGCTCCAACTTCATCCTGCTACGCCTCCACCTCCTCTCTCTTGCTCCCAACACGTAACAACACCTCCCCCACCTGCTGTCTTTTTTGACTCGTGTCCACTGAATGGTGGCCGAAAAAAAATGTACTTAAATGAATGGTCCCCAACCTTTTTTTGCTTCACGGGCTGGTAACAAGTTTAAAAAAAAATCGGGGGGGGGGGGGGTTAAAAAAGGAATGAAATAAACCCCCAAGTAGACCTGAGTAGACCCCAGAGCTATTCTACACTGGCCGCCGGGCGGAGGAGGCCACGGGTGGGGCAGCCGGCATCCCACCCAAGAAAGTATGCCTTCAGTCTCCAGCCCCACTAGCTTCGCAAAGACCACATGGGGGAATATATACGTAGTAGCTGCAGTGCTACATAGGCTGTGCGTCCATGACTGTTTTTTTCCCGCTCTGAGCATAGTCCAGGGTATAATCCACTCAGAGCAAAAA
Source organism: Pholidichthys leucotaenia (assembly GCA_020510985.1). Classification (NCBI taxonomy): domain Eukaryota; kingdom Metazoa; phylum Chordata; class Actinopteri; order Cichliformes; family Pholidichthyidae; genus Pholidichthys; species Pholidichthys leucotaenia. The sequence continues at coordinate 484,826,443 of CM035837.1, forward strand.
TGTTAAGCTACGGTCACAAATACCCTTAGGAATGGTTGCAAACACCGTATGAACGATTTTTAGACCATTTCGTACGGCCTTCTGAAGGCGGCTGTAGGAGAATCCAGCGTTCATAGACCGTTCATAAGTTCATGGCCAGGTCGATGATCTTGACCAAGATTTCTATGAACGCCCCACAAAAACCCCTCATCATAGGGTGGCTGTACGAATGCCATAGGAACAATGTAAGAACTACGGAAGATGTTGGCCATAAGTATGCCTCAAGAACAACTTAAGTTGTTCTTGAGGGCCCCTTGCAGTGGTTGTAGGAAACACTGTACATATCCCTATTCACACGGAGATTTGTACGGTGTGCATAAGGTAGTAGTGAGGCACTCATAAGAAGTACTGTACGTCATTCATGTGACATTTGTGTCGACAAAATGTACCAAAAGCCATTAGATCTTCCTGCCAACAACTTGAGAGTGCTGAGAGTTGCATAACAATTTTCATAAGATGGCAGTAAGTGTGCCATAGGAAGATCCCAAGGCACCCTTGCAAAGATCGTAAGAACTCTAGGGGCATCGTATGACAGAAAAGCACCTCATTTCTCAAGAATGCCTCGAGTTGCTCTTGTGAATTGAATAGCAGCCATAACAAACTATGCCCTCGTCCACGAATGTCTGTGAACTCCAGAATTCGTAGGAACTGGGAGATTCTTATCAACCTATTGGTCAACAATGTTTGTGGCCATAGCTTTATCCGCAGTGACCTTATTTTATCGCTGCACACAGGTCTAGAGTAATAAGGAAGAATGAGTGGATGGATGCAGATCACCACAGACTTCATCTGGCCATTGGTGAGTTGAGTGTTGTATTGAATGAATTTATACAAAATAAGAAAAGACCACTGCTTAATGCTCAGTAAAAATTCAGTTTACAGAAGGCGTGTCTAACATACGGTTGCAGGAACCAAACCTGCCCTAACAACTGCTATTCCCTATTTGTTCACTGGGGGCCACACTGTTTTATTAAGGGTAGCAAACAATTAGTTTACAGCTCCAGCCCACTTCAGATGGAATCAGGCTGTAGGTGACTGCTGGATTAAAAAGAATCTGACACCCCTGGTTTACAGTCAGAATAATTTACAAGGCTAATATGCTAATATTGCACACAAGATGAAACACATAGAAATGTGTGATCATATACAGTGGTGTGAAAAGTGTTTGCCCCCTTCCTGATTTCTCATTTTTTTGTAAGTTTGTCACACTTACATGTTTCAGATCAAACAAATTTTAATATTAGACAAAGACAACACAAACACAAACTGCAGTTTTTAAATGAAGGTGTTTATTATTAAGGGGAAAAAAAATCCAAACCTACATGGCCCTGTGTGAAAAAGTGATTGTCCTCTCCCCATTAAAACAAATTAACTGGTTTATCACATCTTTGGAAAGCTGAGTTCAATTTCTTTAGCAACACCCAGGCCTGATTACTGCCACGCCTGTTCTCAATGAAGAAATCACTTAAATAGGACCTGCCTGACAAAGTGAAGTAGACCAAAAGATCCTCAAAAGCTAGACATCATGCTGCAATCCAAAGAAATTCAGGAACAAATGAGAAATAAAGTAATTGAGAGCTATCAGTCTGGAAAAGGTTATAAAGCCATTTCTAAAGCTTTGGGACTCCAGCAAACCACAGTGAGAGCCATTATCCACAAATGGTGAAAAAATGGAACAGTGGTGAACCTTCCCAGGAGTGGCCGGCCCACCAAAATTACCCCAAGACCACAGCGACGACTCATCCAAGAGGTCACAAAAGACCCCACAACAACATTCAAAGAACTGCAGGCCTCACTTGCCTCAGTTAAGGTCAGTGTTCATGACTCCACCATAAGAAAGAGACTGGGCAAAAATGGCCTGTATGGCAGAGTTCCAAGAGGAAAACCACTGCTGAGCAAAACAAACATAAAGGCTCGTCTCAGTTTTGCCAGAAAACATCTTGATAATCCCCAAGACTTTTGTGAAAATACTCTGTGGACTGACGAGACAAAAGTTGAACTTTTTGGAAGGTGTGTGTCCCATTACATCCGGAGTAAAAGTAACACAGCATTTCAGAAAAGGAACATCATACCAACAGTAATATATGGTGGTGGTAGTGTGATGGTGTGGGGCTGTTTTGCTGCTTCAGGACCTGGAAGACTTGCTGTGGTAAATGGAACCATGAATTCTGCTGTCTACCAAAAAATCCTGAAGGAGAATGTCCAGCCATCTGTTTGTGACCTCAAGCTGAAGCGCACTTGGGTTCTGCAACAGGACAATAATCCAAAACACACCAGCAAGTCCACCTCTGAATGGCTTACGAAAAACAAAATGAAGACTTTGGAGTGGCCCAATCAAAGTCCTGACCTGAATCTGATTGACATGCTGTGGCATGACCTTAAAAAGGCGGTTTATGCTTGAAAACCCTCCAATGTGGCTGAATTACAACAATTCTGCAAAGATGAGTGGGCCAAAATTCCTCCACAGTGCTGTAAAAGACTCATTGCCAGTTATCACAAACGCTTGATTGCAGTTGTTGCTGCTAAGGGTGGCCCAACCAGTTATTAGGTTTAGGGGGCAATCACTTTTTCACACAGGGCCATATGGGTTTAGATTTTTTTTACCCTTAATAATAAACACCTTGATTTAAAAACTGCATTTTGTGTTTACTTGTGTTATCTTTGTCTAATATTTAAATTTGTTTGATGATCTGAAACATTTAAGTGTGACAAACATACAAAAAAATGAGAAATCAGGAAGGGACAAACACTTTTTCACACCACTGTACAACAGCCACTACTGAAACTAAAAGTTAATTACATAAACTCAGACATATTAATGTGTGTGTGTGTTAGAAATATATGTGCGCTACCTACTGTATAAACTGATACAGTATACAAGTGTTTCAGTTATTTGCTGGTGACTTTACCAAAATAATTTATTCAACATGGTTTGTAGTTCACATAACAGTTTTTGCATTGCGATACATACTGACCCAGGCAGCATGTCCATGTGGGCCACCCCACAGGATTAACCTGGGCTGTCTTATGGGTCCATGTGGGTTTGTCGGTGGGTTCCATGTTGTCCCCATCTGTCTTTGCCCACACAGACTTTACCTGTGGTACAGGTGATCCGTTTACCCACTTTAAACCCAACTGGACCCCACAGGGGTTTAACATGGGTGAGCAGCTTTCAGTAACACTGGTGCCGTATGTAAAATTATGCAAAACAGTCACAAATTAATGAGAAAAAAGTGAGTTTATAAGAAAAAAGGTGACAAATTTATAAAAAAATAAATAGCAAATTTACAAGAAAAAAAGTCACAAATTTACGAGAAAAAGCCGTAAGTTTACAGTAAAAAGTTAAAAAGTTCCAAATTTACAAGAAAAATATCACAACTTTATGGGAAAAACTCACAAATTTACAAGAAAAAAAGTAAGAAATTTGTGAAAAAAGTTGCAAATTTATGAGAAAGTTTCAAATTTTCAAGTAAAATGTATCAAACTTGGGGGAAAGTCACAAATTTACAAGAAAACAGCAAATTTATGAGAAAATAAGTTGAAAATTGGTAAAGTCCATGTGGGCAAACACAGATGTGGACAAACTCATGTGGGACACATACGGAAAGACAGCCGAGATTTAAGCTTTGGTGGGGCCCACATGAACATGGGGAGGATCACGACACTCAATACTTGTATGGAAATAAGACTTCTGAGCCACACTGCCCAGCCCTAGGTCCATGTGTACCTGCAGCAGTGCGGCGACCAGGTAGAAGGTGATGAAGATGGGCGTCAGGGTGGTGTGTCCCCCCCTCAGTGAGTTGATGGTGTAGAGAAAAACGAGGTGACCCGGGGCGACCAGGAGGAAGAGCACACGGGCTGAACGAGAGTTCACAGCTATAACAAAAAAAGCAAGTTTCATTGTTAGTCATATGTGAAAATTCAGGCATCCTGCATAGGTTTTACTTGAAAAGATATGAACCGTTACTGTTTATATCTTTTACGGTTTTACAGTTATATATACACACACATATAAACATATACAGTGGGGGAAAAAAGTATTTAGTCAGCCACCAATTGTGCAAGTTCTCCCACTTAAAAGATGAGAGAGGTCTCCAATTTTCATCATAGGTATACCTCAACTATGAGAGACAAAATGAGAAAAAAAAAATCCAGAAAATCACATTAAAAGGATTTTTAATGAATTAATTGGTAAATTCCTCAGTAAAATAAGTATTTGGTCAATAACAAAAGTTCATCTCAATACTTTGTTATATACCCTTTGTTGGCAATGACAGAGGTCAAACGTTTTCTGCAAGTTTTCACAAGGTTTTCACACACTGTTGCTGGTATTTTGGCCCATTCCTCCATGCAGATCTCCTCTAGAGCAGTGATGTTTTGGGGCTGTCGCTGGGCAACACGGACTTTCAACTCCCTCCAAAGATTTTCTATGGGGTTGAGATCTGGAGACTGGCTAGGCCACTCCAGGACCTTGAAATGCTTCTTACGAAGCCACTCCTTCGTTGCCCGGGTGGTGTGTTTGGGATCATTGTCATGCTGAAAGACCCAGCCACGCTTCATCTTCAATGCCCTTGCTAATGGAAGGAGGTTTTCACTCAAAATCTCACGATACATGGCCCCATTCATTCTTTCCTTCACACGGATCAGTCGTCCTGGTCCCTTTGCAGAAAAACAGCCCCAATGTATGATGTTTTCACCCCCATGCTTCACAGTAGGTATGGTGTTCTTTCTCCTCCAAACACGACAAGTTGAGTTTTTACCAAAAAGTTCTATTTTGGTTTCATCTGACCATATGACATTCTCCCAATCCTCTTCTGGATCATCCAAATGCTCTCTAGCAAACTTCAGACAGGCCTGGACATGTACTGGATTAAGCAGGGGGACACGTCTGGCACTGCAGGATTTGAGTCCCTGCCGGCGTAGTGTGTTTCTGATGTAGCCTTTGTTACTTTGGTCCCAGCTCTCTGCAGGTCATTCACTAGGTCCCCCCGTGTGGTTCTGGGATTTTTGCTCACCGTTCTCATGATCATTTTGACCCCACGGGGTGAGATCTTGCGTGGAGCCCCAGATCGAGGGAGATTATCAGTGGTCTTGTATGTCTTCCATTTTCTAATAATTGCTCCCACAGTTGATTTCTTCACACCAAGCTGCTTACCCATTGCAGATTCAGTCTTCCCAGCCTGGTGCAGGTCTACAATTTTGTTTCTGGTGTCCTTTGACAGCTCTTTGGTCTTGGCCATAGTGGAGTTTTGAGTCTGACTGTTTGAGGTTGTGGACAGGTGTCTTTTATACTGATAACAAGTTCAAACAGGTGCCATTAATACAGGTAACGAGTGGAGGACAGAGGAGCCTCTTAAAGAAGAAGTTACAGGTCTGAGAGAGCCAGAAATCTTGCTTGTTTGTAGGTGACCAAATACTTATTTTACCGAGGAATTTACCAATTAATTCATTAAAAATCCTTCAATGTGATTTTCTGGATTTTTTTTTTTCTCATTTTGTCTCTCATAGTTGAGGTATACCTATGATGAAAATTGGAGACCTCTCTCATCTTTTAATTGGGAGAACTTGCACAATTGGTGGCTGACTAAATACTTTTTTGCCCCACTGTATATATATACATATATATATATATATATATATATATATATATATATATATATATAGAGAGAGAGAGAGAGAGAGAGAGAGACATATACAGTATCTCACAAAAGTGAGTACACCCCTCACGTTTTTGTAAATATTTTATTATATCTTTCCATAGGACAGCACTGAAGATATGACACTTTGATACAATGTAAAGTAGTCAGTGTACAGCTTGTGTAATAGTGTAAATTTGCTGTCCCCTCAAAATAACTCAACACACAGCCATTAATGTCTAAACCGCTGGCAACAAAAGTGAGTATACCCCTAAGTGAAAATGTCCAAATTGTACCCAAAGTGTCAATATTTTGTGTGGCCACCATTATTTTCCAGCACTGCCTTAACTCTCTTGGGCATGGAGTTCACTAGAGCTTCACAGGTTGCCACTGGAATCCTCTTCCACTCCTCCATGACCACATCACGGAGCTGGTAGATGTTAGAAACCTTGCGCTCCTCCAGTCTGAGGACGCCCCACAGACGCTCAGTAGGGTTTAGGTCTGCAGACATGCTTGGCCAGTCCATCACCTTTACCCTCAGTTTCTTTAGCAAGGCAGTGGTTGTTTTGGAGGTGTCTTTGGGGTCATTATCATGTTGGAATACTGCCCTGCGGCCCAGTTTCTGAAGGGAGGGGACCATGCTCTGCTTCAGTATACCACAGTACATGTTGGCATTCATGGCTCCCTCAATGAACTGTAGCTCCCCAGTGCCGGCAGCACTCATGCAGCCCCAAACCATAACACTCCCACCACCATGTCTGACTGTAGGCAAGACACACTTGTCTTTGTACTCCTCACCTGGTTGCCGCCACACACGCTTGATACCATCTGAACCAAATAAGTTTTTCTTGGTCTTATCAGACTACAGGACATGGTTCCAGTAATCCATGTCCTTATGAATGAATGAATGAATGAATGAATGAATGAATGAATTTATTTATTTCGGATAATACAGTACAGGTTAAAAGAAACTGTATAATATAGCAACAAGGTCAAATTAGACAAAGACTCCTTCTACTAAACAATTCCACGTGAGTTATCCGAAATGGGTGATGGCTGAAGCCGCAGCTTATATTGCCCACCCATATTCCATCCAAGAATTCAAAAGAAAAAAGAGTAAACAAGACAAGAGTGATTACAATTTAGAACAAAGCTAAGACAAAGTGTGACTGAGAGAGAAAAAAAAAAAAGAAAACTAAGCTAAGCTAAGTTAAGCGGTTACTATTCAAGACAAATCTAAGACAGAATGTCACAGAGGGAAAAAAAACAAACAAACAAAAAACTAAGCTACAACACAACACAGGCTGGATATGTCAATCCTTATGTGAGTTTACATGTCGTCTTGTAAATATGTTTGGAGTATTTCTTCCTTTAGTTTTTGTTTAAATTGTCCAAGCGTTGTACATGATTTTAATTCAGGTCCATAATCGTTCCATAATCTGACTCCTTGCACTGAAATACAGTGTTGCTTGGTGGTTGTTCTCACTGTAGGCTTTTGAAATATACATGTTCCTCTGAAGTGATATCGTTTCTCCCTTGTTTGGAACAACTTTTGGATATTTGCGGGCAGTGATAAATTCTTCACTTTGAACATTATTATTGCGGTTTTAAAGTCAACCAGATCTTTCAACTTGAGAGTTTTTTGTTTAAGAAAAAGTGGGTTTGTTGGTTCCCTGTAAGCTGCTTTGTTTATTATTCTAATAGCTCTCTTTTGAAGCATAAAGAGTGGATATATGTTTGTTTTGTATGTATTTCCCCATACTTCATTACAATATGTCATGTATGGGAGTATTAATGAATGATACAAGGTGTATAGTGTAGGTTGATTCAACAAATTTTTGCACTCTGTGTAATATTGCAATTGATTTGGAAACTTTACCTTTAATATAATTAATATGTGACTTCCAACATAGTTTGTTATCAATTATTACTCCAAGGAATTTAGTTTCAGATACCCTTTCAATCTCTACACCATTTACACTGAGTTTGGGTACTGGATTGTTGTGGTGGTTGTTAAAGACTATAAATTTTGTCTTACTTAAATTGAGCGTTAATTTGTTTGAATCAAACCACAGTTTAAGCTTTTCTAATTCCTTCCCGAGTGTATCCAGAAGTTGTTCCAAATTGTTTCCACTGCATAGCAGACTAGTGTCATCGGCAAACAATATTAAGTCCATTTTTTCTGAAACTTTACATATATCGTTTATATACATATTGAATAATAATGGTCCCAAAACTGAACCCTGTGGAACTCCACAGGTCCTTAGTTTGATTTGTCTTCAGGAAACTGTTTGGAAGCTTTGGATTTTGGATTTCTTGTACTTTATTGATCCCCAGAGGGGAAATTCAGGGCATCCACCTGGATGGATGAAGCAGCCACGGTATGGCGCTATCCCTTCACCATTCCCAGGCACATTTACACCTAGGGCCACTTTAGAGTCTCCAATTAACCTAACCTGCATGTTTTGTTTTTTTTTGGCCTGTGGGAGGAAACCAGAGAAATCCCGGAGTAAACCCACGCAGACACGGGGAGAACATGCAAACTCCACACAGATCACTGTTGATCAGGGGCTGGGATCGAACCCGGGATCCCATGGCCAGGGTGAGTTGCTGTGCTGCCACAGTGCTAATCACTGCACCACCACACCTGCCCTTTCTTGTGCATCATCTTTAAAAGGGGCTTCCTTCTGGGATGACAGCCATGCAGACCAATGTGATGCAGTGTGCGGCGTATGGTCTGAGCACTGACAGGCTGCCCCCCCCACACACACACCTTCAACTTCTGCAGCAATGCTGGCAGCACTCATATGTCTATTTTCAAAAGACAATCTCTGGATATGATGCTGAGAACATGCACTCAACTTCTTTGGTTGACCATGGCGAGGCCTGTTCTGAGTGGAACCTGTCCTGTTAAACCGCTGTATGGTCCTGGCCACCATGCTGCAGCTCAGTTTCAGGGTGTTGGCAATCTTCTTATAACCTAGGCCATCTTTATGTAGAGCAACAATTCTTTTTTTCAGATCCTCAGAGAGATCTTTGCCATGAGGTGTCATGTTGAACTTCCAGTGACCAGTATGAGAGAGTGTGAGAGCGATAACACCAAATTTAACACACCTGCTCCCCATTCACACCTGAGATCTTGTAACACTAACAAGTCACATGACACCGGGGAAGTAAAATGGTTAATTGGGCACAATTTGGACATTTTTGCTAGGGGTGTACTCACTTTTGTTTCCAGCGGTTTAGACATTAATGGCTGTGTGTTGAGTTATTTTGAGGGGACAGCAAATTTACACTGTTATACAAGCTGTACACTGACTACTTTACATTGTATCAAAGTGTCATATCTTCAGTGTTGTCCCATGAAAAGATATAATAAAGTATTTACAAAAATGTGAGGGGTGTACTCACTTTTGTGAGATACTGTACACACACACACACACACACACACACACACACACACACACACACACACACACACACACCTTTGACCCCAAACCCATAGTTAGGTGAGGGTGTAAGTCATCCAAGATGTGCATTAGATAAAACTACTGTATCGATTTGAAAAGCCTGCATCATTTCTTTCAGTAGTTACTGTGTTTAGAAGATTTTGAGAAAAATCTGATCTTGACCTCAAGGTTATCCGATGAGAGTGAAATCGAACCAAAACTGCAGGATGAGTTGATTTCACAAAACTGGGACAGAAGGATGGACAGATGACCAGATGGACGAATGGACTGACCCATAACATAACCCCCCTTCAGGCTTCACCCACAGGGCTCTTTGATCCCTCTGGGCTCCGACCGGTGGGGATAAAAAGCTCCAACAAATTCAGGCTTTTTGGGCGGCAACGGTCACACCATCATTGATCCATGAACATGTTTCAGATGCATTAAAGAAAAAGCTGGCCAGCCACTTACTGGAACCAAAGAAGGTGTTGCAGGGTGTGGGACACTTCCTGGGTGCCGGGTTGGGATCCCCCATGGGTATGCCGTTCATGTGGAGATACGTGGAAATCCGACTGGCCTGAACTGCAACCAGATTTCCTCCCACACCTTCAACACATGAACAGAAAATAGTGCACAGAAGTTTTCACATGGACTAAAAAGAATTCATCTTCAGGAAAATGAGACATGAATAACATGCAAGCCACTTTTCACGTCAAATTTCTGATTTCTACATAAAAACGTGATGGGAAAAGGTGCACTCCTGTACAAAAATGCTGGAGATGGATGGATTTGGTGACACCCATGGTGAGGTGAAGTGACACCAAGCCATAACTGTGAACGGGTGCCACTATTTTTGTAATGAGGAAGAGTTTAAACTCTTAAAAAAAAAAAAAAAACAGGAAAAAAATACATAGAATTTAAATTTAACTAGCATCCATATGAATGCTGCAAATTTAAAAGAAAAGGTCACAAATTGATGAGGAAAAAGTTGCAAATTTATCAGTAAAAGCAGCAAATTTATGAGAAAAAAAAAGTTGTAAGGTTACTAGGAAAAAAAATCACAAATTTATGAGAAGTAGTTGCAGATTTACAAGAAAAAAGTTACAAATTTACACACACACACAAAAACACATTTACAAGAAAAAGCTGAAAATTCCAGGCTAAATCAATCAGTCTGATGGCTTTAAACAAATGAATTCATGCTGCTGAATGAATGACTGGGCATTAAGCTGCTGTGCTTTGATGGCGTGTCAGCAGTGGACCAACGTGTGCACATTTCATCTAAGTGGGATTTATAAAGAAAACTTTGAAATACTGTATGTAATATTTGTATATAAATATGATTGTTGATTACTCGATGTTTTAATATCGATCCTAAGCAAACTGGTCTTTCTGAATATTTCATGCTTATAGTGGTGTGAAAAAGTGTTTGCCCCCTTCCTGATTTCTCATTTTTTTGTATGTTTGTCACACTTGAAGGTTTCAGATCATCAAACAAATTTAAATATTAGACAAACATAACACAAGTAAACACAAAATGCAGTTTTTAAATTAAGGTGTTTATTATTAAGGGTAAAAAAAATCCAAACCTACATGGCCCTGTGTGAAAAAGTGCCCCCCCCATGGTAAAACATAAATTAACTGTGGTTTATCACATCTTTGGAAAGCTGAGTTCAATTTCTCTAGCCACACCCAGGCGTGATTATTGTCACACCTGTTCTCAATCAAGAAATTGCTTAAATAGGACCTGCCTGATAAAGTGAAGTAGACCAAAAGATCCTCAAAAGCTAGACATCATGCTGCAATCCAAAGAAATTCAGGAACAAATTAGAAACAAAATAATTGAGATCTATCAGTCTGGAAAAGGTTATAAAGCCATTTCTAAAGCTTTGGGACTTCAGCAAACCACAGTGAGACCCATTATCCAAAAATGGTGAAAACATGGAACAGTGGTGAACCGTCCCAGGAGTGGTCGGCCCACCAAAATTACCCCAAGAACACAGTGACAACTCATCCAAGAGGTCACAAAAGACCCCACAACAACATCCAAAGAACTGCAGGCCTCACTTGCTTCAGTTAAGGTCAGTGGTCATGACTCCACCATAAGAAAGAGACTGGACAAAAATGGCCTGTATGGCAGAGTTCCAAGATGAAAACCACTGCTGAGCAAAAGAAGATAAAGGCTCATCTCAGTTTTGCCAGAAAACATTTTGATGATCCCCAAGACTTTTGGGAAAATACTCTGTGGACTGATGAGACAAAACTTCAACTTTTTGGAAGGTGTGTGTCCCATTACATCCGGAGTAAAAGTAACACAGCATTTCAGAAAAGGAACATCATACCAACAGTAAAATATTGGTGGTGGTAGTGTGATGGTGTGGGGCTGTTTTGCTGCTTCAGGACCTGGAAGACTTGCTGTGGTAAATGGAACCATGAATTCTGCTGTCTACCAAAAAATCCTGGAGAAGAACATCCGGTCATCTGTTCGTGACCTCAAGCTGAAGGTCACGGTTCTGCAGCAGGACAATGATCCAAAACACGCCAGCAAGTCCACCTCTGAATGGCTTACGAAAAACAAAATGAAGACTTTGGAGTGGCCTAGTCAAAGTCCTCACCTGAATCCGATTGAGATGCTGTGGCATGACCTTAAAGGTGGTTCATGCTTGAAAACCCTCCAATGTGGCTGAATTACAACAATTCTGCAAAGATGAGTGGGCCAAAATTCCTCCACAGAGCTGTAAAAGACTTATTGCCAGTTATCACAAACGCTTGATTACAGTTGTTGCTGCTAAGGGTGGCCCAACCAGTTATTAGGTTTAGGGGGCAATCACTTTTTCACACCACTGAATGAGATTTCATTCAAAATGTGAGAGATAATAACTAATGTTTAAAAAAAGGCATCCTATGTCTCCCTCCTTACCATTGATGACCGGAGTGAAAACAGCCATGCCAGCAAAGTTTGGGTTGGTTACAGTCTTGTCCAGGATCAGACCGCCGACACTGTAAAAACAGGAGAGTGAAAAACTTAAACAACTCATTTTGAGGTATGTGGATCCTTGACCCGACAGCTGCCCAGCCAGCATGTCCATGTGGGCCCCACCAAAGGTTAAACTGGCCTATCTTATGGGTCCCATTTGGGTTTCTCCACGGGTTCCATGTTGGCCCCATCTGTGTTTACCCACATGCACTTTTTACCTACTTTAACCCTTTGAGTGTGACTGTCGCCGAACTGCGACATACTGTAACCCCTAGTGGTCAAGAGTGGTAAATATTTTTTGTCAGTAAAACAGTTCAGATTTCCAAGGCTATAACTTGAAAGTGGTAAGCGATAATGGCTTACTGTCAGTTAGCAAGATGTAAAATATGATCCAAAGTTTCAGATAGGAATAATTTTACACATCTAATTTGCATAATGTCGAGGCACTTCTTTAAATTCCATAACTCAGTCAAAACTGGACTTTGGATATTTACACAAAGAATGGTTCAGTCTTTTGACACCGTTTTTGTACAGAGGTACCTCATTATCTTATCTTCAAAGTATATGAACAAGAAATCAGTTCAATATAAAAAAAACAAAAAACAAAACAGAAAATCCTCACTTACTTTTGACAAAGAAAAGCTGGCTGGCTGTCGTGGTCGCTGCATTTTCACCCATGGTTGTTATTTTGTGTTCAGTCAGTCATTTAAAGTCTCTATCACATCTACAAAGTCTTGTGATTATCCCACATAAATTTTGCTTGTATCCCGCGGCTATTTTCCGTGTACAAAGCTGAGAAAGTAACGGTGACCGACCGCGACCATATTACTTTTGAGATGAGAGATGAGATGAGATTCAACTTTATTGTCATTACACATTCTGGGCTAAAATGCTAAAAACAGGAAAAGGAAATGAGGAGTTCTTCTTTGGTGTATTACGTGTCATCCATTGAGTCCTCCAACGGATGTCTGTTACCTTTTGAAATTGGCAAATCAGTACAAATCAGTACAAATCCCCAATGCAGCGATCATGTCAGAGTGAGACGACAGGTGCAGTGCCGCGCTCTGCCACTAGGGGCACACGAATTCACACACTCAAAGGGTTAAACCCAACTGGGCCACACATGGGTTTAATGTAGGTGAGCAGGTTACAGCAACACTTGTGCAATCGGCAAAATTATGCAAAAAAGTTACAAATTTGTGAGAAAAAATGTGAAAATTTATAAGAAAAAAAATGACAACTTTACAAAAAAGGTCCCAAATTTATGAGAAAAAGTGAAAATTTAGGAGAAAAAGTTGCAAATTTACAATAAAAAAAATTGTAAAATTACTTGAAAAGAGTTACAAACTTACAAGAAAAAAAATCCCAAATTAATGAGGAAAAATTAGAAAAAGTTGCAAAAAAATTAGCAAATATATGAGGAAATTGAAAATTTATGAGAAAAAAAATCCCAAATTTATGAAGAAAAGCTGTAAGTTTACGGTAAAAATTTACTTTAAAAAAAGTTGAAAATTTAAGGAAGTTTCAAATTTACATGAAAAATTTTGTAAATTTATGGGAAAAACTTACAAATTTACAATAAAATAGTACATTTACAAGGAAAAAAGTAACAAATTTGTGAGAAAAAGTTGCAAGATTACAATAAAAAATGGCAAATTTATAACAAGGTTCCAAAATTACAAGAAAATAATTGCAAATTTACAATAAAAACTAACAAATTTAAGAGAAAACGTTGCAAATTTATGAGAACGTTTCAAATTTTTTCGATAAATACTACACACAACACAATGTAATGCTGACATTGTTGTACATAGGGTGCTGTCTGGGAAAGGGGCCTATTGTATGGAAGGCCATACTATTCAAAATGTTGCCACAACGTGTAGCTACATTTCTGGACAGACACGTCAGGGCAGCATACAAGCTAAATATTCACTGCAGCCCAGCTGAGCTCTGGAAGAGAATACAATAGAATAGAATAGGCTTTATTGTCATAGTACAGTTGTACAGTACATTGAAATTGTGTGTGCTCCACCAGGCTACTGTGCAATAAAGTAAGAGAGAAGAATTTGAAATAAAACAGTTACAGAACACACGATTAACCATACGACTGAGGTAAAGGTAAAGTAAAAACAACACATAGCCCATAGGTATATACACTGGTATGGTAGTGGCCTCGCGGGTGGAACTATGTACATAGGAGTGTGGAGTGCAGAACACATAATACAGTAAAATGTCTCAAGGATTATTGAAAAAATGTACAGTAGTGGTTTCACGGATGGGTCAATATACATGAGAGTGAGGAGTGCAAAGACAGGTGAGTTATAGTGATTACGCAACATAACAAAAATTATTTTTTTGTAAGTTATCTGTGTTTTTTCAACTGATTTGAGACAATTTTCCACCGCTGAATCCGAAAATGACATCCGTTTCTCTCGATCAGGTCAGGTTTTTATGCTAAGTTGTGAGCAGTTGTACAGCAGTTGTACAGTTGTACTGTAAATTGAATAGCAGACATTGATAGAGGTAAGTACATGTAAATTGAATGTTACGTCATCATTGTTCAAAATTCAGAGAATTTCAAGAAATAAAAAAGAATTTTGAATCATATAAAGCGAAAATACCCGTACACGTAAACAAAAACGTAAGAAACATGTGGCCATAGTTCAAAAAGTTGACCTGATTAAGCAAAACCAATGTGATTTTTGGATTCAGCACATCAAAATTGTCCTAAATCAGCTGAAAAAACTTAGACAATAAACTTGGTGTTGACCAGTGTAATTAAAAGCTCTTCTGTTCTGTGCATGTGAGTGTTCGGGGGGGGGGGGGGGGGTGGCTCTGACTGTTTGCAGTCCGGATGGCCCAGGGGAAGTTTGTTAGTCTGGAGGTGTGGGACCTGATCGATCTGAACCGTCGTCCAGAAGGAAGCAGGTCAAGCAGGTGGTGTGCGGGGTCTGAGGGGTCACCTGTGATGGCCTTGATCCTTCTCAGACAGGAGGATCTGGAGATGTCTTCCAGGGAGGGCACAGGGCTGCCGATGATTTTTTGGGAGGTGTTGATGACCCTCTGCACAGCCTTCCTGTTCTCGGCCGTGGAGTCGGCGTACCACACACCCAGACAGTAGGTGAGCACGCTCTCCACTGAGCAGCGATATAAGTCCAGCAGCACCTTCTGGTCCAGGTTGTTCTTCCTCAGGACATGGAGGAAGTGCAGCTGCTGCTGGGCTTTCTTCACCAGGGCCTTGGTGTTGACAGTCCAGGAGAAGTCAGAGGAGATGTGGGTGCCCAGGAACCTGAAGGCAGGGACATTTTCCACACGGTCGCCATTTATGGGATGGGGGGGAGGGGTGGTCCTGTCTGTTCTTCCTGAAGTCCAGAATGAGTTCTTTGGTTTTTTGGACATTCAGTTTCAGGTTGTTTGCTTGGCACCACAGCAGCAGATTCTCCACCTCTGCCCTGTATGCCTTCTCATCGTTGTCGGTGATGAGCCCAACTAAGGTGGTGTCATCCACGTATTTCACAATGACGGTGGTTGGGTAGGTTGGAATAAAGTCGAAGGCGTACAGGGAGTACAGTAGAGGGCTTAGCACGCAGCCTTGGGGGGAGCCAGTGCTGAGGGACAGTGTGGAGGAGTGGTGGGGGCCGAGTCTGACTGTTAGTGGGTAGTTGGTGAGAAAGTTCTTTATCCAGGAGCAAGTGGCGGGGGGGTGGGGGTGGGATTTGGAGGAGGTGCAGTTTGTTGATCAGGATGTCTGGGATGATGTTAAATGATGGTGTTAAAAGTTGAGCTGTAGTCAACAAAAAGCATCCTCATGTAGCTCTTTGGGTTCTCCAGGTGGCTCAGCACTCTGTGGAGTGTGGTGGCGATGGTGTCTTCTGTAGACCAGTTCTCCCTGTAGGTAAAATGGTGGGGGTTGAAGGAGGGGTGAAGATAGTCCCTGATGTGCTGGGACACCAGTCGCTCAAAACACTTCATGACTACAGACATGAGTGCTATGGGTCTGTAGTTGTTCAGGGTGTCAGTTGGGGACTTTTTGGGGATGGGGATAATGGTGGAGGCCTTGACACAAGAGGGGACAGTGGCGTACGTCAGGAAGAGGTTGAACAACTTGGTGAGGATCCCTGCCAGCTGGTCTGCACATGCTTTGACCACCACTCCTGGGATGCTGCCTGGACCCGCAGCTCTGCGGGGTTCACTGCTCTCAGTTGCCTCCTCACCTCGTGCACCTGTAGAGAGAGGGGGAAGGGGAGGGGTGAGAGAAGAGGGGAGAGAGGTGGGGGAGAGGGGAGGAGGGGAGCGGGTTTGGGGGGGAGGTGTGCTCAAACCGGGCAAAGAAGCTTTTAAGTTCCTCTGCCAGGGTGAGGCTGCTGTCTGATGTTGAAGGGACCTGGCCCCTGTAGTTGGTGAGGGCCTGGATGCCTCTCCACATCTGTCGAGGGTTGTTGTCTGAGAGGAAGCCCTCCACCTTCCTCCTACAGGCATTCTTAGCAGGTTTTCTGCCTCTTCTCAGGTTAGCTCTGGTGGTGCTGAACAGAGAGCTGTCCCTCTGTCTGAAGGCTGAGTTGCGGGCTCTGATCAGAGCCTGGACTTCACTGGTCATCCAGGGCTTGTAGTTTGGAAAGACCTGGATGTGTTTGGTGACTGTCATATTTTCTACACATTTAATGTAGAAAAGAACAGACTTGGTGTCGGAGTCCAGGTCCTGCTGTTCAAAGATGCTCCAATCTGTGCAGCTAAAGCAGTCTTGTAGCTGGAGGAGAGCATTTTCAGGCCAGGTTTTAATTGTTTGTTTGGCTGGGGGGGGGGGGATTCCTCCTAAGGGGGGTGAGTGTAGGCAGGAATCAGAAACAGAGAGAGATGGTCTGATTGTCCAAGGTGGGGGAGGGGGGTGGCTCTGTAGGCATGCTGTAAACATGATCCAGTGTTCTTTCCCTTTTTGTGGGACACTTAACATGTTGGTAGAATTTGGGGAGTACAGTCTTTAAGCATGCTTTGTCCCCTGCAATAATGTGGACTGCATCAGGGTGATCTCTTTGCTGCCTGCTGACAATGTGCTGGAGGTGATTGAGTGCTAAGCTAACGTTAGCATCAGGAGGAATGTAAACAGCTGTTAAAATTACTGCAATTAGCTTGCGGGGGAGATAAAAAGGCCTATACAGGAAGGACACGTCCTCTAAGACTGGTGAACAGTGGCTATGAATTATTCTGCTGTTTTTACACCAAGTCTGACGCACATAAACACAGAGCCCTCCCCCCTTCCCTTACCAGAATTAGCGTTGTGGTCGAAACGGTGTTTAGTTCGATCAGGTAATTTCACAGCGGCATCCGGAAAGCATTCGTTCAGCCCTGACTCGGTCACAAGGAGAATGCAACAGTCCTGGAAGTAGCGATTATAGGTGATCTCCATGCGCAGCTCGTCCATTTTGTTGGCGAGGAATCTGGTGTTTGTGACAAAAATTGAAGGCAGCGGTGGTTTGGAGCGACATTTGTGCAGCTGGGCATGAAGGCCTGAACTGCATCCTCGTTTCTGCTTCCTCTCCCGTCGTCGTCTGCGCTTGCGGGGCATAATGAACCACGGAGCGCCCAGAGGTCTGGCAATCTCTTCGAGGATGTGGTGGAAGTCACTGGAATGGGTGCTGGAGATTAAGGAGGTGAGTTGGTGACTGATGCCTATAAGTTCCTGGTGACAGTAGCTAAATAGTCCATTGCAGAGGGAGCATAGAAAAAGGCAGAAAAGACGCAAGAAGGAGTGCAGTAGACCGGAGCTGTGTGTGAACACGCCGCCATCTTGGAAAAAGAGGTGGAGGTTGGTCAGCAGGTCCCTGATATCGCTGCTGTAGTATCATCAGGATTAAACACTGCATGCCACATTCACCGGGTACTGCTGCTAGTGTTCCATATATCTTACACGCATACACATACAGTGAAAAGAAAAAGAGGAAGAAAACAAACTGTATCACATAAAGGCCAAGCCAATTATTTTAAGGTCAGATTTGGAAGAAGCGATTCATGCTTTTGTGTGCTCACTTCTTGACTGCTGTAATATTCTTTATTCTGGTGTGAGCCACTCACTGTTATCACATCTACAACCTGTTCAAAACGCTGCTCCTCACCTCCATACTGGAACTCCAAAGAGAAACCATATCACTGCTTTTTTAGCTCACCTACATTGGCTCCCCATTGATTTTAAGATCTTATTGTTTGTTGTTAAAGGTCTAAATAACTTGGCCTCTGCATAGCTCTCCCCATTTTTTAACTTACACACCACAAAGTCACTGAGATCTGCTGACCAGTTGCTCCTGGTCATCCCCAGGTCCAGACTGGACCACAGGGAGCACGGAGCTTTTTCTGCTGTTGCCCCCAGAGTGTGGAACAGCCTCCCTCTTTGTATCAGCACCTCAGCAACGCTGGAGATTTCAACCCCGCAGCATTCCAACCAGTTTCCCTAAACTTAGCAGACGCAACGAAAATCAAATTCTTTCTTCACTGAGTGGCAGTAGAAAATGTGAAACACCCAGATTTTAAGAGGTTAAATTTGCAGGTTAAATGAAACTTTTTTTCTCAAATATTTTCAACTTTTTCCTTTAAATTTGCAACTTTTTTTCTTGCAAATCTGAAACTTATTTCTTGTATTTTTTGTTTACTTTTTTCCTCAAATATTTGCACATTTTCTCCTGTAGATTTGCACTTTCTTTTGTATATTTGAATTTTTTCTTAAATATTTCCAACTTTTTTCCTGTAAACTTGCAACTTTCTTGTTGCAGATTTGAAACTTTTCTTTTAAGTTTGCACCTTTTTTCTCCTCAATGTGCAACGTTTTTCCTCAAAAACTTGCAATTTTTTTTGTTGAAAGTTGCAACTTTTTTCTCAAGTTTGCAAATTTTTTTCTTGTAATTTTTAAACTTTTTTCCCCAAATATCTGCAACTTTTTTCCTGTAAATTTGCAACTTTCTTCTTCCAGATTTGAAACTTTTCTTTTAAGTTTGCAACTTTTTTCTCCTCAGTTTGCAACTTTTCCGCAAAAGCTTGCAATGTTTTTCTTGAAAGTTGCAACCTTTTCCTCATAAATTTGCAACTTTTCTTGTAAATGTTTTAATTTTATTCCCAAATATTTGCAATTTTTTCCTGCAAGTTTTTCTTGCAAATTTGCAACTTTTTTCCTCAAAAATTTGCTTTTTCCTTATAATTTTTGAAAACTTTTTTTCTCAAATACTTGCACTTTTTTCTTGCAGATTTGAAACTTTTTAAATTTGCACCTTTTTTTCCCTCAATTTTCATCTTTTTTCTCCTCAATGTGCAACGTTTTTCCTCAAAAACTTGCAATTTTTTTTGTTGAAAGTTGCAACTTTTTTCTCAAGTTTGCAAATTTTTTTCTTGTAATTTTTAAACTTTTTTCCCCAAATATCTGCAACTTTTTTCCTGTAAATTTGCAACTTTCTTCTTCCAGATTTGAAACTTTTCTTTTAAGTTTGCAACTTTTTTCTCCTCAATTTGCAACTTTTCCTCAAAAGCTTGCAATGTTTTTCTTGAAAGTTGCAACCTTTTCCTCATAAATTTGCAACTTTTCTAGTAAATGTTTTAATTTTATTCCCAAATATTTGCAATTTTTTCCTGCAAGTTTTTCTTGCAAATTTGCAACTTTTTTCCTCAAAAATTTGCTTTTTTCTTATAATTTTTTAAAACTTTTTTCTCAAATACTTGCACTTTTTTCTTGCAGATTTGAAACTTTTTAAATTTGCACCTGTTTTTCCTCAATTTACATCTTTTTTCTCCTCAATTTGCAACTTTTCCCCAAAAGTTTGTAATTTTTTTTCTTGCAAATTTGCAACTTTTTTCTTAGAAATTTACACTTTTTCTTGCATCGCTTAAATTTTTTTCTCAAATATTTGTAACTTTTTTCTCGTATATTTGAAACTTCTTTTAAATTTGCAACTTTTCCTCAAAAGCTTGCAACGTTTTTTTGAAAGTTGCAACTTTTTCCTCAAAAATTTGCAACTTTTTTCTTGTAAATTTTTTTTAACTTTATTCCAAAATATTTGGAACGTTTTCCTTTAAATCAGCAATTTTTTTTCTTGCAAATTTGCAACTTTTTTCTTAAAAATTTACAACTTTTCTTGTATCTTTTAAATTTTTTCTCAAATATTTGCAACTTTTTTCTTGTATTTTTTTTTTTTACTTTTTTCCTCAGATATTTGCAACTTTTTCCTGTAAATTTCTGACATTCTGGATGGTTTTAGCCATTTATTTGAACTTGATAATATTACAGTATATGTCTGTGTTGCTATTTTATCTTTATACTAAATGTCCCTTCCCCCTTATCCCCCCTATTTCCTTTACTTTTTGCCAGGCTGCCATTGTAAATAGGAATGTGTTCTCAATGACTTGCCTGGTTCCATAATGGTGAAATTAAAATACAGTGTAGTTTAAATAAAGAGAGGATTTCTACCTGCTGATGGCCATGGCGATGATAACGGGCTCCCAGCCAGAGTACAGCACCTCCCTGGTGGATGGGATCTTCCTGGCTATCAGCACCCACAGGGGGCACATGGCCACGAACGCCGCACACACCAGTGGGTTGGCATAGTCGTTGAACTCTGAAGCAGAGAAGCAAAGTGAAAATCATGGACTGTTGCTGGAAATGCAGATCAGCACAGTCATGTATGCTTTGAAATCTTACATTTTTGCACATAATGTAGCAAAGGTCAGATGGTAATGAACTGCTACACAAGTCACAAGAAGACATGATGGCAGCAGTTTAACAAACTAAAAACGATTTGAGCTGATGAGTCTGAACAGGACCTGTTTTGAACCACTGTTCAATCCCTGCTGTGCCCTGTAGGAGGCAGTGTTTCACCATGGCTGGAACAGCAGGCAGCCACAAACGAGACATTCAAGTAGAGAACCACCTATGTTTGTGTGCCAACCTGAGCATCCAAAATAAGGTGAATCCAGCAGCCGACAGAGGTTTTCATGGTAGGCAAGACTGTAAAGACTGTATGAGAGGCTGAGGATTGCTCCACACGGTGTGTCTGTGCTGGTGAAAGGATGGAGCAGTGGGGAGCTGGGTGGTGCTGGGAGAGCCACTGGTGGAGGAAGTGTTGTAGAGCTAACAATACAGCGGGGACAGCCCTGAAACGCTGTGAGGATGGGTGTGCTACTAGGAGCAGAAGTGCATTTCACTTATACCGCTCCTCCCTTAGTTAATGTCAAAGGCAGTCCCAGCTTCTGAAGTATTAGTGAGGTCTATCAGCAGTTATGCGTTATCTGCTCAATTTCAGCTAGAACAGGAGCTAAAATATTTCCTAATGTGATATGTACCAGTGGGGCTGACATACTGCACCTTTAAAGTTCCTTACCATATTCATAAACATAACTCTTTTGTCATAAACGGCCCCTTCAGGGCAGAAATAAGGGCACCAGTCGCCAGCTGTGGGTTTGCATATTTAATGAAAGCAAACAGAAATAAACCACAAACGGTGATGTTAAGTAGTAATATGGCGGCCAGGGCTCCCGGGGAATAGTGAGGGCTGACGAACCACCTTTCCAGTGGTGGCGTCAGCCGGGGCATAAAGGGCACGGCAGGAAGAGGTAAGCTCTCTTTCGCCGTTGACCCCTGGCCAGTAGGAGCACCGTAAGTCTGTTAACTGTTTATCTTTGTTATTAATAAAGCTACATTCGCTGCATCTCCAGCCTGGTCATTTATTAGCGAGTTATGGACACAACAGGTACATTGCCCCGGGGCTTCCAGGGCAATGATTTCATATCACAATATAAAATGACTTATGTTGTGATATGAAATTTTGGTCATATCGTACAGCCCTAATCCAAGGCAACCTCAGATCATAATTGTGGTGTTCTGAAACCACAAGTTTGGTCAGTGTCGGTGTGACGACATGGCCGCTCGGTGATGTCATCACGCTGAACATATAAATGTAGGGGACGGACATTTTACAGTCTCTTTCACGGCTCTCTCTTTAGTTTAGCCTCCCAACCAATTTACTCTGTACCACTATAATTAGAGTTTTGTAATAAAGTTTGTGTTCTCAGTAAACTCCACTCTCTGTTGGTCATTCCACATTTTCCAGACATGATATTTGGTGTTTGAGTACTGTGGCTGAGCTGGCTCGATGCTTTCGACACCTATGTGTCGGCGTTGGACCTAGGCAAGCTGGACAAGGTATGGAACTGAGCTCTACTGGTTCACAATCTGGGCATAGAAGGCCATTGTGTTTTCTACATGCTAGGGCCAGCAGAAATTGTTGCTGAGTTAGTCGAGCTGCTAGCTACTTCGCCACACCCGACAACGTGTTGGCACGGTGCATTAGGTTTCGCCACCGTCGACAGAAGACGGGAGAGACGACACAACAATTTGTCCTGGACCTTCGCCACCTAGCTAGCATGTGCAGATTGGGTTTGTTGGAGGATTAAATGGTGTGGGACCAGTTGGCCGAGCACACTAGCAACCTAATGGCACCAAACAACATAATGCTAGCCAGGACCATTGAGCTAGCATTTCAGCTAGAGGCCGCTGACAAGTTAGCATCAGAGCTAGGTGTGCAGCAGCAAGAACAAGAGCAGCCAAGCCACACACCGCTAGCACATGTAGTAACCACAGAAGGGCCCGGTGACATGGCAGAAGAGGCTGAAGTAAACACCGCGGATCAGAAGAATGCTACAAGGTGCTTCTCATGTGGCAACTGTGGCTCCCTGACTCAGTGAGAGAAAGTGCATTCCTGCCCGGAAAGGGGGCAACGATGTAAGCAATGTAGCAAATTCAACCACTTCGCCAAGGTTTGCCGATCAGCACCACCGCCGAGCCCACTGGTCAGCTCAAGTCACTCACCTGTGACTACTATCCACACGGTGAGTTCCGGAGACACGGCATACACATTCTGCATGATAGGGCTGGACGACACCAGCTTACCGCTCGTGCTCGACACTGCCGCAGTTAGATCGATGTTGAACTGGGTCACCGTGAAGAAGTTCTTCCCCAACCACCCGATCGGGAAAAACCCAACGGAGCTGTAAGGGTATGGTAACTACCGCATCAGCAATGTAGGGACCACCACACTAACAGTCCGCTACGCATCAAGAGTCATTCCTGATTTCATCTTCCAAGTGGTTATGCATGGAGACAACATACTAAGATGTGACCTGTTCTACCAGCTGGGCTTCACCATCCGCAACAGTAATGGACTCTGTTTGACCAGCGATGACGAGTGGGACGCAACACACCCAGA